>CM035121.1:144204209-145649481 GCA_020205555.1 Panax stipuleanatus | reverse complement strand
CCCCCCCCCCGCCCCCCCCCCCCCCCCGGTTATCTTATATTCATATATATAGGGACCTTGGAACTTCCTTCGGCATATAAGGTCAAATTATTTGCTTGATTGTAGTGATGAATTACAAACATTCTATTTCGATATAAAACAATAAAGTAAAATTAAAATTTTATATATATATATATAGGAGTTGCATTCATAGCAATCGATTGCTGAGAGCAACATCATTATTATAATGGAGCCCACTGTACTTGGGGGATAAATTGAATCAAAAGCTCCTACAAGAAGTAGTTGCTCCCAGCAATCGATTGCTGTGGATGCAACCCGATATATATATATATTAGTCCTCTTCTACGTGTACTATAAGTTTGAAAAGAAAGTATGCATGGTATATATCTAAGCCACCTTAGTTTTTAGAGAAGTTAGGAACTTGGAATGTACCAAACATTAATAATATTGCTATTCATAACAATTAAAATAGTACTTTCTATGCCTTAATCTATGTCGTTTTGGATAATTTCATTTTCCCTTAATTATTTATTATTTTATATAATATAAGAGAATAATTATAATCTTTTTAAAATTATTCTTCATAAAAAAAATATTACAGAGAGAGAGCGTACGAGATAAGTATGAAAATTTAAAGGTATTATAGATAATTGATATTATATTTAATATTATACAATTATTTTTTAATTTTTATACACAACTCTAAAACAAATATATTAAGAGACGGATAAAGTACTACTCAATTTATCAATTTATGAAAATTAGGCCCATTCTATCCCAATTTCCTACATAAATAATTTGGTTAAGTGGTGATGCTACAAACTGATTCTTAAGATTCAACTTTTGTAGATGGTGACATAAAGATCTATAACACACTTCATATATTATACTGGTTTAACTTGGTATATATCTACAATAATATATTTACACTCCTATTCTATTCGTTCAAAAATTTGATTTTAATTTTAAAATAAATTATCAAAAAGGCTTGGAAAATATAAATATACAAGTGATATCAGCGTTTCATTTCTCAAGATCAGAATAAACTATCACCTTTATTATTATATTTTGGTAACTTGATCTTATATTTTGGGATTCCCATCTGAAATATATTTATTCATTTAATTCCTTTTTTTTCTAATTATTATTTATTAAAAATCGAGGCCAGCTCTTATTTTAAATATTTATTTGGATGATTTGTTCAAAGGTAGTTCATCAACTGTAATTGCTTCAAAACTAAGATAGATAGATAGATAGATAGATAGATAGATAGATAGATAGATAGATGGATATAAATTAGGATAATTAATTAGATAACTTCTCCTGTAATCCATCCATATATAATTTATGTTCTATTCCAATTTGTTGACTATATATGTCAGTTTAATTAGTCTAAGTACATATTTTAATTATAAAAGCATAGGATTAATTTTCTGATCATGCATTTAATTAAATTAGTTTTGAAAATATAGAATATATGATTTTAGGTGAACAAAATGCATACTCTGGCTATCAGTTCCCATAATAAAATATTTTATCGCTTAGCAACCAAACACTTCAAAAAAATTTATTTTATTTATAAAAAAAATTTACTAGCTAGTTCTTGTTTTTTTTTTTGGAAATGTCAGCACTACTTGACAAGTGGCTGTCTTTGAACTTGACAAGTGGCACTCCACCCCCGCGTCCCCACCATAACAACATGCAGATCGAAGAATTGTACGTACGTTCTTGAAGTTTAATTAGTTAGTAGAAGTTAAAGTATCAATTAATCATTCTAATTAAGAAGCACATTGTTAGCATATATCATGGGTTAGCTTAGTTAAAATAAAAATAATGATCTGATTAATGGTAGATATTAGTTTTTTAAATATCAATGGGTAAGATTAATTTTTTATCTTTTTCATTGTTGGTATATAAGTCTATCATTATAATATAATTAGATATCAATGAAAATGAATTAAAAACTTACTCTCCAGTCTCTCTTGCTGCCTGCAATTTCTATCAAAGTCTAAATCGGTAACACACGTAACATAAATATGCATGCACATGCTCAAAAAGACTCAAATTGCAGTTTTGATGGTCTGCTTATCTGCTACCTAGCTAGGAATAGGATCGATCCCCTATAAACATCACACTGCATCTGCATGCATATATAGTAGAAAGAAGATGGTTCTAATTGATCTTGACTTTATATTAGTGCATGTGTTTTTAATTATTTGGGATAGAGACATCGAAAAATACATGTGAAGAAAATATATTAATTTGATAATATATATGAATCTACTTATTTCATGCGTACCTCAAAATGATCTCATTTATCCTCTCTCTCTCTCTATATATATATATATATATATATATATATATATATATATATAGAGAGAGAGGGTCCATCTCTCTAGCGAATCATAGGAAGCGAACTAAATAAATCGACTATAGCGACGATTTTTTCCATCGCTAAAACATAGAAAGCCGGGTTTCTATGTTATAGCGACGAAAAAAACCATCGCTATAGTCGATTCGTTTTTAGTTCGCTCCCTATGATTCGCTAGAGAGACTGACCGTGTGTGTATATATATATATATATATATATATATATATATATTAGAACAGTAGGCTACATATATAGGAGAAATTAGCTAGGGTGACAAAAAGGTGTGTGGGAGAGGCATGCCAATTAAAGTTAGTTATTAGTGACTAACTTATGGCTTGTGACTTATTAGTGAGTATTGTTGACTTATGGCTTGTCACATAACTATGCTAGCTTCACCCAGTTATGACCATTAGTTTGGGCAGTAATTGAGCTAGGATTATAAATCAGAGGAATCAATCACGGAGAAATTCAGCGACGGACAATAGACTAAGCTAGCACTAATTACAACTAATTAATCTTTTAGTTGATTATTATAACTTAGATTAATTATAAACTTAACAAAATGATCAACTAACTGCTAATTCTACTGATCAGTCAGACGAGTCCACAAAAGGATAAATATTAGCGTTCCAAGCACCCAAAAAAAGAAGAAATTAAATAACCTGACCCATACAATATGGATTCGGATGACCAAAAAATAAATAGTAATCTTAAATTACGACATCTTAGTCATCTTGAGATCTCTTTATAAATAAAAATACCCATCATAATTTAGTAAATTGAACATAAATATCCTTCTTTATACATAATTATAAAAAGTTTACCAAACAAATACCTATGTATCAAACATATTCTTCTTTATTTGAGTAACTTAATTAGACATAAATGTTCTAAGTTGTCCTTTGTTTTGTTGCTTGTTCTTGTATGTTTAATTTATTATTGTGCTTAAATTGACTTAATTAATTTAACCTTATTTATATATTTATAATTGAATATATATTATATATATATATAAATAAATTAGTATTTAACAAAAATAATAAAATTTTAAATACATTTTATTAATTAAATACTATTGAATTAACTAGTTGAAAAGTATTTTGGGTGTTTAATATATATGGAGCATTTTAGTAAAAAGAGAATATTAAAAAAATATACCCAGTAATCTTGAATTCGTTTCATACACTTTTTTATCACAACAACTGTTACCAGTAATCAAATAACTTCTATAAGCGAAAATGATAGGATATGACAAATTCCTATTACCTTGAATTTCAGTGGATATCTTACATGACCAATAACAAAGTATTTTAATAATTACTTAGAAATTTCTCTTGTTAGTGTAACTTTAATTTTCTCTAATAAAAATATATTCTTATGGTTGAACTTCTAAATTCGAATGTTTGTGACTACTTGTAAATGTAATAACAAGTCAAAAAAAGAATTTCAAATTACTCCCTCTTTTCCATTATATAAGTCGTTTTAAAAGAAAAAAAATCATAATATAAGACATTTTACATATATATTTAGGAGAAAAAACTAATCATTTTCTATTTTGCCTATAAAAAAATAGAGTAATTGAGAGAGAGGAAGAAGAGTAATTAAATAATGCATGGGCAGTAATGAAATTTCAAACTAATATTAATTACCTAATGTTAGAATTAATAATATTTTTAAATAAGTGTGGTTATTTCTTAAACTATAATGAAATAGAGGGGAGTAATAATGAATGAGTAACTAATTGATGATTCTGTCTGCCCCTATTTATCCACAATGTTAATTAGTGGATATATATATATATATATATATATATATATATATATATATACACGGTTCGGATCTTAAGTTCATCAAACTAAAAACTCACCTAACTCACTCCTCTTTAGCGATGGACCGGACGACAATTTGGTCCGTCGTTATATATATAATTGTCGTCTTAACTTTTAGCGACGGATAATATATAAACGACGGTTGTATATATAACGACGGACGAATCGTCGCCCGGTCCGTCGCTAAAAAAAGATGAGTTTGGGTGAACTTTTAATTGGATGAACTTAATATCCTTATCGTGTGTATATATATATATAT
This sequence comes from Panax stipuleanatus, assembly GCA_020205555.1. Taxonomy (NCBI): domain Eukaryota; kingdom Viridiplantae; phylum Streptophyta; class Magnoliopsida; order Apiales; family Araliaceae; genus Panax; species Panax stipuleanatus. The sequence continues at coordinate 145,645,022 of CM035121.1, read as the reverse complement.
ATGTGTGTGTGTGTGTGTGTGTGCATGATATATAGCCTTAGCCTTCTTGTTGTTGAATTCAACAATTATATATGTCCATGCAGTCGACGTAATCTACAGAACATTGTATTTGACTTGCATTGCTACTTACAAAAAGGGGACAGAAAAGAAAAAGGTACACATGATAGGGGCATGGTTTCTTTAATTTGAAGTGAATTCCCATGATTCATGGAAAGATATAATAATATGGATACATTTAGTAGTGGCAGGTAATGACCCTCGTGACAAACATATTTTTGCTTTATTTTTCTTCCTTCCTTCCTTTCATGATAAGACTTCCTCTCTATGTTTATCTCTCTGTCTTTGTGGAAATATGGAGGAGTAAGTAATATGTATATATACTCCAATGATTGTGGGCATTGTGGCTATCATATATCCCCCCAACTATAATATGATTTGTGCATTTCAACGTAATCAGCTGCAAGTACACGATTAAGTCCGTGAGTTATAGACTATATATGTGTGTTTTGGATCGAGTGTGAACGACTTTTACACGTAATAATGTTGATTGTTATTGAAAAGATTATTACAAGGAATTGATACGGCTAGTCTCAGCCTTTTAAGGTGTTTATTGTCTTTTATCAAAATGATTTACTAAAGGTTATTAACAATATACCTCTAGGATATATGTCAAATTTATATATTTTTAGTGATAACAACTCACTGATAAATTTTAATATATATTACTTTGTAAAGGTTGATGAGTGAAGAAGACAAAGGACTGCTCAGTTCCTAAATTGATAAAAACTGAACTGTGTATAAAACATCAGTTTACAAAGTAAATTATATAATTATAACAGATCAGTTTTTGACAGTCTTTAAAACCCTTTTGTATTCAAAATAATTAAACACGGGTCCGAGCTTTATCTAAAAAGATAGGCTCATGGCTCGGGCAAAGCTCCTAGTGACGCGAACCCCGTGTCGGGGGTAGTGTTTTGCATCACGTCATTGTGACCATATCCAAGCCATTAATTTAGTTCCACTAGTAAATTAAATTATTCTCAATATGCTTATAAAGCATTAAATAGTTTAGTTCCTTACCAATGTGGAACTTAAAAGAAATAGTGTTTTCAAACAACAATGCACCTTTTCATATACCTCACTTTTGATACAAATTAAATACAATATATAATTCCTACTTGAATCATATATTATCCTTTCTAAATCATCTTATTATAGACTATCAAATGTACTTGTAATTTTATTTAAATTCAACCAATTAATGGGTTTAAATTAATTCCAAAAATTGATTAAAATTCATAAAAAAAAAAGATGCATTTAATAGTTATTTATAAAGTTGTCACCTAACTGTTGCACCGCCTTAACTGTCCACTTAACCACGTTCTCCTTGAAATTCGACACACTAACCCATTTTCTGCTAGTGCATTAGGTACTTGAACATGACATACCCACTCTGCTGAATTGAAGGAACGTGGGTCTTTACTTGCTTGCTTTATTTATTCGACTTAACTATCACAACGTCCCTTAAATTTCAGTCGACTCTGATGGTGCATCAGTTAACTGAGCGTGGTCATTCCATGTTACTGATATGAAGGAACGTTGGTGTATAACTGCTATTTCACGTGTTTAACAGTTTCAAACACGTCTTCAACCATTATTTAAATTTTCGGCTTATAGCTGGGTGCCTTTGTCTGAACGCCATCAATTAAATGAAATCCTCCAGCCATGTCTAGTTAACTGATGTAAACACACGGCCAAAAGTTGTATAATCCAAAACTAAAATTTTGGGATTTGGATGTAAACTCTAATATAACAAAAATTATTAATCACAAAAATTATTTCATTTTAAATTTTTATGTGTCATACAAATTTTGAAATTTAATATATTGTCGTTTGACCTCAAAAGATAAATTTTGGAACGGAAAAAGTATGAGTTGTAGAAATATAACGATTTTACATGATTAAAATTATAACGTTCCCCAATCTCAAATCAAATAAAAATTTACTCTCCAAATTTATATACTCTTTTGATTCATATTTTCTTAAAATGTCTATATAAAAATCAATTTTTACATAATAAGAACACTAATCATATGCCCGCGTACCCTTACTAATACTAATATTCAAGAAAAAGTAGTGGTGTGATTGACCTACCAACCTACCTACCCACCTACCCACCTACCTTTTGATTATGGAATTAAAGGAATGGAGCAAATACCATGCAATGTAATCTCTGGTGTCATGTTTTATATATATGCTCTTTTCATCTGCTGAGTCTCTTGGGTTTGGTTTGGGCTTCTTTATTTTTTTTGTCAATCTGAGGGGTGCACAAGTTGGGCATATATATTTGCAGAAGTTGAGTGCATTTCAATCCGGTCAGATCTCAAAATTGGTATTCATTTGGTTCTTGATTGTGATATGGGGAATTATATATTAAGCAACATCCAATTACTTCCTTTATATATTTTCTTTCACTTTCCCGCTCTAAATTTAAAAGTTAGTCTGAATCAGTTACGTCTAATAAGCAAATTGAAGAACTCATGCTCGACTTAATCAGTTAACTCAAATTAAGTTCAACGAGCGAGCGAGCGAGCGAGCTAGCCAACAGTTGGACTCATTTTCATCCCTAAATAAATCATAATAAGAAACGATATATTTATAACAAAATGTCAAAATTGTGTCAAATAGACACATTAACAAAATACTATATTCATAAAAGTACACGTATTTATATATCATTTCATATCTCCAGGCTACACATAAATGTACATTGTGTTTCTCAATATATATGAGTAATTAAAAATTTTAAGAAGAAATATAGAATCCTTCTATGGCGACCGCCGACAGGGATTTCCGACCGGGGTGTCGACCGGTTGGAATTTTTTTTTTGTTGCTTTTGACTCACAAATAATTAATATGATTTATTGGAACTGAAATTTTTACAAAATACAGTGATTTATGTGTCATTTGGACTGTACAATTCTATTTTTTACCTGTATCCAAATGACACATAAATCACTATATTTTATAAAAATTTCAATTACAATAAATCACATAAATTATTTAATAGTCAAAAGCAAAAAAAAAATAAAAAATCCAACCGCTCGTCACCCCGATCGAAAATCCCTGTCCCCGAAATATATGTTATGAAAAGTGAAAAGAATGTGAAAGTTGATGATTCCACGGGTTAATGAGCCAGAGTTTTCAAAAGAAAAGCTATAAAATTGGAATTGAATACTAGTATGGGCCCACCAACCCCGCCAAAATTAGTTTGAAATGAGCAGAGCAGCCCAGCCCAGCCCAACCAGCTGTTTCCTCCCAAATAAACCCAGGCTGCCCTTTCTAACCCCAACGTCCCCTCTCTTTTATTTTCGGACAAAACCATTAAACCACCCACAAAAAGAGACCGTTGCACCCAAAACCTCATTTCAAATCTTATCCATTATAATCCCCTGCCCCTGTTTCTCTCTCTCTCCCAAAACCCTCTTTCTCTCTCTAGAAACTCTGCAATCTCTCTCTCTTCCCCCCACCCCCGTAGTCTGAACGAACACCCAAAAATGGTTTCGAGAATAATTAAGACAACTCCAACAAAGACCATCAAAGATTGTCGAATGAGCCACCACAACCGCCGCCGCAGCAGGAAGTCTCCGATCAAGAATGCCGCCTCTGCCGCCTCTCGTGTTGTCACTTCCATCAACAAATCCATTTGCACATGCCACCGCCGCCTCATCAAGATCTTCTCCAAACTCGCCCGAATCAGAACCCCCAAAAGATCTCCCCGTAAAAAAGGCTACCAAGTCCTCAAAAAAGTTCCCGCCCTTGACCACCAAGACATCCGCCGCGCCCTCTTCGCCGCGAAGGCCCTGCCTCCTGTAATTCCGCCGGAGAGGAAAACAGTGTTTCTCGATCTCGACGAAACTTTAATCCATTCGACTCCGGAAATACCACCGGCAAAATACGATTTTGTCGTCCGGCCGGTAATCGACGACCAAAAGGTCGATTTTTATGTGTTGAAGCGGCCATTTGTGGACGAATTTCTTGAAAATCTAAGCAAAAAGTTTGAGATTGTTGTGTTTACTGCCGGAATTGAGGAATATGCGTCGCTGGTGCTGGATAGGCTTGACCGGAGGAATGTGATTTCGCACCGGCTATACCGGGATTCGTGCAAAGAAATGGATGGGAAATTTGTGAAGGATTTGTGTGAATTGGGGAGAGATTTGAGGAGGGTTGTGATTGTTGATGATAACCCGAATTCATATGTGCTTCAGCCCGGCAATGCAATTCGGATCCGGCCATTTACAGAGGATCTCGAAGATGGGGAATTAAGGAAGGTGATGGAGTTCTTTGAAAGGTCCGATTGTTATGAAGACATGAGGGATGCTGTTAAGCAGTACACTACTGCTGAGGAGGAGGAGGAGGAGGAGGGGTACAAAATGGCTGAATTTAAATTGTGATTTTTTATTTTTTGAAATTATTTTGGTTTCTTTCTTGGGATTTAGTTAATTGTTGAACATTAATTTTTGTTCAATTTGAATTTGTGAACGGAAACTTTGAAATAAAATTCTAATGGAAAGTTTAGTTGGTGGTTAAGACCTTTTGAACTGTTTCCTTTCGCAATTTTTCAGATAAAATACAGGAAGCAATTTTTCACATAAATATTGGACACGGTGCTTTATAATTTTATTTATTTGTATTTTTATCCCCAATGTCAAAATACAAATAGGCCGCAAAAATTTTTTTTAAAAGTTATTTAGTTTTGACATAAACAAATATAATAATCGTAAACAAATTATGAAATACTAATAATTATCATCTTTGTTGTTTTCAAAACTTGGATGAAATTATATTAATTTTGAATTTTAAGATTTTACAAATTGATTCTAAAAAATCAAAATGTATCTCTAATTTTAAAAAAGCGGAGGTAGTATTATAATTAATTTCTAAAACTTTTTTAACTTTCAATACATTGATATTAAGTATGCAGATAATATATTTATAAGGAATTGATATTTTCACAAGTAAAAATGATAGTTCCACAACATTTCTCTCACATAAATAGTAAAAGGACCCCACACTCATGTGAGTGAAAACTTGTGAAAATATCAAATTTTGCTTGTGAAAATATCAATTCTCTATATATAGGGAATTATATATTATATATAAAAGTATTTTTCAACAAAAATAAATATATCCATCTATACTTTTTGAAAAATATAATAAAAATAATGTGAAAATATAGTGTAATTTTTTTAAAAAAATGCTCTAATAAATTTCAGATATATATAATTTTTTCCCTTTTCCTTGTTTTTTTCACTTAAATTTTCTAAGTTTCAAAGAAAACCAAAGTCAAAAAATAAAATAAAATAAAAATACCGTTTTTGATTAACGAGAAACCAAACAAGGCCTGCGTGCGCCGATAAACAAACAGAAACTAGAGACGGGGGGGTAACACTCAAAAACAGCTTTATGCAATATGATTTAATTAATACTAGTAAATAATGGAGCTCAACAAAAATCATTTCAAATCTCATGCCCAAGGCGAAACTGAGGCGTTGGAGTCTAGGGTTTCTAGTTTATCCATTAGCGATCGAGTCGATTCCAGCTTTCACCCGGTAATTCATCCTTCAATTTGTAAATTCCATATATTTTTATTTCCTCAATTGATTGATTGATTGATTCTGAGTTTTGTGTTGTTTAAAGTATTGGACTGCAGATAGAAAGACCTCTTTCTTTTTTCAATTTCTTTTAAAAGGCTTTATTTGCTAATTTTACTAAATTTGATAGGTCTTGAGCATTATTATTATTTTGCATTTAAATAACATATGGGAAGCTCCATTTTTTGGTATACAATAATCTGAATTTAGTTGAACTGATAGTTAAAGCTTTGGAGAGCAAATTACTTTTTTCCCCCTTTCTGCTTTCTTTAGAGAGAGAGAGAGAGAGTGGCTGTTCTTGTTGCTGGTTTGGTTTTGTCAAGTTCATTTTTTTACCCTTTATTTATCTTTTTTATTGATTATCTGAACTGTTCTTTTACTGCTTTGTTTGATGCAAATGACAGGATTGCCAGAGATTCGAGAAAGATAGAGAGGGCAATGAATCAAAACCCATGCCTGGTTTTATGAGCCAACCGATGGCTAGAATTGAAGGATACGAACCTGAATTGTCCCAACATGCCCACCATTCAAGGGAGGAAATTGATTTGACAAGAGATTTGATGAATCAACAACTGATTGCAACTAAAGAGTGTAATATATTACCTGAATCCTCAGGGTTTGGGAGCAATGAGAGTATAATATTTGAGGATCAAGAGATATATAAAACTGAAGATTGTATGCCCATGTTTCCTCAACATGCAAGGGTGAAGGATAATAAGAATTATAATTTTATGATTTCATTAATGGCTAAAACTAAAGATTGTGATTCTTGTTTATCTGAGCAGAGCACGGTAGTGGAGAATGATGGGAGTAGTATCACTGGACAAAAGATGGCTAACTCTGAAGAATGTGATTCCAAGCTACCTCAATGCACACATGAGGAGAATGATGAGAACAAAGGTTTCATGAGCCAAGTCATGCAGCAGCAAGTGGCTAGAAGTGAAGAGTGTGTGCCTAAAGCATGTCAATACACGAGGAACAATAATAATGAGAAGATTGGTTTTGTGGGCCAACAAATGGCCAAAGCTGAAGACTGTGATATCAATTTACCACAATTTTCTGGCGACAATAGTGATCGGAGGGTAGAACCGAATACATGTCATCAGAAACGAGGGAAGTGCTTCTACTATGACCCACCACTTTCTGAAGAAACTGGGGTCTGGATACCTGTATCCGTGCCTCCAATGTCAGAAAGTGAGCATGAAGAGTGGACCAAAGGCTTCTGCTCAAATGGAGGTTCCTTCCCCGAAGAAGACATGGGTTGGGGCGATTTATCTGTGGAAGATAAAGAATTGACCATGTGGGATGTAGTTGTAGAAATGCTACTTGTGGCTAGAGGAAAAGTGAATGCTTTTGCTTCTGGTGATATTCCGAACATTTCGTGGATATCTAGCCACATTATTGACCAAGCTTGGAAGGAGATGGCTCAAACTCTTACAGAGGCCAATTATAGTAAAACCCAGGAAATTCTTGAAGCAGAGCCACCTAAATGGTTGCCTGATAGTGCAGCTTCTGCTTGTATGTTGTGTAATGTGCGCTTTCACCCTATCATGTGCAGCAGGCATCACTGTCGGTTTTGTGGAGGAATATTCTGCAGCGAGTGTACCAAAGGAAGGAGTTTGTTACCAGAAAGATTTCGTATTATGGATCCACAACGAGTCTGTGATGTATGCTGTGTGCGTCTTGAGTCTGTCCAACCATGGTTAATGGATCAAGTAAGTCGTGCCGCACAGTTGCCAACCCATGATTTGACAGATTTGAGTACTTTAAGATCCTGGCTTAATTTTCCATGGGGACAGTCCATGGAGTATGAGATTTATAAAGCCACAAATACAATTTGTGGTTATAATCAGGTAACAGATAGGTTCAGTTTTATTGTGAATCATGTATTCAATTTATAAAACTAGGCTATGCAGTAGTGTTTCTACTATAGTGATGAACCATCATAATATTGGTTCCATTTTTATAATAAATTTCATTCTGACTTTTAAACTTTGTCTAGCCTCTATTACGAAATGAAAACTTTTTCTGTTAGCTTTAGGTGTTCCTCTCTCCAAATAGTGTTGAAAGAGAGAAACCCCTGCATTCGTAACTTTGAGAAAGCAAATAACTATTCCTGCCACTTGTCTTTGATTGAAATAGTGTCATGGTATGAATGACTTTCTTTAATCATATAGCTTTTAGATGTAATAGGTTTGAAATGACTTGTAGGGCCTGTCCTTGGCTGGAGGCCTTAGGATGAGTTGCTAAAGAAAATTGGAAATTTGGTCTATATGCTGTTATGGTTAATGATTGTGATAAAATTACATTATGCTCACAAGGAAACTATGCATTTTCGTACCTGAGAATGTCGCACATTACATCAAATTTTGAAAATTTTATTTCTTAGGTTGGTTCTCTGAGATCCGAGAAGTCGATTCCAGATGCTATTTTGCGACAAGCAAAAGGCCTGGCAATACTTACTGTCATGAAAGTTGGTGTGATGGTTACCTACAATATTGGAACAGGACTGGTGGTTGCTCGTAGGGAAGATGGATCATGGTCTCCACCATCTGCCATTTCTTCTTTTGGTGTGGGGTGGGGTGCTCAGGTAACTAATTAACATTTGTTACTTTCTTTTCCAACTTCAAATTTCCTGCTTGAAATTCTTATCTCTAACTAAATTAAATGGTATAGAGAGGATTTGAGGGCATGCATTGCCTTTTGATCCTAATAACTAATCTAACTCCTAACCTTTTTTATGCTGCTCAACTGTCTCGTGTTTATTAACAAGCCCATTGACAGAAGTCATGAAAGAGGAAGAACGAAGAAATTCCCACCAGTAAAAAGGATGAATACTATGATTTTGTTTCCTTAGAATATAGGAATTTCGTGTTTTGTTAATAATTAAACTTCATGCATTCAATTTTTAAATATATTTCAATTATATGACACTGTTTGGAAGTTCATTATTTATCTTGTTTCTGCAATTCATTCATTTTATCCCCAAGACCCTTGGTCGAAAAGTACCCCTCCATAATATTTAGTAAGTGAGCTGTTATGCCTCGTTGTTTTTGTTATCTGAATTTTGTTCATGTGCAGGCTGGAGGTGAATTCACAGACTTCATAATTGTATTGAGATCCAACGATGCTGTCAAGATTTTCAGTGGCAATGTGCATCTTTCAGTTGGAGCTGGTTTGAGTGCAGCTGTTGGCATTGTAGGGCGGACTGCTGAAGCTGATGTACGAGCCGGTACTGGTGGCTATGCTGCTTGTTATACATATAGTTGCAGCAAAGGTAGCTGTTTCATCTGAGTTTATTATTATAATTTAAAATATTGCATATTCCCCTCATAACAATATCTTATATAGTTATATAGTACCTAAGTGATGGTCAAATTTTCTGATATTCAGATAATTGAGGTTGTGTTCTTGTTGTTGTCGTTACTAGAGGACTTCAATCATCTTTAGGGAAAATGGCTGATTTAAATCGTTAAGCTGGAAGGGTTACTCAACTTTAGGACGTTGAAAGACATTACTGGAGGATGCATCCCCAGTCTGGCATCCATTTAACATGGGTGGTTGTTGAATATGATGATGTAGAGTTTCTGATTGTTTTTCTGTATTTAGTTAAATGGTGTTTCAATGCAACAATTAGAATGTCGTTGCACCATTTTAGGTCAGCCGCTGATTCTAATCATCAGATCGGGTGGAAACTGTAAAAGCTATCTAATAATTATCTATATTCTATATCACGTGTTTTAAACTGTAGGGCGTACAACCTAGCCTCTCATCTTCTCTTTTTTGTCATTTGAGCCCATATTGTTTTGTTGACCAACCCATATCATTATTTTACTCAACTCGCTGTTATGGCTTTTATCTCTTTTTTTATCGATCTTCTTAAATCCTCCTTTTTTCATTAATCAAACATAAACTGGCAAGTTTCTGTAGGTGTACTACTCCTTGCATAATACAGTCTTGTCATAGTGCAGAATAAGCCTCCTCTGTTATTCTCTCAAAATCTCTCTTCTACATTTCCTTTGCTGGCTCAGTATGTCGATATTTTTTATAATTAAAACGTTGAAATCACTTGTGAGAGATGAATTTGGTTGATTTCCCATGTCTAAAAGTTAAAAGTTGTTGGATTGGTAGCAATTGTTTACTAAAAAACATCATGACAAAGTTAAATATTGATTCAGATGGTTGCACTCATTGTATCAAGGATGTATGGGGCAATTAAATTAGCAAATATGGTGAAAATATCAAAGTTGAGTTTCATAATTGCGGACTTGCCAAAAAATAAAATTTTGAATAATTATTGAAGTAATATGATGAACTTATCCGTAGTATATGCTCTTTGCTCTTCAAAGTTTATATCTTCTGGTTACATTTCTTTTCTGCATCCATTCATTTTATAATGCAGGGGCATTCGTTGGATGCTCTCTCGAAGGGAGTGTAGTCACAACCCGTGTGAAAGAAAATTCCCGATTTTATGGTAGCCAGTCATTGACTGCATCTGATATTCTTCTCGGCTCATTACCAAAGCCGCCTGCAGCTGCAACTCTCTTCCGTGTACTGGCAGATCTGTATCAGAAGCTTGATGTCTGATTGCTTGTGTTGAAATCGAGGTCATCGTTTGAACTACTTGGAGGAGCTGGAATGGGGAGAGCATAAATCCTCGGACTGTAATTACCTTGTTTATTCATTCCTTCTATGGTCTTGGGTACATATTATTCCATGTAAATAGTTACTCAATTGATGTACATCAAATCTTTGGGGGACAGAAGCAAAGGTTCAATAAATTGAATTCGGATTGATAAATACTGGGGCATAACACCTCATTGGTATCTTCTGATCTATTTGTATATATGGGTTGAATTGTTTCAGTTCACTGCTGATAAAAAACAAGTGAAATAAAAGAAAAAAGATGAAAATTGGCACAAGATGTCTACTTCTTCTCTCTTGCTGCTACCTTATTCTCCCACCTTTTTGCACTTGACCAGGAGATCTCGTTGTTAATGGAGTTGTGGGTGCTTCAGCACGGCAGAAAACCTGCTACATGCTGCTCTATGTTGTTTCTGGTCCAGTGGAGTAGTTAGCCATAATATCCCCTTCCGTCCAATTGGCAATATTCAATTGGATCTTCAGCTAATTTACTTTGTAATTCCATAAAAACAAAATTTGGTGGAAATTGAGTTGCATTACCAGGTAGATGATCTGTCAACTCTAGAGAATGGGTTGCATGCTTTGTTTGTAGGTTCACTGCACCACAACCCTTTATCACCGAAGGGGACAAGGACAATTTTGATGAGTACCCATCTTTCCATTACTAAGCAAGTGTGCACTAGTAATTTTTTATCAGTCATTTCAGATGAACTGAATATCACTGGGGTAATAACAATAATAATTAAAATGGCAGCCTGGAAGAATAATTCAGCTCCCCTGGCATTGATCTAAGTGGATTTTGTCTTCATTGGCACCTAACACTAGTCTAATTTACATTGAATGACCACTTTATGAAGATTTTTACTTGTACAAACTTAAAAAAGTAATAATGATGGCATGATAATATTCAGTCTACTTAGAATACAGATAACGATGTGTCAAGATTATATAGCTGAAACTGTAATCACCGACTAAAAAGAAAAATGTATCTTTATTTTGTAAAAGAGGGAGTACTTAGATACTGAATGAGCAAGCTGGAACAAACTAACAAAGCATGAACATAACCAGAGAAATGTCAAGGCAGTCAGAATTCAAGAAATCAGTTAAGCTTGACATACAAAATCCACTTTCAATACAAAATCAAAATCACACTGAACAATCAGTATTGGTGTATCCATGATGTAACAAAAAATTTCTTCAAAAAATGAAAAAAATGAAGAAAAAAATGTAAAATCTCTTAAACAAGGTTAAAAGAGCCACTGCATGAACTATTATTAACTTAATTTATACTTTTCCTTTTCTGAAAAAAAATAAAGAAAGGAAAGAAAGAAAAGAAAAGAAAAGGAAAAAGACAAAAAAACAGCTGCTGTTGCTATTCTCTCTGTATTTCATCTTCCCTGGTCAGCAAACCAGAAAACCTCCAATTCAGAAGTTTCAACAGAAGAAGAAGAAGTCACTGGCTGATGTTTGCACAAGGAAATATAGAGAAACAAATTCAATTGACATAAAAGGATATTTCTCCTCCTTCCTTCTGCCACATATGACTCTACCTGCAATATCAAATACATCATTACTGACAATACAAAGGCTAATACTACCAACCAAATGGTAAACAAAGAAAGAGATAATAACCATACTGCGTAAGATTAGGAACAAATGCACTATTTACCTGGTGCTAGGGTTTCCAAGGGTAAGCTCAAGATCATCTGAGACGCATTCTTCGTGAATTCTCTCTCCTTCCCATGGTTTAACTAGCCCCTTTGTATTGCTACTGCCAAATGCAAACTCGGAGGAAATTGCATCAGACATCGGAACATCTGCTGTTTGATCAAAACCTGCAGCCACTGCCGGAGAGCATGTTCCACTTTGTCCGGGAGTCCACATCCGAGACCCCCCACCTGAAAATGCCTCTTTGAAGCCAAATGGGTTTGGTGAAACAAGGCTGAATGTGGGAGACGATGCCCCGTCTTGAGGAGTTTGAACACCGGATAACCACCCTGAATCAGGTGGGGTCTGACGGCCAGGGCTTGGTGGTGTGGAATAGGGTAGGAAAGGATAGTGCTGGCCAGCCCAGGCTGGAACAGCAGTTGGATCATCCCAATGATCCTTCATTCTTGGAGTTCGGGCAGTAGGGGAGCTTAATGGTGGAGTCACAGGCGCACTTATAGAACCTCCAGGAATGTAGAGATGGAGGGGGAACTTAGAAGAAGAAGGTGATGAGCCAGATGAGAGATTTTTCAGCCACGGAATAAGGGAGTTGGGGTCAGCATTATTATTAACACTGGGAGTGTAAATGGATGAGATTGGGCTGGGAAAGGAAGACGAAGCAGGGCTAGGATTGTAGGAAGCACACGGACTTGGTTGGTATGACGAACAAGGACTAGCTGATGCTGAGCCACCCATAATATCCATGCGTTCCACAGGCTTGCATCCCTTTAGAAAAGCAAAGATGATTGGAAAAATCAAAACATAGTTTACGTATTTTGTTTTATGTAGTCCATAGCTAACATTCAGGTATTATTTTTTGATAAGTGATAGTACTTAACACTAAGGTATACAAGTAGACTTGAAAGTGGGCACTTGCAAGGATTTCAACAGCTGCCAAACGCAAAAATAAACTGCAAAATTGAACTTCCTTGACGTGCTGATTATAGTTATTAGTTGGCCTTATGGATACGGGACACTCAAATGTAACCTTTTTTCGGAAACAAGTCTACTTTTGCCATATGTAATTTTTAATCTTTCATGATCAAGACTGATTCCTTTCTAGTTAAAGGTATAGCGAGTAGCATTACTCTGGAATTATATAATAGGGTAGTATATATTCTTCTACACATAGTGCCTAAAAGAGAGAGTTTTAGAATCATTTAAAATGTGTTACTCCGGCTATGAAGAAGCACTCTATAAACTGAAACTCTTGGTCAAAGGCTCCATGGAATATAAGCCTTCATCAACATCCACAACTTGTTTGTTTAATTTGGCCCAACAATAAGTCAGCCTAAGAAGAACTGGGGCCCACTATTTGACTCCCTCTGTTCCAAAATTACAAATAAATACTTTTTTAGTCCTTTTTAGAATTAGATATACAATTTTATTTTTAGACTAAAAGGTGAAATGAAATTCCTAACATGTCGTTACTTATATTACTCCCTCCATTCCCTTTTAATTAACCTTTTAGGAGAAAATACAAAGATTAAAAGATATAATTAATATTTTGTGTGATTGATTAAAATGAGTATAATACCTCAATATTACCCTTCAAAATTCATGGGAAAAAGATGAAAGATAAACAAATTAATATTTAATGTAGAGATAATATGATAAACTAAGTTATTAATGCTTTCTTAAAATTACAAACGAATAAAAAGAAACGGAGGGAGTACAATAAATTAAATAATTTATGGTCACCACCACTGCAACATTTTCAACAAATATTACAGGTATATTTAAAAACAAAAATTAGACTTTCATTTTAAAAAATATCTCTAATCAAATCAAAAAGTTGATCATTTAACCAAATGCGCTTAAATTCAAATAGCTTTATCGATAAAAATCAGAATGATGAATCACAATCCTTGCACAGTGCCATAAATAACAATATTAAGTTGAGCAGGGCCCACTTGGACCCACTATTGTTGTTTTTATTCTCAACCTCCAGTGTCCACATATGGTGCAAGATTAAAGTTTTTTTCATATTGAACAAATTCTTGATAATCCACTTCTCTGAGTAATAAAAAAAGAAATTTAGAGTGGAAGAAAATTAGAGGGGGGACCAGTAAGATGGCGATTTAGTAAATAGTTTAAAATTATGATGTCAACTATAATTATACTGCTCCACACGGCACGTTAACGCTCATCCAACCAACTTCGCCGATAGGAATTCAATATAACCCCACACGCTCTATAACTTAATTAAAGCTTAAAAAAATAATGAAAGCATAAAATGAAAGAAATGTTTGTATGGGATTTAAAAAGAAATTAATAAACAAAGAGAAAGAAAGAAAGCAAAAACAGAAATGGCCCACAAGCCATACACAACCAAAACCGCCCATGCGATCCCACGCTTAAGTTGAAAAAGTGTCACCCGGAATCTCGGATAAAAGCAAAAATCAATTCAATTACTTTATCAAATGACTGAATTGTCCTCCACAAAGATGCAAGATAGGGAGGACTGTTTGGGAGACAAAATCAGGCTGAGCTGAACCGAATTACTGAACGAAGGAGATGAGTGGTACCAAAAGACCAACATGACCAATTTGAAAATGTATTCATTTTACATTACATATATAGCGGGATTTTTTTTTTTTTTATGTATTTAAATTACACCTAAAATATTATTTTTTATCAAAATTCTTGTTAGAATAAATACTATATATTTTGTGTGAAGTACTTTAAAGAAGGAATTTCTTAACATGTATATATTCCCTTGAATTAGGTGCAAATGCAGAAATCAAAAAAATATATACACAATTTAATAAAATATTATCTTAAACTGTGTGCTTAATATATGCCCTTAAAGGCACATGTTAAGAGGACCAACAAATATCTAAAATTAATTTCACCCTAGAAGGACTCGTTAAAGAAGGTGGGAGGGACAATGTTGTCTAATTAAGAAGCTGCCACGTGATTTTTGCTCAGTTTCTCTTTCGTCAGAGAGGTCTCAGTTCCAGATAATCTGTATCTATGAATGCATTTGTTAATTAGAAGGAAAGAGAATATTTTTGTGTTTCGTGCAGAGCAGCTAATGATAAATTACTCACAGGTGAAATATGGAAGTGAGCTATCCATAAGCCTAGCCTAGTAGGACACAAGAGCACGGACAAATCTGAGCCGTCCACTAGTTATAACAAGCCATCTGTCTAGACTTTAGAGAAAGAGCTATGATCTAGCTAGCTAGACTGCTACAGTGCGCCGAATGCGCACAGCACAATTTTAATATTCATAGAATTAGAGGTCCAGCTAACTTATACCGACTACCAGAGGCGCACGCTAGTATGCAAGATCCAGTAAGATATACTACTCGGAAGTCAGAACTCTCTAAACCTGTTTAGATCAATCTTAACACAGGCCTCAAAATAAGGCGCATGTTAGCCTACAGCATAAAGGAGGAATGCCGAAATAGATAGCGATAGAGGAGCATCCATTTCCGTGAACTTGATACAGCTCCGGACTGCCTCCACCATCGCGTTATCATACATCAGATTACCACGGCGTACGTTAACCAAGAGATTGAAACAGCAAATCTTAAATTTCACCATTTCTGAAAACTAAAACGAATGGCTGAAAATCGAACCGAATCCTTGATCTGGAAGACAATCAAAACTGCTTATATTCACTCACATACTAACATAAGCAATCACCAAAACCTCAGACCTAAAAATTCTACAATCACTGTTACATAAAGAGAGCGAATTTGAATATAAAACAATTACCTTCCTGTAAGTGGTGCCATCTTCCTCAACAGACCAACCGGCCTCATCACATAAAGCCTTCAAGACCTCGTTGTTGTCACAGTGCTTCGGCAGCTTATAGTTACCGTACATCCTCAGTCCGGCGAAGATCTTGGCGGCGATCGCTCGCCGGCGCCGCTCCCTCCGCTTGTTGTTCTCTCTCTCCTTCCATGTCGGAAGCCTCGACCCCGACGTCATAACACGGAAAACTCGGTTCTTAGTTTTAAACCGGATAACTGGAGTGAACCGGATTGGTGGATTTTTATTTGTTTTGTTTTGTTTAGGCGGAGGTGGGAGTCAAATAAATGATGAGCAGAGAGAGAAGGTGAGAGCTAAATATAGTGGGTAGTTATGTTTGGGCCTGGAAGTTGAATATATTACGAAAGAGGACAGAAATTATAAGGTGGAAATGGGGGTCGTGCACGTGTTTAGTCTTTTTTAAAAGAGAGTGGGGTAGTTGCCGAGAAAGAAAGTCGAACATGTCATGTAAAATTGTAAAGACAGGAAAATAGCTAGCATACGGCCTAGTGATTTGTTTGGCTGTATGAAACGGTTTTTTCGTACTACAGCCCTTGGACATTTTAAAATTGAATCCTAGCCCTTCATTTCTTTAATTGCTTGACTAATTTACTGATTCACGTGACATTTAATATGAAATAATGTTAACATGATTTTGGGTTATATAATATTTATATACATACATATGCATATTGTGAGTCTTGTACGACATGCAAGGTCCATAAATATACATCTGTATATATGTGAGTTTTATGTGACCTAAATTATGTGATAGTAGCATTGCTGTTTACTAATATGCAAGCACCTTGAGACAACAAATTTCTTCTCCTCCTCTTTCCAAGCATTAATTCCTCCAAATTACACCTAAATCAATGTATTTTATAAAAATTTCAGTTTTAATAAATAGTTTACATTTATTGGGAGGCAAAAAAAAAACGGCCGTTGGCAAGACCGTCCCCAAAATCCGGTCGGCGTACAAACTACAAACTGAAATTATATCCATATGGTTTTAAATCTTGGTGTTTATAAGAAAGTCATTTGCATCGATGGATCCTCATGTGTTTTATTTATTTATATCTGAAACCACTAGTTCTCATAAGTTTTAAATGTACACATGATCATAAATCTCTCCCACTCCTAACTATATGTATATAGTGTTGAATAAAGGGCAATGATTCATAACACGTACTTGTTACGGATCTTTATTAGACATACATCATCTCTATCATCTATTTTAAATATCAACGGACTAAATTAAAAAAATAAAAAATATCGTCTGAAATTAATTGTAGCAGACGGTTAAAAAAACACAATATATCCGCTACTAATAGTAGTGGACGCTAACCAGAATTCTTCATCCTTTTACGCGAGTAAGAGTTTGACTTTATTAACTAGGATTTAGAGCTTATTAACCAGAGTTAAGGGTTTATAAACCAAGATTTAGGGTTTATTAACCAGAATAAACCATAAACCTAATTAATAAATCCTTAACCCTAGTTTATAAACTCTAACCATAAACCTTGGTTAATAAATCTTAAACCCTAGTTAATAAACTCTAAATTATTTTAATATATCCTAATTAAATTTTTGTTAATAAAGTCAAACTCTTATTTGCGTGGAAGCTGATTAGCGTCTGCTAATATTAGTAACGGATGAATTGTGTTTTTTTAACCGTCCGGTACTTTTAGTAGCGGACGACTGGTTTAACTTTTTTAATCTCTGTTGATATTTAAAATGGACAATGGAGATAGTGTATGTCCTATAAGAATTCGTAACAAGTTATACGTGTTATGGATCATTTCCCTTAAATAAATGATCTAAACCTACTAAAAACACATATCACAACATTTTGAACAATTCTTGTATTCTTAACATAATCGATGAGAAATGGGTTAGGACCAAAACTTAAATTGTTTTGACAAGTGGATACAACCTGCAAAGATGAATGAACTATGGTTTGAGTGCAACACTTAAAATTTCAGTTCCACAAGTATTCAAAGCGGTAAAAAAAGTTTTCTTACCAAACAAAACAGAAATGAAGCCATATTTTCAGTTATATTGCAGGAAGGAATATTTGAAGAATCCCATTTGAGGTTGGGCCACTTTCAGTATGAGACTAGTTTTAGTCTTTTAGACATTACATTTATAAAAATGGTAAGCTATCGAATTCCCACTACTAATTACAAGATTTTTTATTTTAAAAAATTATCAATATCAATTTTAAATATAAAATTATCTTCAGTTTGACTTTAGAAAATCAAACTTAATTTTATATTTTGAAACGATAAACGTATTTCTTTTCTATGGTAGCAGCAATGACATTCATTTTTTTAGGGCACATGCTAAGCACACAGTTCAAGAGAATATTTTCTTGAATTGTGTGCATATTCCCTTGATTTTTGTATTTGCACCAAGTTCAAGAGAATATGCACACAATTCAAAAAAATATTCTCTTAAACTGTGTGCTTAGCATGTGCCGATATTAAGAAATTTCTTAATTTAATATTAAATGAGAGGAAAATGTTAAGAACCTTTGATCAGTCATTGATAGAGAATATATTTGATTAAAATAATAAGTCGGTGAAAATAAGGTTATAGTAATTAGATTAAATTGACATGCTGAGGTCATACCATGCGTATAAATCCATTTCTTTTCATAAAACATAATGAAAAAAGAAAAGAAAAAGAAATTGAGATTCATTTCAGATTGACTTTGTTCTCTTTTTCTACGTTGTGACAAAGATATATTCAATATATGTATATAGTAATCATGATAATTGAGTATTTACTTCTAAAGCCCTTCTTTAAGCGTTTACCCTCTTTTATTTAGATCATCTAATAGGATTACTTAATTAGATTACCACATTTAACAAGGTCTGGTAACACTTTATATATATATATTCTAACAATTTTTATAGCAACATATCTAAAAAAATAAAATTCCAGTTTGGTCAAAATCCGGACCACCGGTCGAAACGATAGTTCAATTGGTAAAATCGATTAAGTTCGTTTTTTTTTTAAAATAAATTTTTTGTACTAAAACTTTTTTAATATTAAAATTAAATAATATTGTAACTAAATTTTATTATATCTTAATTCATAAAAAAAGAAATTTTTTAAAATTTTATTAATTACTAATAATATATTTTTATATATATTTATGACGTTACCGGTTAAATAGCGGTTCAACCAGTAGATTGATCCATCCACCCAATAATTTTTTTAGTTCGCTAACTGGTCTGAAAACATTACTTTGAAGTTTAATAAGTAAAATTATATATCAATATTTTTTATGTAAATCTTAATATTCAAAAGAAAGATCAATAAAAGAAATACTATTAATTCCTTAATTTTTAGGACAAAGGGAGAGTTAAGTTATCTACTATAACATGTATTCTACTCCCTCCGTCCCTTAATATATTCTACGTCCCTTAATAGTAGAGAGTTAAATCTCTCTCATATTATCAGTATAACATGTATTCTATTCCCTCCGTCTCTTAATATAAGTCGATTTAGAGTTGTACACAAGTATTAAGGAAATAATTATATAATATTAAATATAATATCAATTATTTATATTGCCCTTGTATTGAAAAAAGAGTGTTATTTATTGAATAAAAAATAATGAGAACCAAAATTATATTTAATAATTGTATAACATTAAATATAATATCGGTTTGGATGCATGGAGTCATGGAGATATAAGATTTTGTTAAATAAAGAAATTAGTGGTAATAATTGGTGGATAAGTTTGGACAAAGAAATATATTTATTGAAATATGAGAATAATAATAAAAATCATTTAGAGAATTGATTCAGGTGAGAACTAGGAAGGAATATTAATGTTGGGGTCATACAAAAATGAATGAATACTTCAATTAATAAACAGTTTAGAAGGACAATCTAAATAAAAAAAATATTAATTAACGTACCGAAACTAATTAAAACGTTTATTTTGGGACGGATGAATAATATACAAATAGAAATAAAGTAAAATAAAAGCGCTTATTTTAGAAAATCTTAAAATAAAAAGAGCTCACTAAAATTGAGGAGATATACATGCACGCATCCCAATAAAAGGTCTACAGCCACCAAAGCACAGACGTCATATTGAACCTTCTGCCACAAAAGTAGTTAAATATTTAGCAAAAGTAGAAGTAACTAAGAGATTAGTTAGTTAATTAATTGGAGTAATTAATGGAGTAGTAGAAGATGAGGAGAAATATGCAGTCGTCAAATGGCCACATCACAGTCGATTATCTCCAACGACAGCGTTAAGGGTCAACGCTCATCGATATAAAGCTTCTACATTGATTGGGCGACACTCCAATTCAAGATAATTATTGAATTACTATTTTTATTTGCTGTCCTTTTTAAACCCTCCCAAATTCCCATTCCCAATCCAATTATTAAGCAGCAACCCCCCAACTTTGCATACCTAATTCTGGAGTTCGTCTTTGTCTCAGGTAATTCACCAAACACACACCTCAAGTACAATTTTTATGAAAATATACGTGTATATATGTATTGTTTTATGTATACGTTAACATGGTTGATGCTTTTGCTTTAAGGTTTAGTTAAAAATATTATTTTTTTGATACATTCATGTTTAAAACTTGGCAACTAATTGTGATGGGTATGATGAGTTGACCTGATTTGACTTGATTTGTTGTTTGTCGGGGATAAATATGCAGGCGTGGTGGTAGATTTGAGCTTGGCGGGGGTTTGCTTTGCGAGTTATTGTATTTGACTGGAAATTCTTGGGGGCTTGAACGCGATTTGAGTAGTAAAAGGGGTTTGATTGGCTGAATTTGAACGAGTTTATAGGTGAGAAATTGTGGGTATTGAAGGTTTTTGAATAGTTTTCTAGCTTGATGATATTGTTGGTGTTCTGTTGAAGTTTGATGTTTTGGATATTTTTCGTTGCGTGAGAACTGGTGGAGATTTTGATTTTTCTTGTCCAATTTGATTTGGGTTTTCGCCATTGAAAGGAAGCTTCGGAAAGTAAGTAATTGCTGGATAACACTATTTGGTGTTGTGTTGAGATCCATAGGCTAATTGTATTGACTTTTGAGCAATTCATTTGCCATACATTAGAAGCTAATAAGAGATTTGATTGGAAATGAAGGGAATTCTAGGATTGCCATGTGATCACTAGGTCGTTGAGAAATAAAAAAGAGGCTGGAAATCTTGCTTTTCTTTACAGCCAAGTTTTGAAATTTAGGCCGGTTGTTGGTTTGCTTTTGAGTTCAGAATTTGAGGGGGATTGGCTTTGAAAAAATCATGATGGATGAAGGTCAAGGTAGCTCAGGTGCACTGCCTCCTTTTATTGCGAAGACGTATGAAATGGTAGATGACCTTTCAACGGATCCCATTGTCTCTTGGAGTCAGAACAATAAAAGCTTCATTGTGTGGAATCCACCAGAATTTTCTAGGATTTTGTTGCCCAGATTCTTCAAGCACAATAACTTCTCCAGCTTTATCAGACAGCTCAATACATATGTAAGGCAACTAGATTTTCCCTTTTTTCACATATTTTTTTCAGTACTCGATTCTATCATAAGTTCTTGCATATTGTTTGTGCATAAATTTTTTGTGTTGATTTTTCAATCCAGGGTTTTAGGAAAGTGGATCCTGAACAATGGGAATTTGCTAATGAGGATTTTGTTAGAGGTCAGCCACACCTTTTAAAGAACATTCACAGACGCAAGCCAGTGCACAGTCATTCAATACAGAATCATAATGGACAAGGAGCTTCTTCTTCTGCATTAACTGAATCAGAAAGACAGGGTTACAATGAAGACATTGAAAGACTGAGATACGAAAAAGAATCACTTCACTTGGAGGTTCAAAGACATAATCAGGAGAAGCAACAATTTGAATTGCAAATGCAGGTTCTGTCGGAGCGTCTGCAACATGTGGAACAACGCCAAAAAGATATGGTATCTTCCTTGGCTCAAACCTTTCAAAAACCAGAAATTGCCTCGACTCTCATGCCACAATCAGAAGAAATACATTACAGAAAGAGAAGGTTGCCAAGGAAAAGTTCCTTTCAGGATGATGGAAGCTCTGAAGATGATCAGACAAGTGCTTCCCTAGGTTTCACCAGAGAAAGTTTAAATGCTTTTTCTCCTTCGACCTTGAACAAGGAATTGTTGGAGCAATTGGACTCTTCTCTGTATTTTTGGGAGACCATGTTACTAGATGTTACTTTACCTAACATGCCAGAAATTTCTTCTTTGGACTTGGATGAATCTACAAGCATTACTGACAGCCCGGTTGTATCTTACCCACAAGTAAATGTTGATCTTGGGTTTAAAACTTCTGGGATTGACATGAATTCTGATCCTGCTAGTGCTGTTGTTCCTGAGATTGCAGCGTCAAAAGAACAAGTAGCTGGAAGTGCGGCCAATGTGCCAACTGGGGTCAATGATGTATTCTGGGAACAGTTTCTGACTGAGAATCCTGGTTCAACTGATGCTCCAGAAGTTCCGTCTGAAAGAAAAGATCTTGAGAATAGAAAGGACGAAAGCAAACCAGTTCATCATGGGAAGTTTTGGTGGAATATGAGGAGTGTTAATAACCTTACTGAACAGCTGGGACAGCTTGCTCCAGCAGGAAGAACTTGATGTTAGTTGGCTATATTAGTTCTAGTTATTTGTTCAGCCGTTCAATACTAGCTGCGTGTAAATTTAGGACGTGTTATAATAACCAATAGATAGAAATTTCATATTTCGATACTTGCCATTGTTGTATCATATTACGTGAGATGTATTATGTTGCCTAGCATTCTTATATGTGATGAAATTTTGGTTTTAAAGTGAATCTAATTAGGGTCACTTGCACTCTTTACTTATATGTTCTGATATTTCAACATGTTTTGATTATGGTATTTATATCTAATTGGAGGAAAATTATCTGAAGAACTTGATACGTGCTGAGAGAGGGGGGAGGGGGAGGGGGAGGGGGAGGGGGGGGTAGAGATTTGAAGGCATTCAAACCTCATTCAAACCAGGGGGCCTAGCACCTAGGCAGGGCGCCAGGGGGCCTAACGCTTAGACGGGATCTAGGGCCTAGACGGGAATTTTTAAAACACTGCTTGTTGTTGGTCTGATATTAGTTTGATTGGTATGTATTTCTTAGTTTGCCGCTTTACCAGAAGGGAGGTAATTCTCATTGTTTAATTTGCTTATAAAATACTGCCTACATTATTGTTGTTTGGTCCGGTACTCGCGACGTATAGAAATGGTCCACGTGTGAATTTTATCGTGGCTTAATTGTAACTTAACACCTCTTTTAATTGAAAAACTCTATGCGGTCATAAAAATTAGACATGAGTTTTACAATTTCACCTATTTGTATTTTGATCCCCAATGTGAGGTAAAAATACAAATAGGTGAAATTGTAAGCACTTGTGTCCAATTTTCATGTCCGCATAGAAGAGCCCCTCCTTTTAATGGTGGACATTCCATATATCTAACTTAAAAGCCAAGTACCAAGTGGGACTTTGGCCCCAATAAATCCTGATGTAACTTAAAATAGAAAAAAAGAGGCTCATTTCAATGAACTTCAACTTCAACTAACAATTGATGAACAAATGGTATCATAAGATTTCTTATTGTGACAATTACAGCACCTTCTCTTATGAAACAAAAGACAAAAGTAACTAGAACATAACCCCTAGACAGAAAAAAAATGCCAAGTGATATGTTACCCTAGATAGTAAAAATATGTTTGCAATGTGTATTCTTAGACACAGACACAAACACAGATACACACACATATATGTATAGATATTTCCACATGGTCCTCTCTCACATGAATGTGGGATCCACTTTCTTCTCATGCGAGAGAGAACTATTTGGAAATATCAGTTTCCTATGCATATTATTAAAACAAAAGGTGTGGCACAATGCAATTTAGCAAACATCATGTCTATGGTACTAAAACTTTAGATAATTACAAGTTGATTAGAAGTAGCTAGCCACACAAATGTTTACCCTTACAAGTTACAACAATGTTGAGTTTGTATTGGTGGATCAAAATGGAGTTGGTTGAGTTCAAACCACACCTGCCGAAACACCTGTATGATCATGTCATGGTATTCATCGCAATTCAGCGTTAGATAGCATGCCAAGAGTTCCTCAAGCTCTTGTGGGTGTCTGATGCCTTCTGCAGATATCATCTCAACCATCGAATTTTCGAAATCCTCCTGCGGATTGATTGAGCTTTTAACCACAGCGAAGCTGTCAAAGGCCGCCGCGCCTTTGCCTGATCTCTTCTTTGTCTTCTTCATCATCTTTGCTTTCTTCAAGTCTTCAAGAGCTCTAATCTTGCATTCAATCCTAGCAGCTGTTCTTGGAGTATACACTCTGACTTTCCTTCTCTGCTTATTCCTTTTCCTTGGCGATTCCCTGCAAATTAAAGCAAATTGCCCCAACTTGGGAGATTCAAATGCAAAATCTTGTTGAAATCTTGTTGAATTGGAGCCGCCGCCACGCTGTTTTCGCAAACCAGAAGCTGTTGATTTCCCCCCATAATCCTTGTCAGATTTCAGCTCGAAAACATCCTTCTCCACAGCTTGATCCAATTCACTTGGTAATTCTGCCCAGTTCTCTCCTCTCTGTTGTGCTGCTTTTCTTGATTTTATATCTGCCAAAGCTCTTCTCCTCAGTAGCTTAAATTTCTCACTCTCATGGCCCCCTTTGCATGCATCATTTCCTTGAAGAATTTCAACATTTGGAGGGAATTCTCTTATTCTCAACTTGTGATTCTTCTGTTCTCTGGCTCTCGAGCGTTGAGGACTACTAAGCACCCGAACCTCGAGTTCATCATCCGAATCATACCAAACGGACTTCAAAACCCCTCCAGTTTCACACTCTTCTTCTCCAAAGGAAAGCCTCCAATATGACTCCTCCTCGTTTTCACCATGGAATCGACCTTCAGTCCAACTAGTACGCGGCTGAAATGGTGAATTCTCTCCATTCTTTGCTGAAGAATTTGATTTGGTGTTGCCGCTCATTTTCTTGAGCCTTGAAATCCAAGACATTGGAAAAACACGAGCCATAGGAGAATTCAAAGATGACTTCTTTCTTCCCCATTTCATCATTGGCTACAAAAAAATGAATTTTCTCTCTTGGGCTGGTGATAAATTTGAAGTTGCAAAAAAGAAGTAAAATGGGGGTGCAGCAGTTAAGGGACGGTTAGGTGGTTGTAGAGACAGACTTGTAGTAGTAGTAATAGTAAATGGGAACGTGGGTTTCATATTTGGGGGTTAGTGGCTTTGTGTTGGACTTCTACTAGTAGTACTATTTATTTCAAAAGAAAGGCCCGCCTAATATCTTGTGACCACTTTTCCAACTTTTTCTTACTTTATGGACTGCTTTGTATAATGGGTGTTCTTACTTGAGGGGAGGGGAGGGGAGGGGACCCGAGGCTTACTATTTGTGTACTTGGTTTATTATTTTTGCATTAGATCTCTTTGGTTGCTGGGAAATTCAATACGTAGTAGTTAATAAGAAGAATGAGCTTTGAAGTACATTATTATTGTTATTAATATTGATTCCTTGTAAATTTTGTTACCAAAAAAAACATTTTTTTAATTAAAATATTTGATAGCTCTTTTTTTATAATCAGCCAAGTACACCACCCTTGGATTTAGACCACTAACTGGTTGGTCCGACATGGAGTCATTTCAAACCAAACATCTGGACTGTCTTTGTTAACATAGAAGGCCCACAATTTCTGCTTTCCTTTTGTTTAGTCAAAGTTGTGTAACAGTGTCGTCCATTGTGTTTTTGTTAAAGCAATTGGGCCAAATATTGGGTTGACCTTTAGGGAGAGTTAGTTAATTTAAGACATAAAATGTTAAAAGGAAAGCCAAGCCCCAAGGAGGAGCAATAGCTGGTTGCTGGAGCTGCAAACGAACCGAACCGTTCGCAAACCGGTTCGGTTTGGTTCGAGTTCGAGTTGATCGTTCAATCGAGTCGAGCTCGCACAAGGTGTTCCGTTCGTTTGCTCGATCGAACATGTTCGCGAACCATGTGGTTCGGTTCGCTTGTGTTCGCGAACGGTTCGACTCGATATGTTCGAGTTCGGATGCGACTCGATTGTTCGAGTTCGATATAGGTTCGAGGTGTTCGATTTCTTATATATATGTTCACTTTAAAATTTTAAATTGTTTCTAAAATTCTACATATAAATAATTGGTTTTGGATATTTCATATTAAATTCTAATTTTGTCTCATCAATAATGGTTAAATTTGTAGTAATTTTCTTTTTTTTTATTACTTAAACTTCTTTTTGTGTTTTTAATAATTGATTATAATTAAATATTTTTATTAAATAATTAATAAATAATAATGTGTACTTTTCCACCTCTAAATTTTAATGAAAATAATTTTAATATTTTCATAAGAATTTTAACAATGATTGTTGGATTATTACAATTTACATCCCTAATAATTTAATAGATTATAATTATCATAATTGACCACACCACCACAATAATAATTATTATTGTTATTATTGTTGTTGTTGTTATTATTAGTATTATTATTATTATTAGTACTATAATAATAATAATAATTATTATTATTATTAGTACTATAATAATTATTATTGCTATTATTATTATTGCTATTATTATTATTATTATTATTATTATTATTATTGTTGTTGTTGTTGTTGTTGTTGTTGTTGTTGTTGTTGTTGTTCTTAGTAGTATTATTAGTATTATTATTATATTATTATTATTGTTATTATTATTATGATTATTATTATTTTTGTTATTATAATTATTACTATAACTATTACTATTATTACTATTATTATTATTATTATTATTGTTGTTGTTGTTGTTGTTGTTGTTGTTGTTGTTGTTGTTGTTGTTGTTGTTGTTGTTGTTGTTGTTATTATTATTATTATTGTTATTATTATTATTATTATTGTTGTTGTTGTTGTTATAATTATTACTATAACTATTACTATTATTATTATTATTATTATTATTATTATTATTATTATTATTGCTATTGTTATTGTTATTGTTATTAAAATTAGAATGAATCTGAATCGTTCTTGTGTTTTTCCGCCCAAATCAATTAAAACGAATTTGAACCGTCCTTGTGTTTTGTCAAATGAAAGATTCAAAAATGGGTTCTGTTTTATTATATAGATATGATAATATGATATATATATATATATATATATATATATATATATATATTATATTTATATCCTATTCCTAAATAAGATAAAATAACAAAACTAATACAAAATAACAAAACTAATATTAGTTGTTAACTTTTAAGTTCTAATTTTAAATTCTAACTTCTAACTTTTCAGTAATCATTTTAGGGATAAATGATGATTATAATATTTTGTTTAATTTTTGATTGAATTACTTAGAGTTAGAGAAGATATTTTTGGTATTTATTTAACTGTTTTTAATTTGCAAGAGTTCTCAGTTTTCTCAGTTCAGTGCATTAATTAGTAAATGTTCGCGAACTTGATTTGTTCAATTATGTTCGCGAACAACTCGATCATGTTCTCGAACTCGATCATGTTCGTGAACTCGATTATGTTCGCGAACTCGATCATGTTCGCGAACAGTTCGCGAACACCAATCGAACCGAACTCGCACAAAGCTTCTAGTTCGACAGAGCTACTCGAACCTGTTCGAGTTCGACTATAAGTGCTTGAGTTCGGTTCAAGTTCGAGATTGTTCGGTTCGATTCGGATCGTTTGCAGCTCTACTGGTTGCTGTCAGAGCAAAAGGGCCCTTTTGACCAATCCGCCTCACCAAATTTACATGGTGAATGCTTCCTTCCTACGATTGTTTTGACCTCAGCCTTCCTTCTTCCCTTGGCCTAAACCATCTAGTTGCACCGACCACGTTTCAATTATTAGGATATCACGAGTGGTTGGAGTCCAACATCGGAAGAATAATAAAACATGAAGGACTAATATATATATATATATATATATATATATATATATGAGCCTAGACCTGGCAAACGGGTCGGGTCATCGTCGGGCCGGACCAAAATGACCCAACTTTTGATGGTCTAGGGCCCGTAGCCGGCGGCTCGGCCCGTGGGTCTGGACCGATTTATGCTAAAACGACACAGCTTTTGGTGGGCTAAAAATGTGAAGTCCGGCAGACTTGGGCCGATTTTATCAAGTCTACCTAATGGCTTACACACGCGACTGTACATTGTAGTTGCATAGCAAAATGAGCCTACTAGTCAAGAAGTAATCAATTAAGCCATGTGGAGGAAAAAAAAAATTTAAAAAGAAAATAAAGTACAGGGAATAAATCAGATATATAAAACAAATACATCTTCAAAAAAATAAAAATAAAAATCCTACCATGAATCATTATTACCTACATATTTTACTCTAATTGCAAGATCTTTATAATTTAAGTAAGATTCCAGAAGCAACAACCACCCTACTTCTAGGTAGTGGAAAACGCATGCTTATTTCCCAAGTTCGTGGCCTATTTGGCCACTTAAAATATCTTATTTCCATTCCACTAGACAACATATATACCCCAACACAGTCATCAGTACAAACACTGTCAATCTTTGGAAGATAGTGCTTCCAGTGGAGTGTCAATGGCTGTCATGGCAATAATGAATTTGATCATTATGGAGTGTCAAGTGGGTGCTTCTCACCATCATATGGAAGTAGAAAAATCATTGCAGGAAGCCAGGAACTGTTAAGTCCACTGGTTTACCGACATGATTCCTTTCATCTGTGTCATTCATTATGGTACATACAGTATTGGAGTATATTCATGGACAATACCACATTGGAGGAGGAAAAGGATAAAAATCTGGGCAGAACAGCTAAACAATGAATTCAAAACATCAGTTGGTACAAAATACAACAGCTTATTTATATGTATGTGCCTTCAGTCTATCATGCTTTTCTTTTTCCATCGCATAAGCTTCTGCATAGTGTTGAGGCTTATAAGAATTTGGCTAGTAGACGCATTAAGCTATAAGTTATAGAGTATCCAAAAGATTCAACTTTTTTCCACAAACTCTTGTAGTAGCATGAGAACCAATATGCAATATTACAATTAATGTTCAAGTCCTTTTTTTTTTCCCAGACAAAAAATTAAACAGCGTTCAACAAGTGGTTGAAAAGTAAATTAGTAATGTATCACAAAAACAGAATTCCTGAATATTTTGAAGTAGCTTTCAAATAGAAACTAGAGGATCAAGAAGAATCAAAAGGCCGGAAGTAACAATTCTCCCACTTGTAATATGTGATGATCAAATGATCCGCAAATAATTGAGTATTACTTTACATAGAGCATACTAAAAACCATCGCACATTACAGATAAATAGCCTAAATGCTTTAACCATGTCCATGTTTCCCAAACACATCATTTATAGTAATCCTGTATTTTTTTTCCTCATAATTAGTATTTCAATGAAAGAATTGTGTGGATATTACAAACGAAAATGCGGAATAATGAATTTGGGAGGACAACAAGAAGTGTGGATGTTACCGCTATAGAACTGGAACAGATATAGACATGGGCACCGAAACATCACCAGCAACACCTGAATCCCTACTTGCAGCCGAGTTCCCAGCAGGTGCATACCCTATACCCAACCCACCAAAATGCAAGGATGTATTCTCACACCTTTGGAAAACTCTAGCAAGAGATGCTGCTTTTCTCCTTGCCCGCTTGGTGCCCGTGAAGAGTAAAGTCTGAAGCAACCCAACCAGCGCAGGTGCCTTCAATACCCTCTGCGTTGCAGCCGCCCCACCACCCCGACATAATTCAAGCAATGCAGCAACAGCATTTTCTTTTCCTTTAGGACTCCCACTACGCATCATACTAATTAGTCCTGCCACTGCCGACTCCTCATTTCCAACTGCTTCAGCCCCAACTGGCTGCCTAACAATCAAGGCCAATGCACCTGCCGCTTCTTCTGCAACACCTTCAACTCCCAAAGCCCCTACTAGTGCTTCTACAGCCCCCGAGTCTATCATTCTCACACAATTATCCATGTGAGTAGATAGGTTAAACAAAGCCGTCACAGCATCCTTCTTTCCTCTTGGTGTCCCCTCCCTCAATAGCCCTGCCAGGGCTTCAACTGCACCATCTTCTTCTGCTATCCGTTTCTTATAATCATGAACTGCAAAAAGGCTGAACAATGTTGCCGCTGCATTTTCTCTGGCCACGGTTGTGTGCCCGAATCTCAAAACATCAACAATTGATCCTAAACATCCTGTTTCATCCACAATTCGACTTTTATTCTTTTCATAAATCGACAAGTTAAGCATAGCAGTTACTGAATTTTCTTGTGCTACAGCATTAGAAGAGGAAAGCAGAGCCTTCAAATGGGGTACTGCCCCAGCTTCTGCAATATAAGCTCGGTTTTCTCTTCCAGTTTTTGCTAATAAACATATTTCTCGAGCAGCAACAGTTTTGGCACCCTGTGACCCATTTGCTAGCTGCTGAATAAGAAGCTGTGATGTGGCTTTGTTCGCTTCAATTGCAGCCTTGCTCGCTGAAGGAGCTGCAAAATTTTCAGAAGACGAATCCAAGCCCTCAGGTGGGTTATATGGAACTCCATGAGCAGTACACCACTGCATAATCAAATTTCTCAGAGCCCTATTGGGCACAAGCCGTGTGTGAAGAAGAGTCAGTCCTGTCTTCGGGCAAGTACAATGCCCCTCTTCCATCCGCCTTGTTATTGAAGATCGATCATAAGTCTGGCCTGTGCATATTATGACAGGGTCTGTCATCAAATCCAACGTAATTGGACAAGAAAAATCCTTCGGAATTGAAATAAACGTGTCCGCAATTTCTTGACTAATCAACCCTTTCTTGGTTTTCCTATGTTTACCCGTTCCCAACCCCACCTCATCATTCTCAAAACCAAACAGCAGGAACCAACAATATCGAGCCAGTGCCACAAACCCATTAAGCACCGAAGCAGAAGGCTCAACATCCCCTTCATGACTAATAATCTGCTCCTTCAGGAACTCAATTTCAACCGTAAAACTATTAATATCTAAAATTTGCAATCTTTCCACGAAAAAACAATACAATGCAACGGTATCAGGAATCCTCCCATCCTCAAAGTCATTCAGAAATGAAAAGAATTTTAATCTCAACACCTCATCCTGTTTATCAATCAGCAATTTTGCCCTTCTAGATTGTTTTTGTAACAATTCAATCTGTTCCCTCATATCATCGCTCAAGTTCAATTCTTTCAACGGGAAAACATCCAAAAGGGTCGATATTTCTTGATTCAAATCATGAAAATGAACAGAAATCGAATGGTTTTGCAGCAAAAGCCACAACTTACTCGATTGGGTGCAATAATCAAGCAAAATTTTGGATCTATACAACAATAAATACAGCTCTTTGAAGCAAATAATCGCAGTTGACGGCAAATTAGACCGTGAATCACCAAGATACTCCAAAAGAACTACAAATACCTCAATTTTTCGAACCAGAGACCGCGAATTCTTCCGCTGGAACGGCAGCTTCTTGCCTGAAAAAGATGAGATCAGCTCCACCGATACCGCCGTAAGAATCTTCAATAGCGCCACGTCAGTCAAATCCACCGGCGCTAAAAACACCTCAAGCGACGGCGACCTTCTCCTCAAGGAGGAAAAAATCGCAGCTGAAGCCATCAAAACCCCAAATTCCAGCAAAATAAATATAAAAAAATTATTCTGCTTTTACCCAACTGATGATTTGGGATTGAAATTATTCTTCAGATCTGAAAAGGGTGGTGGTTAATTTTATGGTGGGATTGAATTGAATACTACTATGTGGCCGTTGAATATGGGACAGAAAATGGAATCCGCGTTTGGAGAAAAGAAAAGGTTTGTGTGTTACTGTAATCAATGTCAAATGTGTGTCTGACTGAATTTCCAATATTAAAAACAATTAATTGCTTCTCTTTTCTCTCTTCTTTTCTCAAGGAATTTCCTTCCTTCCGGCCTTCATGAAAATGACTTTCCTTTTTCTTGGCTTGGAGGTAATAATAATAATAATAATATATCATGTTCCTTCTTGTCTATTCACTTCTCTTTCATAATAAATTGATAAATTAATCAATACAGTACTGACACATAGAAATATTATTTTTGACTATATATGAATAATATATTGATATTTGTACATGATCCTCTCGCATAAAAATAATGCTACTATCACAAATTTTATCACATAACTCTTATATACACACACATATATACTGCGGGTCCTGCATATTTGACAGAGATCTACAATATATATATATGTGTATATAAGAGTTATGTAATATTTTTTATGTGATACATTGCTCTTTTTTCTTTTTGGAGAACAATCCAAAGGTTGACTAAATGTCTCAAATAAAGCAGTTGGGTCCCATCACGCTGTAGAATATCGAGTGAAAAACAGTGAAGAACTGCTTCCGTTTTGTTTTTCGTCGTATAACGACACTTTTTATATATAAATATTGTAAAAATATTAATTTTTTAATAGATATTCTCTCTCTTAAAATAAGTTCCATATCTTTTTATTTAAAGGCCCTCTTAATATGTGACCTAAAGGTATATATTAAGCACACAGTTTAAGAGAATATTCTTTTAAACTGTGTGCATATTGTTTTGATTTCTGTATTTACACTTAGTTCAAGGAATATACACACAATTTAAAAAAATATTCTTTTAAACGATGTACTTAGTATGTACCCTAAAGACACATATTAAAAAATTCCTTTATTTAATGGACTAGTAAAATAATTAACCTTTGACCAAAAGCTCCCAATTACCAACTACTAATCCACATGCATGGAAATGATGGCCCAATTTTTTAGAATAATGTATCTCTCTTATGGTAATAAACTCATTAACACCTAGTTGCCATCTTCTTTTTTTATTTTATTTCTTTCCTTTTACATAAATTTTTTCAATATTTTTTTTTTTACATAAATACCACCGTCGACTATTAATGTAAGACCCCAACTTTTATGAATAAAGATTTAATTTTCTTTATTATTTCGAAATAGTAAGGTGTTGATTTGATAAATATAAAAGTTATGGGTGAAATTTGCAAACATTTTTAAAATGAGCAAGTGGTTATAAAATATTCTTGTTGTCGGGGAATATTCGTTTGGTCGTGAAATATTCTTGTTGTCGGGGAATATTCGTACGACGGCGCAGCTATTTGTGGGCCCCCACAACGGAATAACTGTCGGATATAGAAAGCGACAGAAATAACTTTTTTACAAAATAACGGCGTGGTTATTACCGTTAGTACTGTTGAAATACCCGGTGGTTAAAATACAGTGATACACGGTGTTGCATAGTAGCACACGGTATTGCACAGTATTTTGAATTATTGAGTCTTACGTGAGAAGCCATTACTCAATTATTGTTACAGTAATTACTGTTCAATATTTTATAGTATTAACTCAATAATTGCTACGTTGATATTTTATATTATTGACTCAATAATTGCTGCATTGATATTTTATTAACTCAATAATTGCTACGTTGATATTTTATATGATTGATTCAATAATGGCTACAGTTGATATTTTGTAGTATTGATTCAATAATTGTCGCTGCTCAGTATTTCACATTATCAACTCAATAATTCATATTATTTGGATAATATTATTAGATAGCATTATTGACAATGTCTAAGAAGTTCTGTCTAGGAGGGGTTATTTAATTGCGCGCCAGTAAGGAGAAGTCCTTATCGGAAGGCCCCCTCTTTCCTGGGAACGACCTGGTTGTTAATATTGTAGTTCTATAATATTATTTGTGAATAATTAATTATTGATTTATATGATAAGGAAATATTTATTTTGTGGATATTAAAGAAGGAATTGGCGCTGATGAGTTTTTATCAATATTTTGGTGTGAGAAATTATCTGTTTTTGGATTTCGGATAATTTATGTTTGGAATTTGAAAAAACTTTCTTCTGCAAAGTTGTAGAGAATTAAATTTCCTATAGAAGGACATAGAATTTGTATTTTTCTGATGAAGGGGCTATTTATTATGAATTATTGAAGTTTCAAAAAATAAATATTTTTTAATAAAGGGTGGGACCCACTTTTGGTTGGAAAAAATTGCTGATGGCTTTTTGGTAGCAGCCGGCGGCTGGAGGTTTTAAAAAAAAATAATATTATTTTATTATTTTAGTCTCCTTTGGCATCCTAAGCTTTTCCTATAAATAGGGTGCTTAGGTTAGAATTGAAAATCACACCAGAATCATAAGTTTTCTCTCTCTATAATATCGAGCGTATTTTTATGAGTATTTCAATACTTTGAGTATTAGTATTCAGTGCAAGTTTCCTTCGGTATTATATCCGATATTCCAGTCAGAGGTACTATCTTTTTGAGGTAAGGGATGTTATTTTCTTTCGTAAATGATGTTATTCTTTTCAATATCATTATACAGAAATATTGTCATGGATTTTATGTTGAAATTCTTACTTTTTCCGTCAGGGCTACTATTCACGTATACGGCACTATTCACGTATACGGCACTATTCACGAAAAAAATTAAATTTTCTTCTATTTGTCCAAATTGCTTGTTAAGGTTACTATCTTTGATTGTATTCAAGTTTTGAGCTCTATTCTTGAATTTTGCTCCATAATTGATTATTACGAGGTATTTTTGAATTGGATATACTAAAATACGAATCCTTAGTCTTTGTCTGTTATCTCACTGGATTCGTTTTTTTAAAATATTTTTCATCATTCTCAGTCCTAAAAGGTGATGTAACTGAATATCTTTGGCCTGTAGAGCAAAGATGAATGATTACTTGATGAATATCTTTGGCCTGTAGAGCAAAGATGAATGATTACTTGATGAATATCTTTGGCCTGTAGAGCAAAGATGAATGATTACCTGATGAATATCTTTGGCCTGTAGTGCAAAGATGACAGGTGTTGAGATGAATATGACCACTGATGATACAAATGAATATCTTTGGCCTGTAGTGCAAAGATGAATATTTGATTCGAGATGTATATTGATTGATGTTACAGGGATAAAATATTGATGATGGACTTTTAAATCATAGAAGATAGTAGACTTGATTCTCTGCTTAATTCTTCTAATGAACTGTTATTTCCGCTGCGAATATTGATCTGAAGTTGGTTGTCCATTATATTTTATCTGA
This sequence comes from Panax stipuleanatus, assembly GCA_020205555.1. NCBI lineage: Eukaryota > Viridiplantae > Streptophyta > Magnoliopsida > Apiales > Araliaceae > Panax > Panax stipuleanatus. The sequence goes on along the minus strand of CM035121.1, from coordinate 145,610,091 downwards.
TTTGTTGAAGACTAACGATAATTTATTTTTCATTATCTTAGTCATAATATTCTTTACTGAGCTAGTTGAGCTCACCCTTTTCATCTGTTGTCCTTTTCAGGAAATGAGAATGTTGCGGGAATTAGTCGGGGGACAGAGTGATGGTCCGAGTTAGAGCAGTAGTAGTCCTCACTATTTCTGATAAATAGTGTGATAATAATTGTAATGAGGACACAGTTTGAATATTAATATTTTCTACATAGTTGTATTGAGACTCACAGTTGTGTGGTCGTATTTTGCACGACCGTATGATATAAAGTTTGTATTTGAATTCTGTACCATCTATTTGGCGACTCAGAATGGGTTGGGTTGAATGGACCTATTCTGGGGGCGTCACAGTTGGTATCAGAGCTTAGGGATATGATCTCTGGCGGAGATCAGGGAATAGAACTAGGAGGGGAGAGACGAGTAAATCCTTCGCTAGTGTGTCCTACCTAAGCTTATGTGGTATTTAATTGGTCAGTCGGAGCATAGGGTTAATATGTGATATGTTGATTTGTTTAATTAACCCTTGTTCTATGGCAGTATTTAAGAATGGCAGCTGAGAATGTTAACAACGAAGTGAATGAGACCGTAGAGACACCTTTAATCGTTAACCAGGAGAACGTGCAACAAGAAGGCAATGTTCATCCTGAAAATAACGCTGGTCAGACGGTAAACGATGAGATGTTTAGAAGTTTTTTGCAGTTTATGCAAAATCAGACGAGGGAGACTCGTGTGCAACATACAGGTGGAGATAATAACAACACACGAGCTGTCACTGCTAAGAAGTTCAAAGAATTGGGACCACCAGAGTTTCTGGGAAAGCCAGATCCGATCAAGGCGGATACGTGGATTAAACAAATTACCAAGATATTTGATGTCTTGGGATGCACGGAGGAACAGAAGGTTCCATTCGCCACGTTTATGTTTCGTGGAGAGGCAGATTACTGGTGGAAATTCGTAAAACGTACCCAGCCTGCCGCACTCAAGATGTCTTGGGAAGCGTTCCAGAAACTATTCAATGACAAGTACTTTCCTGAAAGTATTCGTCATATGAAGGAAGTAGAATTTATTAGACTCGAGCAAAATAACATGACGGTATCCCAGTACGAGGCTAAGTTCGCGGAGCTGTCCAGGTTTGCACCTCATTTGGTGGAGAATGAGGAACGTATGACGCGGATGTTTCTAAGAGGTTTGAAACCCGAAATACGTCAATACCTCATTTCTCATAAATTTTTTATATTCGGATGTAGTAAACAGGGCCCAGTTATTAGAACGAGATAATGATTATGTTCAACCGAGGGACCACAACCAAGGTCGTACCGGTGGCAGCAGTCATCGGAGCAATGACAATCAGCGAGGAGGAAAGTATGACAGAAGCGGTAACCACTCCGGTGGTTATCGTGGCCATGATAGTAGAAGAAGCGAATCGGGAGGAGATTTCAAGAAGAGAAGGTACAACAATGAGAATGCGAAGATGTCAACATCAGCACCAGCATCAAATGTTTCGAGGGGAGGAGAACGACCACCGGTCGTATGCTTTAAATGCGGGAAAGAGGGACATATCAGCCCAAACTGCCCACAACAGTTCAAAGGATGCTATAATTGTGGAAAAGAAGGACATATAGCTCGAGATTGTCCTGTTGCAAAACCAAGTTCAGCGGGGGTGGTGATTCCAAAGGCGGTTGCAGACAAGTCAAAGTCGGTGATTCCTAGAAGAGTGTTTATCGTGACAGCCCAAAACGCGAGAAATCCACACGAGGTGATTACGGGTAAGCTGATCATAAACTCTTGAGAAGTTTACACCTTGTTAGATACCGGTGCTACCCATTCCTTTATTTCACCTGCTTGTGCTCAACGTTTGAACTTGACTTCTGATAAACTAGACTTTGACTTATCTGTTGAAACTCCGTTAGGAGAAACCTTTGTTACATCCACAGTTTACAAATCTTGATTGATTCAGATTGGTACCCTTACCTTACCTGTTGATCTTATATCTTTGAAAATACTTGCATTTGACGTGATTTTAGGAATTGACTGGTTAACCACTTACCATGCCAGAATTGATTATTTTCGTAAGGTTGTTAGTTTTCATATTCCTAATCAACCTGTTGTACGAATTCAAACCACCAAACCACTAAAATCAGTCAATATCATTTCAAATCCCAAGGCTATTCGTTTATTGAAAAACGGATGTCAAGCTTTCTTAGCTCATGTCACTAATCTAAACCAGAATACATCAGATTTGAATGATATTTTCGTTGTTAATGAGTTTCCTGATGTATTTCCCAAAGAACTTCCCGGTCTACCCCCAGAACGTGAAGTTGAATTCTTTATTGACCTTGAGCCCGGTACAAAGCCCATTTCTAAAACCCCATATTGAATGGCTCCTATTGAACTTCAGGAGTTAAAGATTCAATTACAAGAGTTGTTAGATATCGGTTTTATTCGTCCTAGTACGTCTCCTTGGGGTGCTCCTGTTTTATTCGTAAAGAAGAAAGACAGGAGTATGCGACTTTGTATTGACTATCGGGAGTTGAACCATGTCACCATCAAGAATAGGTATCCGTTACCTCGTATTGATGACCTGTTCGACCAGTTGCAAGGAGCGCAATTTTTTTCAAAGATCGATCTTCGTTCTGGAGATCATCAGTTGAAGATTAAAACTGAGGATATTCCAAAGACTGCTTTTAGAACACGGTACGGGCATTATGAGTTCTTAGTCATGTCTTTTGGATTGACTAATGCTCCTGCTGCTTTCATGGATATGATGAACCGTGTATTTAAGGAGTATTTAGATCAATTCGTTGTTGTCTTTATTGATGACATCCTCATCTATTCTAAAAGCCGTGAAGATCATGAACACCATTTGAAGTTAGTACTTCAAAAGCTTCGTGAGAACAAGCTATATGCCAAGCTGAAGAAATGCGAGTTTTGGCTTGAGGAAGTAGCATTTCTTGGGCACGTGGTATCGAAACGTGGAGTATCTGTTGACCCGGCGAAGATTGAAGCAATACAAAGCTGGGAGCAACCTAAGCCGGTGACTGAAGTACGAAGCTTTCTGGGCTTAGCTGGTTATTATCGGAGATTCGTAGAGGGATTTTCTCGAATTACTACTTCATTAACTCAGTTGACTCGGAAAGATACGAAATTCGTTTGGAACGAGGAATGCGAGAAGAGCTTCCAAGAGCTCAAGAGGAGACTTATTTCGGCACCTGTTCTGACAATACCATCTGGTTCGGATGGATTTGTTATTTACAGCGATGCTTCGGGCAAAGGGTTAGGATGTGTTCTCATGCAACATGGGAAAGTCATAGCCTATGCCTCGCGACAACTCAAAGAATATGAGTGGAATTATCCTACTCATGATCTAGAGTTGGTAGCTGTTGTTTTTGCGTTGAAGATCTGGAGACATTACTTGTACGGAGAGAAAGTGGAGATTTATACGGATCATAAGAGCCTTAAATATTTCTTCACTCAGAAGGAACTCAACATGCGACAACGACGTTGGCTTGAGCTGTTGAAAGATTACGATCATACCATCCAATACCATCCTGGAAAAGCGAACGTGGTAGCTGACGCGTTGAGTAGAAGATCATATGTGGGAACGAGTGCGATGATGTCAAGTATACGCGTAGAACCAGCTTTGATTGATAAAGTTAAAGCTGCTCAAGCTACGGATGCGGAGCTGATGAAGATGAAGAAAAAGGTGCAAGAAGGTGCAATTCAAGAAGCGAGAATCGATGAAGATGGAATACTTCGAGTCAACTCCAGACTTTGTGTTCCTAACGATTCTGACTTGAAGTATAGAATCATGATGGAAGCACACAACACACCGTTTGCAATCCATCCTGGGAGTACTAAAATGTATCGTGATCTTCGACATACATTTTGGTGGAGCAATATGAAGAGAGAGATCGCGGAGTTCATCTCGAGATGTTTAACTTGTCAACGTGTAAAGGCAGAGCATCAAGTGCCGAAGGGTCCATTGCAACCACTGGAGATTCCGAAATGGAAGTGGGAACACATTACGATAGATTTCGTTACGGGTCTTCCCAAGGTTTCTCAAGGCTTAGATGCGATTTGGGTTATTGTTGATAGATTAACCAAGTCTGCTCATTTCTTGTCGATACGAGAGACTTATTCTCTTGAACGTCTTGCTCATATGTACGTGAATGAGATTGTGAGATTGCATGGCATGCCAGTATCCATAGTTTCGGATCGTGATCCCAGATTTACTTCACGATTTTGGATCAGTTTGCAGAAAGCTATGGGTACGGATTTACGATTCAGTTCGGCTTATCATCCTCAAACAGACGGATAATCGGAAAGGACTATCCAAACTCTTGAAGATCTATTGAGACTCTGTGTTCTAGACTTCAAAGGGAGTTGGGATAAGTATTTACCATTGGTGGAATTCTCCTACAACAACAGTTATCAGGCAAGTATAGGCGGAGCTCCATTCGAAGCGTTGTATGGGAGAAAGTGTCGTTCTCCAGTATGTTGGGATGAGGTGGGTGAAGCAACATTGTTGGAACCAGAGTTAGTACGTATGACTACAGAAAATATCCAAATAATCCGACAACGTATACAGACGGCACAGGATCGACAAAAGAGTTATGCGGATCTTCATCGAAAGGACGTAGAATTTAACGTTGGGGACCATGTATTGTTACGTATTGCTCCGTGGAAAGGAGTTACAAGGTTTGGGAAGAGAGGAAAGCTTAACCCACGATTCATTGGTCCATTTGAGATTCTTGACCGAATAGGAAATGTGGCTTATAGACTCGCTTTACCTCCAAGCATGTCTCGTGTTCATAACGTGTTTTACATATCCGTGTTACGTAAATATGTGAAGTATCCAAACCGCATTATTGAGTTAGAACCAGACGAGATAGCCGAAGATTTAACGTACGAGGAGGTACCTGTCAAAATCTTGGATAGGAAGGAGCATGTCCTACGCTCGAAAATTATACCTCAAGTTAAAGTTTTGTGGAGAAACCATGCGATTGAGGAAATGACGTGGGAATTAGAATCGGAAATGAAAGCGAGGTATCCTCACCTTTTCGACATACCAGGTACGTACGTCAATTTCGAGGACGAAATTTCATAAGGAGGGGAGGTTGTAAGACCCCAACTTTTATGAATAAAGATTTAATTTTCTTTATTATTTCGAAATAGTAAGGTGTTGATTTGATAAATATAAAAGTTATGGGTGAAATGTGCAAATATTTTTAAAATGAGCAAGTGGTTATAAAATATTCTTGTTGTCGGGGAATATTCGTTTGGTCGTGGAATATTCTTGTTGTCGGAGAATATTCGTACGACGGCGCAGCTATTTGTGGGCCCCCACAACGGAATAACTGTCGGATATAGAAAGCGACAGAAATAACTTTTTTACAAAATAACGGCGTGGTTATTACCGTTAGTACTGTTGAAATACCCGGTGGTTAAAATACAGTGATACACGGTGTTGCATAGTAGCACGCGGTATTGCACAGTATTTTGAATTATTGAGTCTTACGTGAGAAGCCATTACTCAATTATTGTTACAGTAATTACTGTTCAATATTTTATAGTATTGACTCAATAATTGCTACGTTGATATTTTATATTATTGACTCAATAATTGCTGCATTGATATTTTATTGACTCAATAATTGCTACGTTGATATTTTATATGATTGATTCAATAATGGCTACAGTTGATATTTTGTAGTATTGATTCAATAATTGTCGCTGCTCAGTATTTCACATTATCAACTCAATAATTCATATTATTTGGATAATATTATTAGATAGCATTATTGACAATGTCTAAGGAAGTTCTGTCTAGGAGGGGTTATTTAATTGCGCGCCAGTAAGGAGAAGTCCTTATCGGAAGGCCCCCTCTTTCCTGGGAACGACCTGGTTGTTAATATTGTAGTTCTATAATATTATTTGTGAATAATTAATTATTGATTTATATGATAAGGAAATATTTATTTTGTGGATATTAAAGAAGGAATTGGCGCTGATGAGTTTTTATCAATATTTTGGTGTGAGAAATTATCTGTTTTTGAATTTCGGATAATTTATGTTTGGAATTTGAAAAAACTTTCTTCTGCAAAGTTGTAGAGAATTAAATTTCCTATAGAAGGACATAGAATTTGTATTTTTCTGATGAAGGGGCTATTTATTATGAATTAATGAAGTTTCAAAAAATAAATATTTTTTAATAAAGGGTGGGACCCACTTTTGGTTGGAAAAAATTGTTGATGGCTTTTTGGTAGCAGCCGGCGGCTGGAGGTTTTAAAAAAATAATAATATTATTTTATTATTTTAGTCTCCTTTGGCATCCTAAGCTTTTCCTATAAATAGGGTGCTTAGGTTAGAATTGAAAATCACACCAGAATCATAAGTTTTCTCTCTCTATAATATCGAGCGTATTTTTATGAGTATTTCAATACTTTGAGTATTAGTATTCAGTGCAAGTTTCCTTCGGTATTATATCCGATATTCCAGTCAGAGGTACTATCTTTTTGAGGTAAGGGATGTTATTTTCTTTCGTAAATGATGTTATTCTTTTCAATATCATTATACAGAAATATTGTCATGGATTTTATGTTGAAATTCTTACTTTTTCCGTCAGGGCTACTATTCACGTATACGGCACTATTCACGTATACGGCACTATTCACGAAAAAAATTAAATTTTCTTCTATTTGTCCAAATTGTTTGTTAAGGTTACTATCTTTGATTGTATTCAAGTTTTGAGCTCTATTCTTGAATTTTGCTCCATAATTGATTATTACGAGGTATTTTTGAATTGGATATACTAAAATACGAATCCTTAGTCTTTGTCTGTTATCTCACTGGATTCGTTTTTTTTAAATGTTTTTCATCATTCTCAGTCCTAAAAGGTGATGTAACTGAATATCTTTGGCCTGTAGAGCAAAGATGAATGATTACTTGATGAATATCTTTGGCCTGTAGAGCAAAGATGAATGATTACTTGATGAATATCTTTGGCCTGTAGAGCAAAGATGAATGATTACCTGATGAATATCTTTGGCCTGTAGTGCAAAGATGACAGGTGTTGAGATGAATATGACCACTGATGATACAAATGAATATCTTTGGCCTGTAGTGCAAAGATGAATATTTGATTCGAGATGTATATTGATTGATGTTACAGGGATAAAATATTGATGATGGACTTTTAAATCATAGAAGATAGTAGACTTGATTCACTGCTTAATTCTTCTAATGAACTGTTATTTCCGCTGCGAATATTGATCTGAAGTTGGTTGTCCATTATATTTTATCTGATTTGTTGAAGACTAACGATAATTTATTTTTCATTATCTTAGTCATAATATTCTTTATTGAGCTAGTTGAGCTCACCCTTTTCATCTGTTGTCCTTTTCAGGAAATGAGAATGTTGCGGGATTTAGTCGGGGGACAGAGTGATGGTCCGAGTTAGAGCAGTAGTAGTCCTCACTATTTCTGATAAATAGTGTGATAATAATTGTAATGAGGACACAGTTTGAATATTAATATTTTCTACATAGTTGTATTGAGACTCACAGTTGTGTGGTCGTATTTTGCACGACCGTATGATATAAAGTTTGTATTTGAATTCTGTACCATGTATTTGGCGACTCAGAATGGGTTGGGTTGAATGGACCTATTCTGGGGGCGTCACAGTTGGTATCAGAGCTTAGGGATATGATCTCTGGCGGAGATCAGGGAATAGAACTAGGAGGGGAGAGACGAGTAAATCCTTCGCTAGTGTGTCCTACCTAAGCTTATGTGGTATTTAATTGGTCAGTCGGAGCATAGGGTTAATATGTGATATGTTAATTTATTTAATTAACCCTTGTTTTATGGCAGTATTTGAGAATGACAGCTGAGAATGTTAACAACGAAGTGAATGAGACCGTAGAGACACCTTTAATCGTTAACCAGGAATTGAATTTGAACTCTTATGATGCAAACAATGATGTCATCGGAGCGATGAGGTAAGCAATGATATCATCGGAGCGATGAGGTAAGCAATGATGTCATAAATCGATGATGTAAACGATGATGTCATAAATTATGGCGAAAAGATTATTTTACCCTTACTCTGCCGAGCCTATAAATAGAAGCTCATTTCTTCATTATTTTTCATCAATTCACTAAAGCTATAGAGAGAGAAAGTATAGAGAGAATAAGAGAGAAAGAAGAAGAGTATTCTGCTATTACACTAGTGCAGTCTCCAAATTTTAAGGTAAGGGGTATTATTTCTTTCGTATTTATGAAGAGAGTTATTTCCTTTCAATACTCATAAGGGTTGTTATTCCATTCCTTATTATTCTGTTGGAATAATTTGTCTTAGCGAATTACCGCCAGACGGGTGAATCTTCGTATTTAGTTGTTATTAAATTGTGAAAATAATCTGTTTGAACGGACTACCTCCAGACGGGTGAATAACCCTTCATATTCAGTTGTTATTAGATTGTGAAAATAATCTGTCTGAGCGGACTACCGCCAGACGGGTGAAAATCAAATTACAGTTTCGTATATTGTTTCATTTCAGATTCTTAACTCTAAACTTACTACGGTAAGTATTGCTTCTATAATTCCTGAAATAATCAGATATTACTTGAGTTTTGCGCTTCATTTAATATTATTTCACTGGAATATTGGTCTGAACTTTCTTGTAAAATTTTTATCTTTTCATGTCGAGTTACTATTCACGAGTTAATATTCATGGTAAAAAAAATATTTTTTTTCCTTCCAAGTCATCTTTGATTGGATCCAGGTTTTGATCTTCATTCTTGAACTCTGGATAAATTCTCTAATATTTGTCCTTTATCTCACTGGATCCGTTATTCGTATTATTTTTCATCATCCTCAGTTCTAAATGGTGATATAACTAAATATCTTTGGCCTGTAGTGCAAAGATGAATAATTAAGTAATGAATATCTTTGGCCTGTAGTGCAAAGATGAATGATTACCTGATGAATATCTTTGGCCTGTAGTGCAAAGATGGACAGGTGTTGAAATGAACATGACCAACTGATGATACAAATGAATATCTTTGACCGTAGTGCAAAGATGGATATTTGATTCGAGATGTATATTGATTGATGTTACAGGGATAAAATATTGATGATGAACTTTTAAATCAAAGAAGATAGTAGACATCATTCTCTACTTAACTCTTCTAATGAATTGTTATTTTCGCTGCGAATATTGATCTAAAACTTGTTGTCCATGATATTTTATCTGATTTATTGAAGGCTAACGATAATTTAATTTTTATTATCTTAGTCATAATATTCTTTACTGGACTAGTTGAGCTCACCCTTTTCTTCCATTGTTCTCTTCAAAAAATGAGAATATCGCGGGTACTAGTCGAGAAATGGAGTGGTGGTCCGAGTTAGAGCTGTAGAAGTCTTCACTATTTGTTTTATTTAAAATAGTGTGATAATAAATATAATGAGGACTTAGTTTGAATGTTAATATTTTCTACATATTTGTATTGGCACTCGCAGTTGCGTGGTCGTATTTTGCACGACCGTGTGATATAAAAGATTGTATTTAAATTTTATTGAGTGTATTTGACGACTCAAAATGAGTGAAGTATTGAACCTATTTTGGGGGCGTCACACATGGTCTAGGAGAATAATTTTTTTATTTTTTAATATCACCTCTAAGACCTCGACCTTTATAAAATCAAAGTCTAATTTTATTTTTGATTATTATTTTAAAATTTTAAAATATTGAATTGATAAATGGTCAAATGAACAATTAATTAGATAAGTGAGTAAATAAAAGAAGGGGATTTAAACTTCTAAAAGGGTGGCGGCTAAATGGATGAGAAATTAAATGAAAATTGATTGGGAGGCAAGGTGGGGGTAAGTTGAGTCCTGAATTTATTCGGGGTAAGTGAGTTGTGTCGATTAAGACACCACTGAAGTTTTTAAAATTTTTAGAGATCGGACCTTTATTTTTTTTCTATCATGCATGTAATTATTTATTACGTATGTTAATAAATAACAGTTATGATAAAATCAATTGAAAGTATTGTGAGTCTATAATAATGATGGTGAATAATTATTGAAAGATTAAAAAGGTGTAAGTAATTGATGGTTAAAATATATTGATGATATGCAGATGCTTGCTCAATTATTATTTTTTTATAAAAGTAAGTTTATCAGGACTTGCCGACACTTTACTTTTTCTAAAGTAGTATGGACCACAACTCTATTATTGAACAAATATTGTTAAAACGTGTACAAGTTGATTTAATTTTCTCTGTGGGACCATAAAATACGCTACTAGTATTTTTCTTTTATATAGCTCATTGAGTTATTTTGTCAAAGCTGATGTGCTAATTGTTTCCTCGATTTTTAGTATAAATAGATTACTCGGTTGAGTAACTAAACACACACGATGACTACACCAAAAGTATAAAACTCTTTTATTATAATATTGTGAGGATAATATTGTGAGTATTTCTTTTGAGTGTAAGGTTACTCCAAGTGTTGATAAAAGAATACAAGCATTGTTTAGGTTGATTAATTTCATAAAAAGCAGAATCCAGTCACGTGCTAATTAAGGTAAGGAGTATCATTTTTTTTAATATGGTAAAGAAATATCATTTTCTTTCATACTCCATATTATTGTAAGAGATTATTATTCGTTTTCAGCTTATTATTAAATGGTGAAAAGTTCTGAAATGATTAGAATATCCTTAATGGTTTGTGATTTATCTAATATCTTGACCTGAATCTTTTTATTCAGTTTTAAGTTATTATGTTTGATCCGGTAACTTTACATTTACTTGAACTTTATATTCTAATCAATTTTCTGGATATCGTGTTGGTAATTTAAATTCTGAGTGATTAAGTTGAAAATCAATAAGATCTATTTGTATTTTATTATATATCATTGTGGTAAAATTTTCTTTGGCCTGTAGTGCAAAGATGAAATATTGATTGGTATATAGATGAATATCTTTGGTCTGTAGTGCGAAGATGAGCTGTTGATTTATGAATATCTATGGCCTGTAGTGCAAAGATGAACTATTGATGAATATCTTTGGCCTGTAGTACAAAGATGAGCTGTTGATTTATGAATATTTTTGGCCTGTAGTACAAAGATGAATGATTACCTGATGAATATCTTTGGCCCGTAGTGCAAAGATGAATTTATTAGCATGATTATGAATAGGAATTGTGAATTGGTATAACCATGATTTTTGGTGTTTCAGGTATAGACAGGTGATGAAAGTTCTCTTTGTCTTGGGTACGACGAAGAACTGTTGATGGGTATTACAGGGATAAAATATTGATGATGGACTTTTAAATTGGGTGAAGATAATAGACATTATGGTCTATTTGATTCTTCTAATGGATTGTTGATTCCGCTGCAATTAAGGTTGATAATTTTTATCATCTACCATATGTTTAAATATCTGATTTATTACTGATGAATGCTATTGATAATTTAATTATCTTAGTCTTGATATTTTTTACTGGACTATTTGTGCTCACCCCTTTTGCTTCACAATTTCTTTCAGAAAATAAAAATGTAGCTGGAACTAGCAGAGAGAACCTGGGTAGAAAGTGTTGTTTTAAATTAGTCACGGTCCTCATCAAGTTATGAAACAGCGTGACATAATAATTGTACTGAGGACTTAAAAATGTGTGGGTAGTACCTTATACGACATTTAACTGTTGATTTTGGTGAATCAAATAGGGTGATATGAACCCGACTTTGAAAGCGTAAAAAATGCACCCCATTAGAATAATGAGAACAGAAATTTTCTCGAGTTCATTTGAGGACTTGAAATAAATGTTGTTTTGTTTGATACGACATTATAATAATTTAGATGCGAATCCTGTCATACTATATACGACATGGTAATAATTGTAAAAAAAAAATTATATTTGAATTTTGTTGAGTGTATTTCTGGCGACCCAGAATAGGTGAGTTGTGTATTGAACCTATTTTGGGGGTGTTACATTACCCCTAACTTTTTTTTCTTGTACCAAGAAATTCTCTCTTGTATTACTAGTTTTCAACTTCTCATATAGGGGTAATGATGAAATTTTACACAAATTTTGATTATTAAATGATTTTCTTAATCTATGTGCATTAGAAAATTTACTTCTCTCCTTTTATTTTTCTGTGCACACAACAAAATTTTATTTGCAACTTTTTTTATTTTAAAAACAAAATTAATTTTGAACAGAAAGTAATATAAAATAACATATTTTTTTTAATAAAAAAAAGTTATTATTATACTACATTACTAAACCAACAAATTATTACTATTATGAACATGCAAGGAACAAAAAATGTTTATTAAATTTTTTATGAATAAAATTATTTTTGTGGAATATAACCTTCAATTTCTCTTTATATGACCAGCTCTTTTGCAACAATCAAAACGACAAATTACTTGGCCGGGCCGGTCAACAAATGCTGATCTCAATGAATAAGAGAAAAAGTATATGGAAGTAAAGAGACAAAGGGAAACCGTCAAAGCTCCGGCTGAGCCTCTTCTAGTAAGCTTTCCAAATGATACAAAGGGTCTCTTAATATGTGTTCTTATGGTACATGCTAAACATATAGTTTAAGAAAATATTTTTTTAAACTGTGTGTATATTCCCTTTTTTCTGTTTTTGTACCGAGTTCAAGAGAATATGCACACAAAAGAGAATATTCTCTTGAACTGTGTGCTTAGCATCTGTCCTAAGGGTACATGCTAAAAAATTCCTTAAATAAATATAAGTACTCACTCCTTCCCTTAATATATGTCGATTTAGAATTATATACAAATATTAAAAAAATAATTATATAACATTAAATATAATATCAATTATCTATATTATCTTTGTATTGAAAAAAATGTGTATTATTTATTTGACAGAAAATAGTGAGAAAACAAAAGTTATATTTAACACTTATGATAATATTAAAAATTAAGCAATTAATAATTAATTAAAATTCTCAAACGATAAATATTAAGAGACAAAAATATTTCTCTAAAATCATAATTTAAAAAGGGACGGAGAGAGTAGTAATTAGCGATAAGAGATTGCTTAATTATTTCTTCTTATTTTTGGTAATTAGTGACGTGGTTTTTGTTGTTAATCTTGTTTTATCTTGTCATTTCGATTCGACAATAATTATGCCGCCATCTAAGGCCGCCCATGTTGCCGCCAACGTTTCAAGTGTGACAATTGCTAAAGTTGATAAATTGTTATATAGTTTAGTTAGTGTTTAGAATGTAATGGTAGAAGTTTATTCATTTATCGTGTAAAGTTAAATGTTTAAATTTATTTTTTAATAAAAGTCAGAAATAATCAAAGATAAATTTAATAAAATACTCTTGAAACTTAAATTCTTAAGCTTTATTGTATTAAAGGTGATAGTCTAATAGTAAAAGATTATTCTTTTACGGTTCAAAGTCATATCAACAGAAGTAAGAATAATTAAGCACCGTATGATGCAGAAGTATCATGACCATGATTCACCTTAATTGTTATTTAAATAAGTAAAAGTTATGTCTTGCTCCTCTCCTCTCCAATTCTCAATCAAACTTGCGTTCCACGAAATTGACCGAGGATGGTTGTTTTTGAACGCCTAGAAAGACTGGGTGATCCATTAGGTTAGGGAGTCGTTAGACCGTAACTTGATGCTGAAAAACGTAAAATAGGCTATCGCGACTCGCTTCGCTCTTCATAAAAAAGATCTTTCGTTCTCTCTATCTCTCTGTCATGCTCTTCTCGCAGGAAAGCTGGCACTCGAACTAGTAGGCACATTCAGCTAACTTCTTGCCAACCCGCGAAGGGTTGTGATGCTGGACCAGATACGAAGAGCTTGATGAGTTTGAAGTTGATAAACCAAACTCTAAAACTCGAATTCTTGATCTCAAGTAAGCAATGGTGTAAATGAATCGAGTTGAGTATTGAGTTGCTCAGATTTGATTTATAAAATTTATGAAGTAGGAAATAAGATTTGATTGAGGTTCGTTTAGCTACTGAGTCGAGTACAATATTGAATCGAGCCTGAACAGTTTGAACTTTTCGAACGAATATGATTCGAATATCAATAGAAAATTATAATTTGGAAAGATTTGAGTAATTTATCGAATTTTAAATTTTGCTCATATTTGAATCGTTTATATTTCGAGTCGAGCGAATCGAACTTAAGTCGAACCGAACTGTTTGGTTCATTTTACAATTTTAATCTCAAGGATATCCGCTATCTGCTTATAAGTGAACAACCCTACCTAGCTCAAGAAAAAGAGTTTTAAAAGATAAAGTTATTGTGTCACATAGTAATCGAAACTCGTGTTAAAAAACATAAACACGAGATTTTTTTTCTACTTCTTTTTAAACGTCTTCATTTTCAAAGTATATTCGTACAAGTATAAATGAATTACATAAATAATATAAAAAAAACTCGCAATTAAGAATATAAATAGGAAAACAAGTCTCACAATAATAATAACAAAATACAAACTCACACAAGGGGTAAAATTTGAATTTGGAAGAGAGGATCATCATCGTGGCTCTCCCTAATCCTTCTACATTAGTTTTCCTTTCTCACAAAGAAAGGTGAGTTGATAGGATTCCATTTCTTGTCTTGTTTTTCCTCACCTTTCTTATACAAATAAGAGTTAAAATATACTAACATGAATTGTTCTCCGCCTTTCAATTTTGTTTCATTTTGCCCCATATCCCTCGGTCCAAAAAAGAGGTTGCTAGTGGATTGAATAAGTCTTTGATCATTTAGTGTAGTAATTTATTCATCCCATAATATATGACGTTTTAAATAATTTTATTTTTTTAAAATTATTTGACGGTTTATATAATCTAGGAGAATTAATCACAATCTTTTCAAAATTATCTCTTATTGAAAAATGTTACAAATTAAAGAGTATGAGATGGTAAAGAAAGTGTATTATAGACAATTAATATTATATTTAATGCTATATAATCATTTTCTTAATTTTTATGCACAATTTTAAAATGTCATATATTATGTGACGGAGGGAGTATATTAATAAATATAATAATAACATAAAGAAACACAATATATTTCATACCGTCATGCTTCTAACAAAGAGTAAGCCAAGATGATTTTTTATATTTCCAATTTTCGAAGGCCACGTGCTTACAAATTCAAATAATAAAAGTCAACATTTTTGATTCAACGGAAATGGAGCATATTAAATTATGGTTGAACGTGGAAACGAATGCAATTTTGGAAAGTAATTAGTATGAAGTTAATTTTGATTAATCGAACAATACAGTGTCGATACGCATGCGAGAGATGATCTTTCTCTGCGTGTTATTACTGTATTTTATCGACTAACTTATCATAAAATTAATTTTATAATAACCGGATCCGTAATTTTGATACACAAAGTCATATTAAATGCTACCTAAAAATAGGTGTGGAGAGAGAAGTGTTTTGTCATATAAGATCAACATCTCATGCTGACATATATATATATAGCCAATATTGAAGCTATCAACTATATTAACTTGTACTTTAAATATATATATATATCTACTATTTTGTTGGCTTCTTCTTGTTGTTCACCAAATTATCTGACCAAAGTATAATAGTTAACAAAATTGAAATAAGATAATAATGAAAAATACAACACATAACCTCACTTTTTAATAAATAATTATAATTATAAAAGAAAGTAAACTTTAATACGGTGATAATGGTGGTAGTGTGGTAGCTAGCTAAATGCTAGTGCATCATATTTATGAAAAGCAAAAAGAATCAACAATAAAAAAGAATTTTTATTTAGGCTATCAATTTTTCTGAATAAATTCATGCTATTTTAAAGAAAATGTTGTTTGAATAAATTCATGCAGAGCTTTGGATCATTCTGTAGGATAGAGATTCAATTTTTTCCGTATGAACCCAACAGATTCCTTATATTGATTCCTTAAATATTAAATTTTGAATTTTAAAATTTAAGAATTCCAACAGTCAAATCATGTGTTAACCGTTATAACTATTTTTTATTTAAAAGTAATTGGTGTTTGAATTTAAAAATTATAATTATTTTAATTTAAAAATAGATATTGTTAAAAATCAAAAAGTGCAACGATCATTATGTGTTTATGAGAACTAAAACAACATTATTTTAATTATAAAATAATAAAATTTATAATTAGTAGTACTATTTTTTACAAAAATGATCAAAATCAAAATTTAAATAATTTTTAATTTTTTTTTTATAGTTCTCTTTCTACTCTAAATCTTCTGTTTAAAAAATAAAAATGAGTGAATTTGATAGGCATACCCAAATCAGCAATTAAGTGAGATAATATTCTTTAACCAACATAAAATCACAATAAATCGGGTATGAAATGTCATTTTACATAAATAGGGAACGCTCTTTTGATTCCCTCACCCTGAGGAGTCAAATCATATATAAGGATTAAAATAAAGAATTATATAAGGATAAGGAAACTATTGGATACTGATTTATTGATATATTCTTCAAATGTGGGGATAGAGAGTCTATTAAAGAAACTGCTGTGAATGCTCTAAGCTTCAATAAATTTCTTCATCTTGACTGCTGAATATTCTAGAATCAAATTTTAGTCCAGATGGAAGACGGGCTTATTTATTACTACCTCCGTTCCACAATAAGTGCTTTTGTAAGCTTAACATTTTTTTTCAAAATAAATGATGTGTTAGAATTTCAATACAATTTTTACAATATTTTTCCATATGTGCCCTTATGCAACCAATGGTATTTATTGCATATTTATTGAGAAGTTGAAAGGTTGAAGAAAGAGAAAGAGAGACCAAAAGGCAATAAAAAAAGTCTTAAACAAAACAAAAAAAGTATATTAAGGGTATTTTTATCATTTTAACTTGTGTATTAGTTTGTGTGATTTAAGCTAAAAAAACACTTATTATGAGACGGAGGAAGTACTCATTAACAATAAGTACACGACCACCACTCAAGATAAAAATCATCACAAATGAAGAAAAACTGTACCCTTTCCTATTTTAGCAGATATATGTCATCCATCTTTCCATAAAGAGCAAAGGTCCAGATCCACTAGTCATAATTTTGTTTCCAACAAGGGACATAACTACATGTTTAGTAGTAGGGTTTCTAATATATAACCCCCCCAACCCCTACCCCTACGCCTACCCCTACCCATTTTGCATCATATGTTCACACTGTTATCAAACCTGTGCCACTGCAGGACCTCACTTTCAGAATAATTGTTCAGCAAGATTAGCAACTTTTGACTCCATTAAAAACAATAAGCTCATCTTTTAGAAGAAAAGATTCAGTCATTGCCATCACCTTACCCCTTTCTAAGGTTCTAAGCAAGTTCTAGTAATAATGGGTAAATGCCAGAATTCTGCACAATGTAGTTTGGTTGGAAGTGTTTCTATTACTTTCCAAAGCATTGTTAACATTTATGATCTAGATCAATAGCGATGCAGCGATAGAGGCTTTACTATTTCATTTTCTCTATTCTACTTTTTTCTGTCAAGGAAAAATTATTTGACTGATAGAATCGACCTTCTAGACACAGCACGAATGAATAAACGAAAGTCATACAAATGATGATGTCTACAACGAAGCCCTCAGAATCGTCCAGTATCTTCTATATATTACCTTGGAGGAGACCTGGAAGACAAACATTTTCCACAGGAGACGACTTTCAGCAAAGCTTTTGGCTTCCTTGTTTTAACCTTCAAACGTACCTTCAAACGTGAAAGCTGCGCGTTCACAAAACATCATAACTAACAGCTTCAAACAAATCACCAAACAATGAAAATTGCAATTACTACGAGGACTAAATTGCTAAAAATTTACTACTGTGAACATCCAAAACAAAACAAAAAATTGTGCACGCCAGATGTCGACATTATTGTAATTAGTATGCCATATAAACCTTAGAATACATTTTTGAGTAGGTTTATGAACTTCTATTTTGACATACATTCTTGGCCTGAATAGCATGTGAGGCATGACAAGCTAAAATATTGGTACCATGCCTTTTAAAGTTCTGCCATAGCTGGTATAATAATGATCATGATTACGAAAAAAAATGATATGATAAATGAGCACCAGAAAGTACTATACTACTATTCACAAATATGAAAGGTCTTTAAAGTTGCTGCTCTTTCAAGAAGAAAAAATGGTAAACCAGGAACAACTAAGCTTCAATCTCTAAGATAAAAGAATGAAATGTTGTTATAGTACAATGTTAACATATTAGATATAGTGGTAGGGAAGATTAGTATACACGCTATTTGTCCTATCACAGCTACAAATAAACATGTCTTGCAATAACATGGGACAAAAGAGTCATCGTAGGTGAATGTGCACGTTTGGACTACACACTTACACACCCACCTGGTCTTGCTCCATTTTATGACAGCATGGAAATTATATAGTCGAATACTTGTTATTCGCTGACATAAAGATATTCTTCTTATTTTATCAGTTTCTGGCACATTCTTCATCAAATTATATTAATAAAATCTACACGAGTTGTGTACAAGCGCATTTGAGTGCTTTATGCTCTTGTATTAACTATGAGTCTATGAGTTGCCCCATTCTACTTTACTTTCATTATTCCTTTGTCGTATGATCGTATCCAGTCATCTCCACTCCTGCCATACTAATCCCCAAAGGGAGGGGATCAAGGGCAGAAGGCATTATGATACAAGTGTCCAGTTGTTAGGAGATCCTAATGGACTTGATGATCCATGCAAGAGGATTCATATTATATGATAAAAGGATGCACAAGTTTGCCCAATTAATAATCTAGTGCCTTATCTACATTATTCTCAAAGATCACTAGGTGCTGTAGGTTTTTGTGAAACTTCTTTCAGGAAAGTGAGAATTTTATTTGTCACTTAGAAATTTTAGTAATGCAAGTAATTACTTAATTTAGGACTCGAGTAACTTGGCCCAAGATATGTAACTATTTTTTTATGCTTGGTCACCTATATGAAGGCTTATGATGTATTGTATTTATTAGGTTCTGATGAATTGATACTATTCTCCCTCTAAACTCTCTCCTCTCTTATTTTCTTCTCTTTCCTTCTACAGTATGCACCACCAGTAGTGAAGTTTAATCATTTGGGCGCCGTGAATTTAGACCAAATTGAGCGCACACCATATTCATTGTTCTTATCACAGCATTTTATATAGGCAATAACATTCTTAGGTTATATGGTTGCCCTAGTATTTCAGTAGATATGGTGTCTTATGCAATTCAGAGTGGAACACACTCATCACAAAAGTCTGCACTCATATGGCTACATTAGAAGAAACACTATATAGTCTAGGGCTATACGGCTCATAGAAACATGACGAAACTGCACTTTATAGTCATATGAAGATCTACAACACGTACCTTTCGACGGGTCAATCTAGATGCCTTCCAGCACAGCAAGCTTCTTGATCTAGGTTCTAATCTCCTGCGGAACAAACAGATAAATATTATAGTCGTTTTCATGGAATCATGCAAGATAACCCCAGCGTAAATTCACTCCAATAAAACATCAGTTGTCATTGTAGAAATCTGAAATCATGAAATGGTTCTCGGAATGTAAGAGCAACTGCATTAATTCTGAATTTATAATATATTTTCAATACTGAAGATTGAGTCAGCTCCTTTTCATGTTTTACCTGTTTGGGAGGCCTTCTTCAAACGATAGGTACTGAAGAAACTTAAAAATAAAGAAGGAAAGAAAAAGCAGCAAGAAAAATATTGGATCTGCAAACGCATCCAACCCAAAACCACATGACAGGCATGAGGCATTATTACACCTATGCGGGACAAGTGCAAAAGCATCCAACCCATCCTCCTTCACGTGAGACCACACTAGTTATGCACAGTACAACAAGTGCTCTAACATGAATTAGCCGCCACACCCTCGGTATATAACCTAGTGGTGTGGGCTAACTCCACAGTATTGGATCTGTAAAAGCATTTAACCTAAACCACACGGTACACTTTATTTTATCAATGCCCTCCCCATGCTCCGTCACATAAGACCTAGCCAGTATTATGGGTTATGGTGGTTAAGATGCTCTAATATAACTATTAGCCACCACAACCTCCATCTATCTCCCCTCATGATTTGGGCCAAATCCCAGTTCCACAAGATCGAAAGACATCTCCCCCCCCCCCCCCCCCCCCCGTCTCCCTCTCCCTCTCCCTCTCCCTCTCCCCCCCCACCCTTTCCAACTTAAAAACCTCCAACTTCACCACTGTCAAAAATATATACTGTCAAAAAACAATGCAGTGAACTTTTTCCTTGTAGGGAAAGGAAACATTATCTAATCGTTTTGAATCCCTCCCACCACTACCACCCTTGTGCGCGCGCACACAAAAAATAAAATAAAAAAAAATAAAAAAATCTAACTAGATATTTCAGAACAAGACTTTTGGCATCATCATTTCAAAGTTGTAGTTCAGAATTGTCAAAGAAGGTGTTTATTAGCCAACTGAGCAAGTTACTGATTGAAAAGACTATATCAAGCATTGACCAGGAAAACCCACATCATTTCAACCCATGTTCGTTACAACTAACACATACCCAAACTAATTACTATCTGACCCTCTTAAATTATTTGTTCTCTATATATAAGGGCAAGCTTGGTGACCACAAGTATCGGAAAAGTTTTAAACTAAGTTTGAACCCAGAACCTTGCCTCTTAATTATGTTTTAGCCTCTTCATACATTATAGTCATGGACGATTTAGAGGTTTTGGGTTTGTTCGTCAAAAATCAAAATAATGCATATTCTCATAAAAATAAAATTTTGGAAGTAATATATTAATTGAGGAAAAGAAACATACAGATTCTCTTGTTCAAGCTTTTCAGCAATAGAAACAGCTTTTCGTTTTGACCACCCATTTCGCTGTGTACATCCTTCTGCCTGCTGAATTACATGGGCAAGGGACACCTTGCTTCTCACTATGCTCCGACTCTGATTTGGTTCACTTGACTTACTTTGTTCAGGGAGAGAAGCCAACATGGAATTTTTATGTGAAGATGCTATTTCTCCTATCCAAGCATCTCGTATATCTCTTCTGCCAGGCTGTGTATTATTGCCAAGATGCTCATTTCCTCTTGGTTGTCTTGGAGAAGCTTCAATTTCAACAATTTCACTCCTTGCCAGGGCTTGAGTTAAATTATCTCCATCTTTCAAAACCCTTCCACTGGAATCATCATATCTTGCCGTAGACATCCTGCTGCTAATAACTCCTGGGTTTGCATATGCCTGGGATGAACCATCCCCAGAATCTGGTAAAATAAGTGGCACATTAACCCCTGTTCTTGTATCTATCCTTGATTCATATTTGATTTCAATTGTTACAGGGGATCCAAGAACAGACTCAAATGCTTGTAAAATGTGTGCCCTAAATTTCTCTGCCTTCAATTGTGCCTGATGGGAGCTGAACAGCAAATGAACTGTCGAACCTGCTAGAACGAAATTAAAACATAATTAACTAATTAGAGCGAGAGGACAATGTCATTCCACTAAAAATGTAATAATTATGTAAATTTACATGTAACAAATAATGAACATTGGGACCGCAACAAGAAGAGACCTAAAAGGCATTTATATCTTGGATAAGAAACATAAAACAGACATTTTTTATTAATTGGCCATAAGAGTGCAAGCGTACCTAATTTTTTTTTATGTTTTTTTGTTAAATATACTTCTGATACTCTAATCTTCCATCCATGTCAAATACTTGGAGTCTTGAAAAAACTATACCATGCCATAGTAGCGGAAGATTTTCTATGAAATCGGGCTATAGATGCATTTCTGGATAGGAAAGAACGTCGAGTGCCTATAAATTTTTTTGTTTATACTTTTTGTGAATATTACTACTTATTATATTAATATTATAATATTCTTATAAAAAAAAATTGGTCCCTTCAAATATAAATATGTAACGATATAGTCTGCCCTGTAAATTATTGATTTTATTTAGCAAGAAAAAAAAATATTGATTTTACACAATCTAATAGAAATCTTACAAATTTGTATTTTTAGAGAAATCAAAAAGTTTTGATTCGGTTAACGTATTACTCCCTCCATCCTTAATATAAGATTTTTTAGAGTTGTGCACAAGTATTAAGGAAATGATTGTATAGTATTAAATATAATATCAAATGTCTATATTGTCCTTGTATTGAAAAAAGAGATTGTTATTGATTGGACAAAAAATAGTGAGAGAACCAAAGTTATATTTAATACTTGGGGTAATATTGGAAACTAAGCAATTGATGCTTACTTGGAATTCTAAAACGTCATATATTAAGGGACAAAAAATTCTCTAAACCGTCTCATATTAAGGGACAGAGGGAGTATGTAATAAATACTCCCTCTATCCCATAATAACTGTCGTTTTAGCTTAATGCACATGAATTAAGAAAGTCATTTAATACTATCATTTATTAATTAAAATTTGTGTAAAATTTCATCACTACCCCTTTATGGGAAGTTGAAAACTATTAATACAAAGGAGAGAATTTCTTGGGACAATGAGAGAAGGTAGGGGTGATATAGAAAAGTAAATAATTTATTATCCTAGAAAGTTGTAAACGACAAATAAATTGAGAAAAAAAATTTCTTCTAAAACGACAGTTATTATGGGATGGAGGGAGTATTAGTTAGCATGGCAAAGTCGATTTAATTATTGTTATTAACACATAAAATCTCCTTGATTTTCTCTTAAAATGCAGAGTTGGCACATTAGAATTGAATGACAATTTTATTCTCATTCACTTTTAACTCTGATATAGAAATAAGAAAATCCTCCTTGTAATGAATTGGTACCATTTGATAGCTTTCTAGTTGGGAACGTAATTAATTTCTTCTTAACATTCAACGACTGAAAGTCCATGTAATGAATATAGAGAGACATTGAGTCTTTAGCCAACTGCCATGAATTTGGACTAAGAAAGCACATTCCCACGCGAAACCATACTACTCCATCCGTCTTTTAATATATGTCGTTTTAGATGATTTTATTTTTTTTAAATTATTTATAGTTTTATATAATTTAGAAAAATTATTACAATCTTTTTAAAATTATGTGGCAATTATGTGAATTTAAGGCTATTATAGATAATTAATTATATATTTATTGATATACAATCATTTTCTTAATTTTTATGCACAACTCTAAAACGACATATATCCAAGTACTATTTTCGTGAAATTGTCAGGTAGCATAAACCTAACGAAAAGGACTAAATTCCGATTTTTGCACCCTAAACTTTAATTCTAAAATAAATTAAAACACTAAACTTTATTTCACAAACAAAATTTTACTTTGAATTAAATGCTCCTAAATGTTGAGTTTCAAAACAATTTGAACCTTCCTCACTCTCTATGAAGTGATTTTAGCTACACATCTTGCCTCAAATTCAAACTCGATATGATGTTTGCTAACTACGCGACCCATTCACATGAGCATAGGGAATCTATACTCGAGCGTTCAACTGAGTCTTCTTATCAGTCACCGAACACCAATGCCAACACTCTTAAAGAATTACGTACTAATATTGATGAAAGCTTTGACAATTGTGAGAATAATAACTGTACCGTTCTTGAATGTGTACATATAACTTTTATGTTGTGATGAATTGAAGAATAATAATCGTCCAAAATATAAAATTATAGGTAATATGCGCAAATATTTTATGGGTTATGGGTAATATGCGCAAATATTTTAAATAAGCAAGTGGTTATAAAATATTCATTGTTGTCGGGGAATATTCGTACGACGGCGCAGCCATTTGTGGGCCCCATAACGAAAAACTGTAGGATGAAGAAAACGATACAAATGAGTTTTTAAAATAACGGCGTAGTTGTTACCATTAATACTGTTGGAATACCCGGTGGTTAAAATTATGTAATACGCGTTGTTGCACAGTAGCACACGGTATTGCACAGTATTTTTATATTATTGTTAAGTCATAGGGGACAGCAGGAGGAGCCAAGTTTTTTGTGGCAGAGTATTTGGAGGGCACGAACCGCGCAAGTTACCACGGAAGGTGGCTTTTTCACATGTACAGCGGCTCTTGATAGTATTAAGTCAGGATTCTTTGTGGAAGAGAGGAAGGTTGTGGTGAACCATTGCTACATTTATAGGAAGGATTGGGAATAGGCTGACCATTTGCTTCTTCATTGTGATTTTGTCCATCTTTTGTGATCGATAGTGTTTTCTTTGTGCGAATTACAATGGGTGATGCCTGCATCTCTGGTTGAGTTGCTGAGGGTATGGAAGGGGTGTTGATTTTTAAAGAAAAGTCATGTTTTGTGGGCCAGGACTCCTCATTGTTTGGATGGGTGATGCGGAGAGAGAGGAAATGTAGATACTTTGTGGTGAAGGAATGGAATATTGGTCAAATTTAGAATTTATTTTTGCCCCTTTTGTTATTCTGGAACAATGTTGAGTTTGTATTGGTGGATCAAAATGGAGTTGGTTGAGTTCAAACCACACCTGCCGAAACACCTGTATGATCATGTCATGGTATTCATCGCAATTCAGCGTTAGATAGCATGCCAAGAGTTCCTTAAGCTCTTGTGGGTGTTTGATGCCTTCTGCAGATATCATCTCAACCATTGAATTTTCGAAATCCTCCTGCGGATTGATTGAGCTTTTAACCACAGCGAAGCTGTCAAAGGCCGTCGCGCCTTTGCCTGATCTCTTCTTTGTCTTCTTCATCATCTTTGCTTTCTTCAAGTCTTCAAGAGCTCTAATCTTGCATTCAATCCTAGCAGCTGTTCTTGGAGTATACACTCTGACTTTCCATTCTCTGCTTATTCCTTTTCCTTGGCGATTCCCTGCAAATTAGAGCAGATTGCCCCAACTTGGGAGATTCAAATGCAAAATCTTGTTGAATTAGAGCCGCCGCCAAGCTGTTTTCGCAAACCAGAAGCTGTTGATTTCCCCCCATAATCCTTTTCAGATTTCAGCTCGAAAACATCCTTCTCCACAGCTTGATCCAATTCACTTGGTAATTCTGCTCATTTCTCTCCTCTCTGTTGTGCTGCTTTTCTTGATTTTATATCTGCCAAAACTCTTCTCCACAGTAGCTTAAATTTCTCACTCTCATGGCCCC
Organism: Panax stipuleanatus; assembly: GCA_020205555.1. Taxonomy (NCBI): domain Eukaryota; kingdom Viridiplantae; phylum Streptophyta; class Magnoliopsida; order Apiales; family Araliaceae; genus Panax; species Panax stipuleanatus. The sequence goes on along the minus strand of CM035121.1, from coordinate 145,584,918 downwards.
CTTTGCATGCATCATTTCCTTGAAGAATTTCAACATTTAGAGGGAATTCTCTTATTCTCAACTTGTGATTCTTCTGTTCTCTGACTCTCGAGCGTTGGGGACTACTAAGCACCCGAACCTCGAGTTCATCATCCGAATCATATCAAACGGACTTCAAAACCCCTCCAGTTTCACACTCTTCTTCTCCAAAGGAAAGCCTCCAATATGACTTCTCCTCGTTTTCACCATGGAATCGACCTTCAGTCCAACTAGTACGCGGCTGAAATGGTGAATTCTCTCCATTCTTTGCTGAAGAATTTGATTTGGTGCTGCCGCTCATTTTCTTGAGCCTTGAAATCCAAGACATTGGAAAAACAAGAGCCATAGGAGAATTCAAAGATGACTTCTTTCTTCCCCATTTCATCATTGGCTACAAAAAAATGAATTTTCTCTCTTGGGCTGGTGATAAATTTGAAGTTGCAAAAAAGAAGTAAAATGGGGGTGCAGCAGTTAAGGGACGGTTAGGTGGTTGTAGAGACAGACTTGTAGTAGTAGTAGTAGTAGTAAATGGGAACGTGGGTTTCATATTTGGGGGTAAGTGGCTTTGTGTTGGACTTCTAGTAGTAGTACTATTTATTTCAAAAGAAAGGCCCGCCTAATATCTTGTGACCACTTTTCCAACTTTTTCTTACTTTATGGACTGCTTTGTATAATGGGTGTTCTTACTTGAGGGGAGGGGAGGGGGGGAGGGGACCCGAGGCTTACTATTTGTGTACTTGGTTTATTATTTTTGCATTATCTCTTTGGTTGCTGGGAAATTCAATACGTAGTAGTTAATAAGAAGAATGAGCTTTGAAGTACATTATTATTATTATTAATATTGATTCGTTGTAAATTTTGTTACCAAAAAAAACATTTTTTTAATTAAAATATTTGATAGCTCTTTTTTAATAATCTGCAAAGTACACCACCCTTGGATTTAGACCACTCACTGGTTGGTCCGACATGGAATCATTTCAAGCCAAACATCCGGACTGTCTTTGTTAACATAGCAGGCCCACAGTTTCTGCTTTCCTTTTGTTTAGTCAAAGTTGTGTAACATTTATTTAAGCAATTGGGCCAAATATTGGGTTGACCCTTAGGCAGAGTGAGTTAATTTAAGACAGAAAATGTTAAAAGGAAAGCCAAGCCCCAAGGAGGAGCAATAGCTGGTTGCTGTCAGAGCAAAAGGGCCCTTTTGACCAATCCGCCTCACCAAATGTACATGGTGAATGCTTCCTTCCTACCATTGTTTTGACCTCAGCCTTCCTTCTTCCCTTGGCCTAAACCATCTAGTTGCACCGACCACGTTTCAATTATTAGGATATCACCAGTGGTTGGAGTCCAACATCGGAAGAATAATAAAACAATGAAGGACTAATGAATATAAATGAGCCTAGACCTCGCAAACGGGTCGGGTCATCGTCGGATCAGATCAAAATGACCTAACTTTTGATGGACTAAGGCCCGTAGCCAGCGGCCCGGCCCGTGGGTCTGGACCGATTTATGCTAAAACGGCCCAATTTTTGGTGGGCTAAAAATGTCAATCCCGGCCTATTTGGAACAACCACCACCCTATTGAATAGTAAGATTCCAGAAGCAACAACCACCCTATTTCTAGGTAGTGGAAAACGCATGCTTATTTCCCAAGTTCGTGGCCTATTTGGCCACTTAAAATATCTTATTTCCATTCCACTAGACAACATATATACCCCAACACAATCATCAGTACAAACACTGTCAATCTTTGGAAGATAGTGCTTCCAGTGGAGTGTCAATGGCTGTCATGGCAATAATGAATTTGATCACAAATGTCATGGCAAGGTGTCAAGTGGGTGCTTCTCCCCATCATATGGAAGTAGAAAAATCATTGCAGGAAGCCACTATCATGCTTTTCTTTTTCCATCGCATAAGCTTCTGCATAGTGTAGAGGCTTATAAGAATTTGGCTAGTAGACGCATTAAGCTATAAGTTATAGAGTATCCAAAAGATTCAACTTTTTTCCACAAACTCTTGTAGTAGCATGAGAACCAATATGCAATATTACAATTAATGTTCAAGTTCTTTCTTTTTTTTTCCAGACAAAAAATTAAACAGCGTTTAACAAGTGGTTGAAAAATAAATTAGTAATGTATCACAAAAACAGAATTCCTGAATATTTTGAAGTGGCTTTCAAATAGAAACTAGAGGATCAAGAAGAATCAAAAGGCCGGAAGTAACAATTCTCCCACTTGTAATATGTGATGATCAAATGATCCGCAAATAATTGAGTATTACTTTACATAGAGCATACTAAAAACCATCGCACATTACAGATAAATAGCCTAAATGCTTTAACCATGTCCATGTTTCCCAAACACATCATTTATAGTAATCCTGTATTTTTTTTCCTCATAATTAGTATTTCAATGAAAGAATTGTGGATATTACAAACGAAAATGCGGAATAATGAATTTGGGAGGACAACAAGAAGTGTGGATGTTACCGCTATAGAACTGGAACAGATATAGACATGGGCACCGAGACATCACCAGCAAAACCTGAATCCCTACTTGCAGCCGAGTTCCCAGCAGGTGCATACCCTACACCCAACCCACCAAAATGCAAGGATGTATTCTCACACCTTTGGAAAACTCTAGCAAGAGATGCTGCTTTTCTCCTTGCCCGCTTGGTGCCCGTGAAGAGTAAAGTCTGAAGCAACCCAACCAGCGCAGGTGCCTTCAACACCCTCTGCGTTGCAGCCGCCCCACCACCCCGACATAATTCAAGCAATGCAGCAACAGCATTTTCTTTTCCTTTAGGACTCCCACTACGCATCATACTAATTAGTCCTGCCACTGCTGACTCCTCATTTCCAACTGCTTCAGCCCCAACTGGCTGCCTAACAATCAAGGCCAATGCACCTGCCGCTTCTTCTGCAACACCTTCAACTCCCAAAGCCCCTATTAGTGCTTCTACAGCCCCCGAGTCTATCATTCTCACACAATTATCCATGTGAGTAGATAGGTTAAACAAAGCCGTCACAGCATCCTTCTTTCCTCTTGGTGTCCCCTCCCTCAATAGCCCTGCCAGGGCTTCAACTGCACCATCTTCTTCTGCTATCCGTTTCTTATAATCATGAACTGCAGAAAGGCTGAACAATGTTGCCGCTGCATTTTCTCTGGCCTCGGTTGTGTGCCCGAATCTCAAAACATCAACAATTGATCCTAAACATCCTGTTTCATCCACAATTCGACTTTTATTCTTTTCATAAATCGACAAGTTAAGCATAGCAGTTACTGAATTTTCTTGTGCTACAGCATTAGGAGAGGAAAGCAGAGCCTTCAAATGGGGTACTGCCCCAGCTTCTGCAATATAAGCTCGGTTTTCTCTTCCAGATTTTGCTAATAAACGTATTTCTCGAGCAGCAACAGTTTTGGCACCCTGTGACCCATTTGCTAGCTGCTGAATAAGAAGCTGTGATGTGGCTTTGTTCGCTTCAATTGCAGCCTTGCTCGCTGAAGGAGCTGCAAAATTTTCAGAAGACGAATCCAAGCCCTCAGGTGGGTTATAGGGAACTCCATGAGCAGTACACCACTGCATAATCAAATTTCTCAGAGCCCTATTGGGCACAAGCCGTGTGTGAAGAAGAGTCTGTCCTGTCTTCGGGCAAGTACAATGCCCCTCTTCCATCCACCTTGTTATTGAAGATCGATCATAAGTCTGGCCTGTGGATATTATGACAGGGTCTGGCATCAAATCCAACGTAATTGGACAAGAAAAATCCTTTGGAATTGAAATAAACATGTCCGCAATTTCTTGACTAATCAACCCTTTCTTGGTTTTCCTATGTTTACCCGTTCCCAACCCCACCTCATCATTCTCAAAACCAAACAGCAGGAACCGACAATATCGAGCCAGTGCCACAAACCCATTAAGCACCGAAGCAGAAGGCTCAACATCCCCTTCATGATTAATAATCTGCTCCTCCAGGAACTCAATTTCAACCGTAAAACTATTAATATCTAAAATTTGCAATCTTTCCACGAAAAAACAATACAATGCAACGGTATCAGGAATCCTCCCATCCTCAAAGTCATTCAGAAATGAAAAGAATTTTAATCTCAACACCTCATCCAGTTTATCAATCAGCAATTTTGCCCTTCTAGATTGTTTTTGTAACAATTCAATCTGTTCCCTCACATCATCGCTCAAGTTCAATTCTTTCAACGGGAAAACATCCAAAAGGGTCGATATTTCTTGATTCAAATCATGAAAATGGCCAGAAATCGAATGGTTTTGCAGCAAAAGCCACAACTTACTCGATTGGGTGCAATAATCAAGCAAAATTTTGGATCTATACAAAAATAAATACAGCTCTTTGAAGCAAAGAATCGCTGTTGACGGCAAATTAGACCGTGAATCACCAAGATACTCCAAAAGAACTACAAATACCTCAATTTTTCGAACCAGAGACCGCGAATTCTTCCGCTGGAACGGCAGCTTCTTGCCTGAAAAAGATGAGATCAGCTCCACCGATACCGCCGTAAGAATCTTCAATAGCGCCACGTCAGTCAAATCCACCGGCGCTAAAAACGCCTCAAGCGACGGCGACCTTCTCCTCAAGGAGGAAAAAATCGCACCTGAAGCCATCAAAACCTCAAATTCCAGCAAAATAAATATAAAAAAATTATTCTGCTTTTACCCAATTGATGATTTGGGATTGAAATTATTCTTCAGATCTGAAAAGGGTGGTGGTTATTTTTATGGTGGGATTGAATTGAATACTACTATGTGGCCGTTGAATATGGGACAGAAAATGGAATCCGCGTTTGGAGAAAAGAAAAGGTTTGTGTGTTACTGTAATCAATGTCAAATGTGTGTCTGACTGAATTTCCAATATTAAAAACAATTAATTGCTTCTCTTTTCTCTCTTCTTTTCTCAAGGAATTTCCTTCCTTCCGGCCTTCATGAAAATGACTTTCCTTTTTCTTGGCTTGGAAGTAATAATAATAATAATATATCATGTTCCTTCTTGTCCATTCACTTCTCTTTTATAATAAATTGATAAATTAATCAATACAATACTGACACATAAAAATATTACTTTCGATTATATATCGACAATATATTGATATTTGTACATGATCCTCTCGCATAAAAATAATGCTACTATCACATAAATTCTATTATATAACTCTCACATATACACATATATATACTGCAGGTCTTGCATATTAGACAAAGACCCATAATATGTATATGTGTATATGTAAAAATTATGTAATTCTTTTTATGTGATAGTAGCATTGCTCTTTTTTCTTTTTGGAGAACAATCCAAAGGTTGACTAAATGTCTCAAATAAAGCAGTTGGGTCCCATCACGTTGTAGAATATCGAGTGAAAAACAGTGAAGAACTGCTTACCGTTTTATTTTGAGTAATGCTACTATCACATAAACATTACATACTGTTAATGTGGCAGTATGTGATTTATTGTTGACATGACTCACCTAAGTCAACAACAAATCACATACGGCTACATCATCATTATGTGAAATTTATGTCACTCACTTTATGTGATAGTAGCATTATTTTTTTATTTTTCGTCGTATAACGACACTTTTTATATATAAATATTGTAAAAATATCAAGTTTTTAATAGATATTCTGTGACGCCCCCAGAATAGGTCCAGTCAACCCAATCCATTCTGAGTCGTCAAATACATGGTACAGAATTCAAATACAATTTATATCATACTGGTCGTGCAAAATACGATCACACAACTGTGAGTGTCAATACAAATATGTAGAAAATATTAAGATTCAAACTAAGTCCTTATTACAATTATTATCACACTATTTATCAAAAATAGTGAGGACTACTACTGCTCTAACTCGGACTATCACTCTGTCCCCCGACTAGTTCCCGCGACATTCTCATTTCCTGAAGAGGACAACAGATGAAAAGGGTGAGCTCAACTAGCCCAGTAAAGAATATTATGACTAAGATAATGGAAAATAAATTATCGTTAGCCTTCAATAAATCAGATAAAATATAATGGGCAACCAATCTTAGATCAATATTCGCAGCGAAAATAACAAATCATTAGAAAAGTTAAGCAGAGAATGAAGTCTACTATCTTCTATGATTTAAAAGTCCATCATCAATATTTTATCCCTGTAACATCAATCAATATACATCTCGAATCAAATATTCATCTTTGCAGTACAGGCCAAAGATATTCATTTGTATCATCAGTGATCATGTTCATCTCAACACCTGTCATCTTTGCACTACAGGCCAAAGATATTCATCAGGTAATCATTCATCTTTGCTCTACAGGCCAAAGATATTAAGTTATATCACCACTTAGGACTGAAGATGATGAAAACCCATATAAATAACGAATCCAAGTGAAATAAAAGATAAGATTAAGGATTCGTATTTTAGTTTATCAAAGTTCAAGAACATTCCATAATAATACTTTGTGGAGCAAAATTCAAGAATAAAGTTCAAAACTTAGATCCAATCAAAGATAAGAACTTTAACAAGTAATTTGGACAAATAAAAGAAAATTTAGTTTTTCCGTGAATAGTGCCGTATACATGAATAGTAACTCCTGACGAAAAAAGTAAGAATTTCAAAATAAAATTCATGACAATATTTCTGTATAATGATATTGAGAAGAAGAACATCATTTACGAAAGAAATAACATCCCTTACCTCAAAAGAATAGTACCTCTGACTGGAATATCGGATATAATATCGAAGGAAACTTGCGCTGAATACTAATACTCAAAGTATCAAAATACTCACAAAAATACGCTGATATTATAGAGAGAGAAAACTTATGATTCTGGTGTGATTTTCAATTATAACCTAAGTACCCTATTTATAGGAAAAGCTTAGGATGTCAAAGGAGACTAAATGAATAAAATAATATTTTTATAAAAAAAAAATCCTCCAGCCGCCGGTTGCTTCAAAACATCAGATTTTCAACAAACCAACAAAAGTGGGGCCCACCTTTTTATAAAAAAAATATTTATTTTCCGAAACTTCAATAATTCATAATAAATAGCCCCCATGTCAAAAAATACAAATGATGTGTCCTTTTCATAGAAAATTTAATTCTCTACAACTTTGTAGAAGGAAGTTTTTCCAAATTCCAAACATAAATTATCCGAAATTCATAAACAGATGATTTTCCACACCAAAATACTGATAAAAACACATCAGTGCTAATTCCTTCTTTAATATCCACAAAATAAATATTTTCTTATCATATAAATCAATAATTAATTATTCACAAATAATATTACAGAACTATAATATTGACAACCAGGTCGTTCCCAGGAAAGAGGGGGCCTTCCGATAAGGACTTCTCCTTACTGGCGCGCAATTAAATAACCCCTCATAGACAGAACTTCCTTAGACATTGTCAATAATGCTATCTAATAATATTATTCAAATAATATGAATTATTGAGTTGATAATGTGAAATACTGTGCAGTGACAATTATTGAATCAATAATACCAAAATATCAACTGTAGCCATTATTGAATCAATCATATAAAATGACAACGTAGCAATTATTGAATCAATAAAATATTAATGTAACAATTATTGAGTCAATAATATAAAATATCAACGTAGCAATTATTGAGTCAATAATATAAAATATTGAACAGTAATTACTGTAACAATAATTGAGTAAGTGCCTTCTCACGTAAGACTCAATAATTCAAAATACTATGCAATACCGTGTGCTACTGTATTTTAACCACCGGGTATTTTAACAGTACTAACGGTAACAATTACGCCGTTATTTTGTAAAAAAGTTATTTCTGTCGCTTTCTATATCCGACAGTTATTTCGTTGTGGGGCCCACAAATAGCCGCGCCGTAGTACGAATATTCTCCGACAACAAGAATATTCCACGACCAAATGAATATTCCCCGACAACAAGAATATTTTATAACCACTTGCTCATTTTAAAAATATTTACACATTTCACCCATAACTTTCATATTTATCAAATCACCACCTTATTATTCGAAATAATATATAAAGAAAATTAAATCTTTATTCATAAAAGTTGGGGTCTTACATATTCTCTCTCTTAAAATAATCCCCATATCTTTTTATTTAATGGACTAGTAAAATAATTAACCTTTGACCAAAAGCTCCCAATTACCAACTACTAATCCACATGGATGGAAATGATGGCCCAATTTTTTAGAAGAATGTACCTCTCTTATGTTAATAAACTCATTAACCCTAGTTGCCATCTTCTTTTTTTATTTTATTTCTTTCCTTTTACATAGATTTTTTCAATAATTTTTTTTTTTACATAAATACCACCGTCGACTATACTCAATCGCATTTTATTTATTTTTTAAAATTTCAAATGAAACAAATCAACGATACTGGAGTATTCGTAATTAAATACACAATCTAATTTATAATATTGATAATTAATTAAATTGTGTAAAAAAAATAAATTTTACATAAAGAATGTATTAATTCACACACAAAAGAGAGAGCCGAAATTTGAGAGAAAGGCCGATGAGATCTTAGTCTACTGGTTAAGAGTTAAGACCGAAATAGGTCTAAGGTTTAATTCTGAATTTCTGATTTAGGTAAATTTATTTATTCCGTAATAAAAAGTTTATTTCTCTTTATGTGAGACTTATTTGTAAGTTTTTTTTTTCCTCTTTCACTAAGGTTTGGTTGATTCTTGATACTTATTTATAAGTTTATTTCTTGATACCTATTTGTAAGTTTATGAAAGAGAGGTTTGATTGACTCTTGATATTGTAATAATAATACTAAACTTAATTATGAATTATATTGTGTTCCTTAAAAAGTGGGATTTTTAAAAAAATATTAAGAAAAATAATTTCATCACCTCTTTTTCTTCAAAATTCTTCACTTTGTTCTTTCTTATTTTCACTTTGGACTTCTAAAACTTTCCCTATAACAGCAAGAGAGTTTTAAAATTGATTAGAGTTTTGATTCTTTGAAGGTATTTCCTCCTTTTCATAATAATATATTTTTTAAGAAAAAAAAATTATTCAAATTTATTTGTTGTTTTTAACTTTCTAGGGTTATGTTTGTTTACAAAAATCATACTTGGAATTAAGTTATTTTTCTTAATTTAATATTACTTCGGACTATTTAATCCTTTGACGAGGGACTATATATTGGTCCCATAAAGTCATTTGATAACTTGAAAGGAGAGGACTATTAATCTCACATTCATTATAAGATTATATAATTTCTCATAAATAGTCTTAAGAACGACAAAAAATAGTCCATGGGACTGTTTAAAGTACTATTAATCCCGTATCATAGGATAAAATAGTCTGAAGTAATGTTCAATTAAAACATTGTCCAATCTCAAGCATATTTTTTGTAAACAAACATGGCCTAGGAGAATAAATTTTTTATTTTTTAATATCACCCCTAACTTTTTTTTCTTGTACCAAGAAATTCTCTCTTGTATTACTAGTTTTCAACTTCTCATATAGGGGTAATGATGAAATTTTACACAAATTTTGATTATTAAATAATTTTCTTAATCTATGTGCATTAAAAAATTTACTTCTCTCCTTTTATTTTTCTGTGCTCACAACAAAATTTTATTTGCAACTTTTTTTTAATTTTAAAAACAAAATTAATTTTGTAGAGAAAGTAATATAAAGTAACATAATTTTTTTAATAAAAAAAAATTATTATTATACTACATTACTAAACCAACAAATTATTACTATTATGAACATGCAAGGAACAAAAAATAATAATAATTTTTTTATGAATACAATTATTTTTGTGGAATATAACCCTCAATTTCTCTTTATAACCTACTTGAAATTCATATGTCGACCAGCTCTTTTGCCACAATCTAAACGACAAATTACTTGGCCGGGCCGGTCAACAAATGCTGATCTCAATGAATAAGAGAAAAAGTCTATGGAAGTAAAGAGAGACAAAGGGAAAACGTCAAAGCTCCGGCTGAGCCTCTTCTAGTAAGCTTTCCAAATTATATAAAGGGTCCTCTTAATATGTGTTCTTATGGTACATGCTAAGCACATAATTTAAGAGAATATTTTTTTGAACTGTGTGTATATTCTTTTCTTTCTGTATTTATACCGAGTTCAAGAGAATATGCATACCATTCAAGGAAATATTCTCTTGAACTGCGTGCTTAGCATCTGCCCTAAGGGCACATGTTAAAAAATTCCTTATATAAATATAAGTACTCACTCCTTCCCTTAATATATGTCGATTTAGAATTATATACAAGTATTAAAAAAAAAAATTATATAACATTAATTATCTATATTATCTTTGTATTGAAAAAAATGGGTATTATTTATTTGATAGAAAATAGTGAGAAAACAAAAGTTATATTTAATACTCATGATAATATTAAAAATTAAGCAATTAATAATTAATTAAAATTCTCAAACGATAAATATTAAGAGACAAAAATATTTCTCTAAAATCATAATTTAAAAAGGGACGGAGAGAGTAGTAATTAGCGATAAGAGATTGCTTAATTATTTCTTCTTATTTTTGGTAATTAGTGACGTGGTTTTTGTTGTTAATCTTGTTTTATCTTGTCATTTCGATTCGACAATAATTATGCCGCCATCTAAGGCCGCCCATGTTGCCGCCAACGTTTCAAGTGTGACAATTGCTAAAGTTGATAAATTGTTATATAGTTTAGTTAGTGTTTAGAATGTAATGGTAGAAGTTTATTCATTTATCGTGTAAAGTTAAATGTTTAAATTTATTTTTTAATAAAAGTCAGAAATAATCAAAGATAAATTCAATAAAATACTCTTGAAACTTAAATTCTTAAGCTTTATTGTATTAAAGGTGATAGTCTAATAGTAGAAGATTATTCTTTTACCGTTCAAAGTCATATCAACAGAAGTAGGAATAATTAAGCACCGTATGATGCAGAAGTATCATGACCATGCTTCACCTTAATTGTTATTTAAATAAGTAAAAGTTATGTCTTGCTCCTCTCCTCTCCAATTCTCAATCAAACTTGCATTCCACGAAATTGACCGAGGATGGTTGTTTTTGAACGCCTAGAAAGACTGGGTGATCCATTAGGTTAGGGAGTCGTTAGATCGTAACTTGATGCTGAAAAACATAATAGGCTATCGCGGCTCGCTTCGCTCTTCATAATAAAGATCTTTCGTTCTCTTTATCTCTCTATCATGCTCTTCCTGCGAGCGAAGGGTTGTGATGATGGACCAGATACGAAGAGCTTGATGAGTTTGAAGTTGATAAACCAAAATCTGAAACTCGAATTCTTGATCTCAAGTAAGCAAGGGTGTAAATGAATCGAGTCGAGTCGAGTATTGAGTTGCTCAGGTTTGATTCATAAAATTTATGAAGTAGGAAATAAGATTTGATTGAGGTTCGTTTAGCTACCGAATCGAGTACAATATTGAATCGAGCCTGAACAGTGTGAACTTTTCGAACGAATATGATTCAAGTATCAATAGAAAATTATAATTTGGAGAGATTTGAATAATTTATCGAATTTTAAATTTTGCTCATATTTGAATCGTTTATATTTCGAGTCGAGTTAGAATCGAACTTAAGTCGAACAAGTAGGACTCAAACCCGAACTGTTTGGTTCATTTTACAATCTTAATCTCAAGGATATCAGCGATGCTTATAAGTGAACTACCTTACCTAGCTCAAGAAAAAGAGTTTTAAAAGATAGAGTAATCGAAACTTGTGTTAAAAAACATAAACACGAGATTTTTTTTCTACTTCTTTTTAAAAGTCTTCATTTTCAAAGTATATTCATTACAAGTATAAATGAATTCATAAATAATATTAAAAAAAAACTTGATCTCAATTAAGAATATAAATAGGAAAACAAGTCTCACAATAATAATAACAAAATACAAACTCACACAAGGGGTAAAATTTGAATTTGGAAGAGAGGATCATCATCGTGGCTCTCCCTAATCCTTCTACATTAGTTTTCCTTTCTCACAAAGAAAGGTGAGTCGATAGGGTTCTATTTCTTGTCTTGTTTTTCCTCACCTTTCTTATACAAATAAGAGTTAAAATATACTAACATGAATTGTTCTCCTCCTTTGCATTTTGTTTCATTTTGCCCCATATCCCTCGGTCCAAAAAAGAGGTTGCTAGTTGATTCAATAAGTCTGTGATCATTTAGTGTAGTAATTTATTCATCCCATAATATATGACGTTTTAAATAATTTTATTTTTTTAAATTTTTTTGACGGTTTATATAATTTAGGAGAATTAATCACAATCTTTTCAAAATTATCTCTTATTGAAAAATAGTTACAAATTAAAGAGTATGAGATGGTAAAGGAAGTGTATTATAGACAATTAATACTATATTTAATGCTATATAATCATTTTTCTAATTCTTATGCAAAATTCTAAAATGTCATATATTATGTAACGGAGGGAGTATATTAATAAATATAATAATAACATAAAGAAACACAATATATTTCATACCGTCATGCTTCTAACAAAGAGTAAGCCAAGATGATTTTTAATATTTCCATTTTTCGAAGGCCACGGCTTACAAATTCAAATAATAAAAGTCAACATTTTTGATTCAACAGAAACGGAGCATATTAAATTATGGTTGAACGTTTAAACGAATGCAATTTTGGAAAGTAGTTAGCAGTGGTGAAGCCAGAAACTTGTGGTAGTGGGGGCGAAATTATTATTAAGCTACAAATAATTTGGCTGGAGTTTCAATTTTTTTAAATACTTTATACTTTTGGGTCACATATATATACACTATATTATAATAAAAATATAATAAGTAATAATATATAATATGTATACACTATATTGACTCATAATAGACTTTTTTAATTTATAAGTAACTCATTATTTATTTTTAAAAATAATATAAATTAAATTATTATTTAGTTTAAAATATTACAGAGAAATATACATATATTGAGAGGATATAAGTCATATGTGAATAAATTTGATTGACAAAGTTATAAAATTTCAATTTGACCCCGTATAATAAAAAATTTATAAAATTTCAGTAGGGGCAATATATATATAATTTTTAAAATTTACCTTACAATATAAAATAAATTTTTTTTCAGTGGGGTCGATTGACCCCACAAGTGTTTAAGTGGCGAAGGCTTCGCCACTGGTAGTTAGTATGAAATTAATTTTGATTAATTGAACAATATAGTATCGATACGCATGCGGGAAATGATATCTCTCTGCGTGTATTAGTGTATTTTATCAATTGATTAACTTATCATAAAATTAATTTTATAATAACCGTATCCGTAATTTTGATACACAAAGTCATATTAAATACTAGCTAAAAATAGGTGTGGAGAGAGAAGTGTTTTGTCATATAAGATCAACATCTCATGCTGACATATATATATATATATATATATATATATATATATATATATATATATTAACAAATTATTTTGTTGGCTTCTTCTTGTTGTTCACCAAATTATCTGACCAAAGTATAATAGTTAACGAAATTGAAAGAAGATAATAATGAAAAATACAACACATAACCTCACTTTTTAATAAATAATTATAATTATAAAAAAAAGTAAGCTTTAATATAAGTAATAGCATGATGAATTTTTACCATGAACAGATTGTATCCATTAAGAAAATATAAGTTCGAACAAGATTTGTTTTTCTTAATGACATCATTATGAACATAACCTCGTTAGGTATGGAACCCCATAAATGGTAAATGAATGGTTCTACACTATTCATTATCTATTTATTCTCTAGATAATATTCTTTTCATAAAACAAAAAACAAAATTATGAAAATCATATAAAACATTATGACTACAAAAAAAAAATAACATGTGATTTTTTCCCTTCTATATACATATAATATAATATTAGTAAGAAAGACTGGTTGGTTCTACTAAAATTGATAGGGGCCTAGCCTAAGCTTCAATAAATTTCTTCATCTTGACTGCTGAATATTCTAGAAATCAAATTTTAGTCCAGATGGAAGACGGGCTTATTTATTACTCATTAACAATAAGTACAGGACCACCACTCAAAATAAAAACCATCAAAAATGAAGAAAAACTGTACCCTTTCCTATTTTAGCAGATATATGTCATCCATCTTTCCATAAAGAGCAAAGGTCCAGGTCCACTAGTCATAATTTTGTTTCCAACAAGGGACATAACTACATGTTTAGTAGTAGGGTTTCTAATATATAACCCCCCAACCCCTACCCCTACCCCTAACCCTACCCCTACCCATTTTGCATCATATGTTCACACTATTATCAAACCTGTGCCACTGCAGGACCTCACTTTCAGAATAATTGTTCAGCAAGATTAGCTACTTTTGACTCCATTAAAAACAATAAGCTCATCTTTTAGAAGAAAAGATTCAGTCATTGCCATCACCTTACCCCTTTCTAAGGTTCTAAGCAAGTTCTAGTAATAATGGGTAAATGCCAGAATTCTGCACAATGTAGTTTGGTTGGAAGTGTTTCTATTACTTTCCAAAGCATTGTTAACATTTATGATCGAGATCAATGGCGATGCAGCGATAGAGGCTTTACTATTTCATTTTCTCTATTCTAGTTTTTTCTTTCAAGGAAAAATTATTTTTGACTGATAGAATCGACCTTCTAGACACAGCAGGAATGAATAAACGAAAGTCATACAAATGATGATGTCTACAACGAAGCCCTCAGAATCGTCCAGTATCTTCTATATATTACCTTGGAGGAGACCTGGAAGACAAACATTTTCCACAGGAGACGAATTTCAGCAAAGCTTTTGGCTTCCTTGTTTTAACCTTCAAACGTGAAAGCTGCGCGTTCACAAAACATCATAACTAATAGCTTCAAACAAATGACCATAGCTGGTATAATAATATGATCATGATTACGAAAAAAAACTGATATGAAAATGAGCACCGAGAAAGTACTATACTACTATTCACAAATATGAAAGGTCTTTAAAGTTGCTGCTCTTTCAAGAAGAAAAAATGGTAAACCAGGAACAACTAAGCTTCAATCTCTAATAAGATAAAAGAGTGAAATGTTGTTATAGTACAATGTTAACATATTAGATATAGTGGTAGGGAAGATTAGTATACACGCTATTTGTCCTATCACAGCTACAAATAAACATGTCTTGCAATAAAATGGGACAAAAGAGTCATCGTAGGTGAATGTGCACATTTGGACTACACAGTTACACACCCACCTGGTCTTGCTCCATTTTATGCCAGCATGGAAATTATATAGTCGAATACTTGTTATTCTCTGACATAAAGCTATTCTTCTTATTTAATCAGTTTCGGGCACATTCTTCATCAAATTATATTAATAAAATCTACACGAGTTGTGTACAAGCGCATTTGAGTGCTTTATGCTCTTGTATTAACTATGAGTCTATGAGTTGCCCCATTCTACTGTTCTTTCATTATTCCTTTGTCGTATGATCGTATCCAGTCATCTCCACTCCTGCCATACTAATCCCCAAAGGGAGGGGATCAAGGGCAGAAGGCAGTATGATACAAGTGTCCATTTGTTAGGAGATCCTAATGGACTTGATGATCCATGTAAGAGGATTCATATTATATGATAAAAGGATGCACAAGTTTGCCCAATTAATAATCTAGTGCCTTATCTACATTATTCTCAAAGATCACTAGGTGCTGTAGGTTTTTGTGAAACCTCTTTCAGGAAAGTGAGAATTTTATTTGTCACTTAGAAATTTTAGTAATGCAAGTAATTACTTAATTTAGGAATCGAGTAACTTGGCCCAAGATATGTAGCTATTTTTTTATGCTTGGTCACCTATATGAAGGCTTATGATGTATTGTATTTATTAGGTTCTGATGAATTGATACTATTCTCCCTCTAAACTCTCTCCTCTCTCTTATTTTCTTCTCTTTCCTTCTACAGTATGCACCACCAGTAGTGAAGTTTAATCATTTGGGCGCCGTGAATTTAGACCAAATTGAGTGCACACCATATTCATTGTTCTTATCACAGCATTTTATATAGGCAATAACATTTCTTTAGGTTATATGGTTGCCCTAGTATTTCAGTAGATATGGTGTCTTATGCAATGCAGAGTGGAACACACTCATCACAAAAGTCTGCACTCATATGGCTACATTAGAAGAAACACTATATAGTCTAGGGCTATACGGCTCATAGAAACATGACGAAACTGCACTTTATTGTCATATGAAGATCTACAACACGTACCTTTCGACGGGTCAATCTAGATGCCTTCCAGCACAGCAAGCTTCTTGATCTAGGTTCTAATCTCCTGTGGAACAAACAGATAAATATTATAGTCGTTTTCATGGAATCATGCAAGATAACCCCAGCGCAAATTCACTCCAATAAAACATCATTTGTCATTGTAGAAATCTGAAATCATGAAATGGTTCTCGGAATGTAAGAGCAACTGCATTAATTCTGAATTTATAATATATTTTCAATACTGAAGATTGAGTCAGCTCCTTTTTCATGTTTTACCTGTTTGGGAGGCCTTCTTCAAACGATAGGTACTGAAGAAACTTAAAAATAAAGAAGGAAAGGAAAAGCAGCAAGAAAAATATTGGATCTGCAAAAGCATCCAACCCAAAACCACATGACAGGCATGAGGCATTATTACACCTATGCGGGACAAGTGCAAAAGCATCCAACCCGTCCTCCTTCACGTGAGACCACACTAGTTATGCACAGTACAACAAGTGCTCTAACATGAATTAGCCGCCACACCCTTGGTATATAACCTAGTGGTGTGGGCTAACTCCACAGTATCACAAGTTCGGGTCCTCCGGGTATTAGATATATCGATTTCTCCAACCCTCTCCCCCCCCCCCACCCCACCCCAACCTCAACCTCAAAAGATACATATTGGATCTGTAAAAGCATTTAACCTAAACCACACGGTACACTTTATTTTATCAATGCCCTCCCCATGCTCCGTCACATAAGACCTAGCCAGTATTATGGGTTATGGTGGTTAAGATGCTCTAATATAACTATTAGCCACCACAACCTCCATCTATCTCCCCTCATGATTTGGGCCAAATCCCAGTTCCACAAGATCGAAAGACATCTCCCCCCCCCCCCGGCTCTCCCCCCCCCCCCAATCCAACTTAAAAACCTCCAATTTCACCACTTTGTCAAAAATATATACTGTCAAAAAACAATGCAGTGAACTTTTTCCTTGTAGGGGAACATTATCTAATCGTTTCGAATCCCTCCCACAACTAACCACCCTTGTGCGAGCGCACACAAAAAATAAAATAAAATAAAATAAAAAATCTAACTAGATATTTCAGAACAAGACTTTTGGCATCATCATTTCAAAGTTGTAGTTCAGAATTGTCAAACAAGGTGTTTATTAGCCAATTGAGCAAGTTACTGATTGAAAAGACTACATCAAGCATTGACCAGGAAAACCCACATCATTTCAACCCATGTTCGTTACAACTAACACATACCCAAACTAATTACTATCTTAAATTATTTGTTCTTTATATTTATGGGCAAGCTTGGTGACCACAAGTATTGGAAAAGTTTTTAAACTAAGTTTGAACCCATAACCTTGCCTATTAATCATGTTTTAGCCTCTTCATACATTATAGTCATGGACGATTTAGAGGTTTTGGGCTTGTTCGTCAAAAATCAAAATCATGCATATTCTCATAAAAATAAAATTTTGGAAGTAATATATTAATTGAGGAAAAGAAACATACAGATTCTCTTGTTCAAGCTTTTCAGCAATAGAAACAGCTTTTCGTTTTGACCACCCATTTCGCTGTGTACATCCTTCTGCCTGCTGAATTACATGGGCAAGGGACACCTTGCTTCTCACTATGCTCCGACTCTGATTTGGTTCACTTGACTTACTTTGTTCAGGGAGAGAAGCCAACATGGAATTTTTATGTGAAGATGCTATTTCTCCTATCCAAGCATCTCGTATATCTCTTCTGCCAGGCTGTGTATTGCCAAGATGCTCATTTCCTCTTGGTTGTCTTGGAGAAGCTTCAATTTCAACAATTTCACTCCTTGCCAGGGCTTGAGTTAAATTATCTCCATCTTTCAAAACCCTTCCACTGGAATCATCATATCTTGCCGTAGACATCCTGCTGCTAATAACTCCTGGGTTTGCATATGCCTGGGATGAACCATCCCCAGAAGCTGGTAAAATAAGTGGCACATTAACCACTGTTCTTGTATCTATCCTTGATTCATATTTGATTTCAATTGTTACAGGGGATCCAAGAACAGACTCAAATGCTTGTAAAATGTGTGCCCTAAATTTCTCTGCCTTCGATTGTGCCTGATGGGAGCTGAACAGCAAATGAACTGTCGAACCTGCTAGAACGAAATTAAAACATAATTAACTAATTAGGGCGAGAGGACAATGTCATTCCACTAAAAATGTAATAATTATGTAAATTTACATGTAACAAATAATGAACATTGGGGCCGCAACGAAGAAGAGAGCTAAAAGGCATTTATATCTTGGATAAGAAACATAAAACAGACATTTTTAATTAATTGGCCATAAGAGTAAGTGTACCTAAATTTTTTATGTTTTTTTGTTAAATATACTTCTGATACTCTAATCTTCCATCCAATATTCTAAAAGGCGCTAGGCGGGAGGCGGACGACCAGGAGGCCTAGCGCCTGGGGGGCCCTAAGCGGGATTTTTTATTTTAAGCCAATTTTAATATTTTATCTTATATTTATCCAAACAAAACAATAATATAAAACAAAACAATCTATAATAAAGATAATAAAAGTCTTTGCTTAAAGTTCAAACACATATCTTTAACATATTAGTTTTATTCATAAATAAGATTGCTATTAAATAATAAAATTTAAAATTTTAAGAATTCAATTCAATATTAAAACTTAAAAAACTAAACATAAATTTAAGAATTATATTGAATTAAACTAAATATTACAAATGTATCATCATTTATATAATTTGAAGTTGGTACAAGTTCAAAAATTCCAACTATAATAAAATTATCCATTTTGACTTGATCTTGTTTACTTCTTGTTGTGATTTGATATGCTACAACCAACATTATGAATATGGTAAATCATTAAAAAAATAAATATATCAAGATTTGGTTTGGATAGTTATTAAAAAAAACGTCTTCGCCTTGCCCTCCTAGGCTCGCCTTTCCCGCCTAGCCTGCCCGCCTAGGTCCCGCCTAGTTTCTTGGAGGGATTTTTTGGCCTAGGCAAGGTGTCGGGGGCCTAGCGCCTAGGCTGCTTTTTAGAGCAGTGCTTCCATCCATGTCAAATACTTGGACTCTCGAAAAAACTATACCATGCCATAGTAGCGGAAAATTTTCTATGAAATCGGGTTGAGTATTTGGAGGGCACGGACCGTGCAGTTACCACAGAAGGTGGCTTTTTCACATGTACAGCGGCTCTTTATAGTATTAAGTCAGGAGGATTCTTTGTGGAGGAGAGGAAGGTTGTGGTGAACCATTGCTACATGTATAGGAAGGATTGGGAGTAGGCTGACCATTTGCTTCTTCATTGTGATTTGTCCATCTTTTGTGGTCGATAGTGTTTTCTTTGTGGGATTTACAATGGGTGATGCCTGCATCTCTGGTTCAGTTGCTGAGGGTATGGAAGGGGTGTTGATATCTAAAGAAAAGTCGTGTTTTGTGGGCCAGGACTCCTCATTGTTTGGATGGGTGATGCAGAGAGAGAGGAAATGTAGATACTTTGTGGTGAAGGAATGGAATATTGGTCAAATTTAGAACTTCTTTTAGCCCCTTTTGTTCTTCTGGAACAAGGAGATCTTTCTGGTTCGGATGTGGATTTTGTTGATTTCTTATAGAAATTTAGATTACAAGCATGATTAGGGTTTGATTAGTGTGGCGTTTGTGTTCTTGCGTTTGAGATTCTTAAGTAAATGGGTGCACTCTCTTGGTACCTTTTTCAATAAAAAAAATTACTTAAACCAAAAAAAAAAGAGCATCTAGTCTATTAGAATTATGTGTTGTCATCAAAATGAGACTACCATTTACATATATTAACTGATTTGAACGGATAAATGATATAGCCTTAAGGAGAGAAAGAATTGGCATTTCCTCAGTTTTCATAAAATACAGAATAAAAAGAATTATCCTACACAGCATTCTGTGGTGCACACTCTTTCTGTTTCTGTTAGAGACAATCTAAGTTAGTGTAAACATATCTCAAGTTTGATGCATTAGAGAAGTATTAAGCGATAAACCTGATCTCTATCTCAAGGATAGTGTGATTATAAATATTGTAATATCTTGTACACATTTGATGTGTTAAAAATAGTGTTATTGTTCTCTATGGTGGAAGGAAGTCTTTATGGCTGAATGACATTAATCCTTTACTTGTCTCCCTCTTCTAACATTTTATATATCTTCTATGTAATTAAGTTTCTACGTAACTACTTTATGTTTCCATTAAATGCTCACTACTTCAATTTAATAAGAGTCACTCTTTTTTTAGTAAAGGTCTTTCGCCACTCTCCCTCTCCCTCCCTCCCTCACACATACATACTTAATAACTAACAATTTCCTTCTTTATTCACATTTATAATAAGACTAGTTTAGCATATGCCATGTTAATACTATTTTACTCTTTCAACCTTACTGAAACTTTTAACTTTTTCTAGGCCTTACAAAGGCAATTCTTGCCATAACAACAGTAAATATCTGACCCAACCTGTTAGGAACTAAGGATGACTCTCCAGTTTAACAATCTCTTGATCAGCATGGACTACCTCATAAGCCAGGAAGTCTGCAGTTTGGTTTCCTTTGGGATGCACATTGACTCTATTAAGTTTTGGCCAGTTCGTCTTAGTCTTTCTATGTCCACAGAATATTCTTTTAGAAGGGTAAATTTGGATTGTATCCAAATGAAAGGAGAAAAGCATAAGTCCCGAAAAAGGTTAGGCTTTAAGGGAGCGACATGCTTAAATGCTCATCCTACCGAGCATGACTGAATCCATAATAAGCATGTCTGAATCTCGGAGTCGTTAAAATTGGGAATGTAGTTCTAAATCCAGTTGTCAATAAAGACCAAGGACTGAATGAAAATTTAAAGGTTCTAATGCTAATTTGTCCCAAAAATTTGCCAAATTCCATCACCCAATCTGGTCCCCAAATTGTTCAGGATTTCATGAGTTAGAAATGTTCGCGCACAACATTTCAATGAAACCAACAACAACAAAAATAGTCAAGAATGAAAATAGGGCATAAATTATTGCATGAGTTAATAATAGTCAATGATGCATGTTGGAAGTACCTGCTCCAAAACTCACTGAGATCAGCTTGCCTTCTTGATACATGAACTCTCTTATGGTATTTATTTTGATCTTTTCAAGAACCTCCAACCAAATCTCTTCAATTTCCTTGCGAAATTTACCTGGAAAATGCTTGCTATTTACTCTATTTTTATGACCAGAAACACCAAATGTCTGCTGAGGAACCATCCCAGATCCAGCATGTCCTTTTCTATCTAGACTAGTGCCTCCTTTCATCTGAGCATTATAATAAGTATCACTAGAACTTCCAGCTTGAAGGTTATCTATTCTAACCTTTGTTGACAATCCTCTTGCAATATTAGGCATATCATTATGCTCAACATTACTTCTCCTGGGCCTCTCTCTTCCACCAGCAGAGTTTAAGCCCAAGGGACTATGATTTAAACTAGTGTCTGCAGACGAACTAGGCAACATATACTGCTGATCAGGAGCAAGTTGCAACAGTGCAGCCGTTAGCCATGTTAATCTATCATTTGACATTCTCAGCTGCTTTTCAGCTTCAGATAATGTTTTCAAAGCTTGACGTAGTTTTTCCATATCTTCTTTTGACACTGGAACCAATAAGAAAGCATATTAAATTTAAAACAAAATAACAGAAAATAAAGTCAGATGCGCCGGAATCTGAAAACAGTAAAGAGCTGAATTCGAAATCAAATATGACAGGTAGGAAGTAACAAAAGGCTCTGACACTAGTATTCTTAGCATATCAGCCAAAAAAGAGAGATAGCTGGTCAAAAGATGTGCCATTTCAAATTCTCATATTCAATATGCTTCGGAGCTAATATGCATTAGCATCATGGCGCCCATGACGTGTAGCTGGCTAAGTGAAAAAACAATAAAGAAAATAAAAAAATAAACCATTGAACTTAACAAATTGATCAACTTTTTGATGTTAACATGTGGACCATCAGAAAATCTTAACTTACATGATTGCCGTCGAAAGAACTTCCTTCTAGGCAATCCTTTCATGATATCATAACTACCAGCAAGAATGTCAGTTATTACTGTAGCAAGTTGTGACATCAAAGCCAATGGCTCGACACCAGACTCCATGATCTCTCTCAAATTCTTAACAGTATTAACTGTGTCTGCAGATAATGCTAAATCAAGCAGATCGACCAACTTCTCATCAGATATAAGACCAACCTGTAAAAAGCATCATACACTATGAGATTTTATGTAGAACCTAATTAATAATTGCAATGGGAAGTCTCAATATTTATGTAGAGAAATAAGTAGTTTCAATATTCTTTCATAAGATGGTATACAGAGTTGATTTCAATATTCATATATGAGATGGTATACAGAGTATCTCATATCAACTGCTGAATTCCAACTTATTTAGAAAAAGAAGGCAAAAGAAAGTACATACTTTTTATAATTCTTTATACATTGTATAAAACCTTTATGACACAGGTATGTTGTTTCCAAAGGAAACAATGGCAGAAACTTATAATCGTATCCAAGAGGGCAAGAAGTATCTAATTGAGCAGTTGAGCAGATACGAAATAGCAATTAATGTGCCAAGAAAAACATGTTCTTCGGCATATCCTTAATTTAAATATGCAAGTTAAAAGAAACCAAAATAACAGTAAACTTCTTTAAATGCATAATTATACATGCAAATTAATATATATATATATAGATTATATATGTATATATAGGGATTAAGACCTTTATATACTATTGTAGGAAGGTAAGTGTATTGTGAGAGTTGGAGGGCCTCGTGAGAGCAACAATGTAAGGAGGCATTGAATACGGTGCCAACAGGCCAAATTCCGCATGGATTTAGACAAGTCACAGACTCACAATTTGAATCTGATGATATATCTTGGGCCTACATGTGAATCTACATACTCTAACTCGAACTAACTTCAAGTAAACGTAATATTTATATGTTTTTGGCTTGTAAATTATTAAACATAACATTATAACTAATAAAAATGTATACAAACTATACAAAAATATTTATAGTCAGGTGTAAACCTCAAATGAATCAAATCAACTAAGCAAGGAGTGATAGTACTACAATCAAATCTATAACTGTTAGATGAGTGCTACAGCGGAACAGCCAAATATCTCTTAGATGTATTGTGAGATATGTATCGAGTATCGGAACATAGTGACAACGAATAACTATGCAAAACACAGTTAAAGTAAATTTCACAGGCAGAAGTCATGCATTTGATGAGTTTTCATGCTTCTTTTAAATTCAAACTTTTTTTGAGTTTAGCAATTTACTTAGATCTATCCAACCTGTTTTCTCAATTGTGCAAAAATATAATGTCGGATAAAATCTTAAACTTTTCAAAGCAAGTTTTTCAACAAACTTTTAATATTATACTCCCTCCGTCCCAAGATAAAAAGTCATCCATTGACTATTGTGGTCAAATTGACCCTTTTTAAAATTAATTATTAAACATATATATATATATATATTAGATTTTCAAAAAGGTAAACATTGGGATTAGTACTAAATTGTAAGTACTTTATAATGTTCATAGGTTTTTTCTATATATATAAAAGAATAATAAGATCTATTGATTTAAAAAATAGTCAATTTGACCGTAAAAGTCAATGGAAGACATTATCCTGGGACAGAGGAAGTATGATGTAAGATGGTAAGAAAACAAATAACCACAGGAAGTAAGAACTATATTAAAGTCACCAGCTCTAGATAAGCAGTAGTTTAAAAAAAATAGGTATTTCTTTGGGCCCGAGTATGGCTAAGCAATACTTTTACGAACATGTAATTCAAAGGAGTGATAGCAGATTAAACAAATAATACACTATGGAATAATAAGAATAATAATACTGTTGTGTGAAGGACAAAATAGCATAGAACTAACCAGTTCCTGAACCAGAAGAACAGATATTCTCTGCCCCAGCAAACTTAATTGATCAAGTGTCATCTCAGCATCCCTTAATGATCCATCTGATCTCGAAGCAATAAGCTTTAGAGCATCCTTATCGATTTCTAGATCTTCTTTGGTTGCAATCCACTGCAGAGTATAGATAATATCAGCATCCTTCAACTTTGGGAAAAAGAACTTTTGGCACCTGGATATGACTATATGAGGCAGGACATCAAGACTCGAACTAACAAGGACAAAAATGACACGCCTGGGACCTCGATCCATGACCTTTGATATAGCACTCCAACAATCAGCAGACAGAGTATCACAATCATCAAAAATAAAAACTCTGTACTGTGACGGCATCTGAGGAACAATCATGTTATCAAGTAGATCCATAATACTTTGGAAGTCAAAAGTACTGACTGGACCTACTTCCCTTATATATCGACTTCTACCCATGTCATATGCAGTGCAAGATGCACAAAACCCACAAGGTTTAGGATGCTCCATAGACTGGCAATTTAAGGCCCTGGCAAAAATGCGTGCGCACGAGGTTTTACCTGTCCCATGTGGTCCATAAAACACATAGAGCAACCCAACTTTTCTTTTTACAACAGCATTAGAAAGAGCTTGTGCAACCAAATTCTGTCCCACGAGATCTCTGAAGGTTCTTGGCATGTATTTTTGGGTCAAATTCTGGTGCCTACCATTTCGATGCCCTTGAAACTTCTGCTGATCACCAGACCTAGCTTCCGAAGCAAGGTCAGAGTCAATATCCTGCTTCAACAAATTATCAGCATAAATGCCTAACTCCCCCGAGTAATCATGCACCCAAGCAGCATTATCTGTACTGTCCTGATCATCAATGAGTAGCGGAAGAGCTTCCCCATCAGATTTACTTGATGAACTTGAGTGATCAGGCCTCACAGGCATATTAGAAAACTCCCCTCCTTGAGTTAGTGGACCGCCTTTCTTTGACTTTGAGTCAGACAAACCACAAGAAAGGCTCCTTCCAGCAATGTCAATAAATGATTTACCGCTGTGATGAATTCGTGACCAATTCCAAGGAATACCACACCCATTTCTGGGAGCCCGTGTGACATTCTGATCGCCATACTCTTGTCCTCCTTCCTCCATGTGATATTTTGAGTGTACTGCACCATGAGCTAATGAATTAGAGGCCACAGACATTTCATTCTGAGCCACAACATCTCGTGAAGCTATCGAAGCTCGAGTCCTCCTTGCACCTCGAAACTTACGTCTTTTTACCCTATTCAAACCATTACAGTGGCTGCGATTGCTTGCTTCTGCTTCTTCAGGTGGGTCTTCATACTGTGCACGTCTGCCATGATGATGGATGTGAGATGATGCTACATCATCACTGTCCACTCGGACCTCGTGTAACTGTTCAGAGAGGGTCCTGAGGCGATCATCTTGTCTATGCCTCCCCTTCTGATTGATCTTCGTATCCCTTGTTCCAGACTTTCCAGAATGAATGTCATGGATCAAATCGTTACCATCTATTGGAGTCTCATCTTTGCCAACTAGAAGATCAGTTCCCAAATTATTCCCTATTGATCCTCCTCTCTTACTTCTTCTGCGTTCCCGGACTCCACTCTTGCAACTACGATCACTCACACCTGGTACCCCTTCATTACGCTTGCTGGCCTCCCCAGGAGCCACTCTTGATATTGGCACACTAGCTAAAAGTGGTGAGCTCCCCGAAAATCCTCTATCATCCCTTTGACGCTCAATAGACCGTCTTCCATTTCCTACCGATGCATCCTTTTCACCTCTTCTGGATAGCAAATCAATAACAGAGGGAGAATTCCATGAGGGTGGACTCATAGAAGGATCCCTAAGAGATCGAGACCTCTGAAGGACAACAAGGTCCCTTATGATGGACCTGTCGGCTAATATGGGGCTTTGCTTATGCATATGGTTCTTTAAATGAATACAATTTGTCAAATGAATATGGTTACGGAGATGATCACTAATATCACCATTCGCATCCTTAAGTATCCGGTCACGGACAGCCCTGGTCATGATCAGATCATAAATTGATCCAACAGCATAAATTTTTGAGCTTTAATGCAGAATATCAGAAAATACTGCATTGTCATGATTTATTTCTCTCTCAAATCTTCTCAATTACAGTAACAAAGAAACAAACCCAGCCAAAATCCCACTAAATTCATCTCACAGCAAACATCAAGCCCAAATCCAAGTAATCAAAGAATCCCATTATAAATGTTCAAAGAACATATAACTTCAGATTTAAATCCTTCAAGATATATCATTGGCCGAATATAGGCATAAATCCACTAGCAACAGAGCAAAGAATTTACACCAATAACTTAAAATCCAAGCTGTAAAGCTTTAAACTCAAATGCCAACACAGTAACATCTGAGCTTCAAAAAGTAAGCTAACTAGCAAAAGTGGAACATGCAAATCTCAAAACACAAAATGCCCACAAAAATACCGTTGAACCCTTATGGGTTTATGGCCATAAAATGGTCATTTTCATCTTCGACAAAGTGGCAAAGCAAATTAGAGGCGGAAATCAAAAGGGGCATTAAATTGTAGGAAGTAGAAGGTGAAAAAGGAAGAAAAAGGAATCCACAGAACACTCCATTCACCTGAATCAGAAAGGCAAAGAAAAGCAGCAAGTGACCCGTTTCCATCATTAAGCCTCATCAGATCCTTCCAACTCTCCCTATCATCACATGGAGTTCACGAGGATTTCTTCCTTGAAAACGATGGAAGATGCGGTTCATACTGTTTAGAGAGAGAACGCTTAATACAGTGTTAATTACTCAGAGAGTGAGATTCGGAGTCTTGTAAGAGAGAGAAAATATATAGAAAGAGGTGGGGGTTATGGCCGTATGGTGGGACCTGAGAGAAATGTTTCTACATGCTGACGAATGCACCTAAACTGCACACTCAGCGTACAGTAAAGCAGTGTGTCCGTTTGGTTGTTTGTTTGAATTTTAGGACCAAAAAGTTGAATTAAACACCATTTTTATAAAAAAAAAAAAACAATTTTAAATTATTTTTTTCATAATATATTATTTATTTAAAATAATAAATAATGACGTATTATGAACTTCACCTTCCTTTATAGTTTAGTATCTACATTTTTATAACAAATATGATAAAGTAATTAGTAAATTGTGGATCAGGATTCCTTTTATTATATCTTTTATTTAATTTTTTTTAATACATCTTTAGTTATACAAATCTTATTTTTAGCGACCGATCTCAATATAATTATTTTTATTATAGCGCCAAGTTTTTGAATGAAAGATGCGGTAAAAGGATTTCACAAATTATATGTTATATATACATAATTGTAGTTCTTTCATACTCCGCGTAATAATGTAGATTCTGATTATTTGATATGTCAAAATTTAATTCGTAGATGATTTATGATACATGAATTGGCCTAATAGTTGTAATCAATTACAATCCTACGCATTATTTTGTATAACTTTTTTGTAACTATTCTTCTGTCATTATAATATTATTGTTTTGAACCATTGGAACCCGTTCTTTATGTATTTTTCTATTTTTCGGTTTTCATTTGAATTTTTTTTTAAAATATAGGAAATAAAATATTTATGAATTGTGGGGGGACCAAATGATCCGTTCTTTTGGAAGAAGCCGTTTTTTTTTGTACGAACAATGTTTGGCTGAATTGGGCTTGTAATTTTTGTTCTGAGAAACATTAATGACAATAATATATATACAGTGATCAGGTCACATCCACACTTGGGGCCGACTTCTTGCACTCACAAATTAAATACTATATAGAGACAGGCTAATATAAAGTTAATTTTGATCAATTAATCAATACAGTTTCGACACGCAGATTATTGATCAATTGACCAACTTACCGTTAAGTTAACTTCATAATAACCGAATCCAAATATATTGTACGCTCTAATTAGTTTTACAAACACGCTTATTTACAAAATAACAATCAAGTCATGCATACTTGAAAATTCATTAATAAATTTTTTTTTTGATTTAAAAATTCTTTGATTTTTTTATGTTTGGTTGGAATTTTTTATGGTACATCAATTAGTGTTTTTTAAGTTTCGAGCATACTTGGTAATTTGATAAGTTGAGATTATGTTGACTCTAAAATTTGACTGCTGAGATAGATGTTTATTATTTGAATATATGAATCAAGAAATGAGATGCACACAAATTTACTTTTTTAGTTTAATAAATTTAAATAAATGAAATAAAAGCTCTATGTAGTGAGAGCAATGGAAGTTAAAAGCTAACATATTTAATAGCTAGGGATTATATATATTGTAGTTAATTTGTTGCCTAAATTAGGGTGACAAATGAGAGTGATATTATAAAGAGAATCCATGCATAATAATAGTTTAAATTCGATTTGTCAGGTTGTCAACTCTATTGAAAAAACTATCCCCAAAAAAGAAAACAAACAACAATGCTACTATCACATAAAAAAAGAGTCGCATAATATTCACATACACACACAATATTATGGGCCTTACCTGACATGTGGGGTCCACAAATATGTATTTGTGTGTATGTGAGTATTATGTGACACTTTTTTATGTGATAGTAGCATTATTTAACAAAGAAATCCCCCCCCCCCCCCTCCCCCTCCCTGCATACATATCCAAAATTTATATGATGGAATACAATGCTAAAATGGTATAGATTTGACATGAGAGGGTAGGTAAATTTTAAGGGTATTTGGGAGCTTAATATGGCAAGTATTCATGTTTTAGACAAAATAATTACGTGTATATATATATTGATGATTATATGCATGAAATTATTGATTGTGGTACATATATATTGGTGGAATGGTAAACTTGAACCCCTCTATGCTGAAACAATGGTTTGGACCTCAATTGTTCCTCCATTATTTGGATCCCTTAATTAATCAACTCAAGTCTGAAAATTTATCTCCAATTTTTTCATTCAATTGAATAATATGCATATTGAGTAATAATTATTTCTCACAACGGTTCTTTCTTGTCATGTCACTTTCCGATTGTAATAGACTATTCTCTTGTCAAGTTGGTCATTTTTTATTTGGGATTTCATTTTGATATTTTCGATGGCAGAGGAGACGACTGGTGTGTAACGCGTAACAAATTTCTTGTTAAGTTGATCATTTTTTATTTTGAATTTCGTTTTGATATTTTCGATGGCAAACGACGGGCGAGGAATAACCTTAGAATGCGAACATCTGAAAATGAAAACTCAAATTCTTCTATGATATAGGTAATTGAGATAGTACTGAAGGCCTTTGGCCCGAGTGGTATGACCCAACTTGTGTTAACCATGAAGTTGAGGGTTCAATCATTGGCAGTGTGGCCAAGGAGAGTGTCTTTGTGGTGGGGTGTGTGTGTCAAATTAGCAAAAAAATAAAATTAAAATAAAAAATTGAGATAGTTCTAATCGAGTGAATGGAATTCATCCCTTGCAATATTTTCAAGATTTACCAATAAAAAAGCAGAAGTCTGCTGACTATTTTTCTTTAAAGACTTGGTTTACTAAAATTTTAATTTAATGGTATTTTTATTTATTTATTTATTAATTTTCTTTAATCAAAGCTAGATCTTCTTGGATTCTCCCTAACTAATAATAATAAGATAACTATATATAAAGAGACGATGGCTACGGACCACATGAAATTTTGTCGCCTGCTTCACCAAACTGAAGAATGTCATGTGCTCTCCCACTCTCAATTATATATCCTATATATATATATATATATATATATATATATCCTTGCTTACTGGATTCAGACTACTAAAATAGACAGCAAATTGTAGAAAACAATCTTTTCTTATCCCCAAAATGGGACTTCATTAATTTTCTCTTTTAAAAAACTCAAACTTAGTTTCACATATAAATCAATGGATATACTTATTAAGGTAATTCAAAATTAATTGACTATGGAATAGTTATAAAAGTAATATATTAGGTCTTCATGTCTTAATTGTCAGATCTGGCA
This sequence comes from Panax stipuleanatus, assembly GCA_020205555.1. Taxonomy (NCBI): domain Eukaryota; kingdom Viridiplantae; phylum Streptophyta; class Magnoliopsida; order Apiales; family Araliaceae; genus Panax; species Panax stipuleanatus. The sequence continues at coordinate 145,554,685 of CM035121.1, read as the reverse complement.
CACGCATTTTCATGTGTGATATAATTTTGATTAATTAAGTATTCGATTTTAATTGAATAACGTGATGCACATGAATAAATGTATCCTCTTATGTCTTGTGTCAAATAAAAGCATGCATCTAGCTCAAAATCCTTAAGAACGAGTGAAAATGTGAAATAGCCTATCAAAGTTATGAGAGTGGTTAGCATGAAATGAATTTTATGATAAGTTCACTTCATGCCCAATATAGTGCTGAAAGACATGCGAAGAGATTACCCTCTCGCCTCTGTTTCAGCACTGTATTGAATATGAAATGAACTTATCATAAAATTCACTCCATGTTAATCGGATTCCAAAATTATGTACCGAGTCTAATACCATTCCTTGGGCTATATAAGCCTTATTAGAAGGACATACTCTTAGGTTATTTTTTTGGGTTTTTTTTAAGTACTTTCAAGTCCTTATTATAACAAGGTGAAACATCTTGTAAGTTCTTTAATTTTCGTTATGGGGTAGATTATGATGTTCAGAATATAGTCCCGAATATGCCCCTTAGCCAATCGTAATATGTTCCTTCTTAATATATTTCAAATTTAGAAAATAAAATAAAATAGCCTCTTATTTTTTATTTACTTTTTGCTTCTTTTGAGGTCTTAAAGGACATTAACTCAAGACATAAGACAAGTTAAACTAAATTTTTTACTCCACTGGAAAAGCAGTGCATAAAAAATAAAAACCCATCTGACACACAGTAAAATCTAGCTGGTCCTCAGGTAAAAGTTTATGGCATTCAACATCTTTAATTCATAAAGTACCCCATAAAGCAAATTAAAGAACTTACAAGAGTACAGTCCATAATATTGATGTGGTAAATAAAGTACAGTCCATAATAGTGATAAGTCATGTTTTGGAGATTTAAAGTGGTGACTTTTGGAAAAGATTAAAGAGCATTTGTTAAGTAGTGAGAATTAAAGAGGGGGGGATGGCATCAATATTTTCATTCACCGGACTAGAAAAGGCTCAAGTTCATGTCCAGTTCCAAAGGGACAATATCTTGGGTATGTGTTCCCAAGCTCAAAACAATAATTATTCCTTTTATTAATTTTAGTTTTGTTTAATTACTTTTGGGGCAATGCTAAGCTTGTGATCCATATTATTTTGGTTATAAAGTGAATTAAGGCATGCATGGTTGGTACTTGTACTCACATGCACCTTTGCGGCTGCCGCCGCCCCTCCTCTGCCTAATTACCTAGTACTAGTATCAATTTAGGAGTATAAATATCGAGTATTGATTCTTTGATGAGTATAAAATAAGTTTTGGTTGAGATTAGTTTAGTTATCATGTCCAGCACGATGTCGAATCGAGTCCGAGCAGTTTGAATTTTTTTAACGAATATGATCCGATTATTAATAGAAAATTATAATTTGAAAAAGTTCGAGTACTTTATCGATTTTTAAAATTTGCTCATATGTGAATCGTTTATATTTCGAGTTGAGCCCGAATCGAACTTTTAATCAAACGAATACAAATTTATTTCATTTTATAGCCTTCTGTGATTATTTGTTTGAATTATTTTTAAGGGATTATTTATAACTGGAGTGAGTTACAAACTTTAGAATTATTTCGTTTTTAATAAAATAAGAGGAAATGAAATGAAAGGTGAGGGATTGCGCATACATACAATTTCTTATTTGTTCTCATTGATTAAGGGTGGTATAATCTATATAATCTAGAACTTTGTATTTCCGCAGTCTCTCACTGACTCACTCCCCTTAGCTCTAAAATTATCACACTAAATCTTTATTATCATAAAAATATTTACATGTTTGTTAATAATAATACAAAATCACAAAAATATTCTCCAATCATCATAATTATGTTATCATCTCCTCCTTAATAAATTAAATATGAAACATATCCCAGAGTTTAAAACTTTTGCAAATGAGATAAAGGGGTGCATTTGTCAAGCACATAACTACTATTAACCACGGCCAAAAAACTAGGAGTCTTCTACGCGGAAAGGAAAATTGAACAGTAAAAATAAAATGAATTTGTTCCCGCAAATAAATGGGCAATTTGTTCGCGAGAACAAATTCATTTTGTTCTTCCAATCCAATTTTCCTGCCCGCATATACTTATTGAAAAACTAGGCAACTGCTCCATTGCGGTGTTCTTTAAAATTGCCACCCTTCATAATAGAGAAATCACCCTTCCGGATTGTGTCTTCTTGTCATGAAATCACTTGTTATTCCGTCCAAATTCAACCTACTATAATTAGAACCCTCAAGATGTTAGTGAACCTGATTTTGACGCATGAAGTATGCGCCAAGTTTGAGTGAATGCCCACACTTGGGTTCACACAGAGACGGTAAATACATAAAACAGGAGTGTAACAAAAAAATATATTCTTCTGAAACAAATTTTATAAAATAGCTTTCATTCTGATACACCACAAAAAACTAAACTCGCAATATATAGTCGCTGCTGTTGCTTGTTAAATTGCAGCAATTTTGGCATGAGCTATTGGGAACGGATCAAGAAAGTTTGGCGTTGTATACTGAAGCTAGATTATATTTGAAACAAATGGTAAGGAGACTAATTTACACGATATACAGATTTAGTAAAGCATTGAACTCAGTAATGTCTCCGTGATTAATTGTCCTGGATCAAATTAGTCGGTTCACTCAAAACATACTTGGGTAACTCATATTTTGCACCTGCAACAAAAAATCCACAAGTTGACCGAGACTTATGCGCTGAAACCTTGAAACGTGCAAGTTGCAAATGGATAACTTACCTCTCTCGTCGTAGCAGATTGCCAAGTCCGCTGATTGAACAATAACACCAGCACTATCCACAATTGCTTGTGCAAGAGTTAAGTCGGCCTCAGCAGCAGCTTGGAGTGCATCCCAGATCTCTGATAAAACGTAAAATAGGTTCTTCAGATAATATTTGTTTCTATGCTGACCTTATGTCTCGTTTTGCATGAAATGTGTGCATTATAAACATACATATGTATTATATGCACTGCCACACTGAAGAATTATAGTGACCATAATGAGGCTGTAATGTTTGATCCTTACAGTTTACTTGGAAATTTATCAAGTCTCGGATGCATATAGAGAGACTGACAAATAGAGAAGATACAAAGATGCCTGTGGTGCAAGATTTCACAAGTATTTATAAGTTTTCACAGAAAAGTCCCTATTATGATAAAAGGTGAATAGATAAATCCTATCTTAACAGTCATGACATCCATTCTCAAGATCAAGTAATTAAACTGCTTCTAACAAAGATGACATAAAGATCTTAGACATCTAAATTTCTACATTATTACACCCTAAGATTAGAGAAGGAATAAAAAGGACATTAAACATCAAGAAATGATGGAAGCAAAATCAAGTAATAATACAATAGTAGAAAATAGATTTGGAGAAGAGAAACATTATTAAACTTTTTACATAGAAGTATCAAGCAATGTCTATGGAATTATTGGATGTCAGTAGTCACTCAATGAAAAGTTGCAACTTATTATGAATTTATCCATTTTTCACAAAAAAAAATTAAAAAGTATGGACAGTAACATTAAACTTTATGCAACTTGGTGGTAGATTTAGAATGCATGAAACATAAAAGTCAAGGGGTTGTTCAAATTGTAAGAACATTATTGGAAGCACAAGCTTCCAAATTTTAGTAAAATTTGGGGACCGGGGTGGGGGCTACAGACTAGTTAAGCATCTTCCTCCTCTCCTACTCCCTCCTCTTCAGCGTGAAGGGAAATGCTTTGTTCTTTAAAATGGACAGTAAATTACCAAATACCGATATGAGTAGATGCAGTAAGGGTTCTTTAGAAGTTAAAACATTTGGACCTTTTCTTTTGACCTAAAAGAAGATATGTTAAACACACTCCCAGCCTCTGAAAAATGACCCTGGAATTTTACAGCTACCAAGAAAGCTAAGAGTGAAGAGATGCATGTGTTCACCATATACTACTGTGCTGCTATATAGGTGAATTAACCTTTTACATAAGCTTCTCAAATAGAAAACCTTTAATTAAAGTGCAACATCTCAAAAAAGGGGGGGGGTGGGGGTGGGGGTGGAGGAAGCAGTTCAAAGAATCTCTTTAATGCTATGGATACCAAAAACCCCATGACTCCTAATTTACCATATATCCTTTGAGGCTTTGACAGATCATCTCAGACTTCTATCACTCCACTGAACCCATTAATTTTTTTCTTCTTGTCATTATACTTTTATGCTTTCCTATGGGATTTGTTTCAGCCTAACCCAACTAGTTTGGGATAAAAGGCGAAATTGATTAAATCCTTCTAACTACAGAACCACCCCAAGGTATTTCTTCCCTGGCACGCAACATCTACTATAGTTACTTGGCGCATATACCACAAAGTTCTCAAATACTGACACTAAACAAGAACAACATTCCAAAAGGCATAAATAAAGTTATTGCATAGAAGGAAAACTTTAAAAAACAAAAGAAACAAAAGGGACACGGAAGGCTTTCAGCTCTAAGCAGTTAGGCTCAGATGCATTCCACCCAAGCCGTGTCTTCAAGTCAAATAATTTGTCTGGCATTATTACTCTGTTCAACAAGCACAAATTCATTATCTATTTTTATAGTTGCAAATATGGTCATGCATAATTAATATATATGCTATTCACCCAACTCCACAAATTAAGAAAGTAAGCAAAGAAGCGACTCTGATAAGCTCTACTCTAAACACCCATTCTTTTCTCATTTGTTTCCTTAGAATGGGAGGGAAAGGGAGCGAATGTTGTTGGTGAATACTCATACCCTCTCTAGTCTCTACAGTGTGTAGGATTGCACAGAGAGGATTTTAGCTCCAATTTATCATTGCAAACTGACCACATTCTTCTGGTCATCCTGTCAACTCTCCAATGTTCAATCAAACTCATTATAAAGAAGGAACATAAAAACTGAATGCATTATTAAAGGGAATGTATATACCTTTTCTCCCACCATAGTGTGGAGCAGTATCCCAGAACTCATCACGCATCTGTTTTAGCTGTGCCCTAGTAATTGGTTCAGAATGCTTCCAAGGCTTCGGTTTTCGTATTTTCTTCGCAGTTTCTGTAATTTGAAATAAGCTAAGAAATTAATCCACCTAATGTATATCAGAACTTGAGCCGTCAAATTTTTTTTAGTGCCAACACAAATGAAAAAGAATTTAACTTTATATCTTTGTGAACGATTAAATAATCAACAAGTTCAACTAGATGTAACAAGAATATATACACACACACATGTATATATAGAGAGAGAATTAACGAAACACTCCATCCATATAATACACACACACACACACAGGTATATATATAGAGAGAATTAATGATACACTTCATCCATATACTATTGTCCTCTTTGACTTTGCAAACAGATTAAGGGATGCTTGAAAAAGTAACATTATTTAATGCATCAACAAAGGGGCATATTTGAAAAAGTAACATCAATAGGTATTTGACTAGTCAAAAATGGGCGATATTTTTGGAACATCCAAACACTGATCGAGAGCAATTTCTAGGGACAGATGGAGTAATTATTGTGGCAACATATTAGGTTAGTGCAACCAGGAATTTTGACATGGTGGGTGAGGAAAAAAGTTCGGTATTTTTTTTCCAAAATCATGGTCGGCAAAGTTATATTTTCACTTTTGTCCTATTTTACAAGAAAAAACAAATTTTAATAGCAATTAATTTTTAATCTTCCTAAAAGTTGCGCACCTTCATTACCTAGTGCATTTGCCCGCCCCTCAGTGCATGCAGTCTTAAGCTGGTGTTGGAACAGGATGAAGCAAAATGTACTCTTATGGAGTCAAGTGAGCCCGCTACAATATTTGAGAAATAAAGATCTTGAGAGAAAGGGCTTGAACAATTTGGGATTTATGTAACCCCCCCCCCCCTTTCTCCACACTAGGTTGTGCATTTATGAGTTGAGACAGAGAAAAAAGAACAAAAGGCAAGGGGGAGCAGTTTTTCCACTAGTTAGGTAGGAGATTTGAACCTAAAGCTTACCACAGCCTATTATTCTATCTACAATGAAACCCTTTTTTAAAGGAGAGACTTCACTAAAAAGGATCCTGGCTCTGTCCGTGTGGAAATAAGTAGTAAGAGGCAGCAGCAATAACAATGATGATGCCCACGAGGTGGTGTCTGTGTCTCTGTCTATGCACCTGAACAATAGTCTGCAAGTAGTGTTTCCTGGTGTTTGATTTTCCTTAAGCTTACTCAGCCTTACTGCATCTACAAAAATATTTATGAACACAACTACGTTTATCTAAAGTATTAATACGGCTATTATTTCTAGGGGAGGCAATTTTCGACATGATAACACGACATGAACACGATTCATAAACGGGTTGGTGTCATAAACGAGTTCGTATCATAAACACCATTTTAAACATGTATCAATCTTCGACACGAACACGATTCATTAACGGGTTCGTGCTATAAACACATAAATGAGTTTCAACATAACACAAATTCGCCTAACACGACATGATTGACACCCCTAATTATTTCCTCTTTTCTTTTAAAGCAATCTCTTATCATATTAGAACCCAAAAACTGAAATGCTTCTCCTTGTTGAACTAAAGAAAAAGAAATCATATCGAACATTTTTATAAGTACTAGATGAGCACCAATGAAATACTAAGAAGTAAGAATGCAACACCAAGGCAGAACCCTGACCTCTTCATAATGCAGGTCAAAATCAGATTACAACTAAAACTGAAAATTCATCTACGCATACTCTTCTAAGTAAAAGAAAAGGATACCGCTACTCTTAGCTAAGCTGGCAGATTAGCTGTCATTTTTTCTAGAAAAGTACTCCTGATACAGAAAGAAGATTCACTTGAGAAGGGGCACAACTTTGACTTATACATCATGTATTACAACAATTCCCAATAATGTCATATTGCCGTCGATGGAACATAATAGAAAGTCTCATGCCTAGGTGACCATATCTAATGCCTTCGGCACTTTCTCGTTGCTTACAAAGAAGCGCAAAGATAAAATATGATCAATTTATCAATTAAAAAATATCCCTATTCGGAAATAAGAAGATATATTAACACCATCATAAGCTGTTTATCCTTTCATCTAAGTAATATAAGGGCTCAGTTTTTAGTAGTCTGCAAAAGTATTACAGATTTGTGGATCTAGTATTCTAACGCTAATTGCTCCAGCATTGAGGAAGTTCCCCAAACAATAACCGACTTTTTTCCCGTAACCAAACCAAGAACAGATACACATTTTAAAAAAACAGAAAACAAGTTCAGATCTATTGAGCCGGTGAACCTAGATTCACTGAATGCAAAATTTCAACAGCCTGAAGCACAAGTTATGTTATCAGTTTCAATCAAGATCATCAATCTCATTTCCTTCCAAGAGTTCGAAGTTTCTAACTGAAAGTAGAATCAAGATATCAAACTGCTGTGCACCCACATGGTCAATCGAACCCAATTTGGGTACTCTAGCAAAGAACTCACCTCTTTTACAGGTGTTCCAGTGTGAGTGTTCAATTCAGTTTCCCTCTGCTTAAGATTTTTCATTTATCTTTTTGTGTGGGTTTGGGGAGGGTTGGGAGGAAGATGTATTGTCAAATGAAGACACACCAAACCTTGGTTTTTAACATAATTTTGGTTTTAACTTCTACCGCGTGTACATGTCACATTGATCAAAATGGAACTGTAAGGTGTTGAGGTACCCCGTGATAGTAAAAGTCTCACATCGAAATACAAGGAGAAAAAAACGAGGACATATATGCTCTAGGACCATAGACTTAATAGGTTAACCTTTTAGGTCAAGATGTGGGCCGGATATTCCCAACAATTAATATCAGAGCCGTGGCTATGGGTTTGTGTCATGGATATGGTATGGACTATGCATGATGAACGAAAAATAATTCATTGAGCAAGTGGTGGACTCTCTCACAGAGTCTCTTGGTTGGCTCTTATCAAGTGATATTGAAGAGTATGGACTCGTCATTAGGGAGACGTGATGGGCTAGGCTCAATGAGTTAATGGATGCTTAGTGGATTATGTATATATACTCTTTGAACAAATGGTAGACTCTTCTTGGGATGCTCTTTGGTGGATCAAGCAAGAGATATTGAGAGATAAGCTTATTAGACAGGGAGACTTGATGTGGCTTGGCAGAGGACTCCTGGTGAATCAAAGAAGAGATAATGAAGAGGGTGGCTCGTCAACTAAAACAAGTGATGGGCTGATGTTCAAAAGAGTTTAGTTAAAATTTAAGGGGGAGCTTGGTGGCAATGTGGATGAATGAGATCACGCCTTAGGGGCCATAGACCTAATAGGTTAATTTTTTGGTTAAGATGTAGTTTCAGATGACCGGAATTCCTAATATAAAATCCCGATCATTTACATCGAAATTAACTTCAAAACATATAATACAAAACATATGCAAGATATAAACTCAAGCAAATAACTAACAAAGACTTAAACAATCAAATTCCAGATAGATAAGGTTGAAGAAATTAAGATTCAGAATCTAACCATCTCCTTTGGCGATCGAGGATCCACAACAGCCCATGCTGCGGAGTCAAACACACAACCTGGAAATGAAGCTTAGCGTCTTTTCCGATCTCTCCGGTGAGTTTTCCGGTGACAGCAAGTAGATTGAAATGGTGAGAAAAAGGGAACAAGATTTATAAACGATTAATTTAGGACTATAATTCTTCTTTTGAGGAGTGTATTTGCGTGCTCAGAACTTTCTCTCTCTACATCGAATACAGCTATATAAATTTATATATATATATATATATTTGCAAGAGCAGAATATTTTCATTCGGTGTAGGAGAGAGAAGCTTCTTTTTCAGAGTATTTTCTACATAGAGAAAGGGAGTCCACTGCCTTTCTACTCTGTAAATGCCTAAATGGTAAGAATATACCTGAGTTTGGGGCCGCCTGAAGCTCCACGTAACTTCTATGCTACCGTTTCTATATGAGGACACGTGGTGTCTAGGGTGCCACTGTTTGTTTAATTTTAATCTATCTGAAGGATAATTATTTGATTAGCGTTGGCTTGATTTGATTAAGCTATGTTGGGTTTATCGAAAGTCTATGAACAGTGGGGTGGCTTCTCAACTTTGTTCTCCTCCGACCTTCTCCTATACGGTTTAGGGCTTTGTTTATGAAATAACGCTGCTATCACATAATTTTGAATTATATAATGTTCACATACACACACATATATATTTTGGGTCATGCATGACATGCAGGACTCACAAATATACATGTGTGTATGTGAACTTTATATTACCCAAATTATGTGATAATAGCATTGCTCTTGTTTATGTTTAGTGCATTTTGAAGTTGCATTCAAAGAAAAAAAAAGTCTAAAAATTATAAATATATTTAAAAGTTTTGTTTTCTCATGAGCGATTTATTTATCTCATACACGTATTTTGAAGTGGGTTCACGCACAAACTCTAGTAATCAATAACAACAACTATTCCTTAAAATTACTCTATTCGATTCAAAATTCAAAATATATTTGTAAATTTTAAAATTCAAAATTTATAATTGTTTATTTATTTATAAAGACTAATGATTTCTTTCATATTCATAAACATAAGCTAAAACAATTCATTTATTTAGCCATACAGAAAAATTAAGTCAGTCAAATTCTTACAAAACCACTTAAGAATAGTTTGGCCAACGTTTTGTCGGACCAACTGAGGCTGACCATGACAATTTTTTTTTTTGTTAATTTTCACGTACACCACACTCACACACCTAATAATTAAAATAATTAAATTTTGATCTCATGAAATCATAAGGCAAAATTATCGCTGTGTCAATAACCATACGACAACGTCGTTTACATTTTCATATCTACACTAGTCTTTTATCTTTTATCTTTAATATATTATTAAATATGACATTTTTTAATAGTTAGATAAAAGTGAGATTTTCCTTGGGATGTCAATAAATTTAATTATAAATTACAATATAGCCATTAGTAAGACTAATTACATGGCACACACAATTATGTGTGTGAAATTTAAAAAGAAATGCTACGATGACAACAAATAATTGTAAAAAATTAGATATAAAGTAATGTGTTTAAATTATAATTAGTAGATGTTGCATTATTGGGCCCAATGATTATAACTAATAACTCTATCTACATTATTTTGTATATTTTTTTATCAAATATTTTGTCACCAAAATATTATTAAAATTTAAAAAGAAACATAATTTAATGGGTGAGAGAAATCAGGAGGTTATGGATGATTGAGAAAAAATAGGGATACAAAATTAGAATTATATATATATATATATATATATATATATATATGGGGAATGATCTATAATAAGCAATTGTTATAAGTACTATTTCAGCAAATGCAACTTACACCGTTAATCTAGATATTCAATGACTCAAAATGTTTTTTTTACTAGCAGCAGATAGGAGTAGCAGCCATAAATTTTTTTTTGTTGCCTGCTAGAAAGAGTAGCAACCAAGAGAATTATTTTTTTACTGGCCACAGGAGGGAGTATAGATCAGGAAAAATGTCTAAAATACCCCCACCTTAGTTAGATTTAAATACTTTTAATGTATAAAATAGTTGTATAAATAATTTCTTATGTAATAAAAATTAACATTATCAACTACATATAATGTATTTATTTCTATAAATAATTTTTATAAATATTAAATTTAAAATTATTAATTATATTCAATGTATTTATTTGTATGAATAATTATATTAAATAATTATTAAACTATAAATACATTAAAAATTTATTACTTAAGAAATTATTAATACAAATAAATAATTGAATATAATTAATATTTTTAAATTTTAATATTTATAAAAAGTATTTATAGAAATAAATACATTATATATAGTTGATAATGTTAATTTTTATTACTTAAGAAATTATTTATACAAATAAATACATTAAATATAATTAATAATTTTAAATTTTAATATTTATAAAAATAAATACTGTAAGACTCCGAATTTTATGAAATAAAAGTATTCAATTTTTCTTATAATTATTATTCTATCCAGTAAATGGTTAAATTGAATAAATGTTATAGTTATGGGTGATTTGTGTAAATTTTATAAAGTAAGCAAGTTGTCAAAAAATATTTGTTTTGTCGGAGAATATTCGTACGACGGCGCAATCATTAGTGGGTTCCATAACGAAAAACTGTCGGATATAGAAAGCGACATAAATAACTTTTTATAAAAATAACGGCAAAATTTTTACCGTTAAACTGTTGAAATACCTAATAATAAAAGTACAGTAATACGCGGTGTTGCACAGTAGCACACGGTATTGCACAGTAATTCTAATTATTTATTCTTACGTAAGAAGTCACTCATTCAATAATTGTTACAGTAATTACTGTTCATTATCTTATATTATTGATTTAATAATTGTCACATTGATAATGCATATTATTTTATATTATTGATTTAATAATTGTTACAGTAACCACTGCACAGTATTTCACATTATTGAATCAATAATTGTCACACATATTATTATAATGATATTATTAGATAACATTATTGATAATGTTTACAAAATTCTGTCGAGGAAAGGTGTTAGGTTATATAATTGTGCGCCAATGAGTGAAAATTCTTATCGGAAAGCCCTTCTTTCTTGAGAACGACCTGGTTGTCAATATTATATTTTTATAATATTAATTATAAATAATAATTGATGAATAAAATTAAATTATAGATAAATATGATAAGTAAATATTTGTCCAATTTTGATATAAATGAATGAATTTTTAGCATGAGACATTTGTTGAAAGTTGACATTTTATCTTTTTCGATAAAATAATTTATTCAAATATATTATTATAATATTACATTATAATAGTATAATGTGATAATAGAAGAGAGCAAATTGAATTTAAATTTTTTTAATTATTATAAATGTTTTAAATTTAAAACATGTGAAAGTGAAATTGTCCTTGCATGTTGGTGTGCTGAAGCCTTTTTCAAAGATGGTGCTGCATAAAATTTATTCGTAAGTTTTATTTGTCAATTTTGGTGTTCTAGCATTTTTCTATAAATAGGTTGCTTAGTTAAGAAATGAAAATTACACCAGAATCAGAAAATTATCTCTCTATACTATTGAGCGTATTTCTTGTGAGTATAAAGGTATTTTGAGTGTGGATAACAGTGAAAGATTTTCTCAATATAATATCCGATATTTTAGTCAGATCTAATATTCTGTTAAGGTAAATGATATTTATTTTTCTCGTAAGGAGTGTTGTTTTCGTTCAATATTCGTAATGAATATTATTTTCTTCCATACTCTATAGTATGTAAGTAATATTATTTCGTTTCATATTTCTAAATTTAAACTTACTATGGTAAGTATTACTTCTATAATTCTTAAAATAATTATAAATTATTTAAGATTTTCGCTTCATCTAATATCATTTCACTGGAATATTGGTATGAACTTGTTTATGGAAATTTAATATTTTTATCTGAGGTACTATTCATGCTGGAATACTATTCATCCGGGTACTATTCATGCCAGAGTACTATTCACGGCGAAATTTATTTTATTTTATTTGTCCAAATTATCTTTTATGAAACTTATTCTTGATGTTGAATCCATATTTTTATCTTCATGTGGACAATTTGGACATTATTAAACTCTTGATAAATTGAATTATAAACCTCTAATATTTGTCATTGATCTCATTTGATTCATTTCTTATATCATTGTCATAATCATCAGACTTAAATTGTGGTGAAAATTATCTTTGGCCCGTAGTGCAAATATGATCTGTTAATTGATATTTTTGGTCTGTAGTGCAAAAATAACCTATTGATTGATATCCTTGGCCTGTAGTGCAAAGATGATCTGTTGGTTGATATATTTGGTCCGTAGTGCAAAGATGAAGTGTTGATTGATATTGTTAGCCCGTAGTGCAAAGATGAACTGTTGATTTATATTTTTGGGCCGTAGTGCAAAGATAGACTGTTGATTGGTATGACCATTGATTTTATAGTTGTATATCTTTGGCTTGTAGTGCAAAGATAGATAGTTGATTGGTATGATCATGACCATGGTTGTTACGTTTGAATATTTTTTGGTGTAGGGTGTAAAGACAGTACGATTATTACATGCCTTTAGCCTTTGTGGCAAGTACATTGAGTGAAAGTTCTATTAAGCCTTTGTGGCAAGGAGAAACTATTGATTTACATGATTATGAATATGAATTGTGAATTAATATAACCATAATCTTTGGTGTTACAGGTAAAGACAGATGATGAAAATTAACTTCATCTTGAGTGCGAAGAGGAATTTATCAACATAATTATGATCACGAACTATTTACATAATTGTGGACAGAAACTGTTAATTGATATTACAGGGATAAAATATTATTGGTGGAATTTTAACATGAATAAAGTAATAAACATTATGGTCTATTTAACTTTTTTAATGAATTATTCATTCCGGCTACAAGTATGATTGAAAACTTTTATCAACTACATTTGCTGAAAATAATAATAATTTCCAAAGTTAATAATTTCCAAAGCATATGAACACAATTAAAATAAATATTCTCTTTACCATATGCGAAAATCATCTTCTACTTTGGCATGCTTGTTTGATGAGAAATGTCGCATAAAAAAGTACTAAATAGTTTGTTGGTTCTTTTTATAGATTACTAGTTTTATTTGGCGTCTTTCAGAAGTAGCAAGTTTCATTTCTCCGAGCCTCTGCTTTACATGCAGAGGAGCCTAGTATAAGAATGGGAAATTGCCTTGTTCTACAAATTTGTAGCTCAAAACATGTCTAGTTACAAAGCCTTGATTTTTTTTTTTCAAATTCAGACGCATGGAGGACAGGAGAAGTAAACAAACACCCCCTAACCCGATTGTTCATTTTCCCCCTTTCTTCCCAAAACTGCACTCTCTGAGCTTCAAATTTTAAACTCTGCAAAACCCTAGATTTTCGATCTCCTCAAACCTCTTCTTCCCAAATATTAAACCTTAATTCTGTCCTATGGCGTTTAAGAAAAAGGAATCTGAAGGCATAGCCCTTCTCTCTATGTACGGCGACGAAGGTGATGAAATGGACGAAGAAGATGACCTTGATGCCGAACCCGAACATGATAATCCCCAAAATGACACCGTTAACGAAACGGAGTACGAATCAGAGGCCACCATTAACAGCGATAGAATTCCTAATTTTGAATCTTCTTTTGCTAATGAAAATATTGCCAGTTCCATTCCTCCAATTTTGGCTGACAATTCTACCCCGAAGCCCCCTAGTAACTCAACACCCCAACCAATTCCGTCGGATTCTGGTCGAAGCAGAACGGAGAGGCTTACTATTGTTGATTATGGTCACGGTGAAGCTTCTTTGTCCCCTGAAGCTGAGGTATATTTCAGTGTCCATATATATATATATATAGATATATATATGTATATATAAAATAATGATCTTTGTGCATATATAGGGTTAGAGTTTGTGTTTCTGTTTGTGTTTGAATAATTAGGGTCAGTTGGTTTGCGTCTGGGTGTAGAATTGAATGGTTGTTTGTGATGAGTATAATTTTATCTTAATCTTTATCATTGTAGCTTCATTATAATTTGTCTTTAATGTTTAAACTTGTTTTCACATTGCCCTTTCTTTGGAACTGATAGTGAATTTTGTCAGAGATAATTACATTATTTCAGCTGTGAGTTTTTTTTTGGCCTAAGATTATATGAATATAGATGTCATCTGCGGTTGGCCTCTAAGGTTTCAGTTTATATTGCCAATGTAGTTTTGGTTAATATTTTCCTCCAAGTGTTGCCAATTTAATTTTGTTTATTATTTTTCTCCAATCTTATAGTATAATCTACTCAGGTGGTGTTTGTTTACCTCTTAATACTTCTTAAGAGCTCCACATCCTGATTCAGTAAGAGGGTAAAGTTGTTTGTTAAAATTTTGTTGACCTCTTATCGTGATATAAATCTAAATCATTAAGTGCTATCTCTTAATGAAAAATTAAAATCTATAGAAGCTCTATAAATATTGTACTCTATTCCAAATTTTTAGATCTTTATTGCTTTTAAAAAAAGTCAATTTGAGATATTTTGAAATTTAAAATGATATTTTTAAATTTAAAAGTTATTCAGATGTTTTACACTATTTGCCAAACAACTTTTTAAGTTTAGATGTTATTTCACTCAGATGATCTAATTTATTAAGATATATTAATCATTCAGATCTTAATTACTCAATCTTATCAAACACCACCTCAGTTTATGTGATCTATTTTTGTGGGTACTAGATCATACTGTATCTGCCCTTGGGTGCTACTGTTTATTGCAGGAGGGGGAAATAGTAGGCAGTGGTCGTGTCATGCTTGGTGCGGACCTTCATATGTCTAATGGTATGCTTGTTTTCTGTTTGGTTGGTTATCTACTTTAGTATCTTGAATTAGTTATAAAATATCAAGGGAATAATTATTTGAACAAGTTTTTGATAGTTTCACCAGTCCCTCTCACATGAGTATCTCTCAAACTAGCATGCTGCCTATTTATTATTCAAGTGAAATAGACCTTATGGATTTATCAAAAAGGCTTGTGGAAATAGCAATTTCAATCTTTATTCAATGTCTTGCATGATACTTCTATAAATTCAATCAAACAGCGGGCCTTAGGATAGGTCTATTGTAACACCCCGAACCCGCTACAGGTTCGAAGTGCTACACCTGCAAGCCTAAAGGCCCACAAGGCAAAAATATCAATAGCGCGCAACCCAAACAAAACAACTCAACAATAATCTTAAATTAAAACCCAAGTACCCAACAATAAACATCTTTCAATCCAATTCAAAAAGAAAGAACAACTAAATACCAAAATCGTAAAATGGGGATACAACTCTCCGAAACTAAGATTTTTATCAAAATTCAACAACAAAAAGAAATAACATCTTAAACTAAACTCCAACTATCCTAAGTGTATCAAATAAGTGCTCAACTATCAACGATGTGACCTGTAAAAATTTATGTAAGGGGGTGAGCAACAAAGCTCATCAAGTGACAATCCTTACTATTTAGGTGAATCAAGTATAATTTGCAAAATGCTTTTTCGAACTAATATTTTGTCCGATAACAATAGTAAATATACTTTCAAAACTAAAACAAATCATAACAAAGCGAATTCACATTCAAAAATGATTTCAATGTATACAATATATCTTTTAATCCACATCCCTAGTGACTAAGGTTACAATAGCCCTATAACACGATCCAAAGATTTGATAATGTCAATGATCACGCACCCTACTAAGGTATCTATAAAATGTACGCTCCTCAAAGAGCATCTAAAAGGTGTGCGCCTTAGTAGGTCCTATATTAGCTCTGGAACTAACCGTAAACACTAACATGTTCTATACATAGTTAGATTGAGAATTTCAAAAACGTTTCACAATCTCTTCAATACTCAAAACTATACTTAGTTCACAATTCAAAATCATATAATCCCATTTTATAGTTCAAAACTAAATACTTGATCCGAAGTTTGAAATAGAAGAACATATCATTTAATTTAAAACACTACATTTAGGCATTTAAGTAATTACTAAGGCATACATAAAAGTAAACAATAATTTAAAAACACTAAATACTTTAGAAAATCACTTACCTCAATATTGCGAAACACAAAATTAATTGCCGAACAAATCCTAAATATAAATTGTAGAATAAATGAAAAATCATTAAGATAAAATATCCTAACTCAAACTTACACACTGATACTTAATTTTTATTTATTTTTAATTCAATTTGAACTTGGTTAATATACCTGAAATTATAATAACTTAAGTATTGAAACTATAACTTTAAAATCAAAACAAGTATTTTTTGTTATTAGTTTAGAATTCATAATGTTATACTTATAAATTAATATACTTACACAACCATTGCATGCAAAATATCAATACATATACACATAATTACAAACAATACCATGGCTTCCATGATCCATAACCTATAATATCAGTGTTTTAAAAATTTCCGCCTAGGTCCCCCTTGGCGCCCCGCCTAGATGCTAAGCCCCCCTTAGCGCCTCACCTAGGCCCAAGGCGGCAAAAAAATTCCTCCAGGAAATAAGGCGGGGTCTAGGCCATAGTTGTCACGGCGAGTCATGGCGGTAGCCGACTGCCTGGACGCCTAGGCGACAAGGCGACCGCCTAGGCGTCCATAAGGCGACAAGTCATTTACGATGTGCAATTTATATATTATTTATTTTACTTAACAAGTATATTTACAATAAAATTTCTTATACATTAAAACTCTAAACATAACACTATGAAATAACATTAAATATATATTTTAAATCCCATTGATAGTGTTATATAATATATATATATATATATATATATATATATATATATAGGTATTAATTAATAATTAAGTGTATATAGTATTTATTTTCAAATTATTTCATGCAACTATCCTACATATTAAATATATTTATATTTTAAAATTAAAATATACATAGTTAATTAAATATTATATTTTATTTAAAATATTATATATAGTTAACAGTTAAGTGTATATAGTATTTATTTTTAGTTAATATCATAGTTATTTTTAATATATTTATTTCATTATCATTAAAATTATTTTTTAGTATTTATTTTATTTTTATTTAAATATATGTATATAGTATTATTTTATTTTATCTTATTTTTTATATTATCATAATTATTTAATTATTAATTATTTTAACATATTATTTGTTGTTTATTTAAATATATATTAATTTCTTTATAATATATATGATATATATTAAATATAATATTTTTTATTTTTTTATTATATATATATATAAATTTATACATATATAGAGACTCAGCAGCAAAGAAAAATGGATAATAAAACAAATGTTTTCTTCCTTATATACTATATACAAACCCTATCCCTCTCGCAGGAAGAAAAGAAAAGGAAGCAGCAACGTGGATCATCCAGAAGAAATCGACCTCTTCGTAGTTCAACAGCGTTGCCGGAAACGACCTTCGTAGTCGCACGTCTCTCGGTCGCAGCCTCTCCCTCTTGCCCATCGCATCGCATGCCTCTCTCTCTCGCCTTCAATTTCTTCTTCGACAGTCTCTGAGACTTCGATCCTCTTCTCTTCTGTGTGCGAATCGATTTAACTAGGGCTTGTTTTGGTTTTTCGACGACTTCTTCAACGACGTCGTTTGTTTGTTTTAACCCAGTTCAGATTTGGCGCTCGCCTTTCAGCTCTCTACCAAGGCGATCGATCGCCTTGCCTTCTCCTTACCGACGGGACGACTTGGAGTCGCCTTAACAACTATTGTCTAGGCAAAGAGTTTTTTTTTAATAACTACCCAAACCAGATCTTGATATATTTATTTTTCTAATGATTTACCATATTTGTAATGGATAATTTTATTATAGTTGTAATTTTTTGAATATTTAGTTAATTCAATATAGTTCTTAAATTTATATTTAGTTTCTTAAGTTTTACTATTGAATTGAATTCTTGAAATTTTAAATTTTATTATTTAATAACAATCTTGTTTATGAATAAAACTAATACGTTAAAGATATGTTTGAACAATTGTATATTTGTGTTTGAACTTTGACAATATGGATAAGTGTTTGAACCATTATCCATTATGAATATGGTAAATCATTAGAAATAGGCCACAATTTTGCTTTATATTATTATTTTATTTGGATAAATGTAAGATAAAATATTAAAATTGGCTTAAAATAAAAAATCCCACCTAGGCACCCTAGGCGCTAGTCCCCCCTCGGACGCCCGCCTCCCGCCTAGCGCCTTTTAGAACATTGTATAATATAACCATATATATATATATGTACTCGTAAGTTTTAAATACCTATAGACACCACATATATATTGGCACCCACTGTGTTCGTCACACACATCCAAATATGTATTTAAAAATTTATCCTTTAGTTGTTTCCATATATCTAGGTTAACTAGTGCATATAGTAATACAATGATACAGTAATATAATTACAAATCTATACACACTATTGATAAAGTAAACACCTATATTAAAATATAAGTATACATATATTGTTTAAAAAAACGACATGATAATTTCTTTTATTTATATTGGAAATACATACATAACACCATTTTTATGATCATGACTTTAAAAGTCTAAAATTTTCATATATGATACAAGTATTATCTCATAATTGAAAAGAAAGGTTTAGATTTACTTATTTGAGTTTTCTTCTTTTCTTCTTCTCTCTTCTGCAGTACTCCAAAACCAAATAGTTTTTACGTTCTCTCTATCTAGTTATTTAAATATATTTAATTCTTTTGCAAAATAGCATACCCAGTAAAAGAGTTCTTTTTGAAATTAAAAGATTGTTACAACTTAACTGACTTGTCCTAATAGGCTTAAGATATGTACTAATAATTACTAATTACTTTTCCATTATCTAATTGTATATTTTTTTATAAAAAAAATCCGTATATTACATCTATAATATACGATGCATTGCTGACGTAATCATACATAATGTGGCATTTGTAACAATGTTCTAAAAGGGGCTAGGCGGGAGGTGGCCGGCCGGGGGGCCTAGTGCATAGGGGCCTAGACGGAATTTTTTATTTTAAGCTAATTTTAATATTTTATCTTACATTTATCCAAACAAAACAATAATATAAAGCAAAACAATATATAATAAAGATAATAAAGGTTTTTGCTTAAAGTTCAAACACATATCTTTAACGTATTAATTTTATTCATAAACAAGATTGTTATTAAATAATAAAATTTAAAATTTCAATAATTCAATTCAATAGTAAAACTTAAGAAACTAAACATAAATTTAAGAATTATATTGAATTAAACTAAATATTACAAATGTATCATTATTTATATAATTTGAAATTGGTACAAGTTCAAAAAATTATAACTATAATAAAATTATTCATTTTGACTTGATCTTGTTCACTTCTTTTTATGATTTATATGCTACAACATGCATTATGAATATGGTAAATCATTAGAAAAATAAATATATCAAGATCTAGTTTGGGTAGTTATTAAAATTAAAAAAAAATCTCCGCCTATGCCCCGCCTTTCCCGCTTAAGCCCGCCTAGCCTGCCCGCTTAGGCCTTGCCTAATTTTTCGGAGGGATTTTTTGGCCTAGGCGAGGCGGCAAGGGGGGGCCTAGAGTCTAGGCGGCCACCTTTTAGAACACTGATTTGTTAGTATGCTGCTAAGATAATAATACAAAATGTGGCATATAACATGTTGCTGAATGCTGACATAATCAGCATTTCTTTGAATTTTTGACTTTTGAGCATATAATGGTAAATGGAGCTGTCAAAGTAAGTGCCATCGGAACATCACTTACCACGGTTTGAGGTGCTGATACCGGTTATTGTAATTTTTTTTCCCTCGTAATTGACAGTTTTATGTGCAAGAGAATAAATAGATGCTATAAATGAAAATTTTAAATAGTATGTTGCTATTGTTATGGCTAGTCTGAATCTTCTCAACAATAATTCAGGAAAAATGTTTCAGCAGTTTTTGAATGACTAGAAAAGGAACGGTTTGTTTGTTGATGAGGGAGTGACTATTTCAGGTGAATTTTCAGAACAAACATCACAGGGAACTGTGTGGGTCTTAACACCAAGTAGTCAAGTAACCCCTCCTCAATCATCTGGACAACACAGTGAATCACAGCTTGAGGCGATGGAATGCACTGTAACTGAATCGATAGTGGTTGGGGAAACTGTTGAAGTTTCTCTCGAAGAGCCTAAAGATGTTGATCCACTGGTCAAGTTTCTTCCATCACCACCGAAAGTCAAATGCTCTGATGAACTGCAAGTGAGTGCCTATTAATAGATCTACTTTAGTAGTTAGTTTAATTGAATTTGTGTTAACAACTTAACATATTTTTATCCATTATATATATATATATATATATATTTATTTTATTTATCCTTCTACTTGACTTGTTACTGCAGGAAAAGATTATTAAATTTCTTTCTCTGAAGAAGACAACTGGAAGAAGCTTTAATGCAGAGGTGCGCAATAGGAAGGATTATCGCAATCCCGATTTCTTGTTGCATGCAGTGACGTATCAAGATATTGATCAAATAGGAACCTGCTTCAGTAAAGATGTATTCGACCCTCATGGATATGACAAAAGTGACTTCTTTGATGAATTAGGTCACTAGCAATTCTTTGCTTTCTTTTCCTATCTTCCTATCTGTCTGTCTGCCTATCTATTTATCCATGTCTTTTTGTCCTGCCTAATTAAATTCGTAAGTTTGTGATATGTGTGCAGTACATCTGTTTCAGTCTTGTTAGAACTTTTGGGAGTTTGATTACCTATATGCTCTTTTCACAGGCTCGATTTCTTCCATTGCTATGCTGATGGTCAAGCTGAGTTTTGTTTGATCCTCGTTATCATGGATACAAACATGTGTTTCTTGATTCTTCCATACTGTCAATAGTTCCCAAGTTTTGATATATCTACATTTTTTTGGGTGGATGCTATCATATATAGATATTAGATGTAATTAACAACCATATTTGTCACGTCTGTTCTTGGTGCAGAGGCTGATATGAAGCGTGAGATGGAGAGGAAGGAGCAAGAAAAGAAGAAGAGTCAAAAGGTTGAATATATTTCTGGAGGAACTCTACTTGGAACAATTGTTCCTACACCAAAAGTTAACATGCCAATTCCAGGTCTAGAAACTATCTCATCATATATTTGTATTTGTTGAAATGGATTTCAAGGATTTTTATGTTATTAACTTCTTTTCCCAGCTGGTTGTCTCAAAGCAAGTTATGTCCTGAATTTTTTTGGTCGGTTCCTGGCTTCTACAGGTATATCATCTGTGGCTGCTGGTGGGTTACTTTCAAATACTGCTCCTATTGATACTGTAGTCAGGGATGGTAGGCCGAATAAGAAATCAAAGTGGGACAAGGTTTTCATCCATGTTTATATTCTGTGTTATTCCTTTTTGAAGGTATGAAGTACTATTTTGCAAGTCACCATAATTTTGTAATTTATTGTTTCAGGTGGATGGTGATCGAAGGAATCCTTTGGCCACGGGTGGGCAGGATTCTGTGTCTGCGGTAGTGCTATCTGCTCCTAATGCTGGTACTGGATACTCTGCTTTTGCGTAAGTTCTATATATACTTTACCAGTGTTATCTCCTGGTATTCATGTCTTGCAGGTTTTCCAGTTTCTTGATGTACTTTTCAAATGCATTATAGTTCCATTTTTCTCTAGTCACTAGTCACATTAGTCAAAACCTTTCATTTTACACTCAATTACCAGGCAGCAAAGACGGCGGGAAGCAGAGGAGAAAAGATCAAGTGAGAAGAAGTTGGAGAGAAGATCTTGATACACCCATTTTGTAGGTTATGAAACTGTCATGCCGGCCAACATAAAAATGGATGGAATGGCTGTTACCCACCCAATATGGGCTTATTTATATCCGTGAGATATATCATAAAATTTGTACATGGTGTTACTGACAATTCATTTCTATGTTGATGGCACAAGTATAATTTCTTTTCTTAGAATTGACTTCACAAGATTTGTAGTGCTGCTTTAACTTTACGAATTGTTTCCTGTATGCTTTGTTAAGTCGTCAAATTGTAACCAAATCACACTTGCAGAGGAAAATGATTGTAGCAAATATTTTCCATGTTTTGCACTTTTTGTGATATATATACCCCACATTTTCAAACATGTCATGCATGGGTGCAAAAATATTATATGTTTTAACTTCGCAAAAATGGCAGGCCAGAAGCTGGGAAAGAAAATGGGTTAAATCATTTCTTCCTTACTCAACTGAACCTCAATTTACATGTGCATTATTGAATTTATTTTTTCCCCCAGTTAATTCATTGAACTAAATTTTATTTACAATATTTAAAAAATCCGTCCAAGAGTGTTAAGTTATCAATATATATATATATATATGGGGAATGATCTATAATAAGCGATTGTTATGAGTATTATTCTAGTAAACGCATCTTACATCGTTAATCTAGATATTCAATGACTCAAAATATTTTTTTGCGACCAGGATTTTTTATTTTACTGGTCACATGAGGGAGTTTAGACCAGGAGAAACGTCTAAAATACCCTCACCTTAGTTAGATTTAAATAGTTTTAATATATAAAATAGTTGTATAAATAATTTCCTATTTAATAAAAATTAACATTATCAACTACATATAATGTATTTATTTCTATAAATAAATTTTATAAATATTAAAATTTAAAATTATTAATTATATTCAATGTATTTATTTGTATGAATAATTATATTAAATAATTATTAAAATATAAATACATTAAAAATTATTACTTAAGAAATTATTAATACAAAAATATAATTGAATATAATTAATATTTTAAAATTTTAATATTTATAAAAATTATTTATAGAAATAAATACATTATATATAGTTGATAATGTTAATTTTTATTACTTAAGAAATTATTTATACAAATAAATACATTAAATATAATTAATAATTTTAAAATTTAATATTTATAAAAATAAATACATTATATATAGTTGATAATGTTTAATTTTATTATATAAAAAATTATTTATACAACTATTTTATACATCAAAACTATTTAAATCTAACTAAGGTTAGGGTATTTTAGACATTTCTCATGGCCTCTATTCCCTCTTGTGGCCCACAAAAAAAATTTATCCTGGTCGCTACTCCCTCTAGCGGCCAAAAAAATAAATCTATTGTCGCTACTCCTAATTGCGGCCAGTAAAATTTTTTTTTTTTTGAGTCATTAGATATCTGAATTAACGATGTAAGATGCGTTTGTTAGAATAGTGTCCATAATAAACGCTTGTTATGAATCATTCATATATATATATATATATATATATATATATATATAAGAGTACATAAAATAACAACCCAGGGTACCCTCCCTTAATACATAGATTAGTATATGCTTCCCTTAAAACTATGTCACATTTAAATTTTAATTTCTTTTCTTTTTCTCACATTTTATTCTTATAATATCTCCTATATTTTTTCACTTATATTCTATAATTTTTATTTTAAATTTATCTATTTATTTTATTTGCACACAATAATAATTTAGAATTTATTTATTTATTTTAATTACACACGTAAAGCTGTGCCACAAATATCAATAATAAATAATTATTTTTATTACTATTAGTTACACAGCTTCAACAATTCTAAAATTGATAATAAGAGAGTAAATTTGAAGTCTAAATGAGATAACAAATTTGAGCAAGTATCCCACGTGGGAAAAGAAGATACGCCAAAACGTCGTGGCAAAGCAGACGACCGACCCCAAAACACCCTTCTTTCATTTGGCCCCGATCCATTTATTAGGGCTAGAAATCGAACCAATTTCATCTCTCTCAAGTTTCAGATCTGCGAATTTGAACTGTGGGTCTCTTATCTTTCTTCAATACAGCTAATATATATGCATATAGATTTTAATAAGTAGCTGCTCTGACTGATCGATCTGACGGATTTATTATTCAGTCCTGAACCCGATCGGTTTTAGTTTTCAGTTTTCAGTTTTCATTCTTAGATGTAATATATATATATATATATATATATATATATATATATATATATGGATTTGTACATGCATTTATACGTTTGTGAGTATTCATATGAATTGCGATTTATATTTTTGGTTACTAATAGATTAGATTAGCTGATTGCTGATCTACCTATTTATTTGATATGAAATATATCCGATTTATTGCGGAGAAGTCAACTGAAAAGATGTTGACCATCTGCGAAACTCATCTTCTACTTTGGCATGCTTGTTTGATGAGAAATGTCGCATAAAAAAGTACTAAGTAGTTTGTTGGTTCTTTTTATAGATTACTAGTTTTTTTTGGCGTCTTTCAGAAGTAGTAAGTTTCATTTCTCTGAGCCTCTGCTTTACATGCAGAGGAGCCTAGTATAAGAATGGGAAATTGCCTTGTTGTACAAATTTGTAGCTCAAAACATGTCTAGTTACAAAGCCTTTTTTTTTTCTTTTTTCGAATAATAAATATTGGATGTGGATTGTATTTTAGCTAAATTCAGTGCGTTGCTATTTATCAGGAGTATTTTGGGTCTTATTGTATCCCAAAAATTTCTTTCGGAACATGAAGTTGAGTAGTCATTACATTTGTTCCTCTGAGGTGGTTAAAATTATCATGTAATCCTTGGTTATGTAGTAGGTTTTCTTTTGTTGTCTGTAGTTCCATGATATTGACGTTTCCCCCAAAAATTGATATAATTGCAGGTATAGGGGTGATTCTGTGAGTCATTCTGTGTGATTCATTAAGATGGGAGGAGGTTTTAGGGTGCTGCATCTGGTCAGGCCATTTCTTTCATTTCTGCCAGAAGTTCAGAGTGCTGACAGGAAGGTTCCCTTCAGAGAGAAGGTCATATATACTGTGATCTCCCTTTTCATCTTTTTGGTGTGCAGTCAGCTCCCTTTATATGGCATACATTCTACAACTGGAGCAGACCCGTTCTACTGGATGCGTGTCATTCTTGCATCAAACCGTGGGACAGTCATGGAGCTAGGAATCACACCCATTGTGACGTCTGGACTCGTGATGCAACTATTGGCTGGGTCAAAGATTATTGAAGTGGACAACAATGTTCGTGAGGATCGTGCTCTCTTGTATGTACATTGTTTTACATGTTCCTTTAGATTCTTGTGTACTGGTAGATGCTAGTTATCTCAGCCTCCAAAAGTTTTGCGTTAATTCTTGGTATTTTCTTCTGTTTTGTCCTCACTTTATTGGGTGTTCTTTATTTATTAAATTATCTTTATTAATCTAATAATGTGGTTAACTTGGCGGATGTCGTGGATGTTGATTTGTTCTGCTGATAATAATTTAATGATCTGAGTAATTCTTTTGATATAATCCTAGCAGAAATTTTACCAATGTTCTCATTGCTCTATCCAATCAATGATTATAAGTAATGGAGAAAACTATCTAGAGTTCAAATTTCCTTTACATTTAAAATGTTTTCAGTGCCCTGAAAAATTAATTCTTCTAACTTTGTTTATGTATGTGCATGTATAAATTGCATATACCTCCGTTTCTTTAAAGTTAGTAGCGGGTTTGATATTTACCCTTTTCCTGTTTCTGAATCGTTTTTTTTGGGGTTATAATTGTCTTGAGTTGGCTTTTTTCCCCAGAAATGGTGCTCAGAAGTTACTCGGTATCCTGATTGCTGTTGGTGAGGCTGTTGCTTATGTTCTGTCAGGGATGTATGGCAGTGTCAGTCAACTTGGTGTTGGGAATGCTATTCTCATTATTGTTCAGCTTTGCTTTGCCGGGATCATTGTGATATGCTTAGATGAACTTCTTCAGAAGGGATATGGTCTTGGATCAGGAATTTCTTTGTTCATAGCTACCAATATCTGGTAAGCTATTGATACTTTTTCCGTTGTCATTGTGATTAATTGTACCCTCTTGAACTTAATCTCTACAAATATTGAAATAACTTGCAGTGAAAGCATTATCTGGAAAGCATTTAGCCCCACAACTATCAACAGTGGGCGTGGTGCTGAATTTGAAGGTGCTGTTATCGCCTTGTTCCATCTGCTAATTACCAGGACAGACAAAGTTCGAGCTCTTCGGGAAGCTTTCTACCGGCAGAATCTTCCGAATGTGACAAATCTGCTTGCTACTGTTCTGATCTTCCTTATTGTGATCTACTTCCAAGGTTTTCGTGTGGTTTTACCTGTTCGATCAAAGAATGCTCGCGGACAACAGGGCTCCTACCCAATAAAGCTATTCTACACTTCCAACATGCCTATAATTCTTCAGTCTGCACTTGTATCCAACCTTTATTTCATTTCTCAGGTACTGGTCCTTGACATGTGTTGGTGTAGCTGAAGTATTTTACTTTCTCATGGCTGATGAAATTGCTTAATACCATTTGTTTATTTACAGTTGCTGTACAGGAAGTACAGTGGAAATTTCCTGGTAAATCTGTTGGGCAAATGGCAAGAATCTGAATATTCAGGGCAATCAGTCCCGGTTGGTGGTCTTGCTTACTATGTGACTGCACCGTCAAGGTAATAAAGCTCCTTTTTGCTTCCATTTTAGCAATTTGAATCAGATCGTACACTTACTACTATAATATGGGCTCTTTGTTTCTTATTCTGGATAGTCTTAAAACTTAGTTTTCTCTTATCTATTGTATTACTGACTCCTATTTTTTTCCTTCTAAAAATCTATGTGGTCATATATCAGCTTAGCAGATATGGCAGCCAATCCTTTCCATGCTCTTTTCTATATAGTGTTCATGCTATCAGCTTGTGCACTATTCTCCAAAACTTGGATTGAAGTATCTGGATCTTCTGCCAAAGATGTGGCTAAGCAACTTAAGGTATGCTTGGATGAGAACTTTATTTTGTCATCTCCTTATACTTCCCATCATTTTCTCTGGTTCATGCACATTGTTGTCGTTCAGCTATTTTAAATGTATACAATATTAGAAGTTTCTTCAAGAGAAGAAAGGTTTAAGAATTAAGGTATAAATGAGCTTATTTGACACTTTGTACAAGTTTCTTCATTATTGCACCTGTTGCAGGTTTTGTATGACCTGGTAGAATTTCTATGCTGCTGTGTACCAACTAATATACAATGAACCTTCTTGTGTGCTGCTTTTTCATATGGACAACTCTTGCATGAGATGTGAAATTTGGTTGCATCCACTTATTCCAACGGTTTCTTTATTTTTAGGCCCCACTAAACTTTGTTTTGCTTACACGTGTACTCTCCACATTGTAAAGTGGTTTATAGATTAGTTTTAGTTTTCATGCGGTGTTTTTCACCAGGCAACATCTGAAAAGTACATTTTGAGTTCTTGTTCAGTTTTTTGTACACATGGCTGGTTAATTTAAGAGCTTGTTTGGCACTAGAAGTATAGAGGTTAAAAATTTAGCCTCCTGAACTCCAGGTTTTTTTTTTGTTTGGCCAGGCCTTCTGGGGTTCCTGGTGAGTTCTTGAGATATCGAGTGTTATTAGGAGATATGGTGCTCATGTATGTGTCTATTAAGTTTGAAGCTTTCACTGATTTACTTGGAAATGACACTTGGAATTTAAATATATCCATGAAATTGCACAATCTTGTGAATCTGGCCTCTGTGATCATGCATAACTAGACCGTGTCCACAGATTCTTGCATTTTATACCACAGACTGTCATCTAAATTTTGATTTTTCTAAAATGTTGTTGATACTTGTTCAGGAGCAACAAATGGTAATGCCAGGGCATCGTGATTCAAACTTACAGAAGGAACTTAACCGCTACATACCCACTGCAGCTGCCTTTGGGGGAATCTGCATTGGTGCATTGACGGTATTGGCAGACTTCATGGGAGCTATTGGCTCAGGGACTGGAATTCTGCTTGCAGTTACAATCATATATCAGTACTTTGAAACATTTGAAAAGGAAAAGGCCAGTGAACTAGGTTTATTTGGCTTCTAAATGGCGCTCTTCTTTTTATAGTAGTTGGCCTTGACAGTTGCATGCCATTTCTGTTGAGCCCAGAAATCAAGTACTCCATTGTAACATTCCATGGGTCGACATTAAAAATGTTTTTGGAGTACTAACTAATGTAGTTATTACTTTCTGGAGTACTGACTAATCTAGTTACTTTTTGGAAATCTGAAAAATTCTTGAGGAGAAACATTGCTTTAAGGCGGAATCCAGTTGTTTTGCTTTACTAAAGTTTCTTATGTACCACTAGTTTCAAAGACGGAGTTTCCCTGGATTAAGCTTACGTGATGAATTCAGAGGGGTAGGCATCCTTTCTTTCTTTATTAATTGTATTTATATACTATTTCAGTTATTTATTACTTTTTTTGTTGCTGTTTTTATATTGTATTTATTGCTGAAATTTCTTGTGAAATCCATTCATAGAAATTAGAAATTAGAATGAAAACATTGTAAACGGTAAGAATGGTGCCGTATGTATCCTGCTGGTTATTCAAGTGACAGTGAGGGTCCTAATAAATATATCTACACGTGCGTAGAAATTTCCTTTAATACGTAATACTTAAAATTGACAGAAGAAATGATATATACGTCTGTGTCATTGGCAAAAAAAGAGTTGCCTTTTCAACTTGTGGGGGACTTGGCAAAAAAAGAGGGAATAAATGGTAACCCAATGTGAGAATGCATGTTTAATTCTTGTTGATATTAATCATTCACAAGTTGCACATTTTTTTTTTATATTCAAAATATTAGATATCTATTAAGGTTGGTATATTCTATGTAAAAACCAACTGTAATGATGTACTCCATCCGTTCCTAAATATAGGTCGTTTTGGACTTTCTTTCTCATTTCTAATCATTCTTATTTCTAATTATTTGACGTTTG
This sequence comes from Panax stipuleanatus, assembly GCA_020205555.1. Lineage (NCBI taxonomy): Eukaryota > Viridiplantae > Streptophyta > Magnoliopsida > Apiales > Araliaceae > Panax > Panax stipuleanatus. The sequence goes on along the minus strand of CM035121.1, from coordinate 145,525,245 downwards.
TGGTTATCTAGGAGAATTGATTACATTTTTTTTCAAATTGCCCTTCATTATTCCACCTAATTTTTTGATCTATATTCACAACTGCCGTGTTTTATGGGAAGAGAGAAAGAGAAAAAAAATAAGAGTAAATGAGACCATTGAGTTTTTTTAGTAGTAAATCATGAGAAATATTGAAGAGAGAGAGTATGAGATAAGTGAGGTAAAGGGTACACCCTTATTACTAGCTAGGTTATATTCTACTGAGTAGTAGTACTCTCTCCTCTTCATTTCAAGATATAAAATTAATATTTATAATCAATATCTATTTATTTAATTCTATACAATACAAATATAAAAATTATAAACTATTAAAAAAAAGAATTGATATTAACAGGGTAATTTTTATTTTTTTACAATCTTACCCTCAACTCTTCTTTAAAAGAAAATCACGCATACCAAATACCAAATCTCTAGCCAGAACATAAGGTGGGTCATGGCTTCTCATCCTTCTGCCTCTGATTGAGGGGAACAAGCTTGAGGGTGTATTCTGTATAAACAATAGGTTGGATGATTACATTGATTAGACTAAATTATAAGCATAATTTCAACAATTTTTTTTTAACTAATTAGCCATATTCCGTCGCTAATATAAAAAGATTAACCTTTACTTGTTTGAGTTTTTCTGGTATTTAATCACAAGGGTAAAATTGTCTACAAAATTAAAATTTCCCTGCACCCATCATTATTGCGCTATTATTATCATTTGTTTTTTTTTATTTTAAAAAAAATACTATTAGTTAGGATTGAATCACACAAACCACAATAAAAAATCAACACAAACTTTTTATAATAGATAGTATGTATAACCGTTACTTTTATTCCAATCCTAATTTACATTATATTCTGAATATTTATAATGCGTTTATAACATCGTAACATACCGTAATTATAAATATTTAATTTTTGAGGGTAGGGTAGTGTATCTTAAAGCAACATAACATGCTTAAAAAGTGGAATTCTTATTAAGGTTCGAGTATCCATACAACTAATCATATGTAACCAATTTAAAATTTGTGGGGGAGAATGTAGGAGACTATTAATATGTAATGTGGTTGTGGCCCCCAAAAAATTACAGCTCAAAGTTAGTGATAATCTTTGCATAACAGAGTGATAGATTGATAATGTGCAATTCACCTACGTACAGAACAAGATGATATCCTAATAGTAACATCTTTTATTTTAATGTGCAAAATCACATGTTTAAATCTATCTTTCAGCATAATTTTTTCCCAAACTCCTCCATATATACCAACTTCCCCAAATTCCCTCTAGCTAGGGCCGATCTATCTATCTGCACACACAAACAAACAGATCGTGTATATATATATATATATATATATATATATATATATATATATATATATCTATGGTCCGGATCTTAAACTTATCCTTTATCCAACATACTTTGTTTATCCTTTTTAGCGACGGATCGGGCGACGGTTCGGTCCGTCGCTATATATACAACCGTCGTCTTAGTTTTTAGCGACGGACAATATATAGACGATGATTGTATATATAGCGACCGACCGAACCGTCGCGAAAAGGAGGTAAGCAAGCTATGTTGGATAAAATGTAAGTTTAAGATCCGGACCGTGTGTGTATATATATATATATATGTATGGTAGACTATTTTCAACAGGCAATGTGGTTGATTTAAATTTGTATCATAATAATTATGGCTTGTCTAATAATTGAAAATTAAGTCTGCTTCTCTTCTAAGGGTTTGGAAATTATGTATTCCGGCAAGCGTGCATACGAATTCAAATTTTATAATTATAAGGTGGATGGTAGTTGTTGCTAATATAATTGCAATATATACCCTCTACTTACCAAAAAAAAATCATTATTCTAGTTTTCTTGCCTTGCGAATCACTACTTATAAGTTTATGAGTATTCTAGCTATACATAAGGCCCGTTGTGTTTGCTTATTATTATTTTTATTTTTTAATATGTGAGCAAGTTACTTTTATTTTCCATCTTGATTAAAACAAGTCATTATTATTAAAAATTTGGGGCATGTGCTCTATTTATTCTTTAAAAAAAATAGGTTAAATGACTTATTTGATTTTATACAATTAAACGACCTTAGCTTCGTAGGCGTAGAACAAATAAAACTCTCATTTTGTAATTTGTAATTAAAAAAATTGAGTTGAGAGGGTAATTTCTACCATAATATTGTTAAAGAAATGACCAAGTGTCTGACTACAATATTGTTCTTCTGGATTATAGGTCAAATTTTCAACATCCGAAAGGAAATAATTTTAAAGTATCTTGAGAACCATCGCTACAAGATCTATAGCAACGATTTTCGTGGATTTGTCAGTTTCCTAATGTTAAATTATGATTTGATTAAAAACTAGTACTATTATATTGAATGTAACCCCTAACCCTAATGAAGCAAATATATATATATATATATATATATATATATATATATATATATATATATATATATTGACCAAACCATGCACCAGTTAAATACTACTTTAAATTTTAAAGATTCTTGAATGAAGTTCAAATTAAAAAAATTGTAATACTCCTAAACAAATATGGATGTCACATGTTTGTTCTTTGTCTTAATTACTACCACCTTACAAAGCCCCACGCCACATGCAACGCAAGTAGGTTAGGCTACACGAACAGCTTTAATGCGGAAATGGTTAGCATGAAGTTTATTTTGTGGTAAGTTGGTTAATTGGCCAATAGAATATTGACACGCAGACGAGTCTGTATGTGTGTCAGTATTCTATTGATCAATTGACCAACTTACCAAAAAAATAACTTTATATTAACCGGATCCGTTTAATGCTGTAGTAAATCGGAGAGCCTATTAGTTTATGCAGCAACTTAATTTAAGCAGCTAGGAATATATATGAATATTATTACTATTAGCCTGGAAATTCCATTGCACTCCGACTTGCTTCACAGAATCAGAGAATCTTTACAATTCATTAGTCCCGCCGTCTTCAAAAAATGATTAAAAAAAATAAAATCTTAACCTTTAAAAAAACGAGATAAAATACATAAAATAGAGAGTAAATATATTATTTAGTGGAGTCTATTAGTATAAAAAATTAAAATTAATCGTCACTTTATATAATTTTATGTGACTACTATGAATAAATTTGAAACTTTTTAACTCTTTTTTATTTTATTTTATTTTTCTTAATATGTATGCAAATTGTACTTTTCTCTTCATTTTAGAGACGGAGAGAGTAATTTATAATTGAATCAAATTTTTTGCCGGCCCATCTTCTTCAAATTAAATTTTTTTGCATTTTGTTTGAAGATGTTACTAAATGACAATGTAGAACATCTTAAATATAGATAAGTTGAGATTTAATAATATATTATAGTATTAAAGTTTCACTTTTTAAAAGAATGTAAGATTTTAATATTCGAATATTGCAAAACATACAAAAAAATGTTTATCTCACACCCTATATAAATGTATTCATACACAAATTTTAATAAATGTATAAATTTTGAATGTTTATATAAATGTATTCATACACCCTATATAAATGTATTGTCCTTGTATTGAAAAAGAGAGTGTTATTTATTGGACAAAAAATAGTGAAATAATCAACGTTATATTTAATACTTTGAGTAATATTGAAAACTAAGCAATTAATGCTTACTTGAAATTCTCAAACGACTTATATTAAAAGGACAAAAATATTTTTTTTAAAGGACTTATATTAAGGGACGGAGGGAGTAGTATTAACTAAATAATAGAGTGAATTTTATAATTTGGTCACCATTATTAACCAATTAATAAAGTAGCTTAATTATTTAGTTGTTGCCTATTTGCCTCTCATATTCAAATACTGGCACCAGTGCTACTGCTAACCTTACATTGCAACAAAAAAAAATGGAATGAAAACAAACAAACACACACACACACACACACACACACACACACACATATATATATATATTTATAATGATTAATGGTCAAACCTCTCCTCATCTCTATTCTATATATAACATTTGGAATTCTCAAGATTTGAATATGACATCTAATCATTTTTTTTGTTCAAATATTTTTTAAAAAGTCCTACGGAGACATGTTGTACAATTATTTTTTTTTTATATGTATTCAAATGATACTTAAATTATTAAATTTTATAAATATTTTAATTTTAATAAATATTATAAATTATTTAAAAATCATAAAAAAAATATCCGATCGCTACACCGGTCGCCCTACTCCTGTCTCCCTAGACTCTTTTTTTTCGAATTCGATATAATCCCTTCTTTTGACAGTGTTATCCGTAAGTTATTCTAGTTTGTAAGTTGAGTTTAATTTATTTTAATACTAGAAGAAATTAACATAATATTTTGAAATTTATTATCATAATTTTATTATCGTGTCTATCGCAATGTAAAAATATTCAATAAAATTAAAGATAAATATGTAACAAATATATCATTTAAAAATTTATAAATGGGATTTTTTTTTATGATGAATCAGATATAATATTATACTTTTACATATACATCGAGTAGTTGTGAGTTATTTCTTACAAATTACGCAACTCATCAAAAGTAGTAGCATACTTTAATTTTTAAGGATTACATTACATTATGGTCATTTCTTGATGAAATGTTGCTTTATTATTCTACTTTCACGGAGCAAATGGTGAAATTAACCTAATTTTGACAAAGAAATAAAAAAATTTAATATTATTATTAATAAAAAGTAAACCCAATCACTCTTTATAATTTTTTTTATTTCAAAAAGGATGAGATAATTTAAATTTTTTTTTTTTAATTCCAAAAAACCAGTTAGTCCCCTGAATATGAAGTCATAGTACAAGAATGAGTAGTGATGATGTTTAGCTTTCTTTTTTCCCGCGCTTTAAATCCTGCTTTAACCACCTCCATCTCCGCCTTCAGCCTCAGAGTCAAATCAGATTTCCTGCTTTTCCATCCTTTTCCCTCAGCCTCAAATCACTGTCACACCCTCCCCTTTCTCTCTTTCTTCCGCCAAAGCCATCCAATTCCTCTTCATTCTGTTCATACACACCCCATTCTTAAACGCCCCCAGGCCCCAGCCATTATAATCACCCCTTCCCTCTAAATCTCTCCCAAAAACCTCCTCAAATTAATGGATTCAATCAAGCCCAATTCAGCTCCAACCAAAAGCAAATTTACCAAAACATTTCATAAAGTCATTCGGCTCAAAACGGCCACAAAATCCCTCTCAAATAATGGATTTTGCCTGCTCATTCCTCAAGAAAAGTTGAAAAATGATGACCCAAAACATGATTTTCGCAAAGAAGATAAAGATCATGAGGCGAAAACCCGAAACAGAGCAGCCATGGGAGCCTTCGTAGCCAAGCTTTTTGCCACCATTTCCACAATTAAAGCTTCTTATGCTGAGTTGCAAATGGCCCAATTTCCTAATTACAATCCTGAGGGGATTCAATCTGCAGACCAGGCTGTGGTTGATGAATTGAGAACGCTTTCGGAGCTAAAACAGAGCTTCTTGAAAAAGCAAATTGATTCTTCACCTCCTCACGTGACTCTTTTACTCACCGAAATTCAGGAGCAGCAGAGTCTCATGAAGATGTATGAGATCACAATGAAGAAAATGGAGGTTGAAATAGAAGAAAAAGAATCCAAACTTTCTTCCCTACAAAATGAGCTTAAAGACACCATTTTGAATAACAAGTACCTCGAACAGAGACTAAATTCAAGTGGGTGTTTCTCAATTCTTGATAGCGTAAACCTATATGATTCCGGCCCCAAAGATTTCAACTTGGCTTTGCATTATGGATTGAGATCTGTGAGAAATTTTGTGAAGCTTTTGGTTCGAGAAATGGAATCTGCTAGTTGGGATATTGATGTTGCAGTTGATGCAATCCAGCCTAATTTCAAATTTTCAAACAAAAACCACAGGTGTTTGGTGTTTGAATCATTCGTTTGCCGTGAAATGTTCCAAGATTTTGACACTCCGGCTTTCTCTCTCCTAAATGAGCAGTCTTTACCATATTACACCGATCAATTCAGGAAGCTAAAATCAGCAAATCCGGTTCATTTCTTGAAAAATCATCCCAATTCCCTGTTTGGGAAGTTCACCAGAGCAAAGTATCTCCGTTTGGTTCACCCAAAAATGGAGGCCTCATTTTATGGAAATTTGAACCAGAGAAAACTGGTTAGTGCGTGGGAATACCCGGAGACGGAGTTCTTTAGGGCCTTCGCTGAAATGGCGAGAAGGGTTTGGCTTCTACATTGTTTGGCATTCTCTTTTGATCAGGAAGTTGGTATTTTTCAGGTGGGGAAAAGCTGTAGATTTTCTGAAGTGTATATGGACAGCGTGACTAATGAGGCGTTCTTGGCCGGTGACGGTGATGTTAGGGTGGCGTTCACGGTGGTTCCGGGGTTCAAGATTGGCAAAACGGTGGTGCAGAGTCAGGTGTATCTATCTCCGGCGGAATGTTAAATATTTTGTAGTTGGGCCATTTTAATTTGTACAGTATATAGTGAAGTAGGTATTTGTAAATGGAGATCACACGCGCCGCCACTAGTTGTAAGTTGAATATTTTAGCCCAATAAACTGTCAAGAATTTATTTTCACTCCTGTCTACTAAAACAATTATGTGTAAATGTATTAAGCTTTTAATTTTCGGGGAAAAAAATCACATAAAAAATAGGAGTACAAGTTTGTAGTCCAAAAATTTATACCTTTAGGCTTTATGTATAGTGAAGCACGTACCCCCACCCTTTACTAGATGTAAGTTGCATATTTTAGATGACTATATTTTATTTGCTATCCATCAATTAACCCTAAATAAGAACATTAAATGTTTATATTAAAGCTTTTATTGGATCACTAATGAGGTATTGAATCGCTAACGGGGTATTGAATTTCATTTGAAAAAGGGAGAATTTTCTTTTACCATTTGGTTAATTTAGACTTCTGATAATAAGAGAGAGATTCGAACATGTAATCATAACAAAATAAAAAAAGAAGTTTCTACCACTATATTATCACATTTGGTGACTGTTTGTTTAGGATTGAATAATTGAATAGTTAAATCGGTCAGTCATTCAGAAGATTTGGGCTGAATGATTTAGTGTCATTTTTTTGGCTGAAGCCTGAATGGACTGAATGAGGGCTGAATGATTTTTTTTTTTACAATATTGACTATTATATTAAGTAATGTTGAATAAATTTTCAACAATTTTAAATTTTTTCAGAGGGATAAAATAATAAAAATTTATTATTTAGATGTTTCAGACAGGTCAATTATCAAATAACTTTTTTTATTCAAATTCAGCTCATTCAAATTTAAATTTAAATTCATTAAATTTTTATCAAACACTCTCTTGGTCTAAAATGTGTGGCACTCTTTTTATAGGGATTGTTACTTCACTTACCACCTGTTTGTGTCCATTTTTTTTGTAATACAAGTTACCAAAAGAATTGAAATGCCGAGTGAGGGTGGCGCTACATACTGATCGGCAGGTGGTACAGCGGCGCGTGGGTAGGCGCAAATGGGTTGACATGTGTATTGTATCGTGCTAGTAGTGTGTGATGGTAGTAGACAGCTAGCTGAAAAAGAGGAGTAGCAGAATTAGATGCGTATGGACCCACGCGCAAACTGGTTATGAAATAAGAGGGTAGTGACAAGCAGCAAGCAAGCTCAGTGAGTATGTTTGGGTTGAGAGGGTCTCTGTCTTTTTGTCCTTTTTGGTGCAAAATGGGGCCCTCACCCTGAAATTTTTAATCCATATACTACCAAAACAATATAAAATAGAGATAAAAAAAAAAAGGTTTATTTAGCAACAATGCTACTATCACATAAAAAATATCACGTAAAACTCACATACACATATATGTATATTTTTAGATTCCGTCTGATACATAAAGTTCATAATATACATACGTGTGTATGTAAACTTTATGAAACTATTTTTTATGTGATAGTAGCATTATTTATTTAGCAACTTTAGACTACCTCTGTTTCACATTGAAACCAATGTCGTGTTTGATTGCAGCTTAATACTTCCTCCGTCTCAGGATAAAAGTTTTTATTATTATTTCAGGTAATTCTAAGTTAAATGTCTATTTATCTTAAATAATTTATTTTTTATAATAATTTGTCTATAATACCCTTATTATTAATTGTTATATTTTTATGCTCTATATATATTTATGGAGCATCACTAGTAATGTGCAAAAAATTATGCAATTAAATGAGAATTTAAATATGGATAATTGTGTCATTTTATCATCTTTATTAATATGCGCAAAAAATCAACCAGGACTTTTATCCTAGGACAGAGAGAGTATATTTTAATAGTTCATCTCTGAATGTATTTTAACAATTCATATTTTTGTATTAAGATGTCCATTTAATAGGTAAGATATAAATATGAATCTAAATTATTTAAAAAATTTCTTAATACAAAAACATGTACGCGTGATTTAAATAAATTAAGATATGAATTATTAAGATACAATCAAACATCACCTTATTATTTATCCGAGGAAGGGTCACAAATAGAATTAGATGTGCATTGAGAAAAATTAAAATGTAAATATGTAATGAAAAAGGTCCTAATCTCATTTTTTTAAAAAAATTCAATAATGGTGACATTATGTTCTCTCTTCATTTAATGAAAGTTTATATGCTACTCTCTCCATCACATAATAATTGTCGTTTTAGAAGAAATTTTTTTATTTCAATTTATTTGTTATTTATAACTTTCTAGGAGAATAAATTATTTACTTTTCTATATCACCCCTACATTCTCTCATTATCCCAAGAAATTCTCTTCCTTATATTAATAGTTTTCAACTTCCCATAAAAGGGTAGTGATGAAATTTTACACAAATTTTAATTAATAAATGACATTAAATAACTTTCTTAATCCATGTGCATGAAGCTAAAATGACAGTTATTATGGGATGTAAGAAGTATAAAATAGTGCTGCTATCACATAAATAATCTCACATAATGATCACATACACACATATACATATATACATACTGCGGGACTCACATGTCAGTCGAAGACCCATAACATATATGTGTGTGTATGTGAATATTTTGTGAAATTTTTTATATGATAGCAGCATTGTTGTATACTATATATAGTAAGTGACCCTCAAATAGTGACAATAGAATGGGATGTCCAAATCCAAAGATTCACCAACTATTGTACCATTTGATTTTTGGCAGAATATTAGACCGACCCATAATATAGAGGCCCTTACGGACAAGACCATATGCTAAAAGTATGGGGTGGGGGGGATGAACTCTCTAAATTATTATAAAAACATAGTACTTGCAATAATAATTCATTTAAACTTTTTGATAAGAGGAGAAGGTGCACTTTGTTGAATACTCCATCCTCGATTCCATAATATTTGACGTTTTAGAATGTGTATAATAATTAAAAAATTAATTGTATAATATTAAATAAAATATCAATTATCTAAAATGCCCTTAAATTCTTATAATTATTATATTTATCTTACTCTTTCTCTGTCATTTGTAATATTTTTTCATGAGGGGTAATTTAAAAAAAATTGTAATTGATTCTCTTAGATTATATAAAATAATAAATAATTTTTTTAAAAAAATAAATTTATCTCAAACGTCATATATTATGAGATTATATAAAATAATAAATAATTTTTTTAAAAAAATAAATTTATCTAAAACGTCATATATTATGAGACGGAGAGGATTATAAGTTTTACCCCAAATTTGTTCATATATATATATATATACACACACACAAACACATATATAATCATACACAAAGGAAATCACAGCTACTCCTTTGACTGGAAAACGTTATCCCATCTTCCCAAGACATAACAAACTACCATAAAATTAGAAAAACATTTTTGGTGTGGGCTTTGAACATGGGCCTTTTCATGAAAAGTTATGGGTTTTTCCAAATGGGCTATCTGCAATCATCTTCAGCTCATGTAACAACATATAGTTGTGGTTAAATTAATATTGTGAGGAAAAAATAGAATTTTATAGAATTTAGAGGACTAATTAGAAATATATATAGGTTTTAAATTTAAAATAAATAAATAATAATAATATAATTTAACTTGTAAGGACAAAAGATAGGAACATTTTATTGTGACTCAATATTACACAAATAATGACACAGAGTCGCTTTAAATATAGATCTATGTAAATATGCTCATTTTTGTTGGATTAGATTTGTGAATATACAAATAGCTAATACTGTATTTAATGTTCCACAAACGTGTGCTACCAAGTGGAATTAATTTAAGATTCCTATGAGGTCACATTATTTAACGACTAACTTGAAGACGTATATATATATATATATATATACGATAAAGATCTTAGGCTCAATTAACTAAAAATTTATCCAAGTTTACCTCTCTTTAGCGACGGACCGGGCGACGGTTCGTCCGTCGCTATATATACAACCGTCGTCTATATGTTATCTGTCGCTATATGTTATCCGTCGCTAAAAACTAAGATGACAGTTGTATATATAGCGACGGACCAAACCGTCACCCGATCTGTCGCTAAAGGGGGGTGAATTGGGTGAACTTTTACTTGGGTGAGTTTAAGATCCGGACTGTATATATATATATATATATATATATATATATATATATATATATATAACAGAACGATTCATAACAAGTACTATCTACGTTTTTAAAAAATTATCGTTTAAGGTTTTGGCATATAGATTAAGAAAGTCATTTAATACTAGTAAAATTTATTTGAAATTCCATCACTATCCCTTTGTGGGAAATTGAAAACTATTAATATAAGAGATATAATTTATTGGGACAATGAGAGAAGATAGGAGTAATATAAAAAAGTAAATAATTTATTCTTCTAAGAAATTGTAAACGACAAACATTTTAGAACAAATTTTTTCTTCTAAAAAGACAATCTTTTAGGAACGGAGGGAGTACTTGTTATGAATTAAAAAAATAGGTAAACACCATTATTAACGTCTAATGTAAGAACTAATGATTGAAATTAGAATTGAAAAATTCGCGTCCGCTACTATTAATAGTAGCGGATAACGGGTGTCGTCCGCTACTAATAAGAACCCATAGGAATAAATTTTAATTGCTCTTTCAATTAATCCACCTTTTCTATTTTTGCCTAATTTGAAAGTAAAAAATAACATGGTAAATACTTTCAGCTTATGCTGCGAAACATACATCTTCTATTATTGTGAATGGTAGAAATATTTACCACTACTGCACTAGACATACACAATATTGCCTTCTTCTCTCTATTATTTTTTCCTCTTTTTTTTCTTCTTCTTTATTTCACTTCATTATAAACTTTTATAAGAATGTAGTATTAATTATAACCACCTACTGTACGTGCCTTATAATTTATTCAATACTACCTTAGTGACTTCAGGATTTCAGTATTCTTTTAATAAAATAAATCACATTATTGAAATTTTCTTAATTTCTTGGATGGAGGGGATGATCCTTTAACTGATAAAAAATACTAATCAAATAAACCTTATCATGGACATGGAGTAGCACTAATATTGATTCACTAACAATTAAAGGCGTCACAAACTTGTCAACTCTTTCATTCAGTCTTAATTCTTTTAGTCATTTTCAATGCCTTTAATTTTTATTTTTTAAATTCTCATCAAATCTTCTCCTAGATCTTTAGTCACTTCAAGATATCTCCAAATGTCAAAAACCCACTACTACACTCAAATCTTCCAATCTCTTTTTTGGATTCGGATTACTATAAAATTAATTTCATGATAAGTTAATCAATTGACTAATACAATGCCTAATACGAAGACAGAGATATTAGTATATGCGTGGCCCATGAAATAAATCCCACATACAATTATCGAATTGGGTTTTAAAAACCTACAAACTTATTCCTTTTTCATCCATTTTGCTTCCTTATCTCAATTGTACCTAAAATATAAATATAAGATAAATGAATGCATTTAGGTACAAAAGAGATATAAAAGATTAAGTATTAAGGGAATAAAATATAACATATTCTATTTTCATCAATATCACCTCACGGTTTGCGTGTCGATACTGTATTGATCAATTCACAAAGTTAACTTCATACTATATAACTACTTCCCCTTTTTTGACTCATTTTGATTATTTGCAATTATATAAAATCTTCCGCAAACACTACATTAAGGCTTCTTAGATATAGTTAGAACTAGTGGCTCACAACCGATAAGTTCTCGAAAAATGTCAAGTGCAGTGCGGTGCGGAGCGGAGTGAGGAAAGCAGATTAGAGTTGGGATAGATGTAGCGGTTATATATATATATATACTCTAGTTCTATGGTAAAATTCTATGTACTCTGATTATACATAAAACAGTTTCTCTCGCCGCTCCCGTGGACGTACCTAAATTAGAGAACCACGTAAATTCCTGTGTTAATTCTTTACTGTTGTGTGCGTGTGTGATCCGATTATAACATATATATACTATATTTTAAGAAATGTGAAATATCATTCTAGTAGAATTAATTAATGCTAATACTTATGGTACTAAGAAAGTAAAAAAAAAAATACAAGATTTAATGAACCAAATTAATAACAAAGAAAGGCATGAGTTTTTTATTATTATTATCTATTTTTTTTAAAAATTAAAAAATTAGCTCTCTGTCCTTTTATATAGCCACCGTCTTTTACATTTAGTGTACATGTTTAAGGCATGAGGTTTTTTGAGAATCAAACATTATACATTAAATAGTTGATTTATATTAAAAATATAAAAAAATATTATAATATCTGATTTTGTTTTCAGCATGTTTTAAATATTCATGCCTGGCCAGTAAAAAAAAACAGAAAGTGTTTCCCCCTGGTTAAATACTAGTGGAAGTTTTTTACGAGTGAAACTTTTGTCAAGGTTTATTCATGTTAAATAAAACATGTTAATTAAGCTGCCATCATGTATACGAATACGATGCATGTTTAGTTATTCCCTTATAGCAATATATGGATAACGATTGCCATAATTGAATTTAATTAATCCCCTGAGACCTTTAATTAATATTTGTTTAATTAACTCGTTTTTATTTCTCATGGAATTGAGTTGTTGGTGACACTCATGCAAGTTGACTAACAACAAACAAGAAGAAGAATAAAACTGATGAAAATAATTTTTAATCAACTTTCCTTAAATAACCCTAATAATTATTACAACTAATTAATGAATTATATATATATATATATAGTGTTGCAAATATATATAGTATCCTTTAATTAATTGTTTTCATTTTGAATTTTTGAATTTACACCATCTGAATTGTTAAGTACACCTGCTCTCTTCTTCTTCTTCTTCTTCTTCTTCTTCTATTATTCACATTTCACACAAGCAGAAAGCAGATAGATTCCTCTCTTTTGTTGTCCCAGAATAAATGGCCACCCTAAAAAATAGACCACAATATTCTTTTACCTTGTTCAGCATCACAATTTTGGTGATGAGCATTCCTGCAGCTCGTACATACATGGCGCCACTGAATTATGGACGCCAAGCAAATACAATGAAAGCCAATAAAATCGGCACACCGGAGTCGCGTAATGTGGATGGACATTTTTGTGATATGCTGGTTAAAGGCCGCCGAGTACCACCTTCTGCTCCAAGCCATAGGGGACACAAATTAAGATCTTGCCATGCTCACACGTCCGCCCCCTGACCTGATGGAAAAATTAGTAACGGTGATCATGCATCTTTTAAAGAATCATATATATTATATATATATGGAGTAGCTAGCTAGAGTATTATATATATACACAATGAATAAGAAAAAGTGATCAAAAACGAATCGGGTATATATATATAGTTAAACACTCATGACATGATGACATGTAGCTTGTAATGTGTTTGATTGGTTTTGCAGCCCAATTAACTTTGTATTTCAGTTTATGAATTCTTTTAATGGATGAATTAATATATGTGACAGGTTTCAAAATAGGACATATATATATATATATATATATATGCATGACTGATCGAGGTAGATTATTAGTTTAGCATGCAACATCTTCACCGTACATTATTTCATACTCTACTCGTACATTATTTCATAAAGTTTGTTAGTCCATATATATTAATTAACCAACTCATCTATAATCTTAATAAAGATGACCATTCCCCTATATGTTTTTCCTAAGTTTTGGAATGAAAAATGTAATTATATAATTTTATTTTATTTTATTTTTTAAAAAAATAACACAACTATGATATTGCTTAAAAAGTATCGAGGATTCAATCAAAATAAAAAAAGGAAACCACTATATTTTTATTTTCCACGCAATTATTGTTTCCATAATAAAAAAATCTTACTTCCTTCACAATAATGAAAAAAAAGGAAATAAATAACACTACTATTGTAGGTTTTTATCTATGCAGAAAACTTGATATAGGTATTATTTTTAACCTATTAAATCAACTAAAATACATTCAATTGATAAAATTATATAATTTTAATGAGAAACAAAATGAAAAATTCAAATCTGTTTACGTGCATACATGTATGAGTCTATAATTTTTCTTTTGCAATAATCCAACCGACACGATCTCTTTGTTAGAACAAAAAAACATTTAAAAAACAAACCCTTTGAGAAAAAACATTTATAAAACATTTCTTTTGTCGAATACTAAAAAACATTTTAAAAAATAAATCCTTTGAAAAAAATTAATTAAAATTATCACATAACACAATTTCTTTATTCGAGTAAAAGATTGAGAAATAATTTGAGACAGATGATCCGGACTCGTACGCAAAGTCGGCCGAGTTCCCAACCCCCATCTACCTACTCATATTATTTATTTTTCTTTTTTTTTTTCTGTCTTTTTCCACATATTAATATTTTATTGAGAAAAATATAGTAAAATACAAAAGACAGGGGAAGGAAACAAAAAAAATGCACCAAACTTTGGGCTAGAATTTCTTTGACAATAGACGGTGACAGTATAATGCTGAAACGTGTCAAATTTGTCTCATTATTCTTATTAAATGTCCAAGTATTCCGTGATGTACATTAATGCATTAACAGTTACAGTACTTCCAGGGGCCCAGGGGCGGAGGGGAAGGGGTGACGGGCTGAGGGGGTGGCGGGCGTGGTGGTGGGGGGGGGGGGGGGGGGGGGGGGGTGGAGGGGAGGGGATTCACGGGAGTCCGGAGATCCCCGGTGGTCAGAAATATTACTATATAATAAGTATGTGAGAGGGTTTAATTTAAATTTCGGTAATAGCGGAAGATCCGAAAAATTCTGCGTGCGCGGGAAAGAAGAAAGGAGGGAAAGAAGAAGAAGAAATAAAAAAAAATTATAATTAAATAGCCTACACATAATATAAATACTGATATATTAATAAATTTTTATCCGTTTGCACTTTTAAAATAGTCAAAGAAATGAATCTCATTAATTTACTTAAATTCTTTGCATCTTTTTGACACTTTTGGAGGCAGGTCGTCTAACAAACTTTATTATATAATCTCTCTATTTTGTAAGAGAAAAAAAAAGAGTCCCATTAATAAATTTTGCAAAAATTAATTACTTCTCATTTTATATATGTATACTTTTTAAAATAATAAAGTGTTCATTCATTAATAATGACATTATATACATGAATATAACTAAGTGATAGAAATTTTTTTTTTGAAACGAAAGGAGTATTTCTGTTATTTAAAAATAATAATTATTTTGTTTCACAAAAAGAACTTTATTTATAAAATTTATCAATATTAAATATGTATTTTTGTTCTATATCTATCTCAAGTGAATAAGTTGTTAGGTTAACATTAATCACACTATATTAAAATATTATGATAATTTATACTCATCAATACAAAAATAATTATTTTTATACTCTTTTTAAAAGGAGTAATGGGCGTGTTTGACCTTTTCAATATTTTTTTATTTGTGCAACGACGTAAATAACAGAGGGGGTCTGTATATTGGAGGGTCTGATAAAAACAGAGGAGGGGAGAAGAGGAGAGGAGAGAAGAGAGTCGCCGCTGCTGCCGCTGGTCGCCCCTGCCAGTTGTCGCATGGACGCCCGCTAACCGGATCGCCCGACTTAAAATCTCTGACTCCACCACTAAGTACTTCACGTTCTCAGTACGTAGTTGTCTCTCCTACAATATTTTTCAAATTTAAATGGTACCACAAGGTCTTCAACTATTAAAGTTAAAGAGTACATGTTCTAATTGTTAGGCACAAATACTGGCCTAAAAGGCTAAAATAATGCTACTACCACATAAAAAATAATCATTTAAAATTTACATATATACATATGTATATTGTGGACTTCATGTGTCAGGTAGAACTCAAAAATATACATGTGTATATAAATTTTATGTGCATTTTTTATGTGATAGTAGCATTGTTGAAAAAGCTAAGAGTCAAAAATTACCATTGAATGTTTGCACATGCCTTTACATATACCCCACCCCCACCCCACCCCCACCCCAAGCCTCAGCCCCACACCCAAATTATATATAGCGTCTTAGATAATTTTATTTTTCTTAAATTATTTGACATTTTATATAATCTAAAAAAATTAGTCATAATCTTTTCAAAATTACTTTTTATGAGAAAATATTACAGATGAAATAGAAAATATGAGATAAGTATATGATAAATAGGTGTCATAAATAATTAATATTATATTTAATACTATACAATCAATTTCTTAATTATTATGTATAACTCTAAAAGGTCATTTATTATAGGAGGGAGGGAATATACTATTTAGGGTTCTCGTAACATGTGCTCTTAGGGTACATGTTAAACACACAGTTCAAGAGAATATTTTCTTAAATTGTGTGCATATTCTCTTGATTTCTGCATTTGCACCAATTTTAAGAGAATATGCACACAATTCAAGGGAATATGCCTTTGAACTGTGTGCTTAGCATGTGCCCTAAAGACACATGTTAAGAAATTCCTACTATTTATATACTCCCTCCGTTCTTAAAAGATTGTCGTTTTAGAAAAAAAAATTTGTTCCAAAATATTTGTCGTTCTCCCTAGAAGAATAAATTATTTACTTTTCTATATTATCCCTATCTTCTTTCATTGTCCCAATAAATTCTCTCTCTTGTATTAATAATTTTTAATTTTCCATAAAGGGGTAGTGATGAAATTTCAAACTAAATTTTATTAGTATTAAATGACTTTCTTAATCTATGTGCCAAAATCTTAAACGACAATCTTTTAAGAACGAAATTAGTATAATTATGGAATGAAGTTCCAACTTTACACATTAATTATTGTCTCTTCTATTGTTTCGCATGGTACGATATTGTTAAAATATTTTTTTCTCTTGCATAAAATTAAACTTATATGGTACTTCCCTCCGTTCTTAAAAGATTATCGTTTTAGGAAATAATTTTTGTTCTAAAAATATTGTCATTTTGAGTTTATCAATACACATTAGCTATTTTTTTTCTTACTTTCTCCTTATTTAAAGTTTTCTCCTATTTAAAGTTTTCTTCCCTTTCCAATAATTCTTATTTAATTCAATGCTATAATCCAAGTAGTAATTGGTTGAATTGAATAAGAAACATTGAAAAAGAAAATAATTGGTTGAGATAATTAATAAGAGCTAGTATAATATTTTTGTTAGATATTAATTATATTCTTTAATTTGTGTACATTAATCTTAAACGATAATTTTTTAAGAACAAAGGGAGTAGCTTTTTGTAATTGTAATGTGAACTTAAACTTAGATTGTTTTGTAATTTTTAATTAAATGGCCTAACTTGGTAGAAGTTTAAAATACTAAATATTTATTTCAAAGTATCAATCAATTTCTAATCTTACTCGTATCTCCATATTGACTATTGTCACCAAGTGGACAGACTCTTAGGAGATTTTACCTACCACATGATGTGTGACTAATATTGAATTAACGCGACTAGCTTATATATATATATATATATATATATATATATACCATTTTATGCAGTTGACTCTCCGACCAGACCACAGATTTTACTCTACTCTCTCTTTTTTCACTCTTCCTACGCGATGGACATATTTAACTAATAAAATTGACATGTATCGATCTCTACTCAAAGATTTCTTTGTATAATAATAATAATAACGAGAAACCCCCATTAATGTGAATCACTATTAATTAATACAAGTCATTTTACAGATAATTTATGATTTATGAACCATCTTGCGCGGATATATATAATTACTTAAAGTGTGTAGGTAAAGAGATCGTACCTTATTAAGGTTAAAATTTCGAAGTTAACTGAGGCTGGTTTGCTTTCACTCTAGATTGTGGTACATCATCACTTGTCTTAGGAATCCAAAGGTATGATTGGAATCTGATAACTCTCTGTTGCTGGTGGCGCATTTGGATCCTTATTATTGTCCACTCCTATTCGCTCTTCCTGCGAACTTCCTAGAAACATAGCTTTGAAGGTTGGAATCTGCATCAACTGTTGGCGGAAATTTCCCATCTCTTCTTGTTGTCTTTGCATTTCTGACATCATGGACATCATCATCCCTTGTCCTTCTCGTACCTCCTTTAACGCATTAAGCATCTCCAAGTGCACAGTATTCGTGGTTACTTGTTCTCCACTTGCATTCCTCACCTTGTCTTCCTATGCCAATCTGTCTGACATTGGTTTGTTGTGGATCAGCCATATGTGGTGATGTTGAACTTCCTTCAGAAGCGTCTTCTAAGATGGGCTGATCGAGATCCAGATTCGTGCCTTGGAAAGCTTGATTTGTTTGATTCGGAACCGGATCCGGCGAAGTAATGCTAGTTGTCGGTGAAACTTTTTCTGTAGTTTTCCCTGCTTCGCGTTGTGGGCATACCCTTCACGAATTCTGCACCTCCCTAGCAGAGTCGCCAAAGAAATGTGGGTAAGGAAATCGTACCTTACTAGGGTTAGGGTTTCGAGTTGGCTGAGGAGGAGAGAAATACACAAAGAGTACGGTCTTGATTGATTGATTGAAGAGAGGAGAAGAACAGATAAGCGATTGCTCGAGTAACACGTAGCAGAACTCCTAGGATCCAAGAGCCCTACTAGAGTATCAAGGATCCATAAAGCCTTCTTGAGTGTCTTCAGTTCAGAGAGAATCAAAGTCCCCTTCTATTGAAGTGGAAGGGGCTATTTATAGAATTTTCTGAAAAATAGTCACGTTCCTGGCATATGTTTGGGTCTTGTGCCTGGCATGTGATTTCAAAAGAAATTTTAAAAATACCCTTAATTACTTGAGTAATGCTTAAATCACCCTATCCTTCTAGCCACCAATATAATCCCTCAATCATTTTTCAAAATAAGCAACCTCCACGAGCATTTTATCTCGGGACTACGTGGAGACTTTTCTCTATTTCTTTAAATCACATGTAAATCTTAATTTATACTTAGACTCACAAAGTGTTAAATATTACTTAAAGTAGTAAGTAACATTTTAGGACCTACGTTGATACTAGTTACTACTTGCTAAAAGTAAAGTTTTCTCAGTGATATATAAGCATGAATCTTAATTCCTGTACGTAGAAACCAACTGACAACAACATAGGTTATGGAGAAGAAAAGTCTTGAATACGCGTTTTTCTTCATTCCCCCATTAAAAACAGACCCCCAATTGAAAGTCAAATAATCAAAAACTTCAAAAGTTACTTCTTTTTGGGGTTGGACTGTGCATGGCAGTTTGTATTGTGAGTTATTTAACACCAAATATATAAAAAACAAAGGACTAGTGATGAATATGAATAGTAACCTTATCGGTTCAAAAATTAGAGATATAAATTAATTTTTTAGTGTTAAATTTTAAAATTCTTAAATTTAATTAAAATGATACGAAATTCTTTGACTTTAACATAATGCACATGCCCAGAAAATATTATTAGTCAAAATTCTAAAAATCCTCAAGGAGAACATTAATTTGTTATAACATTATAGTCTTTAATCACCAAATGAACATGCAAGATTTAATGGTAATACAAATACTATTCTTTTTCACTATACATTCATATGAAAAATGAATTGATACAATATATCTCGCATATTATACATTTCTCAAACTTTTGGAAACTTGTCTCGTCAATCTAAGTAATCAAAATGAACAAAATTAATTAACCTCAATCAAAGAATGAATACAACTCTCTCACGTACTTAGTATATATATGTCTATACACTTTTGTGTACAATTTTCTGGTTTAAATTAACTCCAAAACCCAGAAAGGAAAAAAAGAAAAGAATAGAACAGAAAGAATCAGATAAAATTTCAGAAAATTGGAAAGAAAAACTAGCTAGAAAGTATAGGTAGAAGTAAAAAAAGAGAAGAAATAAAGATGATTTAATGACCAACACCGGGGCTGGGGACAGACCGGAGAATCCGATCGATAGCGGCTAGGTGGCGGGCAATGAGCTTTTCGTTGACGATGGTTGAATGACCCTTTTTGGTGGGCGTAGAAGCTGGGACAGTGCCCTTAGGAAGGGAACTTCGGTACAAACTGGCCTGCGAAGATGATGTTGCCTTTGCCTTGTTTCCCTGCTGCATGTTGAGCTTCCGGCAATTTATTGAACACATAAAAGAAGCGAACGTGACTAAAAATAAGATGAACAAGACATTTAAACGAGCCATATGCATGTAGAAATTAAAGAGGTTTTTTTTTTTTTGAATGGGGAGTCTGGGATTAATTTGGATGGTGTAATAAAATGTATATATAGAGGGGGATGGGATGTGGGCTATGCATTTTGCTTTGCCGTGTGACGGCTGGCTGGCTAGAGAGAGAGAGAGAGAGAGAGAGAGAGAAAAGGAAGAACGAACGTGGGGATCAAGTTAGGTTGGGCCAAGTCAAAATCCAAGTTTAGTTTTTCTATGGGGAATGAACAAAAGTCTAGAGAGAGAGAGAAAGAAAGAAAGGATGAATGAAGGTGGACCCGCGTGGAGGCAGCTGAGGTAGGCAGGTAGGTGGGAGTGAGCTTCGCAGCCGCCGGCCAATTCTCCGTAATTTCGTCGTCCAAAATATTGGAAACTTTTTATTAAAATGATATTATACTATATATTATAATTCATTTTCAGAGATATATTTCATGTTACATGTCTAGGGAAATTTTAAAATAATTCGGGAGAAAAATTATGGAAAATTTACTAAAAAAATAAGATTAACAAGAAAATAATATAATGCGAGATTATTGAGATTTATTATATGATTCATCCTACTTGTACTCATATTCGAGTGAAAGTGTGACAATTTTTTTTTTTAAATCTAACCTATCGTCCTTATTTCTAACCCGAAAAACTCGCGACAAATAAAATGAATATTAGTACTAATTATATATAGGCTAGGGATACTTAAGTTAGCCGATTTATATTAATTAGTTGGAGTATTGACGCATATTTCTTTCAAGCCTAATTAAGATGGCATGGTATATATACATGTACTTCAATAATATAAAGTCAATCCAATTGGCCCCGGTATATATGATGGCAGTATTATAAAGTTAAAATCTAAAAAAACAAATTAATTTTTATATCAACATATGGGTTTATTTAACGGAAATATAGAACGTGAATAGACTATATATTCAAGTTCGATCACATGTTTAGGAAAAGTAGAAGAAGAAGAAGAAAAGGTTGATCACATGATGCATCTTCCAAGGAGCAATCCGTTCAATAGTCAATGGCGTGTTAGTATTCACTGTTTTGTCGGTTTTGTTAGAGGCTTTGACATTGTTATTTTCTGGGAGTATTATATAAATCATCACAATTATTTTCTTTTTCTTCTTTAGTTTTTCATTCTCATTAATTTTCTCTTCAAAATAAGACGCATCTTAAAATATATTAACGGGAAATGGTTAGTATGAATTTAACTTTGATCAATTGAATAATACAAGTGTCGATAAATCACCTAGTCGGGAGATTTTCTCTCTGCGTGTCAATATTGTATTGATCAATTGACTAACTTACTATGAAATTAACTTCACGATAATCGGATCCATATTAATGTAAGGCGGTAAATCAAATCAAATAATTTGAACGACCATTGTAAATATTATTTTAACGACACTACCATTATATAATTTTTTGCCAATATTATATATTTGTGTGGCAAAATATATATCACTGGGTGTGTATTGTGAAAAATTAGGTGAAATATGTAATGAAAGGATTTCTATCCTATTTTTTGCATGTTATTGTCCGTCTTTGTTGGATACCCCTTAACCTTATGCTATATAATAGTACTACTATATATAAGCATATTCTTTTAGCAAGCATAATGTCTTCGAGCAAGGGCGGCTATATGTAAACGCTAATCTCCGGCTTAAAGAACTAACAAACACTATTATCACTCCTTAGACTGCTAATTAATCTGCAAGCTTACACATGCATATTAAGTAGTACTTCTTCATTTCCAAAACCTTGAGATATATTTTTACTATGTTTTAGTAGGTTTCATGATTAAAGATACGTTTTTAATTATAAAAAGACATATTTAAGTTCCTAATTAAATATATCTGTAGCTAATGTTAGAAATATATTTCAAAAGATAAAATCTTCTTTAAAAATTGTTCTTTTAAAAATATATCTCTAATTTTAGTTAGAACGGGTTAAACTTTGATTGGTTGTAGGCTGCCAAATATAATTACCAACTTGGGAAAATGTCAATGTGTATATATATATGATCATTGCTGCCTGCACTTTTTATTTTCCTTTTTCCCATGACTAATGCCTGTAAAATGAGCAAACAGTTCGGGCTCGATTCGTACTCGCTCGACTAAAAGTTCGATTCGAGCTCGATTCGAAATATAAATGAGTCAAATATGAGCAAATTTTAAAGTTTGATAAATTACTCGAACCTCCTTAAATTGTAATTTTCTATTGATGCTCGGATCATATTCATTCAAAAAGTTCAAATTGTTCGGGCTCGATTCGGAATCGTGCTCGATTCGGTAGCTAAATGAGCCTCAATCAAACCTTATTTTATACTCGCTAAATTTTGTGAACCAAATCTGAGCAATTCAATACTCGGTTCGATTCGATTCGTTTACACCTTTACCCATGACAGTCAATTTCTTAATATGGCCGGCAGGTGTATATTAATTAATTTCACGTCTTCTCAAATCCGCATGCATAAGTGTCTTTTCCCTTTCGGTTGATCCATTTGGCTGATACAAGAGATTGTGACATTGGAAAAGTTCTACTTCATTATTAATTCAAGGAATTGATAGAATATCAAAAAATATGGACGGCCCTTAGATTAAGTTCAATGAGAGTTATAATATTACTCGTAGATAGGATTGAGCAAAAAGCCGGATATAACCGAATTATCGAACTGAACCGAAATAAAATAACCGAATTTTTTCTGATAATTCAATTATTTTTAACAATTCGGTTATAACCAATTTTTTTTACGGTATTCGGTTAGCTAATACGGATATCGTTTTTGAGTTATTCGATTAAACCGAATAACCGAATAACATGAAGAAAGCTTAAAATAATAATATCACGTCTGAGTTTTCCCCTTTACAGCAGAGCAGGCACAGCTTTACTCTTTTACTTTACTTTTTCAGTCTTTAGTCTTTACCAAATCTCAAAATCTCTCGACTCATCCTCATTTTTCAGCCTCATCGGCCGACGGCCATCACCATTCGCCCTTCATCGCCTCTCATCGCCATTCGCCCTTCATCGCCTCTCATCCGGTTATCTCTCGAGTCTCTACTCTCATCACTTCAGCCTCAGATCTTAATTTCTCATCGTCTGAGTTATATATGTTGCTGTTTCATTTTAGAAGGTAATGTTTAAATAGAAATTAGCATGGGTTTTCTGGGCTCTGGCCATTTAAGTTGGAGTTTCTGGCTATATTGCCTTCCTCCTTGAAAAGAGAGAATAAATATTCACCTAGAAATTTGTTACCGTCTGAAGTTGAATTTTGTTGGTTGCTGAGGTTGTAGGATGAACATATTAAATAAAGCAAGCCATGATCTTCCCTTCTGATAATTTCAACAATTTGACACTTTGTTTGTTAAGAGTTTGGTGATGTTAATTTATTCCCTTTTTTCTTTCTTTTGTTAAGTCATAAACTTTGCACCATAGGTTCAGTTATTACCCGAATACCCGAATGTACAATTAGGTAATTCGGTGTTCGGTAATTCGGTTAGTTCCAAATTTCAGTTAATGTTTCGGATAGTAAAATTGTGGGTAATTCGGTATTCGGTTATAACCGAATAGACTATTCAGTTCGGTTATAATAGAATGATCACACTTACTCGTAGATAAGGCCAATTGATCCGTAAATTTACAAATTTTCTATTCCTTTTATCTCTGTCGTTTTCTTTATGTTTTCTCACGTTTTTGATAAAACCTTCTTGTAAAAATATTTTAACATATATGAAATTTATAACTTTTGCTTATGTAATGATCTTTATTTAATTTTAGGGGATAGTGCATTTTATTCTTTATGATTTTTTGGCCCGTGTAATTTGCCAATAAGCATGTAGTGTATATATATATATATATATATATATATATATACGAGGATCTATAGTTAACGTTATCAAATTAAAATTATTCTTACAATATATCTTGAGCGTTCATCCAAATATCGAACGATTGATATAGCTCCTGTCCGCAATTTAATTTTCAATATTTCGTAATTTAATACTGCGGACGCTAAGTATGACTGACTAATTGCGAAACGACGTTGTATTGGTCAAATTCATTTTTTTAGTTTTTAGGCTCTGCGGTATTAAACTGCGGATGCCAAAAAATAGAGATGAGTTCTACGATTTTATTGATTCACTCTATCAATGAAAACTAAAATTAAAAAACATGTTTACTTTCTCTCTCTATACTCATAAATCTCTCAAATTACTCTTGAAACGCTTAATTCACCATTTTGTTTCGTTTTTATTCTTCAGATCAAGAACACAAATTATAATTATAATTATAATTATAGGTTTTTATTTATATATTATATACAAAATTCTGCTTACATATGTATATGTATAGGTAGGTTTTTTTTAAAAAGAAAATTCTTCAAGATTTTAATTGTTTATAATGGTGCCGCAGAGGATTATGGTGACATGAGAAGCATGATATATTAGAAACCATACAGTGCTTCAACTTTTATTAGAGGGTTATAAGACAATTGTGGTTTTATTAGGGGGTTATAAGACAATTGTGGTTGATAATTTAGATAATTCTTTGAAAATTTCTATTAACTGAATTGGTGATTTTAGCCTAAATCTTTCATTTCGTTATGTGAATTTTTTTTATATTATATTTGACTGAAATTTAACATTCGTGTTTGTAAAGATACTCCGATGCCCACCTCACATGAAAATGACACCAAATGTCCTGAAAAAGCTACACATTGTAGTAATCATGATCTAACGGAAAGTAATCTCTTTGAAACAAGAAACGTTGCAAATGATATACGTGTTGCTGTTGCCTCCGTTCTATTGGGTCATATGTTGCTGTTGCTTAGGTTCATTGAGTGGGGGTATAAACTTCCAAATTGCGCGGTTATTCATTCTGCTATCTGTAACGGACCGTTATAGATGTTATTTGTCAATTTTTGATCTATAACAAATATATGCTATGAATTATTATCCATATATATATGTGTACGTCACATTTTCATGCTAAAGGTGGTCCGTCAACGGACCACTCCATTGGAAAACCGGCACATATATATATATATATAGGGTCTGTCTCTCTAGCGAACTATAGGGAGCGAACTAAAGACGAACCGGCTAAACGGTTTTTTCGGTCGCTATAGCATAGAAAGTTGATTTTTTATGCTATAGCAACAGAAAAAATAGTCGCTATAGCCGGTTCGTCTTTAGTTCGCTTCCTATGATTTGCTACAGAGACGGACTATATATATATATAAAGTTATATTGGTCGGGTGAATACCGAATTGGTTCATTTTCATGATTTCATCCGTATATATTTATGGCATCTTCATGACGTTATAATGTCCAGCTGCATAAATCAAGTTGCAACATTAATGGTAGATTCAACTTCTTCTGCATGTAGTTAATTAATTTGTTTCAAGTAGAAGCCGGCTTGGGTGAACAATTGACATCAGTGTCGTACGTATATGCTGCTGATATATGGGAATGTTATACAACAACTCTTTTTCTCACCTTTTTTATGTTATTATTTTATTTTATTAATTAATGTTTGTCAACTATTGAGATGCTTGATCAGAAACAAAGTAAATAATCATAATTATCCGTTAGCTATAATAATAATAATAATAATTTCCATTGACTGGAGTACGCAATTATTGTAATTACATACCAATGGTGGCTTAATTGTAAGAGATAAATTGATTGATATGAAAAAGAATTGAAGTGATTAAATCATAATACATATATATATATATATATATCTAATAGTTGATCAACGTACAAAAAATTAAAAATGTCGATAATTACATTGGGCTTTGAAATGAAAATTGAACCGGATTCTAATTAAACTGATTAAAAAAGATTTGACTCGACTTCAATTATATATAGCACTAGCTTATAACTAGTTAGTTAGTTGATCAATAATTTAGTTGTAGGCTCCTTGCATTGACTATATATATATATATAAAGATAGATATATAATACTACTAATGAACGACACTAGCTAGCTTATAATTAATTAGTTAGTTGATTAATTTTTAGTTTCTTAATTAAGAATCCTATGCTGCATGCATGCATGCATATGGTCCATATTTGTCTTCTTATATTATTTGACCTCTTAATTAATACTATTTTTTTTTTCATTGAGAAAGTCAACAACTACTTAATTGTATATGGTATGTCACAGTCGAGAGAAACAGAAACCACCAACTAAAAATCATCCCTTCAAAACTTAAAGATAATTTCCTAGTCAAGATTAATTTCTGATGACAAATTCATATATATATATATATATATATATATATATCATATTTCAAAGAACGTACGGCAAATTTATGCAGGACGTACCCTTAAATTCTCTCTCTCTCTATCTCTTCATTCATTTTCAACTCTGAGGACAAACTTTTTTTTTTTGAATTACGACTTTAATTACTGATATCACACGACCCTCATGCATGATTTTACATTACTCCTAGATATATATACTCCCTCTCCGCCGTTTCACATAAAAGAATTTATTCGTTAATTTTCTTCTTTTTTTTCACAAAAATTCCCATTTTTATTGATGAAAATGATAAAATGAACAATATGTGCTAAATAAAACTCTTTTTTTTGGGACAAGAATTCCCTCCATTACGCATTTTTACATAATTTGCCCTAATATACCTATTTAGCGACACAATATTATTTTCAGCTGCGGTGTAAGCGATATATATTTTTTACAACAAATATTGTTAAGTTGCTAAATGTAATTTTTTGTGTGGCTAAATATAATATTTAGAAAATTTTGGGTGAAGATGAAAAAGTTGTTAGGGAGGGAGATTGTGCACAAATTAAGTGCCATGTTTAAAGCTCAGGTGTCTTAATATTACCACACAAGATATATATATATATATATCCATAGAATATAATAATGTTACAGACACAAACTATTCTACAAATATTTTACAAATTATTGATGTGACATATTTCACCTCTGTTTTTTATGTGGGGGCCGAAGACTATATTAAAATAATTTATTAAGTATACTGAGGTGCATGAAATATACTACATTAACAGTTTATAAAATATTTATGAAATAGTGTTACTGAACGTGTTTTTTTTATGGCAACATTTAACTACGTACGTACACCATAATCCCAGACTATCGTAAAACAGAATGTATGTGAAGTGACTGCACATACATACACATTCACACTGTTATTTCTTTTGTGCATTAATTTCTTTCAAAAGAGAGAGAAAAGATTTATGAATAAACATTATTTTAAACTACAATTTAAAATAATGTATGTGTATATATTACTTTTGATAGGGAGAATGCATGTATGTGTATATTACTTTTGATAATATACACATTATTTTTTCTTATATTTATTTAAGAGAGAAACTAAAAGATTTATGAATAAACATCAAATTATAGGATGGAAAAGTAATCAACAATTTAACTTTTTCACTTTAGAAACGAAAGCTAGGCTGATTGTAATGGCTGTGATTTTAAAGACGTACGTACAGCTCCTCCATGTGGGTTCACTCTATCTTTTCTTTAGAGTATAAATAGCAGCTTAATAAGTGAAAATTCATTGGTGGTAGTGTTGCTATTGAGATAAGTTGGTATTATACCTTTTAAGAAAAAATATAAAGTGATCATTATACCTATTGAGATGATATAACCGTATAATACATAAGTATATCACAACATTGTGACGTACACAAATAATTGCTATGTTTCTATATTTTTTTTCCCTTTTTAATAAAAATAAATCTCATAAAAACTGTTTGGTAACTAAAAAGTATAAAACATTTGAATGACTTTTAAATTTAAAAATATCTTAAATTGACTTTTCAAAACTCAATAATAATCTTAAAATTTGGAATGAAAGGAGTACATAATTTATAGAGGCTATATAGATTTAAATGTTTCATTAAGATCGAGGTATCTCTTAATGATTTTAGATTTATATATTTCTTTACCGATTAAGAGACGATAAGAGACGAATAAAATTTTACTAAACAACTTTACTTTCTTATCGAATCAGATGTAAAGCTGTTAAGAGATATTAAGAAGTAAATAAACACAACCTAAATGAATCTTCAAACTCATTCATTAGTTGAAATCCCATCCGGTATTATAGGTCCCCTCTCTTATTTTTATGGGTCAATGGCCCACAGCCCTGCGTAATTAGTAGAAATCCCATCCCGTATTTAATAGATCCCATCTCTCTTTTTTATGGGCCGATGGCCCAGTTTGCTTAATTAGCGGAAATCCCGATTCCCGTACTGTAGATCCCATCACTCTTTTATGAGCCGATGGCCCACAGCCCGAACTTTGCCCATATTGGTCTGCTCCAACAAATAGATTTTTTACGAGTGTGTTTCCGGAACTCCCCTCTTACATATGTGGTGTATAATCTTCCAACTCAAAAATTGTATATGTAAAATTATCAACTAGAATATATGATGATCAATTACCCAAAATGAAATGAGCACTTGTTTGTAATTAGCAATTACCCATTATTTTTCTTTGTCTGTAATATAGTCTTTAAGCTTTTGCTCAACAAAATGGAGAGTTGCTGTTATAGTTCCATCAGCACATCTTCCTCCTCATCCTCCTCCAGTATTCTCAACTTTCAGGTAATACAACCCATTTTCCCTTTATGCTCTTTTCCATTTATTCATGCCCCTTTATTTGTGTGTATAAATTTAGAGTTTTAACATTTCAAAATTTTTATCAGAATTTATATTATGGATATTGTTATAATTGTTGATAAGTGTGATCAGGTAATAGTGCTGTTCTGATTCATGTTTATGTTATGTGTTCCAAATGAATATGCAAGTAAAGGTTAGCATCCACTTGTGAAAACTTTGCTGCAGTATATTATCTAAAGATTTATTTGGTAATTAATGATAGATTTATGTTGTAAGTTGGAACAATTGCCTTGCTGAGTTGGGTTTCTGTTTGATAAAAACTAATGCATTGGTTGTTCTTGTTTCATTTATTGCTTTTAGGTGTCAGCTTTTGATTATAGAAGGGATTTGATTCTATCAAATCCCACATATAGCTTGTTATCTGTGTAATGTTTCATTTGAGACGACAAGTCTTAGTGATAGGATCCGTCAATGCCTTTTGGACGTCATTTAAAAAAAAAAATACTCCTTCCATGCATCAATTTGATCATAAAAGTCAATTAGGACAAATAAAGCTGGACGGAGGGAGTATATCGTGTTGTTAAGAAAGAACACCTTCTTACCTCTTGTAACCTACTCAATTGGTATTGCAGGGTGTTTCATTGTCTGCTGATAGAAGATTTTGTAGGACTGCTTCAGTTCCTCGGACGCATTCTTGTTTGCTTACTAAACCATTTCTTCAACTTAGCAACAACTTTCAACCCTTAATTTACCGACAAAGCTCTTCCTATCTCTCTTTGAGATTGTATAAGGGGACCATATCTGCCGAAGCTGAAAAGAAAGGTTGGGATTTTGGCAGATTTATAAAAACATTATACTTTTTTAATGGACCTCCATCTCCTGCTAAGGTTGGTGTTGTTGCCAATAATTCAATTTTCTTCTGTAATCACTTTTTATCTAAAAAAATATCTTCTTCTATTGCAAAAAGAAAATCTTTCTTATGTTTGGAGCTGTAGCTTTTTGTTGCTTCATCTGACATATATTTGTTTTTAAAAAATATTTGAAGTTCTTTGATTTTCTAGTTGAGAAACTGTCTGGTCCATCTCCTAGTGAACCAGTAAAGTCGATGGACACTTCTGGAATCGTCCTAGTGGCTGGAGCAACCGGTGGTGTTGGAAGAAGAGTCGTGGATGTTTTACGGAAAAAAGGATTGCTGGTTCGAGTCTTGGTAATTGCCAATTATTTACTTATTTGTGTGATACTACTGTGATCCTGAATTTGGAGTTTTAAACTTTAAAGTATAATGGACTAAATTATCGGGAAGAAGTGTATTGTTATATACTCACTGTAATATGTAATATTTGATCAGGCTTCTTATATTCCTTTTCATAATTTGTTTTGATCTCATATGAGGCTTATTTCAGGTCAGAAATGAAGAGAAGGCCAGAAGATTGCTAGGTCCAGATGTTGACATGGTGAGCTAGCTTCCCTTGAATTTACTGACTCTATAGTTGACTACAATTGGACTATTGATTTAATTGTTGCTTTATTATCCTTTTTATCCTAGGTGGAATTAGTTTGGATTCTAATGTTTAAACCTTGAGATCCAATTTCCAGGCTTGTTATTTTGAGAAATTTATCCATAAAGTGATCTCATTTTGACTTTCATATAGCACGTAATTATATGTACCATGCATGCAATGGATTTATGTTCAAGCAAATCTGGACAAGTTTTTAACTTTCTGTCTATTGTTGTTAGGAATTAATGAAATATACCTAGAGAACATACTAAACAGAACAGAGGTGGTGAGAGAAATAACAGCCTAGATAGAGAGAAAATTTACCTATGAAAGGAGAAAATGCAGTATCAACATTACTTCAAAGTTACATTAGACAAAGGATATGTTGGGTTCTTGGACAACTATTAATGTGTATTCACTTTCTCACTTAACTGATGCTGCGGCATCTAATGAATGAGTCAACCACCAAAGAAACCATATAACTTCAATTGGAACCATGAAATTATTTTTCTGATTTTATCTGCTTAATCCAGGAAAAATAATGTTTAGTATTTAGAACTGCTACAGAGCTACTTAAATTGGTTAACATTATGCTTTAGACTTGCACTAATTTTTAGATGTATCAGCCATAGCACCAACTATTAGATTCTATTTGCGGCAATTTATTCTAGAATTCACATTTAAGCTTCCTTGGCATTAAATGTTTACTTTAAGGGAGGGAAAAATAATTCCCAATTATGTTGATTTCCAGTAAATAACTATATCACTACAAAAATGATTCCCAATTATGTTGACAATGTCTTCCCTTTGCAACTGAATTTTGACATGATTATATGTGAAGTTATTCTCTATTCACCCACCATGGTTAACTTGTTTGCAATACCCAGTCCTTTCTGCATCTGAATTGAGCTTGTTGAATACTGTTTCCCTTGTCTGCTCAACCAAAAATTCAAAGTCAGGTTTCTGGGTGAGAAATATTTGTGAATGTGTTAGTGGTGGCATTCTTTTCATAACATTAGTGTCTAGATGGAGAGGCATAATCACCTGTATATATTTCATATTAGCAAAATGGTCCGTGCTTCCAACAATATAATAAACTGGTTCATGGTGCCCAAACAAGTAGGGCCTCCCCATTTTGCATATATTAGCCACGATATGGAATAGTTATTGATTGTTTGGGAGCCTGATAAATTTCATTACTATTATATGCCATTTGAGAACCAGTTATACCTTTTCTTATCAAAATAATATAGGATTTAGTTAGTCGAGTATTATTTTCAATTCGAATACTTTTACCATTTAGTCGAGTATTGTTTTCAATTCGAATACTTTTACCATTGCTTCTTTCCAATTTTCCACGTCTCCAAAACTAATTTAATAAGTATAAAGGGAGATGAAATTTATGCTCGATTACCTCCATGCTCCTAATCAAGTTGGTTTTCACAAAAAAAATTCAGATTGTTGGAGATATCACAAAGGCTAGCACTCTACTCCCCGAGTACTTTAAAGGAGTGAAGAAAGTCATTAATGCAGTTTCAGTTATTGTTGGTCCAAAGGAAGGAGACACTCCTGACCGGGCCAAATACAGTCAGGTATGCATAATCATAGTTATCAATTGGTAAAATTTCTCCAAATTTTCATGTTTAGGAAGTCTTGTTGGTGCATCAATAAGAATTCCTACTTTTGATCAAATCCCTGGGTTTGATATACATTTGTTTGTATATCATTTGGCTGCCATGCCATTTTTTTTCTCATTTTTTTTCTCCCTCACTATTCTAATATGCTATTATGTACAGGGAATCAAGTTCTTTGAACCAGAGGTCCTCAATTGACTGCCTTGCAACTTTCATTAGGGAGCTTAGTTTGCAACTACATTTGCTTGTACCATTTATCTTCAGTTGGCAAACACGGTTATCAATTCATTTTTTATTTGATTAATGGAAACAGATAAAAGGTGATTCACCTGAAATGGTGGAGTATGTTGGTATCAAAAATTTGATCAATGCTGTAAAGGGGAGTGTCGCACTTCGAAGTGGAAAACTTGTGTATGGATTTGAAGGTATGCTTTTACACTGTTAAACTGCTCCTTACCATCTGTTGCATCCACTGGCGAAGCCACCCTTTAGGGTGTGGGGTCAATTGACCCCCACTGAAAAAAAAATTATTTTATAATATATGATAAATTTAAAAGAAATTTAGGTGTAATGAATAAATTGACCCCACTGAAACTTTATAATTTTTTAATATTCGGGGTCAAATTGATATTTTTATAACTTTCTCAATTCCATATTACTCCTATTCCTTGATGTATGCATCTTCCTCTAATATTTTTAAAATAAATAATAATCTAATTTATATTATTTTTATAACATAAGAAATTTAAATATTCATTAACAAATTTGTGATTAGAAAGGCGTATTCAAGTAAGGGGTGTGTATGTATATATAATGTTATTACTTGTTATATTAACAATATTGTAACCAAATACATGTTTTACATATGTAATCAGCAAAAAAACACAAAATTATCTAAAAAATTGGCTCGGAGGAGCTGCCCCCGAAGCCACTGGTTGCATCTGAGTATTACATGCCTATTTGATATCTGATCATGGTCTAGTCACATAATTACATGAAAATCTGCCAAGAAGTTTTAGTTAAAGGGAAAGGCAAGGGAACTTGATGGAAATACATAAAACTATGTTTTTTGTAATGGATTTACAATTGCAAAATGACAACCAAATTTTAAAATTTCACTTTTATTTTCTTGTTCCTTTTTTACGTCTATACAAACACTTGATAGTTATATCGAGCCAGAGGAAAATGCTACTAAGAGTAAGAACTAATTTACTCTGATGCAGCTGAATTTTAAAAAATCTTAGTGGATAATCAAGAATAATGGAGTTTCCAATAAGTGATGAGTATTAATAATGGAATTGTACTTCTTGATAATTTGCAAGCATGCCACTTATATTGAACAAACTTCTGAAAATATGAAATCAACATGAGATTGTTCCAATTGAATTCTCTTCTCTTATCTGGATCAACTTCAGCTCTTAAAACTGTGCAGGTGATTCATCTAGAGATCTTCCTTGGGGTGCTTTAGATGATGTTGTGATGGGAGGGGTTAGTGAAAGTGCATTCCGAGTAGATGCAACAGGTGGTGAAAATGGTGGATATACAGGGCTCTTCACAGGTTTGTTCTTGTTATAGATTTGCAAACTACACCGTAAAGACCTGGTAAAACCTAGTCTAGAATAAGGCTCAATCCACGTCCAATAGCACCAACTGGGTCTTATTGTCCGACCCAAAAGTCATTACAATCGTCGGTAATCTTGGTAGTAGAGTCAGACCTTTTATACGGTCCAATCAATAGTTAATCCCACATGTTCCGATGTGGGATTAGGGTATTACATCTATAATCTTATGGAACAAAATTTATGTTGACATAACAGCTGTAATTCCAGTGAAACTAGGGCAGCTAATTTTTCATTTACTAATTACTTTACTTCTGCATTTCCTCAGGTGTGGTATCCACTGCAAACAATGGGGGCTTTACTAGTATAAGGACAAAGGTGAGTTGTTTATTTTGTCCTAGTAAACTATCAATTTTTGAAAACTTGATTTCATAAAGTATCAATTTTGTCCAATGCAGAGACTTTTGATGCTTTCTACAAAAATTCGAGAATATATTTAATCTCTTAATTCCTGAAAATTTTGCAGAAATAAGTTATAGTTAGCAATTCATATTTTTTAGGTTGTATAGACAAGATTATCGACCTTTCTTCTGCTCAAAGCCAGTACCTTATTCATTCCTTGATTTTAATGTTGGCCATCGTGGTATAATGGTAAAATAATTGGGTTATCAAGCTTGGGAAGTAAGAACATATGATCAGCTATGGGAGCAGTTATTTCTGCAAACAAAATATATATGCGAGGGTCTGCACTCTGCAAAGTTTTCAAAGACTTGGCCAAGTCTGATTCCAAATGACGGTAAAATGGTGCATGCCTAAAACCTATTAAAAATAAATAAATTTTGGATGCTTGTCTGAACTCTGACTGCACAATAGCAGACGTAAATCGTGAGAAATTTATGTAACAGGGTTGGATCAGGGTTTGCCAGATTGAACACTTCAATAGTTATATAACTATATTTTAGTGTGTATTAACTTCTCCTAAAAATGGTCTCACTGATTGGTAGAAGTCATATAACAAAAAACATACATCATGCAACTACTAATGGACTTGTTAATATTTTATATTTAGATAAAGGATCAGTGTACTATCAACTATGTCACTACTAAAGAAGGAATTCCTGTATTTGTTTTCAGAACTTCTCAATACCAGAAGACCTTTCTGCGTATGATGGGTTTGAGCTGCGTGTTAAGGGTGATGGCCGAAGATATAAATTTATTGTTCGCACTAGCCGTGATTGGGATACAGTGGGTTATACATCTGGCTTTGACACCGTAGAAGGTCAATGGCAGTCGGTAAGTGAAATCAGTATGGCTTGATCTGTGAATTTTATTTAATAATTCATTCTCAATATTTGATCTATTTACTCTTAGGTACGCGTGCCATTTTCTTCTTTGAGGCCTATATTTCGAGCACGAACAGTATCAGATGCACCGCCCTTTGAGCCAAGCCAAATTATATCTTTGCAGGCAAGTTTCTATGAATTATGATTACTTTCTTAGTCTTTCTTTCAATGTCATGTTTATTTTTTTTCCATGTATTTCCTTGTGACATGCACAATCTTTACAGCTCATGTTCAGTAAGTTCGAATATGATGGGAAACTGAACCCTACATTTGTAGAAGGTCCATTTCAGCTTCCAGTATCAAGTATACGCGCATATATAAAGGAACCCATCACTCCCAGGTTAATATTTCTGTTCTCTTGTTGAAATCGATTCATGGTGTGAAGATTTATCTCGAAGCAATTAATATATGGTGACCTTATGTTTTGTGTTAAATACCAATTGGTTGTGTAGGTTTGTACACGTGGGCTCTGCTGGGGTTACCAGAGTTGAAAGACCTGGACTTGACTTGAGCAAACAACCTCCAGCTGTCCGCATGAATAAGGAATTAGGATATATCCTTACCTTCAAGTTGAAGGTATCATACTCTACTTCCATTCTATTATCCTAGTATTAGCAAAAAAAATTAATTTACTCAATTCATGACGGATGTCAAGTTGTCATTTCATTGTTTGCTAAACCTGAGCACTATTCTCCTGATCGTATACTGTATTGAAAACGCAGTCCACAAGCTGAAAAATTCAACCTTTCTTAACTGAAATTTGATTAGCCTATGATGTAGTTTGGCAAAGATCAGGTCAAGATCAATGTCACTGTTGGATTGAACAATATCACTCTTTATCGTCAGATGGCTCTTAGTGAGTTATGTTTTATGCATCAGTCCACTATTTATCTTAGTTTTCTTATGTTGGTTATGCTGCAGGGGGAGGATTTGATACGTGAAAGTGGAATTCCATATACAATTGTCAGGCCTTGTGCCTTAACTGAGGAACCAGGCAGGAGCCGATCTGATTTTTGAGCAAGGAGACAATATAACGGTATTAGCATCGGTTGAATCCATGCACACGATATCATTCCAACCAAAGCAATCTAAAACAACTAATACGACCTGTACTGGGTTGCACTTTGCTTCTGTGACTTTGACAGGGGAAGATATCCAGGGAAGAGGTTGCTCTAATATGTGTTACTGCTTTGGAAAGTGCAAATGCTTGCGACAAGACATTTGAGGTTGTTATTCTATTTAAGTTGTCTGAGTTATGAACCAAAGCACACGGCGAAGCGCTCACATCTTTGATTAGATTAGATTAACCGAGTGGTTAAAATCGCAGCAGCTTTTAATTCCATTGCTTGAAAGCTAAAAAGCTCTTGGCTACGAATATTATAGAAGTCTTGAAGTGGCTGTGAATCCTCACCTCACTTTTGTTGCAGGTTAAGAGTGTGATTCCATTTAGTGAGTCATTCGCCGTAGACCCAGAAAACCCTCCACCTGAGAAAGATTACGACAAATACTTCAGCACTTTGAAAGGCGGCATCACAGGGAAAGAAGCCTTGGAAAAAAGTCCTGTTCCTGTCTAATGAGTATGCATGCATGGTGAGTTCTTAATCTACAGTTGCCGTATGTTTTATAATTTAGACAAGACAAGATACCGTATTTTGATGAGAAAGATGCATCATCCTTCCTATATGATGATTATACATGATGATGTTCTGAATGAGGTGCATTAAATTCTTCATTCGTTGTTCGTTGAATATTGCATGTAGTACCTTGATGCTGGACGCAAGGATCAAAGTTCATCCAAGACGTATAATTGTTCCTCTAAATTAAGCAGATGCTGGAATTTGAATACATTTTTTTAGATCCACCGGCCGATTTCATGCTTTGCTACACTTGGTTCTACCTACGGCCTGGGGAGAGGTTCTATGATGAGGGAGGAGAATTTTGGGAAGAAGTGTACATTTGTATGGATTGGCATTTGGAGCACTTGATAAACCTAGCTATATTAGACAAATATGTACACATTTTGGTATAATGACAGGAAGAAGTATATACATATGTACTTCCTTATATTTGTCTATATATATGACAAATATGTACACATGCATTTTAGTAAGAAGTGTATACGTACGTACTTATATTGGTCTATTTTCTTGGAGTAATGTAATTTATTGAGTAATAATTCATGCATAATGTCCATAGAAAAAAGGTAAACATTTTCAGTTTTTATTTGCCAAATTCAGCAACTTATCGTGTAATAAGCTGTTTTCAAAAAGGTGGTGCAAAACAAAATGTTGAATAAGCCGCTTAAATTAAGCTAATAAATAAGCTATGTGCTGTTTTAAAATAAGCTGCTATATTAAAATAAGGTGCTATAAACATGAATGACTATTGTACTAATTATATGCTGTTTTAAAATAAGGTGCTATAAAACCAGCGCCATAAACATGAATGGCTATATATGATCAGTTGATGACTAACGACGGATTCGGTTAACATGAAGTTAATTTCATGGTAAGTTGGTCAATTGAACAATACAGTGTTGACACGCGGAAAGAGAGATCACTCTCCCGACCTGCGTGTCGACACTGTATTGATCAAAGTTAACTTCATACTAACCAGTTTCTGATCAGTTGGAATCAAGCAAATCCTCAACTTTTTCATGGAAGAATCATAATGATGGAAAAATTGGTTTTGTTGGTGTCAAAATCTTGCCAACTTGTACAAGTGTAAAACTTAAAAGTGGAGTGGTATCTATTTGGAATTAAAGGACTAGGAAAAGAGACATCAAAGGAAAAAGGGAGAGAGAAAGGAAAAAAGGTAGGATAGAGAATGGGTGCAGCTGGATTGTCTGTCTGTTTGCAATCAATCATACACAGCTGCTGCTGGTGGTTGCGGAAAGTCCACCCAAACTACTTAAAAAAAAAATATGCTACTATCACATAAAAAATAATTTCATAAAGTTCAGATACACACACATGTATATTGTGGGTCCCACGTACCAGGCGGGGTTCAAAAATATACATGTGTGTGTATGTAACTTTATGTGACCATTTTTTATGTGATAGTAGCATTGTTGGCTTAAAAAATAAAACTCTGATTCTGATTATTTAAAAGCTGAACATAAGTACATGTTGAAGGTTGGAAATTTGAGGAAAAAGACGAATATAATAATTTGATATTAGATTTCTTAGATAAAATATAATTAGGCTTAAGTTCATTAAGAGCACATTTGGAATGGCTATATATGATCAGTTGAATGACTAACGACGGATCCCGTTAGAATGAAGTTAACTTCATGGTAAGTTGGTCAATTGACCAATACAGTATTGACAAGCAAAAAGAAAGATCATCCTTCCGACCTGCGTGTTAACACTGTATTAATTAAAGTTAACTTCATGCTAACCAATTCCACTAATGACTAATCAGTTGGAATCAAGCAAATCCTCAACTTTTTCATGGAAGAATCATAATGATGGAAAAATTGGTTTTGTTGGTGTCAAAATCTTGCCAACTTGTACAAGTGTAAAAGTGGAGTGGTATCTATTTGGAATTAAAGGACTAGGAAAGAGACAGAAAAGGAAAAAGGGAAAAAGGTAGGATAGAGAATGGGTGCAGCTGGATTGTCTGTGTGTCCGTCTGTTTGCAATCAATCATACACAGCTGCTGGTGGTGGTTGCGGAAAGTCCACCCAAACTATTGCTTAAAAATAAAACTCTGATTCTGATTATTTAAAAGCTGAACATAAGTACATGTTGAAAGTTGGAAATTTGATCAGGAAAAAGACAAATATAATAATTTGATATTAGATTTCTTAGATAAAATATAATTAGGCTTAAGTTCATTAAGAGCACATTTGGAATTAGGAAAACTCGAGTGAAGAGGAAGGAAAAATGGAAATAAAATGAAATATAAAAATTTATCAGAGTGCTTTTAGCATTTATTACACTAAAGTTCAACATTGTTCTTGATATTAGTCTCTCTTTTTTTTATATTTTGAAAAGTAAATGTAATTAAATTGATCTTCATTAAGATAATTTATTTATTACTCCATTATTTTCTTTAATTTTCTTTTTCCTTTGTCATTTGCATGCCTTGTTTCCCAACAAATACACAGACACAGTAATCCTCCTCAGCTGGTTTCTTCTAGTGTGGATGTTCAAGAAGTGGATAACTAAAGAATAATACTGCGTTTGGATTGAAGGAATGGAATGAAGATTGGAATGATTCATTCCATTTTAGTTGGAATGAGTTATTCTATATTCTCCCTCCCTCAAGACCTTCATGACTCAATGATAAAAAAAACTACTCACAAAGCTTTGAACATGAAATCTTGGGCAAGAATGTTAAATTTCAGTCGAAAATAGCAAAAAAAAAAAATAGTTCAATTCATTCTAATCGCAACCAAATATAATTTTTTTTTATTACATAGAAATAAATCATTTTATTTTTACCTTTATTCATTCAATCCAAACGCAGCATAAAGTTGTGTAATAAGAACGAATATGCAACACCTCCGAGTATTATATAAGAGAACATTAATTAATGACGAAGTGGGAACAGATCTCAAAGAAACCCACTGCATGTCTTTTGCAGATAGAGGCAGTCTGGTTATTCCATCTTATTATAATTAAACTACATGTCAATGAGATTTGAGTCAACCTATATATATATATATATCATTTTGTATCTTGTTTTGCCTACGGCCTACGACGCATTAGAAAATATTGTATTGTTCATTCAACTTCTCTCTCAACTTATTCTTCAGTTTGAAGCATTTAATTGGTTCTCAATTTCATAATATGGTGAAACATCTAATGCGTGCATAGTATTGGGAAATGCATGAATTATATTATTAATCACAAAATATAATTAATGACATCATTTTTGTTGTTGCCATTGTGTGCTTGTATTTTTGGGATCGAAGAAGTATATATATAGTAATGAATAAATATATTTTATATATATATATATATATATATATATATATATATATATATATATATATATATATATATATACATCTCCCCCACATGGATTAATTAATGCATAATGGCAATCAAAATTGCTACATTTTCTAAGCCACAAACTAATTAATGAAATGGTATATGTGTGGAATTTTTTTTTCCTTGGAAAAGAAGCGAGTAGTACATTTACAATAGAAACAAGTAGGAGCAGAAATAGGAGAGAATTGAATATATACCCAAGCTTCAGCAAATTCTCTTTGGAGAGCACCAAAATGCCTGCACATTAGCACATATAAGATATATCAATGATAAGTAAATCTTTAGTTTATGTACATTCATAAGCACATAATTAAACTCAAATCCCCTATCTATTCTGTATATATCAATATATGTAATTATGTATATGTATGAAAAAATCTATTCAAAATTGGTTAAAGGCAACCGCCCAAAAAATAGTTGGGTGGACGACATTTAAAACTATAGTCCGCCCAATTGTTTGCCAATCCTGCCAAACAATTGAGATGAATTTTAGTGCTAAAATCCATATGCTCAATTGTTTGACGGATGTTGACTATAATTAACGTTGATTATGAATCATTCTCTTTGTATATATACACATGTATATGTATATGTATACATAAACATACATACATCGAAACAAACTCTATTTCTTTTTCTCTGGCGGGCTTCCATAACATTTTGCAACTTGAGAAGCATGTCATTTTGGGTTATAATCTTTCCATGTGAGCTCAAGAACAGGTTGCGCTGGACCGGAGGAGACCACAGCCCACTTCGGGAATAATCAAAACCAAACTCTGATACATCACTGAACTTAATTAGAAGTCTGGTTGATACAGATTTGGAAACCAACTGGACTCTAATATCAGGGCAAGATGAAGCATGAATATTATGCAATGAGGCAGCTGCAGGGAATTTTGAAATGGAGGATTATTGAGAATTGAAATTAACTAACTTTCAAGAAAATATATATTCCACTAATGGTGAGATTTAGATGGAAAAGGAGACAAGAATCATGTGTATATATATATATATATATGTATGTATATATATAAAGTGAGAAGACAAAATGATAAGGACGTGTATGGTTGAATGCAATCATGGAAGTGGACGTGGATAACATGATTAGCTACGCTAAAACTTCATATACTCCATTATTTGGTTTTTGAATAGACATATATCATGTGCTAAGCTTGTTTTATGATAGTTGCAGTTTGTTATACTATTTTAAGCTAAGGGTTGATTACTATGCTTTTAGGCAGGTGAACCTTCTGTCTGTCTGTCTTTCTTCTCTTCTCTTCTATTTTCTTTCGAGTATTTCATTCCGTCCTATCCGAACAAAAATAATATTGTTATACTAATAAGTGTCACTTAAATTATGACCTAGAATAATTATAAAAATATCGTTAAATGTATATTTATTCTGAGTATTATGTTTGCACTTGCAATATCAGCCGTCTTATTTTGAAGGCTGATATTACTTTAGCAAAAATAATAGCCTACTTCACCTTAATTTAGTGAACTAAGCTCAAGAATTTAGAATTTTTTAAAATTAATTTTAAAACCCAAAGTATATCTCTGATTTTTAAGGAAGGAAGTTATATTTTGAACCTTGTTCACTTACTAAATGAAGGAGATCCAACAGTTTGTCAACAATTGGAGTCAGTTAAAATCCCAAATTATTAGTGTATAATTTTGTCCCAAGTGGACTAATATATACTCCCTCCTTCCTTAAAAAAAAATATGTCATCAAGCACAAAATATTTTATCCACAAAAATATATTAATAATATAAAAGTTCTCAAAATGACAAAAATATTTTATCCACAAAAGAATATTTAAAAATATACAAGTTAAATATTATGACATCCCCAAAATCCATGTAATAGCTACAACAGATATGATGCTCATTATTCATCATCATTCACAACATCTATCTAATACTCCCTTCGTTAGAGTGCAGTTTTAGTTAAAAGCGCACAAATCAATAAGTGGGATAAAATGACAAAGCTAACTTTCTCTTCTTTTAGTGCATTAACTTTCCCATTTAGTGCATTAATTAAAATAAGAGCATATTTGAAAAAGAAGCTTTGGGTTCCTAAAACTGCATTCTTTAAGAATAATTTTTTTGGACTAAAACTACACTCTTTAAAGAACGGAGGGAGTAACATAAATTTAAAGACATAAAAGTAAATACAGTAATATTACAAACTTACAATACATGTCTTTCAGCATTCTTAGCTTCTAGACCTAACTTACTATTACAAACTTATACAAAAAATAATACAACTATAATAAACTATTACAAATTAAGTTACATCATTTAATATAAATTATTCTATTACAATAATGCATTATCTATTCTTTCACTTTTCCTTTTTCTTTATCTTTTCCCGAACTTTTAGGGCTTTCCGCTTTAGCTGAAAAATATCATATTCACAAGAGTGAACAATTAGATTGCTCAGTAAATATAAAGAATACAAATAAAAAATAATAATATCTGACATTCGCTAAATAACATTTCTAATGAACAAATAAGAGTTCAATAATATTTTCTCAAGATAAAAAACTTGTAATTTCAAGGTTTCATATGATTTCAACATATATTGAAAGATAACTGAGTGGCCATAAAAAAACATGAACTATATAACATTTATTCAATTGTCGTGGACACGGAGAATTCTCAAAATTTGTTCAACAGTCACAAAGACTGTGAACTCTCCATAGGGTATCATTAGGGGATCAACCCAACGACACCTCATTTTACGCGTAACATCATTTCCATATCATATTTAATTTGGACAGCATATGTCGGTTATCCGACCACAACACAATATCTCTTATTTTTAAGGTTGTTTTTCTCAATTTTAAAATCAGAGTTCGTAAATTTAGATTGAATTTAAATTAACTATCTTCAAAGCATATTTAATAAATAAATAATTTAAAGAATAACATCACTTAGTTTAGCAGAAACAATTGACATAAACTCACTTCTCAAAAATAATTTATGAAATAAACAATAACTTTACTAAATAAAATGTAGTTCGGTATATAAATTAAACAATTATAATTGCACATAAGTACGGGAATTGAACTTGCCTGTTAAGTGTGTATTTCCCTCGTAACGTAACATACAATATCCATAATGGTTTATTTAAATAACTTAACTATTATTATTAATAGTTACTGTCGGTAACTATTTGTACAACCGCGCGTTTCAATATTTTTGTTTAACGTAAATTCATTCTCGAGTATATATCCTCCCATATCATTTTCATTACCTCACTATATTAATGTTTAATTAATACTTACTTAAGTTCATGCGTTCCATATTAATGCGTTTTAATCAATAAAATTATAATACGTATTTTCTGCTTTTACTTTAATTAGTTTTTTTTTCTTAATTTTTCCATTAAACCTTCTGTGGGCCTAATTAAGTGTAAATTAGGATTCCACGACCTCATTAAATGTACAAATTAGGGTTCGCATGACCTAATTTAAATGAAGACGAAAAAGTCGAAAATAAAGATGCTAGACCCGAGAGAAGCCTCCACGTGTCCCGAGGCAGAAGGCTCGTGGAGGCGGCTCGTTTTGAAAATTGATTGAGGGATTGGATTGGTGGCTAGAAGAACAGGACGATCTGGGCATTGCTCTGTTGACTAAGGGTATTTCTAAAATTTTCCCGAGGACAATGCCTGGCACGTGACCACTTTCCAAGAAACTCTATAAATACCCCTTCCATTCCATTGGGAAGGGGGCCTCTCTCCAGACCTCTCTTCAGACACATGACTTGGACTCTTGGAAAATCGAAGGACCTGTACATTCTCTCTCAACACTCAAGAAGACTCTTGGAATTCCAATAACCCTAACAAGATTTTCGAATTCTAGGAGTGGAAGGACTCAAGAAGAAGGCTCTTGGAATCCCAATAACCCTAACACGGTTTCTGGATTCTAGAAGTTCTGCCACGCGTCATTGGAGTAATCGCCCACCTGTCGTTCTCCCCTCTTCAATCAATCAATCAATTCCGTGCTCTTCGTGGATTTTCCTCCTCCTCAGCCAACACAAAACCCTAACCCTAGCAAGGTACGATTTCCTTGCCCACATTAAATTGGAGACTCTGCTGGGGAGATGTAGAATTCGTGAAGGGCATGCCCACAACACGAAGTGGGAGAACTACAGGATAAGCTTCATCAACAAATAGCATTACTTCACCAGATCTAGTTCCAAGGCAAGCAAATCAAGCTTTCCAAGGCGCAAATCTGGATCTTGATCAACTAATTATCGAAGACATTTCGGAAGGAAGTTCAACATCACCATACATGGCTATTCAACAACAAACAAATGTCAGGCGGACCGGCGCAGGAAGGCAAGGCGAGGACGAAAGCGGAGAGCAGTCGAACGCTGTGCAACTGGAGATGCTCAAGGCATTGAAGGAAGCATAGGAAGGACAAGGGATGATGATGGCCATGATGCTGGAGATGCAGAGGAAGCAGGAGGAATTGGGGAACTTCCGCCAGCAGTTGATGCAGATC
Source organism: Panax stipuleanatus (assembly GCA_020205555.1). Classification (NCBI taxonomy): domain Eukaryota; kingdom Viridiplantae; phylum Streptophyta; class Magnoliopsida; order Apiales; family Araliaceae; genus Panax; species Panax stipuleanatus. The sequence goes on along the minus strand of CM035121.1, from coordinate 145,480,409 downwards.
CCCACTTTCAAGGCCATGTTCCCAGGCAGTTCGCAGGAAGAACAAGTAGGAGGGGAAGACAACAACAATGGCAGCAATAACAAGGAGAACCAGATTGTACCTCCATTAACGGAGAATCAATCAGTTCCAATCATCAACTTAGAACTCCAGAACAGTGGTGACGCGCCACAACTCGGACTGAAAGCAGTCCAACCTTAGACAAACATCATCCCGACTGCTCTCCCCTCGTTTTCACAAGTGCATGTGCCAACCATCCCAAGCTATGTCTAGCAAATGAGCCAAAAACTGCCACCAGCACAAGCGTTGCACAATGCAAGTGTACACCAACCAATCTCTTTGACGTACACCCCACCAATGCAGCAGTACATCGCAGCGCCCCAGAGAATCCATGCCGTGAGCCAGTACGTGACGAAGGATGATATGATCGACGTGATTAATCAACTTCGCCGGCAGACATCCCGACCTTCGGAGTTAGACTTTACTCCACCTTACCCGACACACATTAGGAGGCAGCCTTACCCAACAGGGTATATTGAGCATCCCCAACACTTTCCAAAATATAACGGGGAGAAAGGGAATGCCAGGGAGCATATTGCCAGGTTCGTGGAGTCGATGTCTCCGTGGCTAGGGTATGATAAAGTAAACAACCACAACTTGTTGATTAGGGAATTCAACAAGACCTTAACGGATAGTGCTTTCAGTTGGTCCTATAATTTGGAGAAGGGATCAATCCATGATTGGAATGATCTAAAATTGTAATTTTTAAGAAGTTTTTCTATGTGCAGAAACAGGTAACCATTGTAGAGATGGTGTGATTCAAGCAGAAGCCGAACGAGGAGCTATCAGACTATGTGGACATATTCAGGGCCCAAGCACAGAACTGTGCAGAGCCAATTGAGAAAAAGAACTTGGTCAGCATATGCAACAATGGTGCCTTAGATGCCTTTAAGCCCCATCTCATTACAAAAGCCTGTGACTCATTTGCGACTCTCTCGTCTTTTGCACAAGACTTGGGAGGAATCATGACATTACCCACCTGCCATGCGACGATTACATGGAAGGGCAAGAGGACGGCAACCGTGGCCTTGACAGATTCCCAGTCAAAACCACAAGGGGGCAAGAGGGAGAAGAACGAGAGAAATTTTAATCGAAGTAGAGGAAAGCCCGGAGATAAATATGCAGCAAAGCCAGTTCCGGAGGCTATTACATGCAGTGAGAAGGCATTCAGAGGTCTGTATGAACAATGGATTGAGCATGGAGTGGTGAAACCTCCAAGGCCCCGGTTGGTTGTGACGGAAGAGATGAAAAAAAGATCGAACTTCTGTGCATACCACCAATACGCAGGACATTCCACTATGGACTGTTACAGTCTGCAGAGGATATACCATGAGAAGTTGGCGGTCGGAGAGATTGAACTAGGAAAAGAAACGTGCAACACTATCACCCATGGTGCAGCCCCGAAAGTCAATATGATGGACAACCCAAATACTGGCTCTACCATCAAAAGAACTCTGAACTATAGATACAAGAATTGACGAATTAAAAATCCACCCAAGATGGTGGTCTGCCGAAAATGATGGTTGAAGTCCTCAGGAGTATCTCTTGCCAAGAAATTGGGTGACCAAGGGAGGAGGCACTAGAATTGATAAAAAAAAATCCACCCAAGATGGTGGTCCAAGTCCTTGTAAAATACACTTGCCAAGAAATTGGATGACCCAAGTGACGAGGCACCCGATTTCAAGTCCTCGTAGATCACACTTGTCAAGAAATTGGACAACCCAAGTGACGAGGCACCCGAGTGTTACACTTTATCATTAAAAGTGAATGAGGCACCTGACTATAAGTCCTCAGATCCGAAAAGTTATACTTTCAACTTCAAAAGTAATTGAGGCACCTGAGTATAAGCCCTCAACCCCGAAAAAGTTACACTTAGTCTTCAAAAGTGGTGAACGTTATGCTTTCTCCGACAAAAATAAGATTTACTTTCTTTTATGAAAATCTGATTGTTACGCTTTTTCGTTAAAAGCAATCTGATTATTAATAAAATGACAAACTTTCACTTATACTTGAATAATTTTCTGATTCGTTAAAAAAAAGTATGGATTCAAGTGATTGGTTTGCGAGAAATTGAATTTTTTTTTATGTTTTTAAACAAAATTCATGTTACTCTAGTATTATACATATTGTTGTCTTGGAGTATTAATTTGAAAGACTTACGATTCAATGTTTGAATATTGGGTCTTAAGAAAGAATTCAAGTTAAAGACAATTAATAATGTTGAAGAAACTTTATTCTGATAACGAAAATATAAATGCAAATGAGTCTTCTGAAACAGGAAATGAGAGACTACAAAAGTTCATGATCTAAAGGCCATGACATGTTGAATGGAAGAGGGGGCATAGCTAAAGCCTCCAAGTTGACAATGACAGTATCCCGAACCTTCGTATTTGAGGCTATCAGTTCCTCAAGGTCTTGGGCAGCTGACTCAATTCCCTGAAAGCTTGTTCTTTAATTTACCCATGGCATCTTGAAGCTCCTAAAGCTCTACATAAAGTAAGTCATGCTCATCATGATGACGTGAAGTGACCTCCGAAAGAAGTGCAACAATATGATAACTAGAAGTAAAGAGATCCAGCCTAGCACTGAAGGTAGACATATCAAGGCCCGTGGAGGATCAAGAAATCATCAACCTCACAACTAAGCCTATCTAAGTCCTCTGCTCGCAAAAAATAGAGACAAAGACTATGCATTTCGAGAATAAGGCTCGCAAGATGATCTTGCAAGAAGCCCTATGAATATGTATCCGACCAAGTATACATGGGAACTAAGAAGAAAAATGAAAAAATGAAGGAAAAGCCAAAGTCTCCTCGGGTTCGGCCCCTAAGGCTCAAACACCTACGGAGATTCTCCCCTCTTACCTTTGACTTCTCCTTGCTCGTTGATCAAGTTCCCGAAATAAAGCTACCTAGGGTTCGACCCCGAGAGTTCGACCACCTAGGGGAAAGTTCTTCTTCATCTTTTGTTCACCCCCGATTTGAAGCACGCTTACTTGATGCCTTCTCGATGACTCCTTGATTTTGAAGAAGAGAAGATAGAAGATAGAAGATTTTCTATGATGTCCAGGGAGATCTCCTCTAGAAGTCACCCCCTAGGGTTCGGCCCCCTAGAGGTTCCCTTTTCTAGGACTTTGGTCTTCGAGGCTTGGAAAATCGAGCTCTGCGAATTGTTCAGAAACTTGAAGGAAGACTTAAACACTTGAAATATTTTGCACAATCGTCCCACCAAAGGCGTGACTCATGTGCAGGGGGCAAAGGCGAGCAACTTATTGGTAGATGGAATTGACATCCTCCAGAGTAGGGGTGAATTCCCCTCAAGCAGTGACAAATGTGCAAGTAGAGGAGCACCATCGTGAGATCAATGCAGTAAGGGCGTTATGATTCTGTTGGATACGCAGGTCTCTACATAGCTGAACACAACGAAGGATGTCAGCACTCTTGAGTATGTCCACATAATCAGCGCTCCCTTAGGGTTCAGCCCGGCTACCTAGGGTGGTCTAACGGCACGGTCCTGCTTCCTTCGCGGTTCGTTGGTTGGACATCGGAGCTAAGCGCCATTTCGAGTTTCCGAAAGCATCGATCTTTCTTTATTATCCGAGGGAAAAAACCAAGATATAATCAAGGTAATGGGGCTCGGAAGACAAAAGAAAGATTCGAGTTACCTGAAAGAAGAAGCAAGCAGAAAAAACACACACAAGCAAAAAGAAGCCATTCGAACGAAAAAGAAAAGGGCCAAGACCCCCAGGATTCAATCCCTGTAGGGTTCGGCCACCTAGGGGGGTTTTCCTCTTTTATACCTTTGAGTTTTGTTGCTCCACAAATCAACTACTCGGAACGAATGTTTCTTCTCCGTGAAAATTATAGCCTTTTCTTTGAGAATATCCGAAGGAAAAAACCGAGATGTGATCAAGGTAATGGGGCTTGAAAAACGAAAGAAATAATACAATTGTCCGGAATAGATGATTCCTTGTTGCAGTGTTGCCTTCTCTCTTTGAGAATATCCGAGCCAAGATCCTTGTTAAGATGAAATGGCCCGGAATAAATGATTCTTCGTTGCGGTATTGCCTTTTCTTCGTGAATATCTGAGCCAAGATCCTTGTTAAGATGAAATAGCCCAAAAAAGAATATTACAATCACCTGAAAAGAAAAGAAATAAATGAGACAATCATGAAGAATCAACCAAACGGAAACCTCTATTAATATTATTTGGATTTATCAGATTAAAGCATGATGAGGTTGTATATGACAGATGTGTTGATCAATACATATTGCAAGATTGGTAGGATGGAGGAAGCCAGAGGAAGCTACGTGGCTGTACAAGGAAGGAATTATGCCAACAGTAATTATTACGTATAACACCTTATTTACTGGTCTTCATCATCGAAAAAAAAATACTTGAATTTGCAGCAGAGATGAGTGTCTGCAGTGTGCTCAGAGAAAGTATACACTTTCAAATTCTGAGTCACAATCCTTCCGGTGACTGTGGACACTACTTTTGGGAAAACATCGTCATCTTCTGTAGCCAAAGGACTTTTCCGGGGGCTAGGACTGCTGTTGCTTTTGATTTGTCTTGGAGATAATTTTTTTATCGGTATGCGGCGATTGGACCGATGAATTTGTCTTCGTTTCTTGTGTTTAACAGCGAAACTCCAATGATGGCGGTGACGGTAAGGAAGGAGTACTAAGACCCTATGGGTTTTAATTATAAATGCATCATATGGTTGATTATTACTTTTACAAAAGTCAATCAATTATGCATATAGATATCATTCATACATATAAATTATAAGACAATATTTTATATATATTGATTTTACATATGCATCTAATTTAGAATTAATATGCATATACATTGTTATACGAATAAGGCTGAAGTCCATGTTTACAAAATTTTGAACTTATTTTTGGTTTAATTAGTATAAAAATTATTTATATTCTCTTTTTTTAAAAAAAGTAAAAAAGTAAAAAAAAAGAAAAGAAAAGAAATTATTTACCGAAGTTGTGTGAAGCTATTATGTGATTGTAGTCTTGGCAATTGCAGAATAGTAATATTGATTCATTATATCACTCATTATATTATATTATATATAATTGAGATAAGTCAATTTTTTTTTATTATTATTGAAACAAATATTCTATTTTTAAATAGGAATGTTTTGATTTTATTTCCAAAATATTTGGAAGGATTTGATTTTCAAAATAAAATAAGATTTTATTTGGTAATATATAATTTCCAAATTTAATTTGATTATCTTGATTTAGTTTTCAAAAATTAAGGAAACAAAAAGTGAGTTGATTTTGTTTCCAAAATATAAGGAAGGATTTGATCTTATTTGATTTTATTTGATAAATTATAATTTATCTTGATTTAGTTTCCAATATATATATATATATATATATATATATAATAATAAATTAAAAATGGAAACAAATATTGAGTAAGCTATAAAGAGATTTTCAAAGGGTTTCTCAATATGTCCAAGGAAAAGCCCTGCTAGGTTTTGCCTCCTTAGGGTTTAATCTTAAGGGTTTGGCTTCCTAGGGGTTCCCTCTTCCGGGACCTTGTCTTTAAGACCTGCATGTAAAGTCGAGCCCTGCTAACTTGAAGTATTCTTGCATGATCGTCTCTTTGGAAACGCTACTCTCGCGCAGAGGGCAAATATGGGCCCAAGTGTAAATTAGGGTTCCATGACCTCATTAAATGTACAAATTAGGGTTCGCATGACCTAATTTAAATGAAGACGAAAAAGCTAAAAATAAATTTGCTAGACCCGAGAGAAGCCTCCACGTGTCCCGAGACAGAAGGCTAGTGGAGGCGGCTCGTTTTGCGAATTGATTGAGGGATTAGATTGGTGGTAGAAGGACAGGACGATCTGAGCATTGCTCTGTTGACTAAGGGTATTTCTGGAATTTTCCCGAGGACAATGCCTGGCACTTGACCACTTTTCAGGAAACTCTATAAATACTCATTCCATTCCATTGGGAAGGGGACCTCTCTCCAGACCTCTCTTCAGACGCAGGACTTGGACTCTTGGAAGATCGAAGGACCTGGACATTCTCTCTCACCACTCAAGAAGACTTTTGGACCCAATAACCCTAACAAGGTTTCCGGATTCTAGGAGTGGAAGGACTCAAGAAGAAGGCTCTTGGAATCCCAATAACCCTAACACGGTTTCCAAATTCTAGGAGTTCTGCCACGCGTCATTGGAGTAATCGCCCACCCGTCGCTCTCCCTTCTTCAATCAATCAATCAATTCCGTGCTCTTCGTGGATTTCTCTCCTCCTCAGCCAACACGAAACCCTAACCCTAGTAAGGTATGATTTCCTTGCCCACACCTTCTTAACCAATGTATTATTTTTTATCCTTCTAGACCCGCTTATTTAATTATATTATGGACTTACTGAAATTTTTTTAGATTTTTATTTTATTTTTAGTATTTATTTAAGGGATGTTTTTGTCCAAAATTGCAATATTTATTAAAATTTAAAAATTATTTCAAATATTATGAAACTTGGACAGTAGGTACTATATATCAGTGAGTAACTCCACTTTAAATTTCATCCCAAAATTAGTTCTAGAACTCAAGTTATGTCAGTTTTAATTTTATAAATTCTAATTTTGTTTAGGTCATAACTCCTTCATCACAAGTCCATTTTTGTTAATCTTTGAACAAGTTACACTTTATTCCACCCTATATCAACCCTCAAAAGACTGCAATTTATTAAGCAAGTTTACTGTTCGAAATGGTCCACAGAAAAACAAGGTCAATAGATTTTAACCTTGTCATACTTTGATAGAAAAATCACCAAAAATAAGCTACAAATTAAGAATTTGAGTCTCAAACTTTCAGAGAACATAGTTAACTTATATATCTACCGTACATAACAAACTTCACTCAAAGATTCATTATATATTAATGCTTATAGCTTTTACAATTTCAGTTCCAGATTTTAAGTTTTTATCTTAAACTAGCTTAAGTTCCTTAGTTTCTTCTTTGTTCTTTCAAACTTTTTTCATGATATATTGTATCTACTAGCAAAATCCATCATGTTTAGGTCTAAACAAGTATGATCCATGTTTATTTACATAGATAAAAGTCTTTCATATGAAAATTTGGATTCAAGTTGGTTTTAGGGTTTACCAATTGTAGTGCTTGCTTTACTTTTTAGTTTGCTCACCTTTTGTTCTTATTGCTTACTAGCTTTTTACTTTCCTTATCTCTTAGCTCAGCCAAATTTCTCTCTCCCTCTCTCTACTTAGCTTTTGCTTGTTGGTGAAATGGAAGGAAAATGAAGATATAGGCTTACTATATATAAACAAAGTTTTATGTATTCTAATTTTCTTCCCCACAAGACTTCCTAGTTTATGGTTTAACCATCTAACTTTCTAGGATAATAGACTTATCCTCATTAACTTGCTAGTAATCTCCCACTTAGAGGCTAAGTACATGCTTATGCTTCCAATTAGCAACTAATGGTCACAAACATGACCACATGATCTCCACACACAAAGCTTGACAACACTAAAGCTAAGCCAAAACTTACAAGCTCCACATGGTTCTCTTTGACTATATGATCGGATTTTTAGGTCTTTTTTATTTTTTATTTTGATTTTTTTTCTTGTTTGTTAAGTCTTGGAATTAACTAATGAAATCCTTGACTTGATTTTCTTTGTTTAATTTCTTGTTTGGTTAGTTTGACTATATATATATATATATGTGTGTGTGTGTGTGTGTGTGTGTGTGTGTGGCCGATCCATTTACAACGTTGTAAAAAAATATCTATCCTTACAACAAATTTCGATCGTCCATCCGGATATCTAACAACCTATATTGCTCTCATTCGCAGTTTAATTTTCAGTATTTCACAGTTTAATACTGCGAACCAGACAAATGACCTAAATGCCCCTACTTGTGAAGGTCTCTCGTTTGCAGTATTAAATTGCGAACGATAACTCCCTTAGGATAAGGGACGACGTCATTTCAGTCTTCTCTCGTCCGCAGTTTAATACTGCAAACGATATTTAATTATAAAATGGTGTCGTTTTTAATAAAAAAAATTATTAACTTTCGTCCACAGTTTAATATTAAAAAACATAAGTCCAAAGTGAAGATAAAACGATTTGTTGCTTGGTTGATTAGATCTTCGTTTGCTTGGTTGCTATTCTCACAAATCGCAGCAAGAAGCCTTAACTGTTGGTTGCTTAGATCTCAAATGCACAAGAAGCCCCAATTGTTGGTTACAGATTTGATTTAGTGGAATAAGAGTCTGTAGTTTAGTTATGCGGACTAGTATTAACTTCAAACGACGCCGTTTTACTAAATAACTCTAGAGTTCGCAGTATTAAACTGCGGACGAGAGTTAATAATAAAACGTCATCGTTTTATCTCCACTTTGGACTTATGTCTTTTAATATTAAACTGTGGACGAGAGCTAATAACTTTTTTTTATTAAAAACGGCACCGTTTTATAATTAAAACATCTTCCGCAGTATTAAACTGTGGACTGGAGAAGACTGAAACGATGTCGTCCCTTATCCTAAGGGAGTTATCGTTCGCACAAGGAGGGGGCATTTAGGTCATTTGTCCTGTCCGCAGTATTAAACTGCGTAATACTGAAAATTAAACTGTGAACGGGAGCAATATATGTCGTTAGATATTCAGACAGACGATCAAAATTTGTTATAAAAATAAATATTTTTTACAACATTGTAAATAAATCGATCCCCATATATATATATATATATATATATATATATACACACACACACATTTACATTTACTTTCTATTACACATTAATTTAGTGAAAGTTTGACCTTCCATAACTTTTTGTTTGAGTAATATAAACTCTTATATACATATACATTTACATTCCATTCCATCATAGTTTTAAATTAAAATTTTGTACTGGGAATTTCTTAACATGTGCCCTAAGGGCACATGTTAAACACACAGTTCAAAAGAATATTTTCTTGAATTATGTGCATATTCCCTTGAATTTGGTGCAAATGCAAAAATCAAGGGATTATGCACACAGTTCAAGAAAATATGCTCTTGAACTGTGTGCTTAGCATGTGCCCTAAGAGCACATGTTAAGAGGACCATTGAGAGTCAATTTAAGACAATTTTAAACTTAAATTGAGGCGACTCACTAAAAATTATGAAGTAATAAAACTTATAATAAGTAATATTCTTTAAATAGTCTACAATATTCATTATTGTATTGATTAAAATTAAAAGAATCTATGTCAATTTGAAGTTTAAAAATATCTTAAGTTAAAAAGTCAACAATGATCAAATAATATGGAACAGAGGTAATATTATACAATTATAATAATTATATTAATTAAAATTAAATAAATTCACATCAATTTTAAAGTTTAATATGTAATCGTTTGACCTCAAAAGTTAAATTGTATATCTAATTTTAGAATAAATGAAATATAAAACAAACCTAAAAACTTATTTATGGGGTCCACCATAGGCAAACTTGGTACGTATTTTATACTCTCTTATTTTCTTAAATTTTTTACTTTAAACATCTTTTTAATGATGAACGGAGGGAAATTTATTTGTAATGTGGACCATGTGGTTGGGTTTTGGACCTTTGGTTTGACAAATTCAAAATTTGTGTACTTTATAGAAATAAATCCAACTAGTATTCTCCTTCTTCTTCTATTGTATCTTGAATAGTCCGAATTATTACTCAAACCACCAAATTATTACTCATGTCCTTGGTGACAAATTATTACCAATAAGTCTTGGGGGACCGGCGGGTACCGATCAATCTAACGATCGGTCTAATTTTTATTTTTTACTTCAAAAAAATTTATAATATTTATTAAAATTAATTTTTTTTTTATCAAAAACAATGATTTAGGTGTAATTTAGATACATATAAATAATAGAGTTATACAATCTTTAGGTGTAATTTGAATACATATAAATAACAAAGTTGTACTGTAAAAATTTTAGTTCTAATAAATATTATAAATTTTTTGATACTCAAAAACCAAAAAAAATTTTTTGAACCGGTCGTTAGACCGGTACAACTCTGTCGCGGATAAGGATTCATTACTCGTCTTACAATTGAAATGAAAAACAAGGATGACCTTCTCAGTCATTTCACTACCCTTAAAATATATATTTTCAAAAAGATACCGAGCCATTTTTATTTTTTGTTTATTTTTTTTGAATCCAGCCCACTGCCCACCACACGGCGGTTTCTCCCATTTCCATTTCAGCAAGAAAAGGGTCAACAAAAGCCAGTAACCAAAATTGAAAATTCAGACTCAGAAATTCTCAATTTCGTACATATCACCATTTATTTTCCCTCTCCAAACTTCATCACTTGAGCAGGAAAAAGGAAAAGGAAAAGGAAAAGGAAAAGGAAAAGGAAAACGAAAACGAAAACGAAAAAAAGAAAAGTGGGTAGGATTGATGGCTGGTTACAGAGCTGAAGATGACTATGATTACCTGTTCAAGTTGGTTTTGATTGGGGATTCAGGTGTTGGAAAGTCCAATTTGCTGTCAAGATTCACAAGGAACGAGTTTAGCCTCGAGTCCAAATCTACAATTGGTGTTGAGTTTGCTACAAAAAGCTTGAATGTTGAGGCCAAGGTCATCAAGGCTCAGATTTGGGACACTGCTGGCCAAGAAAGGTGCTATTTTTGTCTCCTTCAAACTTATTTCTGATCTGGGTTTGCGTTGATTAAGTATGTACTAGAATTTATGTTATTCTTTAAGTTATGAAATGCTATTTCTTGGTTCTTTTAAGGTTATAGGTTTGTTCCTCTGTTTTTAATTGAGGTGGGTTTGTCATTTTTTGATCTGTTGTACGCTTGAGTATTTTGATGGTTAAATTGGTAAAGAGATTTTGAGGGTTTTTTGGTGTGTCTGCGCACTGGTAGGTTATATTTTGGGTATGAATTGATGTGATTTGGATGCAGGTTTATGTGAACTGGTAATGATTGTGATATTTACATTTGGGGTTTCTTTGAGTAGATCTTTTTTTAGGCTCAAGTTTGTTGCACGAATTGTTAGAACCCTTGTACGGTATACTTTAAGTAATTTTTTGGTACATTGATTTTTTGTCTCATGTCACTTTACAATAATTGGAAAAGATTAATTGAAATGCTCTAAGTTTTTATTTTTTATTTTGAACTGTAATAACTTTACCTCCCTGGAACATACTTTGTACATAGATAGCTGTTTCACTCCGCATACATGTTAAATTTGTTAAAACCTTGATCTTGAGTAAATTAGTAAAGAGTAATGTTACACCAACAAAAGAATCCAAAAAGGCTAAGGTGTAAATGGCATTTCATCTCTCTTCCATCATCTCTCTTCTCAAACACGAACGCGGTAGAGAAGGCTTTATGCCCATTCTATGATATTTTCTGTTGACGTATTCTTTTGACATATCATTTTTCAATATTGTTTCACAATTTCACTTGAAAAATTCTTCTCTTTTGTCCATTTAAAAGGCTTCAGGATTGGGATGCCAGATGTGTCTGATGAATCATTAATATTCAGAAAAGTAAGAAATAAGTAGGACTCTAATTTTGGAACGGAGGAGTAATATTTAAGACATTAAAACATAATGTTGCGTTTTGTAGTTATACTAAATTTTATGTATTTTTCATGTAATATCTACTATTTTTAAATGATTATTCAGTATAATTTTAATATTTGAGGAGGCACCTGTAGCTACACAAGCTTTTAAACATTTATATCATTTATAAAAAAAATAAAATTATGAAGCATAATTTGTAAACAAACTCGAACAAACTCGAACTTGAATACTAATACTTTGTTGCATCTCTGGTTGCATGTATAGCAAGTGTCTGCATTGTAGTGGTTTTAACGTTGTGGAGGTAGAGGTGTAGGTCCTTTTTGTTTGGTTTGGTGGCAGTAATGGCTAAAACTAAGGTACAGGTGGTGCCGGAGGTAGGTGTTGGTGATTAATGTAGACAATGCTATAAATTTTCTGCCTAATGAGTGGAGTGTGCTAGTGTGGAAGTGGGCCACGTGGTGAGGAAGTAGTGTTATGGGGACTGCAAAGAAGTTTCATACTGGTGGGAAGCTAGGATGGTGAACACATTTTTTCCTATGTAATTGTGGTAATGGGTGGTGGACCTAGTGGTAATGGACAGTGGCGGAGCCAGAGATTTTAAGCCGGAGGGTCCGGCGGGCAGACGTCGGCGCGGCAACCGGCAGTGACGACCGGCAGCAGCAGCGGCGGCTCTCTTCTCTCCTCTCCTCTTCTCCTCTGTTTTTACCAGACCCTCCAATATACAGATCTCCTCTGTTATTTACTTCGTTTTACAAATAGAAAAATATTGAGAAGGTCAAATACGTTCATTACTCCTTTTAAAAAGAGTATAAAAATAATTATTTTTGTAGTGATGAGTATAAATTATCATCATATTTTAATATAGTGCGGTTAATGTTAACCTAACAATTTATTCACTTGAGATAGATATAGAACAAAAATACATATTTAATATTGATAAATTTTATAAATAAAGTTCTTTTTGTAAAACGAAGTAATTATTATTTTTAAATAACAGAAATACTCCTTTTGTTTCAAAAAAAATAAATCATATCACTTAGTTATATTCATGTATATAATGCCATTATTAATGAATAACATCTTATTATTTTAAAAGTATACATATATAAAATGAAAAGTAATTAGTGTTTGCAAAATTTATAAATGGGACTCTCTTTTTTTCTCTTGCAAAATAGAGAGATTATATAATAAAGTTTGTTAGACGACCTGCCTCCAAAAGTGTCAAAAGATGCAAAAAATCTAGGTAAATTAGTATTTCTTTCTTTTTAAATTAGAGATTCATTTCTTTGACCATTTTAAAATTACAGACGGATAAAAATTTATTAATATGTCAGTATTTATATTATGTGTAGATTCATTTCCTTCTTTTTCCTCTTCTTTCTTCTTTCTTCTTTCCAGCACACACAGAGCTCCTCAGACCCTCCGTCATTGCCGGATTTCAGGCTGGACCCTCCCACATACTTACTACATACTAATTTTTCCGGCAGCCGCACTATATTAACCGCACTATATTAATGGAGCGATGCTACCCACATTCTGGCCATCAGTGTTGGTAGGGATACTAATGACATGATATTGGGGTGTCAATGACTGGTGAGGCTTTATTGAAAATTTTAGTCATTCGATTGTAGGGAAGGTTTGAGATGCTGCAAAAAGGAATATATCAGTTAACGTTTTTGTAACAGTTGCAATAATACAGAACTGATTTCTTTAACAAATGCAGGGCGGGGGATCAGTTTTTTAGTTTGGTGGTAGTTGTGGTGATGTTGACAAGTGATCCAGTTTTAATTTGGTTGGAGTATTACTGGAAACCTGAGTACAGTAGTATTAAAAGTTCCAATGTACATGAATATGTTCGTCTTTCTGCATATATGACACGTAGAGAAAATTTAGGCAATTTTGTAGTAATACTGGGATTATTTTTTGTAGTTGGTCTCTTTATTTTCCCTTACACCCCCCTGCTTTAATCTTTATCAGCTTGCTCTTCCGCTTAATGAATGGAATCATTGGTCATTTTGGCTTCTGCATTTCCTTCATCTGTCGATCAACTCAGATCTCTTGTGAAAATATGGAATGTATTGTTTGCTCTCTTAGTCTTAGATTTCATGTTTCTTCATTTGCTCTGAGCTCCTTGTCCTATTTGGGTTTGAAACCTTGAAATCCTAGAGACTGATAATGCTGGTAGCTTGTCCTACCTATTAATGATGCAACATCATTTACTGTTTGAGAACCCATAGCATTACCCTTGTTTTTTTTACTATAAAGTTGTAACCCACATGCCAACTCCAATAGCTTCAAAAAGTACTAAAATTTCAGAGGATGGTGAAGAGTAATAAGGTGAACTCAATGTTCTGGCCGACTAATGTTGGACACTTGATTGATTTATTTATTTTTAATACTAGTAATAGCACATGAAACTTATGGAACTTCTACTCTCAAAAGAGATGGGTATGTAGATATAAGTGGGTCGCTATTCTCTAAAGACCAAAATAATATACTTGGTTTATTCAGTTAGTATAAGTTGTCTGATGATTGAGTTATGCGATCTTCCATATTTTGTTTATATTACAAGGGATCAATCAGTAATGAGATTATAAGAATGGGGTATCTTCAGAAAATTTTATTTTCTAGTATAAACCCTCCTGCCTAATGGTGACTTTTTGTACGGACGTATCATTTTCTTCTGCAATGTGACAGCTTCTTTCCTTTGTGTGTAGGTACCGTGCCATCACTAGTGCCTACTACCGAGGCGCTGTGGGTGCACTGCTCGTGTATGACGTAACTAGGCATTCCACATTTGAAAATATTGAACGATGGTTAAGGGAGTTGAGGGATCACACAGATCCCAACATTGTGGTCATGCTAATCGGTAACAAATCAGATCTTCGACACCTTGTGGCGGTATCAATGGAGGACGGGAAATCCTTTGCAGAGAGGGAATCACTTTACTTCATGGAAACTTCTGCATTGGAAGCTACAAATGTGGACAATGCATTTGCTGAGGTCCTTACTCAGATTTATCGAATTGTGAGCAAGAAGGCCATGGAGACTGCCGAAAATGGAACTGCTTCCACTATTCCTTCCAAAGGAGAGAAAATTGATATGGGTAAAGATGTTACTGCTGTGAAGAAAGTTGGGTGCTGTTCATCCTAGGGTTTTGAACTGAGCTCAATTGGGCGTGGCTGGTTTGTTTTGGGCATCTTCTCCTTGTTCACCACGATTCTCTGATTTTAATTTTTTTTTTTCTTTCCCAGAGGTGTCTATTTTTGAAGATAGGTTCTTGTTTTTATTCTCTGTTTACTTTTGATAAGTAAAAAGTACTGTTATTTCTGAATACTGAGGTTCAGTAGATTATAGAAATTTAGTTTATTGCTTCTAAAGTAGTCTCACAAATAGTCTATATGAACCTTTTTTTATGTTTACTGCTATGCTAGCTGGATTTGATTCTATCTTGTTTATCATTCAAGTTTTTGTTGTTTGAAATAGAGTTACTGCATGTTTGGATTTGGGCTTTTGGAGCTTGATTTGGGCATTTAGAGTTTAGATGGAGTTTTTAAGTCTTAAACTCGCCGCATTATTTTTTGAACGCACGAAAATGAACAAGTTCTATAATGGTATGTTTGATAACTTGATACCAAGTTTCGGGTATGAAGTTGAATGCACATTTGTAATTGCTTGAAATTGATATATTTGTGTGTTTGTGTTTTTGAACTCAATTAACTCAATTATAAATATGGTAACTAAATTGTTAGCCCTTTAAATTTGGTGTAACAATCCGGGTTAAATTCCTAGTCTGGAATAAATCTCGAATCAAATTTCAAATTCGAATCGAATCAAATTCATCAAAATAAAGCCTTTTAACAATTGACCCAATAGTATCTTCGGCCTTTAACCACTAATCCAATAATATCTTCTTGGGTTATCTTATTTCACCACAGGCTCACCAAAAGGTCATGACTGAAGGTATTATTGGTAGTAACTTAATTTCTTATACACTCCCTGTCAGAACCGATCACACACATGGTCCAATTGTAGGATAATAACACCAGCCTTCGTGTCCCCAATTCCGGTAACCCGATCGGATGACCCCACCTGAGTTTTCGAGAGTTGGCTCTAATACCATATGTAACAATCCGGGTCAAATCCCGAGTCTGGAACAAATCTTAGGTCAAATCCCAAGTCTGAATCAAATCAAATCCATCAAATAAGACCTTAAACCACTGACCCAATAGTATCTTCTTGGATCATCTTATTCCACCATAGGCTCACCTAAAAAGTCATAACTGAAGATGCTATTAGTAACAACTCAGATAAATTTTTTTCATATCTTCCGATGTGGGACTGGAGTGTTACATTTGAATTCATACTTAACTAAATTTCAATTCCATGAACTTATTATAAATATGCTTTTAATTCTAATTCTGAAGTTTGGAATCGAGTTGCCAAACATTGAGAAATTTGGTGCTCAGGTTTTGATTCAAAGACTTGGAATTGAGTCAAACATAGAGAAGCAAGGCAGGGTGAAGAAAAGTACATGCTTATTTAGATATCAAGTCCTAGTTTAATGAAAATTAACTACTCTATAAAGTATAGGCAGTATAACTTTTTCCAAACCTCATGTGGGCTGCTTTCAGTTTTATAACTAGATCTGCTTACCACTAATTAATTAAGTTCCATATTAATATATAATACTGTAATTTTTATGAAAGTTATTCACCCAATATTGCCGTAACGGATAAGGAAGAAGAGGATCAAAAGTTGTTAGTCATCTTTGACGTTTTCGCATATTCGTATGAGACGCAATGTGCATGTGTAACACGATGGTTTGCGCATTTCATGCTAATAAAGGTCCCTACAAGTTAAAACCTTAAAAAATATGATGATTTACAATTTTATATGTCGATTTTTTTTTTGTTAAGATGTAGGTTGATAATTATAGTTGGTAATATTTTAACGATATATTTGATATAATAGATCAATTTATAATTATACTCAATACATATATTAATATACGTCTAATTCGACAGAAAACTTTCACGATATATAAAAGATTATTTTTTTTTGACAAAACTAAGGATTAGCCCGTTATAATTGACACCTTTTTACTTATTACCCATTAGACTTTTAAAATATATAATTGCCACATTGAGTTAATTAAAAAAAAATTTAATTAGACCATTCAGTTAAAATAATTAAACGTCTATCAAATTTGTTCAAATATTTTCTTACGTGACAGGTAAAAGAAAAAGAAAAATGAAAGTGAAAATGACATGAATTGTTTATGTGGTTTTGGCACCAAAATTGGGTCCTACTCCCTTTTCAACCGTCGTCGTTCCAGCCCCCTTCTCTCGACTGGGAAGTTATCGTTTAGCATTCCAAAATTAAATTTTACTTTACTCTACGAAATTGAAACTTAGTACAACAGCAAGGGTCGAACCCAAAAAGTGATATTGTTCTGAATTTATCTTAATGTTTCTAACAACAAAACAATAAGTAAAAGGTGGGGGGTTTTGAATTGATTTTAACTAACTAAAGAAAGCATGATTAAATTAATAAGGACAATCAAATAAATTAATGTTTCAGCTCTGCAGTTCAGTTTCATCAATTCACAGCAACAATATAATCAAGCTAACATTATTTCTTCTTTCAATGAGATTAATCATCCTAGATAACAAAAATCTCTGTTACCCGAAAACTCCCCATAGATTTTAAATCTAGTGTAACAATCGCCCCACTATACTCTAACTATCATACAACCTAGAAATAGCAATCTAGATCAGTTTAGATTTAATATAATAGAGACATTAAGAAATAAGGAATTAGATTATTCCAAGCAACAATCATACAATCACAGATTATTTAACTTGCATTCTGACAATCATAGTAATACTCAAAAGGTTGACCACAATATTACTAACTGCTACCTGTGATCAGATACAACATTGTTTGTGTTATATTATATTTTAATATATATATATATATATATATATATATTAATTAGATTAATCTAACTGACCCACATCAAATCAATTAGATCAAATAACATATAATCAGTTAAAACTGATTATCAAAATAAATCTCATATAAGAAGAAATAGATAATAAAACTCAATTATACTATTAACTGTAAATAATGTTCAACATCCCCTTAGAACTAAAAAGAAATAAACTAGCCTAGCATACTGATAAGAGAACAAATAATAATTAAATAAAATATAAGATGCTAGATGCCTCGATATGATTACAAGTAAATGTATTTATAGGTAAATTAGCTAAAATCCTAGAAGAATTCGTTTCCAACTCTACTTCGAAAATTCTCTCAGCAGATAAAGTTTCCTTATCAACTTCGAACTTAGTTTCTTTAGCAAAAACTACTTTCAGAACTAGTTACAACTTCCATAACAGATCATAACTCTAATTTCGAATTGAACTTCTCTACTCCAACACCTCAGATCCGACCCAGATCCATATCCATATCCATAAGTCGACTCACGATCGTAGAATGAATTCTTTGAACAACAAACGTAGAATCATAGATCGTACGGTGATAAATTGTAGAATAAAACAGTTAGTCGTAAAGTGAATTTCTTTCTGCCGACAGCTTGCCTAAATCCACGAATTTGAGGATGAAAATAACATCAACCAGACAACCCTAGTTAGCACGATATGGAGCACAAAATTTCCCTTTCCGAAAACATATTATAAAAGGCAATCAAATATCCGATGTGAAAGTTATGCCAATTTCTTCGAACTAGCTCTTTTACCCCATTTTCGTAGAGTAACTTTACTGTGGTCATAGACTGCCAAGCCAGACGATCGTAGAATAACTATGGAACCCATACTTGCTATACTACGAACGTAAAGCTGTCTGCACACATCGTAGAATGCTTCATCCAACGATCGTAGAACACTCCCGTAAAACAACTAAAAACTAAGCATTAAACTCCATATATGCAAAATCATATTAAATTCTTCCTAAAATCAATAAATATCTTAACAAACTCATATAAACATAAAACATGTAATAAAACTAATCATAAATGAATCACAAACATCAAATATTTTATACCTATCATCGACCCTACTCCCTCTCCAAGCACCGACGACGACATGTCTCTATTAAGCTCCCGGCAAGGAAGGTTTCCTATTTGAAAGGGTGGAGCAGTCAAATCCGTCATTGCCGCCTCCTTGACCCTTCTTTCGTCATCGATCACCCTCGATTCCAATCCAGTAAATATGAATCTATTTCCCTTATATATCCTACAATTCCAATCGAGTAAATATGAATCCCATTTTGTAATTATAATATGATTACCAGAATTTGTAATTATAGGCCAGATGAAATTAACCTTAATAAAAAATCTCATTTTTTAAAATAAATTACCTTTGAATTTGATAGAGCCATATATGTGAACTAATAATTGGAGAGAAGCCCCAACTTGAAATTTGATCTTAATTTCACCTTTTATGAAGAAACTCATGATCTCCATGAATCCAAAGTTTGATTTCAACTTTGCTAAAGAAACCCAGGACCTCTTGCTGTGCAAGAGGTCTGGGGTACTAACTGAGCCAAGACCAATTGGTTATGAAGTTTTCCTTTAAAATCACAAAATTCAACTATGGATTGGTCAAAAAAGTGAAGTTGCATGAAATTTTTGAAGATGGCCATTGATGATGGAGGTAGTCGGAGGTGATGGCCCCCATGGAAGGTGACAATGGCAGAGGAGGTGATCAAAGAGAAGATAATTTATGTCTGCTTTTCATTTTTTTTATCTTTGCCCAGTCAATGGCCACACCATTATTTCTTTCTTTTTCCCTATATTTTCCTACCACGTATTTAAATAATTGAATCAAGATAAAGCCCGTTTATTTATTTTAATATACTTGTTTAATTTTAATTTTTTAATTAGTTCAATGCGATAATTGCATTTTTTAAAAAAGTTTAGAGGGATAATAAATACTACATCCGTTCCTTAAAGAGTGCAGTTTTAACAAAAAACTAATTGTTCTTTAAAGAATGCAGTTTTAGGAACCCAAAGCCTTCTTTTTGCAAATATGCCCTTGTTTTAATTAATGCACTAAATGGGGAAGTTAATGCACTAAAGGAAGAGAAAGACTAACTTTGTCATTTTATCCCACTTATTAGTTTGTGTGCTTTTTGTTAAAATTGCACTCTTTAAGGAACGGAAGTAGTAAAAGGTATCAAATACAATGAGGAATTCCTTAGTTACGTTTTGTCTTTTTTTTGCCTCATTAGAAGAGGAAGAACAAGAACAAACGAGAAATAAACTTCCCATAATGAAAAAAATAAACTCACTTAAATGAAAATCGAACCTAAAACCTAAATGTAAAAGTATTTTTATAATCACTAGGTTAGATCTGGATCCGGTTAGTATGAAGTTTATTTTTTGGTAAGTTGATCAATTGGCCAATAGAGTGCTGACACACAGGAGAGAGAACATTTCACCGCCTGCGTGTCAGCACTCTATTGGCCAATTGACCAACTTATCAAAAAATGAACTTCATGCTAACCACTCCCGTTAGATCTCATTGGCAGAAGTCTTTTGTTAATGATGCAATTATGATGTTAATAATTCAACTACTTAGGTCCCTACTAGAATTTAAATATACTTATATTCTCTTATGTCACCATCTCAAATAATTAATCTCCTTCATTGTTCTTAGCTAGCTAAGCAAGGCCATCTTGTGGATCAACATGTGCAACTAAAATATAAACATTATCAGTTACTACTTACCAAAATATTAACACTGCCAGAAATCTAGAAAAACAAAAAAATAGAGAAGAAAAGTCTAGCTATCATTGGTGAAAACTCAATTTTTTTTATTCATTTGACTTTTAGGGCCATCCTTCAGACTCCTCAAATTTTACTCTACTTCTTTTTAGTCTAGCCTCTATTTTAGATAGGAGTGTAATAGAAAAAAAATTGTTGATCTTATCAAAATGGAGGGAAAAAAAATCACTTTTAGTGATTGGACTCATAATTACACATAGGAAAATAACAAAAATATGTGAATAAGGTTACAATGAATTAAAATACCTAAAACAACTATCCCATGTATATGCATGAATTTATAAATTATGTTGTTATGCCTAGTAGTAATAAGAATCTATATTTTTATTACAAGATATAACAAGACTAAGCAAATATAAAGGTTGGTTCAACTCCATCCTGCACAAGGAATTAACGGTTACGGTACTATTTTTAGTACTCTATCCGTTCTATAATATATGACGTTTTAGATGATTTTATTTTTTTAAAAAATATCTGTCGTTTTATATAATTTAAGAGAATTAATTACAATCTTTCAAAAATTATCCTCCATGAAAAAATGTTACAGATGAGAGAGAGAGTATGAGATAAGTGATAATTATGAGAATTTAAGGGTATTATAGATAACTGATATTATATTTAATACTATACATTCATTTTTTTAATTTTTGCGCACAACTCTAAAACGTTATATATTATGGGACGGAAGGAGTATATAAATGCATATTTATTTGTTTTGTCCCTAGTCTATTTAGTCTGCTAAATTTATTAAAAGAGGGAAAATTAATTGTATAAATATTTTTAGATTTTGCTAAAAATATTGAAAATTGAACTTTTTTTTTACAAAGGGCAAAGGCTATATAAATTTATTGCTGAGAAATTCCCATCATCTAAGAGGATTAGACAATAGGATAAAGAATTACAAATTCAACTGATGCATACAAAATCTGAGTACTAAGAGATCACTCCCACTCAATATTACTAGTTCTAGCTATTACTTATTGGTGAGAAATTATTTGTCCAGTTATAACAAGCGTTTTTAAGATAATTGTCTTTCAAGTCAACAATTATGATTTCAAAATTCTTTAAAACAAAATGAACTCTTTGGGATTATAACTCGGGACGGCAACCAAAGGGATAATAAAAATGAATGCATACCGTAATTCTAAATAATCCACAATTTCATAACAAAAAGCAATAAATAAATAAATAATAATAATGCCACATTAATATAATTTTCCCTTCTCATTTAAAGTTAAACTCTAAAAGATGCCAAAGAAGATGAACATTGTAAACTGAGAACAAGACAGAGTCCCGAATGAAACGTTTTTAATTTACTTACTACACTGAAATCTAGGCAAATTTGAAGAAAATACAATTTAAATAATAAATTAAAAATGTTTCTTTTTTGTGTCTTTAGGCGAAAGACACGTACTTCTTGGTAGTAGTAAGTAACAATTAATTAATTTGTAACAAAGACAAATGTGGCGGCGACAAGTGTCCAATTTGATCTACCCGGTGGTCCTACACAAGGGTGTCAAGCTACACCGCCGGCGTTCCTCCTCTCTCCCCATCACACCTCGCCGGAACACCACCGAACACTCCGGCAGCTCCCCGAGATCCGCAAACAATGACTCATCCTCCTCCCTTGTTGAAAAAATTGTTGCTATGTCAGCATCTCCAATACAATCTCTAGCTAAAAATGGACTCTCTAGCATGGTGGAGGAATTTGAATCCAAATCCATGAACCACCCGAATTCCGAAATTAAGGATCCTTCAAGATTGTTGAATTTTTCATCGGTCGGGAAAATTGTGGGGTTTTGATCATCTTCTTCAAAATTTGGAGTCGTGACATAATTTGTCGATGAAGTACTAATAGTAGTCGCGGTGGTGTATGTATAAGTAACATCTTGATTGTTGTTGTTGCTGCTGCTGCTGCTGCGATTGTGATTCTGATTTTTAGAAGCCGGCCATGGGTGGTTATGCTCACAAGAATACGTTACCATCAACATGGTGGGGTCGGCCCGACTGCGCTCGACTTGCTTTCGTGCTGGACACCCTTTTGAGCTACTACATCTATAGTAACCCCTGTCAAATCAAATTGCAATTCCGAATTAATCTTGATATATATATATATATACACACACACACACACATTCATTACATCAAATAAATGGATAGTAGTATTTCATTTTAATGTTAGGACACACACTGTCAATAATAAATGATGATTTTGTAAGTTATAACGAGAGTACCTGAAAAATCACATTGATTGTCACATAATGTAACAATGATAGGGGCATCAATCAATTTCATTGAGAAAGAAAAGAAAATGGAGGGTTAATTGTGTACCTTGGGTAAGGAGAACCTTTGATGGGCTTTTGGCCGTACTTTCTCCAAGCCCAAGAATCGGACGGTGGAGTACTCATCTCGCCTTTAAGCCGGGACCCTTCAACGTCTTTGATTGGCACGGACACCACTCTTTTCTGTATAGCCCGCCGACTGAAACAAATGAATACACTCATGCACATTTACTACAATAATGAAACCCTAACAAATTTTGTATCTTCTTCCTTCTTTTTAGTTTTATCTTTCGATAAAAATTCTTAACGAAAATCGGATAAAATTAACAAGGACTAGGAAGATGTTCGAATTATGTTTAGATTATATATACATAGAAATTAAACAAACCTTCTTCTAGGAGAGGAGGTAGAAGTCATCTTGCTGTCACTAAACACCCCGGAAGGCGGCGATTCTTGGCTATTTTCCGGTGAGTTTTCGTAGTCTTCTTGCTCGCTGACAAACGGGTTGATTCTGCCGTCCATGAAAATAAGCTCTAATAGATCAATACAAAAGTTTTTTTTGGTAAAATTAAGGAAATACAAAAGGTTGATGGCTATATATATATATATTTGTAAATATTTGTGATGGATATTCTCAAGGATGAAGCATTTACAAGTGGTTAAGGGTGGATTGAGAAAGGGAAGAAGAAATGGGGGAAGGTGGTGAAAGACTGGGTGGTTGTTTTAATATATGGGGGACCTAAGGGCTGACAGATGGGTAATGGTGTAGTTTATAGAGGACGTGCAAGCAAATGTGAAAACAATCCAAATACCTTATTATTATATTTCAATGTGAAAGCTACCCCGAAGTTGATTTTGAATACTCTAATCTAATCTAATCTAATCTTGAGATTTTTTTTGGCATTTCTCTTGATGGATTAATGGGGCTCATCCCTTTGTAAACCCCAATTTTGCCCTCATATTATATGCTTAATATCTTTATGAATACTTACTAAATTAATTTTATGTGCACTATCTAATAACAACCTTCTCCTGTAGAGAATTTAAGAGAAAATCAAATAATTTAAATTATATCAACAAATTGTATAACATGTAATATATTATGTTGCACTTACAAAGAACTCTTATAAAAATTAGTTTACAAAATGATGTATCAAAATTTAATTAGTGGACGATTCATTATACATGAGCGGGTTCAGTAATTGTAACGATCCAAAGCCATACACATTATTTTGTATCTTCTTTTGTAACAAATCTTTAGTCATAATAATATTATTGCTTTATTATTTATCACGGTAAAATTGTTTAATTAATCATATTGAATTTCAGATTTCTTGATTTTCTTCTAAATTCTCTATGTGACATGTTATTAAACGATATAAAGCACTAGCTTTGCATGCTATCCTTATATAATTTATTATCTTCCACTTATCTTATAGATTAAAGAAGTTTTTTGTTGCGTAGTTAAGAAAAAAGGAAAAAAATAATATTACGAGAATAACTGAATTACTTGCAATCCACTATTGACTGTGAACTCAGTCAGATATGATTCTTTTTCCCCTATTTTTTGGGTGCAACAGGCAGATATGGTTCATTCATAAAGAGGCCCCAATCAGTTTCACCCTTATAATTATCATAGTATTGATTAATAATATTGAGCTCTGTGTTGAATAAGTTAAAAAAGAGCCAATTTTATTCACTTCACATGGTCTTTTGATGCCATGAAGGAGAAACTGAGAAAGAGTAATGACAATGTTAAATATGTCTACTAAATTATTTGTTCATTGAATGTTTCTTTGATGTGATCATGTCATCCCGTGTTCTACCTTTCTTTTCAAGCGTACTCACCCTCTTAAAAGCTGGCCCCAATTTTCAAGTCAATTTGTTTAATCATAAGTCAATTAACCCCTTTCTTGACAGTGCCGTTTAATATTGATTTCATATCGTATTATTAATTTATTGTTATGTTATCTTTGATTTTTTGGGTACTAAATAATGTTATCTAGATGATCACGAAAAATAAGTTTGTGTTATAATATTGATGATGTTATATCCTTTAGTTGTACGTCTCCGGTGTGGGTCTCGGCTCCTTTGGATCTGTACGAACAATTTTATGGTGGGTAACGGCATTGGCCGACATGGGATGCCTTCGATATGGTTGTTAGTAAATGGGGAAAGAAATATAATATCAATTGATAAGTATACAATATTCATGATTTTTTATTTTTTTACGTTTGATTTTATTGCATGATTCATGTGTATATGAGTTTAAGAAGTTGTTTATTGTTTTCAGGTGAATTAAAGCTAAAATGATGGAAACAAGTTGATTTGGAGTTGAATTGAAGAGAAAAAGAAAATTTGAAATTCTTTGATTTTTGAAAAGTTTCTAAAAGCATATTTTGACATCTTTCTACATGGAATTGGATTGATATTGCTATTAGAATTAGGATTGCTTTGAACTGAGATTTTATTTCTTTATTAGATTCTATTTCTTTTTGGAAATTAATTATGATTTGTAATTCTTTTTAGGATTTGAATTTCTAGTTCTTATAGGATTTAGGATTTTGTCTAGAACTATAAATAGATGTAATAGTCAGTATTATTCATTCTATCATTTAATCATCTACTACATTATCTCATCTACACAATTGGAGTGCAGTCTTGAAAGCATGTCAGGCTAGTTTTCTTTATTCAGTTCTAAGGGATGTTGAACCTTATTTATAATTAATGGTTAATTGAGTATTCGTTATTTATTCCTTCTTACATGAAATTCATTCTTGATAATTTGATTAAATTTTTGAATGCTATTTGGCTTAACTAATTTGATTTTTTCAGGATTGAGTTGGTTAACGAATATCATATGCTAGATCAAGGAATAGTATTACGTGTAATTGATATTGTTCCTAATCACAAGTAGCAATTAGTAATACATGATTGTGGACAAATTTTTGAGTATTGCTATGATTATCAGAAGACAAGTTAAACAATCTGAGCTTATGTGTTTGTTGCTTGAATAGTCTAATTCCCTAGTTCTTAATGCTGCTGTTATATTAAATCTAGAGAGCTTGTTCTAGGTTATATAATAGTTAAAATCTTGTGAAAAGCTTGTTTCATTGAGTGACAATCTAAGGGGGAGTTTCGGGTAGCAGAGCTTGTTGTTACCTAGGGCTATTAGTTTTATTGAAGAGTAAATAATGTTATACTTGATTAATCTATTGTTGTAAAAAGGTGATACTGAACTGAAGAACTGAAGCTTTTTATTCATTATTAATTTTTATTAGTTTATTCTTGTTAATTTAGTTAATCAGTTCAAAATTCCCTTTTCATTAGAAATCATAGGATAAATATAAAACAAATCACTCTCTGTGAGATCGATCCTTGCTTACTACTGTGATAATCGTTTGAATTTGTAAAATGAAAGTGAGATAAATTTAGGAGTGTAAACGACAGCTCCCATCATTCATAAGTGTTTCAAGTGTAAAAATGAGTGTTTAAGATTTGCGCAGTTGGGCATCCCGTTTATATGAGACAATCTTAGGAATTCTCGTCAGACATGTCTCATCGAGAAGCAATTGGGACTGACCTACGTTGTGACGCCCCCAGAATAGGTCCAGTCAACCCAACCCATTCTGAGTCGCCAAATACATGGTACAGAATTCAAATACAAACTTTATATCATACGGTCGTACAAAATACGACCACACAACTGTGAGTGTCAATACAAATATGTAAAAAATATTAATATTCAAACTAAGTCCTCATTACAATTATTATCACACTATTTATCAGAAATAGTGAGGACTACTACTGCTCTAACTCGGACCATCACTCTGTCCCCCGACTAGTTCCTGCAACATTCTCATTTCCTGAAGAGGACAACAGATGAAAAGGGTGAGCTCAACTAGCCCAGTAAAGAATATTATGACTAAGATAATGGAAAATAAATTATCGTTAGTCTTCAACAATTCAGATAAAATATAATGGACAACCAATTTTAGATCAATATTCGCAGCGGAAATAACAAATCATTAGAAGAGTTAAGCAGATAATGAAGTCTACCATCTTCTATGATTTAAAAGTCCATCATCAATATTTTATCCCTGTAACATCAATCAATATACATCTCGAATCAAATATCCATCTTTGCACTACGGCCAAAGATATTCATTTGTATCATCAGTGGTCATGTTCATCTCAACACCTGTCATCTTTGCACTACGGCCAAAGATATTCATCAAGTAATCATTCATCTTTGCTCTACAGGCCAAAGATATTCAGTTACATCACCTTTTAGGACTGAGGATGATGAAAAACATTTTAAATAACGAATCCAGTGAAATAAAGGATAAGATTAAGGATTCGTATTTTAGTTTATTCAAATTCAAGAATATTCCATAGTAGTACTTTGTGGAGCAAAATTCAAGAATAAAGCTCAAAACTTAGATCCAATCAAAGATAAGAACTTTAACAAGTAATTTGGACAAATAGAAGAAAATTTAATTTTTTTCGTGAATAGTGCCGTATACATGAATAGTGCCGTATACGTGAATAGTAACCTTGACGGAAAAAGTAAGAATTTCATAATAAAATTCATGCCAATATTTTGGTATAATGATATTGAAAAGAATAATATCATTTATGAAAGAAAATAACATCCCTTACCTCAAAAGAATAGTACTTCTGGTTGGAATATCGGATATAATATCGAAGAAAACTTGCACTGAATAGCAACACTCAAAGTATTGAAATACTCACAAAAATACGCTCGATATTATAGAGAGAGAAAACTTCTGATTCTGGTGTGATTTTCAATTCTAACATAAGCACCCTATTTATAGGAAAAGCTTAGGATGCTAAAGGAGACTAAATTAATAAAATAATATTATTTTTTTAAAAAAAACCTCCAGCCGCCGGCTGCTCCCAAAAATCAGATTTTCAACAAAAGTGGGGCCCACCCATTAAGAAAATATTTATTTTCTGAAACTTCAATAATTCATAATAAATAGCCCCTTTGTCAGAAAAATACAAATTCTATGTCCTTCTATAGGAAATTTAATTCTCTACAACTTTGTAGAAGGAAGTTTTTCCAATTCCAAACATAAATTATCCGAAATTCATAAACAGATGATTTTCCACACCAAAATACTGATAAAAACTCATCAGCGCTAATTCCTTCTTTTATATCCACAAAATAAATATTTCCTTATCATATAAATCAATAATTAATTATTCACAAATAATATTACAGAACTACAATATTGACTACCAGGTCGTTCCCAGGAAAGAGGGGGCCTTCCGATAAGGATTTCTCCTTACTGGCGTGCAATTAAATAACCCCTCCTAGACAGAACTTTCTTAGACATTGTCAATAATGTTATCTAATAATATTATTCAAATAATATGAATTATTGAGTTGATAATGTGAAATACTATGCAGTGGCAATTATTGAATCAATAATACAAACTATCAACTGTAGCCATTATTGAATCAATCATATAAAATAGCAACGTAGCAATTATTGAGTCAATAATATAAAATATTGAACAGTAATTACTGTAATAATTATTGAGTAAGTGCCTTCTCACGTAAGACTCAATAATTCAAAATACTGTGCAATACCGTGTGCTACTGTGCAACACCGCGTATCACTGTATTTTAACCACCGGGTATTTCAACCGTACTAACGGTAACAACTACGTCGTTATTTTGTAAAAATGTTATTTCTGTCGCTTTCTATATCAGAAAGTTATTCCGTTGTGGGGCCCACAAATAGCTGCGCCGTCGTACGAATATTCCCCGACAACAAGAATATTCCACGACCAAACGAATATTCCCCGACAACAAGAATATTTTATAACCTACTTGCTCATTTTGAATTATTTGCACATTTCACCCATAACTTTTCACATTTATCAAATCAACACCTTACTATTTCGAAATAATATATAAAAAAATTAAATCTTTATTCATAAAAGTTGGGGTCTTACAACCTCCCCTCCTTATGAAATTTTGTCCTCGAAATTGACGTACGTACCTGATATGTCGAAAAGGTAAGGATACCTCGCTTTCATTTCTGATTCCAACTCCCAGGTCATTTACTCAATTACATGGTTTCTCCACAAAACTTTAACTTGAGGTATAATTTTCGAGCGTAGGATATGCTCCTTCCTATCCAAGATCTTGACAGGTACCTCCTCGTACGTTAAATCTTCAGCTATCTCGTCTGGTTCTAACTCAATAATGCGGTTTGGATCCTTCACATATTTACGTAACACGGATATGTGAAACACGTTATGAACACGAGACATGCTTGGAGGTAAAGCGAGTCTATATGCCACATTTCCTACTCGGTCAAGAATCTCAAATGGACCAATAAATCGTGGATTGAGCTTTCCTTTCTTCCCAAACCTCGTAACTCCTTTCCACGGAGCAATACGTAACAATACATGGTCCCCAATGTTAAATTTCACGTCCTTTCGATGAAGATCCGCATAACTCTTTTGTCGATCTTGTGCTGTTTGTATACATTGTCGAATCAGTTGAATCTTTTCTATAGTCATACGTACCAACTCCGGTCCCAATAATGTTGCTTCACCCACCTCATTCCAGCATACTGGAGAGAGACACTTTCTCCCATACAATGCCTCGAATGGAGCTACGCCTATACTTGCCTGATAACTGTTGTTGTAGGAGAATTCCACCACTGGTAAGTACTTATCCCAACTCTCTTTGAAGTCTAGAACACAGAGTCTCAATAGATCTTCAAGAGTTTGAATAGTTCTTTCCGATTGTCCGTCCGTTTGAGGATGATAAGCCGAACTGAATCGTAAATCCGTACCCATAGCTTTCTGCAAACTTATCCAAAATCGTGAAGTAAATCTGGGGTCACGATCCGAAACTATGGATACTGGCATGCCATGTAATCTCACAATCTCATTCACGTACATATGAGCAAGACGTTCAAGGGAATAAGTCTCTCGTATCGGCAAGAAATGAGCAGACTTGGTTAATCTATCAACAATAACCCAAATCGCATCTATGCCTTGAGAAACCTTAGGAAGACCCGTAACGAAATCCATCGTAATATGCTCCCACTTCCATTTTGGAATCTCCAGTGGTTGCAATGGAACCTTCGGTACTTGATGCTCCGCCTTTACACGTTGACAAGTCAAACATCTCGAAATAAACTCTGCGATCTCTCTCTTCATATTGCTCCACCAAAATGTATGTCGAAGATCACGATACATTTTGGTACTCCCAGGATGGATTGCGAATGGTGTGTTGTGTGCCTCCATCATTATTCTATGCTTCAAGTCAGAATCGTTAGGAACACACAGTCTGGAGTTCACTCAAAGTATTCCCTCTTCATCGATTCTTGCTTCTGCAATGGCACCTTCTTGCACCTTCTTCTTCATCTTCATTAGCTCCGCATCCGTAGCTTGAGCAGCTTTAACTTTATCAATCAAAGCTGGTTCTACGCGTATACTTGTCATCATTGCACTCGTTCCCACATATGATCTTCTACTCAACGCGTCAGCTATCACATTTGCTTTTTCAGGATGGTATTGGATGGTATGATAGTAATCTTTCAACAGCTCAAGCCAACGTCGTTGCCGCATGTTGAGTTCCTTTTGAGTGAAAAAATATTTAAGGCTCTTATGATCCGTATAAATCTCCACTTTCTCTCCGTACAGGTAATGTCTCCAGATTTTCAACGCGAAAATGACTGCTGCCAACTCTAGATCATGAGTAGGATAATTCCTCTCATATTCTTTGAGTTGTCGCGAGGCATAGGCTATGACTTTACCATGTTGCATGAGAACACATCCTAACCCTTTGCCCGAAGCATCGCTGTAAATAACAAATCCATCCGAACCAGATGGTATTGTCAGAACAGGTGCCGAAATAAGTCTCCTCTTGAGCTCTTGGAAGCTCTTCTCGCATTCCTCGCCCCAAATGAATTTTGTATCTTTCCGAGTCAACTGAGTTAATGGAGTAGCGATTCGAGAAAATCCCTCTACGAACCTCTGATAATAACCAGCTAAGCCCAGAAAGCTTCGTACTTCAGTCACCGACTTAGGTTGCTCCCAACTTTGTATTGCTTCAATTTTTGCCGGGTCAACAGATACTCCACGTTTCGATACCACGTGCCCAAGAAATGCTACTTCCTCAAGCTAGAACTCGCATTTCTTCAGCTTGGCATATAGCTTGTTCTCACGAAGCTTTTGAAAGTACCAACTTCAAGTGGTGCTCATGATCTTCACGGCTTTTAGAATAGATGAGGATGTCATCAATAAAGACAACAACGAATTGATCCAAATATTCCTTAAATACACGGTTCATCATATCCATGAAAGCAGCAGGAGCATTAGTCAATCCAAAAGACATGACTAAGAACTCATAATGCCCGTACCGTGTTCTGAAAGCAGTCTTTAGAATATCCTCAGTTTTAATCTTCAATTGATGATATCCAGAACGAAGATCGATCTTTGAAAAGAATTGCGCTCCTTGCAACTGGTCGAACAGGTCATCAATACGAGGTAACGGATACCTATTCTTGATGGTGACATGGTTCAACTCCCGATAGTCAATGCAGAGTCGCATACTCCCGTCTTTCTTCTTTACGAATAAAACAGGAGCACCCCAAGGAGACGTACTACGACGAATAAAACCGATGTCTAACAATTCTTGTAATTGGATCTTTAACTCCTGAAGTTCAATAGGAGCCATTCGATATGGGGTTTTAGAAATGGGCTTTGTACCAGGCTCAAGGTCAATAAAGAATTCAACTTCACGTTCTGGGGGTAGACCGAGAAGTTCTTCGAGAAATACATCAGAAAACTCATTAACAACGAAAATATCATTCAAATCTGATGTATTCTGGTTTAGATCAGTGACATGAGCTAAGAAAGCTTGACATCCATTTTTCAATAAACGAATAGCCTTAGGATTTGAAATGATATTGACTGATTTTAGTGGTTTGGTGGAATTCGCACAACAGGTTGATTAGGAATATGAAAACTAACAACCTTACGAAAACAATCAATTTTGGCATGGTAAGTGGTTAACCAGTCAATTCCTAAAATCACGTCAAATGCAAGTATTTTCAAAGATATAAGATCAACAGGTAAGGTAAGGGTACCAATCTGAATCAAGCAAGATTTGTAAACTGTAGATGTAACAAAGGTTTCTCCTAACGGAGTTTCAACAGATAAGTCAAAGTCTAATTTATCAGAAGTCAAGTTCAAACGTTGAGCATAAGCAGGTGAAATAAAAGAATGGGTAGCACCGGTATCTAACAAGGTGTAAACTTCGCAAGAGTTTATGATTAGCTTACCCGTAATCACCTCGTGTGGATTCCTCGCGTTTTGGGCTGTCACGACAAACGCTCTTCCAGGAATCACCGACTTTGACTTGTCCGAAACCTGCCTTTGGAATCACCACTCCCGCTGGACTTGGTTTCGCAACAGGACAATCTCGAGCTATATGTCATTCTTTTCCACAGTTATAACATGGTTTGAATTGTTGTGGACTGTTTGGACTGATGTGTCCCTCTTTCCCGCACTTATAGCATACGACCGGTGGTCGTTCTCCTCCCCTCGAAACAGTTGATGCTGGTGCTGATGTCAACGTCTTCACGTTCTCATTGTTGTACTTTCTCTTCTTGAAATCTCCTCCCGATTCGCTTTTTCTACTATCATGGCCACGATTACCACCGGAGTGGTTACCGTTTCTGTCATACTTTTCTCCTCGCTGGTTGTCCTTGCTCCGATGACTGCTGCCACCGGTACGACCTTGGTTGTGGTCCCTCGGTTGAACATAATCATTATCTCGTTCTAATAACTGGGCCCTGTTTACTACATCCGAATATAAAGAAAATTTATGAGAAATGAGGTATTGACGTATTTCGGGTTTCAAACCTCTTAGAAACATCCGCGTCATACGTTCCTCATTCTCCACCAAATGAGGTGCAAACCTGGACAACTCCGCGAACTTATCCTCGTACTGGGATACCGTCATGTTGTTTTGCTCGAGTCTGATAAATTCTACTTCCTTCATATGACGAATACTTTCAGGAAAGTACTTGTCATTAAATAGTTTCTGGAACGCTTCCTAAGACATCTTGAGTGCGGCAGGCTGGGTACGCTTCACGGATTCCCACCAGTAATCTGCCTCTCCACGGAACATAAACGTGGCGAATGGAACCTTCTTTTCCTCCGTACATCCCAAGACATCAAATATCTTGATAATTTGTTTAATCCACGTCTCCGCCTTGATCGGATCTGGCTTTCCCAGAAACTCTGGTGGTCCCAATTCTTTGAACTGCTTGGCAGTGACAACTCGCGTGTTGTTATTATCTCCACCTGTATGTTGCACACGAGTCTCCCTCGTCTGGTTTTGCATGAACTGCAAAAAACTTCTAAACATCTCATCGTTTATCGTCTGACCAACGTTATTTTCAGGATGAACATTGCCTTCTTGTTGCACGTTCTCTTGGTTAGTGATTAAAGGTGTCTTCACGGTCTCATTCACTTCGTTGCTAACATTCTCAACTGCCATTCTCAAATACTGCTATAAAATAAGGGTTAATTAAACAAATTAACATATCACATATTAACCCTATGCTCCGACTGACCAATTAAATACCACATAAGCTTAGGTAGGACATACTAGTGAAGGATTTACTCGTCTCTCCCCTCCTAGTTCTATTCCCCGATCTCCGCCAGAGATCATATCCCTAAGCTCTGATACCAACTGTGACGCCCCCAGAATAGGTCCAGTCAACCCAACCCATTCTGAGTCGCCAAATACATGGTACAGAATTTAAATACAAACTTTATATCATACGGTCGTGCAAAATACGACCACACAACTGTGAGTGTCAATACAAATATGTAAAAAATATTAATATTCAAACTAAGTTTTCATTATAATTATTATCACACTATTTATCAAAAATAGTGAGGACTACTACTGCTCTAACTCGGACCATCACTCTGTCCCCCGACTAGTTCCCGTAACATTCTCATTTCCTGAAGAGGACAACAGATGAAAAAGGTAAGCTCAACTAGCCCAGTAAAGAATATTATGACTAAGATAATGAAAAATAAATTATCGTTAGTCTTCAACAATTCAGATAAAATATAATGGACAACCAATTTTAGATCAATATTCGCAGCGGAAATAACAAATCATTAGAAGAGTTAAGCAGATAATGAAGTCTACCATCTTCTATGATTTAAAAGTCCATCATCAATATTTTATCCCTGTAACATCAATCAATATACATCTCGAATCAAATATCCATCTTTACACTACGGTCAAAGATATTCATTTGTATCATCAGTGGTCATGTTCATCTCAACACCTGTCATCTTTGCACTACGGCCAAAGATATTCATCAGGTAATCATTCATCTTTGCTCTACAGGCCAAAGATATTCAGTTACATCACCTTTTAGGACTGAGGATAATGAAAAATATTTTAAATAACGAATCCAGTGAAATAAAGGATAAGATTAAGGATTCGTATTTTAGTTTATTCAAATTCAAGAATATTCATAGTAGTACTTTGTGGAGCAAAATTCAAGAATAAAGCTCAAAACTTAGATCCAATCAAAGATAAGAACTTTAACAAGTAATTTGGACAAATAGAAGAAAATTTAATTTTTTCGTGAATAGTGCCGTATACATGAATAGTGCCGTATACGTGAATAGTAACCTTGACGGAAAAAGTAAGAATTTCATAATAAAATCCATGCCAATATTTTGGTATAATGATATTGAAAAGAATAATATCATTTATGAAAGAAAATAACATTCCTTACCTCAAAAGAATAGTACTTCTGGTTGGAATATCGGATATAATATCGAAGAAAACTTGCATTGAATAGCAACACTCAAAGTATTAAAATACTCACAAAAATACGCTCGATATTATAGAGAGAGAAAACTTCTGATTCTGGTGTGATTTTTAATTCTAACATAAGCACCCTATTTATAGGAAAAGCTTAGGATGCCAAAGGAGACTAAATTAATAAATAATATTATTTTTTTAAAAAAAATCTCCAGCCGCCGGCTACTCCCAAAAATCAGATTTTCAACAAAAGTGGGGCCCACCCATTAAAAAATATTTATTTTTCGAAACTTCAATAATTCATAATAAATAGCCCCTTTGTCAAAAAAATACAAATTCTATGTCCTTCTATAGAAAATTTAATTCTCTACAACTTTGTAGAAGGAAGTTTTTCCAAATTCCAAACATAAATTATCCGAAATTCATAAACAGATGATTTTCCACACCAAAATACTGATAAAAACTCATCAGCGCTAATTCCTTCTTTTATATCCACAAAATAAATATTTTCTTATCATATAAATCAATAATTAATTATTCACAAATAATATTACAGAACTACAATATTGACAACCAGGTCGTTCCCAGGAAAGAGGGGGCCTTCCGATAAGGACTTCTCCTTACTGGCGCGCAATTAAATAACCCTCCTAGACAGAACTTTCTTAGACATTGTTAATAATGCTATCTAATAATATTATACAAATAATATGAATTATTGAGTTGATAATGTGAAATACTATGCAGTGACAATTATTGAATCAATAATACAAACTATCAACTGTAGCCATTATTGAATCAATCATATAAAATAGCAACGTAGCAATTATTGAGTCAATAATATAAAATATTAAACAGTAATTACTGTAACAATTATTGAGTAAGTGCCTTCTCACGTAAGACTCAATAATTCAAAATACTGTGCAATACCGTGTGCTACTGTGCAACACCGCGTATCATTGTATTTTAACCACCGGGTATTTCAACAGTACTAACGGTAACAACTACGTCGTTATTTTGTAAAAAGGATTATTTCTGTCGCTTTTTATATTCGACAGTTATTTCGTTGTGGGGCCCACAAATAGTTGCGCCCACAAATAGCTGCGCCGTCGTACGAATATTCTCCGACAACAAGAATATTCTACGACCAAACGAATATTCTCCGACAACAAGAATATTTTATAACCACTTGCTCATTTTGAATTATTTGCACATTTTACCCATAACTTTTCACATTTATCAAATCAACACCTTACTATTTCGAAATAATATATAAAGAAAATTAAATCTTTATTCATAAAAGTTGGGGTCTTACATACGTGGGGTTCTCAGAGCTGTCCCATCATAGGAAAGTTACGTTTCTCCATATCCTACACGATTAGTTGATGTGATTATTCAAAAGGATTCTAGCTGTCTACCTCTACGTCCGATCACCTCCCATGCATCAAGTGAAGTATTGTTATAGGTGTGTTTGACCTTTACTTTAGACCAAGTGATTGGGCCTTCGGACCTTCGATCATTTGAGTCTGAGAGTCCACATGCTAACAAATATATAGATACATACATATATATATATACATACATATACATACATATATATACATATATATATATATATATAATTGCATAATTGTGTACTTCGTAATATTAGAGGATAAAAGTTATCAATGGTGTTCTAGCTCAAGTGGCATTGTATGGGTAATGATCCATAACATATATTTGTTATGGATCAAAAATTGACAAATAACATCTTTAACTTCCGTTACAATTATCAATGACTCAGATTAAAAAGGGAAGTTCAGCGTCCGCTAGTCATTCTAAGCGGGCTGTTTAATTGTACAATTTAGACGATTATACCCCCATATCCCCAGGAATACTATAAAAAAAAAACCGTCCGGTAGAATTACTTGCGGACGCATATTGCTACTTTAACTCTGTTGTGAAAAGGAATTGGGGCAAAAAACTGGTGATACTTATCCTAAGGCTCTGACGATTTTGTGAACCCTTTTTCTCAATTGAAGGCAGATCAACAACAATAGTATAACCCCAAATAATGGTGATACTTCTCCTAAAGCTCCGGCGATTTTGTGAACCTTTGTTCTCAATTTAAGGCAGCTCAGAACCCTTGTTCTTAGTTGAAGGAAGATCGACAACAATAGTAAAAATTTGATATAGTTCGTCCAAAATTTGTGTTCTACATCAACTTAATTAACATTTAATCGGTAAGTTTTTCAAATTTTTCTTACCTACTATATTAGATTTCTCATATATGGGTATTACTATTCTGATTAAAATATGACAAAATTAATTATGTGTTGTATATAAATTCCTTGTATTTATTTTGGGTTTTTGTTTGACTTTTTTTGTACTGTATTTTACTTAATCTCTGTACTTGACTGTTCCTTTGTGTAAAATTTATGGGGTTTGATAGATTTATGGGGACAAGAAATAATTCTGAACTTTCGCAGATAGTTTGATTTTAACCTTCAGAATTTGTGGTAGTTGTCATAGTTTTGCTTGTAATTAATTATTGGGGGTTGGTAGAGTATCTATTTTTCATGTCATCACAATGACATAAATTGTATATTGGGAATTAAATGAAGGTTTTTTGGTTTATAGGTGGAGTTAATTTCTTTGCTATTTTGTTAGAGAAATCCTACATAAAAGTGGATAAGATCGAAGTCAAAAGTTGAAGTCTGTGTGAATAGGCCCGAGACAATGGAATTCAGACGATTGTGGCATATGTTGCAAAGTATACGTAGATTTCTTTTTGCACCGGATAAACATCACGAAGGAACCGATTGAGGTGGAATCCTAACGAGGCTTATAAATTTAGATTTAGAATAACACATGAGCTTAGGATGTGCAAATATAGGGACATTCCTGAAAACTATCTTTGTAACAACCAAACTGTTGGTGTGAGTTGGCAATAGAGAGATCCTAGGAGTAAATTTGCATGTAAATCACTTAATTTGGGGGATTGAAGAGATTATATGAGTGAAATATGTATATCCAAGAATAGATGGTTTTATGTTCTATTATATATACTTCTGACCTTGTAAAGATAAAAGTAGATGAATAAAAATATATACCAATTGTGACATGGTATCAGAGCAGGACCGATTCCTGGCTCTCTGTTATCACTAACCTTTTTTTTCATTGTTTTCTCTCTTCCACCGTCACCCATGGCCGACACCGAACCTCAACCTGAATCTAGCCTTACAGAATTGACCACACAAATGACTGAAGTCTTGAACAAAGCTTTGGTCCCGACCCCTATGTCTGATATTTTCGCTGCTCCGATTGGTATTAAGTTGGACGGCACCAACTATGCTTTTTGGTCCCAAGTTATCGATATGTACATCTCTGGCAAGGACAATTTGGGATATATTAATGGCGAGTTTTTCCAGCCTCCTCAGAAAGATCCACTTTTTTAGAAATGGCGCACAGATAATGCCATCGTCAAAGGGTGGCTAATCAACTCCATAGATTCATCACTGATTGGTAATTTCATTCGATTTTTGTTGACAAAACAGGTGTGGGATTCCAATGCTACTACGTATTTTGATGGGAGTGATACCTCTCAAGTATATGATCTTCGGCGGCGTGTAACCCGTCTGAAACAAGTAGGGTACTTTCTTGAAAAATACTATAATAATCTTCAAGGACTTTGGCGTGAGATTGATTTTCATCGCCCAAATCTTATGGAATGCATCGCTGATATTCAGAAATATAACAATCTACTTCAAGAAGACCGGGTGTATGTCTTCTTGGATGGCCTCGACGACCGACTTGATAAAATTTGAGGTGATGTTCTATAGATGCAACATTTTCCTACGGTTGAACAGGCGTACGCTCATGTTCGTCGGGAAGCCATCCGACATGCGGTCATGATAAATGGTGGCATCGATGGTACTCCAGGAGTTGTTCTGGCCTCGAAAGGCTTCAAGCTAGGACATTCCACTTCTTTTTTTGGGTCTCTTTCTCTGGGCAGTAGGAAATCCAGTCCTTCCACCAAGCCGCATGTCTCTGATGTATCTAAGTGTTTACACTGCAGAAATTTGAAGCATACTCGTGAAAATTATTTTAAACTAAACGGCTATCCCGACTGGTGGAATGAACTCTAGACCCAAAAATGACGTGATGCGGTTGGCAATGATGAAGGACCTGGTAAAGTTGTAGTGGCTACAACAGAGCCACATATCTCCCTTGTACCTTCGGTCGAAACTTCCCAGGGAGACTTGTCACTCACCGATCCAGGTAAATATGGTTATGCACTATATACTCCTCAATCGCGATGCCGATAGCAATGCCTGGATACTTGATTCTAGGGCCACCGACTATATGACATTTGACGTTGCAAAATTTTCAGACTTCCCCACCACAACGTACTAGTATTGCAAATGCCAATGTGATTATTTCTTCGGTCACAGGGGCTGGCACTGTGATGTTGTCACCTGTTTTACAATTATCTAACACTTTGCTTGTTCCTCTTCTCTCTCATAAATTACTATTCATTAGCCAAGTTACCACAGACCAAAACTATGTTGTACTTATGTATCCTACCTTTTTGTCTTCTTCAGGATATTCTCACCAAGGATATCAATGGTCGTGGAGAGGGGGGTTGTATTACATGGATGATTTTAGTGTCGGCCGAGCACATCACATCCATCATTCGATTGGCATCAAAGAGCGACAAATTTGGCTTTGGCATCGACGGTTAAGGCATCCGTCATTTGGTTATATGAAGCATTTGTTCCCTGATTTGTTTTCGCATGTGTCAAATTGTGACTTCAAATGTGATACTTGCATTCTTGCTAAAAGTCATAGAGTTACCTATCCGTTGAATATGAATAAAAGTGATGTTCCCTTTGTCTGAAGATTTAAATGAATAGCCATCACTGTTTAGAACAACCAAGATCCAATGAGA
The DNA here is from genome assembly GCA_020205555.1 of Panax stipuleanatus. Taxonomy (NCBI): domain Eukaryota; kingdom Viridiplantae; phylum Streptophyta; class Magnoliopsida; order Apiales; family Araliaceae; genus Panax; species Panax stipuleanatus. The sequence continues at coordinate 145,440,900 of CM035121.1, read as the reverse complement.
ATTCGTTAATTCACTCAGATTTATGGGGTCCTTCTCCTGTTTCTACTATGTTTGATATTCGTTGGTTTGTGATAATTGTAGATGATTGTACTCGTATGACTTGGCTCTACTTACTGAAACATAAAAATGAAGTATTAAATGTGTTTCAATCCTTCCATATCAATTCTCAGCTAAAATTCAGATTCTCAGATCAGATAATGGTCGCGAATATGTAAATCAACCGTTTCGTGATTATTTTCAACATCATGGACTTATTCATGAAAAATCATGTCCACGAACTCTGCAGCAAAATGGTGTCGCTGAGAGAAAAAATCGACACATCCTTGAAACTGCTCGAGCTTTATTACTTGGAGCTCATGTAACCAACCGACATTGAGCTGATATTGTAGTCACGGCTGTGCATCTCCTTAACCGGATGCCATCAAAAGTATTAAATTTTGAGACCCCACTACAGGCTCTTTCGACTTATGTTTCCTTATCTTTAGTGTTGATGATTCCTCCTCGGATCTTTGGATGTGTTGTATTTGTACACCTCCATAAAGAACAGAGCACGAAACTTGAACCATGTGCCATTTGCTATCTCTTCTTGGGGTATGCCTCACATCAGAAAGGATACCGGTGCTATGATCCGTCCACTAAACGCACCTATGTAACTATGGATGTCACTTTTCTAGAATCTGACACCTTCTTTCCTCCATTATCTACTTCTCCTCTTCAGGGGGAGATACGAGATGAAGAGCCGAATTGGTTAAGATATGAATGGTCGGGGTTTAATGACAATGACAATGAAATTCAGGTTAATGAGGAACTAAATACAGAACCGGTTGTGCCTTCAAAAGTTGATATAGTTCCTACACCACCTGAAGCTGATATAGAACCCCCTCTCTCCTCATTTCCTGAAGATCCATCTCCATAGAATATCTCTGAGGTAAGCTCCCCTATCATACCTCACAATTCTAACTATATGAATACTCATGTTAGTTATACCTTACTGTTTAGGAATAATCGGGGAAAACCACCAAATAAATATTCTCTAGATATTGAGGAACGAAGGTCAAAATATCTGATCGCTAACAATGTTTCTATAAAAGACTTTCAGAACCACTCAAACATTTGTGCATGAACTTTCTTAATGCCGGATTCCCACTAGTGTTCATGAAGCTTTGACAGACCCTAAGTGGACTCATGCTATGAAGGAAGAGATGGAGGCATTGCTGAAAAATGAAACATGGACTCTTGTTCCCTTACAGAGCCGATTGTGCCTTCCGAAGTTGATATAGTTTCTACACCACCTGAAGCTAATATAGAACCCCCTCTCTCCTCAGTACCTGAAGATCCATCTCTTGAGAACATCTCTGAGGTAAGCTCCCCTATCATACCTCACAGTTCTAACTATATGAATACTCCTGTTAGCTATACCTTATCGTTTAGGAATAATCGGGGCAAACCACCAAATAGATATTCTCCAGATATTGAGGAACGAAGGTCAAAATATCTGATCACCAACTATGTGTCTGCAAAAAGACTTTCAGAACCACTCAAAACATTTGTGCATGAACTTTCTTCATGCTGGATTCCCACTAGTGTTCATGAAGCTTTGACAGACCCTAAGTGGACTCAGGCTATGAAGGAAGAGATGAAGACCTTGCTAAAAAATGAAACATGGACTCTTGTTCCCTTACCCAAAGGAAAAAAAATGGTGGGGTGTAAATGTGTGTTCTCCATTAAACACAAAGTAGATGGATCGATTGAAAGATATAAAGCAAGACTTGTAGCAAAGGGTTATACGCAGACATATGGTGTAGACTATCAAGAAACTTTCTCACCAGTGGCCAAGTTAAATACAGTTAGAGTCTTGTTATCTCTCGCTACAAATCTTGATTGGCCACTGCACCAGTTTGATGTAAAGAATGCCTTCCTTCATGGTGACTTTGAGGAGGAAGTTTACATGGAGATTCCATCGGGCTATAATGCAACCTCTAAGACTGGGGTGGTGTGCAAATTACAATGGGCACTGTATGGATTGAAGCAATCACCTTGAGCATGGTTCGGGCAGTTCAACTTAGCAATGAAGAAATACAGATTTCAACAAAGCAACTCAGACCATACACTATTCCTGAAGCATTAACTGGGCAAGGTAACGACTTTGATAGTCTATGTAGATGACATGATTATTACAGAAGACAATCTAGAATAAATTTCGAGACTCCAAAAGCAATTGGCAACTGAATTCGAGATGAAGAATCTGGGAGGACTTAAATATTTTCTTGGAATTGAAGTTGCTAGATCAAAACAAGGTATATTTCTTTTCCAATGAAAATATATCCTAAACTTATTATCAGAGGTTGGACTACTAGAGTGTAAACCTGCAGACACACCAATTGTCCAAAACCACAAGCTTGGAGAATACCCAGATCAAGTGCCAACGGACAAGAAGAGGTACCAAAGACTGGTTGGAAAGCTCATTCATCTCTCACATACCCGCCCAGATATCGCTTATTCTGTAAGTGTAGTAAGTCAATTCATGCATTGTCTGAGTAAAGATCACATGGATGCAGTAACCCGAATTCTTAGATACTTAAAGTCCTCTCCTGGAAAAGGACTTATGTTTTCGAAGAATAATCACCTAAGGGTGGACGGCTATACAAACGCAGATTGGGCAGGGAATATCTTAGACAGAAAATCCACTTCGGGATACTTCACGTTTGTTGGTGGGAACCTTGTTACATGGAGAAGTAAAAAGCAAAAGGTGGTGGCTTTGTCAAGTGCTAAAGTTGAGTTCCGTGGGATGGCTAAGGGTCTTTGTGAACTTCTCTGGCTCAAAAGACTGTTAACAGAAATTGGCTTTGCTCCAAGCTGCGAGATGGACCTATTTTATGACAACAAAGCTGCTATTGATATTTCTCATAACCCTATCCAACATGATCGGACCAAACATGTGGAGGTGGATCGACATTTCATCAAACAAAATCTTAATACGAAGATAATCCGATTTCCTTTTGTCAAGTCTGAAGACCAATTGGCAGACATACTGACGAAAGCCGTATGCAGCAAGAACTTCTACAACTCACTTGACAAGTTGGGCATCAGAGATCTGTATGAACCAACTTGAGGGGGAGTGTTGGCGTGAGTTGGCATTAGAGAGATCCTAGGAGTAAACTTTGCATGTAAAGCACTTTATTTGGGGATTAGAGAGATTATAGGAGTGAAATATGTATAACCAAGAATATATGATTTTATGTTCTGTTATATATACTTTTGACCTTGTAAAGATAAAAGTAGATGAATAAAAATATATACCAATTGTGATAACTTTAGATTCAGATTCAAATGAAGACTAGTGAATGTTTATTTGACTAACTTTCGTAATACATTATTTTATTAACTCGGGTGAATAGTTTCAAAATGATCCCATTTTTTGCTATAGTTTCATTGGTTCAACGTTTATTGTTATGGTTTCATTGGTTTAGTTTTCATTGCTATGCTTTCAGTCTATGGTAACACTTTTCATTACTACAATTTCTTACAGCAACATTTTTCATTGCTTAGCTATGCTTTCAAGCTATGGTTTTAGTTTTTGTTTCTGTCTATGGTTTATTTTAGTCTATGATCAGTCTTTGTGTCAATTTGTGTTTGGTTTCAGTTTGTGTTGCGGCAACACACTCATTGTTATAGTATGCTTGTGTTTGGTTTTAGTTTGTGTCCCCAAAATTCAAACTATTTTTAATCCCGATCTTGTACGTTACAATACAACCTCGTTTCAATTACACGTCCCCAATCAATATTATAATTGATAAAACTCGTATATTTTAACACTTTTTATAATTCTCTTTCATTATCTGAATCGCAACCTTTACAATTCATACTTATATCTCAAAATCATATCTATTATTTTATACACTTCGTTCTAATCCAGCAACTAGATATATGAAAACTGGATTCCCAAATAGTATACTATACTCACAACATACATTATCCTTTGTATAATACATCTATCAGTCCGAATCTTAAGCTCACCTTTTATTCAACATACCTTGTTCACCCCCCTTTAGCGACGGACCGGGCGACGGTTCGGTCCGTCGCTATATATACAACCGTCGTATTAGCTTTTAGCGACATACAACATATAGACGACGGTTGTATATATAGCGACGGACCGAACCGTCGCCCTGTCCGTCGCTAGAGGAGGGTGAGCAATGTATGTTGGATAAATGGTGAACTTAAGATCCGGACCGATACATCTATTGTAAGACCCTAAATTTTATGAATAAGATTTAATTTTCTTTATATATTATTTTGAAATAGTAAGGTGTTGATTTGATAAATGTGATAAGTTATGGGTGAAATGTGCAAAGTTTACAAAGTAAGCAAGTGGTTATAAAATATTCGTTGTGTCGGGAAATATTCGTTTGGTCGAGGAATATTCTTTTTGTCGGAGAATATTCGTACGACAGCGCAGTCATTGGTGGACTCCACAACGGAATGAATGTCGGATATAGAAAGCGACAGAAATAACTTTTTATATAATAACGGCAAAACTGTTACCGTTAGTACTATTGAAATACCCGGTGGTTAAAATACAATAATACATGGTATTGCACAGTAGCACACGGTATTGCACAGTATTTCAAATTATTGATTTTTACGTAGGAATGCACTTACTCAATTATTGTTACAGTAATTACTGTTCAATATTTTATATTATTGATTCAATAATTGCATAATATTTTATTGGTTCAATATTTGCTACGTTGATATTTTATATCAATAAGTGCTACTTTGCTATTTTATATTATTGATTCAATAATTGTCATTGCACATTATTTTAAATTATCAAATCAATAATTCATATTATTTAAATAATATTATTAGATAGCATTATTGACAATGTCTAAGGAAGTTCTGTCTAGGAAATGGGTTGATTAATTGCGTGCCAATAAGGAGAAATTCATAGCGGAAGGCCCCCTCTTTCCTAGGAACGACCTGGTTGTCAATATTGTAGTTCTGTAATATTATTTGTGAATAATTAATTTTTGATATATATGATAAGGAAATATTTATTCAATGTGGATTTAAACGGAGGAATTTTTTTACATGTGACATTTGTTGAAAGTTGGTATTTTATCTTGTCCGATAAAATAATTCATTCAAATATATTATTATAATATTACATTATAGTAGTATGATGTGATTATATAATAGTATGATTTTTATAATTTGAATGGTAACATTATTATAATAAATTTATGGTATAAAAGTTAAACGAGGTGGAAGAGTGCAAATTGAATTTGAACTCTTATGATGCAAACAATAATGTCATCGGAGCGATGAGGTAAGCAATGATGTCATAGATCGATGATGTAAACGATGATGTCATAAATTATGGCGAAAAGACTATTTTACCCTTACTCTGCCAAGCCTATAAATAGAAGCTCATTTCTTCATTATTTCTCACCAATTCACTAAAGCTATAGAGAGAGAAAGTATAGAGAGAATAAGAGAGAAAGAAGAAGAGTATTCTGCTATTACGCTAGTGTAGTCTCTAAATTTTAAGTTAAGGGGTATTATTTCTTTCGTATTCATGAAGAGAGTTATTTTCTTTCAATACTCGTAAGAGTTGTTATTCCATTCCTTATTATTCTGTTGGAATAATCTGTCTGAGCGGACTACCGCCAGACGGGTGAATAACCCTTCGTATTCAGTTGTTATTAAATTGTAGAAATAATCTGTCTGAGCGGACTACCGCCAGACGGGTGAATAACCCTTCGTATTCAATTGTTATTAAATTATGGAAATAATCTGTCTGAGCGGACCTACCGCCAGACGGGTGAAAATCCAATTGCAGTTTTGTATATTGTTTCATTTCAGATTCTTAACTCTAAACTTACTACGGTAAGTATTACTTCTATAATTCCTGAAATGATCAGATATTACTTGAGTTTTGCGCTTCATCTAATATTATTTCACTGGAATATTGGTCTGAACTTTCTTATGAAATTTTTATCTTTTCATGTCGAGTTACTATTCACGAATTACTATTCACGGGGTACTATTCACGGTAAAAAAAAATATTTTTTTTTCTCTTCTTCCAAATCATCTTTGATTGGATCCATATTTTGATCTCCATTCTTGAACCCTGGATAAATTCTCTAATATTTGTCCTTTATCTCACTGGATCTGTTATTCGTATTATTTTTCATCATCCTCAGTTCTAAATGGTGATATAACTGAATATCTTTGGCCTGTAATGCAAAGATGAATAATTACGTGATGAATATCTTTGGCCTGTAGTGCAAAGATGAATGGTTACCTGATGAATATCTTTGGCCCGTAGTGCAAAGATGGACAGGTGTTGAGATGAACATGACCAACTGATGATACAAATGAATATCTTTGGCCCGTAGTGCAAAGATGGATATTTGATTCGAGATGTATATTGATTGATGTTACAGGGATAAAATATTGATGATGAACTTTTAAATCAAAGAAGATAGTAGACATTATTCTCTACTTAACTCTTCTAATGAATTGTTATTTTCGCTGCGAATATTGATCTAAAACTTGTTGTCCATGATATTTTATCTGATTTATTGAAGGCTAACGATAATTTATTTTTCATTATCTTAATCATAATATTATTTACTGGGCTAGTTGAGCTCACCCTTTTCTTCCATTGTTCTCTTCAGGAAATGAGAATATCGCGGGTACTAATCGGGGAATGGAGTGATGGTCCGAGTTAGAGCTGTAGATGTCCTCACTATTTATTTTATTTAAAATAGTGTGATAATAAATGTAATGAGGACTTAGTTTGAATGTTAATATTTTCTACATGTCTGTATTGACACTCACAGTTGTGTTGTCGTATTTTGCACGACCGTGTGATTTGAAAGATTATTTGAATTTATTTGAGTGTATTTGACGACTCAAAATAGGTGGAGTATTGAACCTATTTTAGGGGCGTCACATCTATCAGATAACTTGACTTTACAATAACAAATTTAAAGCTTCAATCTCAGTTTGGAAACAAATATCTAATATTCGGAAACTTCAACATTATTACAACTTGCTTTTCTTTTAATACATTAAGTCATTATGACTCAACACATAATCAAATAGAAAAAAAAAATTTATAGTTTTCTATGCGCACTTCCATTCTATTGTCATATTCTTTAGAAATGTCTTCATTTAACTGCAAATAAAATTTATTTGCAAAAATGAGCTCAATTGCCCAATAAGTATAATAGTTAACACATATCATACATACTCTGCATTTTATAATACAATATAGTTCTCATGCAATGCATTTTGTATATATACATGCATCATGCCAACTAAATATCAATAGCTATCCAAATCCATTATATTGTTATTTTATCATTATGATATTATATTTGAGAAACCATTATAAGAATATTTTTGATATTTTAATGCCATCTAAATTTTTTGATACATTTCTTCCCAAAATTTCTAAAGTTTGGAAAGATAATTTGGGAAGAAATTTTGAGAGGTAACTTGTTCAAATGTTTCTCCTTTTCTATTATTTTTTTCTCCTTAAAAAACTAACAATATAAGAAATTTTTACTTCCCGTCTTGAACCTTAATTTTCTATTCTCTTTAAACCTTACAATCACAATTACGGGAGCTGAAGTAAAATGCCTATTGGATAGTGTTTTATAATATTAACAAATTGTCAGGAAAAAAAATAAAAATCAAATCTTCTGGGATGAAGCAACTTGATTTAATTTTATTTATTGTTTAATTTATTTATTATTCCTTCTCTGACTTTCTTCACCCACATGTTGCATCCCTACATAAAAAAAGAATTTATTATATTTGTATTCTAAATTATTAATTCTTCATTTTTAAGTTTTCTCACTACCAGGATCAAGTAAGGGGAAACTTCCTCATGGTTTCGCCTTTTAGTCTGACAGTTTTCTCTTGGAAGTCACTCCCGACACATGCATATTACTTCCCTCTGTCCCAATGGAATTGTACAAATTTTTGTATAACAAATGAAAAAAACTGATATTTTCCCCACACTATAGTACACTAATTTACAATTAATGATTGGGATAGCCTTCTCTCTCTCTCTCTCTCTCTCTCTCTCTCTCTCTCTCTCTCTCTCTCTCTCTCTCTCTCTCTCTCTCTCTCTCTCTCTCTCTCTCTCTTTTCTTCTGGTCATAAATCCTAACTTCTGTTTTAGATGTGAGGAGGGCTCTCCTATTTTTGGAGAGACTCTCCCACATCAGTTTTAATTCTTTTGCTTTTTATTACAAAATAATAACTTATTCTCTCTTCTTATAGAGTTTGTTTTTCCCTTTGTGAGACTTGTTTTCTCCACGGAATAATGTATTTCTTTCATTTTTTATCAGAAAGTTTTTTTATCATCTCTTGTGAGATTTGTTTTCTCTATTTTGGGGATTATTTAATTTTTCGATTGTGAGAATTTTTCGGTGTATGGATTAATAAAGATAAATTGATTAGATTTGGATGTGAGTTATTATGGCGACTTGTTAAAGAACTGTTCAAATTTGCATTTTGATTATCATTTTTGGAATGACTGTTTTTCAAGAGTATCTATGATATTTACTACTACTTCCGTCCCATAATAAGTGTTTTTTTAGGGTTAACATTTTTTTCCAAAATAAGTGATGTGTTAGAATTCCAATACACTTTTTACAATATTTTCCCATATGTGCCCTTATGCCACCAATGGTATTTATTGCGTATTTATTGAGAAGTTGAAAGATTGAAGAAAGAGAAAGAGAGATCAAAGACAATAAAAAAATCTCAAACAAAACAAAGAAAATATATTAAGGGTATTTTTGTCATTTTAGCTTGTGTATTGGTATGTGTAATTTAAGCTAAAAAAACATTTATTATGGGACGGAGATAGTATTACCGTTTCAATTCGTTTCTCGACGCACCTCCATCAATTCATTTTGTCCCCCCATCTTTCTTTTATTATGAAATTATTTTAACAGATTACCATTAATACATTTCAGTCTTTTAGACTGTTTAATGAAAAAATAGCACTCATAATCCATTGATATTAAATTAGAATTGTTTAATAATTTGTTTAATATTGAAACATAATAAGGGCTTAAAATTAAATTTCAAGCATAAAAATTCAAAAATTATAAACACTCATATTGGAACGAAACAAAAGCAATAATGTTACATTTATATTGGAGAAATGAGGGTGGGAAGGGAATGAGATCATTCCTATGTAAAGAAAACAATTGTGTTTAGTTGTTCTATTGGAATGGAATAAACTATTCTCATTTTTTTCAAATTTATAAATTTTATTTCTTGGGGGGAGGGTATACAATGATTCATTCTAGCTGGAATGGAATGAATTATCTCACTGACCATTTTATTCTCTCATCTATTTCATTACTTCACATATTTCATTTTCTCAATCCAAACGTAGCATGAAGGTCGATCATACGAAAGTGAATAAATCACATTGTGTCCGTTATAAGGACATTAAGGTCGACCTGCTAAAATGAAGACTATCACCAAACGGCCAAGACCTAATACAATAATGAAATAGAAATTTTCATCTTTTTACTGATGATAGTGTAATTATAATTTCATCAAATTTAACAACATAATTTTATTATTATGTCATTATTATCAAATTAAATACTCATTATATTTAAGAATAAATATAAAAACAGATATATATCCTTAAATTTCTAAAATTTACAAATAAAATCTTTTTTTAATTAGTTTAGAGCATTCACAACAGTTTTCTTATTTTTATCCCTACAATGCAGTGCTATTTGGTCATTCTGCAAAATAGGGATTCAATTTTTTCATTATGTACCCATCAAGTTCCTTATATTGATTCTTTAAATAATGAAATTTAAAATTTAAAAGTTCGAACAGTCAAAACATCAAATTAATAATAATCTTATAATTTATAAAAAAAGTATAATTTATCAATTATATTCCACTGTAAAATAAATTTTATTTTATTTTAAATTTTAAGTAATTTATAGAGTGAGTATTGAATGGATTGTAGTTGCAAATGTACATAAGATCAATATTAACTTTTAAAAAGTTAACTTGTGATATTTTAAATTTAAATTTAATATGATTCATTTAAATTTTGAAAATAATAAAATTTATAATTAATAATACTTTTATAATATTTATAATTATATTGACATAAATTAAATAAATTTATATTAATTTTAAATTTGAATACGTTTGAAATTAATTTTTTAAAAAGAAGTTAATATTAAGTTTATAATTTGAAAATGAAATAGTAAAAATATGTCAATATGTGTATTATTGATGAGTTGTCCACTTAAATGAGAGTGTGAAATGCCATTTTGTATATATAGAGAACGGTCTTTTGACTCCCTCACACTGGGGAGTAAAATCATATATAGGAATTAAAATAGAGAGTCAAATAAGGATAAGAAAACTGTTGAATAATGATTTGTTAATATATTCTTCAAAATTAGAGATAGATAATTGATTAAGAAAACTGTTATTAATGCTATTATGAACTGATGTAGTATTAAACAAATTGATAATGTGCAATACGTGGTGTATATGTTGTCGCAACAATTTTGTGATCCTCACAGTTACTTGTCCCGATGGTCGTGTCTGTATTTAATTAACTTGTTTTCTCATGTTTGTTTGCTTTTGCAAGTTACTTTAGCTGTTGTTTGTTTATGTTTTAATATCTCTTAATAGCTTCACATTTAATTCGGCAAAAAGGTAAAATTATTTGATAAAATTTGTTCGTCTCTTGTTATCTTTTAACCGGTAAGAGGAAGATACAAATCTAAATTATTAAGAACTGTTTCTTAATGAAAAAATTAAATTTATGACATCTTTATAAATATTGTTCTCTTCATTCTAAATTTTAAGATCATTATTAATTTTTGAAAAGTCAATTTGAGATATTTTTAAATTTAAATTTATATTTTTAAATTTAAAAGTCATTTAGATATTTTATACTTTTTAGTTACCAAACAAATTTTTAAGTTCAGATACTATTTCACTCAGATAATCAAATATATTAAGGTATACTAAACATTTATATCTTAATTACTTAGTTTTATCAAATACCACCTTACCTTTCCTATAATAAAAAAATATGTCAAGAAATTTAACCTAAATTAAACTATGCTATCATCCACAATTAATTAGTATTATGTAGTAGTACTAACACTGCCAAGTAAAAGCCCTATTTCAGACTGAATTTTTTGTTGGAAATCAGTTTATTTCGTTGCAATTAATTTATGGCCGACAAAAAAGTTTGTCGATAATTCAGTCTGGACTAACCTGGTCAGAAATAAATTCGTCAAAAATTTCGTCAAAATTACTTATTTACGACGAAGATTCTGTTGAAAATGTGTTAATTCCAATGAAATTTAATGCTGACAAAAATTCCGTCGAACATAAATAGCCACGTGTCACTCCCTTGTTTATCTAATGCACGATATTTTCGATGGAAGTTCCGTCGAAAATAAACAAATCCGCCAGAAATAATGAACACGTGTTAGCACCTAAATTACTTGCTCAAGTTTATTTCCGACGGAAATTTCGTCAGAAATATTTTTTTTTGTTTTTTCAATTCTTAGGTTTTTAAACCACAATTTGTGCATGTACCTTTTTTCAGCCAGTATTTTCCAACAATAACACATACATATATGAGGTCAACAACCAACATACACATCAAAATGATAGTAATATCCCAAACAACAACATACACGTCGTCCTTAACGATACTAAATAGAAGCTAAATTACGATAGATAACATTAATACACATAAGTTAAGTTAAAAAATCGTAACAAACAATGATTTATAATGTAAAATATAGTAAACTAGGATTTACAACCATCGCTATGAGAAGGATAATCGGGCGAGGGTTGACGTCGCTGCTGCTGCGGTGTCTGAAAGTCATTGCCATTATCCCCTCGCTCAGCATCGCCAACATCCCCCCTCGGCAAAAGTCATCTGTAGCCATGTCAAGCATGACATTCCAAACCTCTTCAGTAAATAATGAAAATTTTTCATCAAACATCTTTCATTAATCTCTATCTGCAGGGCGAGTCAACTAACCATACATGATGTCCCTTGTTTTATAACAACTCATATGGTCAGCGGTGTGCGGCGACATGAATAGATGCTGAAGCCTCGGCGCAAGAGAAAAAAATGTAAGATCTTGATAGACTCCACGACACGCTTGCGTGAGGTAGTCGTCGTCCGGATCATGTTTAGCAATATTGTAGGATGAATTGCTCGCAACACCTAAATCCTCCGCCTATATGTAGATGGGTAATCTCGGTACAATTCCTCGTGTTAGGAAATCTATGTTGAATGAAAACCAACTATACCATTACCCCTCGTTTATATTGAAGCAGTAATCTTGGTACAATCGACGATTGATGCGGTAGAAGACGCCACACACAACTATGTATTGTTAAATGATAAGTTAATAATGAATCTCAATAAAACTAAGAACTAGTCTAGGAATTCTTACAGAATCAAAAGATGAGAAAATCTATCAAAGTAATTTCATTAATCAAAGTTGTCTTTAGTTATATAAGCTATGTATCCTATTTATACTAATAGAATAAATCCAAATTTTATAAGGAATAAGCAATTTGAATGGAAATCCAATTCCTATCTAACAAATCAATATAAAAATTAATTTCTATCTAATAAATATCCTAGATAAATTAGAATTATGAAAAGATCAAAAAATCCTTCAAAATAAAGAAAAAATCTTGTCAAAAAACGTTCCTCAAAATATGTGTTGCGTGCTGGCGCGGCAGCGCCAATGTTAAGCTTAGCAACATCGCGGTAGTGCCGTCCCTCCAGGGATTTTCTGTTGTCATAGCGCGGCAGCGCTGTCTTCTTCATTAGCATTGGCGCGACAACACCGGTTGGTCAGGAAAATTTCCTTTGATGTTTTTTTGACTCTTGGGTTGGCTCAATCACTTGTAATAAATCCATGAACTAAAGCACAAATTCCACAATGAATGTTTTGCCTTAAAGCGTGAATACTTCTTCATCGTTCCGTGCATTGCATCCTTGTGATTTCGTGTAATGGATTGTAGCCTCTTGGTCATGATCGCACCTTCACAATGTCGCGTGATCACTAATTCCTCTAAGTAGTGAAACATAGCTTTGACGAAGATTAGACAATACACACAAACGGGATCTTGATAACTTAACTTGAGCTCCAATGTAAGCATCCTTTAGTTAATTGCAGTCCAATCACCTAAGATTATTTGTTGAACCTCTAGAGCTTGAGTTGAAAGATTGTCATAAAATTCTGGCCCTCTTATGCTTGTGTCAGATCTTCTTAGGCATATGCATCTCCTTCCCCCCATGTTTTATCTATGTCCTCCCTATAGTATAACATGCAATCTTGCTCACAAGCTTCGATCTTCTCATAACCTAGATTCAACCTCTTTATAATCTTCTTCACTTAATAGTAATTAGAGGGCAATACATAATCCTTGGGTAAGAAATAGCTGATAAGAGCAAACAAATCATTGAAGTCTCTCTCACTACTGTCATGCTCATTCTTGAAGTGTAAAATTAAGCTTCATCACTACAGATAGCCTAGTGCGCTTAACATTATCATTATCATTGCCTAGTTGTCATGTCAGTTGGCTTTTTCTGATCACTGCTTGACGAAGCTCGTTTTCACCCTAAATCAATATTGTTAGGGGCTATAAGCATTGACCAACATCTCAATAACATTATAGTTATCGCAATCTGATTTGCCGTGAACTGGTTGGTCATTTCCCCAAACTTAGCTGATTCCCTGTGATTAATCCATACATAATACCCATCCACAAATCCACATGAAAATAAGTTAAATTTGATGTTGTCGGCATTCTTCTAAAATCAGGTTTTTAAACTTGACACACGGCCGGGCATCTCATCTTTTTGTTCGAATAATTAGTATGTTCATTTACAAACTTTAAAATTTTTCACACTCCTTCACGGTAATCAGCAGGCAACTAATCCCCTCCCATCAGGCGGTATCCTAGAGTACATCCAACTCTAGTCATCTACATCTTTAATTGAACAAAAAGTGCAATAAGATCATGATTAGCGTATGCACACTATGCATGAATCCTACATATCTTCATCTCCCGTCTAAAGGGGTTAGGCTTCTATCCTGTTTCTGGATGTGTCTCCTTACTATTGCGAACAACTTGAGTAAGTTTCTTCTATTTCAAGGAAATTTTGGCATCACCTCCCAATAGTCTCTAAGTACACGAAATAGATCAATACAACTTAGTCTAAGTATGCACTCTAACAACATGTAGAGATACCAGTCGAAATATTCTCAAAATAGAAAAGACGTACTCAAGTCGTTAATATCCCGGGACAGTCCCAGATTGGGGACTATTCGACATTCACTCCTAATCTCCTAAGTGAACTACATGTACATGTATTCACCCCGCCCCTTACTTAGATCGGCCCCTGCATAACAATTTTTTCATAATGAGTTGACGATAACCTACATTTAGTAGTATAGAGTTCACCCTTCACAATTGACTTAAAAACTACAGAACTGACAATTGAAACCTTCAAAAGAGCAAAAAACTTTCTCTGAATGTAGAATTTAACCTCACATACACCTAATCACATACACACACTAAATCTTATTTCATATCAATTAATTATTGCATCAAAAACTGAGATTCAATATTCACCACTTCTAAAAAACAGAGAAAATTTAAAACCCACATATTATAAACAAATAAAGGGAGAAAACCTTAAATCCAAAAGAAGAAATCACAAAACGTAAATTACCTATTATACATAAGTATAAATGAACAAACCTCATCTTCAATATATGAAGTAACGTGGTTTTGTTCACGTTATCAATACCTAAGAATAAGATCTTATCCTCCTTCTGCCATAGACTTAATGATGCAAGAACTTCATACAGACAATCTAGCAAAAACATGATGATTCTCTAAATCGTCTAAAAACTTCCAAAATTTATTTAAAAATTAATTTACAACCATCGATCCACAAACTCAACAATTCGCAAATCGATTTGCTCCACCCAAAAAGCCCCAAATCGTTCGAATTCTTGAGAGAGAAACCCTAGAAACAACGAAGTCAGGGTCTAGTGGAGGCGGAGGCCGAGATTACAACGAAGTCGGGGTCTAGTGGAGGCGGAGATTGCAACAAAGCCGAGAAGGATTAAGAGGAAGAGAAGTCGGTGAAGAGGCGATCGTTTATATGGGTGAAGATGGATCGTTTATATGGATGAGGTACCACCCGAGTTAACTCTTAGTTAATTAAGAGTTGACTAAATTAGGATCGATGTTTAAATTTTTATATATAAGGTATTAATTGATTGCTATCTACCGAATTTTTCATATTATCTATAATTTAATTTAGTAAGGGACTATAAATAAATTTGAGTTGATATTTATAAGGTTCTACAATAATTTGATGTTTTTTTTATTTATATGAAGTATGTAACTAATTAGTGCCAATAATTAATAAATAAATAGTTTTTGGAACAATAATTATCTCAATACGTACATTGGAATTTGCCTAAGGTTGTTTTTGTTTACATCTGAATAGCTCTTAATGGGTATACCTCTGATTCGGTTAGAGGCAAAACTTGTTTGGTAATTTTTTTTTTCTCTTAATGCCTCTTAATCGGTAAGATATGAAATTAAATTTAGACTATTCAGAGGTAGGTCTGAACCACATTAACTATTTTTTGGGCAAAAATGACCTCTTCAATTTTACGAAAATACCTCCTCCCTCTTCCTCCCCTAACCGTCGTTGCTCCTGCTCCTCCGTCGGAACCTATCCTACAACACCCTAACCGTCATAATTGGATTTTCTTTACTCTTCGCCTTCCTATTGGGTTTTTTAGTTTTGGGTCAAATTTGATTCATCATCTTTGTGCACCACTCCAACCCATTTTGGTACTCACAGATTTGCCACGAATTCATACCAACAACGCTCCTGAAGCTTTAATGGCGAAAAATAATAATTTATCAACCATTAAAATTGACGATCAGAAGTCAAATGCCTCCGATTAGACCAATAAACAGACTGATAATTTAAATATAAATGATTACTTCCAAATTTGGAAATCAATACCTCAAAAAGTAGAGAGAAAGTGTGCCTCTTGAAACAAAGAACTTGTGAATTTTTAGGGATTTGATGATTTTTGTAATAATATAGAAGGTGATGGAAAGATAGGGGTGCTCATCGGTAAAAAACCGAACCGGTACCGATCCGAAAATACCAAAAAATCAAGAACGGGTACCGGTACCGAATAACCGATTTCGTTATCGGTTCGGTACAAAATTGGTATCAATTTTTTCGGTTCGGTTTTTGATTATACCACAATAATTAAATAATTTCTTATATATATTAATAATTTTTTTTAAAACTAAGAAATGAGTTACCATTGTTCTGCTTCTGCTGCTGCTGTGCAGAAATAACTCATTTAATAAATAAGTTTTACAATGTGCAGAAACTAAGTTTTACAATGTGGCTGTGCAAGAAAAGAGGGGTAGTGATAATTTAATAAAATATTTTTACTTACTTGACTTGAATGCTACAAAGCCTACAATGCTAGAAAAGAGGGACACTGTTCATAGCTTGTACCGAATTCGGTTTTTTTGGTATTTCGGTTTTTACCGAATTCAAAAATATCATTACCGCTACCGGTACCGAAAAGTGTAAAACATCTGAAAAACCAGTACCGAAAAAAACCGGTACCACCGGTACCGCTATTAACCGGTTTTGTAAAAAATCAAAAAAATCGAATTTTTTGAACACCCCTATGGAAAGAGAGAGAAAATAAAAGGTTTGGGGAACAAGGATCAAATGTTGAAACTTGAGGGTTCTGAACATGATGACATTAGCTGTAAAGAGTTCAAGGGTTACATGGTGCAATATACCGTTATTAAGACATTTAAAAAAATTAATTATCAAACAATATTTTTTTTCATTTAAATACAATTTTATTCAGATGCTCTATATTATTCAGATGTCTAAACTGTTCAGATCTTAACATTCAATTTTATCAAACACCGCCTAACTCTTCACAATTCATAATAAAGAATGATTATGATTGTGAAATTTTAAAATACCAATCCATGATTGGAAATTATTTTTTCATAACTTGAATAGTTATTTATTTATTATTTAATTTTAATTATTCAGCTTGGATACTTCAGTTTCAATGATCATGTAATATATAATTATAGTCTTGCTATATGTATTGTCATAAATTTATACCGATTTACAATTACGAAGCTTATTAATATATGAGATTGCTATGAATTATAGGAGGAATCTACTTATTCCACATCTATCCAAAAAAAACTACTTCTAATACTTATAATTATCCACGTAACTAACAATAAAAAACTCAACATAAATATTCGCAATATATATCACTTTTCATAATTACATCAATCACTAGAAAAAGAATAACTCATATTTATGGAAACATACTTTAACCAATTAGTTGATTTTTAATCTGAGTTGTTGAAAAATTGAGAGCTTGGTAAATTTTAAAATGCATATGAATATATATATATATATATATATATTGGCAAAAGAAAATTATTTTTGTTAAAACCCAAAGACCTAATACAATAGTGATAAAGTCAAAAGTTTTACCTTCAACACAACTTAGCCTTACAAATACAAATTGACAGATAACCATATTGAAGGAAGCCGACATGGCAGCTGATCATCTTCATCTTTCCTTTGATGCATTCACTATATATAATTGTGCATATAATCGCTCTATTCTACAAAAAAAAACTTTTTTTTTATCTATTGTTCGTAGCTTGCATGAAAAAAAGTAATGAGTTGGTTTCCTATATTATCCCTAAACATTTAATAAAAATTTGTTTATCTTTCATCTTTTTAATAAATTTTAAAAGGATAATATTAAATTTTTATACCCAATACAATCTATTAAACAAAATACATTAATTATATTTTTCAATGTATAATGTGAGAGTTGTAGAGAGGCAGCGGAGTGTAATCATTGACGTATGCTTGATTTTAGATTATTTAAAAACTTAGCTTATGAAATTTATATTCCTTAAGATAAAATATTTATAGTATGCATATATATATATATATATATATATATATATATATATATATATTTATATATATCTTTTTGTGGCGTTTTTCATGTTCTAAATATACTATTAGTGCGTAGAGAAGAATTAAAGACTCATCCACAACAGGCCACTCGTGTCCACATCTATATGATTTTTGCCCAAGTAAAATTTGGAATAAAGTTTGTGGTCAATTAATCCACAATGATCAAATCTACAATATGGAAGAAGATAAAAAAGTTATGTTCTGAAGGAGTATTTATGAAATTTTATTTATATATTTAATATTGAAATTTATGTACCTTAAAGTTTAACCTGAAAAATATGGTGAAGAGAAGACCACATTCAATTCATTCATTTATTCTCTCACATTAACCACTTAATGAAACACCATATTGATGTAGTGCTTGTAGCTAACCCAGGACCACCAGTCCATCAGAATATCTCACTTGTTACTAGGGATGTCGACAATGGTGCGGTTCAGTTTTAGTTTTTCGGTAATTTTGACCTGTGCCGATTTTAAAAAATCTTGAACCGAAACCACACCACACTACACCACACTAGTAATTGTTTAAGATTTTTTTATACCAAAATCGTACCGGCCAGTTTGTATGTTGAACCACAATGCATCGACTTGTACAGGTCAAAATTACTGATGATTTTTATTTAATATTTTTATAACACACATTATTCTAACATTAATTAAAATAACTCAAGAAATATTAACAAGTAATATAAGAATGTATCTTCAATTAAAATTTCGCGCAAAAATAAAAATAATTAAAATAGTTGTTTGAGTAACTCTATTATTATATATAATTACTACATAATAATACTATGAAAAATAGAGATATGTATAAAACAAACAAGTATATATATATATATATATACATATAAAATAATTCAAATATCAACAGTTCAAGAAGCAGTGCGGTATGGTGCAGTATCCGCGATTTAGAGATAAATACCATAACCACACCGTATCGGTTCCAATTTAAAATTTTGCACCAAAATATCACTGAAAAAGTCAATAGTTCAAATAAAAATCGATCAATTAAATCGATACGGATCAATCCATTTCGAATCGGTTGCAATTCCAATTGCCATCTCTACTTGTTACTATTATTAATATAATTATTGGTTAATTACTTTTACTATCATCATCAATTCATCATAATATATAGCCACGATCACTAAAGTTAGAAAGGCAAGAGATTGAAGTATGTAAAATAAAACAAAGATACTTATCATAACTGAATTGAGGCGTGCACAAGGTACTCTCCTTAAACATGGATTTTCACCCCTCAAAGACGTATCTCAATGATGCAAAAGATCACAACGGTTGCCTTCAAGGATTCAACAATTCTTTCTCTGTCACAGAAACAACTCTTACTTTCTCGATTCCAACTAACAAAGCAATGGAATAAAAAATATATAGCTAGCTAATATAGAGAGAATAATGAAAGAATGAGAGGAGAGTATTCTGAGTTGTGTTTCCCAAGTTAAGTTGAACACTGATGGGTAGAGGCTCCAAAAAAAGAAAAGCATGAATAAGGTCTGTAATGACCATAATCAAAGCACTCGTTTTGTTTCAATTTCAAGCCATAAATTTAGCACGCGCATGTGAGCAACAAAGTAGCCATGAATTAAGGTGCTAATTCTTCTCTCCAAATTCCACCAATCAAGGTGATAATAATTGAGCTCAAATTAATGGGCAAGGAATTCAAATTTGACTCTGAAAATTTAATACCTCCAAAAATATACTAACATGAACATGTCTATATAATAAGCAATTATATAATATAATATAATATCAATTGTCTATATTGTTCTTGTATTGAAAAAAAAATAATTATTTATTGGACAAAAAATTGTGAGAGAACCAAAGTTATATTTAATACTTGGGGTAATATTAGAAACTAAGCAATTAATGCTTACTTAGGGTCCTCTTAACATGTGCCCTAAGGGCACATGCTAAGCGCAAAGTTGAAGAGAATATTTCTTTGAACTGTGTGCATATTTCTTTGATTTTTGTATTTACACCAAGCCCAAGGGAATAATCCCTTGAATTGTATGCTTAGCATGTGCCTTAAGGGCACATATTAAGAAATTCCTATATTTATACTTATATTTTAATAATAGTAATAATTTAGTATTTATGTAATATTATCTTCATAAGAAAATAGTTTCCTTCTAAAATTATATTATCTAATTAATACACCATCCGTCCCGAAATAAACATCTTAATTGGTTTTGACACGTTGATTAATAAATTTTTGTTTTACCTAAATTATCCTTTTGATTACTTATTAGTTGACGTATTTCTTTTCTTTTTTATGACCTCAATGACTACTCTTTTTCATGTTATTTAATTCTCTAGATACATTTTTTTTGTAACTCTCAACTTTCTAATAAGTACATTAAATAGATGACGTTTTAGAATTAAGGAAATGAATGTATAGAATTAAATATAATTTTAATTGTCTATAATACCCTTAAATTCTCATAATTACTAATACTTATCTCATACTCTTTCTCATCTGTAATATTTTCTCATGAGGGATAATTTTGGAAATATTGTAGTTAATTCTCCTAAATTAATATAAAACGACAAATAATTTGGAAAAAATAAAATCATCTAAAACGTCATATATTATGGGACGGAGGGACTATCATGATTTTCAGACCCAGACCGAACCGCCGGTCGAACCGAAAAAATCAGAATCTGTCGGCCCTCCTGTCCGATTTGAACCAATAACCCATTTTTATTTAAAAACCGTTCAAACTCGACAAACCGACAATTGAACCGCCTAACCCAGCGAACTGGTGATTGGTTCGCGAGTTGGACGGATTCCCTACTTAAATAGAAAAAAAATTCAGCCTTCAAAGTTCAGCTTTATCTTTAGACTTCTTCTTCTCCGCCCAAATTAGTCATTAATGTATGACTTACTCTAATAAGTAACACAAAACTAATCACTTTCCAAACCCATTATTCATACCCAATAAGTCTTAACAATATTTACAAATAATAATCACAGAAGAATGACAATAATATCCAGATCTGAGCCAAAACAAGAAAGTTAAAAAGAAAATAAGAAGAAGAAATAAAAAGAAAAAGATCGGACTAGTATGAACTTGATGACCCAAATATCGGACTAGTTTTAGATCGGACTCATTGGTCGCCGTTGGAATAGTTTGAACTTGATGACCCCAAAAAAAACACCCAAAACTTAAGACAGTGACACTATAAACTTGATGACCCCAAAAGGTCACTGAATGGAATGATAAAAGAAGGAGATGCGTTTCAATCAGTGACCCATTCACTCGATATATTTTTCGATTCGATGACTGGTCCGGATCTGAAAATCTTGGGAAGTATAGTGTAAATGGTATAGTATATTTACACCACTTTTCAATGTAAACATTTTCGCATTTATTCAGTTTCCCATAAAAGTTTTAAAAAATTATGAGGGTATAAGAGTAAGAATAGAATAAAAATAGTTACTAATATAAAAATATGACATTTATTTTGGGGCATCCTAAAAAGGAAATTAGGATATTTAATATAGGATAGAGGGAGTAATAAAAATCTACTTATATATGAAAGATAATTATACTTATATTTTAATAATATTAACAAATTCAAGTTAGTTAAGACGATCTTTATGCAAAAAATATTTCCTTCCCAAACTATATTATTTAAGTAGTAATAAAATCTTATTTAATAAATGCAACAAATTAATATTTGGTAAGATAATCTCATAATTTTTTTTGGTAAAAAATATATTATTAATTTTAGTTTTTGGCTCTGTTGAACAAAATTAGGCCTCAATATGGATTAATACCATGAATTTTTAATTTGTTTTCACTTTAGAGATTGTCTTCTCAATATTTTCAATTAGGTGATTAAACTTTTATTTTTTTTTCACTTTGGGGATTGTATTCTCAATTTTTTCAATTACGGGATTAAGCTTTTGATATTTTTCCTAATTACTTCTAATTGATAGTGTCATGTCAGAAAATTGATGACATTGAAGTGACACGTGACTAAAAAATATTTGTGTGTAATAATGCGTCTCAATTTAACATTTATTCAATTAATTTTTTGTACCAAAAAGATAAATATAAGACCATTATTAATTTTTTAAGTAAATTTAATAACAATTTTACCCTTTTTGGTATAAAAAATAATTATATTAATTATTGATGATTATGAAATAAATTTAAAGTTCAGGTTATTAATCTATATTTAGTCCTTAATTTTTTATACCAAAAAGGGTAAAATTGTCATTATATTGATTATTGATGATTATAAAATAATAAAATTTTAATTAGTAGTACATTTATTCATTTAAAATATTTATCATTATATTGATTATTGATATTTTTTAAGCTGATAAGCATTTTTTAGCCGCATGTTGTTGTCACGTCATCAATTTTTTGACGTGGTACTATCAATTAGACGTACATAATCAGAAAAAATTAAAAGTTTAATCCCCTAATTGAAAAAATTGAGAAGACAATTCTCAAAATGAAAAAAAATTAAGAGTTTAATACCGTAAATGAAAAAATTGATAAAACAATCCTCAAAATGAAAAAAGAGTAAATGTTTAAGGTATTAATCCATATTTAGGCCACCAAATTATGATAATGTTGATATTTTTAATATTATTTTTACGAATATTATTGGATAGAGAAATTGAATTTTATTTTCGTATTTAATAGTTGAATTATATTGTTGGTTAATATATATATATATATATATATATATATATATATATATATATATTCCTTTTATTTTATAATAGTAACCACTTAATATTAGGTAATATACCCTATAAGAATATTGTATCCTTAAAATATTATATATTAATAATATTGAAATTTTACTTATATTTGAAATGTAATTATACTTACAGTTTAATAATAGTAACAAATTAATATTAGATAAGATTATCTTATTATTATTTTATTGTAAAATTGTACTACTTATCTTTATTTGTGATGGAATGGTCTTATTATAAAATTAAGAAGTTGTTTAGTTCTTATTTTATTTTTTATAAATATATTATTGAAAAGAGTAATTCGTTTTCGATCAATGTTTAAATTTTAATTTAATAATTGAATAAATTATTGGTCAATGTATTTATTTTATACCTATATATATTTGAATTATAATATAGTTTAATATTTGATAAGGTGATTTCGTAACTAAAATTATATTATCTAAGGAATAATAAAATCCTCCTTATACTTAAAATATAATTAGTGTACTTATATTTTAATAATAGTTACAAATTAAATTATGAAAGTAAAATAATTTAGATTTTTTTTCTCAAATTATGTTATCTAAGTAGTAATATAATTTTACTTAAACTTTAATTATTGTATATATATTTCAATAAAAGTAAGAAACTAATATTAAAGAACATCTCATTTTGATTTTTTCCTTATCAATTGCTTTACTAATTTTTGTCTCCTTATATAACTATGTTATTAAGACTAGTTTCTAATTTGCATAGATAAGTAATAAAAGTTTACTTAATGTAGGGGAAAAAAGTGGATGATAAAAAAAGGGCTGGACGATAAAAAATGAGTACAAACCAAATTATCTATTTAATTATAGTATAGATAGTAGATTATATTGACCCTTTAAATTGATTTTTAAAAAGTGTTATTGAATAGAGTAAATTAGTTTTAGTTTTATTTTTTAATTTTTATTTAATAATTTAATAATATATTATATTTAGACTTATATTTTAATAATAGGAACAATTAATATTAGGTAAGTTAATCAACAGAAAATTGTTTCCTTTGAGTACTATATATCATTCAGTAATTTCTCATGATAATAATTATTAACAAAGATGGTTTTTATTAAAATTATTTCTCATGATAATATATTATATTAATTGTAACACCCCAAAATCGGGACTATTCTTCATTCCCAACTTTGTGCGTTAGACATATCTTATACTAGCTTTACATCATTATTTGATAATAAAACTAATAAAAATGCGGATAATTTTAAAACTTTTCTTTATGTCATTCATTCGTTTTCTGAATCGCAACCTTTACGATTTTCTATTTCAAAATCATATTTATTTCATGATTCTTTTTATCAGAGTGATATGAGTATATACAAACTCATTCTTTAATACATATTTTCTCTCATACTATATCGTTCCACTTCACAACTAGCTACAACGCTATATATTCATCTCAAAACAAATATTCTTTATATATTGAATATCTCAAAGTTTACGTATCTGTATATTGTATACTGAACATCATTATCATTATATAATACAGCTTTCGATTAAAGGAAATAGTATTCCTTAACACGTGCCTCTAATCTTTAACGTTTTGAAAGCTAGAGGATTGCATCACAATTATAACCTGCAAATTATTGCAAGAATGAGCACGACGGTCCAGCAATTCTAACAATCTATCATGCATCACGTAGCACGTGGTTTCATATTCTAATCATACTCTTAATATTATCATCCTATCATTATTCACATATCGTATTCTTTAAATAAACTGAGTTCCATAACTCAAATCACATTAGTCATATATTGACTTTAATCATTCAGGAAGCCACATAAAGCAATTCATGAATATTCACATACTTGTAAACTATGGCCAAGGAAATCGTACCTTGCTAGGGTTAGGGTTTCGTGTTGGCTGAGGAGGAGAGAAATTCACGAAGAACACGGAATTGATTAATTGATTGAAGAGGGGAGAACGACAGGTGAGCGATTACTCTAACGACACGTGGCAGAACTCCTAGAATCAGAGAACCTTGTTAGGGTAGCAAGGATTCCAAGAGCCTTCTTGAGTCCTTCCACTCCTAGAATCCGAAAACCTTGTTAGGGTTATTGGGATTCCAAGAGTTTTCTTGAGTCCTTCTAGTTGAGAGGATGTCCAAGTCTTGAGTCGGAAGAGAGCTCTCCTTCCCAATGGAATGGAAAAGGGTATTTATAGGATTTTCTGGAAAGTGGTCATGTGACAGGCACATGCCCTCAAGAAAATTCCAGAAATACCCTTTAATCACCAGAGTAATGCCTAGAGCGTCCTGCCCTTCTAGCCACCAATCCAATCCCTCAATCAATTTCCAAAACGAGCCGCCTCCACGAGCCTTCTGCCTCGGGACACGTGGAGGCTTCTCTCGGGTCTAGCATATTTATTTTTGGCTTTTTTGTCTTCATTTAATTAGGTCATGCGAACCCTAATTTGCACTTGGGCCCACATTTGCCCTCTGCGGGAGAGTCGCGATTCCAAAGAGAAGATGGTGCAAGAATACTTCAAGCTTTTGAACATTTTTGTGGGACTCCACTTTTCAAGTCTTGAAAATAAGAGTCCTAGAAAAGGGAACCCCTAGGAAGGCCAAACTCTTAGGGTTAAACCCTAGGGAGACCAAACCTAGAAGGGCTCTTCCTTGGACATCTTGGAAAATCTTCTGAAAATCTTTCCAGATCTTGCTCAATCTTTTTGCCTGTTGAGACACTTGCTTTATTTGACGCTCTTCATCCAGTGTTGTCACCTTGCCATATAGTGACCTTGGTTATCCTCTAGATGACTCAGGCTTCGAGGAGTCATTAGCAACACAACATGCCCCTGCTCCTTCATCTTTTATCTCGATGAACTATATGACTGCTTCTAAAGTAGCTCCCGTTAGAGCTTCCTTCAATCAAAGTGGAGATCTTATTTCTTGGAGGGGCTTTCAGATGTCTTCTTCTAGTCAGGAAAGTATCGAGCGTCTCCTGGCTTGATTCCCGTAGATACTTGACCAGGCTGATTATTATGGCAGCCTCTGCCCAAACATTCTTTTTAGATCGTCTCGCCAACCTTGTTCTCGGGCTTCATGATCTTTCCTTATACTTTTTGTGAGTCGAGGACTTGAAGAAATTTAGCGATGACGTAGACGACCTTGCAGCCGTGGGTGTTGATATGTCTCCTTTTCGTGCTAGGCTGAATCTTCTCAAGTCAAATTTTAATCTTGTTGCACTACGTTCGGAGGTCGCTGTACGTAAGTGTGAAGATGAATCCTTTTCAGTACAAATTTATGAGCTTGACGAAGCCGCAAACAAATGGAAGCTCCAGTCTCGACATCTAAAGTCTCAACTTCGGGATGTAGAGTGCTATCTTCAGAACTTAGAATCCACTATCTGAGATATTAGGTAGCTGAAAGCTGCAAATCTCAATATTCGGGATACCGCTATTGCTGACTTGGAAGTTTTAACTATGCCCCCACTTCAATTTGATATGTCATGACCTTTAGATCATGACCTTTTGTAGTCTTTTTCATTTCCTGTATTAGAAAACTCATTAACATATATTTTATGTATCAAAAATAGAGTTTTTTATCCTTATTGATTGCCTTTAATTTGAATGATTCCAAAAAACTCAATATTTAACATTTGAATCTTAAGTTATTCAAATTAATACTCCAAGACAACAATAGGCCTTATAAAATAGCAAACATGAATTTATTTATTTTTCACAAGAAAAAAAATGTTTTTTTTTTCGATTTTATGCAAACCAGCACCTGAATCTATACTCTTTTTTTTAAAGAGATCAGAAAAAAAAATATTCAAGTATAAGTGAAAGTTTGACAATTTATTGAAAATCAGATTGCTTTTAACGAAAAACATAACATTTCAAATAATAAATCTTGCTTTTGTCGGAGAAAGCATAACGTTCTCCACTTTTAGAGATAAAGTGTAACTTTTTTTGGGGTTGAGGGCTTATAGTCAGGTGCCTCAATTATTTTTAAAGTTGAAAGTATAACTTTTCGGGTCTAAGGACTTATAGTCAGGTGTCTCGATTACTTTTAAAGTTGAAAGTATAACTTTTTTTATCTGAGAACTTATAGTCAGGTGCCTCGATTACTTTTGATGGATAAAGTATAACACTCGGGTGCTTCGTCACTTGAGTCGTCCAATTTCTTGGCAAATGTACTTTACGAGGACTTGGCCACCATTTAGAGTGGACCACCATCTTGGGTGGATTTTGTTTTTCATCAATTCTAATGCCTCCTCCCTTGGTCATCCAATTTCTTGGCAAGGGATACTTCTGAGGACTTCAACCACCATTTTTAGTGGACCACCATCTTGGGTGGAGTTTTAATTCGTCAATTCTTGTGCCTCCTCCGTTGGTCATCCAATTTCTTGGCAAGAGATACTCTCGAGGACTTAAACCACCATTTTTGGTGGACCACCATCTTGGGTGGATTTTTAATATTCTTGTATCTATAGTTCGAAGATCTTTCAATGGTAGAGCCTGTATTTGGGTTGTCCATCATCTCGTGTTGATGAAATTTATAAAACTTCTCATAGTTTCAACAGGAGCATCAACTTTAAATTTTTTGATGCTTGCTTGTTGTATGCTACTAAAGCATGTTGCCTTGAGTAGACTATTGTGTCCCTTGATCGTGTTTCTTGAAATGTAGTATGAGCCTCCATCCTTTTTTACCTTCATGAGGCTTTAGCAGAGCATAGCCCTAGTTGCAGCAAATGTATTCTTGTCTGCATTATCATAGTAAGTTAGTCGAGGAAAAAGCTAGTAAGCAAGGACAGGCGGAGACATGCTTATTCGGTTTAACTCTATTCTATTGATGAGTGAATTCGTCTCTGTATCTCCACCTTCTAGTGATTAAACTCCAGGGTGCACTCTTTGGCATTTAAATTTCCAAGTCGAATTATGTCTTGGGCAGTCTTCTATTGTCTTTTTTGGGTCGATGTTGTGACGCCCCCAGAATAGGTCCAGTCAACCCAACCCATTCTGAATCGTCAAATACATGGTACAGAATTCAAATACAAACTTTATATCACACGGTCGTGAAAAATACGACCACACAACTGTGAGTGTCAATACAAATCGTATATAATACAAAATATTAACATTCAAATTCATTATTTATTTATTACAATTATTATTCCACTATTTTACAAAAATAGCGAGGACTACTACTGCTCTAACTCGGACCATCACTCTGTCCCCCGACTAGTTCCCGCAACGTTCTCATTTCTTGAAGAGGACAATAGATGAAAAGGGTGAGCTCAACTAGCCCAGTAAAGAATATTATGACTAAGATAATGAAAAATAAATTATCGTTAGTCTTCAACAATTCAGATAAAATATTATTGACAACAAATTTTAGATCAATATTCGCAGCAGAAATAACAAATCATTAGAAGAGTTAAGTAGAGAATGAAGTCTACTATCTTCTATGATTTAAAAGCTCATCATCAATATTTTATCTCTGTAACATCAATCAATATATATCTCGAATCAAATATTCATCTTTGCACTACGGCCAAAGATATTCATTTGTATCATCAGTGGTCATGTTCATCTCACCACCTGTCATCTTTGCACTACAGACTAAAGATATTCATCAGGTAATCATTCATCTTTTCTCTACATGCCAAAGATATTCAGTTACATCACCTTTTAGGACTGAGGATGATGAAAAATATTTCAAAGAACGAATCCCGTGAGATAAAAGACAAAGATTAAGGATTCGTATTTTAGTTTATACAATTCAAAAATACTTCGTAATAATCAATTGTGGAGCAAAATTCAAGAATAAAGCTCAAAACTTAGATCCAATCAAAGATATGAACCTTAACAAGCAATTTGGACAAACAGAAGAAAATTTTATTTTTTCGTGAATAATGTCGTATACGTGAATAGTAATCCCGACGGAAAAAGTAAAAATTTCATAATAAAATCCATGATAATATTTTGGTATAATGATATTGAAAAGAATAACATCATTTATGAAAGAAAATAACATCTCTTACCTCAAAAGAATAGTACCTCTGACTGGAATATCAGATATAATACTGAAAAAAACTTGCACTGAATAGTAACACTCAAAGTATCTAAATACTCACAAAAATACGCTCGATATTATAGAGAGAGAAAACTTCTGATTCTGGTGTGATTTTCAATTCTAACCTAAGCACCCTATTTATAGGAAAAACTTAGGATGCCAAAGAAGACTAAAGTAATAAAATAATATATTTTATTTTTAAAATTTTCCGCCGCCGGCTGCTAAAGAAATCAGAATTTTTTTCAACAAAACAACAAAAGTGGGGCCCACCCATTAAAAAAAATATTTATTTTTCCGAAACTTCAATAATTCATAATAAATAGCCCTTTTGTCAGAAAAATATAAATTCTATGTCCTTTATATAGGAAATTTAATTGTCTACAACTTTGTAGAAGGAAGTTTTTCCAAATTCCAAACATAAATTATCCGAAATCCATAAACGGGTGATTTCCACACCAAAATACTGATAAAAATACATCAGTGCTAATTCCTTCTTTTATATCCACAAAATAAATATTTTCTTATCATATAAATCAATAATTAATTATTCCCAAATAATATTACAGAACTACAATATTGACAACCAGGTCGTTCCCAGGAAAGAGGGGACTTTTCGATAAGGACTTCTCCTTACTGGCGCGCAATTAAATAACCCCTCCTAGACAGAACTTTCTTAGACATTGTCAATAATGCTATCTAATAATATTATTCAAATAATATGAATTATTGAGTTGATAATGTGAAATACTGTGCAGTGACAATTATTGAATCAATAATACAAAATATCAACTGTAGCCATTATTGAATCAATCATATAAAATAGCAACATAGCAATTATTGAGTCAATAAAATATCAATGTAACAATTATTGAGTCAATAATATAAAATATCAACATAGCAATTATTGAGTCAATAATATAAAATATTGAACAGTAATTACTGTAACAATAATTGAGTAAGTGCCTTCTCACGTAAGAATCAGTAATTCAAAATACTGTGCAATACCGTGTGGTACTGTGCAACACCGCGTATTACTGTATTTTAATCACCGGGTATTTAACAGTACTAACGGTAACAACTACGCCGTTATTTTATAAAAAGGCTATTTCTGTCGCTTTCTATATCCGACAGTTATTCCGTTGTGGGGCCCACAAATAGCTGCGCCGTCGTACGAATATTCCTTGACAACAAGAATATTCCACGATCAAACGAATATTCCCCGACAACAATGAATATTTTATAACCACTTGCTCATTTTAAAATATTTGCACATTTCACCCATAACATTTCACATTTATCAAATCAACACCTTACTATTTTGAAATAATATATAAAGAAAATTAAATCTTTATTCATAAAAGTTGGGGTCTTACAGATGTCATCCATGCCTTTGTCATGCCATCATGATCTTTGGCCCCTCGCGTATGAATGACTTGAGGGGGATCTTCCCTATGTCCTCATGCATTTCTTTAATCATCTTACTCGTCATGATAACCAAAGTTTTATTGAGAAAATACTTTGGAGCTTGTAAAAGAGTGTGCCTCCTAGGGGCTGAACCCTAGAGGGGAACCCTTGAGTTCTTCTTCTCATGTTCATTTCTTCTGT
Source organism: Panax stipuleanatus (assembly GCA_020205555.1). Lineage (NCBI taxonomy): Eukaryota > Viridiplantae > Streptophyta > Magnoliopsida > Apiales > Araliaceae > Panax > Panax stipuleanatus. Next base: position 145,410,335 of record CM035121.1, on the reverse strand, counting down.
TTTGGTCCTCTCTTTGTTCGATAGTTAGTCTTGTGTCAATCAAGGAACTCCATCGGCATAAGATTGAAGAGTTGAACCCTCAGTTTTTTTTAGCTTAAGTATCCTTTAGGCTTTCTTGTGGAGTTGCTTCTTGGTCATCTTCAAAATTGAGTTTATTAACCCTTTTCCTATGAATTATCCTCCCAAGGGGAAACCATTTGAAAAAGGGTTTATTAAACTCGTCTGCCAACTCTGGAGGATGTTTTGTCAAAAATATATATTTTTCATGAATATTGTCTTCCTTTGATTTGAAAAGTTGGAATTCGACCACCTAGGATGGTCCCGCTGAAGAGCATTTTTTTCTTCGTATTTTCATCGAAAAACGTTAATCTTTCTTTATGATCCAAGAGAAAAAACCAAGATATGATCAAGGTAATGGGGCTCGGAAAACAAAAGAAAGATTAGAGTTACCTGAAAAAAGACAAGAAAAAAAATACAAACAAAAGAAGTCATTCAAATGAAAATATGTAAGGAATCGTATAATGTACTTATATACCTTGATTTGAAAAGTTGGAATTATGGAGCCCTCATGCCCCCAGTTTTCTTTACTTGAGAAATTGAAAGTAAAGAAAACTTCTTGAAATACTTCTTCAAAAAAAATTTTAGAAGGTGCGAGTTGTCTCGCATTCTTCGCGTAACACAGCTTTTGAATGATCGAGCTTATGGTCCGAACAAGTGAGGAATGTGGGTCGTCCTCCTATCAATGGTAGTCCGGTCTTTGTAACGTATTTGAGCCCTGGGTTTGACCTCCGCCCTCCTTTGGTAGTAATCATGATCCATTATAGCTTTTCTCTTAGTGAGATTCAACCTTCTTTAGATCTTAGCATCATCATATTTATTGAGTTGCTATAACTCGAAGAGGTCATCCATGTGGATGATCTGATGCGCTACTTAGTGATCCTCAACTATGTTTGGTGAGTTCCCAATACATTTGTGTCACCCAACTTGATTCCAACTAAAACTTTAATCTCCACAAACTCATGTGTATTATCGAAAAAAGATAAAATACATACATAATTGTCAGTGCATTGTTAAACGTCATAAAAATATATATATATATAATTATGCGGGTACATCAATACATGAAGTTTGTTAATCATAATTTTCTTTCGGAACCTAAATATAAATATCATTCGTTCTAGGCTTTAATCAAATCACCAGAGCCTTGATTTCCTTTTTATTTAGGACTCAAATCAATGTTTCTAAAATAAAAATTAAAACAAGGAAGATCATCAAACATTATCAAATAAGATTTAATCTAACAAAATCTTTATTTTTTGGTAAATCAAATCTTTCTTTTTATTTAGGAATCAAATCAAATGTTTCCAAAATAAAAATTAAAATAAGGAAGATCATCAAACATTACCAAATAAGATTCAATCTAACAAAATCTTTATTTTTTGGTAAATCAAATCTTTTCTTTTTATTTAGGAATCAAATCAAATGTTTCTAAAATAAAAATTAAAACAAGGAAGATCATCAAACATTACCAAATAAGATTCAATCTAACAAATTTTTTTTTTTTTGGTAAATCAAATCTTTCCTTTTTATTTAGGAATCAAATCAAATGTTTCCAAAATTAAAATTAAAATAAGGAAGATCATCAAATATTATCAAATAAGATTCAATCTAACAAAATCTTTATTATTTTTTTTATTTGGGAACAAGAATCAAATCTTTCGTTATATATATATATATATATATATATATATATATATATATATATATATATATATATCAATTTATATTCATTCACTTCCCTGTTTCACCATATTCATTGAGGGGCGAATCACATATATCCATTGAGGGGCAAATTTGATTGCTACTAGCAGGTCTAATCATCTTCGGCAAGTTTGATTCTATAATGCAATTGCTTAGTGCTTCGGTTGCCTCTGAAGCTTTATCCGCCACTACTACAAAACAGTAAATAGATGACACTTAATAGACAACGTTTTTATAAAAAACGTTGTGGTTTACTTTTCCATAACGTTTTTTTGAAAAAATGTTGTGGTTTGATATAAAAAAGTGTTGTCTATTTAATAGGGCCAATTTTTTGTTTTAAAATTATAACGTTTGCTTTAAAAACCGTTGTGTATTAAAAAAACACAGAGGGGATTTCAGTAACCTATCGTTTCTCAGGCTTCTTCAATAGCGTATAGATTTCTCACTCTATCGATCTCGCTCTCAATTTTCTCAGTCGGTGGTCTCCAGTCTATCAATCTAGCTCTCTAGTTTCTCTGGTTTCTCAGTCTATCGATCTCGCTCTCTGGTTTCTTCAATCGCGATCTATTTGGTTTATCGGTCGGTGGTTTCTCGGTCGCTGGTTCTCGGTCGGTCGGAGGTTTCTCTGTCGATGGGTTCGCTGGTCGATCTGAGTAGCTCTAGTTTCTTGGTCGAAGGTTTCGCGGTCGGTCGAGGTTTCTCGGTCAGTCGGTGGTTTCTTAGTCGATCTGAGTAGCTCTAGTTCTATGATTTGTTTCCTCAAAGGTAAGTTCTAAGTTGGGTGTGTTAATTTTTACTTCCAAGTTGTGATTTCAATCTTAAAATTTGTCTTCTTTTTAGTTTTATATTTGAAAAATGTTTGAAGTGATGAAACATATTCAACATTCCATGGTAGAAATTTAAACTTGAATAATTAGATGTAGTGTTTTATGTTGGAATTTTCTAGGGTTCTCCCATTCCCTTTATTGTTGAAATGGACTTGGCTTATTAAAATGATGAGATGTTTAGACTTAATAAAATGATGAGATGTTTAGACTTAATAATTTTATCTAGCTATGAATGAACTGAAGTACTGATTCTGTGATCAAACAAACGTGCTCACAAGCCTCATTCTGATTTATCTAGCTATGAATGAAAGAGTATCCTGATATGATCACAGTGGTATGTATGATTTTTATTCTGATTTATGTCCAAGTGCCATTGGCAAACCAAACATGCTTTAAAAAGTCACCCTGGACTCTCATTTTGCAATTGGATGTATAACATTAAGAATAATTATTTGAGGTTTTGACGGTTTTACAACTATCTAATGTGTTTTTTTTGTAACAAGATTTATTTTTTTCCAGATAAAATTGAATGGGCTTTTGCATAGCGATGATAACTGCGCACTTAAGGTTGGACTTCCTAGTTTCTTTCTTTAAATCTTAACATCCTCAATTACTTGTTGCAATAATTTTATGCTTTCATTACAGGGATTTGACCATTGAGGCTTTTGAGCTTATATGTGACTCTTATTTAGGAGATGTGTTGATTTCTAATTGGTTGTTATTTTTATCCTCATCTTCTTATTTGCTAATCGAGTTTTATGGGTCTCATACTCTCATTTATATGCATATTTCTTGCATCATGGTTAGACATTTATCTTTCAAGGTGACAAACCATCTTAAGAAGTTTTATCAGCTATTACTTGGTGCCAAAATTGGGAAGAATGTGCTTCTAAAGTATACATGGTTCCTGATGACATTTGTATTGGAGAAATTCCTTGAAGATTTAGACGGCTAGAGGTGGAGTGGATTGTATGTCTAGTATTAACGTATATAAGTAGGACACTATTCCTATATGCATGTATAACATGTATTTTTCTGTTTAGTGATGATATCAGAATTATGTGGTGGTTGTTTACAATAGGAGAACCCAAGTTTTATATGGGGACTTGTTATAGCATTTTACAACTTTGTTGTCTATTATACTAAATTTTGAGTAAAGGAATGGAAAAATGCTTTTTATTTAACTTACTATTGATTATGCAGGAAATTTCTAGACAATTATGTGTGGAGCACTAGTTATTGTACTCAAAAATGGTAACAAGCCTACTCTATTTCAAATTAGTCATGTATAAAACTGCTATATATGATGCATTTTGAATCGAGATGATACAGGATTCATGAATTTAGAATACTTTTGCAGGCATCATTTGATGATAATACCCAGTTCATGGTAGACATATTGCGGTGAGTATAATGTTTGGTAAAATACTTTTTTGGTTTTCACAAGTGTGGTGATTCAATTTAGAGTGTTGTCAATTTCAGGAAATTGCAATTTATTTTTCTTGTTGGTGTTCTTTTGTGTTGTATTGTCCCTAGGGAGTGTGGATTAGCACATAAAATAATTATTTTTGTGTTGGATGAGTTTGACCTCTTTGCTCAGGTAAGATGGTGTCTGACCTATTTCTTAATCTCTTTTCCACCCCACTTTTTGTATGCACATGCTTATTTTCTTCAACTTACATGGACCATGGCGTATGTCAATAACGTTTTCTTGGGAGAACAATAGGTTATATAGAGTATTAGTTTTTTGAGGTATTAAATTATGTTGGTGATAGTAAGTTTTCTTCTTTCTTGACATTAAACTTTTCAGGGTAAACAACGCTTACTCTATAGTTTACCAGATGCAATGCAATCTGTATCATCACAAGCTGTTGTCGTAGGTGTAGTTGTCGTTTGGTATGTTGCTTCAACTTTTATGTCCCTTATGTTGTTGTTTAGACTAATGTTTCTGTAATCAAATATATGTTGTCATTTTGATATTCAGGTATCTATGATTAATATCTACCCTTAAATCGGTAAACTGAAGCACATGTTTGATTAGTCAAGATTGAACTTTGCACTATAATGCATAGAGTTAAATTTTTTAGTTTCTGTGCTCCATCCATTCGTTTGATTTAGATACTTCATTGATAACGTGTGTGCTTCATATGCAGATACATAAGTTTAGAATGCAATTTCTCTAGAATCCTGACATACAGGCTACTATGTATCTTACAGGACGCTGATCAGCTCCTGGAAAAAAGAGTAAGATCTCGATTCTCTCATAGGAAATTGATGTGTCTTCCACCCTCAAAAGAAGACTTGCAAGGGTAATTTTCCTATTTATCGACCAAGTAAAGCCTCTATATTTCTAGATTGAACATGTATGATTTCTAACAGCTTTTCTTATCTTCTTCTGTGGTGGTTATGCAGACTGCTGAAGCACATGTTGTTATTGCCAACAGAAAGCCTTCCTCATGATTACATAGTTGAGTTCAATTCAAGGCTTCTAGTATCCTTTCCTGGATTTTATTATTCTCTGCAGCATGGACAACTTTAACTTAGAGAAACAACTTAAGTTTTGTGTAGAGATATTAATTGATGAGCTGCATAGAAAATATGTAAATTCATTACATTTCCAAGGTGTAACCCATATTTACTCCCTCCCACCTCCCTCCCAAATTGAGTGTTTAATATATATATATATATATATATATATATATTGGTATGGGTGTGGGTGTGGGGGTGGGTGTGGGTGTGGGTGTGGGTATGGGTGTGGGTGAAGGGGAGGGGGAGGGGAGGGTCTCCAATGTTTGAGTCACTTCCAAAATTGAGGCACCAAATCTCATTGTGCTCAATAATTTTAACCTTGACCGTGCTGATTATGTCAAAGTCTTGACCCTATTTTTATTTATAAAACTGACGTTCAAGTCTGTCTCTCTTTGGGAGAGAGGTAGTAATATGGATACATGATCTTATTACTAAAAGTTGTCTTACACGTGATAAGGAAGTCCTTGACATAGTACAGAAAATAGTAGAAGATGAAAGATGCAAAGGTATTATTAATACATTATCGAATTCAGATTCCACCTTCAACCATTTGTTGAGGTTTTTGTAAGTTTGTCTTTCTGTATGTGCAAGATCAAATTCTGTTATGAATATACAGTGCTGCTATCTTGTGCTAAACTTACTTTTGTTTATCCTTGACACCAGGTTTATTGCTGTTTGTTATATGGATATGAAATCAGGTTTCATGTCTCTTGAGAACTTCAAAGCTGCACTTTCAAGCCTTCAAAGGCAGCCAAAGATGGAATGCTTAAAAGGTATGAATTTTTGGATATTTTACTTGGTCATGCGTCTCCTTTTCATTATATGTTGTTATTTCATGTCTGCCAATTTTAATTCTTGGGAGCAAAAATATATATTGGGTAGCATTTTTAGTTATCTCACAGATAGTTTTCTGAACTTATGGTTCAATGGCGTAAGTAACAAATTATTATGCTCTTCTTTATTTTTCCTATTTCAGTTTGGTTTCCTATTGCTCTAACCAATTCCAATTATTAGTTAAAATGATGTTTGTGGACTTGAGTTGAAAATCTTTAAAAAACAATCATGTATCTAGGAATAGATTTTTTATTTTTATTTTCTGGTGGGATTGTGTGATTTTACTTTCAGTTTCGAAACCTAATATATTATTCGCACTTTACATGTACACATAATTGCATAGTATAGTATGAAGATAATAGTGTATTCAGGTCAAAGAGAAGTACCTATTGGAATGAATTCAAAAGGGCTGATTTGGTACAATAAACCCAGGAGCAACTGTTTTAAGAAAGAAAATAAGAATTCACTTGAAAGAAAAAATGTGAAGATCAAAAAATTCATTGCAAATAAATGTATGTGATTCCAATTCATTTTTAATACATGTTTAAGTACTTATTGTAACATTGAACGTATTGAATTTTGTCATGGTTTCTGCAACAGTTTTTACGGCATATTTCTGCAACAGGTTTAAAGCTTTAATCATCATCTACAGTCTGTATAGAAATAATAGACTTGACCAATTAGTCTATAGTGGGAGACTAAACTTTTTGTTATTTTAAGGAAAATGAATTAACGTACACACAAGAACAAATTGACGAAGTACGTGGTGAAGTGGGCAACTTTTGTGAGCAGGTACATGTAGAGCCTCGACTTAACGGTAGATGTACAAGGGACGTTACACTTGTACTTTGGGAGAAGGGTTGTTTTGCACATGATTAGGTAGTGCACCACATCTTAATTTTATGGATAGTTTGGTATATTTTGTGGATGTAGTCAAATTCGTAATTCAATGTACGTACTAGTAATTATATTGAAAAGTGAATTTGAAACTGTAAACGTATGATATTATTGGGATGTATGATATTTTGAAACATAGAATGCTTACATTTTGGCTTTAAATGTTAGGGATTATGTTTTTCAAATAGAAAAAAGCATCGTCTATTTGTCTAAAATAGACAACACGTTTTGAAAAAGCGTTGTCTAATGTGTCAAAAGACAACGTGTTTTAGCCGTTGTCTATTTGTGTCTAAAAACATTGTCTATTTGACAAATAGACAACACTTTTTTGAAAAAGCATCGTCTATTTGTCTAAAATAGACAACACGTTTTGAAAAAGCGTTGTCTAATGTGTCAAAAGACAACGTGTTTTAGCCGTTGTCTATTTGTGTCTAAAAACATTGTCTATTTGACAAATAGACAACACTTTTTTGAAAAAGCGTTGTCTAATGTGTCAAAAGACAACGTGTTTTAGCCGTTGTCTATTTGCGTCTAAAAACGTTGTCTATTTGACAAATAGACAACACTTGTTTGAAAAAGTGTTGTCTAATGTGTCAATAGACAATGTTTTTTAAAGGTTGTCTATTTGTGTCTAAAAACGTTGTCTATTTGACAATAGACAACGCTTTTTTAAAAAAATATTGTCTAATATGTCAAAAGATAACGTTTTTTAAATGTTGTCTATTTGTGTCTAAAAAACGTTGTCTATTTGACAAATAGACAACACTTTTTTGAAAAAACGTTGTCTAATGTGTCAAAAGACAACGTTTTTTAAACATTGTCTATTTGTGTCTAATAGATGACACTGCTAACCACGACACTTTTGGGGGACCTATTACAACGCTTTTTAAACTGTTGTCTATTTACTTTTTTCTAGTAGTGCGCGTGCCATAGCTTTTGCTTGTTCTCCACCTCCCCAGCAGAGTCGCCATTTTAATGTGGGCAAAGAAATTGTACCTTGCTAGGGTTAGGGATTTCGTGTTGGCTGAGGAGGAGAGAAATTCACGAAGAGCACGAAATTGATTGATTCATTGAAGAGGGGAGAATGACAGGTGAGCGATTACTCCAACGACATGTGGCAGAACTCCTAGAATTCGAGAACCTTGTTAGGGTAACAAGGATCCCAAGAGCCTTCTTGAGTCCTTCCACTCCTAGAATCCGAAAACGTTGTTAGGGTTATTGGGATTCCAAGAGTCTTCTTGAGTTCTTCTGGCTGAGAGGATGTCCAAGTCTTGAGTCAAAAGAGAGCTCTCCTTCCCAATGGAATGGAAGGGGTATTTATAGGGTTTTTTGGAAAGTGGTCATGTGCCAGGCACATGCCCTCAGAAAAATTCCAGAAATACCCTTTAATAACCAGAGTAATGCCTAGATCGTTCTGTCCTTCTAGCCACCAATCCAATCCCTCAATCAATTCCTAAAAAGAGCCGCCTCCACGAGTCTTCTGCCTCGGGACACGTGAAAGCTTCTCTCGGGTCTAACATATTTATTTTCGGCTTTTCCGTCTTCATTTAATTAGGTCATGTGAATCCTAATTTACACTTGGACCCATATAAACATAAGACATATTAACACAGAAATAGACTGAGAAAACTTGCATTTGTTTGCATAAATTGTTATACACTCATCGAACATCTTTCGGATAACCTCATTCGTCGATTTACACAATCCTTGCACATGTTAACACAAGTAAGTTTAGTGAGAAAAGAAACGAATTAAAGTTCAAACATTAAAGATTTTATCTATCTGAATAATTTATGCTCTTCCTTGCGTGTTTTCATCCAGGAAAATAGATTACTTCATAATAGTTTATTCTTGATTTAGGGAGGCTTTTAGAGAATGTTTAGGAAACTAGGTTGAGATATTGTCCTCCTCTTCATGTCATTTTTCCTATTCTTTTTGTCTTTGTCAGAGACGTTCAAGAAGGAGAAGGGGAAATTAAGGGAAAGTACAAGAATAGTTTAATATGAATGTTTATGTATTATATTACTTTATGTAATTTGTTAATGTAAGTTTTGTTTTAATAATAAATTTATGTTTAAGTTATTATTAAAAAGACATTGGGATTATGTTGTAAGACTTTATAGTAATGAACAATGTATATTTATTTTTCTGCAAAACTCCCTCCGTCCCTTAATATAAGACGTTTAATATTTGGTAAGGTAGGTTGCATAAGAAAAGAATTTATTTCTTAAATTATATTATCTAAATAATAATAAAATCTTACTTATACTTGAAATTATACATGTGTATTTTAATTATAGTAACAAATTTAAGATTGATCTTTGTGATAATTTTGATTTTTTCTCAAATTATATATTATCTTAGTAATAATATTATTTTACTAAAACTTGTATTATTATTTATATACATATAAATAAAAGTAACCAATTAATATTAGTTAAGACGATCTCTTTTGATTGTTTCTATATAAAATTATATTTTTAACTCTTATTTTCTTATAAAACTATATTACTAATTCTAATATTTTATTTGGATAGGTAAATAAAAAAAGTTGAATTAGCGTAGAAAAAGTAATAGGTCGAACAAAAAAAGTAGGATTCATATTTTCTATTTAATTAATTATAGTATTGTTGTTTGTTCATGCTGGGAATTAAGAATAATAGTTCAACAAATTAGTATTAATCAAGCAAAAGGAAAACTAGTTCTCCACGTAGTCCCTGCCTTCTATAAAAAGAGTCTCATTATTAATAATATAATTTTGTTTCATATATACCCTAAAAGGAATAAAATTTTAGTTTAATAATGTGGTACGATAATAAAATTACGATATCAAACTTGGAGGCACCTTGTTATTTTATACTAATATTACTAAAAAAATGTACTATTTAGATTATTTTTGTGATATAATTTTTTAAATAAATGAGACTTTTTTTTGTTGAACAAAGAGAGTATTAGAATCTCAGATGTAAAAGGAGAAAGAAAGATGTAGAAGAAATGAAATATAGAGAAACATCATTTCATTTATCATGTGCTCACTTTCCTGGTTTAAACTTCAAAATGGAAGTGATACTAGTTAGTAGTTACATACATACTACTATTAAATACTAGTGGGAACATATCAAGATTTTCACATGTTGTCCCTATTTAAAAACCATTTATTTGATCATCACTTTGAATTTGAATGGCCTTGAGAATAGCTTCGGTCAAAGCTTGTGCCACTATATCCGGAGCTTGGTGGTCTTGATCACGAGCTTCAATAATGGCTTCCATGCCAAAGATATTATAGTTGCATGTAACCCTCGCATGGACAACATTCAGGTTCATTCTCTCAAACACCTCTAATATTGACACCAGCAAATCTTTCCTTTTATTGCACGCCACCTTTACCTCTATTAATCCTTTTTCAGTCGTTTCTACTTGCACCTCCTGTCAATTAATCCATTTGCATTAGCTTGCATGACACTACACGCACACGTATAAATACATATATACAAAAAGATAACTATTTGTATTTTTTTTTTCACAAAACGATTCATTCTTTTATGGATGATAGTATAAAATAACATAACATTATTCTTCATGTTTAACAACACAATTTTACTACCACGCCATTATTAAACTAAATGATCATTATATTGAAAGATAAATATGGAAGAAAACCTTTGCAAATGAGACTTTTATGAAACATATATATATATATATATATATATATATATGGTATAGAGAGAGGGAGAGAGGGAAAGAAGGAGAGAGAGAGAGAGAGAGCACCTGGATATGGTGCATTAGTTCAAGATATTCTTCCTGGATTGCCTCTAGTTGAAGTTTCAACTTGTAGATGTAGAGCAATGCATCCATGATGATGGAGCTTTTTTTCACCTTCATAAACAACAAACTAGTTATAAGTATATTTATTATGAACATCAACCGTTAATGGCACCAGAAATTAACAAAAACAATTATGAAGAAAGATAATATTGAAATTAATGAAGAATTTGAAGCACATAATTTATAATTGTTGTATATAGTATTACAGATTTGGAGTTGGTAAGGTATTTTAGTACACGAAGCTTTCTACGAAATGCCATTCTCTTTTGTCCCTTGTATATTGCCATCTCTCTAGACTCTCTCTCTCTCTCTCTCTCTAAGTTTTAAAAAATATGAGTTGAACTTAATCATGGATGCACGGGATTTTATAGGATGAAGAAAGGGATATATTAGCATGATTTGGGGATATTGGATTGTCATGAATGTACTAATTACATGCCATTGTCTTCTTTCTATAGTGTCATATATTAAAAATCATCATCAATTTTATTGAAAATGTAACACATGATCATTTTGGCTACGTACAAAATACACTATGCTCATAATATATATATATATATATCCTCCACACAACATAAAGAAGAATAAATAAATAAACACCTCCAAATTGATCGTTAAAATCTAGGGTTTGAACTCTTTTTTTTAGGGTTTGACATAGATGTGAAATTAAGGAGATTTATGGCAACACTTGAAACTCTCTTGATTAGTCTTTAAAGTGGGACTCAATTACTTTATTGCTTAAACCATGCAATTCCTTTCATTTTACTTAATTTGTTTTTCTTTTGATGAGAAGTCTTTAGAATAATATCATAATTAGCTCTAGCACAAGGAACTTTTAAAGTATATATTTAAAGACACATCGAAGTGTAAAATAATAATAAATAAAGAGAGAAAATGCTGTAAAAAATGAATAAAATATATTTTACTTTCATTTTACGTTTCATGAGTATGTGTTTAGATGTAAAATTTAGATGTGTGCATGGATATACTCAATTAATTTTGAGTTGTAACATTAATTTGCATGGGATGGAAAATGAGTAGCTACTAGTTAGTACGTAGTCAGTGATAGATGGACAGAGTCAGCAAATTAAGCAACAATTTGCAGTAATCACGAGATCAGTCTCTCTTTTTCTTCTTGTTTATCTTTTTCTCTAGGTAAGTAATAAGCCAAAACTATTGTCACTGCCCGTGGGTCACATGCACTGACAAGAAACTCCCCTCTGTTTTTTTCAATGTTCTTTCTACTTTTACTTTTACCCAATTCTCTTTAAATAAACTTACATTATTATTCCATACATAAAAATCTCTCCCTCTCTCACGTGCAGGTGTCAAAGTATAGTATGATTATTATTAATTTGTATCCCTACCGGTACTACAAAATTAATTTTCAAGAATACGTGACGGTGTTCGCGAAATTATACAAAATAGTAATTTGTAATAGATTTTTTGAGTAATTATAAAATAATGATATATATGATGACAGCTAGTGATTTATAATTTTATCATCACTGCAATTTAATTATGACAGTCATGTCAATAATTAAAATTTTCACGTAAATAAATTTTACTTTTGTGATCAATTATGACATTACTTATGGATATATTTATTTGCGATTGCATTTACGTCATTACTAATATTTAAATATTTTATGATGGCCAAGAATCACTAACAAAGAAAGATTTTTGTGAGGGCTTATATCGGCAATCACAAAAATAGGTATTTTGTGAATGACTTCTCAAGTAATCACAAAATAGTAATATATATGACGGCTTTTAACGATGATTAATTTTATTATTATTATAGAGTATTTGTGATCGCCGTTACAATCAACAAATCTAATACGGGATCAATTTTATTTAGTAAGTTAATTCTCATATGTTCCTTTTATCATCTTGTCTAATGCTATAATCAAGATTTGACGGTGTTACTCCTTATTTAGTCTCCAAATGGGATTGTTATTACGTTAGTACTTTTGACGGCCTCCCTGATAATAAAAATTATCTCAAACACTTTTCGTGATGGCTTTTTAAGTAATGTGAGGGATTTGTGCCATCACAAAAAATCAGTTTTTTGATATTTCTCTTCCCCACAATTTGAAATAAGTTTTACTTTTTAATATGATCGTAAATTAAAGATCATTTTTAGTTTTAGACGATAATATATATGATATGAAGTACTTAACATGTAATTTTATTTTTTAGATAGATTGAATATTATCATGTCACAATAGCTACATTTTTAAAATGTTAGAGATTATTCAAAATATAGAATTTTTCTTAAAATTAAAGTTGTTAAAAATTTTAAATATATAATTACATATCTCTAATTATGGAATGGAAAAAGAAATTTACAATGTTTCTTTCCATTTGCATAGGAGAGGCCAAACACAAAGCACCTTACACATACATAGATATTCCAATTGAATTAGTGACAAGACGACTTGTCTAGCTAACTTCTCTTTTTTCTCATTCTAGCTCGAGAGCTTCACATGCATTTAGAAGACCGCACTGCACACCAGCACAAACAAAAGGCAGAAAGGCATATATATTGGAATTTAGTAGTAAGTCATAGTACCTACACTTTTCCTTAAATCACTCTCAATAGTTTTGTTGTTTAGTAATAGTGTACTACCGTGTATCTCTCTCTGCAATCTGCATGCTAGAGAAATCTCTTTCAAGGGCCCTTTTCTGTCTACTTCTCTTCAATTCTTCTGATCCATAATTCCATCTTATAAGCTTTTCACCTCCTATTCTGTTTCCTTCCTTTGTCTACTTCTCCTTTGTCTATTTTAAGTGTATATATATTTATGTATGTTGAAGTTGCTTTTATTAATTTGTTCTTTTTGTTAAGGAATCTAAATTCACACGATCATCCTAAAAGCTAATCATAAAAGAATTAATTAAATTTATGTTTTGCATGGAAAGATGGGATATATTTGTAGGATTATATTACCATGTGCAATATATTTCATGTATATGATTATGTGCTTATTCTATGATAATACTTTTTAAGTGTCAGCCATATGAATACGTTCAATTGTTTCGTTTGTGAGAATAGAGTAATGCTACTATTACATAAGCTATCTTACATAAAGATCACATAAAGTCATGTGACACTCCTTGATTTATTGTTGAATCAAGTGGGTTATGTCAACAACAAATCAGAGAATACCACCTGAATTTATGTGAACTAGTTTATATGATAGTAACATTATTTGTGAGAATAAGTTGGCATATATGGTTGGACATAATTCTGCCGTTCAACTTGTTATAGACAAAAAAAAGGACAACCTATCTTACTGACAATTCTCCAAGTTCCCATTTGTATTCGCACCAATATAATATTACTATGTAAAATAACATACATGTTGCTTTTACTATTTTCTTTATACTTCTTTTGTTCAGAAATATAAAAATAATATAAAATTTTAAAAATAAATTTCATACATTTTTAAATTTTAAATTGACATGATTTATTTAAAATTTTGAAGAAAATAATTAAATCTCATAAATAATACTACCTCATTTCCTAAAAGATTGTCGTTTTAGAAGAAAAAATTTATTCGAAAAAGATTGTCGTTTACAACTTTCTAGGAGAATAAATTATTTACTTTCCTATATCACTCCTACCTTCTTTCATTGTCCTAAGAAATTTTCTCTCTTGTATTAATTATTTTCAACCTCCCATAAAGGGGTAATAATGGAATTTCACACAAATTTTAATTATTAAATGATACTCCCTCGGTTCCATATTAATTGTCTTTTTAGAAGAAAAAATTTTGTTCCAATTTATTTGTCGTTTACATCTTTCTAGGAAAATAAATTATTTATTTCCTATATCACCCTTAACTTTTCTCATTATCCCAAGAATTTTTCTCTCTTGTATTAATAGTTTTCAATTTTTCATAAAAAGTGATGAAATTTCATACAAATTTTAATTCTTAAATGATAATATTAAATGAGTTTCTTAATTCATGTGCATGAAGCTAAAAAGATAGTTAATGTGAAACCGAGGGAGTAGTATTAAATAATTTTCTTAATCTATGTACAAAAACCTTAAACGACAATTTTTTAGGAACGGAAGGAGTAGTACTTAGATAACTTATAATGGAGTATTATAATTGTACTCATAAAAAATATATATTAGTATAAATTTTGAGTTTGGATACTTTTTTTTGTGCTAAATTTATTTGTGCATTCAAGAGAACCATAAGAATATGTGCAGTTGTTACATATATAGAGTCCTAGATCAGTAGGTAATTTCTACTTTTCTGTTGAAAAAGAAGTAAAAATTAAGGAGTGTTTAGGGCCTAATTACTCCTCATATTGACTCCATGAAAACAATAGACCGTGATCATATTATCAGGAGCAATAATGATTTTATCATAGTACATAATAATGATCATAGTTTTTTTTTTCTTGGAAGGATGGATGATTTTATTAAGAGTAAAACTGATGTTGCCCAAGTCAATATCGTTTAAAAGTGTCATTAAATATATATTTATTCTAACGGTACTCTAACAATATCTATTGCATTTTTCAAGTTCTAAACGTACAATCTCTATGTGCTACGGGGTAAATTTTTGGTTACAACATCTGGATCTTAAATTGAGATTCTCTAGGCTAGGAATTAGTTGGATTAGCAGACAATTCTGCTGCACAAAAACTGACTCAAGTCTGCAAAATCTAATGAAATCCGACACAGAGTACGTTTCTGCACAAAACTATCTGCATCAGCTCATCAACCCGGCCTGTTACATACAGAGCTCCCATCAAATAACAATAAATAGGCTTATTGGAGGCAACAAAACAAGAACCATGCAACAACCAATGATATATATCCAGACAGCAACAACTCACTAAACAAATATTAGAAGACAGTATTTGTTTGGGTTGTCCTCGGGTTGTTCGATCTTTGCTTTTAGTTATTCAAAGAACTAGGCTTAAAGTCTTAATTTATATTCCCTTCTACCTCAGTCCAAAAATTACAAACAATTAACATGGTACAATTTTTGTTTTTATTCATTTATTTATTTTTGAAGCTAGAGTTTTAATTGCATTCTAGGTTTTTTTTACTTGTTCTTACATAACTTGGGGAATTTCCTTATTTTTCTCTACCCTTTAAATTTAATTATTTTAAAAAAAAATATACATTAAATGCAGTACTAGTTTACACATTAGATGACATGTCAGATGCCATATTTCCTTTGGTTAACCACAATTGGCACTTTGGTCAAAATTTGGGTTGTTTTGACAGTTATTTGAAAATTCAATGTTATAAGAGTTGGAAAAAATAGCGTATTTGACAAGAGTTCATTGGTTTTTTTCGATAATTAAGTCTTTTGTGAACAAAAGAGTTTGAAAATAATTCTTTTCGTAGAATGGAGAGAGTAATAACCACTAGTGGATATATATATATGGCTAAATACACTTCTGTTACACAAAGTATCATCAAATTCATAATTCGACTCATAAAATAATTGGGCTTACAAATTGCTATATAAACTATTGAATGGCATACAATGTCCTCCAAAAAAAAAATTCCACAAATTAATTTTATACGGTTTAACTTCACTAAAAAAATGGCAAAACTAAAGATTCAAAAAAATAAAAAATTAGAGACCAAATTGGTCTTCTTCTCTATGTTCTTCTTCATCTTCCTAGTTTTTTTCTCTTTCTTTCTCCTCCTACAACCTGATCTTCACCCTTCTCTCTTCTTATTTGGTTCCCACAAATTGGATCTTCTTCACCATTATTCATGTAAAATAGAGTTGACATAAAAAATTGGGTCTACATCCCCACCATTAAAACACCTAAATTAAAATTCACCATCATCTCCACCTCTTGAAATCCTTTAAATCAAACTACTATCATCACAACCTCCACCTTCGGATTTGTAAAATTTATGCAAATATATTCAATTAGAAACCTACAAACCTATGGAAATATAGTTCTTTTCCTGTAGATGGATCAGAGGGCTTCAAATTGGGAGCTTGTCGACAATTTGGATGGTATATAATAGTGGAATAGAATGGGAAAATTAATGCGGCATCCTTGCACGATGTTGGCGTTGTTATGGTGGCGGGCTATGATGGCGACAGACTGAACTTGTGACGTCTACAAATCTATCTGTGTACTAGCTACAACAGACTTGATACATCACTGTTCATCCACATACATGCTAACTAGCTATTATTATATGTTAGACTACACGATATATTATTTATTTACATTATTTATACATACATGTGTGAAGAATTGTTAGGATATACATGTTAAATTTGATGATATGATTATAGTAATGTATAATTGTTCAGTAGTTTTGTAAAGTCTTTATTTGAGATATATTAGTACAAGGACTAATTAGAAACAGGACGATCAAATTTGTTAGGATGATCCTTTGAGTTAATTTTGTATATAAGTGATAGGATCAAATCGACCGTGTAGTACTGATTAAACGATCGTAGAGTTATTATGCATGTTCGTAGCGTTAGTTCTATTTGCAGAGTAATCTAAGTGTTTGTAGAGCATCAATTAGGTGTTCGTAGAGCATCAGTTGGGTGATCGTAAAGCTGCAAAGAGATAAAAAAAAATCTTCAGATAAATCGTAGAGCTGTCTCCGAAATCGTAGGGCTGCCAGAGTGTACGTAGAGTAAAGAGAAATTTGCAAAGTCTGCTCAAGTATCGTAGAACAGAATGTAGTGCTCAGTCGTAGAGCACAGTCTTATAGCAGAACGTAGAGCTCGGACTCTACGTTCCTCATCAAACTCTAGATTGACTAAGTTCGTAGAGTATGTAAACTATCATAGGACCGATAAATGAAGAGCATTGCAGAGCACAGATTTCAAGATGTTTCTCACCATCTTCAAATTCAAATAAGAAGATCAGATATTGGTATGTCTATTGAAGATGTGACACCACTCCCGTGTGGTAGGTGAAACTGCAGTCTGATGGGACTTGCCAGAGCTGAAAGCAACTCTAGTACCTACCCTATAAGTCAACATTAGAGAACATCATGAAGGAGAGCATTAAATGCACCAACGGGAACTCTCCAACAGAAGGATTTTTAGAAGTCTATAAAAGAGTACGAGGATTTAAATCCAAGTACGAATCATTAAGAACAAAGCTGAAACTCTGCCAAAATATATCAAGCTCTACTCTATGAAACATAAATACTTGTTTAAGCTGCTAAGTACTAGAAAGCAGTCAAGCTTATTGCAAAGTTTAGCAGCACCCACAACATTATCATTCATTGTGATTCGATTATCTTAGTGACATTCATCTAAGTTTAAGTGACTTAAAGAGGTCTAAGTGACCTTACCGAGACTAAGTGACTCGAAGGAATATAAATGATTTAGTTGTAATAGATCTTAGTGATCTGGTCTTTGTGACCCCATCCTTAGTTGATTTCTTACTTATTGAAGTAGAAGAATGGACTATGAGTTAGTTTTACTCTGAACTACTTAAATATCTTGTGTTTTTACTTTCTGTTCTTATATTCTGTCATATATATGTTATATTTGTGAAGTGACTAATATTCATAATAACTAAATTTAGAACTGAGATTTCATTAAATCTTTAAGGGGAGCTTCAAACTAATATTGTGTTGTGCTAAGATTAATTGAACAAATTAATTATCTGGTAACTGGTCATTAAATAAGCAAAAGTTTTTAAAGATCTATTCAATCCTCTTCTAGATCTCTATTGTGCCTCTGGGAAATAACAAGTGGTATCAGAGAAGGTTCTCTCGAACATTTAAGCTTACACTTTAAGTTAATCATATGGCACACAATAAAACCGGTTCTGAGCTTGGTGGTGAGAATAAGACACCCTTTCTAAATAAGAAAAAAATTGCTGACTGGAACGTTCATTTTGCATGCTTATATGGATGCAATACATGAAGATCTTTATGATGCTGTGATCAGTGGTCCATACATTCCAACAAAGCTAGCTCCAACCACTGATGATCCAAACAAGATGGCAACCAAACACAGATCTGAGCTAAATGAATTGACAATAAAAAGAAGCTAGTGCAACTGGACAAATAGGCTAAGAACATTTTGTTTATGGCTCTAAAAGACGAGTTGTTCGAGAATGTAGTCAACTACACAACAACTTAAAAAGTTTGGGAAGCTTTGCTAATCATACATAAAGGAATATAAAATATCAGAGAGAATAAGCAGTCTCTTCTGACTCAGCAATATGAAATATTTTCTCATACTCTAGGAGAGAACATAACTGCTACCTATGAAAGATTCAATATGCTAGCTCAACTCTCTGAGAGCTTATGAAAAGGTCTATCCAAATAAGGACCTTAACATCAAATTCATGAGAGCACTTCCTAGCAACTGGGATGCCAAAACCACTGTTATTCATGAATCAAAGAATCTTCATGAGATGACTGTGTAGAAACTCTATGGAAATCTTCTTACCTATGAGCTAGAGTTAAATAAGTGAGTAGAAACTACATCAGAGAGCAAGAGAAAAGATAAAGAAGTTGCCCTCAAAGTTTCAGAAGCAACACTCTTTAAAGATCCAGTAAGAGAAGATTTTGATGATGAAGATGGTGATGAAGACTTAGCCTTGCTCACAAGAAGGCTGGAAAAGTTCATGCGAAAGAGCAGCAACTAGAAACCAAGGAAGAGCTACAACAAAGGCAGTAGTAATAGAGACCAAGAGAAGGATCTATGTTATAATTGCAAAAAACTTGGTCATTATATTAATGAATGCAATAAGCCTCTGCGAGAAGAGTTGAAGAGAGATAAGAAAAAGTCTCATTCAAAGAAGGATTTAAAAGGCTACAAGAATCATCAAAAGATGGAGAAAGACTTTGTAGCTGAAGGATCGTGGAGTGATTCAGATAATGATTCTAGTGATGATGAAGAACCTCAGAAAGCCTATCTCTGTTTGATGGCCATTGAAGCAAATGAAGAAGTTGCTGACAAGTCTACTGATAGTCGAGTAATTGACATTAGTGATGTATTTAATTTAAACTCTCCTGATATATAGATATTAATGATCTTAGAATTGCATTACATGATATAATTGTGGATCTGTATCAATATATGAAATGGTTTAGAGTTCTATCAAATGACTATTTTTTTCTTCAAGAGGAAAAAGAGAAAGCTCTCGTAGATTTGGAAACTGCTCTACGAAGTGTTCTCTCTTCTGTCAATCTTGATTCGGAGAATGCTAACTTGATCAGAAAGATAACTAAACTAAGTTTACAGAGAGAGTTAACTCCAACGTCCAAGATAGAGGATCTAGATAAGACAATCTCAATTTGTGAATGTCTAAAGTAAATAAATAAATTATTTATTATTTAAGTGAGAATAAGTAATAAATAATTATAATTACTTACTCACATGTTAGTTAAGTATTATAAAGTTAATAAATTAATTATTTATTATTTAATTAAATATTAAATAATAAATAAGAATAAATGTTAATTAATTATTTATTATTTAATAATAAATAAAGATAAATATTAATTAATTATTTATTATTTAATTAATATTAAATAATAAATAAAGATAAATGTTAATTAATTAATTATTATTTAATTAATATTAAATAATAATTAAAGATAAACGTTAATTAATTATTATTTAATTAAAGTTGAATAATAATTAAAGACTCATAAAGTTAAATAGATTAAGTATTTATTATTTAATTAATAATAAATAAGTACAAATATTAATCAATTATTATTTAATTAATATTAAATAATAATAAGGTTAATAATATTATATCATTTAAAATATCATTAAATGATTAATAATATTAGATACTTAAAATATTATTAAAAGATTAATAATATTAGAGAGAGACTAAAATATTATTAAATAATTAATAATATTAGGAAGCAAATAGAATATTATTACAAGGCTAATAATATTATTCAAGTGTTAAAATGCTTACTTAATAATAATATTATCAAAGGACGATGAAATTATTAAGGAGTTAATGTGATATCTAATATTTAACTATGTGATTAATATTAGATAATATATGAGAATAATTATATGTTATGAATAATTATATGTTATACTAATTGAAGGATCCATGATAGGTCTTTCCAAAGAGGATAAGTTAAATTCATTAAGCGGATTATAGAATTGTGTAGCAGTAATCAACGACCAAGGCAAGTTTCCTAACTCAACTTGAGTTATTAATTTCAAAGCATGATTAGTGGATAATTATTGTTGGTTATTCACATCCGTAATGATTATTGTTATTCGCACATAGTGCATTTGATTTCATGTTCTACTATTTGAAATGTGAAATAAATTTAAAGTTCTTTTATTCATAAACTGTTTATAAGCCATGTCTCAGCTATTCATTTCGGCTAGACTAATAATTGATGAATCGTTCTATTATTTGAACTACGTTGTTATTGAAAGATTTATGCCATTTATTTCGGCAAGATCAATATTGATATTATATGTTGAAATCATAACATTTCTTTGAAAGTAATCCAAACCATATTGTTATGGTACAGGACTCATGATGTAAGACTGAGATGAACAACCCTTATAAAAAGGGGAATTTTATTGTCGGACATCCGACCCTTGCACTATTTTTGAGTATTATGCATAATATAGGGTACAACGGAGCTGATCACTTTATGTACTTGCAGAAGAGTATAATTAGTTTTTATAACTAGCTTATATTCTTGAGGTAATTTAGTTTTAATAACTAATGATTCCTCTATTAGTTCTTGATCCATTAGTGATCACTCAGCATGAAATCTGGGAATATCCCACTTTATTGAATAGTGTTGCAGTATTGATAACTTCTTAATCAATTGAATATTATTGAACATTTGAAAGAATTTTACTCTTTCATCCTTGATAAGTTATCTAGCTTGGAATTTAAGAAAAGTCTTGTTATTGAAAATGATTTATTGTTCAGCTACTTCGAAATCTTTTGAACATTATTAATATTCTAGAAAGTTAGATTCTTCTATATCTTTTATTGTACGCTTTAACTTGCTGAGCAAACTCGTTGCTCACCCTTGCTTAAATAAAATATTTCAGCTAAGGACGAGGTTGCCGAAGGGTCAAAGAAAGACAAAGGCAAAGGCAAAGTTCAAGAGTAGTTATTATGAACTTTAATTATTATGTTGCTTTATGTAAATTAATTATGTAAACCTTTTGAGTATCTAAGGTTATGTAAGTTATGTTAAGGTTAGTTAACCTGGGAGATTGTTATAATTTGTATTAAGTAATGGTATGAATGATGTAATTCATCACTGAATGGGTAGTTAGATGTTAATGCATGATGGATCGTGAGCACCAAATCCGAGGTTAGGGAACCCGGATTTGGGGGCGTCACAGGTCTCAAGTAAACATCTAAGTTCTTTCCAGGACTCTTGGGACCAGGAATTACGAGTGACATAAACAAGTATGGTTGTTTTATACACATCCAAGGAGGCAAGTTGTACGGAGTAACAATCACATGCCAGCAGGAGTACGGAACAGCTGAGTGACCGAACGGGTTAAAACCATCAGTGGACAATCCAAGCCTCACGTTTTTAGGTTCCAATGCAAACCCAGGATGTGCTAAGTTGAAATCTTTCCAAGCCTTCCCATCTGCAGGATGATTTAGTTATCCATCTTTAGCTGGAGATTTCGCATGCCAACTCATATGCTCAGCTGTTCTTGAAGGCATATACAATCTTTTTAGCCGTGTGTAATTGGAAAATACCTTAAAATCTTAAATTGAATATTTGATTTTTTTGTAGTCACACCCTTTTTATTAGGCCTAAACCAATCATGATTGCAAAACGTGCACCGGGTCATCTGTTCATTTTCCTTATAAAACAACATGCAATCGTTGGGACACGCATCGATCTTTTGGTATCTAACTAAGACCCAACTTCTTCACCATTTTCTTACAATAGTAATAGTTATCAGGTAATTTCTCACCGTCAGGCAACATACTCTTAATGGCCTTCAAGAGCGACTCAAAACACTTATGGCTCATGTTGTCATCAGCCTTGATGTTAAGTAATGTCGCCACTATGGACAATGTAGTGTGTTTAGTGCAACCATGCCACAATGGATCGCTACCCTCGTCTAACAACTTAAAGAAGGCTTTGGCATCAGAATTCATAGGTTGCTCTCTGCATTGTTCTTAATCAAACTCTGGCCCTGCAATATCATAACCATTTTATTCATACGATAAGTACCTGCTGCCCGGATTGTGTACTTCTGTGATGACACCGTCTCTTCTTTGCCCATGTGCCCACCAGCATTCTTCGTAATTTTTCATGAACCCAGAAACAAGTAAATGATAGTTTACCACGTCTCTGTCCATATAATTTACATTCTTACACTTCAAACAAGGGCATCTTATCTTGTTCTGACCATTCACACATTCCGGGTAACTATACGCATACTCCAATAACACTTGCCAACCAGCTCTAAATTCAGCTGTAGCACCTATCTGGGCACTTGACTGTCGTTGTCTCATCCAACTACAGTCTGAATAGAGGTCCATGATACCACGGTACTTACTACAGACAACATGGGCTTATTAATGTATATTCAAGCTCTCTAAGCATACTTATAAGCATACTTGTAAGCATATGACTTATATTTAAGCATACTTATAATTAAGCATATGACTTGAGCATACTTGTAAGCATATGACTTACATTTAAGCATTCTTGTAATTAAGCATATGACTTGAGCATATTTTTAAGCATATGACTTACATTTAAGCATACTTGTAAGCATACTTGAGCATACTTGTAAGCATATGACTTACAGTTAAACATACTTGTAAGCATATGACTTACATTTAAGCATACTTGTAAGCATATGACTTACATTTAAGCATTCTTGAGCATTCTTGTAAGCATACTTGAGCATACTTGTAAGCATATGACTTGAGCATACTTGTTAGAATCTGATTAATATTTTAGCATACTTGTAATCATATGACTTGAGCATACTTGTTAGAACCAGTTTATCGATTTCTGTACGCAATTCTAACTACATTCGGTCACTGGTCCGGTCCGATTCGGGATGGTCCGATTTAGTGAATAACCGACGAAAAGGCCTAGTCTATCCCATTAGTCGGGATGGTTCTTCGCTGGGCAATCTCTCTCTTTCTATCCATCTATTTATTTGTTGCACATGCACACACATGATTTCTTTTATTCTCAACATCAAGTTTTTGAAAATGTTAAAGAAACACATCTCTAGACTTTTAATATTTGTTTGAATCAGAAATTGGGTTCTTCTCTACTTTGGTTATACTTCCTCTCCTGATGTTGGGCTAGCAGAAGTTGAAAAATTGGCAAAGGCTATCGATTCCTTAGGTTCTATTTTTTGTTCTTCAAATTAAGAAATTGTATCTATTAAGAAATTGTATCTTCCCCCTTACTATTATTATCATATCATATTGAAAGAATAACATTTAGGTATGGAAAATTGTATCTATTCACAAGAATCAAACATACACATTTTTTTAGGATATGAAAAAATCTTACCTACAACGCGACGGTGGTGATGACAGCGGTGAAAGCGTCGATGGCGGCGATGGTGGCGGGTGATGGCGATGGTGGCTGGTCCCTCTTCTCTTTCTCCCATGCTCCCGCTTCTCCCTTTTCTTTTCTCCTTTTTTTTTCTTCTGCTGCTGTGTCGAGTGAATGCCTGAACCTGATTAGATTAAAGAGAATCAGCGACCGCCATTAGCGATCACATGCGGTCGCTCATTTTTTAATGATGTGGATGTATCAGCGACCGCCCAGCGGTCGCTGATAGTGAGTGGTAGCACAAAACTTCTGCGCCAACTTTTCACGCCAATTTTAAGGCTCTAAATTCATACCAGCGACCACTCAGCGACCGCGTACGATCGCGGATATAATCTAGCGACTAGATTCAAATGCGGTCGCATATAGCGATTGCTAGTACTACTATCAGCTACCGTATAGGGCGGTCGCTGAAAGTGATGGTCGCTGTTAGACCATTTTCTTGTAGTGCAAAGGCTTGTCTAAGCTGAGTTTTGTCAAAGAAAGACCATACAAGGTCTGTTAGCTTAGAAAGGAAACAAGAAACTAATTCAAAAACAAAACAATGAATTCAAATGTGAGGCCTCTGTAGTTTGCTACATATGGATCTATTTGGGCCAATACCAATTGCTAGTCTTGGAGGTAAATTATACTCACTGGTCGTAGTTGATGACTACACTAGGTACACTGAGTATTCTTTCTAAGTTCTAAGGACGAGACCAACACTCAACTTATCAAATACTTCAAATTGGTTATGAATGACATTGGTGAGAAGATAAAGGCAATAAGAAGTGACCATGGCAGAGAGTTTGATTATTCTGAGATGGATCAGTTATGTGGAGATAATGGACTTCATCATAACTTCTCAGCTCTAAGAACTCCACAACAAAATAGAGTAGCTGAGAGGAAGAACAGAACTAATGATAGAAATAGGAAGAACTCTACTTGCAGCAGCTCATCTCCTTGAATATTTTTGGGCTAAAGTAGTAAGTACTATTTTCTACACTCAGAATATGTCTCTAATTCACTCTACGCTCAAGAAGACACCCTACGAGTTGTGGAAAGGAAGAAAACCAAATATAAACTACTTTTATGTATTTGGTTGTTTGTGTTACAGCCTCAACAACGACAAAAGATGTCTCACCAAATTCCAACCTAAGGCAGACGAAGGAATATTTCTTGGATACTATATGGAAAGCAAAAGATATAGAGTCTTCAACAAGAAATCATTGAGGGTTGAAGTTTTCATTCATATAAATTTTGATGAATCCGACTTAAGAGATCCAAAAAAAGTTATATTTTTAATAAGGTCGTAGAGCTGAACTCAACGATCGAAGAGCAAGACTAAACCTACGGTCGCATAAGCTGAAGTCGTAGAGCCAAAACCGACGATCGTAGTGCCAGACCAAGAAATCATAAAATAGTTAGTTCCAGAAATGAACACTCTACGAGTCAATGAAGTTGCTGATCCAGAACCTATATAATCTTGAACAATTCAAACAAGAAGGCACGAGGATAGATGTTCCACCTGGATAAAGATGGGCAAAAAATCACACCTAAGACCTAATCATTGGGGATCCCAATGAAAGAGTGAGATCAAGATCAGTCTCTTAGAATGAATACTTTTACCTAAGTTTTTTCTCTCAGACGGAGCTTTAAGAAGATTGAAGATGCTATGGAAGATTCAAGCTGAATTGAAGTTATGTAAGAGGTGATGAACCAGTTTGAAAGAAATAGAGTGTGGAGGCTAGTTCCTAAACCAATAGATCATCCAGTTGTTGGCAACAAATGAGTTTTCAAAAATAAAATGGATGAAGATGGTGTCATCACATGCTGACATGATATGAATCTAATATCAATTTGGCATAATAAAAACATTAAACAGTCCCACTATATATGAATAAGATTCGCCAGTATTCATAAAACATGAATTCACGTTCAGCATATATAAATAATAATTGATGGTATGATATGAATTAAAAAATAATATGTATGTTCTGTAGGCAGTTAAACAAATAATCAAAAGTGAATAGCGTAAAGAAGAGCCTAGTCCACTCTATTCACAACTAGCTCATATTCTTTTCATTTTTGATCGAATATAATTGTCAATTATAAAGCATCTATATATATATATACATGCATGTCAATTAATTTGTTTTTACCGGGGTAGTATTTATCTGATCACAAGATACTACCTCTATCCCATAATAATTATCGTTTTAGAAGATTTTTTTTTTTTTAATTTATTTGTTATTTACAACTTTCTAGGAGAATGAATTATTTACTGTCCTATATCACCCCTACCTTCTTTCATTGTCCCAAGAAATTCTCTCATTTGTATTAGTAGTTTTCAACTTCCCATAAAGGGGTAGTGATGAAATTTTACACAAATTTTAATTAATAAATGATAACATTAAATGACTTTCTTAATCCATGTGCATGAAGTTAAAACGATAGTTATTATGAGATTGAGGGAATAATATTTATTTCTCTTTAATGCTGTGTAATTAATTCTTTTCAACCATCTTGGCCTATTGTCACAATGGTGAGAGTTCGTGCTACTTCATAGAACAAGTTAGGTTGCACAAATTAATGAGAGGTACTTGGATCAATTTGTTTCCACTTTTCACGTAATAGAATTTCAATCTCTCCATAATGATTTTTTCAGCGAATCAGCGTGAGAAGGTGCAACATCCGAACAAAGCAAACATGTTTTGATTTTGTAAATCATCTAAAGAATATAACTTACATTTTTTTAACAATTTCAATAATAACTTTACTTTTTTTATTAGAACTATTTATGACTGTAGTCATTCAAGTATCTATTAAATGAATAGCACAGGAAACATAATCGTTAATTTTCGAAGTCATGAGGAATCATAATTGGTTTAACGTTCAGGAAATTCCTTATCATATTATTATACTGAATAGTTCTATATTATACCAATAAAGAGATTATGCATAATTAAAATTATTGGCATAACAATATAATTAATTCATTCTATACAATAACGTAATCTTGCTTTAATACCAGATGTTAAATAATTATAACAGAACGTGCCATTGCATAGAATACAATAAAATCAATAATCATAATACTAAGTACTTATATGAATTGAGAGAAGACATCTTGTATGTATCACGTTTTTGCTACGCGTAAAGGTAAAGGTCTTCAATTGTCTCTCTCAATCTTATGATGGATGTATAAGTGTGTATAAAGTTCTTGAGACGACAATTGGGACCAAACCCTAACTGCTTTATTTATAGAATAGTTAAGGGTCAAAATCGTCCAACAAGATTATGAAATCCTAGGGCCCATTATGCCAAATACTATTAGGAATATTATATATATGTCACATAATTAATTGTCAAACCCATAAATAAAGTGATTAAATTAATACAATATGTAAACCCAATAATTACATAAATAGTAGAGGCCACACATAAGGAAATAAAATATTCCAAAAATTTATACATGTATACATAAATTAATTGTAAGCATACTTGTATTATTTATATATACATGTATACTTGTTTTAGTTGTATATATGTAAGTATACTTGAATTTAATTTTATGTATGTATACTTGTATT
The DNA here is from genome assembly GCA_020205555.1 of Panax stipuleanatus. NCBI lineage: Eukaryota > Viridiplantae > Streptophyta > Magnoliopsida > Apiales > Araliaceae > Panax > Panax stipuleanatus. The sequence goes on along the minus strand of CM035121.1, from coordinate 145,382,547 downwards.
TTATTTGGTATTGATATGTGATTTTTAAAGTGTTATAATTTCTAGTTACTTTCCCCTTTATTAAACTTCCTCAAATAATATATGTATTTATATACATTTTACACATATTTTTCAGTAATAAAAATTTAGACTTCCATAATAATTGCGTTTATATTCACAAAATTTATTACAAGGGTTTTTGGAATATTGCAGAACTTTACAAGCTATTTCCTCTTCCCATCTTTTTACTTCATTTCTAGTATATCTGGTTTAATATGGTCACGATGGTACATTTTCGTATAAGTGATTCTTGACTCGTGGTGGATTTGTTTCTAGGTCGGAGTTTAGAGTTTTGGTTTTTCTACGATGTTGGCAGAGACATGGTGGTTGTGAAGGTAGTGAATGGAGATGGGAAGGGTGGTGTTGTCTACTAGGTTGTGATGGTAGTGGACTGGACTGGCAGTGGTGTGGAAGATGACGGTAGATAGTTTTACGTACTTTTCTATATTTAAGCTTCTTTTTCTTAATTTTATTTTTAATTTTTTGTTATGCATTATTTGGTATAATTTTTATGATTATATTTTTAACGTTAACATTATTTGGGATAAATTGTATTTAAAATTATTTTAATTTGGAGTTAATTGTATTTAAAAGTATTTTAATTTGGGTTTAATTGTATTAAGCAGTAAAGTTTGGGGTTAATTATATTTAGAAGTATTTTTTTTAATGAAATCATACCGTATCTGAATACGGTCAAACTGTATAAAACTAATTGGGTTGTCGTTTGGTCAGGTATTCCATCCAATTTTAGCCAGAATTTGAATTTGGGAGAGATATTGTATGTAATTCGATAGTTTATGTAGCAATTTGTACGCTCAATTACTTTAAGAGTTAAATTATAAATTTGATGATACTTGGTGTAACAGAAATATATATATATATATATATATATATACACGTTCACAGGAAGATCCAACGACCATTATTGTTTAAATTTAAGCCTTTCGTTACTCTTCTGAAAGGAGTAGCAGAACGAGACATGACTGAAATAACCCTATCTTATATTAAATAAAAATACCTTCGCCACCAAGAGTAGCGGAAGGCCCAAAACGACGCATTCATATGCATACAAATATTACTATCAAGTAAATTTCACTAAAATTCATGTCCATGCTCAACTTTTATTTATTTGCAATTAAGAAATTATTATATATATTTCCTATATTTTTCTCTTTGTTTGAACTTTAATTGTACTTTTTTTATATCTTTGGCTATTTGACATCAAATACTGAAAAGTAGGCCTTCACAATGCATATATATATATATATATATATATATATATATATACACACACGATAAGGATCTTAGGCTCACCCAACTAAAAGTTCACCCAAGCTCACCCCCCTTTCGCGACGGACTGGACGACAGTTTGGTCCGTCGCTATATATACAACTGTCGTCTATATGTTGTCTGTCGCTATATGTTGTCCGTCGCTAAATGGTAAGACGACGATTGTATATATAGCGACGGACCAAACCGTCGTCCGGTCCGTCGCTAAAGGGGGTGAGCTTGGGTGAGCTTTTAGTTGAGTGAACCTAAGATCCGGATCGTGTGTATATATATATATATATATATATATATACATATATATATATATATTATATAGAGGATCTCCAACGGACTAGTCTGTTGACGGACCGACTACGACGACCATTTTCATTAAGATTCACAACAATTGATTTTTGAGATTAAAAATTCTTCAAAATCATCTATATAACATGTTTTACATAAAAACTAACCGGTTAATTAAAAGATGGAAGGTATTTTTATTAATTTAAAACGGGGCTACTCTTTTTAGCGGAAATACTTTTATATTTAAATTATAATGGCCGTTTGATCTTCCCGTGGACGTCTATAAATGCACACTGATGCTCAAAAATACAACAGCTAACATTCTAATACTTATCCACATATTTTCTTTTGATAACTAACGATTTTTGAAAGAAATAATATAACTATCCAATAACTTTTATTTAGCAAAGAACTTTAGAATTAATCTAATTAACTGTCCTAATTAATTATTTTCTTTTGATAACTAACGGTTTCTTTTCATGTTTTCTTCCTTAAAATGTAAAACCTAGAATTAATCTAATTAACTGTCCTAATGGTCAGGAAATTATAACTTCTCCAATCTCCATTGCTGAAAATAGTTTTAAGATGTTGCATAAGATAAATAACTCGTGATAAAAATGCAAATAAACTTAAATTTTTCGTATTGCAGCATTATTCTTTAAGCTTTCTCAAATAAATAGGAAAAGAAACAAGAATTAAGAAAGTGTAGAATAAGAAACTAAAGGAAAATTGATCTCTTTACCTTTTTGTTTTCAGAGGAAAATGAGTAATGCTACTATCACATAAAACCGCTCACATATCGCTCACATGCATATTTTGATGGTCTATATGACTTACTCTGTATGTGGGCCATCAAAATATGTATGTGAATGTATGTAAACGGTATGTAAGCGATTTTTATGTGATAGTAGATTTATTGATGAAAAATTGATGAAATATTTGACCAAGTTGCGAAATGGAGAACTACTTTAAAGGAATTAATGGAGGGGCCTATCCGCTCTAAGTAATACCGCTATATATTCCTTATAAGGAATACAGTAAAACATTTCACTTTCCGTAGCTACTGTTCGAATTACAGACTTTAGGAGTGACTAAAACATAAATGAATTACTGACTTTAAGAATTGAATGGAAGGGAAATTCACCTTTGGCAAATTCATGATGCCATCGCGCTTTTGCACCAGCTTAACCTTTCTGCCAGCCAAAGGAGAACCACACTATCATTCATTCTACCCTTTGAACTATTTTTGCCTTTAACTTCTCTTTTGCTGCAGCTGCCTTTTGTTCAGTACAATTCGGATATTATGTTGGATATTCCGTTAAGTGAATTGGTATATACTAGGTTTAATTCCCATTTTCCTTTGCTTCTCTTCAGTTATTGCACTCATGGTCCCCCTTTCCGTATACTAGCTCTTTTTAGTCATTTCATTCCTGCACCCAAACAAGGTTTATGAGTTTAATGATTATTATGAATGACTTCCTGAAAAAATTATTCAATCAAAAAACATTGATTTGAAATTTGTTTTCTACGTATTTATTTAGTACCCCATATATAATTAATATGTATATCAGCTTGTGTTTAATAGCACTGCTAATCAGAATAAGGATTTGATAGAAATGTATATATAATTTGTGTTTAATAGGAATATTAATCAGAATAAAAGTTTGACTTTATTAATAAAAGTTTAGAGTTTGACTTTATTAACTAGGATTTAAGGTTTATATAAACCAAGGTTTATTAAGGTTAATAAACCTTAAACTCAGTTAAACAAAGTTAATAAATCTTAAATCCTGATTTATAAATTCTAAACCATAGTTAATAAATCATAAACTCTAGTTAATATAGTCAAACTCTTATTCTGATCGACGTCCGCTACTATTACTAGCAGATGATGATATGTATTTTTTTTATCGTCCGCTAATAATAGTAGCGGACGTCGATTTTTAATTTCTAATTCTGGTCGTTTCTTCTTGTTTTTAATAGTATAGATGGTGTATATATGTCCTATAAACATTCATAATAAATACATGTTATAAATCATTTCCCATATATATATATATATATGTTGATTGCCTCTATTTTTCTTGATTGGGCAAAAAGAAAAAACCCAAATTTATTACAAAATGTGGCAATCAATTAGCTAGGTTATAATATATTCGACAAGGATTATAAAGTTCATGCATATGCGTGGGCATGAACCGATGAACATGCATTCAGAAGTATGTTGCATGGCTGACATTAAAATAAGTATCATTCCAAATATCTTGTAAGACAATATTGCTTGAAGAACCTCAGTCCGCCACCCAAAAAAGAAGAGATAAAGTTAGTAATGTGATTACAGGAAGAGAAATATAAAGAGAACATGCTCTTGGATCTTCGCTATCGACAACCTGCTCTTGTTTCAATATTCACTTGTTTTTATTCCATTCATTCAGATAACAAATTTTAATTTTATTTATTTATGGACGGCCAAAAAATAACATGTATAGCAATCTCATCAAATGACCTTAATTAGAGATTGAAGAAATTTACCTGGGCTATTGTTTGAGAATGATCTAATATGCATGAAGATGAGATATATATATATATATATAAATAAATAAATCTAAGACATGACTAAAGCTACTTAACCAAAAAACATAGATTTGTATAAAATTATAATTAAAGATTTTTTTTATATAAAACTCAAAAGAGTTAATTGCATATTAAACCCCGAAATATACACTTTTTACCATTTGTACCCCGGTATTTAAACGCTCTCATTCCGCTATTTCAAGTACCGTTAATTAAGCATAATTGACCTCTTTTGGTCAATTTGTTCGCCGGAAAATGGCCACGTGTTACAATTTAAATAGCCGAAAATAAAAGGTCAATTATGTTTACTTAACGGTACTTGGAGTAGCATGATGAGAGCATTTAAACATTGAGATACGAATGATAAAAAAATGTATACTTCGAGGTATTATATGCAATTTACTCAACTTAAAAATAGAAATTTCAACTTTGCGTCGTTTTATTAAGTAGTCTTAGCCAAGTTTTACTAAGGAATGCCTTAAATTATGTACGTATTTCAAATATATATATATGCATCTTGAGACTTTTAAAATAAGATCTAAGGACCGAAAAAATTACGTTCCATCTCTAGAGAAAGAGAGGCGAAAAAAGAATAACCTCTTCCGCTTCTTAAAAAAGTGGAAGGAGCAATTATCCTTGTATGCTACTTTTAGTTTTAAAAAATAAATAAATAAAAATAAACCTTTTCGGCCCCTCTAAGGGGCGGAGTAACATTGTGTTGGAAAGAGGAAGTACTTCATCTTTCTGTCTAAAGGTGTAAACGAGTCGAATCGAAACGAACATAGAGCTATTCGAATTCGACTCGAAATGATAAATTCGTACTCGAATTCGACTTCGAATTCGAATTGTATTTAAAATTTTTACTCAGATTCGACTCGATTCGAATATTTATTACTCGAATTTGATCCGACTAGACTCGAATATTTATTCAAACTACTCGCAAGCTTCAAATTCAAGCTCGAATTTGAATCTACACATAATAACTAGTTTTATAATAAATATAATTATAAATTGAATTTGTTATTTTACTTAAAAATGAGAAAATATATTTACTATTACACTTTACAAATATAAAATCACAATTAAAATTAAAAATAAATAATAATAATTATTATTTATCCTAATTTGATTTATATTTGTATGTATTATAAGAGAATGTATCGAACATCTAATCGAATCTGTATCAACCGAGTATGTATCGAATCACAATCAAGAGTTCAGAGAAGCTTGAATCTTAAACGAGTCGAGTATAACCTTGCTCAGATTCTACTCATATTTTTATTCGAACTATTTTTAATACTCAAATTTGGATCATATTATTAACGAATTCGAGTCTCACTTATTTTTTTTCGAGTCGAGCCCGAACTATGTTGGTTCGTTTACAAGCCTTACCTCTTTCTCCTCTTTTTGCTCCAATAATTAAGTTTTCAATATTTTAAATTGGTAAAACAATAAAATATGTCCATTGTCCCATCACATAAACTCACAATGACGGTAATGAATATAAAATTTTTAAAACACTATTTTTCCTTGTACCAAAATATTCTTATATAATTATTTTTTTACATAAATGTGAAATTAGTTATATCTTCATGTAAAAGGATATATAGTATGTAAAATTATCAAATATATTCATAAAAAAATTAAAAATTTATTTTTTTCATATTTTCTGATAATTGAACATTTAAATATAAAAAAAAATTAATTTACTCCTAATAAATAGAAACTAATTCATATATTTATCATATGTACCCATTCACATAATAAATAATCCTTCCGCTCCAAATTAAATGTCTCTTTTTCTTATAGATCAAATTAATCATTTTAAAATTAATTTTTGTATAATTTTTGTTAAAATTTAGGGTGATGATATTATAATTAAAAGAAAGTATATACAATTTACTATTAATCTTAATTTTTAATATATTTTTATATGCTAAGTAGTTTTAAAAATTATTAATTTAATTAAAAAAATCAAAATTAAACTTTTAAGTTAGGACGGAGGGAATACAAGACAAAACACAATGCCCTCAATCTTTCCTACCCAAATTTTTTTGTATAAGATGCGTCAACATCAACATAGTCATATGTGAAGACTAGAAATCTGGTAGCCTAGAATGATCATAAAAGGGTTTAAGAGATATAAGAAGTAATATGTCACTCTGTCCCTTAGGCTTTAAGGGGCGGATGGGGGTTATTTTATTTGTAAAAGCAAGGGTAGTAAGTATTGTAATTGCTCTTTCCGTCTCTTTTATGGAGCGGAGGAAGTTATTGTTTTTTTCCGTTTCTTTTTTTCTTTTTTCTTTTTTGCTAATTTGAGTATAATTTTTGTCTTTAAATCTTATGTTAAACGGTGTAAAATTCACATTTTCTAAAAGTCATTTTTTTTAAAAAAAAATCCTAAATAAGAGTTCCATTTATAAAACATCACAAATTTATTATAATATTACAATTACTACTAATATAAACATATATAGTTATAACTTATAAGTTTATAGGGGTGGGTAAAATATAGTGTATTTTAACATTTATAAATTTTACAAATAGGACTTTTTTGCGCAACGAGGACTGGATTATTAATTTGAAACAGTAATAATCTCCAATTTAAAAATGTATATAAGATAACTTGTCTTCGTATACAAAGAAAAGTAATCTTATATTTTTGAAGGTTGTTAGAATATATATCTTATCTCATATTGAATATCTTGAAAAAATATCTCTAATCTAATTTATAATGAATTGAGCCAAATTTTTTTATTGTCGGTTGGTTTTGATGAGTTAGAGAGTTTAATGTCTTTAAGTGTTTTAACCACAATTCTTTTTGGGCTTCATTCTTATCCAATTGCAGTCCATTACTTAAAAGGTCAAAATTACCCGTTTCTTAACTAGTACTATCACTTATCAGTAGGGTCAAAGTTACCTATTTCTTAACTAGTACCACTTATCAATTGGGTCAATAATAATTGCCCACAGTTTTCTTCTTGAGTACTTGACTTGTCTTGTGATTAGTTTCTTCCAAACTTACTTATCTTGTGTGGGTCTCATATTCATCATGTCCACGTGCAACACTCAATATCTTGTGTGGATCTCATATTTATCATGTTCACGTGCAACCCTCAATACACCAAGTTGGACGTGAGTAGGGATAACAATTTACCCCATTCACATGGCGATAACCACGCCCCGTAATTTTGACTCTGACCGAGGATGAAACCGAAGATAGAAAATCGCATAATGTTATTTATGGGGATAGGGATGTGACAATATTTGCTTCCCTCGCCCCGTACCTGACCTCGAATAGTTATATATTATTTAAATTAATATTTATACTATTATATATAATTAAAATATATATGTCCTTGTGTATGTGTGAGTGTGTATATTATAGTATTATTTGATTTTTCTTAATTTTATCATGTGCTAAAATATGATTAATTTTCATGTATATATTAACTAAAATTGAAAATTTAATTTTAAAATTTGACAAAATATTAATACCCGTGATGATATAAATTTCCCATGGGGATGATAATGGTTATTAAATTTTAATCCCCCTGAAAATAGGACAGATATGGAAAATATTTATAAGACGGGATGGTGGTATGGTGTGTAATCTCCGCCTTGTCTTGTCCCGTCCTATTGCCATTCCTACACGTGATGGGGGAGTCTTATAATATATATCTTGTGCCATATCAAATATATTGAGAAAGTAAGTCGAGTAAACTCTTCTCATTGTCAATTAATTTTAAATTAAAGAATTTAATGTCTTTTTATATACTAGACTTGTGTCTATTTTTTAAATCTAACAAAGATAATATAAAAATATTAATGATAATGATTTTTTTACAAGTAAATTTGATAGTTCCACAAGATTATCTCTCAAATGAAGTGGACCTCACTTACTATTCATGTGCATGGTAATCAAACTCGGCCGGACCGTCGGTTCAACCGATAAAAATTGGAACCGACCAGTTCTCCGGTTTGGTTCGAACAAAAAAATCGTTTTTGGTCAAAACCCAATAAAAATCGGTGACCCAACAGTTGGACCGGTAACCGGGTCACCGGTTTTACTAGTTCCCTACCTCACTTTTTTTTTTAGACTTTGAATTTGATTAAATGAATGTATCATTTATTGAGTTTTGAGTTATGATTATGATTTAATATCTTTCTTTTCAAATAGTTTTAGTATTTATTTGAATTGTATAAAGTAATCATTGTACAAATAGATTTAATTTTTTTTTTTATCGAATTTGATTGAATGTATTCTAAAGATGTTTATTATTTGTAATTGATTTTATCACTCTTTAGTCTTGAGTTTTTAGTTATGATCATGATTTAATATTTTTCTTTTTAAATAGATTTAGTATTTATTTGAATTGTATAAAGTAAACATTGTACAAATAGGTTTAATTTTTTTTGGTAGATAAATTGATTAATTTTACATATTTACTAAATATTATATATAATATATAATAATAATTAATATATTTTATTATTTATTATTTATTACATATTAATGACAGTTACTGAGTCAATAACGGTCCGACCACTGGTTGCATCAGTGATCAATTTACCCGATTTTCTGATTCGATGAATAGTCTGAGTCTGAAAATATTAAAAAAAGAGCTTGTAAAACTATCAAATTTACTTATAAAAATATCAATTTTCATATTAATTATCTCTCTCACACATATACACAATGGAGATATCAAGTCCAAAACCAATATGTACATGCATGGAAACTAGAAAAAGTTTCCAAATTGCATTAGACAATAGACAAAAGATTCTCTATTTCCAATGAAGGCCTTTATTATTACCTACTTAGAGCATCTCCAATAATCTATTCAACCAATTTAAGATACTCAAATAGGTGAGTCATATCATAAAAATCTTCTCCAACAGCCTCTTCAACCTTAGTCATCAAATCTGCAACCTCCTTTTCACTCTTCAAATCTGCAACCTCCTTCTCACTCTTCAAATCTGAAACCTTCTTCTCACTCTTCAAATCTGCAATTAAAGGCTAAAAATATTTATTACGCTTGATGAGTTTGATGTACAGTTCATTAAATTGAAAAGACTGATAAGACACAAAATATATAAAGTAGCAAATAATGCTCTTCAAATTGCCATGTAGGTCAATAAACTTTAATTTAAAGAGTTTTTTTTGCTACTACTCTTGGAGATGCTCTTACCGTTTATTTCTTAAAGATCAATGTTTCTCATTATTTAATTAGTACTCCCTCCGTTCCTTAATATAAGTCTTTTTAGAGAAATATTTTTGTCTCTTAATATAAGTCGTTTGAGAATTTTAATTAAGCATTAATTGCTTAATTTTCAATATTACCCCAAGTATTAAAAATAATTTTGATTATCTCACTATTCTTTATCTAATAAATAACACTCTCTTTTTCTAATATAAGGGCAATATATACAATTGATATTTTATTTAATACTTTACAATCATTTCTTTAATATTTGTGCACAACTCTAAAACGACTTATATTAAGGAACGGAGGGAGTATAAGTTATCAATTGAGTTAAAATTATTCATTTCTTAATTAGTACTACCTCCATTCCATAATAATCGACTTTTAGAAGAAAAAATTTGTTCCAATTTATTTGTCGTTTATAACTTTTTAAGAGAATAAATTATTTATTTTCCTATATCACCCATAACTTCCCTCATTGTCTCAATAAATTTTTTTTCTTGTATTAATAGTTTTCAACTTCCCGTAAAGGGGTAGTGATAGAATTTCAATAAATTTTAATTCTTAAATGATACTCCCTCCATTCCTAAATAAGTGACGTTTTAGAGGGTTTCATACTTATTAAGTAAGTCATTTATTGCTCCAATTTTATCATTAAGATTGGTATGTATTACCACAATTATCCTTGCATTAATTAAGATAATATGTATAAAGTTGCCTAGATAAATGAGAGAGAAAGATGCTTGAGGATAATAGAGGAAAAATTATAATTAATGTTTCTTAGGAATTTGATAACGTCAAATATATTAGAAAATTTTGAACTCCCTAAAACGCCACTTATTTAGGAATGGAGGGAGTAGTATTAAATGACTTTCTTAATTTATGTGCATGAAGCTAAAACGACTATTATTATAGAATGAAGGTAGTACCATTTATTAAGTAGGCCAATAATTGCATGTAATTTACTTGATTTCTTCTTAACTTGTTTTGTGATTAGTTTTCTGGGACTTGTTTATCTTGTTTGTATCATACTCATCAGGTTCATGTGCAACTCTCAACACACATGGTTATACTTGAGATGGAGTGTTTAGTATGTAATGAGTTAGGTGAACTCTTCTTATTGTCAATTAATTTTGAGTTAAAAAACTTAATTTTTTTATATATTAAACTTTGGCCTATTTTATAAATATAACAAAGGTAGTATAAAAATATTAATTATCTTTCTACCTCATTTTTCCTCTCTCTCTCCCCCCCCCCCCCCCCCTCTCTCTCTCTCTCTCTCTCTCTCTCTCTCTCTCTCACTCTCACACACACAATGGGGATATCAAATCCAAATCATAATATGTACATGCATGGAAACTAGAAAAAGTTTCCAAATTGCATTAAACAATAGACACAAGATTCTCCAATTCCCAATTTCATAAGTGCATGAATTCCATACTTTTCCATGAACAAAATCTCTGTGCCGACGTGCCTAATACTTTTGCACGGCAATTCATTAAGGATAAGGAATAAATCTGAACAATATATATATATTGTTCTTCCTATTGTTCAATCTGAACAATATATATATATATATATATATACCTAGCTCGATCTGATATACCTAGCTCTACCGGACTTAACCACAAGAAGTCTTCTTGCATAACTATATATAAATATACCAAGGCTAGACTCGTTACCCCATAAGTTGGAACTGCGTGGTGAATTAGTGAGCTGACCTCCTTTGGAAGACGGTGATCAGCCAGCAGCCAACAACCAGCAAAGGCGTCTTTCTTGAACGTATGGCCAGACCGCCTGCCAAAGGAGATTTGCTCATTAATTCCACTACGAGCTAGGCATTTGTAAAGGTGCTATTTCTAGTTTAGGTACTTATGCACGTATATAAGGGCTGCAAATGATCGAACAAATTATGGAAATTTGGTGTTTAGCTCTTTAAGCTCTTTGTACTCTCATTTGCTAAACGAGTAGTAGTTGATGAAGGGTGAGCTAGCTTGGCAATTCTAGATTTAAGCTTGTTTATGTAATATTTTTGAAAAACTAAACTACAGTTATATCAAAGAAAAAGTCATTTTTTGCAGTATAGTAATTAACCTTTATATATGTAGCTAGTTCAGTTTTATTTTACCAGAAATATATCCCTTAAAGTATTTTTTTTTCTTATAATGTTATTAAAAATTGAACTTTGTTTATTTCATTTTTGATGATTTAATTTTTTTGTCAAAAAGGTAGTTTTAAAAAAATTAAAATCATTTTGAGCTAGCTATAACTATAAGCTAGCTGGTGACTTGTGTTCTTCTGGATTCATTTTGAATGGGCTAATACCTTACCACTAGGTCAACCTCTTAATTATGTAATGCACAAAAAATTCAAGTAGTATAACTATCTTTTCACGTACTAATGTTTGGTGCATGCAGCTTCCTATTTTCAAGTCCCTTGCAGATTATTTACGTAAAATTTCAAGTTTATGTTGTTTATTTTTGCTCATCAAGATTCTAGAAATTGGTGAAGTTTAATTCGCTCATGATGAAGCAGCCTTCTATATCCTTAATCTACTGGAGACCTAATGTACCTGTGGTATTTCCAAATGTTAATTAGCTAGTTATCTGATTAATCGGAATGGTACATATTTGTTTGCAAAGATTATAATATCAATATTATTTTAGGATTAAATAGTTCTAGTCATATGTTTGTTTTTGTCGGATTATTCATGAGATAACTTAAAATAATCCCATGTTATGTTTGTTTTTTTCAGGATTAATTAAAAAATTGGATAAAAAAAATATTGTTTGAACTATTATACCCTTACTAATAATAACATATTTTAAACTATAATTTAAACTTATTTATATATCAAAAAATGATGAACAATTAATTAATTATAAACTTTCAAAATCTATTTTCTATTTATCTATTTTAAAGTTTTCCAAACTGTTACAATCTTTATCAATAAACTAACAAAATGACGTTAATATGGTCAATAAATTTTATGGGTTAAATAATTTTAAAAACCGTCCAAAAGTATTAAAAGATAACATATCTACATAACATTATGTTAGACGCATATGTGGACTATTTAATAGATTAAAACATGATGTGACAGTGATGCTCTATATTAAGAATAATATATATATATATATATATATATATATATATATATATATATATATATAACTAATTTATACATTTTAAAAATTACACTTACATAAATTTAAAAACTTACACTAAAATAAATTAACAAATTATCAGCTTCACTTGCTTTTCCATCAGTCTTCTATCAGCATAAACCAGATCCCAACTTTCATATAAAAAATTCAAATAAATTTCATTAAGTCGAAAATCTAAACACTACTTGGAGCATTAACTATAGCACTATAGCAGTACGTTGGAATTGAATCGAAAAAGATAGATCAAACAATTACACCTTAAGGATACGCTAGCCATATTTGAAAAAATAAAGGTTAGCTTTGTCCATAAATTTTTAATTTCTTATGATGGGATTATAATACCTAATTAGACATGGTATTAAATAGTCTCTCATGTTAAATCATTTTATAATTCCTGACTAATAGTATCAAGTCTAAATTTGAAAACAAATAAGACACTCGGGATTAATAGTCTTATCTCAAGTGTAATCCTTACAAACAAACATAGCCCATGTGCACAAATTAAGTCCAAAATAAGTCTTAAATTCGCAACATTCGCATCCCATGTTTTTTACTCACCTTCAAATTAAGAGGAACATAGGGCAGCCAATATTTGGTAACCTATTATAAAGAGATCGTATCTCCAAGGCTTTAAAGCAGAACTGTTACATTAAGGTTATTGACCAGGAACGATTTTGTCCATGAGTTCAATTAGGTATTAGCTAAGGTTACAGTTAATAGTTCAAAACTTTCACATGATCTGTCCAGTTGGGACAACTTTACATTAATAATTATACCATAAAAGGATAGTTTTAGACTAATAATTATACCTTGAGGGATGAGCTAGCTAATAAGTTAAAACTGAGGGACAAAAAACTCAAAGACAAGGACATTTTTGCATATATGTCTATCTCCAAATATTATTCATAAGATCATTCGAAAGGGCATATATTGGAGATGAAGATGATTAAATAAACAGAAGATTTATGCATGCATTTCTAGAAATTTTACAATATAAGGCACTTTGCAAATTCTATCATGTACTTTGAATCCCTAGTACTGGGAAATTAAAACCTAATTCTAATCTTGCAACCTTCCAGCTTAATACAAGTCCAAAAAAAAAATTCAAAGTTAATTTGCAGCATCTTGCATCCAATCTTCCTAAGCTTCCTTCAAAATTAGTAAGAATGCAAGAACATGTTAAATTTCTATTGTCAATCAATCAGAACATTTGTAGCCCTTGAGCCTAAAGAAGGCCTCTAGTACACATCCACCTGGAGATAATTATATGGAAAAAATAATTAGCAGCTGAAATTAATAAACAAAGTCATGGATAAATGAAATCCTTTAATAAACTGCATGAATCATTAACAATGGAACTGAAGTTTAGTTTGTTATTCTTCAAAACTCGAAGTACATGGCGCAGATTTGAGTGTGAGAATGAATGACAGGGCAATTCTCCTTTGGCAAGGTATAGAATGCATTTGCATAGTCTCCTTGCCAAAGGAGGATCGCACTGTTATCCTTATTCCCACATTTTGCTTGATATAAGGCTCGATGCTCGAGTTTTCATAGAACTAGAACTTAGCTTTTTATAGAAGTTTGGTGGCACCCTGATTTCGGATATGCCAAGCAAGGACTGGCATATGCTGGGACAATTCCAGTAGGGCTTATAACCTTTATCGCTCATGCGGTGATGGTCCCCAGCTCTTCCTTTATCAATCATCTTTAGAAAGAGAACATCTCCAACTTTTGTCTAATGCCATATAAACGCGATCGGAACACAATAAAGGATGGAATGCAAGTTTTGTTTTCATGAGTTAGCATAATTTGCGATATTCATGTTGGACTAAACTCCCCTCCATTACACCTTTCATCTAATTGGTAACAAAATTATTATATTTAGCAACACATACAATATTATTTATCATATAATTGTGTTTGTTAGTGCCTTAATAAAAGCAATATTAGTTTCCTTAAGTGTGTATTAAAAAAATTGGGTGAAAAGTGTAATAAAAAGGATCCTAGTCAAATTGGTGTTGTATGGGAGTTGAGACAAGTCAATCTCATATTTGCAATCAAAAATATTTTTCATAATAATATCCCAACAAAACTAAATTCTTTGGATAAAGGAATAACAACTTTAACGTTATGAAAGTAGTGGGAACTTTTTCATCAGTCCTATACAAATAAGAATAAGGGGAATGGTTAGCATGAAGTGAACTTCATGTTAAGTTCACTTCATGTTCAATATAGTGTTGGCATGCAGGCGGAGAGATCAGTCTTCTGCCTGTGTGTCAACATTATATTGGGCATGAAGTGAACTTACCATGAAGTTCATTTCATGCTAACCGGATCCAAGAATTAGAAAGGAACTCAAGTACTCGTTGATAAGTCCTAAATTCAAATTGCATAATCTAGCTTTGATTATAAAAATGCATGAGCTAATCATAATTTCATCCATGTACATAACTTTTTTGTACAGAAATTGTGCTAAGCATAAGGACTAAAGTTGATGTTTTTCTATTGTTGTCTCCCATATACATGCATTTCACTTGCTTAACACATTGTTCTCTCCTCTACTGGACTTGTATCAAAATTGAATACCTATAAATAACCAAGGCTATAATACTGTTGGCTTCTTCATGCTTCAAAGTGCCGGGTATATGTATATATTTAGAAGTCTCCTGGCAGCAATCCGACGACAACCAACAAAGGCATCGTCATAATAATAGCCTTTAATTAGAAGAAAATTAAAGTATGTTTGGAAATTTTATATGGTACGGTAAAAATATGATACATTACTTATCAGTTGTCAAACCGTATTTCTAGCCAGAAATTGGCCGGATCGGAAAAAAAGGGGTAACAAGATTGTCTTTTTAAAAAACTTTGAGGCAATGGTTGTTGATTCCCAAACTTTGGCGTGAAAATTGAAATAAGTGTATACTTTAGTGGCGACTTTTGTCATTTGCCCAAAAGAAGTTAAGGTGTAATACATAGTCTCTCCATTCCACAAAAATAATGTTAGAGAGTTGCAAAATTTACAAATGTTAAGTATACACTATTGTTATATGTTTATATCTAAATTTATTGAATATAATTATATAATTCAAAAATCACTTGTGATATACATAAATTTTTGAGTCACCACTTGTGGTTCGAAAACTATTATTTCTCCACTTGTGGTTTCACCTTAAGTTGCACAATGGCACCTGCTAATGATTTTTATCTAACACCGTTAATTTTTTCATTTAAAGACTATTTTACCCTCTACTTGCTTGTCACACGAAAAAGTGATTATGTTTGACTATATTTTTATTTATTGACTTTTAACATCTACACATCTATGTATGAAGCAAAAAAAATTCAATTTAAAAAGATAAAAAATCAAATTGACCACCTGAATATGCTGATGAGGATGCACAAGCCAGACATGTTGATTCTGGTAGAAACCAAAATGGTTTCTATGGCGGCAAATGAGATAGCTGGGCGAAAACAAGTTTGAAAAGATTCATCGTATTGATGGTAACGGTCACATGAGAAGGTATTTGGTTTTGCTGGAACTCAAATAAGATGGTGGCTGATGTCGTTTACGATACACCTCAGGCTCTGTATACTGTTGTCCAGGTACATCTTAGTTATTCTCCTTGAACTCAAATGAGATGTTTTTCTGCTTCCCCAATTTGTAGGATTATCTTTTTCTTCCACTGTTGGCATGCATGCCTTTACTTGCTATTAGTTGATCCAAGTTAGCTCTTTTTTTTGTTCTTCTCTTCCTCAAGAGCCGTCCCTCTCTTCCTCTCTTTGCTCTCCATTGCTTTCCTCTCTTTACTTAGAAGTATTTGATAAACTAAACAAAGGATGGCTAACTCAAATGTATTGGCTATTTAAAGAAAACTAAGACTAGGGTATAATAGTCATTAGGCCACTCTTGCTAACCGAACCATACTCTAGTTAAACCACTAACCAAGGAAATTAATCAAGATTAAGGTAACCTAAGCTAGACATAATCATGCCTTGAGGCCTTGTTTGGCTAGAATAAATGGATGGAGGGAATAAGCATTAAATGTTTTGCTTCATTTGGATAAAAACTTGCCATTTATGATAAGTGACTCACCCTTTTGGTCCCCCTCCCTCCTTGCCCGGCCATCCCCCCTTCCCCTCTCCTTTTTGCTTTGCTTTATCCCACATGCCAATTTGCTAACAAGTGACATGACATGGCCTCCCCTTCTTTTGACTCCAAGTCTTTAGATTTTGACCATAAAACCCAAGCCTTGGCTCAACTCTAGCCAAACTACCTCATACCCTTGACTCAACCCTAGGCTTCACTTAGTTAGCTTGGTTACTTTTCAAAATTAGTTTCATTTCTAGTTTCTTTTTAGTTAGTTTTTATAACTTCTACGTTTAGTTAAAATATTGGCTTTCTCGTTTCGAAATTCCGATTTCTCTTTCCATCCCCATTTCCCGAACGGACGCTATGTTGTAATTCGAAAATTCAAAAATTCAAAAATACGAAAATGCGTTTTTAGCGTTGAATAGTGTTTTATGTCTTTTTCGATAAAAATATTTTTATTGGAGATTTCGTCTCCCTTTTCTAAATAAACGCTATGTCGTAATTCGAAAAGTTCAAAAAACAAAAAAATGTTTTCTGCATTTTATGAATTGTGATTTAGCATTTTTCTCGCAAATTTTTTATTTAGTCTAAAAATTCCAATGCATATTCATAATCACATAACTTGTACCCTAAGTCAAAAATCAACCTTTAACCACATAATAATTAACTAAAGTAGGGCTTCTTTAAAACTGCTTAGTAAGTGCAAACAGTAAGGTAAAGCTTAAATGTACAGCTCGTATAGTTAAGTCTCAAAATGTTAATCATCTGATCAGTTACAATAATATATATTGGAGATGAATTTTTTTTTGTCATGTTTTGAAAACTTATTTTTTTCCCGGAAATGTTAAGTTTTGATTGATCCGAAATATATACATGTGTACAACGGGCATACAAAAGAAAACTACAAGAACTCTCCCCCAAAGCTTATTATAAGATAAGGCACAACAATTTTTCCATAAACAGGTGAATTTCTAGATTCGAAAGAAGCCCTATTGCGCACAAATCATAAGAAAGATTTGAATTTGCAAGATTTCTCATTCAATCTTTTTAAACAACTTCAAATTACTAGGAACACAAGAACATGTTAAAGTTGGTATATATGGTCGTGGGCAAGGAAATCGTGTCTTGCTAGGATTAGGGGCCTTCTTGAGTGCTTCGGGTTGAAGAACTTTTAGAATTCGGAAACCTTGTTAGGATAGCAAGGATTCAGAGAGTTTTCTTAAGTGCTTCGGGTTGAAAGAGAATATTCAAGTCCTCCATGTTGGGAAAAGTACGCCTAAAATAATCTCAATCCCAGGAATTACTTTTCCGTCTTTGTGCAATTAAATAGGAAATCAACAAAACCAATTATGAGAACAAAAATAACAAATAACCATCCACAAGCAAGACACAATATTTAACGTGGAAAAACCCTCTAAAACTAAGAGGTAAAAACCACGGGTCAAACTCCGAATCTCCACTATATCACTAATAATGGGTTTACAATAATCCTCCCAAGTTTTATGTCCTAAAACTTGAGGTTACACAATAAATCAAGAGAATACAAATTTACCTTTAATTAGGTTAAGAAACCTAATTAACTTCACCACCCAAAAACACTCCAAACAATAAAGTCTTCAAGCTTCTATTGAATAGAGATGGTGCCGGATACCCACAAACTGTAATTCTCTCTCTTTATTCTTTTGGTACCTTCTTGCTACCAAGCTTCTCTCATATATCAAATAAGACTCCCCCATAGCCTTATTTATAGTACTCTTTCTAATCCATTCCTATTATGGATTAGAAACAATTTATTTTCCTAATCAAATTAGGGATCACATCTCCTTATTAAATCCTTTTTCAACTTGGATTCCTTTCATGAAATCTCCAATTCCAATATTGCTTTCATTAACCCAATTTCTAATTGGATTAATATCAAGTAAATCCACTTACTTGATCAAAAAGAAAATTAATTCTTTTCTATCTTGGATTCTAATTCTCATGGGTGAGGACCCACACCCAACAATCTCCCCCTCCGAACCCATGAGAGAAGGGATCACCAACCACAACTCCTTACTCGGAGTTAATTCCAACGAAGTCTTGACTCAACTCAAGCTTCTTGAAATTTTCAACTATCTTCATAACCGGCTTTGTCTCATCGGCATGGTTCTTCTCGATGGGAGGCTCTAACTCAAACTTGACAGATTTTTGCTTGCCAAATTCATTCACAACCGCTTTGTACCCTGATTGCGAGCTATCAATTTCCTTCTTCACTTTTGGTACCCATTTAAAGCGAAGAGCTTTCCTCTCGTGGTTCTCATGCAAGTCTTTTCTCCCATCTCGCACGGCTTTGTACCACTCCTTTTTCCGCTTAACTCCCCCATCTTCAACACCTCTCACATGTGCCGTCTTCCTTTCATACATGGACTCCAATTTCTTCCAGAGAGCATATGCTTCAGTTTCCGTGGCAACATGATGAAACACACTTTGATCAATCCACGATCTAATTAGACCAATAGTCTTCCTGTTCATCTTGTTCCACTGCGCGTCACTCTTGTTTGTGGGCTTAACTCCATCGTTCTCAAGTGGCTCGTACAAATCCTTGCAGTAAAGCAAATCCTCCATTCTTGGCTTTCAAATTGCATAATTTGCAGTCTTGAGATTAATCATGCAACCTGCTGTCCAATCCTCCATTTAATTCGCACAAGAAAATCACAAAAATAACCAAGCTCTGATACCACTGTTGGGAAAAGTACGCCTAAAATAATCTCAATCCCAGGAATTACTTTTCCGTCTTTGTGCAATTAAATAGGAAATCAACAAAACCAATTATGAGAACAAAAATAACAAATAACCATCCACAAGCAAGACACAATATTTAACGTGGAAAAACCCTCTAAAACTAAGAGGTAAAAATCACGGGTCAAACTCCGAATCTCCACTATATCACTAATAATGGGTTTACAATAATCCTCCCAAGTTTTATGTCCTAAAACTTGAGGTTACACAATAAATTAAGAGAATACAAATTTACCTTTAATTAGGTTAAGAAACCTAATTAACTTCACCACCCAAAAACACTCCAAACAATAAAGTCTTCAAGCTTCTATTGAATAGAGATGGTGCCGGATACCCACAAACTGTAATTCTCTCTCTTTATTCTTTTGGTACCTTCTTGCTACCAAGCTTCTCTCATATATCAAATAAGACTCCCCCATAGCCTTATTTATAGTACTCTTTCTAATCCATTCCTATTATGGATTAGAAACAATTTATTTTCCTAATCAAATTAGGGATCACATCTCCTTATTAAATCCTTTTTCAACTTGGATTCCTTTCATGAAATCTCCAATTCCAATATTGCTTTCATTAACCCAATTTCTAATTGGATTAATATCAAGTAAATCCACTTACTTGATCAAAAAGAAAATTAATTCTTTTCTATCTTGGATTCTAATTCTCATGGGTGAGGACCCACACCCAACAATCTCCCCCTCCGAACCCATGAGAGAAGGGATCACCAACCACAACTCCTTACTCGGAGTTAATTCCAACGAAGTCTTGGCTCAACTCAAGCTTCTTGAAATTTTCAACTATCTTCATAACCGGCTTTGTCTCATCGGCATGGTTCTTCTCGATGGGAGGCTCTAACTCAAACTTGACAGATTTTTGCTTGCCAAATTCATTCACAACCGCTTTGTACCCTGATTGCGAGCTATCAATTTCCTTCTTCACTTTTGGTACCCATTTAAAGCGAAGAGCTTTCCTCTCGTGGTTCTCATGCAAGTCTTTTCTCCCATCTCGCACGGCTTTGTACCACTCCTTTTTCCGCTTAACTCCCCCATCTTCAACACCTCTCACATGTGCCGTCTTCCTTTCATACATGGACTCCAATTTCTTCCAGAGAGCATATGCTTCAGTTTCCGTGGCAACATGATGAAACACACTTTGATCAATCCACGATCTAATTAGACCAATAGTCTTCCTGTTCATCTTGTTCCACTGCGCGTCACTCTTGTTTGTGGGCTTAACTCCATCGTTCTCAAGTGGCTCGTACAAATCCTTGCAGTAAAGCAAATCCTCCATTCTTGGCTTTCAAATTGCATAATTTGCAGTCTTGAGATTAATCATGCAACCTGCTGTCCAATCCTCCATTTAATTCGCACAAGAAAATCACAAAAATAACCAAGCTCTGATACCACTGTTGGGAAAAGTACGCCTAAAATAATCTCAATCCCAGGAATTACTTTTCCGTCTTTGTGCAATTAAATAGGAAATCAACAAAACCAATTATGAGAACAAAAATAACAAATAACCATCCACAAGCAAGACATAATATTTAACGTGGAAAAACCCTCTAAAACTAAGAGGTAAAAACCACGGGTCAAACTCCGAATCTCCACTATATCACTAATAATAGGTTTACAATAATCCTCCCAAGTTTTATGTCCTAAAACTTGAGGTTACACAATAAATCAAGAGAATACAAATTTACCTTTAATTAGGTTAAGAAACCTAATTAACTTCACCACCCAAAAACACTCCAAACAATAAAGTCTTCAAGCTTCTATTGAATAGAGATGGTGCCGGATACCCACAAACTGTAATTCTCTCTCTTTATTCTTTTGGTACCTTCTTGCTACCAAGCTTCTCTCATATATCAAATAAGACTCCCCCATAGCCTTGTTTATAGTACTCTTTCTAATCTATTCCTATTATGGATTAGAAACAATTTATTCTCCTAATCAAATTAGGGATCACATCTCCTTATTAAATCCTTTTTCAACTTGGATTCCTTTCATGAAATCTCCAATTCCAATATTGCTTTCATTAACCCAATTTCTAATTGGATTAATATCAAGTAAATCCACTTACTTGATCAAAAAGAAAATTAATTCTTTTCTATCTTGGATTCTAATTCTCATGGGTGAGGACCCACACCCAACAATCTCCCCCTCCGAACCCATGAGAGAAGGGATCACCAACCACAACTCCTTACTCGGAGTTAATTCCAACGAAGTCTTGGCTCAACTCAAGCTTCTTGAAATTTTCAACTATCTTTATAACCGGCTTTGTCTCATCGGCATGGTTCTTCTCGATGGGAGGCTCTAACTCAAACTTGACAGATTTTTGCTTGCCAAATTCATTCACAACCGCTTTGTACCCTGATTGCGAGCTATCAATTTCCTTCTTCACTTTTGGTACCCATTTAAAGCGAAGAGCTTTCCTCTCGTGGTTCTCATGCAAGTCTTTTCTCCCATCTCGCACGGCTTTGTACCACTCCTTTTTCCGCTTAACTCCCCCATCTTCAACACCTCTCACATGTGCCGTCTTCCTTTCATACATGGACTCCAATTTCTTCCAGAGAGCATATGCTTCAGTTTCCGTGGCAACATGATGAAACACACTTTGATCAATCCACGATCTAATTAGACCAATAGTCTTCCTGTTCATCTTGTTCCACTGCGCGTCACTCTTGTTTGTGGGCTTAACTCCATCGTTCTCAAGTGGCTCGTACAAATCCTTGCAGTAAAGCAAATCCTCCATTCTTGGCTTTCAAATTGCATAATTTGCAGTCTTGAGATTAATCATGCAACCTGCTGTCCAATCCTCCATTTAATTCGCACAAGAAAATCACAAAAATAACCAAGCTCTGATACCACTGTTGGGAAAAGTACGCCTAAAATAATCTCAATCCCAGGAATTACTTTTCCGTCTTTGTGCAATTAAATAGGAAATCAACAAAACCAATTATGAGAACAAAAATAACAAATAACCATCCACAAGCAAGACACAATATTTAACGTGGAAAAAACCCTCTAAAACTAAGAGGTAAAAACCACGGGTCAAACTCCGAATCTCCACTATATCACTAATAATGGGTTTACAATAATCCTCCCAAGTTTTATGTCCTAAAACTTGAGGTTACACAATAAATCAAGAGAATACAAATTTACCTTTAATTAGGTTAAGAAACCTAATTAACTTCACCACCCAAAAACACTCCAAACAATAAAGTCTTCAAGCTTCTATTGAATAGAGATGGTGCCGGATACCCACAAACTGTAATTCTCTCTCTTTATTCTTTTGGTACCTTCTTGCTACCAAGCTTCTCTCATATATCAAATAAGACTCCCCCATAGCCTTATTTATAGTACTCTTTCTAATCCATTCCTATTATGGATTAGAAACAATTTATTCTCCTAATCAAATTAGGGATCACATCTCCTTATTAAATCCTTTTTCAACTTGGATTCCTTTCATGAAATCTCCAATTCCAATATTGCTTTCATTAACCCAATTTCTAATTGGATTAATATCAAGTAAATCCACTTACTTGATCAAAAAGAAAATTAATTCTTTTCTATCTTGGATTCTAATTCTCATGGGTGAGGACCCACACCCAACAATCTCCCCCTCCGAACCCATGAGAGAAGGGATCACCAACCACAACTCCTTACTCGGAGTTAATTCCAACGAAGTCTTGGCTCAACTCAAGCTTCTTGAAATTTTCAACTATCTTCATAACCGGCTTTGTCTCATCGGCATGGTTCTTCTCGATGGGAGGCTCTAACTCAAACTTGACAGATTTTTGCTTGCCAAATTCATTCACAACCGCTTTGTACCCTGATTGCGAGCTATCAATTTCCTTCTTCACTTTTGGTACCCATTTAAAGCGAAGAGCTTTCCTCTCGTGGTTCTCATGCAAGTCTTTTCTCCCATCTCGCACGGCTTTGTACCACTCCTTTTTCCGCTTAACTCCCCCATCTTCAACACCTCTCACATGTGCCGTCTTCCTTTCATACATGGACTCCAATTTCTTCCAGAGAGCATATGCTTCAGTTTCCGTGGCAACATGATGAAACACACTTTGATCAATCCACGATCTAATTAGACCAATAGTCTTCCTGTTCATCTTGTTCCACTGCGCGTCACTCTTGTTTGTGGGCTTAACTCCATCGTTCTCAAGTGGCTCGTACAAATCCTTGCAGTAAAGCAAATCCTCCATTCTTGGCTTTCAAATTGCATAATTTGCAGTCTTGAGATTAATCATGCAACCTGCTGTCCAATCCTCCATTTAATTCGCACAAGAAAATCACAAAAATAACCAAGCTCTGATACCACTGTTGGGAAAAGTACGCCTAAAATAATCTCAATCCCAGGAATTACTTTTCCGTCTTTGTGCAATTAAATAGGAAATCAACAAAACCAATTATGAGAACAAAAATAACAAATAACCATCCACAAGCAAGACACAATATTTAACGTGGAAAAACCCTCTAAAACTAAGAGGTAAAAACCACGGGTCAAACTCCGAATCTCCACTATATCACTAATAATGGGTTTACAATAATCCTCCCAAGTTTTATGTCCTAAAACTTGAGGTTACACAATAAATCAAGAGAATACAAATTTACCTTTAATTAGGTTAAGAAACCTAATTAACTTCACCACCCAAAAACACTCCAAACAATAAAGTCTTCAAGCTTCTATTGAATAGAGATGGTGCCGGATACCCACAAACTGTAATTCTCTCTCTTTATTCTTTTGGTACCTTCTTGCTACCAAGCTTCTCTCATATATCAAATAAGACTCCCCCATAGCCTTATTTATAGTACTCTTTCTAATCCATTCCTATTATGGATTAGAAACAATTTATTCTCCTAATCAAATTAGGGATCACATCTCCTTATTAAATCCTTTTTCAACTTGGATTCCTTTCATGAAATCTCCAATTCCAATATTGCTTTCATTAACCCAATTTCTAATTGGATTAATATCAAGTAAATCCACTTACTTGATCAAAAAGAAAATTAATTCTTTTCTATCTTGGATTCTAATTCTCATGGGTGAGGACCCACACCCAACACTCCAATCTTTCAAGAGTCTAAGTCCAAATTAATCCAAAGAGAGGTCAAGCTCCCAAAAGTCCCCTTCTTCATAGAATAGAAGGGGTTATTTATAGAGTTTCGTGGAAAGTAGTCACATGTCTTCAGAAAAATTTCAGAAATATCCTTTAATTATCAGATTAATGTCCAGATCGTCCTGTCTTTCTAGTCATCAATCCAATCCCTCAATCAATTTCTAAAATGAGTCGTCTCCACGAGTCTTCTGCGTCGGAACACGTGAAGGCTTCTCTCGGGTTTAGCATATTTATTTCCGACTTTTCTACCATTCATTTAATTATATTATGAACCATAATTTATACATTTAATTTAATTAGGTCGAGTGAACCTAATTTGCACTTAGGCCCACAATGGCCAATCAGAATAGGCGTCACAATTTATATCCTTGTGCCTGTTAAAAGTAACCCTTGAATGCATAAACACTGCAAAATGTCATGCATATTCACCTGAATTTTTTTTTATCGGAAAGAATAATTAGGAAGCTTAAAAAGATACAAATCCTTTATTGCACGGCATGAATTGTACGTTAACAACAAACTAAGGTTAGTTGTTATCCTGGAAAAACTCGAAGTACATGGTAACGATCAATGGATGTGTGAGAATGAATGGCAGGGCGATTCTCCTTTGGCAAAGTAGGGAATGCATGGGCAGGGCCTCCTTGCCAAAGGAGGATTGCACTGTTATCCTTAATCCCACATTTTCTTTCTTCTGTTAAGCATATATCCATTTTCGAGTTGTCGTAGAAACTGGAGATCATTAAGCCTTTTATATATACTAGTTTGGTTCGCACTTTTATTTTGGATATGCCGAAGCAAGGACTGTCATAAGCTGGAATGATCCCTGTAGGGATTTACATTTATCATTGATGGGATCACGGTCCCCGGTCTATTCTCTCTTTCTATCAATCATATTTTGAGGATGGAGCACATTGCCACTTCTTTTTCTTTCTTTTTCGATTACACTTGGTAAAACATGCATGATAAAGGATTGAATGCATGCTTATTTTTCAATTTTGCATGGATCCCATTAGTGTTGTACTGATGTTGATAAAACATTCATGTTTATTTTTCAATTTTGTGTGTATATATAAAGTAAATTATTTGTTAAATGAATAACTCATAATTTTTTTATATTTTCCTTTTAATTTGATCTAATTTTTAGTGTTTAATTTTGCCTTTTACATTTAATCAAAATATGCTAATTAAATTTTATTTAAACATATCTTTGACTTTTGTAATTAATTTCTTTTTAATTATTTTATTTGGTTAAAATAAAACAAATTTATTTATATGAGAATCTATTTAATTATTGTAAGGACGTATTTACCCTTCTATTAAGAGAAAAAATATTTTTATGCAAGAATGAACTATTTTGCTCTTAATAAAACTCACATGACATGCACATGTTTTACTAATTTTGACCAAAATTGGTTATAGGAGACGGTTTTGCAAAAAATTGAGACATTAACTATGACATTGCAAAAATTAAAATATTGGCGTCTATGTTACAATTCATTGAGTGTAAACCTCAGCATTTGGCGCAATGGTTCAAGGTCACCCTGGGATGAGCCGTAAACTTGGACATCTTAGGATCGACTCCCACTAGCAACAAGTGTGAAGGCATTTATGTCTTCAGGGGTCACGGACCGCCAGCGCAAGCTGGTTCGAAAGGCAAAACGGTTGGGTCCGGCTTGGCAGAATTAGTCCGACTGCAGTTGGGAAACCCCACATTATTAAAAAAAAAAAATCATTGAGTGTATACACGAGGGGACAATTTTGCAATTCGCCCAAAAGAATATTGTTGATAATTGCACTGTCATATAGTTTTATTTTTTATTTTATGTTTTGAGGTACTTTTGATCAGAATAATAATTTTAGAGTTGTGAAAGTCAAGGGCCTTTTCAAATCCAAAGTATAAAAACATCAGAAAGGGACTACGCATTGACATGTCCAATATTCAAATGGTATTATAGACATTATATCACCACTGCATAATTAAATTTGGATTTGTTTTAAAACAAATTATTTAATGCACCTCATGCATGAATGAAGCTGACTATAGCAAGTGATATCTTTCGCTAATTGTTCTTAATTCTCAATGTACAGCTAGTCCGATAGAACAGCTATATATTCAATACGCAGCTAGGAATTAATTCTAGCTTTAATGTCATACTTTTTTTAGGAGAAACTAAGAATACTGAAATATATTTTTATGAACTAAAAGAGAAACTACGGACAAGTTTGGCCTGTGAAGAGATATTCTCCGAACAACTCTTTAATGGAGAATAGCATTTCATTCTTACACTAGGTTGCGTTTGCGAATACACATATACATACATGAAACTTTGTTACGTTCATTCTTTTGATCCCCTAATAAACTAGAGGCTGACGGTTTCAGTGGTATCTTCTTGCATGGTTAACTCCAAGAACTTAAGTTCAACAAATTGTGACTTTTAGGGACTAAGGTTTAAGAGTATATGTTTGTTGACATTATGTTAATTCATCTTGTAATTATAGAACCCTATTACCCTATGGGGAAAAAATCTCATAAGAATGATTGACAGAAACGCTATCCTTAATTAAGTTTGTTCCTAAGCGACAAGCCAAAGATATAAGAATCAGGGCCAGCTATAAAGAGAGAACATGCTGTTGGATCAATAGGTTATGCTCTTTTACTTTTATTTTCTCTTTTACTTTTATTTTTTCTTTTTTCTTTTTCTTTTCCATTCTCTAAAGCAGGTATCTTTTATTCAAATGAAGTTAGAAGTAGGCTACCAATATTTTTAGATGAGTTTCTGTTACATTTTTGCGTCCAAACAATTGGTTTATCTCTTTGAAGAATAGAAGGTCAAATTATTCAAGGGACAGTAGTAGAAGATGGCTTGGATGTGTGCTTGATTTTTGTTATCTCTAGAATGTATTCATGTTATGTTTGATCTATGACTTGTGGACTAAACTCTTTTTTGTATGGTTTAGTGGTTGAATTAATAAAAAAAATATTTTACTGACTAAAAAAAGAAGAAGAAAAGATGGCTTCATTTGAAGGAAACTTTGCTAATATATATGTGAAATAGAGCTAGAGTTTTCTATAAAGCATCAATATAAGGAAAACTATATTACTCTCTTCTTCTGAGCACGTTTGATTGTCATGATTAAAAACATTATTTGTATCACAAATTTTATGGTATTCAGAAATACAGTTAGATATAATAAATTGTAATATAGAAAATTGTATATTTTTTCTTTTTTAATTATGTTCAGTTTTAAACTAAGAAATACGAAAAATATAATATCCCAATGTATCTTTTTTATATGTTAAACTCAGTGCCATGCAGAAAAATGGTTTTGATTCTTTTGAACCATGTGACTCAACCTAAAGGAAGTAAGAATATCAAATGTGATTGATGACGTAGATGTTTCTAACTAAAGGAAGCAATAATATTAAATGTGATTGCGTTTATTCTTCAATTTTTTTAAATTTTCTTTTGAAGTTTTCCCTCGTGGATTTAAATTCACACAACTTTAAAAACTTTCATGCTTCTAGGAAATTAAATATTTGTCATACCATTTCAAGGCAAACGTCTTACATGGGATTTATTAAGGGTGCGTGGATCAAAGCGGACCACTCAACCTTCGAACGTACAAACTAAGGATGTGCCCAGAATATCCTGTTTGCATGTGAAATACCAGACTTTTCCCATGCTCCTCTATAAGTATATTTCTGGTCTTAGTAGTGTTCATCAATGGGGTGAGTCAAGTATATCCAGAATTACAGGGCAATTACTCCCTTGGCAGTATGCTACACAATTCTCATGACTATTCTCATGAAAAGCTCACTGCCAAAGGAGATTTGCCCGGCAATTCAAATATACAAATAAACCAGAAAGTCACTTCTATGTAAAATCATCAGCTAAAGCCGAAACCAAGGTACCATTTCATATTTTCTAACATACATGAACTGTTTGTTAGGGGTTTAGTTAATGTGTCCTATTCCTGAATATATCCCACTTAGCATATACTTCATAATAATTAATCTTTTCATCTTCAATCTGATCAGTCCTTGTTTTTTTTCTTATTCACTTTAGTTTATTATTATAATGCTATTATTGCAATAACCAGTAAACTAAGTTTCACTCTGCAGAAATTAACCAACAAGTTTATTTTACTAGCTATGGGCTAATGATCATAAGTTTTGAAGTATTTTATTTGTTTTTGTAATTATCTTCAACAACGTTAACAATTCAGGTGCAATCTGAATAGATCCGAACTACATTCGAGTTATCAACTTGATTCAAATCTAATGGAGCTAAGCAAATACAATCGAGTTAGAACTGATATAAAATAACAATTCGAGTTAACAATTCGAGTTATCAACTTGATTCAACGTTAACAATTTGGCGTGCATGGCTTCTTTTCTCATTATAGAAGGTCCTTCGGTTGTTTCGTTGAAACTACGATGTACTAGTGCTCTGAATATTGTATCGATAGCTATTTGACTGTAGATGTGGTTAGGTTCAGTTAATTGTGCGATGTAATCCTCATCTTTAGGCTTTGTAGCTTATGTTTAGCTCAGTTTTACGTGGGATATGTCCCTTGCTGTGTAATGCAGTTTCCATCAGTTAATGAATACCTTATGTACCTATAAAGATACAGATGAAGCTGTTTCATCATTTTGTTATTTAAAACTCCCTCCCCCTACCATATTATAATAATAAAAAAATTAGCCAGAAACTCGATTGGACTTGATAATTGATTTTATAAGGTTTAACGGTATTCAAATATTGTTACTTTATTACAAAATTAAAATATCTCTACATACAATTAACTCTAAATTAATGTGTTATCCCAAAACCCTAAACGAAAATATAAATAAATATAATTAAGTTTAATTTATTTTATAACACGATTTAATTTAGGTGTTAAAGAAAATGGTGTATTGGAATGGAAAGAAGATGCAATGTAAATATGGGTGAGAAATGATCCATAACAAGTACTTGCTATGAATTAAAAATGAGCAAAAACCATCATTAGCATCCAATACAAGAACCAAAAGCCGAGATTAGAACTGAAAAATTCATGTCCGCTACGTACTAATAGCAGCGGATAACGGATGTCGTCCGCTACTAATAGTAGCGGATGTCGCTGAAAATAGTAATGTCGTCTGCTACTATATGTTGCGGACGTAACCCGTCGTCCGCTATTATTAGTAGCGAATGTGAATTTTTTAGTTATAATCTCGGTCGTTGGTTCCTATATATATTGAATAATAGAGATAGTGTATGCCTATTTTTGATTCATAACAAATACCTGTTATGGATCATTACCCATATATATATACATACATACTTCCACATTCGACTAGAGTAGAGAGGGAGAGAGGGGAGGCTTTCTTAAGAAGCCTCCAAGATTTTTTTTAAAGAAAGATTACTCAAAAAGCCTCCCATTAAATTTTTAATTAACCAAACAAGTCAATTAAGTTACTAATGCAAGAGATTAAGGGAAGTTAATCTTACTTAGGTTGTGTTTGATAAATCTGGCGATTAAGATCTGAATGATTATAATGTCTTAATAAATTAGATCATCTGAATGGTTATGAGGTCTGAATCTAAAAAATTGTTTGATAACTAAAAAGTAAGTTGTCTCTTAATGACACTATTTTACTATTTTAAAGGGTAAATTTTTATTTAATAATTTTAAATATTCAATTTAACAAAAATGAGTGAATAATATTGTTGAATATATTTATATAAAAAAATTATCAAAAAAATTTCATTAAGAGGTACCTCTTAATTATTAAGATTTCATTTTCTGTCTTACCGATTAAGAGGCATTCAGAGGTAACAAAAAAAAAACAAACAACATCATGCCTCTTAGCGAATAAGAGGCAGTCCATTAAGAGGCAATCAGATATAAACAAACAGCACCTTAGCCTAAGATAAGTGGGGCTAAGTTAAAATTAAAGAGGAAATTTGGGTCATGACTAAGAATAAAGAGTCTAAAGGGCTAAACATATAAACTAACAAAACTATGTATTATAAAAAGAGGTGGGGAGCAAGAATGCTCCCCATTTTGCTAAGTGAGGAGCTCGGCAGCCAAGGGCAGAGAGAGGAGAATGAGCTTAAGCAAAGAAGTAAGAAAATAAGAAGAAAAAAGCAAGAAGAAAAGGGAACCAAGAAGGAAAAGCCTAAACTAGGAAAATAAACATGCTAAAACTGCAACACGCCGCAAGCTCAAAGGCCTGCAAGGCAACAATATCAATAGCGTGCAGCCTAAACAATAACAACTCAACAGTAATTCTAAATTAAAATCCAACAATAACCATATTTTAAAATCAAAACCAATTCAAATGATATATAACAAGAAAAATAAGAATATGTGATGAAATTTTGTGACAGTTTTTAAAAACAATCACAAAAGATAATAATTTGTGATGGACTTTTTGAGCAATCACAAAATAGTAGTATATATGTGTTTGTTTATGATTTTAATGATGACAATATTATTGGGTTTATGAATTTGATTTAAATTTTGGGTTGTTTTAATTTATTATAAGTTAATTTCTTTGTTGACCCAAATTTATTATAAGTTATAGGATATATATATATATATATATATATATATATATATATATATATATATCCTAGTTTTTTTTATCAAAGTTAGATATGTTATTTGATTAGGAGTCTTTTTAAATGATTTGACTAAGCAATCCTGTTGGACTATGTCTCTTTTATTTCAGCTATCTGATATTTGATTTGGATATCATATCTTTATTAACTGATATCTTATATCTATTGGACTCTTATTAACTGATATCTTATATCTATTGGACTCTTTAATTGCAAAAGTCTTGTAATATACTTACTGAACTAATCTTTTATGCTAACAACTCTTATTGTATCCGTTGGTCAATAACAAGGGCTAACGAGATATATCAGCTATGTATTCTTTGCTAATCAAAATATAGCCGTTAAGTTCCTTCTCTATTTATATTACTTCTTATTGGCTAAACAGGGACACACACTGGAAGCATATATCAAGACCTTATACAGAGACTTAAAGCTAATATTAGTTCAGCACTTTTGAAGATATATCAGAAAGTCCAAAGCCTATCAAAGCTATTTTCAGCTATATATTCTATTGATTATTAATTCTTCTTAACTGGAAATTAAGAGCCAATTGTATTCAAAATTCTTTATATTAAATTCTAGTTCAAGTCTTGTTTGGCTTGATCGATCCAGTAGTGGATAGGGTCTGTTCAAAGAAAGCTTTCAAGGTTGTAGAGGTGTAAAGGTCTCAGTGATACAGTGATAAAGATTGTAGTGGTGCAAAGGGGGCAGAGGTGTCCATCGCTGTGGAAAGCTTTTGAACAAGGAGTTCTTTTTATTGTATTTAATTGAGTTTTAAAATTATTAAAAAGAGTCTCCAATACCGATTGGTATTGGACGAGGATAATGCCACTAGATTATAGGATAGGGGCAGAACCACGTAAAAATCTCGATATGATTTTCTATTATGTTCTTTTCTATTTTGTTTTTATATTTCTTGATATTTTGCTCTGCTCACGATTGAAGATATACTAATCCAGACACTAAAGCAGACAGACATAGCTGTCTGATAGTAATTGACGAAGAACATAAGCTAAAGCAGACACGCATAGCTGTCTGATTTAAACCTGTTACAGAAACTTTCAAAAAGATTTCATTGTTTTTCACTTTTAGCTTAAACACTTATCCACCCCCTCTAGGTGTACTTATTTACATAATTACATCTAGTATCAGAGCAAGACTCTACTAATATTGATTTTTGCAGGTCGTAGGGGAAGATCTAATGTCACACCTTAACTTTCAAGAAGGACAGTCCACAAGCTGGCCACCTCTGTTTATAAGAACCGAGAACTTTAACTTTTGAAAATTCAGAATAAAGATTTATCTCAAAAGAAACCCATGGCAATGGTGGGTACAGTAGAACCTCTATAAATTAATACTCGATAAATTATTAATCTCTCTAAAATAATATTTTTTCCTAGTCCCGACTTTGGCTAATGGAATAAATTAATAATTTCGATAAAATAATAATTTCTAAAAATACCTTTATATAAATATATGGTCCCATCAAAATCATAAATTAATAATTCTTTTAAATTACAAATATATCTAAGATAATCTTGTAAAATATGATTCTATTCTCGTTTGTTTTGTCTTGAAATTCAAATCTGTCTTAATTTCATCTTTAATTTTTCTTGAAAATCAAATCTAATTGAATTTCATCCTTAATATATGGTCCCATCAAAATAATATTGCCTTGAAATTCAAATCTAATTGAATATAATTTTTTTTGAAATAAAATGTGAATGTAATTTGAAAAGTGGATACAATGAACATTATTTAATTATTAAAAATAATTAATATCACTTACAATGAATTCAATTATTACATTAATTTAATAAGTATGATATATTGCATCAAAAAAAGTATGATATAAACATTAATAAAATGCAATAATTTTAATGTAATTAAATTTATGTTCATCGAATAGAAAAACACTCTTAAAATTAATAAGTTATTATTTTATCGATTAAATAATAACTCTCTAAATTAATAAAATTTTGTAGTCCTAACATTATTAATTTATAGAGGTTCTACTGTAGTTGAAAATGGACAAGTTATTCCTAGACATGATGATGGTAGACTCAAGACTCTTATGGACATGGATGCAAATGAAAGTTACATGTTTTCCTACAACTCAAGAGCCATGAACACCTTGCTAAGAAGAATGGTCAAAGCTGAAATTGATAAAGTATCATCTTGCAACACATCAAAAGAAATATGGGACACTATCTTGATGAGTCATGCATGAAAGTATTTCCAAAGTCAAGGAGGTGAAGTTAAGTACGCTAATGCAAGACTATGAGCTATTCAAATTAGAAAGGGATGAAACAATCAATGAAGCTCAAACGAAGGTTTCTCACGCTAATGAACTCTCTCAGCATGCTTGGGAGAAAAATTGATCAAAAGGAAATCAATAGAAAGTTGTTGAGAATCATGCCAAAATGATTTGCTCCAAAAATTACCACCCTTCAAGACTCAACAACAATTAGCACTATGAAGACTCTCACCCTCTTTGGTGAACTTGAAGAGTTTGAAAATCAATTGAGGAGTTATGATGATGAAGATGAGGCACCAATAAAAAAGACATTGGCACTTCAAGCCGAGAGCAACAATGAAAGTGATCACGAAGATTTTGATGAATAAATTGAAATGCTCTCAAAAAAACTCGAGAGACTACTTCAAAGAAAGAAACAAAGGAAGAATTAAAAAGGTAGCTCAACTCCATTGAGTAAGTCCAAAACAGAACAAGAAGTAGAAACTGTCCAACTCTGTTTCATGATACTAGAAGATGATGATCAACTTGAGGTAACAAATTTTTATGAAGCTTTTGAAATATCTATGCCTGATTATATTGCTTTACAAAATGAAAATCAACATCTCAAAAAGAAAACTGCTTATTTTAAGAATTGCGTAAATGAGTTAATGAATGAAGTTAAGTCACTTATTAAAGAGAGAAAAGAAAATGAATATCTTAAAAATAAAAATGAAGTTTTAAAAGAAAATTTGAAAATAACAAATGCATGCATAGATGCTTTTAATGATGGAAAAATGTATCATGATGATAATGTACCAAATGCAGAAATAACATATTTAAAAATGATCTTGCTAAACTTATGCAAGAAGAAGAGAATCTAAATGTTATGTTAGGGGAACAAAGGTCCAGTCTTGATAAACAAGGGATTGGGTATAATCCTATTAAAAATGTGAAAAATATGACTAATAATAATATTATAATGATTAATAGTAAATCAAAACATAAACCACTTTATTGTTCAACATTTGTTACTTGTAAAAAAAATGATTTTAAAGGTCATTTTGATTCTAATTGTAATAAAATTAGAATAAAATAAATTTGGATAAAGAAAAGTGATTTATATGCTACTAACCTAAAAGGATCCAAGAAGATTTGGGTACCAAAAAGGTAAAGACTATTTGTTCATTTTGTAGATGTCTCAAGGTCAAAAGGAGGCGGATAATACTTTACTTTGAGAGAGTAAGTTACTTATAAATTATTTGGCGGAATTTGTAAGTACCTCATTTTTTTTAAATTGAGTATTAATTAGATATATGGATTTTGTAACACGAAGGTTCATAATATTATTTATTCTAAAGTTTTTATTGTGCTAAATGCTCCATATTTAATACAAATGACAATCATGACGATGAGGAATCTGTATTTGTAATATTTGATGAATTTAACAATGATCTGTTAAAGGAAGAGAATGAGGTTTCTGCAGGTAACAAGAATATGGAGCTTGGAAATCAAACAGCAGAATCCAGACAGCTTAAGCCGTCTGCATCATTAGAAAAATCAGGCGAATCAGGAAAACACACAAATGAAATCAAACACAAATGATCATATTTGATTTTTTGAATTTGCTTGGGATGATTTGATTTAATGTTCATAATATTTATCAGGTTGAGTAATCATGGTCTCCAATTTATATGCATAAATTTAGGGGGAGTAACAGAGTTAGGGGAACATATTATTGACATTATATATTGTCATCATCAAAAAGGGGGAGAATGTTGGTTTATGATTTTAATGATGACAATATTATTGGGTTTATGAATTTGATTTAAATTGTTTGGGTTGTTTTAATTTATTATAAGTTAATTTCTTTGTTGACCCAAATTGAATTTTTAGTCTATTAGTTGCTAAATTCAAAAGGAATTATTATTGCTGAAGATTTTCTATATATATATATATATATATATCCTAGTTTGAATCAAAGTTAGATATGCTATTTGATTAGGAGTCTTTTTAAATGATTTGACTAAGCAATCCTGTTGGACTATGTCTCCTTTATTTCAGCTATCTGATATTTGATATGGATATCATATCTTTATTAACTGATATCTTATATCTATTGGACTTTTATTAACTGATATCATATATTTATTGGACTCTTTAATTGCAAAAGTCTTGTAATATATCAACTGAACTAATCTTTTATGCTAACAACTCTTATTATATCCGTTGGTTAATAACAAGGGCTAAAGAGATATATCAGCTATGTATTCTTTGCTAATCAAAATATAGTTGTTAAGTTCTTTCTCTATATATATTACTTCTTATTGGCTAAACAGGGACACACACACTGGAAGCATATATCAAGACCTTATACAAAGACTTAAAGCTAATATTAGTTCAACACTATTGAAGATATATTAGAAAAAGTCCAAAGCCTATCAAAGCTATTTTTAGCTATATATTGTATTGATTATTAATTCTTCTTAGCTAAAAATTAAGAGCCAATTGTATTCAAAAAAATTTATATTAAATTCTGTTCAAATTAAGGAAGCTTTCAAGATTGCAGAGGTGCAAAGATCTTAGTGGTGAAAAAGGTTACAGTAGTGCAAAGGGGGCAGAGGTGTCCATCGTGGTGAAAAGCTTTTGAACAGTAAGTTTTTATTATTGTATTTAATTGAGTTTTAAAATTAATAAAAAGAATCTCCAATACCGATTGGTGTTGGACGTGGATTACACCACTAGATTAGAGGATATGGGCAAAACTACGTAAAAATCTTGGTGTAATTTTTTATTCTGTTCTTTTCTATTCTGTTTTTATATTTTTGGATATTTTGCTCTGCTCACGATTGAATATATACTAATTCAGACACTAAAGTAGACAGACATAGCTGTCTGATAGTAATTGACGAAGAACATAAGCTAACTAAAGCAGACAGGTATAGCTGTCTGATTTAAACATGTTGCATAAACTTTTAAAAAGATTTCATTATTTTTCACTTTTAGTTTAAACATCTATTCATCTTCCTCTAGATGTGTTTATTTACATAATTACAATATGATGGTTTTTAGCGATGACTAATTTTGCCATCAATGTATTATAATTGTGATGGCCATGTCAATCACCAAAATTTTCACGTAAAATAAATTTTCTTTTTGTGACGCACTAAAGCATCACTTATGGATATACCATTTTTCGTGATTTCATTTAAGTTATCACCAATAGTTTAATGAAAAAATAATCAAAACAATATTTTATGACGGTCATAACAATAATTAAAAAGATAAATTTTGGTGACGACTTTTAATTGCAATTATAAAAAGAAGGTATTTTGTGATGGACTGTTTAAGCCATCAAAAAACAATAAAATATATGATGACTCTCAACGATGACTAATTTTATCATCATTATAGAGTATTAGTGAGTGCCAATGTAATCACCAAATCTTATGTGGAACTAATTTTGTTTAGTAAATCAACTCACATATGTTTTCTTTTATATTTTGTTTTAAAATTAAAATCATGATTTGAACTTTGGTGTAGTCGTAATACTTGTTATTTAATTTGTAAATGGGGGGAAGGTTTGAATCCTACAAGCTAGAATCATTTGATACAGTTAATATAGTAAAATAAATTGTTCGAGATTCACATTCTTATCTTAGATTCTTAAAGTCACGTGTTTTTTTTGTGATGGCTTCGACAATCACAATAGATTACTTGTTGTAGGCAAGAAAATCGTACCTTGCTAGGGTTAGGGTTTGTATTGACTGAGGAGGAGAGAAATCCACGAAGAGCACGGAATTGACTGATTGATTGAAGAGGGGAGAAGAACAGGTGAACGATTACTCCAATGACACGTGGCAGAACTCCTAGAATCCAAAAACCGTGTTAGGGTTATTGGGATTCCAAGAGCCTTCTTGAGTGCTTCTGGTTCAGAGAGGAATGTCTGAGTCCTTCAATCTTCCAAAGGTCCAAGTCCTGAGTCTGAAGAGAGGTCTCCTTCTCAATGGAATGGAAGGGGTATTTATAGAGTTTCCTGAAAAGTGGTCACATGCCAGGCACATGTCCTCGGGAAAATTCCAGAAAGACCCTTAGTTAACAGAGTAATGCCTAGATCGTCCTGTCCTTCTAGCTACCAATCCAATCCCTCAATCAATTTCCAAAACGAGCCGCCTTCACGAGCCTTCTGCCTCGGAACACGTGATGGCTTCTTTCGTGTCTATCCCATTTATTTTCGGCTTTTTCGTCTTTATTTAATTAGGTCATGTGAACCCTAATTTGTATATTTAATGAGGTCGTGAAACCCTAATTGTGCATTTAATTCAATTAGGTTATGTGAACTCTAATTTGCACTTGGGCCCACACCTGTTAATGTGATTATATTAATCATCACAAAACCACAAAGTGTTTGCGTGATTGTCAAAACTATCACAAAAAGACTTTCATGACGGGGGTATACAATATGGCCTTAGTGATGGCTAAAGTCATTACAAAAATCTTTTATGATAATTTTTTGAATTTATATGGTGAATTTGAGTAATCACAAAAGACCAATTTTTTTTTTGTAATAACAAACTAAATATGCAGTATAAAAATATACTGACAACACAAATGGCTCGGCCATAGTTTCAACATTGATAACGTAAACAAAAGAACTATATATGTATGTATATTATTGTACTCTAGACCATCATAATCGGAAATTGGAATTTAATCAAAACATCACACGTGCACCCACACGTAATATATATACATACACAGTACCGAGCCTGCACAATTTATATATATATATATATATAAAATATAGTTTGAAATCCCTTTTTTATTTTAATTTACACATAATATACATACTTATATATCACTATTTTCAGAATTTTATCAGAATCAAAAGATTATAATTTTAAAATTTAGTTATACATATATAATACAGGATCATCTAATAATTGAAAAAAAAAAAGATTCAAGTTTACCCTTGAGTTTTTTTCTTTTTTTATTCTCTGTTACTTCAAAGTCATATAGTTTTTACGTTCTTTTCTCTCTTTAATTATTTAAATGTCTTTAATTCTTTTGTAAAATGTGTTGTCAAGTAAAAGAGTCCTTTTTGAAATTAAAAGATTGTTATAACTTAACTGACTTATCCCTATAAGTTTTAGATATATATAAATAATTATTAGTTAATATTCTACTATGTAATTATAATTTTTTTATTATTTTATTACTATATTTATTTATTTCAAATCCGGCTATTACATAGGGTGTTACATGGCCAATTTCCTCCTAGTACAGAAGAAGAATTTATGAGCGTTGTCCCTATAAAATTAAAGGAGGATCACACTCTTATTCTTTGAAACTAAATCCACCTATCTTCCTCGATTTGCCACATAAAATGGAAATAAGCAACTTTTACACTACTGGGTTGGAACCTTGTTAATTATTGGATATACCGAATAAATAGTAGCATATGCTAAAGACAATTCCTGCATAACTTCCCTTTATCATAGATGGTGTCATGGTCCAGTTATTTAACTATCAGTCCTCGGCTAAAATATAAGGTCCCCCAGTGAAGACCAAATCCATCCTCATGATCACCTTTTTGCTTTTCGGATTTTTATGCTTTTTACAAAAATACGAGTGACACATAAAATGTTGGCATGATAAGGCTCATGTGTTGTTGCTTTCATGTGTAGATTCTTTGGTTTGCGAAACTTAATGAAATGACATTGTTCACATAACATTATGTTGTAACACTCTAGCTCCCTCAAAACCTGAGAACAAAATTAGTCTGGAAGGAACTAAACTTTAATATATTTATTCTTCAAAATTAATTTTTGGCATTTTACCATTTTCATTAATGATTTTTTTTGACATTTCAACAGAAACTTGTGTGTCAAAACACATCTTTTCCCATATATAATAGATACCTCTAATATGTAAGTCAAGATTATTGAAAATTTCGGTGCAAATTTAAAGTTCAGTTTTTGCCACTCATTGTTCTTAAAGTTCAGTGCAAATGGCGCATTGCTTTTTGTTCTTAAATGTGATAATCCGGATTTCGGATATTATTAAAATTAAAATTTAATATATAAAAATTCTTATTGTGAGATGATATACACA
Source organism: Panax stipuleanatus (assembly GCA_020205555.1). NCBI lineage: Eukaryota > Viridiplantae > Streptophyta > Magnoliopsida > Apiales > Araliaceae > Panax > Panax stipuleanatus. The sequence continues at coordinate 145,343,034 of CM035121.1, read as the reverse complement.
TTTTTTTATAAATTTTAATATTCTCATATTTATTATTTTATATGTTTATTTTATTTAACTTATACATTTTATTTTATTTTGTAGGAAATAATATTTATTTTCTTGGGGAGCAAATAAATGATTTATACTTTTAAAGATAGAAAATGATTCTTGAAGGATTACCTTATAGAGATTGAAGTCAAGAAGGAAAGACAAGGAAAAAAGGGAACAAAAGTGTCCATCCAAGTTCAAGGAATCTAAATTAGGGCACAAATTTATTTTCCCTATAAATAGATCTCTTAGTTTGAGAGAGAGGAGGACGATTTTCTTACTTTCTTTTCATTTATTTTCCGCAAGAGCAGAGAGAGATTTTCTTATTTTCATTGTTTGGAACGGAAGCCAGCAACTTTGAAGTATCAATATAATTGTCTTCACTTTCTATTCTGTTTTCTATGTTTTCCAATGTGTATGTCCATTGAAGTTTTATTGTTTAGTTTTAATTTTCGTAGCCTTAGTTTATTTTATTCTTTAATCCACGTTACATCAACAGATTAGGTATTAGTTTTCATTTCTACTACATGCAACACTTTTTCCTTAATAATACAAGTTAATTCTTTTCTTTTAGTTTTATTTTATTTCATGCAACTAGTAGTAATAATATATAAGTTTTGCATTTAATTGAATGACTAGCTAAATTTCTAATACCTAGGTTGATGATGAAACTAAGTATTTCATAATAATTAATTTCTTTTCATTTCGAAATTAGTGCCTAATTATTTTCTCCTTCATATTTTCCTTCTCACAAATTGCATATGATTTTTATATTAATTGCGAGGTTTTGATCTAAGTTGTAGTTAATCTGTGAATTTTTCATAACTTATGCTTGCCCATATTAATTATATGAATCATTATTTTTAAAGGGAAGGAAAAATAATTTGTCAATTAATTTGGAAAATAAGGAATTGTTTATTATGTTAATATTTGGTGGATTCGGACTCCTAGGTAGTTTTTTTTATTAATAATTTTTGTTATTATTATTATTTTGCATAATTTAGTTAGTTAATCATCACCACTATATTTATTTCAAATTTGCCTAAAATATTAATTAAGGAATATATTAAAGAATTGATCTAGTCTCCGTGGTTCGACCTGCACTTGCCAAATCTATAATAGACACTGTACACTTGCAGTACATAATTTTAACACATCAACTTTTTGGCGCCGTTGCTGGGGACTAGAATTAATTTTATTATTCCTTCATTTTTATTTATTCGAATTAGTTTTTATATTTTTTATTTATATTTTTAAAAAAATTTCAGGATTATTGAAGTGGATCAAGAGTGCGGAATGACAAGATTGTTGTTGCACTTTTCCTGGTATTTTGTATATTAACTCAAAAAAAAAATAGTAGTTTTTTTTATTATTTATTTTTATTGTTAGTTAGAAAATTAACTGTCGCATTCAGGCATTCACTCACGTAGAACACATCCTGTTTAGGTTTTTTTTTTTCAAATATAAACTGTGGTGATTGCTAGAGGATTGAGGTACGTCAAATTTCTCATTCTTTCGTAATTCACATAGTTTTAGGACATTTTATTTGTTTATAATTTTTTTATATGTGCATTTTTATATTTAATCTAGTATTAAGGGCAAAAACCTATAACAATTACATCACCCTTTCTTAGCCCACAAACCACCCATTCATTATGCATAACCTGACCTTACTAAAATCAAGTAGACGTTGGCCCCTAGGAATTTCGAGCTCAATTAGGACAAGGGACTCCAAGAGGAGGCTAAATTTTAAATTAATCAAATTACTGGTGTCTAGGCAAGTGGTTCAAAAGGCAAACGCCTAAAGAACGTGTGTTTATTCAATTAGTCACCGTACCTACGGAGAGACTCTCACCTTTCCTACACTTACCTAGCTAGTGGTGTGATTAATTTTAAATTTTGTGGACCTTAAAGTGTAACTTGGAACAGTTAGGAGCTGTCTAGATTCTATTTAGGTTAACCGTAGAATTAAGATTTTTTTTTGTGACTTTCGTGGTTAGTTGTCTATTTGTTATGTGGAAAGATGGATTCTTATTATAGTTGGAATAATAATTTTGCTTGAAATCAAAAACCCTATGAAAATTTTAATACACACCAAGTAAATCAATTTTTTCCAACTTATGAAAATCTTTATCTAAATTTATATCCATATCCATATCCATACCCATATTCGGATCCAGAACCTCAATATCCACAATAGTTATCAAATGAAGAAGAGGAAAGACTTAGACTTTAGAGAAAACTATGAAAGTTTTAATAGAAAATCAATTTAGCATGGATCAAACTATATCTCGTCTAGAAATTCAAATTAGTCGATTAGCCACCATAATAAATGAACAAGAGGTGAGTGAATTTTCTAGTAACTCTAATGTTAATTTTGAAAATCTTGATGGTTGTGGAAATGATAAGGAAAATGAAAATTTTGTATTCAATTCTACACAATTTGAGTCAAGCGAAAATGAGGAGTCTAAAAAGTATGAGTCTATACTTCATAGTGATCATGTTGCATTTGATGAGTCTGTTGAAAAAGTCTATAAGCTTAAAGCTCCATACGCTGAAAGACTTATTTGATCCTAAAAAACCACCTAGTGATTTTTTGAACCAACCCAATAAAGTAAATATGATCCAAGAGTTGTCCATGGCCCAAGAAATAATTGAAAATAGATTCTTAATTGAAAAAGAACCAATTGATTTTTTCTTAGATCACCTTGACAAAAATTAGAATGAATCTGAATATTTAGATAAGGTCAATGAGCTGTTGAGATCCACTACAAATAAGTCAACTAAACTAGAACATGTGTTTGAACCAATTCTTTCATCATTTGAACATGTTAGTGAAAGTTTTTTTGAGATAAATTTTAAGCATAATTCTGATGAAAATTTTGACTGTTTTCAATTTCCTTGACCTCCAGAAAATCATGGAAGACCACACTCACTTACTCATTTGTATCATTCATTTTTAGTCACATACTTTTTAGGATATACGAAATTCAAAGGTATTTACATTTGTTTTCATTCTCACCACATTTTCTTGCAGAATAAATGTCCCGCATACAAGGTACAATTCTTTCATTTCTTTGTTCTCTATTTTTCATATGCATACATTGAGGACAATGCATGATTTAGGTATAGGGGGAGTTTGTTTGTATTGTCGTATTAGATTTTTTTTAAGGAAAATAAAGTTAAAAAAATTTTTGAAAAAAATTAAAATTTTGTTTGACTTTTTATGAGTTGGATTAATTCTAGTAAGTGTCCATGGAGTTAAAACTCATGAGTGAGATTGAAAGATTTAGAACTCTTGAATTTTTGATTAGATACGAAATCATAGTTTGAATACCATGTGGAATAAAATTGATTTCAAAAGCATTTTTGCACTTCATGTTTGCAATAACTCTTAGGTGTGGATATAAACTATGATTCGAGCAATTTCAAAAAAAAAAATGAACGAAATTAAAAAAAAAGAAGAGGAAAAAAGATGAAAAAAATAAATAAATAACTGTTTCAATGTCCATTGAACGAAATAACTGGGTATCCAAGCCTCAGGAAGCGATATTCACGCTAATAAGTGTGATGGATAAAAATAGTTTGACTAGTCTAATTTTGTGGCCTTTGTTACTCGAGTTAGTAAGCTCTTAGGGGTGTCTCTACACCTAGTGCCCTAAAACCAACTGGTTTGGGAGTCGTTGCTCCCACGCTCGCTACATGGATAACTCTGAAAAGTTTAAGAAAACGAGACATTGCATAAGTCAAAAAAAAAAAGAAAAAAAATGAATTTCTTGATTTTTATGGTAAAAATCTCTATTAAGAGTTACATCACATACACATACACATGCATGCATCACGTGGAATGAATTTTGTGAAAGATGATGTCTAGAATGAAGATTGAGTATTTTTGATAAGATGGAAGTGTGATTTTGAGTTTAATCTTGCATATGTATAATGCCCATGGATATTTAGAAGTTTTCTTTGAATTTCATAATTTGTTGAACCCAAAAATATTTTTGAATTTTGTGGGTATATTCCCTGCAAACCCTCACGAGACACAACTCGTCCACTTGGGGTAACCTTGGGGTTTAAAGACTTGTTGCATATGCTAAGTGCAATCGTGTTTCCTACGAAAATGGGTTAGTATAGTTTTTGTTTTAATTTTATTTTGTTTTACTCGAGAAGAAGCAAAGATAGTATAGGGGTATTTGATATACACATATTTTATACATTTTAATATTCTCATATTTATTATTTTATATGCTTATTTTATTTAACTTATACATTTTATTTTGTTTTGTAGAAAATAACATTTAATTTCTTGGGAAGCAAATAAAGGATTTATATCCAGCTTTTAAAGATAGAAAATGACTCTTGAAAGATTACCATATAGAGACTGAAGTCAAGAAGGAAAGAAGAGAAAATAAGGGAACAAAAGTATCCAAGTTCAAGGAATCTAAATTAGGGCACAAATTTATTTTTCCTATAAATAGATCTCTTGTTTGAGAGAGAGGAGGACGATTTTCTTACTTTCTTTTCCTTTATTTTTCGCAAGAATAGAGAGAGATTTTCTTATTTTCTTTGCTTGGAACGGAAGCCAGCAGCTTTGAAGTATCAATATAATTGTCTTCACTTTCTATTCTGTTTTCTATGTTTTCCAATGTGTTTGTCCATTGAAGTTTTATTGCTTAGTTTTAATTTTCGTAGCCTTGGTTTATTTTATTCTTTAATCCACTTTACATCAACAGATTAGGTATTAGTTTTCATTTCTACTACATGCAGTACTTTTTCCTTAATAATACAAGTTAATTCTTTTCTTTTAGTTTTAGTATATTTCATGCAACTAGTAGTAATAATATATACGTTTTGCATTTAATTGAATGGCTACTTAAATTTCTAATACGTAGGTTGATGATCAAACTAAGTATTTCATAATAATTAATTTCTTTCCGTTCCGAAATTAGTGCCTAATTATTTTCTTCTTCATATTTTCCTTCGCACAAATTGCATTTGATTTTTATATTGATGCAAGGTTTTGATAAGTTATAGTTAATCTGTGAATTTTTTATAACTTATGCTTGCCCATATTAATTATATGAATCGTTATTTTTAAAGGGAAGGAAAAATAATTTATGAATTAATTTTTAAAATAAGGAATTATTTATTATGTTAATATTTGGTGGATTCGGATTCCTAGGTAGTTTTTCTCATTAATAGTTTCAGTTATTATTATTAGTTTGCATAATTTAGTTAGTTAATCATCACCACTATATTTATTTTTAATTTGCCTAAAATATTAATTAAGGAATATATTAAAAAATTGATCTAATCTTCGTGGTTCGCCCTGCACTTGCCAAATCTACAATAGACACGGTGCACTTATAGTATATAATTTTAACACATCAAGACGTAATGAGCTTGAATGTATGCATATATATGTGATATATACATTTATTGAAAAATAAGATTTAATAGTGGATTTAATTATTAAATTAGTTATTTGAGTTAAATACGAAAAGGGATATAGAGGCAAAGGAAATTAACTAAATAATATAATTTGAATATTAAAGCCTTGAAGAACAATGAATTTATTATGAGTTAGATTTCATAAATTAAGTGATTAGGTTGTTTAAGTAAAATTGTAAATTAATGGAAGTATCTTTATGTGAATGAGAATGAGAATGAGAAAGTTAATTAAATTAATTATTTTAATATATTACAAATAAGTGTAATATATTTATGTAGTGGCTTAATATACTATATTATGTCAAATGAAAATAAATTAAATATGAAATGAAGTAATTAGTTCACTATTTGAAAATTAGTTAATTAAAATATTCGTTTTGAGTAATTAAATAAAGGAAATTATTTTTTTATTAGTTAATAATGAGAATTATGTTACTATAATGTAACATATAATGGTATAATATGTGATAATATACTAGATGGATGTGAATTAAGAATATGAAGTGAGAAACCAAAATATATGAATATTGGTATCAAGATTTATAAATTAAATTAATATTTAATTTGAGAGGAAATGTTTGAGTTAAGTAAATTGTTTGAAAACAATTTATGAGGAAGAGGAAATTAAATTTAATTATACAATATAGGTTGTATAATTTAAATAAGTATTTTAAAATAATTAACGAAGTAAATGTTAATTATTTAGATAACTAATCCGTTACACTAAAAGTGTTTATTTTAATTATGAATTTAATTTCATAATTTGTGAAGAATTTTTTATACATACTATAAATGTTTAACTAGCCAATTATGATTAATAATTCCTATATTGGTATAAATATAAATGATACATTAGTTAATTAATTTCATTTCATGTAATGATAATTATATAAATATATGTATGTTATAGAAGTGTATAGAAATACTGAAAATGGATATAGATATATTAATGTATATCCATGTTGGTGTAATTATAAAATGCTAAAATTATGCATGTATGTATTAATATTGTATAAAGCATGAAAGTTGGGTGGGGGAGTAGGTGGAGTTTGCTGAAAATAAGGAATAAGGAGGCTAAACAAGTGATGAGTCATTTGGGTTTAGCAGTAGGTGGCTTCAATAAGCCTAATGTGAGTATGACTAAGCAAGTTTTTGTCTGATGATAGATTTATCAAAACAAAATTCTCAGCAATCTTTTACTTCCCATACCAATTTCGTTCCATCTTTCTCTTCCTCTTTGATGGAATAATTAGGAAGAGAATATATTTTTAGGGAGGAAGTGAAATATAATTTTAGAGACTATAAGAATACTTTGATTTCACTTGTTACAAATGAATAAAGTATAAGATTATTTATAAGACTCCTAGGATACTTCTAGAGTCACTATAATAATTTCTACATGTCCAAATTCATGTACATGAACCTAACCAGTATATGTTCCAAGACATTTCAAATACATTCATGTATATACATGTATCATGTATTTAGACATTATCCATTCATGTACTAATATTAATTAAGATTATTCTTGAACAATCTAGAAGATATTTATAAATTTTGTTTAGTTGCTAACAAGGCCTCGTAAACCAAATTTATTCTTCACTTCGAGCTTCTCGATTTGCCTCTTAAAAACTTCTCCAGAAATTGGCTTTGTAAAAATGTCAGCAAGTTGCTCCTCAGATTTACAATACTTGATGTTAATAATTCCATCATTCACAAGCTCCCTTAAGAAATGATATCAAATGCGAATATGTTTTGTCTTTCCATGAAGAACTAGATTTTTGGTAACTGAAATTGTTGAAGTGTTATCACAAAACAAAGTTGGATCAACTTCTTGTTTTTTCTTGAGATACTTCAAAATTCCTTCTAACCAAACTAGATGACATCCAGCATGTGCAGCCACTATATATTCAGCTTCAGTTGTTGAAAGAGCAATAATTGGTTGTTTCTTTGAACTCCAAGAAATAGCTCCGCTTCCAATATTAAAAACATAGCCTGAAGTACTTTTGATATCATCAATGCTACCTCTAAAATCACTCTCTGTGAATCCAATAAGACTAACTGGAACACCAGCTTCATAGAAAATTCTATAATCAACTGTGTCTTTCACATATCTCAAAATTCATTTTGCCGCTTTCCAATGTTTTGAGTGAGACTTCTCCATAAACCTGCTAATCATGCTAACAACAAACATTAGATCTGGTCTTGTGGCAGTTAGATACATCAAATTTCCAACCAAACTTATATGTAAATAGTTGGATCCACAAGCTTTCCTTCACCTTTCTTGCTTAATTTAAGACCAGTAACACATGGAGTTGAAACAGAATTAGCATTCTCCATCTTGATTTTTTTAAAAAATTCCTTTGCATATCTCCGTTGAGAAATAAAAATTCTCTTACTGGATAGACTAACTTCAATGCCCAAAAAATGATGTAACTTTCACAAATCAGTCATGTCAAACACTTATTTCATTGAAGCATTGAAATCATTAAGCATCACCATATCATTACCTGTAAAAATGAGATCATCAACATAGAAACTTACCACCATAAAGCTTCCTTTTGAATGATCAATTTTGGTGTATAAAGTATGCTCCTGAGGACATTTTTGAAATTCATTATTCTCAAAGTATGAATTAATAATGAGATTATACCAAGCCCTTGGTGACTGCCTCAGACCATATAAAGCCTTTTTTAACTTGTAAACTTTATATTCTTCACCTTTCTTCACAAATCCGGGTGGCTGGTCGACATAGATCTCTTCCTCAATAAACCCATTTAGAAATGCCGATTTGACATTCATTTGGAACAACTTCCAGTTATTTTGAGCTGCAAGTGATATAATTAAACTAAAAGTATCAAGTCTTGAAACAGGTGCAAATACCTCAATAAAATCTTCTCATTCCTTATGTGCATACCATTTTGCAACAAGCCTCGCTTTGTACTTATTGACGGAGCCATCTGAATTTAACTTTGTCTTGAAAATCCATTTAAATCCAATGGGTCTTTTTGTTTGGTGGTAAACTGGCTAGCTCCCAAGTGTCATTCCTTTCAAAAGTCATAATTTCTTTCTTCATGGATTGTTTCCATTTTCTTCTTTTGTTGCATCTTCATGGGAGATTGGATCTTCTCCTGCATAGAAAGCAAAGAAAATAGCTCATGCATCTATCGAATCTGTAGTATCATGAATTTCTTGCAAAGATCTTGTCTTGATTCCTTCGATCGGGGCTACTAGCATAAGACTCTCTAGTTGAGGATGATGGAACATCCGCTGGGTTCAAGGGTGGATCATCTTCACTTGGCATGCCTTCCAAATCCTCCATGAGTAATGGTACCTCATCTGCAGTGTTGATGTCAGCATCATTGAAAAAAGATTTTTCATCAAATTTTACATCCCTGCTAATTACAATTTTCTTTGTTTTTGGATTATACAGCTTATAGGCTTTTGACCTTTCACTGTATCCAACAAAGATACATTTTTTTGCCTTGTCATCAAGTTTTGTTCTTATTGCATCTGGTACATAGTTGTTTTTGAATGAGTTATGTGCATATATGTTTTATGTAGTGATTCAAATGGTTTGGGAGTTTAAAACGCATTCAAAATAGTTTTAAAAGCTTTTCTTGAAAATTTGTTCAAATGAAAATCATGTTAAACACAAATTTTCAAGTCTTTTGTTCTATATCGTAATGATTTTTTTTAAGGATCAAAGCTTGATGGAAATTATACCTTGTAGCATGCATGGTTTAGGAGTACGTTTAGATTCCAGGTCAATTAGATTTATGGAATAAGAGATATACTAGTGAGAAGGTGACATGAAGTCACAAGTTTGAAATTCTGGAGAATTGAATGAGGAGAAACTCTGTCGAAGTAGCGCTGTCGCGTCGCTTCCAAACTTAATTTGGGCACAGCCGTGCCACTTTGATGAAGCTTCAAGTTGGTTTGTTTTATACAGGGGAAGTGTAATGCATAAAACTATAACGTGATGGAATCTTAAGAAGTTAAGATTATGGAAGTATAAAGACCGTATGTAAGTTTCTAATTTTAAACTTACGGACATGTAAAGATGATGAAAACTTACGAGATTAAGGTTATGAAATGTGAGACTCTTATTGAGTTTCAATTTTGACATATTGATATGTTTACATGTCGGATGAATGAAATTATGAATAAAAGAAAATAAAGTTTGAAATAAGATATTGGATACGTTATGTTTTAAACATACCTAGCTACAAGTGTAGGATAATGTAAAGATTACTAAGTTAATCTAAATGTGTTCTTAAGTCTCTCAAATAACCGATTTGTAATATATAGGACGTACGAAAAAGGGACATAATCGAATATTAGCAACCAATGAATAAAAGTTGAAGTCATGGATATTCGATGAACGTATAGCGATTAACACAAAACCAAGGCAAAGTTTTCAGATTTACATGTTATATGTAAATTAATATGAAGTTTTTGTAAGTAGTTTGATATGTGCCTTTGTGCTATACTATGATACGTTCTTGATAAGGTAAAAGTATGACAGTATTTAAGTGAGTCACGTTCGTTATGTGTTGTGTGTTATGTGCTATATGAGAAAAGTAATGTATATATTAGCAACGAGGTGCAATTAAATTTAAGCATAATGAATATGATTAACATGAGATATGAAGTATGTGGTATAGTGAACACACATGATTTAAATGTGACACACAAAGAGTAGAAAGCATGTTTTATAATACAAAGTATGACGATTGTGAATCATGTATGAAATGTATATCATGTGTTACATGTTATCTGTTACACTTGTTGGGCCGTCGTGTTCATACTTACAAAATATATACTTTTGCAGTTGAGAAGATTTTCAGCAGATACGAGATTCTAAGTAAAGAAAATGATGATGACATGGTAACAAGTTGGATAGATGTCTTTTTTATTAATATTAAGTAACTAATATAGTTGAGTTAATTAGTAAAGTTTTCGTTATACTAGATGAGTTGTATATTATAAGTTCTGATTGGACCGGATACGGTAATGTATATGAGAGGTGTTTCAAGTTAGATTATATGAATTGTAATTATTCTTAAATATTGTATTATGTATGAATGAAAATTTATTAAATTTGGAAGTGTTGAAAAAAAGACTAAGTTAAGTATGGAAATTGGGTCTGACTTACTTATATATAATTGATGAAAGGAATCATAAAAGATATATGATTTTGATATAAGACAAATCGTAAAGGCTGCGATTCAAGAATTGAAAGAAGATTGTAAATTTATTTATTTTGAAATTTATCAGCATTTTATCAAGCATAATATTGATTGATGCTATAAAGTTAGAATGAAATTGTATATTAAGACTTAAGATCGGGAATAAATGTAAGACACCTAATTTTATGAAATAAAAGTATTCAATTTTTCTTATAATTATTATTCTATTCCGTAAATGGTTAGATTGATAAAAGGTTAAAGTTAAGGGTGATATGTGCAAAGTTTATAAATTAAGCAAGTTGTCATAAAATATTCGTTTGGTCAGAGAATATTCTTTAAGAATATTCGTAAGACGGTGCAATCATTGATGGACCCCACAACGGAATAATTGTCGGATATAGAAAGAGACAAAAATAATCTTTTATAAAAATAATGGAAAAACTTTTACCGTTAAACTGTTGAAATAAACGGTAATAAAAGTACAGTAATACACGTTGTTCCACAGTGGTATGCGGTATTGCACAGCATCTCTGATTATTGATGCTTACGTAAGAAGTCACTCAGTATTTAATAATTGTCACAATAGTTGCTGCATAGTATCTCATATTATTGATTTAATTATTGTCATAGTATCATCTGCACAATATTTTATATTATTAAATCAATAATTGACACGACACAGTTACTCATATTATTATTTGCATTATTGACAATGTTTAAGAAGTTTTGTCGAGGAAAGAGGTTAGGTTATTTAATTGCGCGCCAATAAGGAGAAATCCTTATCGGAAAGCCCCTCTTTCTTGGGAACGATCTGGTTGTCAATATTGTGAATTATAATATTAATGATGAATAGTTGTTGAAAGAGTAAAAATGTGTGGATTAAAGATAAGTGAATTGTGGTAGATATTTATTCAAATTTTGATATAAATAGAGGGGTTTGTCATGAGCGTTTGTTGTAAGTTTGGCTTATTATTTTATGGGGAAACGTGCTAATTTTATGGACCGTAGATTGAAGTTTTAATAGTAAATCAATATGGACCGTCGGTTGAAGCTTTAATAGTAAATCAATATGGACCGTCGGATTAAAGTTTTAATAGTAAATCAATCTGGAAAGTCCGTGAATCAGTTACTATTTAGTCTATTTTCCTATAAATAGAAGCTTATTCCTTCCTTCTTTCTCACCAATTCACTAAGCTATAAAGAGAGAAACTATAGAGAGAGAATAAGAGAGAAAGAAGAAGAGTATTCTACTACTACACTATTGCAGTATCTAACCTCCTACTAAGGTAAATGATGTTATTTTCTTTCAATATTCGTAAGGGTTGTCATTCTATTCCTTATTAAGCTGTGGTAATAACCTGTCTACGCAGACTACCGCATGCCTGGTGAATAACCCTTCGTATTCATTCTTTATTAAGCTGTGAGAATAACCTGTCTACGTGGACTACCGCATGCCTGGTGAATAACCCTTCGTATTCATTATTTATTAAAGTTGTGGAAATGATCTGTCTACGCGGATTACAACATGACGGGTGAAAATTTATTTGCAGTTTCGTATATTATTTCATTTCATATTCCTAAATCTAAACTTATTATGGTAAGTATTGCTTCTATAATTCCTGAAATGATTAAAAATTTCTTAAGATTTTCGCTTCATCTAATATCATTTTACTGAAATATTGGTCCGAACTTTCTTATTAAATTTCAATCTTTTCATGTCGGCGTACTATTCATTCGAATACTATTCACGGGGTTCTATTCACGACAAAAATGGTTTCTTTTTATGTCCAAATTATCTTTTATTCATACCAGAGTACTATTCATCCGGGGATACTATTCATACCAGAGTACTATACATCCGGGGTACTATTCATGCTAGAGTACTATTCACGAAGAAATTTAGTTTCTTTTCTTTGTCCAAATTATCTTTTATGAAACTTATTCTTGAAGTTGAATCCATATTTTTATCTTCATGTTAACAATTTGGACATTATTGAACTTTGGATAAATTGAATTATAAATCTCTAATATTTGTCCTTGATCTCACTTGATTCATTCCTTATATCATTGTCATAATCCTCAGACTTAAATTATGGTTAAAGTTATCTTTGGCCCGTAGTGCAAAGATGAACTGTTGATTTATGAATATCTTTGGCATTTGTGGCAAAGATGAAATGTTGATTTGTATAATCATGACAATTGATTTTACAGTTACATGTCTTTGGCCCGTAGTGCAAAGATAGACTGTTGATTGACATGACCATTGGTTTTACAGTTGTATGTCTTTGGCCCGTAGTGCAAAGATGGACTGATATTTGGCATGATCACGACCATTGATATTATAGTTGAATATCTTTGGCCCGTAGTACAAAGATAGACAATTGATTGGTATGATCATGATCATTGTTGTTACGTTTGAAGGTCTTTGGTGTAGGGTGTAAAAACGATATGATTATTAAGTGTCTTTAGCCTTTGTGGCAAGGACGTTGAATGAAAGTTCTATTAAGCCTTTGTGGTAAGGAAAACCTGTTGATTTACATGATTATGAATATGAATTATGAATTAATATAACCATAATCTTTGATGTTACAGGTAAAGACAAGTGATGAAAATTATCTTCGTCCCGGGTGCAAAGAGGAATTTATCAACATAATTATGATCTTGGTTGTTCTCATCAAATTATAAGATAGGACGGCAAACTGATAGGTGTCATTGTGAGGTGCTATCCAAGATTGGGATATGAGTCACAGTTGAAAGAGTGTGTTGCCACTATCATACAAGATGTTTAACCACATACAAATTAGTGTTATCATAAGGTATGGTTGTGCACATCCACTTGTTGATTATATCTATAAGCACTACCTATATAATCTTGGAGTATGGTTGAAATATATCCTCAGTTTGAGACAATGGAAATAATTATATGGCAAGAAGATACTCACCATTGGAATGAACAAGATAATAATCTTCTCGTTCTTATTTGGGGTCTATTGGGTCAACCAAGGTTAATTCTCAAGTCCTATGATATCTATTATAACTTAGAAGCATGGTCTCCTATGTACGAAGGTTTTCTTGAGCATTTTTCGAAGATTTTAATTTCTAAAACAGTTATTGACTGTACTTTTATGTAAAATGTTATTGGTTTAGAGTGTGAGTACTGTTGTTATAATATTTGTATTGAAACTCACAGTTTATATGTGGTCGTATTTTGCACGACAGAGTAATATTTGTAAATAGAAAGTTTGTATTTGAATTCTGTAGTTTGTATTTTGACGACTCAAAATGGGTTGTGTAAACCTATTTTGGGAGCGTCACAATAAAAATAGTCCTGATTTTTGAGACATTACATTAAGTTCTTATTTTAATTTATACTCCATTGCATTGTATAAAAGCATGGACATTAATTCCCATGTAATTAAAGAATGATTTGATATATACCACTAATTAAAGTTGAACCTAGTTATTTAGCTAAAAAAAAAAAGTTGAAACTAGTTGGTTAAGCAGTATATTTTTACTTCATCGAGTATAAGTCTAATTATGTAACATGTAAATGCATGCATTTCAGCCATCTGAATTCGATTTATGCTTTAACATGTTTAAACTCCACGCAAACTCCAGGAACATGCATAAATTTATGCTTAGACAAATGCAGAGTCGTCCTGAATTCATTTTTTTTATTGGCAAAATAAATTTCATTAATATCAAATAATTGTAATACAAAATTGACAAATTCAAAAGATTTGGATTGGGCCACAAATCACAACAAAATTTGAACCCCCTTACATAAGTGAACACTAAAAACAGAAAACAAATTACAACCAAATTTGAACCCCCTTTAGATATGCAATATTTTACTTCTTCCCCACAATTTACTCACCATCATAATCAAGACAAAATCGAAAGTTTTGAGTCGTCCTGAATTCAACTGATGGCAAAGCAATGAGCACATGCCATCGGCTCTTCGGAATATGCTCCTACCTATATCTCGATGACTCGATCTCTATTTTTCACATTTTTTCATTTTTATGGCAACTGTATACATATCGATCAACTAGCAGAAAAGGTGAGTCACTTACTAAAGATTCTTCTCATTCAAGTTCTTTTTCTATATCCAACTCCATATAACCTATAATTGTGGCCCTTTGGAGAGGGCCAGTGCTACTGTTTTAGGTTAATTCAAGGAACAGTGACAAAAAATTTTAAAAAATGGTAAAACTAACCTTAACTGAACTTGCTAATTTGTAAAACTATACAAGAAAAAACATTAATGTTACGTTTGAATTGACGGAAAAAATTAGTTAAAGGACTAGAATAGATAATGAATTCAATATTCCATTCCTGACTAGTATGAGTCATTATACTCTTGGCAAGAATAATTAAGAATGATTTATTTTATTTCAATGTAATAATCAAGCACACATTTGTTTCATTTTATAAATTGAGTTATTCTATTTCCATCTTCCTGCAATCAAAATGTAGCACAACAGTTTGATGTTTTATGTAAAATGGTGCACCACGCACGTATTTCCTCGGACTTTAATTTGAAAAGTAAATGTGCCCAAAATATCCTATTTGTCCGTAAAACACCAAACTTTTTCTAGTGCCCTAGCTAGCCTATAAATAGATTTCAATCTCTGAAACAGTTTATCAACTTGCACAGTAAGAAGTAAGTAGAAGTGTGGATGAATTACTGGGCAATTACTCTATTGGCAGAAGGCCGCTTATACTGCTACGTTGTGAATAATATCACACTGCAGGCTTGTGATTAGCTCACTGCCAAGGGAGATTTGCCCCGCAATTCAGCTATTCAAATCATCGTAAAATCATCTTCTAATCAGCAGGGGTGAAGCCACGTTAACGGCTGTGGGGTCAATTAACTTCATTGGGAAAAAATTATTTTATAATATATGATAAATTTAGAATAAATTTAAGTGTAATGAATAAATTGACCTCATTGAAATTTTATAAATTTTTTAATATATGGGGTCAAATTGAATTTTTTATAACTTTCTCAATTTTATATTACTTTTACTACTTGATGTATGCATCTTTCTCTAATATTTTTAAAATAAATAATAATCTAATTTATATTATTTTTATAACATAAGAAATTTAAATATTTATTAACAAATTTGTGATTAGAAACGCGTATTAGGGGTCAATAAAGGAATATATATATATATATATATATAATGTTATTACTTGTTATATTAACAATATTGTAACAAAATACATGTTTTACATATGCAACTGATCCAAAAAGCGCAAAATTATCTAAAAATTTTGGCTTGGGAAAACCCCACCAAATTATTTATAACATCACAAAATTTTGACCCCACTGGATTAAAATACTGACTTCGCCACTGCTAATCAGTCAAGCCAAGGTAATTAACCTCCTTTACAGTCCCCTAGTTCTAATCTATTAGGGTTCTATGAGAATCACTCTATATATTTTTTTTCCAATACTATCTAGATTTATAATGGACGCATGTCTTTAGAACAACAACATTAGGGTTCTATATAAATAGATCTATAAATTTTACTAACTTCAAGCGTGTGTGTGCGTGTATATATATATATACACACACGCACATAATACTAAGGAGAGTCTTATTCTTGGGTCGACACTTTTTTCTTTTAATACAACAAGATCTGCTATGATTTGTATCAGGTTTTGTAAATCTTATTGTTCTCACGGTTTTGAAAGGAGAATGTAAGCATAAAAGTGGAAGTCTTAAACAATAAAAAATTCATCCTCATGAAGACATAAAATATAAGGTCCTCCAGTGAAGACCAAATCCATCCTCATGATCGCCTCTTTGCTTTTCCGATTTTTATGCTTTTGTACCAGCATAAAAATACGAGTGACACATAAAATGTTTGCATGATAAGGTTTCATGTGTTGTTGCTTTCATGTATAGATTCTTTGGTTTGTGAAACTTAATGAAATGACATTGTTCACATAACATTATGTTGTAACACTAGCTCCCTCAAAACCTGAGAACAAAATTACTCAGGAAGGGACTAAACTTTAAAATATTTATTCTTCAAAATTAATTTTTGACATTTTACCATTTTCATTAATGATTTTTTTTTTTGACATTTCAACATTTTATCTATCAAAATTAAGTCACATGCATTAGGTGTAAAACGTAACACATCTTTTCCCATATATAATAGACACCACTAATATATAAGTCAAGATTATAGAATTTTTCGGTGCAAATTAAAAGTTCAGTTTTACGTGCAAATTGAAAGTTCAGTTTTTGCCATTCATTGTTCTTAAAGTTCAGTGCAAATTTGAAATTCAGTTTTACGTGCAAATTTGAGTGGAAAGATTATTGATTTTGACGCACAGAAATTTGATGTGTCAAATTAAATCAAGGGGCGCAAATAGTAGAGAAAGACATGCAGACAAAGGGTTTTAAGCTGTTGAAATTGGGGGCAAATAAGGTTAAACTTATTTTGGTATTGCGTTTGGAGGAACAAAACGCAACCTCATGAATTTCTTGAGTTGCGTTTTGGCCTATAAATGTTGCATAAATGCTCATTAATGACATTACAAATGCGTTTTGGCTGCTGCGTTACCGCTGCGATTTGTTTGCAGAACAATCTTGGAACTGCATTTGGAGATGTGTAGCAAGCAAACAAGCACATTGTGTAAACAAAAAATATCATGTTTGAATTTTCAAAGCGAATTCAAAATATTTATAAATTCAAAATTAATGAAAATTATTTAACATTTAAAACAATAATCTTATAATTCTTAGTACTTTCTAGATATTTTTTAATTTTTATAATTGTTTTATATAAAATTAAATAAATTTGTTTCAATTATCAAATAGGAATATTTCAAATTCACTTTAAAACAAACTTCAAATTTGTTGTACTACTTTATTTAATTACTTCATGTACTTTACATTGGAATTTGTGACTCATAATCAAGAGATAACTGAAAAAGGCTAGTGCGGAGAGTAACGGAGCGGCGCACTAGCCCATCAGGAATGAACTAGAGGTTGTGGGGGTGTGGGGGTGTGGGGGGGTGCGGGGGTGCGGGGGTGCGGGGGGGCGAAGGGTACGGAATTCTGTGAGGGCAGCGCGGGGCACGCTAGTGGTAGGCTTGTGACAGCGCGGGGCGCGCCAGACTGAGGAACGAAATCTATATGTCTAGCGTGGGGGGCGCTAGGCTAGGCCTTGGGACTGGGCGGGCCACGCCGGTCGAGCAAGAGGCGTTTTCCTGTTTTGTTTAGGAAGGGATATTATGGGAATTAAGGTCATAATATGAAGTAGAGTTGGAATAGGATTAATGGATATAAATACTACCTATTGTAAAGTTCTATGTAACTGATTCATTCATAATAAGATAAGGAACGCCTCTCCCGTGGACTATCCAAATTGGGGAATCACTTAAATCTCTTTCTGTGTTGATTCTTTATAATCGTGTGCCTGTGTGTGATCCATAATTCTAAAACTTGTACTTCATATTCAAATGAAAAGTAAATTAACAGTATGAATAAGCAAAAGAAGTTCAACTTACTTTATTCGATAACATAATTCTTTAATAAGTTTTACGTGCAAATTTGAGTGGCAAATTTAAAGTTCTTATTTTTATACTCCATTCCATTGTATGTAAACGTGGACATTAATTCCCATGTACAGAATGATTTGATGCCACTAATTAAAGTTGAACCTAGTTGGTTAAGCAGTATATTTTTACTTCATCGAGTATAAGTCTAATAATGTAACATGCAAATGCATGCATTTCAGCCATCTGAATTCGATTTATGCTTTAACATGTTTAAACTCCACGTAAACTCCAGGAATATGCATCAATTTATGCTTAGACAAATGCAGAGTCCTAAATTCAACTGATGGCAAGCAATGAGCACATACCATCGGCTCTACGGAATATGCTCCTTTCTCGATCTCTTTCCCAGCTCTCAATCAATCTTTTCCACATCTTTTCATTTTTATGCCACCTGTATATACATATCGATCAACTAGCAGAAAAAGCTGTGAGTCACTTACTAAAGATTCTTCTCATTCAACTTCTTTTTTTATATCCAACTATTTATAACTTATAATTGTGGCTCTTTGGAGAACCTAGGGCCAGAGCAACATTGTTGTTTTAGGTTAATTCAAGGAACAATGACAAAAAAAGAAGGCAAAACTGACCTTAACTAAACTTGCTAATATGTAAAACTACCACACAAAAATACTTAATGCTACGTTTGAATTGGTGGAATAAAATTAGTGAAACGAATAAAATAGTAGTGAATTCAATATTTATGAGTCATTACATTCCTTTGGCAGAAATAATTAAGAATGATTTATTCCATTTCAATGTAATTAATAATAAAACACACTTTTGTTTCATTATATAAGAATGAGTTATTCCATTTTTACCTTGACTTCTATAATCAAAATGTAACATAAAGTTTGATGTAAAATGGTGCACTACGTATGTGTAGTGGAATTGAACGATCTATCTCACATCAATTCATCACCAAACAGTGCACACATGTGTAAACTGACCCAACAAACATGTTGGATCACCTTCTTATTTAATAGGTTAAGCTATTAGGTTGAAATTACACCATACTTACTAACTCATCTACACTCTTAATTTATCCGAAGTGGAATTCATGTGAAATATCTCAACAATCTCCACATTTCACCTACAATCAAAAGTATCATCTTAGAGTAGTCACCATTGAACACACCGTCTTTGAGTCTTTCAAGAGCCCTACTCGACTCTAATACTACTCTACCACGCCAATATTAGAGTAGTCACCATTGAGCACACATTCTTTGAGTCTTTCAAGAGCTCTACTCGACTCTATTACTACTTTACCACGCCAGGGCAAACGTGAGACTACAAACTTACTTCTTGTATAAACTTGCTCCGTGTGATCAACCCTTCACTTGAGCAGCTTTCCTAGAGCCATCATGAACCCACGTAACACACGGGCTACGAATGCTACACCTTGGAGTGTCAACCTGTTGATACTTGGGCCCATCGAACCATAGGCTCTGATACCATTTGTAGTAAAATTAAAATGATCTATCCCACATCAATTCATCAACAAGCAGTGCACGCCTGTGTAAGCTAGGCCAACAAGCATGTTGGATATATTACCTCTTTACTTAAAAGATTAACTTATCTACACTCTTGAATTTATTCGATATGAAATTCATGTGAAATGTCCCAACAATATTTCCTCAGAATTTTGTAAAGCAAATGTGCCCTGAATATCCTATTTGTTTGTAAAACACCAAACTTTTTCTAGTGCCCTAGCTAGCTTATAAAAATAGATTTCAATCCCTGAAACTATTCATCAAGTATTTACACAGTACGAAGTAAGTAGAAGTGTATGGATGCATTACTGGGCAATTACTCTATTGGCAGAAGGCCACTTAGACTGCTAAATTGTGAATAATATCACACGGCAGGCTAGTGATTAGCTCACTGCCAAGGGAGATTTGCCCCGCAATTCAGCTCTACAAATTATCGTAAAATCATCTTCTAACCAGTCAAGCCAAGGTAATTAACCTCCTTTACAGACCCCTTGTTCTAATATTTTAGGGTTCTATGAGAATCACTCTATATATTTTTCCAATACTAGCTAGATTTATAATGGACACATGCACTTAGAACAACAACATTAGGGTTCTATATAAATAGATCTATAAATTTTACTGACTTCGTGTGTGTAAAAATATATATACACACACATAATACTCCTTAATTTGCCCTTTGAGGAGAGTCTTATTTCTTTGGTTGACACTTTTTTCTTTAAATCCAAAAAGATCTGCTATGATTTGTATCAGGTTTTTAAGATCTTATGGTTCTTATGGTTTTGAAAGGAAATGTGTAACATAAAAAGTGGAATTCTTAACAATAAAAAATTCTGGAATGTGAAATTTTATTATGGTGCAGAGCATAGGACGTATAGTGACCTTGATTAAAATAGGTGAGCTGAAACCTTTGAGTTTGAAGCAATGTCTTCTTCCATGCATTCAATAATGATTGGAACATTATTTCAAAGAAGTTCATCATGGTTGCTGCTTGAGTCTAAGGATCAATACTTCTATTTTTATTTTTATTTCTTTTATTTATTTTTATCAGTAAATATAAGTTTTATTAAAAACTTAATCCATAAGGGATAGATTAAAACAAAGTACACCGTCCATCAATACTTCTATTTGATTCATTCATTGACAATCAGTTTAGAGATTCAGTATGAAGTTAAATCATTGGTATTCCCAGCTTTATGTGTATAAAGCCAAATAGTGTTTGAAGTTATGATATTATGTCCATGTATCATGCTTTTGTGTTTGCTTTGGTTTATGTTATTGTATCATGCTTTGGTATTTCTTGGTTTTTATTTATTAATGTACTCTGAAACTTTGTTGTGGCTTAATTTAAAAGGGTAAATGAAGTTAAAAATTAACGAACTTATATGTATTTTCTTTTTTAAACAACAAAGCACAAATTTTTTTAATTAAATATTTTTTTAACAGATGTCAACTGACCGAATATAACCGTTTATTTTTGCTGAGTTGGTTTTTTAATTCATTTAATTTAAGCAAGTAAAAATGAAGTGGATAATTTGACTTGGAATTCTACTCAAGAGGAAAAATCTTATGTGGACAACTCTGTGAGTTAACTCATTGAGCTAACTCTTTCTTCTTCAAATTCAGAAAAATTGATTTCCCCTTAATCTCCAATAACTTGCCAAAACATGAACATATCATTTAATTGTTCATAGATCTCCATGATCATCACATTTACCATTGCAGTTCCTACCATAACTTTCATCGCAGCCACAAGCGCACATCATCACCTTCATGTAGAATCTATACACTATAGACCCACTACCACCATTAGTACAACCCCAAACAATGTCATCACCACCATTGATCTACCACCATATGTCTACTATCATCACTACCAACTAACATTGCAAAGCTACCAAACCAAGAAAACACAACAAACCCATAAAATAAACACTAAAAATTTGGTTGAATCTTTGTTCAATTGTTCTGATCAAGATCTACTGTATAACTAGCTAGATCTGAGAATTGGTTGAGGAGAAATTGGAGGAGATTCCCAATCTCCCAACCCAAGAATCGGACGAATTTTAATCATTTGTTCGCCGCCTTCCTAAGTTTAAGTTTTGGTATATGCCAAATTCTAGTCTAGTACTATTATTTCGATTTCCAGTCTATATTAGTTTTCTTATTACTATGAACAATTAGCAAAACTAAATGGGCAAGAAGATGGGAAGGAGAAAGATGATGGGAAGAAGAGAAAAGACTAAGAAATTTGAAGTCAATTCTCTTGAGCTTCCTTAATTCGGACAAACTATTTCATTATTATTTCACCACCGGAGATGGTGATAATATGGAGATGGTGATAAAATTTCGTTTAACCCTACTTTTTAGACTATCTTTCAACCCTGCTTAATTATTAATAAAAAATAAGTAAAAGGCTTGCATTAATTATGGATTTGTATGAATTATAATCATTGGGGAATTTTTAAAACCCAACTATTTTTAAATTCTTTTGAATCAGTACAATATGTAGAGCTCTAAAATGCTTGTTAATTTTTATCAAAGGGTTTTAATTTATTTTTTCTAAATGCATTTTTCTTCATAAAATAAAATATTTTTATTAAAGATTAAAGAAAAAACACATTCATATAATTCTATTTAATATTTTTTTTATTAATTTATTTTAATCCGATAATAAAATGCTTAAATACACTTTAAATTTTAAAGTTTTTCGCTATTACACTTTAAACTTTAATGTTTCAATTTTAAGAAATTGAACCTTAATGTCTTAAAATTTTTATAAATTAAATTTTTTGGCCACCAACGTGTGATAATTGATCCGAATAAGAGTATTTTTGGTAATTTCATTCTTAAATATCTTTGGAGACACATAAAATTAGAAGCACATGGTTAGTGTATGATGACGAAAATAAGCAGAAAAAATTGGAGACAATATAAACAATATATACTCTTAAAATACTTAAATTTATACATTAAAGAAAAATTTAAATATCTTTAAAAGCACATAAATTGTAGGCACGTGACTATTGCATTATGAACAAGGAAAATGTGGAAAAATTATAACTAATATAAATGATATATATGGTTAAAAGATTTAATTGTCTTTTCATTTTAAGTCACATGACTTATTCGGGTAAAAAATGCTAAATTCGGTGGCCAAAAGAAAATTTAGAGATATTAAGGTTTAATGCCTTAAAGTAAAAACATTAAGGTTTAAATTGTAAAAAGGAAAAAACTTTAAGGTTTCAAGCGTATTTAAACCTAATAAAATAATACATACTTATACATTAATTATAAATACAACAAATTTTATTAAAATATATATACATATACTAATAATATAGACTTATTTTATTAACAACAATAGGGTTAATGAGGAAACTTTTTGAGCGAAAAGACCTATTCGCTCCTCTAAGCGCGGAAGGTATTTTTTTCCTGCCCTTAAATCTTCCTTTGGATGGTCCTAAGCTAACTGCACTAGCTGGAATAGTCTTCCTCTCTCTCTCTCTCTCTCTCTCTCTCTCTCTCTCTCTATATATATATATATATATATATATATATATATATATTTATATATATAATATTGAAATCATATGTAAAAATATGAAATACTTGCATACAGTACAAGATATATAAAATGATGAATTTGCAAACGATCGAAACACTGAATTTTGTACATCCATAGCTGTGAATGAAGATAAGAATGAGCCACAATATATGAGAATAAACTATAGGATCTAAGGAATGTGCTCAACGTCTTTTTTCTTCTGTTCTTCTCTCCTCAATTCTGATAGCTATGTATTGATCAAAATGGAGGTAAAGTACATGAGGCACAAATTCTTGATGCTTCTCTTTCGAGAACTTTGATACTTCCATCCAATTTCGTGCATCTTTAAAGAGAAAATTTCCAGGACCACAATGTTTATATATGAAAATTATATCAACACAGTGATAAAAATAAAGTTAAAATAAAGGCTTCAATTGCATGGAACAGGCAATCGTACGTGCACTAACATAAAGGTGATCTGTAATAGTAAATGTATAAAAAGGAAAACATTAGATTGTACTATAGGCTGTTTGCAAATATTATAATGCTTGTACTATATTTTCATATATTATATAGAATTAAATAGTCAATCGTATGTTTGTTAAAAATGAGATTATTATGGGATAAAAATGTTGTTTGTTTTGTTTAGAATTAGTTAAAGGATTGGATAAAAATTTATTGCTTTAACTATTATACTCTTACCAGTAATAACAAAAAGTACGAGAATACATGAATATAATAAGTTACATTGGTCATTTAAAAAAAGGTAAAAGTTAATTTTGTCTACACATTTTTAATTTCAAATGATAAGGATTATGATACGAGGTTGGATACGGTTTTTAAAAGTCTCTCATTATAAATCATTTTGTTATCCCTGACTAATAGTTCCAAAGTCCAATTATTAAAACAAACAAGAGATTTATTATTAATAATTCAATTCTAAATATTATCCTTGCAAACAAACATGGACCAAGGCCATTAGAGCTTAGAGCAAGTATGTACGGTAGCTAAAATGGAGTACTCTAAGGTCATTTTAAAGGAAAACATGCATTTTATGTAGAACAGCTTCATTAAGGTTGAATGGATGAAAGAGAACCACTTAATAGGATGTGCCCAGAATATCCTATTTGCACAGAAAATACCAGAGAATTCGATCGTTTAAACAGTTCAATAACAAGGTGAATCGAGTATTGTATGGATGAATTACTGGGTAAATACTCCTTTCGCAGTATACTACTCTGGCACTCTGCTGCAAAAGCGTGATTAATTAGCTAGTATGTATGTTCACATGGCAGAAAGTAGGTTCTACTGCCAAGGGAGATTTGCCCCGCATTTCAGCTCTACATTCATGTCATATATATAGATTAGTCATCTTCTTATCTTCCTAATTAATCATATTAAGGTAAAACTCTCTTCACATTTTCATATTCCTTCATCAGGTTCCATTCTTAATTATAAAATCTTGTCAAAATATCTGTGAATCATACCCGCTCAGTGGCTCACTTAATTTATTATTTATGGGCAGAATGTCTTTTATCTTCTAGTTTCTTTCTGTCTTCATGAATGATGCATATATAGTTTAGTGCATAGCGGTAATTTCGTGTATGTGCACACTTAGAGGGGGTGAATAAGTGTGTCTAAACTAAAACGTAACTAACAATGGTTAACTTTTGTTTTCCTGTTTCAGAACTAAACCGACAGTAGAAACTAGTGATTTATAGTGTCTGATTTAGAGTAAATTTTACTTTTCTTATAATTCAGACAGAAAAAAGCAACGACAAATAGTGTCTAGATTAGTATACTTTTCTTACTAGCAGTAAACTGTTATGTGAATGAGTTTAGATGCAACGTAAAAATTAAATGATCAAACCACAAAAATTAACAAATCACAGACACAAGAATTTTTACGTGGTTCTGCCCTTAATCTCTAATGACTTATATAATCCACGTCCAATACCAACTGGTATTGGAGACTCTTTTTATTAATTTTAAGGCTCAATTAAATACAATAAATAGAAATCCATGTTCAAATAAAACTTTCCACTATGATGGACACATCTGCCCTCTTTGCACCACTGCAACCTTTCTCACCATTGAGACTTTTGCACCTCTGCAACCTTAAAAGCTCTCTTTGAACCGATCATATCTACTGCTAGATAGGCCAAGCCAAATAAGGCTTGAACTTAGAATATAATAGAAGAAATTACAATAGACTTTTTATTTTTCAGCCACAAAGAATTAAAGACAATACAATAAATAGCTGGAAATAAACAATGAAAGCTCTCAATAGGATTCTTCTCTGAATAGCAACGTGAATTAGCTTCTTGTGTTTTCTTCTGTTTAGCCGTGAAATAAGACTATATAATGAGAGACCCAACGGCTATAAAATAATTGATAACAAAACTGCTCAGATCAAGGATGGAAAAAAAACAATATCAACAATAATATGTCCAACGGATATAATATATTCCTTAGAATCAACTATCAAGGATATGATATTCAAAACAAATTGAAAGAATTTAAATAAAGGAATAAAAGAGAAATAAAATAAAGTTTGTTTCAATCCAATAATTAATCAGTTTGAATATTAAGACTGTCACCTTTTTAGACTCCTTTCCAATTTATATTGCATATCGTTAATTCTAGATATGATATATTAAAGACAACTTACCAGCAATAACATTGATTTGAATTTAAAAACCTGCTGAGGACTATAAAGATTTCATGCAATTATAAATAACTTAGATCCTCAAGTCCATTAAAAACAGATCCAACACAAATATTTTATCATCATTAAAATCACAAAAAGATATAAACTAACAATAGCTACGCAGTCTACATTATAATTAGGTTTAAATACATTTTAAAACTTCAAATTTTTAGTTTTTTACGTCTTAAGCCTAATATTTTAACTTAAAGACATTGATTCTTAATATCTTTAAATTTTTATAAATTGAACCTTTTGGCCAGCAAATTTAGCATTTTCTGTTGGGTTTGTGGGGGTCCAAACCCATGAGGTCTTTTAGACAAAAGTCTAATTGGAAAAGGAATTAAGGGAATATATATCTCTTATATGGAAAAGGATTTGGGAATGGCGTGAATTCCCAAGCCAACATGAATTAGGATTCTGGAAGTATATATATTATATTAGAAAGCTTTGAGTGAGTTTTTCAATCCGAGATCAACTTGGATCAACTCAAGGAGTCTATATATATACATGGACTTGTGATGTAGTAGTACACACAAAAAAAGAACAAGTAATCAGAATTTTGAGTGCTCTGTTTTGAGATTAATACTCGGAATAGAGAGAACGGAAAAACTGTGAGTTGCAGAAAAATTGAGAGGGTTTTGTGAAGGTTTATTCACAAGTTGTCATCATCCGTTCGGGTTAATTAATTGCTTGAAGACTTTAATTAATTCGGAGGTTCTGGTGGTGAGGTAATTTGAGTTTTCATTCAAATTGAGGTATTCTTGTATTCTTTCAATTTCTTGATATTTCAAGTTTTTAGTTATAAAACTTGGAAGGGATATTTGTATTCACAGTTGATTATAGTGAAATTGTTCGGAGTTCGACCTGTGGTTTTTACCTCTTAATTTTAGAGGGTTTTCCACGTAAAATTTGGTGTCTTGTGTTTGATTTATTATTGTGATATTATTTTCTGGTTTATTTAATTTTTCAAAGACAATTATAATTGGAGGAGTTTTTCCAACAAAGTGGTATCAGAGCAAGGTTCTTTGCGCGGTGGGTCTTTGATAAATTAAATGGATGAATCAAGTGGCGCCATGATTAAATTGACATCATCTAATTTTTCGATATGGAAGCCTAGAATGGAAGACATCCTTTACTGCAAGGATTTGTATGATCCACTGGAGCTTAAGGGGAAAAAGCCAGTGGACAAGACCGAGGCTGATTGGAAAAAGATGAACAGAAAAACGATCGGTCACATCAGACAGTGGATCGATCAAAGTGTGTTCCACCATATTTCGCAGGAAACGGATGCTTATACACTGTGGACTACATTAGAGTCCATGTACGAGAAAAAGAATGCTCAGAATAAAACCTTTGTGATTCGAAAGATTGTGAACCTGAAGTATAAAGATGGTAGTAGTGTATCCGAGCATATGAGTGAGTTCCAGGGATTGGTGAACCAGTTGTCTACCATGAAGTTGAATCTTGAGGATGAGATTCAGGCATTGTTGCTTCTCAGTTCATTGCCTAACAGTTGGGAAACTTTAGTTGTGTCACTAAGCAATTCAGCTCCGGAAGGAAAGATAACCATGCAGATGGTCAAGGACAGCATACACAACGAGGAAACAAGACGAAAGGAGCAGGGTTTGAATTTTGAGACACAAACACTTGTGGCAGAGAACAGGGGTAGAAGTAACTTCAGGGGATCTCACAAGGGAAACTTGAATCGCAGTAAAAGCAAAAATTCCAGAAATCATAGGAGCAAGTCAAAGACCAGAGAAGGTGCTACATACAGGTGTTTCCATTGCAACAAGGAGGGTCACTTCAAAAGAAATTGCAATATCTGGTTAGCCAAGCAGAAAACTGGTGAGCAAGGAAAGGTTGAGGAAAAGAATACTGCAGCTACAGTTACTGAGGATGTTGTGCTTCTTTCGTTCGGAGAAGAAGAATGCTTACATGTTGTTAATCAGAAGATTGATTGGGTTATTGATACAGGTGCTTCGTATCACGCTACTCCCAAGAGAGAATTCTTCACCACGTACAAAGCCGGAGACTTTGGGTTTGTGAGGATGGGTAACACTGATCAGTCCAAGATTGTTGGAATTGGTGATGTTTGCATACAGACAAATGTAGGCTGCACTATTACTTTGAGGAATGTGAGACATGTTCCAGATTTGCGCCTCAATTTGATTTCTGGTATGGCCTTGGACAAGGAAGGCTATGAGAATCACTTCGGCAGCGGAAAGTGGAAGCTTACCAAGGGTACTATGGTAGTCGCTAGAGGTACTGCTTGTTGCTCATTATACAAAACTCATGTGAAGGTGTGTTCTAACGAGTTGAATGCAATTGAAGATGAATCTTCACCGAATCTGTGGCATAAAAGGCTTGGGCACATGAGTGAGAAAGGGTTACAGATGTTAGCAAAGAGGTCCCTCATTCCTTTTGCTAAAGGTACTGTACTAAACCCTTGTGATTATTGTTTGTTTGGTAAGCAGAATAGAGTTTCTTTTAGTAGCTCCTCTAAAAGAAAATCTGAGTTACTTGAGAGAGTATATTCTGATGTATGTGGTCCCATTGAGGTTGAGTCATTAGGTGGCAATAGATATTTTGTTACTTTTATTGATGATGCTTCACGTAAGGTGTGGGTGTTTTTGTTGAAAACAAAAGACCAGGTATTCCAGCATTTTCAGAGTTTCCATGCTATGGTTGAAAGAGAGACTGGAAAATTATTGAAGTGTCTTCGCAGTGACAACGGAGGGGAATACACTTCAAAGGAGTTTGCTGCATATTGTGTGAAACACGGTATTCGACATGAGCAGACAGTTCCTGGCACCCCACAACATAATGGTGTGGCTGAGAGAATGAACCGCACTATTATTGAGCGAGTCCGATGCATGTTGAGAATGGCTAAGTTGCCTAAGTCATTCTGGAGTGAAGCTGTTCGTACCGCTTGTTACCTGATTAATAGATCTCCATCAGCACCGTTGGACTTTCAGATTCCAGAGAAGATTTGGAGTGGTAAGGATGCGTCCTATTCTTATTTGAGGGTATTTGGGTGCAAGGTTTTTGCACATATCCCCAAGGAACAAAGATCGAAGCTTGATGACAAATCTACTCCATGTGTGTTTGTTGGCTATGGAGATGCAGAGTTTGGGTACAGGTTATGGGATCCAGTTCAGAGAAAATTGTTCAGAAGCAGAGACGTGGTGTTTCATGAGCACCAGAATTATGAGGATTTTGATAATGTTACACAATCTAGGGAAAATAAAGTTCCAGACCTCAGCGGAGTTCCTTCGCCATTACAGAATGCCACAGTTGGAGAAGGAGGTCAGAATGAAGATGTGACTGATACAGAGTTGCACGATGGTGATGGATCAGATGCAGAGAGTGTTGAGCAGGGGGAGCAGCCCCCTCAACTTGATATTGAAGAACCTCAGCTAAGAAGATGTACGAGAGAACATGTGCCATCAGTCAGGTATCCTTCGTCTGAATATCTTTTAGTTGCTGAGGAGGGGGAGCCAGAAACTTTTCAGGAAGTTAAGACTCATAAAGAGAAGAACAATTGGCTGAGAGCTATGCGGGATGAGATGGATTCGTTGCACAAGAATCACACTTATGAGCTGACTACACTTCCGAAGGGCAGGAAAGCATTGAAGAATAAATGGGTGTTCAAGCTGAAAAAGGATGGTGAAAAACTAGTGAAGTACAAGGCTCGATTGGTGGTCAAGGGTTTTGCTCAAAAGCAAGGTATTGATTTCGATGAGATTTTTTCTCCGGTTGTAAAAATGACCTCTATTCGAGCAGTGTTGGGGTTAGTAGCTAGTATGGATCTTGAGCTTGAGCAACTAGATGTGAAAACTGCATTCCTTCATGGTGATTTGAAGGAGGAAATCTACATGGAGCAGCCAGAGGGATTTGAAGTTAAAGGGAAAGAGCACTTGGTTTGCAGGTTGAAGAAAAGTTTGTACGGCCTGAAACAAGCCCCAAGGCAGTGGTACATGAAATTTGATTCATTCATGATGGATCAAGGTTATAGCAGAACAATTGCAGATCATTGTGTGTATGTTAAAAAGTTCCCGGATGATAACTTCGTTATTTTGTTGTTATATGTAGATGATATGTTAATAGTTGGGCAAGATGGTAATATGATTCGCAGGCTCAAGGGTGAGTTGTTCAAGTCCTTTGATATGAAGGACTTAGGCTCGGCTAAGCAGATTTTGGGCATGAAGATTGCTTGTGACAGAAAAGCTAAAAGGTTGTGGTTGTCACAAGAGAAGTATGTTGAACGAGTGCTTGCAAGGTTCAACATGGGTGATGCTAAGCCAGTTAGCACACCACTGGCCAATCATATTAAGTTGACAAAGCGTATGTGTCCTTCTACTAAGGAAGGGAGAGATGATAGGGCAGCAATTCCCTACTCCTCTGCTGTAGGGAGTCTTATGTATGCGATGGTTTGTACACGGCCAGATATTGCTCATGCAGTTGGCGTTGTGAGCAGGTATTTGTCAAATCCTGGTAGAGAACATTGGGAGGCAGTTAAGTGGATTCTCAGATACTTGAAAGCTACTTCCAGTTTGTGTTTGGGGTTTGGTGGTTCGAGTCCAGTCTTGGAGGGTTTTACAGATGCAGACATGGCAGGTTCTGAAGAGAAGAAGTCTACTTCAGGGTATTTATTTACTTTTGCAGGGGGAGCTGTATCATGGCAATCCAAGTTGCAGAAGTGTGTTGCCTTGTCTACAACTGAGTCAGAATACATCGCCGCTACGGAAGCAGGCAAGGAGATGTTATGGTTGAAACGATTTCTCCAAGAGTTGGGTTTGACACAGGATGAGTATGTGGTTTATTGTGACAGTCAAAGTGCAATTGACTTGACCAAGAATGCCACGTATCATAATCGTACCAAACACATTGATGTTCGTTATCACTGTCTTCGAGAAGTGATGGAAAATGAATTGATGAAAGTGAAAAAAGTTCATACCGACGAGAACCCCTCAGACATGTTGACAAAGGTTGTAACTCGCGACAAACTAGAGTTTTGCAAGGAGTTGGTCGGGATGGACTCCAAGTGACGGAGTCACGGTGAAAGCCTCCTCTCATGGATTTGGAGGGGGAGATTGTTGGGTTTGTGGGGGTCCAAACCCATGAGGTCTTTTAGACAAAAGTCTAATTGGAAAAGGAATTAAGGGAATATATATCTCTTATATGGAAAAGGATTTGGGAATGGCGTGAATTCCCAAGCCAACATGAATTAGGATTCTGGAAGTATATATATTATATTAGAAAGCTTTGAGTGAGTTTTTCAATCCGAGATCAACTTGGATCAACTCAAGGAGTCTATATATATACATGGACTTGTGATGTAGTAGTACACACAAAAAAAGAACAAGTAATCAGAATTTTGAGTGCTCTGTTTTGAGATTAATACTCGGAATAGAGAGAACGGAAAAACTGTGAGTTGCAGAAAAATTGAGAGGGTTTTGTGAAGGTTTATTCACAAGTTGTCATCATCCGTTCGGGTTAATTAATTGCTTGAAGACTTTAATTAATTCGGAGGTTCTGGTGGTGAGGTAATTTGAGTTTTCATTCAAATTGAGGTATTCTTGTATTCTTTCAATTTCTTGATATTTCAAGTTTTTAGTTATAAAACTTGGAAGGGATATTTGTATTCACAGTTGATTATAGTGAAATTGTTCGGAGTTCGACCTGTGGTTTTTACCTCTTAATTTTAGAGGGTTTTCCACGTAAAATTTGGTGTCTTGTGTTTGATTTATTATTGTGATATTATTTTCTGGTTTATTTAATTTTTCAAAGACAGTTATAATTGGAGGAGTTTTTCCAACATTTTCTACATAAATAAATCACATGACTTAAAATAAAAGGGCAATTAAATCTTTTAAGAGTATATACAATTTATATTAGCTCTCTTTTTTCTTTTTTTCATCACACAGCGTTGGAATTGACTTGTACATCATTGGGTCCGACCAATAGCCGCGTATTTGGGTTTGAAGATTTATTCGTATCCCGGTTTTGGGTTTTATTAATGTTTTGAGTCTCATGTGTTTGAACACATGTTATAATAAATATGATTTTCTAGTTATTATAAAAATATTATTTAATATGTGAATTATTGTAAAGTGTGAGAGACACATATGTGAATATTAGACAACCAAGACTAGCCACAATTTGGTGAATTAATCTGGGTATATCTTGTGTTGTTTACTTTTTGTTCTTCTTTAATTTTTTGTGAGATTGTTTGTATTATTCGAATCTTAAATCTAACACACAGTAATCACGTGTCTACAATTTTTTTTCTCTCACAAAGATATTTAAGGTTCTATCAATCTAGGCAATTAAGCCTTTTAAGGGTATATATATCATTAATATTGGTTTCATTTTTTCTTTTTTTTCTCCATCACACACTATCCATGTGTCTACAATTTTTTGTGCTTTCCAATAAGGCTGTAAACGAACCAAACGGTTCGGGCTCGATTCAGACTCGACTCGAAAAAATACGAGCGAGACTCGGATTCGTTAATAATATGATCCAAATCTGAGCATTAAAAATAGTTTGAATAAAAATATGAGTAGAATCTGAGCAAGGTTATACTCGACTCGTTTAAGATTCAAACTACTCGAATTCTTGAGTGTGATTCGATACATGCTCGATTGATACAAATTCAATTAGATACTCGATGCATTCTCTTATAATATATACAAATTGAAATCAAATTAGAATAATTAATTATTATTATTATTATTTTTTAATTTTAATTGTTATTTTATATTTGTAAAGTGTAACAGTAAATATATTTTCTCATTTCTAAGTAAAATAACAAATTCAATTTATAATTATATATATTATAAAACTAGTTATTATGTAGGGACTCGAATTCGAACTTGAATTTGAAGCTCGCGAGTAGTTTGATTATAATTCGAGCCGAGTCGGATCGAATTCGAGTAGTAAATATTCGAGTCGAGTCGAATCTGAGTATAATTTTCAAATACAATTTGAATTCGAGTCGAATTCGAGTATGAATTTATCATTTCGAATCGAATCCAAGTAGCTCTCTGTTCGTTTCAATTCGACTCGTTTACACCCTTACTTTTCAAATATATTATGAGGGAAATTATCCAAAATACTCTCATTCGGATCAATTATTAAACATCGATGGCAAAAAAAATTAATTTATATATAGAAATTTAAAGACATTAAGGTTCAATTTCTTAATCCTAAAGAATTAGTGTTTAATTTAAAAAAGAAACTTAAAGGTGTAAAGTGTATTTAGGCCACATTTATATGCCAGAAAAATCATTAACGTGAACAAGAGAAAAATATATTTTAAATCCGTGATCATAAACTTTGACCTATGTGAAAGAGACCCTAATAAAATTATAAAATCTTTATGTAAAAATATCAATTCTATAACAATTGCATCATTTTCAAAAATCACATTTATGGTAAAAAAATAAATAAAAAGACAATTAATTAAATAAAATCACATGGTCACATAGTGAAAAGTCTCACATGATAATAAGGTTCCAATTATTTATACTAGCATCTGGTGGTAAATATGTTGCGTGTATAAATTATATGGGATAGAATAAAAATATTATAAAATTTGAAGAATTAAATAGAAAACAAAAAAAAATTACTATAAAAAGGACAATATAGAAAGGGTATCTTCAAAAAAGCTAAAAAGCTTCAAAAAAATGTTTAAACCATTGTCGGTCCTTCGACTTTATATATTTAGAAGCACGTACAAATTAAGATACAATTTTCAAATTTTTGTCACTTATGTAATGTTTCGTCTCTTGGACAAATGGTTAGCCAGATACGTGAATGCAGCTAACTCATCAAGAGATGGGAGTCCATCCATCTCACTCCAACTTAGATGGTTGTACTTCGTTGAGACATCATCCTCAAAGTATAAGGAGCAAAAATTGACAAGTTTTTCCTCCGTATAACATTCAACAATTGAAACCTCTACGCGTGCTTTGTTTTTCATTTTCTACTTTAATCAACACGTATACTTGAAAATATGATGCATCTATGAAAATTAAATATAAATAAGATGATGTATGACTACCAAAATAAAGATATTGATGATATTAGCTCTTAGAGGGATACATGCACGATAATTGTGCCGGTCCTCAAGTTCATATGCTAGATAAATGGATCATTTTTTTGGATCATTCTATACAAGTTCTTGTTTTAGTTTATCCTTTTGTTCTAGACCGGCATGTTTTTCTGACTAGGAACCTTTTCATTTCAAATGAAATAGAAACTCTTCATTTTTTTGTATATTTTCCATCATCGTCTCTCTCTTCCATCATCATAATGTCACATTCCAACACATTTTAAAAATAGATAATGAAATGTAGAGTCTCCAATCCATTTGACATGGAGAGGATCCTAATTCATGTTTTTTCCGAGCAAAAGTTCTTGATCATCAATGAGGTAATGAAGAATACTATAACAAACTAAGGATGTTAATGGGACATGTAATATCACAAATATAACATAATCATTAGTTCACCATAAAATTTTCACTTAAACTTGAATAAGCACGTATTATTCTTAACACACAAAATTCTAAAGACAGAGAAGGAAGATACAGGACATACTGAAGGTGGAGATCAAACCTTCTTTTTTTTTTGTTAATTTCTAAGTATATCAAATTTTAAGATAATTAGAGGTGACGGGCTTGAAGAAATCAGCAGCTTGTGATTCTATCAAGTCCAATTGTCTCTTGTACAGGTGCATATAAACAATCCAGTCCCCATTTCCTACCGGACTTGCCATCGGCATCACATAGCCCACCTTTGCTCCCGAATGGAAATGATACGATCCAAATACCGGCTTATTTGAGAAGAGAAAATTGGTCTAAATAATTGAGATAAGTCATTTGAGTTCATTTAGTTGAATTATTTCTTACTTGCTTTATATTTATAGATATACGAATATAAATTGTTATACACAATTTTATATATCTATATTTTATCTATTTATCAAATAAAAAGTCATACTTAGACGCCGCAAGGCTACGGAGATATTCCTCTACGGAGAGGAAATCGAACCGTACGATTCCTTATAGTACTAAGTAACTTTTTATTGATATTATTTATATAAATATTGTGAAATAGATAATACACTTGATAGTTCAAAACGACACTGAGATATTCCTCCAAAAAGAGTGAATCATCCGAACCGGATTTAAAAATCGTAGTGATCTATTGAAAGTATTTATATAAATATCAATTGTGAGAATATAAATTATGGCATACTTAGACGTCGCAAGGCTACGGAGATATTCCTCTTAAGTGAGGGAATCGAACCGTACGATTTTTTATAATACTAAGTGACTTTATTTATAAATCACATAATAGATAAAATATTAATATATATTGTCTGAATTAAACAAGTATATTTGTTATATCAAGTTATGCTTAACTAATTAAATTGTTATACTTGATAATCATTGCTTAAATTGTTTTATTATTTTAAATACAAGTACCTGAACACAAAGTCATTCATATAATACTTGTTAGAAAATATCTGAGAAATAAATTCTTTTAAATTCATAGAAAAACACTCTTTATTATAAAGAATAAATAACTCTTCATATAACTGCATTAAAACTATTTATCTGATTATACAGAAACATTTTGAGTAAAAGCTAAAGTTTACTTATTTGCTTATTCAAGAAGCACTTTTATACAAAAAGTTATTTAATCTTCTATAACTGTGCATAAATTTACATATTTGCTTACTAAGAAGCATATGTTCTTAAGTATAAAAGTCTTTGAACCTCTATAAATATATATTTTGTGACGCCCCCAGAATAGGTCCAGTCAACCCAATCCATTCTGAGTCGCCAAATACATGGTACAGAATTCAAATACAATCTTTTATATCACACGATCGTGCAAAATACGACCACACAACTGTCAGTGTCAATACAAATATGTAGAAAATATTAACATTCAAACTAAGTCTTCATTATAATTATTATCACACTATTTATTAGAAATAGTGAGGACTACTACTGATCTAACTCGGACCATCACTCTGTCCCCCAACTAGTTCCTGCGATATTCTCATTCCCTGAAGAGGACAATAAATAAAAAAAGGGTGAGCTCAACTAGTCTAGTAAAGAATATTATGACTAAGATAATGAAAAAAAAATTATCGTTAGTTTTCAAAAATTCAAATAAAATATTATTGACAACAAGTTTTAGATCAATATTCGCAGCGGAAATAACCATTCATTAGAAGAGTTAAGTAGAGAATGAAGTCTACTATCTTCTATGATTTAAAAGTTCATCATCAATATTTTATCCCTGTAACATCAATCAATATATATCTCAAATCAGATATTCATCTTTGCACTACGGGCCAAAGATATTTATTTGTATCACCAGTGGTCATGTTCATTTCAACATCTGTCCATCTTTGCACTACGGCCAAAGATATTCATCAGGTAATCATTCATCTTTGCTCTATAGGCCAAAGATATTCAGTTATATCACCTTTTAGGACTGAGGATGATGAAAAATATTTTAAAGAACGAATCCAGTGAGATAAAGGACAAAGATTAAGGATTCGTATTTTATCCAATTCAAAAATATTTCGTAATAATCAATTGTGGAGAAAAATTCAAGAATAAAGCTCAAAACTTAGATCCAATCAAAGATAGGAACCTTAACAAGCAACTTGGACAAATAGAAAAAAATTAATTTTTTTGTGAATAGTGTCGTATACGTGAATAGTAACCTCGACGAAAAAAGTAAGAATTTTATAATAAAATTCATGACAATATTTTGACATAATGATATTGAAAAGAATAACATCATTTACGAAAGAAAATAACATCCCTTACCTCAAAAAAATAGTCTTCTGACTGGAATATCGGATATAAGGCTGAAGAAAACTTGCACTGAATAGCAACACTCAAAGTATCTAAACACTCACAAAAATACGCTCGATATTATATAGAGAGAAAACTTCTGATTCTGTTGTGATTTTTAATTCTAACCTAAGCATCCTATTTATAGGAAAAACTTAGGATGCCAAAGTAGACTTTTGCGCCGCGCGGCTTCTCCCAGCACACCTCGTGAGAAAAAAAATCAGCATTTTCCAATAAATGACAAAAGTGGGGCCCACCATTTTATTTTAAAAAATATTTATTTTCTGAGGCTTCAATAATTCATAATAAATAGCCCTTTTGTCAGAAAAATACAAATTCTATATCGTTTTTATAGGAAATTTAATTCTCTACAATTTTGTAGAAGGAATTTTTTTCAAATTCCAAACATAAATTATCCGAAATTCATAAACTGATGATTTTTCACACTAAAATACTGATAAAAACACATCAGCACTAATTCCTTCTTTTATATCTACAAAATAAATATTTTTTTATCATATAAATCAATAATTAATTATTCACAAATAATATTACAGAACTACAATATTGACAACCAGGTCGTTCACAGGAAAGAGAGGGCCTTCCGATAAGAATTTCTCTTTACTGGCGCGCAATTAAATAACCCCTCCTAGACAGAACTGTAGGGTTTTCGGCACATAAACGCAGCGAAAATTAAAATTTTTTGAAACCCTAAAACAGGATCCATGCGAAAACATTTTAATTCAGAGGTTAAGATATGTTTTACCGATTATTCCAGCCTGAAAGGAGACGATGGAGATTCTGGAACTGCTTCGAATCCTCAACGCAATCCAACGGAACTGCGCCTCTATGGTATCCACACGAACGTCCCGCGAATCGTCACACGATCTGCAGCAAGGAAAGCTGCGGTACTAGCCGCCAAGGATCTGAATTTTTTTTAAAA
Source organism: Panax stipuleanatus (assembly GCA_020205555.1). Taxonomy (NCBI): domain Eukaryota; kingdom Viridiplantae; phylum Streptophyta; class Magnoliopsida; order Apiales; family Araliaceae; genus Panax; species Panax stipuleanatus. The sequence continues at coordinate 145,305,197 of CM035121.1, read as the reverse complement.
TTTTCTCTCTAGTCTCTCTCTAAGAGCGGCTAGGGTTTTGATATCGATAATACCCTAAACGGCTAATATATCATATATATAGCAGTTAAAGGAATTAACCAAAACCTAATCCAATTAGAAATATAAAATCCGAATTTATATATATATATATATATTATATCTTAATTAAGTCTTACTTAATTAATATACATATATATATATATATATACAAATTATCCTATTAATTTAAATTCATAATTTAAATACTATCAATCATATTGATATATTTAAATCCATACAATTTAAATTAATTCCCTTTTAATTACGTTCTAAGTGTGTGACCCTATAGGTTATTATTATGTTGGCAATAATTTTAAAATCATATTATAAAATTATAAACAGTGAGCGGCATCTAGTAATGCATCACTGCTACCCAAATAATAATAAGATCGGTGATTCGATATAACCTTTTCGTGACCAATGTTTCAATGTAATTTAATCCTTTTAACCTTGACATCCTAGATTAAACTCGAGGCATGGAATGTGTCATCCTCTTCATAATTTAATCTGAGTTTTCTTGATCGATGAGTAGACTATATGAAACAAATCACTATTTGAGCATGGCCATGCATTTCATAGTCCTACTCAATCAAGAGGCCTATGGATATCACCCCTAATATATTGGAGGGTTAAATTCCATCTAGATCACTCATATTCCTCACACGATTCATGATATACCCAATAATCACCTTTATCGTCCACCTATTAAAGGTGGCCTTTGATGATATCAAAGTACATAAATTCTCGTGTAGTAATATAGTGATTTCAGGTCGGAGGATCATTACATCATTGTCACTATGAGAATTGCTTATGACACTTTGCATAATGCTCCACGTAGAATTCTCATGATGGGTCTGCCCAGTACATTGTTCTCTAACATGTACCTATGCATTGACTCAATATCTCATATATTTATGACCAATGAGATTTGGCCATCAGTCAATCCACATACTAGTCTCAATGTATCATTGTTGTCCCATTAACAATGACACTTGACTAGGGACATTTAAGAGTAATGATACTAATTGTAACTATATGATCTCATGTTCAAGTCACATACTTGAAGCCATATAATTTGTATCACTATTCTAAGGACTTTTATTATGTTAACATTTATATAACGCAGTAAATAAAACCATAATAAAATAATTCATTTATTCAATCAAATATAATATCAAAAAATGTTTAAACAATTACATCAAAGAATTAGCCTCTAGGGCATAAATTCTAACAAGAACGTCCTTAGACATTGTCAATAATACTATCTACTAATATTATTCAAATAATATGAATTATTGAGTTGATAATGTGAAATACTGTGCAGTGACAATTATTGAATCAATAATACAAAATATCAATGGTAGCAATTATTGAATCAATCATATAAAATAGCAACGTAGCAATTATTGATATAAAATATCAACGTAGCAATTATTAAATTAATAAAATATCATGCAATTATTGAATCAATAATATAAAATATTAAACAGTAATTACTGTAATAATAATTGAGTAAGTACCTTCTTACGTAAGAATCAATAATTCAAAATACTGTGCAATACCGTGTGCTATTGTGCAACATCGCGTATTACTGTATTTTAACCACCGGGTATTTCAACAGTACTAACGGTAACAATTACGCCGTTATTTATAAAAAGGTTATTTATGTCGCTTTCTATATCCGACAGTTATTCCGTTGTGGGACCCACAAATAGCTGCGCCGTTGTACGAATATTCCCCGACAATAAGAATATTCCACGACCAAACGAATATTCTCCGACAACAATGAATATTTTATAACCACTTGCTTATTTTGAAATATTTGCACATTTCACCCATAATTTTTCACATTTATCAAATCAACACCTTACTATTTCGAAATAATATATAAAAAAAATTAAATCTTTATTTATAAAATTCGGGGTCTTACATATTTGCTCTTTAATTGATATCTGCTTATCTAAGAAGCATAAATCTGTACTAAATCTTATCTGCTTATTTTAGAAGCAAGTTGTTGTAAAATTCTCTATAAACAGAAAAAGGGTAGAGTTAGTTTATTTTATGTACCTGTGAGAAATATAAGCAATTCTTTGACCAAGACCAAAGTCGTAGAGAGGTCAGTTGGGAGTTGGGTTTCTAGTGAACTTGTGAGGTGAGGAAGAGGTTATTGTTTCAAGACCAGATCATAAAATAGAACTGAACTCAAAAGAAAGTACAACTAAGCTTGACGAGGGAGCTGGGAGCTTGTTGTCCAAGATAGATAGTTGTGAATAGTTGGAAGTTTAGTCTATAAAACTTTGTAAAGGCTTCTCCAGCCTATTAAAGGAGTATTTATTACTGATAATAATTAGATCTCAAGTTTCAAATAGGAACTTGAGACTGGACGTAGCAACATACCAGGGGTGTCTGTTGTGAACTAGATAAATCTCTGTGCATTGTGTGATTGAATTTTTACTGACATACATATTAATTTCTAACACTGCAAATTAATTATACAAAAATTCAAAAAGGCCTAATATAATTTTTTAACCTGTAATAATCTATTCAACTCCCCCTTCTAGATTATTATTGGACTTTTAGTTATGTTTGTGCCAAACACGTCTTTCGATTTTGCATGCATTTGGATTGCGCAGTCCGATGTATGTTATGCATGTGTGACATTATTTTGACCTGCCTGTGTGATATTATTTTGACCTGCCTATGTGGCAAGGTATATTTCTGTTTTGTTTTAAGTTCGGTATGAAATGACACCCATCCATTTGATTCAATATATTATTTCGTTGTGTTAGTTTTGTTCGTTTCAGTTCATTTAATTGAGCTAACTAGTTACTTTGTTTCATTATTCTTGTAATCTATATCCGTACTGGACATTTGGCTCATGTTTTATTTTCCATCCGACAAGTAATCAGGGGGGATTAAGAGAAAGTGTGACGAGAGCTCCATGTTATCCAAATGGTTTAGCATATTTTGTTTAAGTTGTGATATATGGGTTTATTTGGAGTTGTAATAAATACTTTAGATTATGGTTTGTGATAGATATACCAAAGTCATCCAAAGCCGGGAACAAAGGCCGACTGACTCGGAAGAAATAATTTAAGTTTCTTAATTAGTGCAATAGATTTGTTCAATTATTATATTCATATTTATCTATAATCTTTCCTAGTTTGGATGATTCTGAGCATTATTGGTGAATATATATTCATGTAATTGTATCATTATAGGATGTGGAATATAATATAATTCTTCCATCTTCTCTCTTCTATTCATGGCATCAGAGCTACGATCCAAAAGCCTTCTCTACAATCCTCTAATCCCCAGTCCCTAATCTTCTTATCTCCAATGACCACTATAAACAACCAACTTGTCATTCCTAATTCCCAAGAACCCACCAAACCTCTCATTATGGTCACTATCCACGTACAACTCCATCAAACTTACGACCACCAATTCCCTCTTTTAGAAACTTTAAATTGAAGCAATTCTCATTGGTTACGATCTGTAAAAATTTATTGATGGTTCTAATCTTGCCCCACCTGAAAAGATCACCAAAGACAATAAGGAAGATCAAATCCTGAGCACACCACGTGGGTTCGCCAACTGATTTTGGCGCCCTCGTTGGAACTCTTTCACCCTCTTTTATCCTTATCATAACTCAATCTAAAACATTTCAAGAGTTCTGGCAGGTTTTGACCAATACGTATGCTCGACCCACTCGAGGCCAAATCAAAGACCAACTCAAACGAATCACCAAGGTCGCACTAACCATATCCGATTACATGAAATCCATCAAAGCTCGTACGTGCCGATGAACTCGCTGTCCTCGGAAAACCTATGGATCAAAAAGATCTTATTGAAAAAATTCTCGATGGACTTGATGATGAATATCAATTTTTTATTGATGCCGTCAATGGTCGTGAGACCACCATATCGTTTGATGAACTCTATGAAAAGCTCATCAACAAAGAGCTTACTCTTCGACAAAAGACCAGACCATCACACCTTCCTGCCACGGCCAACCCAAAAAATACCAAAACCAAATATGGGCCTCCTAAAAACTGTTTCTCCTCCTTCTCTGCGAAGACTAGTCATGGTGAACAAAAATTTCCTCCGGATGGTTGTGTCTCCCCTCGCCAGTTTCTTGGTCGCTGTCAATGATGGAGTACCAAGGGGCACGTACTTGCTAATTGTCCTAGTTTTTGCCAAGCACAACAAAATATGTAACCACCATTGCATTTGGGGAATCAATGGCAACCTCGTCCCTCAAACTCGTGGCAACCACGTCCTAACACCTCATGGTAGTCACGTCCATCTCAACCTCAAGCCTATGTTGCCACCGTAGATAACACCACTAATCCCAATTGGCTTCTAGACAGTAGTGCCTCTCATCATGTCACATCTGATCTCCACAATCTCTCCTATCACACACCATATGATGGCACTTATGATATTATTATTGGTAACGGCACGGGACTCTCTATTTCCCACACTGGTTCAACCTCTCTTACTAATCCCTCTCAATTCCTTTACTTTATCTAATGTGTTATTTGTACCTTCAATACAAAAGAATCTTATTTCATTATATTAATTTTGTCATTCTAATAAGACATCCAATGAATTCTTACCATCTTCCTTTTCTGTAAAGGATCTATGCATGGGGAAAATTCTTTTGCAGGGTACAACTAAGGATGGTGTCTATGAGTGGCCGGCAGTCCCCACTTCTTCGACTTCTCCACTTCTTACCTTTTCCAGTGTCAAAACCACCTTGTCCGCATGGCACCATAGACAGGGTCATCCATCTGCAATTATTTTTAAGCATATTATGTCTTTAAGTTAGATTGTTCCAATGTATCTGATAAAAATTCTCAAAGTAATTCTTGTCATTGTAATAAAAGTCATAAATTGGCATTCTCTATTTCAACCATCTCTTCTTCATCACCTCTTGAAATTTGTTTTCTGATGTCTGGACTTCTCCTTTCTATTCAATTGATGGCTACAAGTACTATGTTACCTTTGTAGATCATTTCACTAAATACACTTGGCTTTATCCCTTAAAACGGAAATCACATGTGTTTGATGTTTTTGTTCGATTCAAAGATCTTGTTGAAAATCAGTTCAACCGCAAAATTCTTATACTCTATTCTGATAAAGGAGGGGAATATCAAACTCTCACAGGTTTCTAGCCACCAATGGCATCAACCATCTCACCTCTCCACCTCACACACCCGAGCACAATGGGTACTATTGGAACGTCATCACCGTTATATAGTGGAAATCGGGTTGTCTCTCATGTCTCATGCATTAATGCCCTTAACCCACTAGTCCTACGCCTTTTCCACTGCTGTGTATATATGATATCCTTGGCTACGGTCCTACAGGCCTTATAAACTTGCTCTACGGTCATCACCATGTGTCTTCATCAGATATTCATTCACCCAAAGTGCCTATCTCTACCTTAACACGTGCACCTCACGCATATTCACGTCCCGTCATGTAAAGTTTTTTGAGTATGTATTTCCGTTTTCCTCCCTTAGCACTGCTAGTGAGCATCCCATGTCCGTCTCCCCTTCTGAATGATGACTTATGACACTGTCGGTCCTTGACATGCTGTCCTCAGATGTTGACCCTGCCACCACATCTAACTAAAATACATCACCTCAATCCCCTACCAACTTCTCATCATCACCCACTATTGTTGAACCCGCACGTACATCTACTCCCTTTACTACTACCCAACCAGCCTCTCCTATCGCCACTCCTCCGCGCATTATTTTCACTCGATCCAAACGTAATATCCACAAACCCATCCCCAAGCTAAATCTCTCAGCCCAACTCCACCATAATCTTAATACTCATGAACCCACAACTATCATCCAAGCCCTAAAAGATCCCAAATGGCGACAAGCCTTGCCCACAGAATATAATGTTCTTGTTCAAAATGGTATATGGGAACTGGTTCCTTCCGATCCCTACCAGAATTCCGTTGGCTGTAATTGATTTTTTGCACCAAGTACTTGTCTGATGGTTCTGTCGACAAGTACAAGGCACGTTTAGTTGCAAAAGGCTTTCATCAACATCCTGGAATTGAATTCCATAACATATACAGCCCCCGATTGTCAAACTAACCACTATTCATTTGGTTCTCAATATTGCAGTCAGTCACGACTGGCCTCTCGATAGCTTAATGCCAATAACGCCTTTCTTCAAGGCACTTTATCTGAAGATGTATTCTTGGCACAACCATAGTGTGACGCCCCCAGAATAGGTCCAGTCAACCCAACCCATTCTGAGTCGCCAAATACATGGTACCGAATTCAAATACAATCTTTTATATCACACGGTCGTGCAAAATACGACCACACAACTGTCAGTGTCAATACAAATATGTAGAAAATATTAACATTCAAACTAAGTCCTCATTACAATTATTATCACACTATTTATTAGAAATAGTGAGGACTACTACTGATCTAACTCGGACCATCACTCTGTCCCCCGACTAGTTCCTGCGACATTCTCATTCCCTGAAGAGAACAATAGATAAAAAGGGTGAGCTCAACTAGCCCAGTAAAAAAAATATTATGATTAAGATAATATAAAATAAATTATCGTTAGTCTTCAACAATTCAGATAAAATATTATAGACAACAAGTTTTAGATCAATATTCGCAGCGGAAATAACCATTCATTAGAAGAGTTAAGTAGAGAATGAAGTCTACTATCTTCTATGATTTAAAAGTCCATCATCAATATTTTATCTCTGTAACATCAATCAATATATATCTCAAATCAGATATTCATCTTTGCACTACGGGCCAAAGATATTCATTTGTATCACCAGTGGTCATATTCATTTCAACACCTGTCCATCTTTGCACTACGGCCAAAGATATTCATCAGGTAATCATTCATCTTTGCTCTACATACCAAAGATATTTAGTTATATCACCTTTTAGGACTGAGGATGTTGAAAAATATTTTAAAAAACGAATCTAGTGAGATAAAGGACAAAGATTAAGGATTCGTATTTTAGTTTATCCAATTCAAAAATACTTCGTAATAATTAATTGTGGAGCAAAATTCAAGAATAAAGCTTAAAACTTAGATCCAATCAAAGATAGGAACCTTAACAAGCAACTTGGACAAATAGAAAAAAAAATTAATTTTTTCGTGAATAATGTCGTATACGTGAATAATGTCGTATATGTGAATAGTAATCCCGACGAAAAAAGTAAGAATTTCATAATAAAATCCATGACAATATTTTGACATAATGATATTGAAAAGAATAACATCATTTACGAAAGAAAATAACATCCCTTACCTCAAAAGAATAGTACTTCTGACTGGAATATCGGATATAAGGCTGAAGAAAATTTTCACTGAATAGCAACACTCAAAGTATCTAAATACTCACAAAAATACGCTCGATATTATAGAGAGAGAAAATTTCTGATTCTGGTGTGATTTTCAATTCTAACCTAAGCACCCTATTTATAGGAAAAGCTTAGGATGCCAAAGTAGACTTTTGCACCGGCGGCTTCTCCCAGCACACTTCGTGAGAAAAAAATCAGCATTTTTCAAGCAATGACAAAAGTGGGGCCCACCATTTTATTTTTAAAAAATATTTATTTTCCAAAACTTCAATAATTCATAATAAATAGCCCTTTTGTCAGAAAAATACAAATTCTATGTCCTTTTCATAGGAAATTTAATTCTCTACAACTTTGTAGAAGGAAGTTTTTCTAAATTCCAAACATAAATTATCCAAAATCTATAAACGGATGATTTTTCACACCAAAATACTGATGAAAACACATCAGCACTAATTTCTTCTTTTATATCCACAAAATAAATATTTTTTTATCATATAAATTAATAATTAATTATTCACAAATAATATTACAGAACTACAATATTGACAACCAGGTCGTTATCAAGAAAGAGGGGGCCTTCCGATAAGGATTTCTCCTTACTGGCGCGCAATTAAATAACCCCTCCTAGACAGAACTTTCTTAGACATTATCAATAATGCTATCTACTAATATTATTCAAATAATATGAATTATTGAGTTGATAATGTGAAATACTGTGCAGTGACAATTATTGAATCAAAAATACAAAATATCAACGGTAGCAATTATTGAATCAATCATATAAAATAGCAACGTAGCAATTATTGATATAAAATATCAACGTAGCAATTATTAAATCAATAAAATATCATGCAATTATTGAATCAATAATATAAAATATTGAATAGTAATTACTATAACAATAATTGAGTAAGTGCCTTCTTACGTAAGAATCAATAATTTAAAATACTGTGCAATACCGTGTGCTACTGTGCAACACCGCGTATTACTGTATTTTAACCATCGGGTATTTTAACAGTACTAACGGTAACAACTACGCCATTATTTATAAAAAGGTTATTTCTGTCGCTTTCTATATCTGACAGTTATTCCGTTGTGGGGCCCACAAATAGCTGCGCCGTCGTACGAATATTCTCCGACAACAAGAATATTCCACGACCAAACGAATATTCTCCGACAACAATGAATATTTTATAACCACTTGCTTATTTTGAAATATTTTCACATTTCACCCATAACTTTTCACATTTATCAAATCAACACCTTACTATTTTGAAATAATATATAAAGAAAATTAAATCTTTATTAATAAAATTCGGGGTCTTACATCCTCCCTTCCTTATAAAATTTCGTCCTCAAAATTGACGTACGTACCTGGTATGTCGAAAAGGTGAGGATACCTCGCTTTCATTTCCGATTCTAACTCCCAGGTCATTTTCTTAATAGCATGGTTTCTCCATAAAACTTTAACTTGAGGTATAATTTTTGAGCTTAGGACATGCTCTTTCCTATCCAAAATCTTGACAGGTACCTCCTCATACGTTAAATCTTCAGCTATCTCGTCATGTTCTAACTCAATAATGTGGTTTGGATCTTTCACATATTTACGCAACACAGATATGTGAAAAATATTTTGAACACGAGACATGCTTGGAGGCAAAGCGAGTCTATAGGCCACATTTCCTACTCGGTCAAGGATCTCAAATGGACCAATGAATCGTGGGTTGAGCTTTTCTCTCTTCCCGAATCTCGTAACTCCTTTCCATGGAGCAACACGTAACAATACATGATCCCCAACATTAAATTCCACGTCCTTTCGATGAAGATCCGCATAACTCTTTTGTCGATCTTGTGCGGTTTGTATCCGTTGCCGGATCAGTTGAATCTTTTCTGTAATCATATGTACCAACTCCTGGTCCCAATAATATTGTTTCACCCACCTCATCCCAGCATACTGGAGAACGACACTTTCTCCCATACAACGCTTCGAATGGAGCTACGCCTATACTTGCTTGATAATTGTTATTGTAGAAGAATTTCACCAATGGTAAGTACTTATCCCAACTCCCTTTGAAGTCTAGAACACAGAGACTCAATAGATCTTCAAGAGTTTGAATAGTCCTTTCTGATTGTCCGTCTGTTTGAGGATGATAAGCCGAACTGAATCATAAATCCGTGCCCATAGCTTTCTGCAAACTGATCCAAAATCGTGAAGTAAATCTGGGGTCACGATCTGAAACTATGGATACTGGCATGCCATGCAATCTCACAATCTCATTCACGTACATATGAGCAAAACTGTTCAAGGGAATAAGTCTCCCGTATCGGCAAGAAATGAGCAGACTTGGTTAATCTATCAACAATAACCCAAATCGCATCTATGCTTTGAGAAACCTTGGAAAGACCCGTAACGAAATCAATCGTAATGTGTTCCCACTTCTATTTCGAAATCTCCAGTGGTTGCAATGGACCCTTTGGCACTTGATGCTCCGCCTTGACACGTTGACACATTAAACACCTCGAGATAAACTCCACGATCTCTCTCTTCATATTGCTCCACCAAAATGTATATCGAAGATCACGATACATTTTAGTACTCCCAGGATGGATTGCAAATGGTGTGTTGTGTGCCTCCATCATGATTCTATACTTCGAGTCAAAATCGTTAGGAACACAAAGTTTGGAGTTGACTCGAAGTATTCCCTCTTCATCGGTTCTTGCTTTTGGAATGACACCTTCTTGCACCTTCTTCTTCATCTTCATCAGCTCCGGATCCGTAGCTGGAGCAGCTTTAACTTTATCAATCAAAGTTGGTTCTATGCGTATACTTGACACCATCGCCCTCGTTCCAGCATATGATCTTCTACTCAACGCGTCAGCTACCACGGTCGCTTTTCCAGGATGGTATGGATGGTATGATCGTAATCTTTCAACAGCTCAAGCTAACGTCGTTGTCGCATGTTGAGTTCCTTTTGAGTGAAAAAATATTTAAGGCTCTTATGATTCGTATAAATCTCCACTTTCCCCCCGTACAGGTAGTGTCTCCAGATCTTCAATGCGAAAACGACTGCTGCCAATTCTAGATCATGAGTAGGATAATTCCTCTCATATTCTTTGAGTTGTCGCGAGGCATAGGCTATGGCTTTCCCATGTTGCATGAGAACACATTCTAACCCTTTTCCTGAAGCGTCGCTGTAAATGACAAATCCATCCGAACCAGATGGTATCGTCAGAACAGGTGCTGAAATAAGTCTCCTCTTGAGCTCTTGGAAGCTCTTCTCGCATTCCTCGCTCCAAATGAATTTTGTATCTTTCCGAGTCAACTGAGTTAATGGAGTAGCGATTCGAGAAAATTTCTCTACGAACCTCCGATAATAACCAACTAAGCCCAGAAAGCTTCGTACTTTGGTCACCGACTTAGGTTGCTCCCAGCTTTGTATTGCTTCAATCTTCGCTGGGTCAACAGATACTCCACGTTTCGATACCACGTGCCCAAGGAATGCTACTTCCTCAAGCCAAAACTCGCATTTCTTTAGCTTGGCATATAACTTATTTTCATGAAGCTTTTGAAGTACCAACTTCATATGGTGCTCATGATCTTCACGGCTTTTAGAATAAATGAGGATGTCATCAATAAAGACAACCACAAATTGATCTAAATACTCCTTGAATACACGGTTCATCATATCCATGAAAGCAGCAAGAGCATTAGTTAATCCAAAAGACATGACTAGGAATTCATAATGCCCGTACCGAGTTCTGAAGGCAGTCTTCGGAATATCCTTAGTTTTAATCTTCAGCTGATGATATCCAGAACGAAGATCGATCTTTGAAAAGAATTGTGCTCCTTGAAACTGGTCGAACAAGTCATCAATACGAGGTAGCGGATACCTATTCTTGATGGTGACATGGTTCAACTCCCGATAGTCAATACAAAGTCGCATACTCCTGTCTTTCTTCTTTACGAATAAAACATGAGCACCCCAAGGAGACGTACTAGGACGAATAAAACCGATGTCTAACAATTCCTGTAATTTGACCTTTAACTCCTGAAGTTCAATAGGAGCCATTCGATATGGGGATTTAGAAATGGATTTTGTACCGGGTTCAAGGTCAATAAAGAATTCAACTTCACGTTCTAGGGGGTAGACCGGGAAGTTCTTCGGGAAATACATCAGGAAACTCATTAACAACGGAAATATTATTCAGATCTGACGTATTTTGGTTTAGACCAGTGACATGAACTAAGAAAGCTTGACATCTGTTTTTCAATAAACGAATAGCTTTGTGACTTGAAATGATATTGACTGATTTTAGTGGTTTGGATTCGCACAACAGGTTGATTAGGAATATGAAAACTAACAACCTTACGAAAACAATCAATTTTGGCATGGTAAGTGGTTAACCAGTCAATTCCTAAAATTACGTCAAATGCAAGTATTTTCAAAGATATAAGATCGACAGGTAAGGTAAGGGTACCAATCTGAATCAAGCAAGATTTGTAAACTATGGATGTAACAAAGGTTTTTCCCAACGGAGTTTCAACAGATAAGTCAAAGTCTAATTTATCAGAAGTCCAGTTCAAACGTTGAGCACAAGCAGGTGAAATAAAAGAATGGGTAACACCGGTGTCTAACAAGGTGTAAACTTCGCAAGAGTTTATGATTCTCGTGTGGATTCCTCGCGTTTTGGTTGCACGTTCTCCTGGTTGGTGATTAAAGGTATTTCCACAGTCTCATTCACTTCATTGTTAACATTCTCAGCTGCCATTCTCAAATACTGCCATAAAACAAGGGTTAATTAAACAAATTAACATATCACATAACAACCCTATGCTCCGACTGACCAATTAAATACCACATAAGCTTAGGTAGGACACACTAGCGAAAGATTTACTCGTCTCTCCCTTCTAGTTCTATTCCCAGATCTCCGCCAGAGATCATATCCTTAAGCTCTGATACCAACTGTGATGCCCCCAGAATAGGTTCAGTCAACCCAACCCATTCTGAGTCGCCAAATACATGATACAGAATTCAGATACAATCTTTTATATCACACGGTCGTGCAAAATACGACCACACAACTGTCAGTGTCAATACAAATATATAAAAAATATCAACATTCAAACTAAGTCCTCATTACAATTATTATCACACTATTTATTAGAAATAGTGAGGACTACTACTGCTCTAACTCGGACCATCACTTTGTCCCCCGACTAGTTCCTGCGACATTCTCATTCCCTGAAGAGGACAATAGATAACAAGGGTGAGCTCAACTAGCCCAGTAAAAAGAATATTATGATTAAGATGATGGAAAATAAATTATCGTTAGTCTTCAACAATTCAGATAAAATATTATTGACAACATGTTTTAGATCAATATTCGCAGCGGAAATAACCATTCATTAGAAGAGTTAAGTAGAGAATGAAGTCTACTATCTTCTATGATTTAAAAGTCCATCAACAATATTTTATCCTTGTAACATCAATCAATATATATCTCAAATCAGATATTCATCTTTGCATTACGGGCCAAAGATATTCATTTGTATCACTAGTGGTCATGTTCATTTCAACACCTGTCCATCTTTGCACTACGGCCAAAGATATTCATCAGGTAATCATTCATCTTTGCTCTACAGGCCAAAGATATTCAGTTATATCACCTTTTAGGACTGAGGATGATGAAAAATATTTTAAAAATCGAATCCAGTGAGATAAATGACAAAGATTAAGGATTCGTATTTTAGTTTATCCAATTCAAAAATACTTCGTAATAATCAATTGTGGAGCAAAATTCAAGAATAAAGCTTAAAACTTAGATCCAATCAAAGATAGGAACTTTAACAAGCAACTTGGACAAATAGAAAAAAAATCGTGAATAGTGTCGTATACGTGAATAGTAATCCCGACGAAAAAAGTAAGAATTTCATAATAAAATCTATGACAATATTTTGACATAATGATATTGAAAAGAATAACATCATTTAGGAAAGAAAATAACATCCCTTACCTCAAAAGAATAGTACTTTTGACTGGAATATCGGATATAAGGCTGAAAAAAACTTGCCCTGAATAGCAACACTCAAAGTATCTAAATACTCACAAAAATACGCCCGATATTATAGAGAGAGAAAACTTCTGATTCTGGTGTGATTTTCAATTCTAACCTAAGCACCCACCCCATTTATAGAAAAAGCTTAGGATGCCAAAGTAGACTTTTGCACCGACGGCTTCTCCCAGCACACCTCGTGAGAAAAAAATCAGCATTTTCCAAGTAATGACAAAAGTGGGGCCTACTATTTTATTTTAAAAAAATATTTATTTTCCAAAACTTCAATAATTCATAATAAATAGCCCTTTTGTCAGAAAAATATAAATTCTATGTTTTTTTCATAGGAAATTTAATTCTCTACAAGTTTGTAGAAGGAAGTTTTTCTAAATTCCAAACATAAATTATCCGAAATCCATAAACGGATGATTTTCCACACCAAAATACTGATAAAAACACATCAGCACTAATTCCTTCTTTTATATACATAAAATAAATATTTTCTTATCATATAAATTAATAATTAATTATTCAAAAATAATATTACAGAACTACAATATTGACAACCAGGTCGTTCCCAGGAAAGAGGGGGCCTTCCGATAAGAATTTTTCCTTACTGGCGCGCAATTAAATAACCCCTCCTAGACATAACTTCCTTAGACATTGTCAATAATGCTATCTACTAATATTATTCAATTAATATGAATTATTAAGTTGATAATGTGAAATACTGTGCAGTGACAATTATTGAATCAATAATACAAAATATCAACGGTAGCAATTATTGAATCAATCATATAAAATAGCAACGTAGCAATTATTGATATAAAATATCAATGTATCAATTATTGAATCAATAAAATATCATGCAATTATTGAATCAATAATATAAAATATTGAACAATAATTACTGTAACAATAATTGAGTAAGTGTCTTCTTACGTAAGAATCAATAATTCAAAATACTGTGCAATACCGTGTGCTACTAGTGCAACATCGCGTATTACTGTATTTTAACCACCGGGTATTTCAACAGTACTAACGGTAACAACTACGCCGTTATTTATAAAAAGATTATTTCTGTCGCTTTCTATATTCGACAGTTATTCCGTTGTGGGGCCCATAAATAGCTGCGCCGTCGTACGAGTATTCCCCGACAACAAGAATATTCCACGACCAAACGAATATTCCCCGACAAAATGAATATTTTATAACCACTTGCTTATTTTGAAATATTTACACATTTTACCCATAACTTTTCACATTTATCAAATCAACACCTTACTATTTCGAAATAATATATAAAGAAAATTAAATCTTTATTTATAAAATTCAGGGTCTTACACATAGGGTTTTATTGATCCAGATTACCCTCATCATGTCTGCATGCTTCGTAAGGCCATCTACGACCTCAAACAAGCTCCCCGATCTTGGTATCATGAGCGTCGTCAGTTTCTTCTCATAACTGGATTTGTGAACTCTAATGAGGACACATCCCTATTTATATTTCATATAAAACCCCAAATTTTATGAAATAAAAGTATTCAATTTTTCTTATAAATATATTCTATTCAGTAAATGGTTAAATTGATAAAAGGTTAAAGTTAAGGGTGATATGTGCAAATTTTACAAAGTAAGCAAGTTATCATAAAATATTCGTTGTGTCAGGGAATATTCGTTTGGTCGGAGAATATTCTTGGGGAATATTCGTACAACGGCACAATCATTGGTGGACCCCACAACAGAATAATTGTCGGATATAAAAAGCGACAAAAATAACCTTTTTATAAAAATAACGGCAAAACTTTTACCGTTAAACTTTTGAAATAATCGGTGATAAAAGTACAGTAATACGCGTTGTTCAATAGTGGTACGCGGTATTGCACAGTATCTCTGATTATTGATGCTTACGTAAGAAGTCACTCAGTATTCAATAATTACCACAGTAGTTGCTGCATAGTATCTCATATTATTGATTCAATTATTGTCACAGTATCATTTGCACAATACTTTATATTATTAAATCAATAATTGCAACGACACAGTTACTTATATTATTATTTGCATTATTAACAATGTTTAGAAAATTTGTCGAGCAAATGGGTTAGGTTATTTAATTGTGTGCCAATAAAAAAAAATCTTATCGAAAAACCCTCTCTTTCCTGGGAACGATCTTGTTGTCAATATTGTGAATTATAATATTAATGATGAATAGTTATTGAAAGAGTAAAAATGTGTGGATTAAAGATAAGTGAATTGTGGTAGATATTTATTCAATTTTTGATATAAATAAAGGGTTTGTCATGAGGCGTTTGTTATAAGTTTGGCTTATTATTCTATGGGGAGACGTGCTAATTTTATGGACCGTCGGTTGAAGTTTTAATAGTAAATCAATATGGACCGTCGGTTGAACCTTTAATAGTAAATCAATATGGACCGTCGGATTAAAGTTTTAATAGTAAATCAATCTGGAACGTCCGTGAATCAGTTACTATTTAGTCTATTTTCCTATAAATAGAAGCTCATTCCTTCCTTCTTTTTTACAAATTCACTAAGCTATAGAGAGAAACTATAGAGAGAGAATAAGAGAAAAAGAAGAAGAGTATTCTGCTACTACACTATTGCAGTACACAACCTCCTACTAAGGTAAAAGTTGTTATTTTTTTTCAATACTCGTAAGGGTTGTCATTCTATTCCTTATTAAGCTGTGAGAATAACCTGTCTACGCAGACTACCGCATGCTTGGTGAATAACCCTTCGTATTCATTCTTTATTAAGTTATGGAAATAACCTATCTACGCGGACTACCGCATGCCTGGTGAATAACCATTCGTATTCATTCTTTATTAAAGTTGTGAAAATAATCTGTCTACGCGGATTACCGCATGACGGGTGAAAATCCATTTGTAATTTCGTATATTATTTTATTTCATATTCTTAAATCTAAACTTACTATGGTAAGTATTGCTTCTATAATTTTTGAAATGATTAGAAATTTTTTAAGGTTTTCGCTTCATCTAATATCATTTCACTGGAATATTGGTCCGAACTTTCTTATTAAATTTCAACTTTTCATGTCGGGGTACTATTCATTCGGGAATTCACGATAAAATTGGTTTCTTTTTCTGTTCAAATTATCTTTTATTTATACCAGAGTACTATTCATCTGGGGTACTATTCATATCAGAGTACTATTCATCCGGGATAATATTCATGCCGGAGTACTATTCACGACGAAATTTAGTTTTTTTCCTTTGTTTAAATTATCTTTTATGAAACTTATTCTTAAAGTTGAATTCATGCTTTTATTTTCATGTTGACAATTTGGACATTATTGAACTATGCATAAATTAAATTATAAATCTTTATTATTTGTCCTTGATCTCACTTGATTCATTCCTTATATCATTTTCATAATCCTTAGACTTAAATTATAGTTAAAGTTATCTTTGGTCCTTAGTGCAAAGATGAACTGTTGATTGATGAATATATTTGGCATTTGTAGCAAAGATGAAATGTTGATTGGTATAATCATGGCAATTGATTTTATAGTTGTATATCTTTAGCTCGTAGTTCAAAGATGGACTATTGATTGGCATGACCATTGGTTTTACAGTTGTATGTTTTTGACCCGTAGTGCAAAGATAGACTGTTAGTTGGCAAGATCATGACCATTGATATTATAGTTGAATATCTTTGGCCCATAGTGCAAAGATAGATAATTAATTGATATGACCATGACCATTGTTGTTACGTTTGAAGGTCTTTGGTGTAAGGTGTAAAGACGATATGATTATTAAGTGTTTTTAGCCTTTGTGTCAAGGACATTGAGTGAAAATTCTATTAAGCCTTTGTGGTAAGGAGAAACTGTTGATTTACATGATTATGAACATGAATTGTGAATTAATATAACCATAATCTTTAGTGTTACAGGTAAAGACAGATGATGAAAATTATCTTCGTCTTGGGTGTAAAGAGGAATTTATCAACATAATTATGATCATGAACTATTTACATGATTGTGGGCAGGAACTGTTGATTGATGTTACCGGGATAAAATATTATTGGCAAACTTTTAACATGGAGAAGATAATAAACATTATGGTCTATTTGACTCTTCTAATGGATTGTTCGTTCCGCTACAGTGGTTGATCTAAAACTTGTTGTCTATTATATTCTGTCAGATTTTCACTGTTGAAGACTAAGGATAATTCAGTCTTTATTCTCTTAGTCATGATATTCTTTATTGGGCTAGTTGAGCTCACCCTTTTCCTTTTGGTTTCATTGTTCTTCTCAAGAAATGA
Source organism: Panax stipuleanatus (assembly GCA_020205555.1). Lineage (NCBI taxonomy): Eukaryota > Viridiplantae > Streptophyta > Magnoliopsida > Apiales > Araliaceae > Panax > Panax stipuleanatus. Next base: position 145,287,427 of record CM035121.1, on the reverse strand, counting down.
GAGTGAAGCTAGACTAGTCGAGGAGTGAAGTAATGATCCAAGTTAGTAACCATAATGTTTCAAGTTAGTGGTTGTTCTCATCAAATTATAAGATAGGACGACAAGCTGATAGGTGCCATTGTGAGGTGCTATTCAAGGTTGGGATATGAGTCACAGTTGAAAGAGTGTGTTGTCACTATCATACAAGATGTCTAACCACATACAAATTAGTGTTATCATAAGGTATGGTTGTGCACATTCACTTGCCGATTATATCTATGAGCACTACCTATATAATCTTGGAGTATGGTTGGAATATAATCCTCAGTTTGAAATAATGGAGATAATTATATATATGGCAAGAAGATACACATCATTGGAATGAACAGGATAGTAATCTTGTCGTTCTTCTTTGGGATCTATTGGGTCAACCAAGGTTAATTCTCAAGTCCTATAATATCTATTATAACTTAGAAGCATGGCTTCCCATGTACGAAGGTTTCCTTGAGCATTTTCCAAAGATTTTAATTCTAAAATAGTTATTGACTGTACCTTTATGTAAAATATAATTGGTTTGGAGTGTGAGTACTGTTGTTATAATATTTGTATTGAAACTCACAGTTTATTTGTGGTTGTATTTTGCACGACAGAGTAATATTTGTAAATAGGAGGTTTGTATTTGAATTCTGTAGTTTGTATTTTGGCGACTCAAAATGGGTTGTCTGGACCTACTTTGGGGGCGTCACATTTCATGCTAACAACACTATCATCTATTTTCTCATTTATGTAGATGATATTATTATCACAGGTAACAATACAAAGGTTGCTCATCAGTTCATACACCATTTATCTCAACACTTCTCACTAAATGATCTTGAACCGTTATCTTATATTCTTGGTGTTGAAGTATTGCCTCACAACAATGGGCTTTTTCTCTGCTAGTGCAAATATATTCTTTACCTTCTCAGTCATTTTCGCATGACTGATGCTTAGCTGGTTACGACACCACTGGCCACCACTCCCTCTCTCACCTCACACTTTGGCTCTGATATTTCCACTCCCACATAGTATCGCACCCTTATTGGCAGCCTTCAATATTTGTCACTCACACAGCCTAACATTGCCTACACGGTGAAAAAAGTATCTCAATTTATGCACCAATCGACAACGGATCATTGGCAAACAACCATATGTCTTATACGTTATCTTTGTGGAACGCTTGATCATGGTATTACTTTGCATCGCCGATCAACCCTGGTTCTTCACGCGTTCTCAGATGCAGACTGATGATGAGTTGGTTAGAAACCTATAAATTTAGAGTCTCTTAACTTGAAATATTGCGATTTTTTGGGTATTGTGTAGGGGTTTTCGGCACATAAACGCAGCGGAAATTAAAATTTTTCGAAACCCTAAAACAGGATCCATGCGAAAACATATTAATTCAGAGGTTAAGATATGTTTTACCGATTATTCAAGCCTGAAAGGAGACGAAGGAAATTCTGGAACTGCTTCGAATCCTCAACGCAATCCAACGGAACTGCGCCTCTACGGTATCCACACGAACGTCCCGCGAATCGTCACACGATCTGCAGCAAGGAAAGCTGCGGTACTAGCAGCCAAGGATCTGGACTTTTTTGAAATTTTTCTCTCTAGTCTCTCTCTAAGAGCGGCTAGGGTTTTGATATCGATTAATACCTTAGACGGCTGATATATCATATATATAGCAGTTAAAGGAATTAACCAAAACCTAATCCAATTAGAAATATAAAATCCGAATTTATATATATATATATATATATATATATATTATATCTTAATTAAGTCTTACTTAATTAATATACATATATATATATATATATACAAATTATCCTATTAATTTAAATTCATAATTTAAATACTATCAATCATATTGATATATTTAAATCCATACAATTTAAATTAATTTCCTTTTAATTACGTTCTAAGTGTGTGACCCTATAGGTTATTATTATGTTGGCAATAATTTTAAAATCATATTATAAAATTATAAACAGTGAGCGGCATCTAGTAATGCATCACTGCTACCCAAATAATAATAAGATCGGTGATTCGATACAACCTTTTCGTGACCAATGTTTTAATGTAATTTAATCCTTTTAACCTTGACATCCTAGATTAAACTCGAGGCATGGAATGTGTCATCCTCTTCATAATTTAATCTGAGTTTTCTTGATCGATGAGTAGACTATATGAAACAAATCACTATTTGAGCATGGCCATGCATTTCATAGTCCTACTCAATCAAGAGGCCTATGGATATCACCCCTAATATATTGGAGGGTTAAATTCCATCTAGATCACTCATATTCCTCACACGATTCATGATATACCCAATAATCACCTTTATCGTCCACCTATTAAAGGTGGCCTTTGATGATATCAAAGTACATAAATTCTCGTGTAGTAATATAGTGATTTCAGGTCGGAGGATCATTACATCATTGTCACTATGAGAATTGCTTATGACACTTTGCATAATGCTCCACGTAGAATTCTCATGGTGGGTCTGCCCAGTACATTGTTCTCTAACATGTACCTATGCATTGACTCAATATCTCATATATTTATGACCAATGAGATTTGGCCATCAGTCAATCCACATACTAGTCTCAATGTATCATTGTTGTCCCATTAACAATGACACTTGACTAGGGACATTTAAGAGTAATGATACTAATTGTAACTATATGATCTCATGTTCAAGTCACATACTTGAAGCCATATAATTTGTATCACTATTCTAAGGACTTTTATTATGTTAACATTTATATAACGCAGTAAATAAAACCATAATAAAATAATTCATTTATTCAATCAAATATAATATCAAAAATGTTTAAACAATTACATCAAAGAATTAGCCTCTAGGGCATAAACTCTAACATATTGTTCTTGTTATTTTTTATGTTTTGTGTCACTTTGCAGGAAATGACCATAGATGGGCTTAAAAGATGAAAAGGGAAAAGAACTGAATGAATTGGGCAAACTAGCAAAGTAACGCGGGTCGCGCTACTTTTGCACTGATATTGGCACGGGTCGCGCCAAGCTATTTTGAAGATTCTGCATATGTAGCGCGAGGCAAGCCACTTACTGAAGAAAGATGGTGCGGGGAGCGCCGATCTAGCGGATTTAGCATATTTATTTCCTTATTTGCTCAAAGCTGATTCAAAGGAGGACTTCTACTGAACTAATGTACTAGGGTTTTTTTAGGGGTATTAATGCTATGTTTTTGGCTAAGTAAAGGAACTTTTGACTGCAATTCATTGAGAGTCACTCCTACGGAGACTTGGAGATTTCATTGAAGAACATGACAAGACGGAGATTGAAGCTACGGAGACTAGAGATCTTCGACAGAGTTTTTCTTCTTCTCTTAATTTCATTTTCTGTACTTAAGATGTTATTTAATTTTAATCTTTCAGTTTTTATTACGATGATGAACTAATTCCCTAATTAGGGATACAATGGAACCTTTTGCAATGCTTTAATTCAATTATCATTATTTTCGTTTGTTGATCTTATTGAGTTGATTATTATATTTTGTGTTTAACTTAATAATTGTTTGGACAACAGTTAATCTGATATCTTTGAATTGAAAGAGAAAATCTTAAATTAGATTTGAATATAATAACGCATGAACTTGTTGATTCTTTCTAGAATAATATACTAGTGTATAAGATAAAAATACTTATATACCATGCATAACTGTGTTAGGAGTTTAAGCTTAATGAATATATTTTAAGTGTCTTGCATAAAAATAGCAAAATAACTGGAATAGATATTTTTATTAATCATCGAAAAATGTTAATAAATTGATAGGCAATCCTAGTTAGCAATTCATTGGATTAATAAAGTGGGAATAAGATAAGGCGATTATTGCGTCGAAATTGGGGAAATTATATTCATATGCTTTAATCACCTGGTGATCAATACTTGTCAGTTAAATTAGTTCTAATTTACTTTTATTTACATAATTTTCATAAATCAACTAAAGTGACTGTTTAAGTGGGTTAAATTGGTAAAAACTTGATAATTAAAGTAATTGTTAGCATTTGTTCCCTGTGGGTTTAACATCCTTTCTTACTTCTATATTACTTGATTGACCGTGTGCACTTGTGCGAATTATAAGTATATAAAACGAACAAGAAATTTTTGGCGTCGTTGTTGGGGAACGATTTTAATAATTATTTCGTTATTAGTTTTTATCAATTTAGTTTATTTAAACATTTTTATTTTTTTTGTTTAAATTTTTTTTCTTTACGAGGTACATCATAGCTAACTATAATTATCAATAGCCTTATACGAGAATGACTCAGAAAAACGCGATAGAGATTTATAAACTTGATGAGTTGTCAGCACAGATGGAGACACTTTCGAGGAAGATTGACACTTTAGCAGCACAACCTATTCAAAGTGTAGCGGTGATTTTTGATCATTATGTCGGAAACCATCCGAGTCATTAATGCGCCATCAATTTCTAGTCAATACAGTATAGTGGAAACTTTGGTGACTACCCCAACAATTATGCCTATCCCAACAACTATCATCAGGATTGGGGGTATCACTCGAATTTCTCGTGGCGAGATACTCAAGTCCTACCTCAAGCGTCATGACAAACTCAACCACACGAATTTTAAGCTTGCTAACAACCACCCCCATAACAAGAAAAGAAACCAGATTTTGAGTAACTTTTGACAAAGTACATTAAAGAGAATGAGACATGGAAGAACAGTCATGATGTGACTATGAGGAATGTGGAGAATCAGATAAGGCAGTTGACAAATGCCTTTAACAATCGACCTCAAGGTGAATTGTCAAGTGACATAGTTCCTGAAACTGATGGAGTACCCGAGCCAATAGTCGTGGATGTTGAGAATGAGGAGATAAGTGGAGAGTAGGAAAAGGAGGCCGACGAAGATACAGCCTTGAATTCCAATAGAGATGAGCCGATTTTGATAATGCCCCATGTACCTTCTCCACCAAAGTTTAAGCATCCGGGTAGTTTTGTAATCCTGTGTACAAATGGTAGTCATTTCGTCGGCAAAGCTCTATGTGACATGAGAGCTATCATAAATTTGGAGCCATGGTGGGATGAAAGAGAGGTTCATGAGAAGATAAATGAAAATCCAATTGTGTTTAAGAAGTTTCAATTCAATACTCTGTTAACAAACACAATGGAACAAATGCCTAGCTACTTGTAGTTCATAAAAAAGATTTTATCTAAAAGTAATAAGTTAGGTGAACTTGAAACAATGTCCCTTACTAAAGAGAAGCCCTCAAATGTTACATTGTTATTGATGGATGGAGGGGTTCCTTAATTTTCGAAGGGGAGTTGGATAGAGAGATGAAGAAGTTGGGCTGACGACTCTAAAACAAGCGCTTATTGGGAGGTAACCCAAGTTTAATTTTTAGCTTTTATTTTTATTTATTTTGTTAGATTTCATAGTAGTTAATAATCTTGCATTTATTAGGATTTGATAAACTCGCTTATACTGTGTTTAAGGGTTAGTCAAGTCCAATTCAAATGCAGTGTTTATTCGGTCCAATGTGTCTAGCCTATTCTTTAGACTTAGCAGACAATGAGAAAAATTACTATATTTTCAGGGAAGTCCTCTACTTTAATTTTCCTATCTTAGCCATTGAGGACAATGTCTGTTTTAAGTTAGGGGCTATTTATCATGTTTGGCTATTACTTAGGCAATGCTTTGATTGAAATTAATTTTGGCCAATGATAATTGGGTGGTTAATGAGTTTTTAACTCTTACAGAATTGATGAGCAAGTTTAGTCTATATTTCGACTTATTAGTTGTTTTAACACTATTTGTGATCCTTTTGCACTTATACGCACATATCCATTTGTTTAACTAGTTGGGGCTTAAAAAAAATTGGTTAAATGTTTGTGAAAGATACCATTGAAACTCTAGAAATCTTATTTAAGCATCATTTGAAGCAAAATTTAGGCATTAACATAAGATTGGGGGAAATCTTCGATTATTTAAATTTTTGAAATTTTGAACCTTCCCGAGTAGAAAAAGTGGATCATGTGGTGGGTTGAGATGGAGCGTAAAACGCATTCACCCATAAACATAAGCGCGAGATGGAGTGTAAAATGCACTCGTGAGAAAGGAAACAAGATGGAGCGTAAAACGCACTCTTTAAAAAAAAGTGAGAGTGAGCGTAAAACGAACTCACTAAAATGAAAAAAAAGAAGAAATATTGGGGAAAAATTATGTTTTTGAATTACTTGGGAAGGGTCCAAGTGTGCTTAAATGTATGGAATATCCTTTTGATCCTCTAAATGTTATGTTTTGTCTATATTAGCGGAGATTGTTGTGATAAGAAGGTTTATAGAGTTGATTATGCAAATCTTTTATGAGTATTTGTCTGTATGGTCTTATCTAAATCATTACTAGTTTGAACATTTGGATGCACACACGCACTTAAAAGATCATGAGTAGTTATGGAACTGATGATTCTGTTTAAATTTTAGGCTTTGTATGTTTTTGGAAAAAAAATAGTTTTCATTAGAAGAAATCCTTTGAGGCCATTGTTCAAATTTATATTGATTCATTACTTGAGTAGTTCATTGCTAGAGAATAAATCTTTCTAAGTTTTGTTCATAATATTCTGCTTGAGGACAAGCAACGATTCAAGTTTAGGGTTTTTGATGAGTGGGTTAGAAATCTACGAATTTAATGTCTCTTAATTTGAAATATTGCGAGTTTTTGGGTATTGTTCTTGTTATGTTTTATGTTTTGTGTCACTTTGTAGGAAATGAGCATGGATGGGCTTAAAAGATGAGATGGGAGAAGAATTGAATAAATTGCGCAAACTAGCAGAGTAACACGGGCCGCGCAACTTTTGTACTAATATTGGCGCGGTCGCGCCAAACTGTTTTGAAGATTTTACATATGTAGCGCGGGGCGCACTGCTTACTGAAGAAAGATGGCGTGGGACGCGCCGGTCTAACGGATTTGGCAGATTTATTTCCTTGTTTGCTCAAAGTTGATTCAAAGGAGGACTTCTACTTACCTAATGTACTAGGATTTTTTTAGAGGTATTAATGCTATGTTTTTGGCTAAGTAAAGGGACTTTTGACTGTAATTCATCGAGAGCCACTCCTATAGAGACTTGAAGATTTCATTGGAGAACACGACAAGACGGAGATTGAAGCTACGGAGACTAGAGATCCTCGACAGAGTTTTTCTTCTCCTCTTAATTTTATTGTCTGTACTTAAGATGTTATTTAATTTTAATTTTTCAGTTTTTATTACGATGATGAACTAATTCCCTAATTAGGGATACAATGAAACCTTTTGCAATGCTTTAATTCAATTATCATTATTTTTGCTTGTTGATTCTATTGAGTTGATTATTATATTATGTTCTTAACTTAATAATTGTTTGGCCAACAGTTAATATGATATCTTTGAATTGAAAGAGAAAATCTTATATTAGATTTGAATATAATAACACATGAACTTGTTGATTCTTTCTAGAATAATATACTAGTGTATAAGATAAAATACTTGTATACCCATAATTGTTTTAGGAGTTTAAGCTTAATGAATATATTTTAAGTGTCTTGCATGAAAATAGAAAAACAACTGGAATAGATATTTTTATGATTAATCATTGACAGATGTTAATAAATTGATAGGCAATCCTAGTTAGCAACTCATTGGATTAATGAAGTGGGAATAAGATAAGGCGATTATTGCGACGAAATTGGGGAAATTGTATTCATATGCTTTAATCATATGGTGATCAATACTTGTCAGCTAAATTAGTTATAATTTACTTTTATTTAAATAATTTTCATAAATCAACTAAAGTGACTGTTTAAGTGGGTTAAATTGGTAAAAACTTGATAATTAAAATAATTGTTAGCATTTGTTCCCTGTGGGTTCGACATCCTTTCTTACTTCTATATTACTTGATTGACCATGTGTACTTGCGAGAATTGTTAGAATATAAAACGGGCAACAACTGGGCTGGTGATAAAGATGATTATACATCCACAAGTGCTTATCTCATTCTACCTTGGTTAAAGTCTCGTTTCTTAGAGCTTGAAGAAACAACGCACTGTTGCGCACTCCTCCACTGAAGTTGAGTATCGCTCTGTGGCTGCTACTGTCGCTAAACTTCGTTGGATATGTTCCCTACTTACAAAATTAGGTGTCACCATTCCACACCCACCGATTGTTTATTGTGACAATGTTGGTGCCACCAACCTTGCGCAAACCCCGTTTTTCACTCTTAAATGAAGCATGTGACTCTCGATTATCACTTCATTCGCTAACAGCTTAAAAACGGCTTGCTTTGTGTTGCTCACGTCTCCTCGGCTGACCAACTTGTTGATGTCCTCACCAAGCCTCTCTCTCGTCAACGGTTTCAGCTTCTCTAGACCAAGATTAGACTTACCCGTCGACCGTCCATCTTGCGAGGGAATCACTACAAAAAAATAGCCTTTTGTGATAGCTCAAATCCATCATATAAATTCAAAAAATCATCACAAAAGGTTTTTGTGATGACTTTAGCAGTCACGAAGGCCATCTTGTATACCCCCCATCATGAAAGCCTTTTTGTGATGATTTTGACAATCACGCAAACGCTTAGTTCTTTTGTGATGATTAATACAATCACATTAACACGTAATCTATTATGATTGTCAAATTTATCACAAAAAAAATAAATAAATTTAGGGATCAAAGGTAAGAACGTGAATATTTTTTTACATACACTTTATTTCACTATATTAACTGTATCAAATGATATTTATAGGATTCGAAACCCTCCCCCATTTACAAACTAAATAACAAGTATTACCACTACACCAAAACCCAAGTCATGATTATAATTTTAAAATAAAATATAAAAGGAAGCATATGTGAATTGACTTACTAAACAAAATTAGTCCCATATAAAGATTTAGTGATTGCAATAACAGTCACAAATACTCTATAATGATGGTAAAATTAGTCATCACCGAGAGCCATCATATATTTTATTATTTTGTGATGGCTTGAAAATTTCATCACAGAATACATTCTTTTTGTAATTGCAAATAAAAGTCGTCACAAAAATTTATCTTTTTAGTAATTGTTATGACGGTCATAAAATATTGTTCTAATTATTTTTTTCCATTGAAATATTGGTGATAGCTTAAATGCAATCACGAAAAAGGGTATATTCTTAAGTGATGGCTTAGTGCGCCACAAAAAGAAAATTTATTTTGCGTAAAAAAATTGGTGATTGACATGGTCATCACAATTATAATATATTGATGGCAAAATTAAGCATCACTAAGAGTCATCATATATATTACTATTTTGTGATTGCTCAAAAATTCCATCACAAATTATTTTGTGATTATTTTTAGAAACTTTCACAAAGTTTCGTCACGTATTCTTATTTTTCTAGTAGTGTAATGATAGAAATACAAAAGTCATCCAAAGCCGGGAACAAAGGCCGACTGACTCGAAAGAAAGAATTTGAGTTCCTTAATTAGTGCAATAGATTTGTTCAAATATTTTATTCATATTTATCTGTAATCTTTCCTAGTTTAGATGATTTTGAGCATTATTGGTGAATATATATATACGTGTAATTGTTTCATTATAAGATGTGGACTATAATATAATTCTTCCATCTTCTCTCTTCTGTTCAGTTTGAGCCTTTTGGCATTTATTATGGTTTATCTTATGACATTTAATGGTTATGAGACTATTCTTTTCGTGGCTTAGAGTTTTATTATAAATTCATCAATTATATTGTGTTTTGTGTGTAACCTCTCTTTCTATTCGGAAAGTGAGTGTTACAAAAGGAATGTACTTCTTGTTCAATCCACGAATAATATTATGTTTCATCCGCGCTTCTGAGATAAGTTCTTCTGGATCAAGAGAATAAATTTCTAAACAAAGATTTTAATTTTCAAGAAAAATTGAGAAATATAGAGATCACCTTGAGTAGTATTTGCTAACTCATTCTCCAAATATTGTAGCCGAAAAACATTCTTCTTGTAGAACAACCCATTAAGGGTATTCCATATCTCAGACGTCGACTTACACCCAACTATATGATCGAACAAATCATTAGAGATAGATCTCTTCAACACGAACTCCGTCTTTGCATTAGAAGTCCTCCACTTCTTCACAGCATCGTCATTATCTTACATGGGTGTAGGAGCCACCTTATCATCTCCACCAACAACCTCCCACAAGTTTTCTCCAAGAAGATAAGACTTCATGCATGACCTTCATACCTTGTAGTTAGATTGATTGAGCGCCTCATTCCCAAGGCCAACAACCCTTCCGCTTAAATCCATTTTTGAAACGCCAACGAAATTCTTTACCAAGAGTACCTTGACAAGATTCCAAACTTAACACTTTTATAGCTCTGATACCATGTGAAGAAAGACAAATTCCAAATTTCAAAAATTGCTTTCTTAGAATAGTGAAAAATAAATTTTCACTAGCCCAAAACTCACAACCGAAGTTGAAGAAGAACGAAAAAATTAGAATATAGCTCCAAAAATGAGGGAAGAAGTAAAATTAAAAACCTTTATTATTATGGAGGAATCTAAGTTACAAACTTACAAAAGATAAAACTTACAATAGATAAAGTAAGAGCAAGCTTGCAATTGTAGTTGTTGGTGGTGGTGATTTGTGTTTGTGTTGGCTTGGTGATTTGGGGTGGTGGGGGGGTCTATTTATAGGTGACTAAAGAAATATCTATAAGCTCTCTTCTTTAACTGTGTCTTCTCCTTAGATATCATTAGACCAGTTCTTAATCTGCGAAATTTCAGCACTGTGCCTCTGATATGGGATGATCTTATTGCCTACCTTATCTCTTTCTAGGGGTCAAAGCTTACAAGGAACATTCTTTACCTTTCTATTGCTGTATGTTTCTACAAAGTGTGGGAAGCTCGGAACTCCAAACTCCATATGCATACCTTTGCACCAGCTCTCAACATTGCAGTAGATGTGATTCGGTTGATTAAAGCTAGACTCTCCACATGCAACTCTTTCATTCGAGCCACAACTTTTTGTCAATATTACTGTAATTGGCTAATGCTCTGATAGTTTCTTATGTTGGGGATTCTTTTCCTCTTGTAGTCTTTTCATCTGATGGCTTGTCACTAGATGAACTTACTATATTATGGGGTATGCCCCTTAGCCTTTGTACATGTTTTCTTTTATCCAAACCAAACTTAGCAAAAAAAAATTGTCTATAAGCTCAAGGTAGGTGGAGGTTTGGAAGGTTCAAAAATTTTAACTTAATTGGAAGAAAAGTGAAGATTCTAAATGTTGGTAGAAGGATACCAAGTACAAACATGTTTTACAAGGTTCTAGATATTGAAACTCTCCAATACATTAATACTCCCCACATCCCTCAAAAATTTAAATTAAATAATTACTAAAATTTTACTTTAAATTTTTAACATGATGTTATCTACCAAATTTACAAATGTGCAAAATTGAGTTGTTATAAGGTGATTTTTAAGCATTTTCACCTTGAGGACAAGGAAACTTTTAAGCATTTTCACCTTGAGAACTACGGGTACAAGGAAATTTTTAAGCATTTTCACCTTGAGAACAAGATGATTTTCTTCTAGCCTATTCAAAGAGGGCATAGGGTAAGACTAGAGGGCTAGGATTAAAAGTTAGTAATGATTGGCTTAGATACATTCTCAAGTTATCTAGTATTTTCCTTTAATTTAAATAGATGAATGTGTGATATTAGTTGATATCAATGAAAATATGACTTTATTCTCAATCCTATCTTCTTTTTCTCTCTAAATTTTTCTTTTTTCTCTATATAATTTCTTGAGTTATTGCAAGAGATTCTAAAATATTGCTTCAATACCCAAATCTTTAGGATTGCCATACTTAATTTGAGACTTTTTATATAATATAAAAAACCTAATTTGCTTTTAAAAAAAACAGCACTATATGCAAAAAAAAAAAAAAACATTAAAGTGAACAACACTACACAAATATATTTACCTTTCTCATCATAAACACCAAACACGGAATCCTCATAAAGTTAACTTTTAAAATTAAAAGCTGCTAGAAATGTTAAGTTATAAGCACACATGCATAATAAAATCAATCACTTTGTTTGATTGTTTCTAGTATTAAAATAGGTTAGTCGATATTTTTACATAGAATTTATGTTGAAGAGATACTAGTAAAATATAAAAAATTTATGTAAAAGTATTAATTATCCTACAATAAAATAAGACATTTGATCACGTCAAATCAATATTTATATTGATAGGGTACATGAGCGGATCTGATCCCTTGGTTTAGTGGAGTCAAATTTAAAAAAAAATTAATAAAAAAGAAAAATATGGGTCGACGTTGTTGCAAAAATATCATGACAGCCTTATTTTAAACAATTGTAAAAATTCACAAATAATTACTAAATTTATGAAATTATTAAAAAGAAAGATTACAATATATTTTAAAGAATTTTTCTTTGATGGATTAACGTTGTGAACTAGATGACTGAAAAAAAAAATAGTAAAGTGTGTACAAATTTAAAACATTCATTAATTTTTTAAAAATACACTCTATAGAGGGAGAGAAGAACAAATCGACCCCCTAAAAACTCACTGGAGTCAATAAACTGCTCTGCTGAAAAGGTGAATCCGCCATTGACAGGGTCTTATACACTTGTCTATCACTTTAAATTTTCAATCATAATTAATCAAATAAAATCAAATTTATTTATATTCAACTGGAAATCTTACGTGTGTGAATAATATATTATTTTTATTAAGGTAATTGTTTTGCACCAAACTAATCCAGTAATCCAACACCACCTTCCTTAATTTGGGAAAGATTACATTTTCCACAGCTGGCCATACTTTACCATTAGTCAACCTTCAAAAGTTTGACTATTAAATTCACCTTCTACTTATTATAGGTAAAATTGAACTTCAAGTCTTCAAAATCTCGCAACTGAACCTTGGGGGACTTATGTCACGGAGTTACGTCCAGTGAAAAAAGAGAATTGATATTTTTATAAATAAATTTGATAGTTTCACAAGTTTTTTTTATATGAATAGTAAGTGAGATTCATATTCATATGAGAGAGCACCTTGTGAACTAATACTTTCGCTTGTGAAAATTTCAATTAACTTAAAAGATAGTGATAGTGAATTCCCTAATTTATTAAAAAAATGGAATTTTATGATAATTACTAAAATAAATAGAAAGAAAGCTTGGAACACTTAATAAGTAACAATGGCAGTGTCAACTAATTAACTTCTTTTGGCCTCGAGTGTAAGACAAGCTTTGTGAAGTACAAAAGGAAATTTGGCTTTTTATAGTAGTTCGAATGTTGGATACAAGCAACATTAATAATCTTACTTTATGCAGTTATCTATTATATAATACTCTATCCGTTCCAAAAGATGAATAAGGCATATTTTGCACAAAAATAAAAATAGAGAAAAAAAGAATTAAAAAGTATCAAATTTATCATTAATAGACTCTATTAAATGACATATTTATCATTTACTTTATATATTTTAGTTCATCCTTTTATAAACAAAAAAAATTATACTTTGAGTCATCATTTTGATAAAGAATGGAGTAGGAGAGTAGTTTCACAAAAACTATCTTTCGATTTTATCCAATAGGTTTGGTTATATCATAATTCATTTTTTAAATTTAAATTTTTATACTTTCTAAGTTATTCTTTAAATTTAATACGAAGGTTATTACTATGTTCGTCCTTAAAAGGATGGTAACTTAAATTTAATACGAAGGTTATTACTATGTTCGTCCTTAAAAGGATGCACAAAGTATATTTTACACATAAATTAAATAAAGTAAAATAAAAAAGAGAGTAGTTAAATATTAAAATGTATTTGTTAGGATTGGATCATACACACGCATACGATAGTAAAGAATCAACACAAAAATTTACGTAATTTTCCAAACTCGGATATATCCACGGGAGCGGAGAGAGGTATTTTATTTATGATATGAGTACATAGAGTTTTTACAATAGAGAGTATATATAACTGTTACTTCTATCCCAAACCTAATTCGCATTATAGTCTGAATATTCATAATGCCCTTGAATATTGTACCAAAAACTTATAATTCGCATTATAGTCTTGCCTTTTTCAATAACATACTTCTCAGTATCTCTCATCCACACCATATGAGGCACAAGTTCCAACAGTATCCTTAATTAATGATCTCATAAAATAACATTAATAATGAGTATTTCTGGCTGTAAACGATTTGATCTGATCTGAACTTTGTCGAACTTGAAACGAACTCAAACACAGTAAATCGAACTCGAACATGTTCGAGTAATACGATCGAACCAACACACATGTGCGAGTTCGAATCATTAGTTGTTCGCGAACATGTTCGATCAAGTTCGCGAACAGTTCGTGAACATCATCAACGTAACGAAACAAAAATTAGGCCAAATATTATGAATATTCAAACATCTCACGAGCTACTCGCGAATCACTAAATCGAATTGGACTTGAACCAAACTCGAACCGAACCGAAACCAGACTGTTTGCGAACAAGTTGAACCGAACCATATGATTCGCGGACATATTCGATCGCGTAATCGAACATGATGCCATGTGCGAATTGACTCAACAAAATAATTCAATCGAATTCGAATTGAACCGAACTCGAACTGAACCGAATCTGTTCGTGAATGGTATGATTGATTTGCAGGCCTGAGTATTTCTATTTTTATGTACTAATGGACACATCTATATGACATATTTATCTTCTATATTATATATTCTTCTTGTCATCTTTTTTAATAAAATAATTTATATTTTTTAAATTATCCTTTAAACCACGGAGGAAGTAAAGAAATAAAGCTTCCGTAGAGTAGAGGCAACAAATTATTAATTTCGTCACTTGTAGTGTGGGTCATTTGATGCTTTGATCATTGTTCGGCGTGGGCTCTTATCATAAATAGACCTGTCCCACCAAATAAGGACTCCATAATGGTTCTTGCTTCTTCCTACTCTCATCCATAATAATTCATTTTTTTGCCTCACAAGTGATAACGACAACTATTCTAGGAGGGAGGCCTCACAAGTGATAACGACATCTATTCTAGGAGGGAGGTGGCTCCATGACATGTACTCGGTGCAATTAGTGATAGACTCGGTGCATATACTTGGTAAAGAAAATCGTTATCATGAAGTTTATTTTAATATAAGTTAGTTAATTGATCAATAAAATATTGATACGCAAATAATATTGTATGTGTGTCAATATTTTATTAGTCAATTGACCAACTTACCAAAAAAATAATTTCATGTTAACCGGATCGCTTGGTAAACATTCACTAAAACGGTTAAGATTAAAATCTTATTCCTCTAATACCAAAAGTAAAATCTTATTCCTCATTTGTGTATATATTTTTCACTTAAAATTCTTATTATTATTTATACTCCCTCCGTTCCAAAATAAACTCCCTAATTAGTTTCGGCACGCTGATTAATAAAGTTTTTTTTATCTAAATTATCCTTTTTGATTACTTATTAATTGAAGTATTTTTTCACTTTTCTATGACCCCAGTAATTATTTTTTTATTTTTCTATGACCTCAATAATTGTTTTTTTTATTTTTTTATGACCCTAATAATTGCTTTTTCACTTTTCTATGACCTTAATAATTACTATTTCACATGTCATTTAATTCTCTAAATATTTTTTTTGTAACTCTCACATTCCCAATAAGTATATTAAATAGATTATGAGGGTATAAGAGGAAGAATAAGAGAAATATAGTTACTAATATAGAAATAGGACATTTATTTTGGAACATCTTAAAAAAAAAATTAAGACGTTCATTTTGGAACGAAAGGAGTATAATTTATTTATACTTGTGCTCATATTCAAAGTTGACGAATATTTAATTACTTCCTCCATCTCCAAAAAGTTGATTACATTTATAAAAAAATAAAAGTATTCATCACTTTATATAATTTTGTGAAATCATAAAGTATAAAAAAATTTAAATTTTTTTATTCTTATTAATACGTGTGTAAATTATAATTTTTTATTTTGAGACGGATGAAGTTTCTTTTTATCACAAAGGTCACAAGAAATTACTAAGCTCTCTGTACGAAACTTCAGGGCAACAAATTCCAAAGAGTCCTAGAAAATTACCCACTAGCCGATATGCAAAGACGTGTAGTCCTAATTGACATTTTGAAGCCTTTTGGCAATATTCACGTATTAAAAGGGCATTTATGTCCATAACTTTCATATATATAACTCTCATAAGCTTAAACTTTCTCCCATTTTCTTACAACACCACAAAGTTCGATAAGTTTCGGCCGCCATTAATGGACCCGGAAGATGTCATAGCCCTCTTTGATTCCTGCTGGTTCAATCCCAGAATTTTAAAAAAACCTTCAATCCCATCAAATTTTAAAGAAAACCCAGGTCACCAATTTCAAGAAAATTCATCCGAACACCTTCCATTTTCAAAGCTGCCTTCAATTCTCATGAGGTCCAAAAGTGATCAGCTTAGCTCCATGACAAGCTTCAATTCTGAATTTCTCTCTCCAAATTCTGTCCTTTTCACACCTCACCTTCAAACAATCCTCTCAGGAAAAGAAGCTACACAACAAGAATCGATTAAACCCCAGCAGATTGAAAAAGAATTACAGCAGCCAGAAAAAAACAGGAGAGGTGACAACAAGGGAAGAAGAAGAAGAAAGGAAAAAAGTATGAGTAAGAGCTTCTCAGACCTTGAATTTGAAGAACTAAAAGGGTTTATGGATCTGGGTTTTGTGTTTTCTGAACAAGATAAAGATTCAAGTTTGGTGGAGATTATTCCTGGATTACAGAGATTGGGCAAGAAAAATGATGAAGAGGAAGGGAAAAATGTTGATGAATCTTCGGTTTCAAGGCCTTATCTTTCTGAAGCATGGCAAGTTTTGGAGAGAGAAAAGAGAGAGAATAATCCATTGATGAATTGGAGAGTTCCTGCTCCGGATAATGAAATTGACATGAAAGATAGTCTCAAATGGTGGGCTCATACTGTTGCATCAGCTGTTAGATGATGATGCAGGGCGGCTGCTGCTGGTGGTGTTAACACTCTCTCTCTCTACCCTTGAGAAAATTAAAATTCCCAATTTATGCGACATCTCTTACATTATTGTAATACTTAATTGTAGCACTACTGAATTGTAAATTCAAAATAAAAGAGTAGAGGTAAATAATAAATAATATTCAGATTATTTTCTCCTGTCCAAAAACACAAAATATATATTTTTGAGACGAGCACCATGTGCATGAAAATTTAAATGTTTTTTTTAAAAAAAAAATCTTAAAAAGGGGCATATTTATTAGTGCAAAATATAAATTTGCACATATGTAACAATATATAATGCATGTCCTTCAATGTTAAGAAGGAGCATATTTACTAGTACAAAAAAAAGCTTGCACATATGTAACAATTTTTAATGTAGGTCATTCAATGTTCATTAATTAACAAAATGAAACAAATTGTTGTGTCCATGGAATATATTTTGAATGCAACTTTTTTATATAGAAATGAAATCTAATTTTATATATCTTACAACAAATTAACATTGACAATATATATGACCCGATTATATTTGTATAAAAAAAATAAAAAAGTTACACCTGAGGAATATTCGAAAAATAAATTAAAGTTGACGACATAATGGTAAAGATTTTTCTTTTTATATTGTGTGCAATAGTGCAAGGTCACATGTTCAGAATTTACAAGGCGTTTCAGAAGATGTAAAAAGCAAATTTTTCCTTAATTCTTCTCCTTCCCTAAGTTCCTAATATTGAAATGTATCCCGGTCTAAAAAAAAGAAGGGAAATTGGTCCATGCAGACTCATTTATTTGAGCATGTGGAGAGCAATGAGCATGGATGTACACCACTAACACCTGGCAAAACATGGCCAAAGCCTGCGGGCCGGGATGGCCCGCCTGCCACGGATTGAGTTTTGGACTGCACATTTCCAGTCCAATGAAAGTTGGGTCATTTTAGTCCGACCCGTTTGGTCCAAGCTCAGAAATTTAGCACAATATAAGCATAAATCGGTCCGGGCTCGCGAGACAGGCCGGTCCGTCCACCACGGGCCGGGCTTTGAACTGCACAATTTCAGCCCAATAAAGTTGAGCTGTTTTGACCCGACCCGGAGACGGCCAACCGATAACCCGGCCCATGACGAAAATATGCAGTCCAAAACCCAATCAGTGAAGGGCGGGCCGACCCAGCCCGCATACTTGGGCCAAGTTTTGAATGGGAAGAGAGCTTGTTAATTGGCATTATGAATTGTAGCTTTTGACATTATATGTAAAAAAAGAAAAAGAATTCCAATGCTAAGAGTGAGATGCATTCAAACCTATGATACCCCAAGACTTTTTTGTTTTTTAGAAATGATGTAATTTCAGAGTCAGAGGCTCAGAGGTTCTGAAATATGTAAAGTATAAAACTATAAATGGGAAGAGAGCTTTACTGTCCCAAAATAGCAGCACCCTTTTGTTCATTATTCTTGCATGCTAGTTGTTGACCATTAATAAGGAGTACTTATATACTGCAAAAAGTAAATTACAGTTGTTTTTGACCGTTAGTTACAGACTTCAATGTAAAAAGTGGCATAAAAGCCACTGTCGGAGTATCATATTTCTGTCGTAGTGTTGTTGTACTTGTACTAGTGGACTACAGATTATTACAGAGATACACAGACTGTAAAAGCGCCCATGGTTATATCGCTAGTCTGTGAGTATCATTTAAGACCAAAATACCCTTCCATTATTGATGAAAATCTTGAACCAACAAGGCTAGTTACGTCAATCGAAAGAGAAAAGTTATAATAGCAATTGTTCCGCAGTCCTGGTTCTGATATACCATTTCAAACTGTAGCTGAATACAAGTCTCTCTCTTTTTCTCTTTCTCTGCTTAAGATGATAGAAAGCTTAGACTCTGTTTGGTTCTTCTCAAATGTCATGTCATCAAACAAGATTCAAGCTTTGGACAGATCCCATGGTGATGAAGATGGTAGGATGAATTCCAAAGTGAAAATCTGTGGTTCCAAATTGGAACAATCAAAACCCATTACTCAAATTCTTGAAACCCATCAAGCCCAGACTTCAATTGATGAGATTTTGATGCCCAAATTGGAAGAAGCAAAACCCATTACTCAGATTGTTGAAACCCAGAAGGCCCATTTTCCAATTGGTGAGATTGTAGTGCCCAAATGTGGTGGTGATTTGGGTTCTGAAGAAAGAAAGAGAAGCAAGTCAAGGGTGAGAAAGAAGAAGAATACTCAGAAGAGTACTGATGGGATTAATTGGGCTGGGTATGATTTTGGGTTTGGACTTGATGTGAATGAGTTTTGGATGCTGATGAAGGGATATGATGAGGAGAAGAGGTTTACGAGCCAAAATCTGCCACCATTTAGTGATGGGCTGGCCATGAAGCAGCATCTTAAGTCATGGGCTTATGCAGTTGCTTGTAATGTCAGATAATTATCTTCTTTTTTTCCTGATTTTATTTAATTCATTACCTGATGTGTTCACTCTGTCTCTTTCATGGGTTGTTTGATCTGGATGATGAACAGATCCTGAAAATGGTGTGCACATCTTTTATCCTTTCTTTTTCTTTTTCTTTTTCTTTTTTCCTTTTTTATTCGGCTAACCACAGAGTCCAGGGATGTAGATGAGATGAGATGAGATTATAATATTAGTGGAGTATTGTTTTTAATTTAACAAAGTGGAGAAGAATTGTTTCAGCTGTGATTTTATTTAGAATGGAAGTCTTGATTTCTGTGTATCATATATCTAATTCAAATGGAATTTTGTGGCAACGGGAAGTATTGGATTACTTGTATTGAATTTGGTGTGGATAAATATTTACCCATAAATGGTTAGAATGAAATTAAATTTAGTCAATTGATCAATACAGTGTCGAAATGCAAAGTGAGAAGTGATCTCTATCTGCGTGTTACCACTGTATTGGTCAATTGACCAACTTAACTTCATGATAATTGGATCCATATTTACTACCTTCGACAGGTATGTACCAAAAATTAATTTATTAATCCATGAATGTACGTAACATTTGATTAAATCCAGTATTTGAATTGATGTTATTTCATTAATTCATCTTAAAATTATATTGATTTATCTTAAAATTTTGGTTTCAATTTGAAATTTGGTGATTCATGGTGTAAGAACGAGAGAAATATTAATAATACAAGAGAAGAAAACCCGTAAATCATACCACAAAGAATTAGGAGTAGTTTACGATATTGAGTGCATACACTAAAATCAAATATATTCGCATCAATTTTTGAAATTTATGATTCTACAAGTTTTGAGTAAAAAATAAAATGGGAAGGAGGGAGTAGAAATATAGAATTTCTTGAAATTTTGGACCAAGCTGGGTACTAGACAGTGCATATAATGACTCCAATTCCCCAACATATAACTTTTTAATGATTGACGAGCTTCCAAGTTTCATTTCTATGTTCTTTTCAAATAGGTACCAACCTAGAAATATATAATATACTAAAAATTTCCCTTCTTTTCCACTCAACAGAGAATTTTAGAACTTTCAAGCTCTGATTTTCCCTGTTTTTTCTTCTCTATTTTATACTCCATTTGTTCTTCTTGTGGTTAATGGGTTCAGTGACTTTAGGTCTTTAAAACCTTCAGGCTCAAGGTTGGTTGATTGTTTGGTAATGGGTTAAGAAGTTTCAAGCCTAACCATAACTTTCCTTCAAACCCCAGCAAAATTTCAATTCTTGTTTCTCTTTCACTGCAAAAAGCAAATATGACACCAACACCCCAACTTCCATGCCTTACACCATCACCACCATACCACCAAATATACCACCAAACCCTTGCTAATTGGGTTTGTCTTTTAGCATATAAAGAACAAGTGATTGAACTCTAGCCCTATCAAGGATTTGGGGAAAAGGGTGTTTGAGAGATCAATATCAAGATGATGCAATCTGGGGTTCCTATTTGCATCAATTGTGGTGAACAAGCGGGTTTGGATCATAATGGTGAAGTCTTTGTGGCTTGCCATGAGTGTAATTACCCCATGTGCAAATCTTGTTTTAATTACGAGATTAAGGATGGCCGAAGTTCCTGCTTAAGATGTGGTGTTCCTTATGATGGTATCTCTAACTTTAATTCCTTGGTTGAATTTTGTTGTTTTTTTAGTTGTTTCTACTAGTGTCTCTCTGCCTAAGGATGTTAATTATGCAATATATGAAGCAATTTTTTTTATTAAATGCTTCTTGCTAAATTTTGATAAACGAGAATCTCCATTTTAGGATAGCAATGTGTATTTGTAGCATTGCAATTTGCTAATGAATGACATTGGTTTATCAATAAGGTGCTTATGAAATTAATATTACTTTGTGAGTTTCCTTTAGAAAATTTTCTCAATTGTATGCCAATAGTTAGATTTGCAAAAAGTTACGGCATAATGTCTGGTAAAACCTCCAGGGGTTTGCAACTATGCAGATCATAAGACACAAGATGAAATTGTGATCAACATATGAGAATAAAGCGCATGATTTTCTTTGTTAAATGTAAAAAGAAAGTACGATTCTTCATTTTTTTTATATGGATGGATGGAATACTATTTATTTGGTGTTTGGAGTGACAATGTGCCTACATGGACTTGGTGATTGATAGCTTTGATGGTCCAAGTAGTATGTCTAAAGCTAGATAAATTGCTAATTGCACAGAGATTTCAACACTTGCTGATGTGGAAACAAAGGAATCTGGCAGCCGGAGTACAATGGCAGCTCACCTTAATACTGTTCAGGTATAAATGTCCAAACCAATCTTACAAAGTTTCCCCACTAGGAATGGTGTTAAAATAACAAGAGTGATTCAACTTATAGAAACTTAAATCTTTTCTGAAAAACTTATTTTGGAAGAGTGAGTCCTCTAACACATAATTCTTTCTTTGTACAGGAGGTTGGACTTCATGCAAGAAATATAAGCACCGTGTCTACAGTGGACAGTGGTGAGTGAATTGAATTTTATCACAATCATCAATTATCCTTTTTTTTATTTATTTAAAGAAATTGTAGTATAGTACTAACTTATCGGTCCTCTCTTTGAAGATGTAATTGATGAATCTGGGAACCCAATATGGAAGAATAGGGTGGAAAGTTGGAAGGAGAAGGAGAAGAAGAATAAGAAGAAAAAGGGTGCAACTAAGGTTGTCAAAGAAGCTCAAATTCCCCAAGAGCAGCAGATGGAAGAAAAGCAGCAGTAAGTATATACATGGAAAACTACGAATTAGCATAGTTCAGTTCACAATTTTTAACGGAAACTTGAGTCGATTTTATCCATCTTTTGGAGCTATATATTAGGCCACATTCATTATGTGCATAATGGACTTGCTTGGGTTTGTCTAATTTTCATGTTGTCGGGATGTAATTATTACTCGCAGGTCAGCAGAAACTTCGCAGCCACTCTCGAGAATAATTCCCATTCCTAAGAGCCAACTTGCACCATACAGGACTGTGATAATTATGCGATTGATCATTCTGGGCCTTTTCTTCCATTACAGAATAACAAATCCTGTTGAGAGCTCTTATGGTTTGTGGCTCACTTCTGTCATTTGTGAGATTTGGTTTGGTATTTCTTGGGTGTTGGATCAATTCCCTAAATGGTTTCCCATCAATAGAGAGACATTTATTGACAGATTATCTGCAAGGTAAACATTCACACTCCAACACGTGCAAACGTATTGTTAACATAAAATGATCAATATGGTAGATCCTGATATGGATCATTTATATAAGATTCTTCTTCTTTTTGTTGCATCAGGTTTGAAAGAGAGGGTGAACCTTCTGAGCTTGCTGCGGTGGATTTCTTTGTGAGTACAGTTGATCCTTTGAAGGAACCGCCTTTGATTACTGCCAATACCGTGCTGTCAATCCTTGCCGTGGACTATCCTGTTGATAAAGTCTCCTGTTATGTTTCTGATGATGGTGCTGCAATGCTTAGTTTTGAGTCTCTCGTCGAAACAGCTGATTTTGCAAGAAAGTGGGTTCCATTCTGCAAAAAATTTGCAATTGAACCGCGTGCACCCGAGTTTTACTTCTCTCAGAAAATTGACTACTTAAAAGATAAAGTCCAACCATCTTTTGTCAAGGAACGTAGAGCTATGAAGGTTAGCATCTGTATCCATGTAGTACTAGTTAATAGTTACACTTCTTAGAAAACCATTTATGTATGATGTAACCGGCTAAGTTATATAGTAAAAAGCAGTGTCATTCATACATTGACACATGCTTATCTGTATGTACTTGTGCCCAATATTGGTTTCCGAATGAATTACAGAGAGACTATGAGGAGTACAAAGTGCGGGTAAATGCTTTAGTAGCCAAGGCTCAGAAAACACCAGATGAGGGTTGGACAATGCAAGATGGAACACCTTGGCCAGGAAATAACCCACGTGACCATCCTGGCATGATTCAGGTTAATTTTAACTGTCAAATAAGCAATCACTAATCCAAGACGAAGATTCGTTTAAGCAAACTTTAGGTGAAAAGGCAAAACCAACATCACCTCTGTTTCAGGTTTTTCTTGGCCATAGTGGTGCACATGATATAGAAGGAAATGAACTTCCTCGGCTGGTTTATGTCTCAAGAGAGAAGAGACCCGGATATCAACACCACAAGAAGGCTGGTGCTGAAAATGCTCTGGTATATACTAGAAAAACAGTATCTCAGCTCAGGTGTTTTGTTTTATTGTTCCAAACAGAGAAAAGTTTAGACTTGATGATTGGTTTTTTTGGCAGGTAAGGGTATCTGCAGTTCTTACAAATGCACCCTTTATTCTCAACCTTGATTGTGATCACTACGTTAACAATAGCAAGGCAGTTCGCGAGGCAATGTGTTTCTTAATGGATCCACAAGTAGGTCGAGATGTATGCTATGTGCAGTTCCCTCAAAGATTTGATGGTATTGATCGCAGTGATCGATATGCCAATCGCAACACAGTCTTCTTTGATGTAAGCTCTAAGCTATTTTAATTTTATATAATCATGGTCCTTACCAGTATAGGACTAATCAAAACATGTAAGCTCTAAGCTATTTAAATTATTTTTTTAATGATTTCAGGTTAACATGAAAGGACTGGATGGCATCCAAGGGCCAGTTTATGTGGGAACAGGTTGTGTTTTCAATAGGCAAGCATTATATGGTTATGGACCTTTTTCCTTGCCTGCTTTGCCCAAGGCGGCTTCTTCATCTCGTGGGAGCTGTTGTTGTTGCTGCCTTCCCAAGAAGCCCTCTAAAGAGCTCTCTGAGGTTCAACGTGATTCAAAAAGGGAGGATCTAAATGCTGCCATTTTTAACCTTAGAGAGATTGAAAGTAAGCTATCTTCATTGAAACACTCGACGCAACCATTAAACAAAAAAAAAATTTATATTATCAAGATATAATTAAAATTATTCCTGCAGATTATGATGAATATGAGAGGTCACTTCTCATTTCCCAAATGAGCTTTGAGAAGACTTTTGGCATGTCTTCTGTATTCATTGAATCCACACTAATGGAGAATGGAGGAGTAGCTGATTCTACTAACCCTGCGACAATGATCAACGAAGCTATTCATGTCATTAGTTGTGGGTATGAAGAGAAAACTGCATGGGGTAAAGAGGTTAGGATTTCTTGCTCTCATATTACAATTTTATTGCACACTTGAAATTTCTGAGCATAATGAGGGAAGTAAGCAAGTTTGTCTAAAGAGATACTAGTTTATGAGTTCTTTTTTCTCAGATTGGGTGGATATATGGATCAGTCACTGAGGATATCTTGACGGGTTTCAAAATGCACTGTCGTGGATTGGAGATCAATTTACTGCATGCCCTTAAGGCCTGCATTTAAAGGATCGGCTCCTATCAATTTGTCTGATCGGCTGCATCAGGTTCTCCGATGGGCCCTTGGATCTGTTGAGATTTTCTTGAGTAGACATTGTCCCCTTTGGTATGGATTTGGGGGAGGCCGCCTCAAATGGCTTCAAAGACTTGCATATATAAACACCATTGTCTACCCATTTACATCTCTACCTCTTGTGGCATACTGTTTACTGCCTGCTATATGCCTTCTGACAGGAAAATTCATCATACCAACGGTAATTTCTTTATTCATTGTCCATTTTCAACATGCAGTTAACATCTTTGATATTTTATCTAATAAATTCACTAGATATTAAATTGTCTTTAAGACCATTTTCACAAGAAATACTTACACTACTACACTATGCTTTGTACCTTAATCCAGCTATCCAACATAGCAACCATATGGTTCCTTGGCCTTTTCTTTTCCATTATCGCAACCAGTGTGCTTGAGCTGCGGTGGAGTGGTGTTAGCGTTGAAGCATTGTGGCGTAACGAGCAGTTTTGGGTTATAGGAGGCGTTTCAGCCCATTTATTCGCGGTCTTCCAGGGATTTCTCAAAATGTTAGCTGGCGTCGATACCAACTTCACTGTGACATCCAAAGCAGCCGACGACGGAGACTTTGGTGATCTCTACATATTCAAATGGACAACGGTGTTGATCCCTCCAACAACCATTCTCGTTGTCAACATGGTTGGCGTTGTTGCTGGCTTTTCTGATGCACTGAATAAAGGCTATGAAGCTTGGGGCCCTTTATTTGGCAAGGTGTTTTTCGCCTTTTGGGTGATTCTTCACCTTTATCCATTCCTTAAGGGTCTCATGGGTCGACAAAATAGGACTCCAACCATTGTTGTTCTATGGTCAGTGCTCTTGGCTTCTGTCTTCTCTTTGGTTTGGGTTAAGATTGATCCTTTCGTAACCAAGGACACTTCAAACTTAACCCAAGCCTGCATTTCCATCGACTGCTGAGATATTCTACCAATACTAAGTAAGCATTGCTGATTTTTGTCTTGAAAGAATTAAGTGAAAGAAATATCAATGTAAGTACAAAATTTGAAGAAAGAATATGAATTATATGAATGAATTGTTTGGTTGTTTTGGCATATTTTTTTTCTACAGCTAATGAAGAATCATATTATCTGATTAAGGATGGCTCATAAACATGCATTGATTTTGATGGGACAAAAAACTGTTTAGTGTGCCTCAGGACAACATTTTGAAGCTTCAAGATGACATTTTTTTTATGAAATAAGTGTTCCCAACATTAAAGTATCCAACATGTGGAAATTATATTTCTACAAAATTAGAGAGAGAAAAATTTAGACTCTGGCAGCAAGCAATGTATAATGTGATATTCATAAGGCCATTTGGTCTTGGTTCACCAATAACCCCTACAAGAGCAACACCCATCCTTGAAATGGTGAAAACGATTAGAATCTCTCAACACAATTTCGCTCCCAACAACTTTTGACATGTATATGGCCATCTCATGACAGTCGCCGCATACTCTGAGATTCTTGGTAACTCTTATGGTTTTCCCAGGCGGCAAGCTTAATATGCCAAAAGCCATGGCCAACTTCTCACTGTGCCCACAAAGAGCCACTTCCTTCTGCATCTCATTAGCATTGATCAGAGCATACCGCATATTTGGAGAGTAGCCTTCTTCTTCCATCTTTTTCCTCAACTTCTTTAACAACAACGCGATATTTTTTGCCAGCGGGTGTGCATTATTTCCTGCAACAAAGATATGAACTTTTCCCTTGATCTCTATCCAACTACACCCCGGTTCCTTTTTTAGGCGACACACACCGATCCTCTCCCTCAACTTCTTTACTTCCTCCCATTTTTCTGCCTCAGCATAGATATTCGCAAGAAGAACATAATAGCCTGTGTTCTCCGGCTCGAGTTCAAAAACATATTCTGCAACTTTCTCTGCTAGTTTCACATCATGGTGGATTCTGCAGCCACAAAGCAAAGAACCCCAGATAAAGCCATCTGGCTCAATTGGCATAGCTTTAATGAATCTATATGCCTCGTATAATTTGCCAGCACGAGCAAGAAGATCTACCATACAAGCATAGTGCTCCAACTTGGGCTCTATCTTGCAGTCATTTCGCATAATGTTGTAAAATTTCCACCCTTCATCAAGTAATCCCGAGTGACTGCAAGCATAGAGAATAGAAATGAAAGAAACATCATCAGGCTCAATACCAGCATGCCTCATCTCAGAAAAGGTAGCACCAGCTTCTCTCCCAAATCCATGCATGCCATATCCAGCTATCATTACTGTCCACGAGACTAGATTTTTCACATGAATCGTATCAAAGAGTGAGCGTGCAAGAACTAATACACCACATTTAACATACGTGTCGACAAGTGCATTCATAACAAACAGATCTGAAGACAACCCATTTTTTAAGATGAAGCAATGAATCTCCCGGCCTCTATCTAGAGCTGCTAGGCTGCCACAAGAGGGAAGGATACAAGTCATAGTCACATTGTCTGGCTTTAACTCATTTTGCATTTCAACAAAAAAATTGAGTGCTTCATTTGGAAGACAGTTCTTTGAGTAACCTCCAATGATAGTATTCCACGAGACAATGTCCTTCCTCAGCATGTCAGAGAAAACTGTGAGAGCTTCCTCCATGTTTCCACATTTTGCATACATGTCCATGAGAGCATTAGAGACAAACAAACTCGACTGCATATTGGTCTCCCTGATGTAACTGTGGACTTCCTTACCATTCTCTAGTGAGCCATTACAAGCACAAGCGTGAAGAATGCTTGTGACAGTAAAAACATCTGGGTTAATACCATCTTTTTTCATTTCACTGAACAACTTAATCGCCTCAGTGGACAGGTCTTCTCGAGCATATCCAGCAATCATCGAAGTCCATGTCACGACACTTTTATGACCCATGTTCTCAAAAATTTGAATTGCACCATCCATATCACCACATTTTGAATAAACATCCAGCAAAGTATTATTAAAAGTAACTTGGTTGTTTAATCTGGCTTTTATTGCATAAGCATGAAGTGCTCTAGCTAGTAAAACACTGTCAAGACTTGAACAAGCTGCAAGAACACTAACCATTGTGGCCAAATCCACACTAATCCCAGAACTTAACATCTCCTTAAAAATCCCAACTCCCTTTCCTGCGAGGCCATTCGTGACATACCCACTTATCATAGAATTCCAAGTTATCACATCTCGATCACTCAATTCATCAAATAGCTTACATGCACTCCCAGTTTGTCTACACTTAAAGTAGAAAGAAATTAAAGAATTCACAACAGTATTATAAGAACCAAATCCCAACCTCAACAAGTACCCATGAACCCTTTCCCCATCCCCTACCCTTCCTAGGGCTGCATAACACTTCAATACACAAGAAAATGTGTAAGAATTGGCTTCAACACCCAAATTTCTCATTCTCTTGTACAAATATATACTTTCTTCAAAATTACCAGTCTTTGCATATTCATTAATTAATAAATTCCAAAGGAAAACCTTTTCATTTGCAATTGTATCGAAAACCCGCCTCCCTTCTGCCAAATCCCCACAATTCACATACATAAACACAAGTTTTGCACCCAACAAAGTGTCAATTTTTCCACCATTGGAACATATAATGTTATGAACTTTTTTACCATCACCCAGCGACTTAAGCTCAGCACAGAGCTGCAAGATACAACAATAAGTCCTCGATTCAAGACCAGATTTTTCAGACTGGCAAAGCAATTTCATCGCCTTTTCGAGATTATCCACTTCACAGGCTTTGTGAATTTCGACATTGTAATCCATAATTTGGTGATTCTTGGTTTTGTTAAGTGACAAAGAGCTACCAGTGTTAATGGTGGTACAAGAATTCCTAGTTCTTGATGATGGAACAGAGATTCTTGAAAATGGCTTGACAATGAGTGGACCATTTACATGCCCGACTGATTTTTCTCTCTCGCTATAGAACGATGGAATGACCCAGAATTGTGGTGTGGTTCTGTAAATCAATAGCATGGCTACCACTGAAACTAGGAAAAATGGCGGGAAAGCTTGTAACCACAAAACTAACTGTAAAACAGTTTAAACCCTCGCTACGCTTGTATTCTATGTTATACGGACTTGTGGTGTGAAAAATTCAAGGGGATGTTTGGTTAGGCACTTTACGTTTGCAAATAAATATGAAATTTAGTTCGTTTGTGCCAAGGGTATTCTTGTCAATGAAAGTTGCATTTAGTTAATTACTCTCTCCGTTCATAAAAGATTATCGTTTTAAAAGAAAAAATTTGTTTCAAAATGTTTGTCGTTTACAACTTCCTAGAAGAATAAATTATTTACTTTCCTATATTATCCCTATCTTCTCTTATTGTCCCAATAAATTCTCTCCCTTGCATTAATAATTTTTAATTTCTCATAAAGGGGTAGTGATGAAATTTCAAACAAATTTTATTAGTATTAAATGACTTTCTTAATCCATGTGCTAAAACCTTAAACGATAATCTTTTAAGAACGGAGGGAGTAATTCGTTAATTAGGATTAGGTGCATAATTGTACCCGACAAACAAGGTGATTAATATTGTCAGATTAAAAAACTTTTAAAAATATTATTAAATGTATAATTATTCTCACAATATCAACCATAAAAAAGGATTATTTGTATATATAAAAGAATTGTATAGCTTCATTACACATTTATACGATCTTTCTTAAATTTATTTTTTATCTTTTTTATCGATCTTTAACATCTTATTTACAAAATTGTACAAATGACTCAAAATGAGAACGACTATTACTTGTTTGGTAATGATTATTTACAAAATAAATATAAAATTTATATTATATTTTGTATCCTTATATATTACACATAATAATATATAATTGTCTATTATTTTTCAATATATCTCTTTCCCTCTTTTTGTTGACCCTCTTTTTTTTACTATAAAGGGTAGTGCTCAAGAACTCCTTCATTTATAGGGTATCTTGGCAACTGAATGAATCTAATCCATTTGGAATCCTGAAAAATCTCATATTGTCCGGGAAAATATGGATTCAATCGTTTTCTATCCTGCCTCTATACGTCGTTTGGCTTCTCTCTCCAGTCTCAGCATACGAAAGTTGGAAAGACCCTTTCTCGCTCTGAAAGGTACGAACTTTACCCTTATCCTAACCCTAATTTCCCATTTCTATAAAACCCCATTTGATGAATTTTCCTTTGGGTTTTCAGTGTTAGTTGTAAATGAAAGAGTGAAGCTATTTGGTTTGGATTTTCGAGTGACTGGGTTGTAAATTTTAAGCTGAAAGTTGGGATTGGTCTTTGAATCTGCTGAAATTGAAAATGAATTTCATGGTATTTGATATTTCATCGGTGTATGCATTTCATATTTTTTGCTTTTTATGTTATGCTATTGAAACGTATAGTAAATTAACTTGAATGCCTTGAAATTATTTACTGCGGTGAGCACAGTGGTATAACCATATGACTCACTTAATTTACTTTTCTGCTTTTGTATATTGTGATTTAGCTTTATGAGGAATCTGCTGTCATGCCTTAGGGTTGAAATGAAATGTCTAAACATAACAACATGTTGGGGTTGAAGAAGTGTCCAAACAATCGCAGTTTGTTGGGTTCATGGTGCCCTTTTATGTTTCTAATAGTTAGAATCTTTACAAGTTTATGATAGACGTCACGCAATAGTTTATAGCTTTTTCTTTTTCTTTATGTTCCTACCAAGAGTGAAAGTGAGAGAAAATTGGATACTACATTGATATGAAGTCAAAAATGAGGATCGATGGTCTGTACTCATTCACAAAGTTGAAAACATATGACGGCTGTTTCCAAGGACTTTCAAGTACAGTGATAGCCTTCTTGCATATCGTGTTACCAATGCAGTTAACTGATTATGCTTCGCTTCATGTTTGTGTTAATTGTGCAGTTAAATTAATTATGCTAGTGGTTGTTTCATGTTTATGGTACAAGTGTTATATCTAATTTATTTAAATGTATCCTGCACTTTAAAACTTGTAATTGGTTTCTCATTAGAATAATAAACAGAATTTTCCTGTCAAAGTACAACCTCTGTTTACGACCCGCCTTGTACCTCTACTTTTTTTTATTGATAGTATAAAGTGGATTGGTTACAAAATTTTAACATGCAGACCTTACATTCTCAATTCTCATTCAAAGAAACTGGAGCTGATTAATTAATCATGCCTAATTATGTTTATGGAAAGACTCATAATCAATTTTCTTTAAGGCATCAAGTTTTGGCTTTTGTGGGTTGATCTTGTATAAGGTAAGGCATTGTGACGACTAAACCGAGCATGTATGCAGCTACAATATGTGTGTACCTTATACAATTTAAATTATTCTACACAGACTTGAGTTTGCACTAGTACACGCCTTGGGGTTGGGGCATCCTCAACTCTCATCTTTGTGAGATGATTGGATATAAATTGTGTTTTATCAACTTTCCAATACTATATAGAGAGAGAGACAGACAGAGAGAGAAATGTATGTAAATCAAATATTCATAAATTCTGCTAGTAGGCATGAATTTTTGCAGAAATCAAACTGAGGAATCATTTCTTGATGCAGCTTGTTGAATTTGGCAGAGATTGCAGATGGGCCTTCACTTTTGGCCTCTCGAAGGGGCCATGATCAAGTAACTACTTTAAGCGTACGAGTTGATGGAAATAGGAGTGGCCGACCTTCTCAAAGAACTTCTGCATCAGGAAGATTTCGGAAGAGTGATGGTGAGAAGATACCTCAATCATCTGATGGTAACTCATCGAACCAGGAAGAGATAATTTCTCTATTTAGACGAATACAGTCTTCAATCTCGAAGGGAGAGTCCATAAGTTCCAAAAGAAGACATTCCAAGTCCTCCGAGGAGAAGCCTTCTGCTGAATCAGTTTTGGAGGTTCTTCGTCAATCAAGGAAGCAAGTGAAAGGTATGGCAATGTACAATATATTTTTAGAATGGCTCACATTTTCGACTTCCTATAAACCCCTCCGAAGTTGTCATTTGAAATTTGGAATAAATTTCATATGGCTGAAGCATATTAATGTGTTTTTTAGATTGCATACAGAATGAGTTCGTAAGTGTAGAGGCCCATAGTAAATTTTAGTCAAAAAAAAAAACAGAGAGAACCTTGGAACCTTAAGACCTGCCTTGCTTGTTAATAAAAGGAGGAGAAAGGAGAAGAGTACTAGTTCCGCCAGATCCTTCTACAATAACCACTAGCAAAGGGCTAGTTTCCATTTTCATTATCATCACTGCTTACATTTCTATGCGGCAACAAGCACAAAGTATTTAGTCTTCCTGAACAGCTGATTGTCAAACATAGCAATAATGATATCCGTGGCGTAAAGCTACATCTGATAAAAGAGTCTTTTTACTAAACCAATCCCAACTGATTATTATATGAATTTTTCTGTTGCTGATTTGATTAGCAAAAACTTTGAACGAGCGAGGAGAGAAGGTATTGGCAATCAGGCGAGGTCAATTGAAGAATGAAGACAAAACAGATTATCCCTCAGTACCGGACCTTAAGTTTACTCGGCCACCATCTAACTTTGTGAAGAGGTCTCCAATCCCATCTGCGACAAGCTCAAGAGTAAAAAGCGAAGGAGAAGGGCGAAGAATCATCTGTCACCGGTGGTGAAAAGGCACTAGAGCTGGAGAAAGTTGAGGAGATGAAACTTTCTGCACTGAAGGAACTGGCAAAATCTAGAGGACTCAAAGGTTACTCAAAGTTGAAGAAAAGTGAGCTTATAGAGTTGCTGAGGCCATAATATGTGCATCGACCCCGTCTATTTCCTCTTTTTTTTCTTTCTTTTTTTTTTTGTTTTGAAGAATGTCGCACTCAGTCATGTTCTTATCTAATATTGTTTAGTAATTGTTTGGTTTTATTAAATTTCATCTTTGTTTTTGCTTTAATGTTATGGAATGTAACAGATTCAGATTGAGTTGGCTAGCTTCCTTGCTGAAGCCTAATTAAGCACAACAAAACTGTGTGCATGTAACTTACAAACAGTATTACGAATAGCATATAAGTATCAGCAGCATGAATATAGAAGAGACTAAAATAAAAATAGTAGTATAAAAATTTATGATTTTTTTCCGGACGCGGGGCACTAAGTAATTAAGCATATATAACGATAAATATTAAAAGACAAAAACACTTTTCTAAATTGAGAGGAGGGAGTAACATGTACGTCCCTTCGAATATCAGACGGCCATTGTCTTCCCAATAATGCTCCCCTAAGACGGCAATGTGATGGGTTTTATTTTTCAAATATCAAGTTGGAGCCAATAGGACAGGATTAACTATTCCCACAAGAAAAAAGCAAGTTGCGTATGAAATTGACCTGGAGTTAACTCCTAGATAGGTTCATAGGTATATACTTGGTATAACTATAATTAATAACAAATCTGAATCTGAGCCAGTAATAGGACAACAGTACAGATTATGAAACCGAATTCATAATTCACAAGTGTTAAATGTAGAAATATTCAATAAATCCGTAACGAATTTAACTTGTAGTACCAGAAGACAAACTCTGAAAACAAATGGCATGCATAACTTAACTTGTAACAGAAGAAAAACTCAGAAAACAAATGGCATGCATAGTTTTTTTTTTCTTTTTCAAGCGGAAGTCAATGCCAACACACGACAACGAATTTGCAAAAGAAAATGACTAGCCATTGTCATCGCCGATAGGAGTTAATTGTCAAGAAGACAAATTTGGGAATTCCCGTATATTCATGGACTACTAAGAATTTAGCACCACTTTCCAAGCCATATAAGCCACCTCACGATCAACATGATGCACCCATGTAGCAATTGAAAAGACGGCATGAGACATGACAGTTGAAACTTAAGATCTCTTTGCTAAAACATATTTACACGAAAAAACCATGGTAGCACGAAGGCTATTACCAGGCATGCCATCAAGAAGTTACAGAATGGCTGTCCCCTCCAACACCCTCCACTTCTTTCAGATGAGTGGATACCATTACCACTTGATCTCCTATCATTCCACTCTTCCATAAATCTATTATCCCCAACGCCTGTAATATTTTTTGCAGTCTCGCCACAAATTTCGCACAACCTGCATTTAAATAACATTGTTCATGTTATCATTCAAAGCATTTTCCAGAAGAAAATAGGATGATGACAATGATCAATAAAAAGAACAAAGAAGAAACAAAAAAAAATGAAAAAAAAAACATATGCAAAGAGGTATAAACTAAGAAGTTTCATTCTAATTAGGGTGATGTTAAGGGTCTCAAATTTTTGATCTCAAAAAATGTCTTAAATGATGTGTCACCATAACATTGGTTGGAAAATCTCATGTGATTGACTATGCCATAAATTATCATTAAAATATTTAATGACATGCGGCAAGCATGGTTCAAAGTATCGATAGATTGGCATATCGTTTAAGTATTGGTCGAGGCCGAACCGCAACCTTTAAAATAATCACAAAACCATGAATTATTCGTGTAAAGGGTAAGTTTGTGCAAAATTTCGATAACACTTTGTAACGTAGCGGTTTCGAACCAAATAAAAAAGAAATCACGGCATAAAGGGAATTATTCATGTAAAGGGTAACTTTCGGCGAAGTTTCCTATAAAAGGGAGATGACAAAAGAGAACGAACCTTTCGTTATAAATTATACTTAAATGTAGCTATGTAGTACCTAGTTAAGTATAACTTAGAAAAAGTAAAAAAAATATCGTACTTCAAATGTACTTAATTAAGTTAAATTGTACATAAAATATACAGCACCTATTAAAGTATTACAAAAAATGTACTTAAAATATAATTAGTTAAGCTAAATTGTTCTTCAATTATAATTAAATTGTACCTATATAGTACATAATTAAGTACAACTTGAACAAATTTTAAAAAATTGCACTTAAAATATACCAAGTTAAGTTAAATTGTACTTAAATTCTACAAAACATGTGTGCTCAACCATTTGATCTAAGACAATCCTACATTGGTTCAAAACAATGTCTTTCTTATTTTTTCAAGCTCAAAATTATGTCTTTCTAATAATTCTTTGGAAAGAACATATTCTTCCAACAAATCAAATTTGAACAGCTTTTCCCAAAACTTAATTTGATTCCGTTATTTCAGTGTGATTTGTAAAGACCATAACAAACTTTCCGAAAATTAAGTTTACATAAAATAGGGATTCCCTTTCTTTTCATTGAATATCAAAATATTTCTGCAGAAAATTTTCAAGGGTGGCTTTTGAATTTTATTCATAGTATGCTAGATAGCCAAGCAAAAGGTAAAAATAACTTATAGTAGCATACAAGTAAAATTGTGTATTTAAATTCTTATGGCCTTCAGCTAAAAGATCAATAATTCATAGTAGAAGGCACCCTTAGAAATCATAATGGACAAGCAAAATTCTACAACATATATATAGCTAATAAAGCAAACACAATTTGAGTACCATGACAAGGGAAACACAATGAATGGCAGTTATCACAAGAAAAGAGGAAAAGTTGTGTACCTATTTCCTTTTAGCTTGAACCATGCCTCAGCACAATAAGAATGCGCAATCCCAAGCTCATCTTTACAACCACAACCAAGCTGAATCAGTTCCCTTTCATTACGAGCAGTTGTACAAGTAGTTTCCGATGATTGATCCGAACTCAAATGACATATCCTACAAACCCATTCCCCATCTAAATTCTCCCCAACTCCTCCCTCACCGCCACCGCACTTCACATCAATGACACAGGATGAATGCTTCTCATCATTTAAATCCTTTACCTTCACCTCATCCTCCAACACCTTACTCACCATATCCGAATGAATCAAATCCCTATTTTCTCCACTAACACACGCCTTTTCTTCTTCCACTGATCTTACCACAATGGCCATCTCCAAGCCAACCCGATTATCCGAATTGCTCGAATCACCTCTAATTTCATCCTTAATTGAGTCATTAGTTGAATTCACCTTATCATTAACAATTCCTCTACTATCATTTACATGATCCATAACTCTGTCTCTCTCAACCAATTCCTCAAACACTTAACAAACAATCAAACGTGTATAATTACGCTGATCAGTGCAACAATCTAACCAACACTTCATAATTCCAAAAAATGAAGAAAAAAAAAAGCTTTAAACTCAATTAGAGCACTAATGATTGAATCAGCAGCTAAAATAAACAAATTTTGAAGATTGGAACCTCGTTGCTTTAGGAACAATTCAAATTCTTAAATTACCTAATCCCGCACGCATTCTCCATCGTCGATTACTTCAAAACCACGCATCCTCAACCATTTTGGTTGACCTCATTTTAGCTTAGATTTGGTAACTTAAATAGTACAGTGAAAAATGTTATATATTTATATATAATTGATTACTGTGACTGTGAAGAGGATAAGTCGGTCAGTCGAATACCGTGACGGGAGCGGAATTGGTAGGTAAGCCCTTATCATTATCTAGGCTGGCGGGTATTTATTAGCTGCTGGATAGTCCACGTGACTGTTAACCAACCACTGTTTTGTTTCCATTTCAGTCACCATTAATGCTTTTCCTATTTTAACCATAAAATATGAAGGTTTTTTTAAAAAAAATTATTTTAACCATAAAATATAAAGGTTTTCCTTTAATTATCTAAATACATTTTTTTGTAACTCTCACATTCACAATAAATACATTCAATAAAAAAAGATGTTATAGTAAAAGTAGTATATTTTACACCAATTTTCAATTTTCACATTTATTCGGTTTCCAATAAAAGTTGAGTAAAAAGATTATAAAGATATAAGAGAAAGAATGGGATAAAAATAGTTATTAATATAAAAATGAGACATTTATTTTGGGACGTCCTAAAAAGAAAATTAGGACATTTAATATGGTACGTAGGATTATTAAGTTGTGCAAATTCTTAAAATCTCGTGTTGTTTTACCTTTTAAAATATTTTATTTTATTTATAATTATTTGCTAGTACAGTGTGGTTCAAGAGAATAAAATTGGCCAGTTGATATAATTGTTGAGTAGTGCTAGAGACACAACTTGTTTTATAATTATTTTATAATTTGCTAATGTGGCATACTCCACCCCAGCATATTGATGAACAAATTCTTTCAATATAGTCTTCAGCCCCACGTAAAAGCTGAAGTGGAGTATGCCACATCAACAAATTGTAAAATAGTTGTAGAATAAGTTGTGTCTGTAGCATTATTCATAATTGTTATGTTTAGTGTGTCTTACTGGTTTTTTAGGGTTAGGATTCAATAAAAAAAGACCAGACCCTTACACTCTGTTTTTGAGTTTTGGACAGAAAAGAAAAGAATAGAAAACTTAAATTTTTTTGTTGTTTCTGAGTTTTTAATAGAAAAGAATAGAAAATTTAAAAAATTTATTTTCTTTGCATTTTTGAGTTCCAATGAAATGAAAAGAAAAATATCACTTTTATAAATTTACCCTTCTATTAATTATAACTATTGAACCATGAATAAAAATATGCAAAATAAATTTAATCAAAGAAAAAAATTCATAATCAAATACAAATATCCAAATGAATGTTAAACAAAAACTACTTCAATAAAATCATTGTCATACCATACCCTAGAGTCATCAAACATAATCTATATTATTAATACAAACGGATCAAATTCTTCAAAAAATTCAATCTTCTCTCTAATGGTAACCCATACACTGCTCGTGCCTTGTCTTGATTTTCTAGTAGTCATAAATAGGTCTCATCGAATTTTTCCACATCGAAATTCATTTTAGTTAGTCCTTTAAAGATATTACCCCTTGCTTTTTCCAATATAGTAGATAATCTATCCATCACATTAGTTAGTTTATCTTCATCATTAAAATGTTTTGCCATTTTCTATTTTTCTTTTGAAGTACTTACAATTTCCATCGGTGCCTCAAATTTTTCTATCAAATATTTCTCTTATTTGCCTATATGGTGTTATTATTCTCTTTGAATTTACTCATATATGATGTTATTATTCTCTTTGAATTTTTTTTATTATTAAAGTTCATGTTATTTAGGTTTATGATGTATCCATTGATTTCTACTGGGATCCTTTGCTAGTGGAATCTAATTGCGATGATCCAATAGACCATCATGTAATGGAGAAAGTTGTCAAAGTCCAAAAAATTGAAAAGCATGCTAGGCATTGGACACAGATGCAGATATACTCATCTTTGATTCCTTTATGTGGAGGCTAGGTCCAAATATGGTGTTGTAATGTACTCCTATATCAAATGTAATTTATTCAAAGATAAAAAGAAATTGGAGATATAGGTTGTAATTTAAAATTTATTATATTGAAAGTTAAGGATAATATGGAAATTATAAAAATATTACTTATTCTAATTTCTTTTCGTCCAAATCAGGCACGAAAAACTTTGGCAGAAAAAATGGTCAAGTTTTTTATCCATTTATTTTCTTTTCTGTTTATTAAAAACCTCAAAAACATAGGAATTGAAAAGAAAACTTAAACTATCCGTATTTTCTATCCATTTTCAAACTCAAGAGTGTTAGAATAAACTACGAGAATTGATATTTTCACAAGGAAAATTGATATTTCCACAAGACTTCACTCACACGCATGTGGATCCCGTTTACTATTTATGTGAGAGAAGTCTTGTGAAAATATCAATTTCTCTTATGAAAATATTAATTCCGAACTACTAACCAACTCATTACTTTGCATTATCTAGATCCAAAGACCGTCTGGTGTGACTGGTAAAAAAAATTATGATCCAAAACTAATACGGTATAATTGTAATACAAATTTATCTAAAATCGGTACCATTCCAAATCACTTAATAACTACCGGTGCACATTAGTGGTGCACCACTAGTCTTTAGGCCCTATTGTATAGTTGGGGGTCACATTATTGTAATATTTTTAAAATGTATCCAGCCATTGAATTAGTGTGATATTTTATGATGTCTCTTTGCAAGTAAAATTACGTCTATAATCATTTTTTATCTACTAGTGATGTGCGGTTGACCGGTTCCTAATTACAAAAAAATAAATATATATAAAAAATATA
This sequence comes from Panax stipuleanatus, assembly GCA_020205555.1. Lineage (NCBI taxonomy): Eukaryota > Viridiplantae > Streptophyta > Magnoliopsida > Apiales > Araliaceae > Panax > Panax stipuleanatus. Next base: position 145,248,421 of record CM035121.1, on the reverse strand, counting down.
GTTATAATCCATGAGATCCATTCAATGTCCACAAAAAGCTAAATTAACAGCAAATGCATATAATCTGGATTCTGGGGGACCAAAAGCGGTACAGTTGCACAAAAAAACATGAAAAGAAAAGAAAACAATAATATACAGGCCGGGAGGTGATCTATGTTAGAATATAGAACAAAATTAACAAGAAGAACACAACGTAAAATTGGAACAATTTATCAAAAAACCGAGGCGTAGCAAAGCTATTATCTTACAAAGTGATTTCGCCCTCACTGGTTACAAACCCGTTTGCACAGATGAACTCCGGCGTCCACTATTCAGGATTTTCAACGGTGAAGCCTCCAATTGTGTGCACTCTTTGCGTTATAAATAGACCCTGGGCACTAAGATTTTCTGACCAGAAGTCCAAAATCCATCGACACCCACCCTGCGCACACACGCACTAAGATTTTCTGACCGGAAGTCCAAGATCCAAAAACTTAGCCCAACCCAATTCCTTAGCCATCCTCATCGTGCACGAGTCCATCCCTTTTTCCTCAACCATGTGACTAAGCCCACACCATAATGTACTAATATACACAATGAATGTTTTCAAAATAACAACGTGAGACTTTGCCAAAACTTAAAAATTTGAATGCACAACCAACAATCTATCCTTATGTGTCAACAATATATTGGTCAATCAAGCACAACTAACAGGAGTGTATTTTGCAATGAACAGAAATCAGCCACAACAAACACCAAGTAAAATTGTAGGAGTAGAACATAAGTAAACAACCAAGGCACGCCAACTCACTCTAGTTTCAACTGATCTTTCAAACTAATCTTTCTGGGGTCTTTTGAGCTATGTGTACACTTTCTAGTTTTTACTTATGCAAAAAGCTTTCTAATAAGTACAACCAAACACATATACAAAAGGAAGAACTCTTTTCTTTTGTTCTTTCTTGGCGACGGTGGGGGTGGGGGTGGGGGGTGCGGGGGAGAGAGGAATGTCAACCCAAAAAAAAAGAAAAGAAAATGAAAAGCATCGTGTAAAAGTCAGGGCTGCCATCCAGTCGCTGTAGTCTGTAGGCCAAGATGGTGCTGCTCAGGCAGGCCTCAAAGGGAGGTGATATTTTATCCCTTCCTGTTGAACTTGTCAATGAGCTGAACTCAATTGCCTATCCTCGAGTTGGATGCAAAAACTGTTGACCCATTTGGCGTTTCACGTGCTCTGGTAGAAGCCTATTAATAAGATCTGGAGATGCTCCTGACAACTGTAATTTGAAAAAAATCTCAGTTACTTCGACCAGCAATGGTTGGCAACAAAAATATTCTGACCTATATGCCAATAATCTAAAACATTAAAAGGTATATATGTATAAATAAGATGACACACCTCTTGTTTAAAGTTGAAAATCGGTGGTAATGGACGACCATTTGGCAAGCGAGCATTGGGCTCTCGTAGCTCATCAAAGAAAGGATGTGAACATGCTTCTAACTGCAATAGGAAGAATCAAATCTAAAACAGGAGAGCAATAGACATAAGCTTGCCCCAATCAAAAGGCAAATAAAAGAAATCCTTGTGGCTCTACAGTCATCAGCACAAAATAAAGACAACCTATAAGATAATAAGAAATGAACCAGCTACTCAACAATTACAAACTATTAATATGCACTTAAGCCAATGAATGAAAATTTGTTACTCCTAATTATTCCTAAATAACAGCATAACAGATATCTATCCGTAACAAAGAAAAGCTGAATGAAACTCACAGCACTGCAGCGAAGACTTGGTGAGTATTGCAGCAGCCGTGAAGCAAGATCAATTGCTTCTGGAGGCATTCGTTTGTGGAAAACCTGAAACCACGAATGTAAGAATACCAACTACATCTGAATATACCGGAAAAAAACTATAAAAATTTGTAAATAAATGGTCAGTTTAGCAGATCAGTCATATGTGGGGTCAAACAGCTGAATAACTTACGACGTCCACAAAAATTTAAGGAGTATAAGCTTAAAGATGGCGAAATTAGAATAGTCTCGAGTCTCTCGACTACAAGATAGAGCCCACTTACGACCTTTCATGCTCAATTTTAATTCTTACTTGAAAAAAATCTGCAAGTCCAGTTGTTTTTTCAATTTAGTAGGTTAGTTTTTACTTTTTAATAAGTACTGCCAATTGATTTGTTACTGGCCAGTTTTATAGAAAATGTTACGAGGCAACAAAGAGAATGTCATACTTCGAGCACCATCAACACTAGTTACATACATCTAATAAGTGGTGAGAATCAATAATTTTCAAGTTTATGGTAAATAACTTTTGGGATATGATGTAGCAGGAGCAGAAGAGTAAAAAACATACCTTGTGCCATGGATGTGCCTTGATTTGGGGAAACCTAAAATCAGAATAATTTGGATTCATACAGCGAATTTCTTCTCGAGTTGGTGTGCCAAGAACCTGGAAGATGAAATGTAAGAAACTCTAACTTGAAACACACTCTAAACTGTTTATAGTTCTGATTGTCCCACCTTGATAATTTCTACCAGCTGATCCACAGCGTTTTCTCCAGGAAACAATGGCTGTAAAATTATTCGAGTGATGAGAATCAGAATAGCACAAACCAACAAAAGATACTAAAGAATATGAGAATATTGACAAAGTGTAGAAAACTACGAATGGCTGCCAACCTGGCCTAGAAGAAGCTCAGCCAAAACACAACCAGCTGACCATATATCAATTGAAGTTGTATATTCAGTTGCACCAAATATGAGTTCTGGAGCGCGATAGAACCGTGAACAAATGTATGAAATATTTGCTTCACCCTTCACCTGAATGGTAACTCATGGTGAAAATATGACAAAGAAAATCTGTTGCAAGATCACATCTCACATGGAGATATCAACAGAGAACATTTTAAAGGGTTATTCTCTAAGCAATTCACATACCACAATGCAAACACTCAACAGAAGATAATGTACACTGAAATACCCTACTCATACTTTTCATAGATAAATAAAATGCATATTTTAATTGGATCCTTTTCACGCCTACACCTATAGGGGAGAAGCATGTTTTCACAGAAACGCAAGGAGCACCACTCTTAACAAGATGCAAACACTTGTAATAAGATGATATACAGCTCATACCTGTACATTCTTTTACAAAAATTAAAATGCTTAGTCTAGTATATTTGATATTTAATTGGATTCGTTTCCCAGTTGTGCTGTATTAATGAAGGCTATCCTAATAGCTAGGAACCGAAGAGTGTAGCACACTTATATTATTAATACCCGTAGCACACATACTATTCATGCCTGTAAACTATAGCGTATAAGCAAGTGGCCTTTTTGCAACTCACCACCGCTCCGACTGGTGAGCAAATCCTTATTATGCATCAACTATAAACAAATTTACAGATAACATAATTGACTCATTGAGCGAATAAATGAATGCAAGAATAGAACAATTTTCGAAGTTGCACAGCTAATGATGTCCTGCCATCAGTTTCAACACAAGACAGTTATATTTTTTTTTGATAAATAGTTTCAACACAGTCGTATGAACACATGCAATGATAAAAAAACAGTAATATGCTTGAAAAAAGTTTAATTAGTCATCAAAAAGCCACTGATTAGGAAATGGAATTTAAAGAAGTGAACGTACAAGCATTTTTGCACTTCCAAAGTCACAAATTTTGACCTGGTGTGAAAGAGGATCAACCTGTGGAAAGCCAACGTTGACGTCAAAAAACAGCTACAACTCTTAATCCCAAGTCACAGTTTGAAGGTGCATACCAGAACGTTCTGAGGCTTCAAGTCCCTATGACATACTCCAGGAACAGCATGCATATATGCCAATCCCCTGAAAATCTGGAAAATATTCCCCAGTTAAGATCAGTAGGAGAAATGATAATGATTATTACATTAAATGCGGATGAACCACACAAACCTGATACGTGTAAAGTTTCACATATATGAGTGGCATTCTCTGGTTTGCATTGCTATGGTGCTTCAGAACCCGATACATGGTCTCAGGAACATATTCCATTACTAAGTTTAGAAACAGCTCATTTTTGCTGGTAGTTGAAAAGAAACAATGCTTAAGACCAACTACATTTGGATGATCCATGGTGCGCATTAACTGCAATTCACGATTCTTGTATCTTCTGTCTTGCAAAACCTTCTTTATAGCCACGGTTTCTCCGGTTTCCAGGCATTTAGCCTAGAGTGAAGACAGGCATCAGAAAAATGACATGGAATTATAGCTTTTATCAGAATAGCACCAAAATCAGTATAATTAGCTTACCTGAAAAACAATTCCAAATGATCCAGTCCCCACAACACGCTCTGCCATGTAACTGACAGTCTACATTAAGCACCACATCAAAAATTAGTAATAAAAATACTTCCAAAGTCAAAAAAACTAAGCCGCATCTGATAGAAAAAAGCATTTACATTGTTTAAATAACTAATACTGAAGTCAAGATGTACTCATGGATTGGATGATATCTTGAAAACATAACAGGATGAAAAGAAGCATTACAACATTAGTGCAGGATGTGAGCTTGGTATGAACATTCAACTAATTACAGAAAAACACTTCATCACTGAGCAAAAATATTCAAGTAGCACAGTTAGCAAGTCAAATATGGTGCAGTAACCTGTTTGGGTTCACCGTTCTTGCCTCCAATAGTCGTCGAAATGATGTGACCAGTGACGGCATCATTTCCATCAACAACAGGATCAGACATCTCCTGCAACAAATGTGAAATAACGAAGTTAGACAACCATTTAATCGATCATTGAGTTACACAAATAACAGAATTGAAATCAACAGTAAGACATACCAAAGCTCCAACAGAGAAAATTTAAAATGTTAAAAAAGAAAAAAACACTGATTAAACAAGAAAAGATTATCATAGAATCAGACCCACCAACCATGTGAAAAAAAAACACTGATGCAGAAACAAATTGGTGACATTTTACAACAGCGGTTTTACCAAATCCTACAGAAAAGCACCATAAGAGAGCAACCAAATAAATGACCAAGCAGAAGAAAAATTGGTTAAATCTATAAGCATATGAATAAACCCAAATGAAAAAAATCTAGCAAAGCTCTAACTAGATTTAGCTAAGATAAAGTTTATATTTTTACCAAGTCCAAGAAATTAATAATTCCAAATCCAAGGAGAAAATCAAATCCATGTCAAAACAACAAGCAAAACCCAACAAAGTTCTAATCTTTTGATTTAGATAAAGGGTCTTGTTTTCACCATTCAAAATTTTGTTTCTTTTCTGAAAAAGAAAACTTCTTTTCATTTTCAAGATCTTCTTAGGGTATCAAAACACGCTAATATAATACCTAGATCAAGAACTGTAAAAACATTACCGGAAAATGTGAAAAAGATGTTACCTTATCGTCGGCCATAATTTCTCCGGTGAGAAAATGGAGAAGAAAAAAAATTGTTTTTTTTTCTTTTTTCTTTTTCTTTTTTGCTTAAATGGGGAGGAAAGACTTTTCTTTGTTCAGCTCATAATTGTCGGGCAGAGGAAGGAGGAAGAGGGAGGCCCATCAGCCAAACAGCTCCCATGTGATTCCAGCTCCCTCTTTTGCTCTTTCTCTCTCTTTCTTTCTCTGTCTCTCTGTCTATGTCTATGTCTATGAAGAGAGAGAATCCATTTATACCCCTACCGCTGCATGAAATTACAGCAGGTGGCCTTTTCTTTTCCACTGGATAATTCACTCAGTTTATTGTGCTTTGTTTGGTTGGAAGGATAAGACAGGGAATTTATACTTTCTCTTCTCAAATAAAGTTGCTAATAAGTAAAGAAATTCTCAAAAAAATAATGTCATTATCACATAAATTTTTTTACATAACTTTTACATACATATATATATATATATATATTGTGGATCCAGTATATCAGACAAAGACCCCAATATATATATATATATATGTATATGAGAGTTATGTAATAAAATTTATGTGACAGTAGCATTGCACTTCTCAAAAGTTGTTATGGCTAACAGCATAGAAAAGGGAAATGCCAAGTAAACTTTAGACCGTATCTTTTGCTCCCTTTTATTTTCTTTTTCATTCCCATTATACTTTCTAACTAAAAGGGACAAAAAACATGGATACTTATAGCGAATTAATATATTTACAAATAAAGTAATACTTCTATAAATTTATGTTAGATGAATAATAAATAAATTCCACACTTTTAATACCAAAGTTTACTTATAAAAATTCACTAAAATGAAGTTGTAACTACCTAAAGAGCTTTATATACAAAAATATATATGTTAGTCTGCAATTTCTTCTCATATAAACATAGATATTGAAGAATTGTGGAACTCAGTTTATATATATAGAGAGGTTTCTATTCTACAATTAACGTTAGTTACCGGCACTATTTCAACTAATAGATATGTGGTCGTTCATTCGATTAATTAAGAACTGAGATTAATTTTGGTATGGGTTTGACCACACTTCCTAGGTGCGGCCAGTGCAACTTCTTCTTACAGAGTTACAGTCAGACTAATGACTATTATTACTCACCTGCGACCAGTTTAAAAAATAAAAAAATTGACTATTACGTTGAAGATGAAACAGATGAGCAATATATTTAATGTACTCCAATATATCAATATAATAATAATAAGAATAAAAAATATCAAACTTAGAAATATTGGAGTATACTAAATTTGATATTTTGATATCAAACTTTCAAAAAAATATCAAATTTAGTGTACTCCAATATTTTTAAGTTTGATATTTTATTTATTCTTATTATTACAAAAAGTCTAGGGGGACATTAGTTTTGTGACCCTTCTAGCGCCTTCTTTTTTTTTAGTAACTCCAAAAAAATGTATAGTGTTTATTTCAACTGAAATTTTTACAGAAAATAATATTTTAGGTGTAATTTGATTACATATAAAAAACATAGTCTGTACTAATGTTGCCGTAAAAGGACTCTTATTAGTATTATGTTGATATATTGGAGTACATCAAATATATTACTCATCTATTCCATCTTCAGCGTAATAGTCAATATTTTGGTTTTTTAAACTGGTCGCAGACCAGTTTGAAAAGCCAAAATGAGGGTATAATAGTCATTAGTCTGGACCATAAGAAGGAGTTGCACTGGCTGCACCCAGGCCCACGCCAAAATTAATCTCAAGTGTCAATAAATCGAATGAACGGTCACAGATCTGTTAGATGAAATAGTGTCGGTAGCTAACGTTAGCTATGGAATAGGACCACATATATATAGAGAGAGAGAAGAATGATCCATAACATGTATTTGCTATGGAATACACCATTTATACTATTAAAAAAAAGAGAAGGAATGACCATTTTTTAAAATTAAAAATCGATGTCTATTGCTATTAGTAGCGGATGGTTAAAAAACTCATATCATCACTACTAATAGTAGTGAACGCTAATTAGAATAATGATTTGACTTTATTAATTAATCAGAGTTAAGAATTTATTAACTAGAATTTAAGGTTTGTTAACCTAGGATTTAAGTTTTATAAACCAGAGTTTAAGATTTATTAACTCATTCTATAAACTCAGTTTATAAAATGAGTTAATAAACCCTTAACCTTGGTTTATAAATCCTAAATTCCTAGTTAATTAATTGAAAATTCTAGTTAATAAAGTCAAATCGCGCGATTAGCGTTCACTACTATTAGTAACTGATGATATGAATTTTTTTAACCATCCGCTAATGATAGTAGCAGACGTTGGTTTTCAATTTTTAATCATAGTCGTTTCTTGTTTTTAATGGTCAGTGGCGGAACCAAAAACTTTTGAGAAGGTGGTTAAAATATACTTGTAAAATCATGACAGCGACGATACGAGTTACAATCTGATTCGAAGAAATTTCTCTTGCAAAAGTACTGTAGAGAAAAGTCTTGTGAAAGATAGAGAGGCAATATTTGAGTTGGAAAAGCCGGAAGAAATTACTCTTTCGAAGAAAAATGAAGTTGCCGAGGTGAAGTTGAAGGAATTGAAGCGAGAGGAGGAGATGGCTAAAACTAAGCAGGCGTTGGAGAGGAAGAAAAAGTTGACAGAGGAAGTGGCCGCTAAAGCAACCATAAAAGCAGCCATAAAAGCTCAGAAGGAAGCTGAAAAGAAACTCAAGTAAATTATTTGTGTATCCACACATTTCAAGATTATGTAAACAAGAAATTTAGTGTCAGACTTATAACTGATGAAATTTGTGAATTTTTTTTAACTGATGAAACACTCAAATAACTTGAGTTAACTTATAACTCATGTATGTACATCAATTTAAAGAGAGAACCCATTAATTTTTATGTTTTAATCAAATTAACCTCTTTATGGCATTTATACAAACAGATGGTATGCAAACTTTAAAAATCATAGTTTCATGAAATCCAAGTATATAAACACATAAACTCCATACATAATTCCATCCGTATATCATATGAACCCTTCATGGTTCCATAATCAAAACTCCCACAACCAATTTCACATCAATAACAAATATATTCCATCCAATTTCTATAAACTTATTTTAAAAAAAGGTCAAATATCCTTTGTTTGATAAATTAATTGGTTGAAGACTTACCTCAACTTTAGTTGTAGTTGAATTGGATTCCTCCCATAATTTTTTTTGCTCGGAATCTCCTTTAATCCCATCTTAGACCATCAATTACTCCGCTCTTGCTCCTACTGCTTTGTCTATATACCAGGGTAATTATTCTGAAACAGGGGTCATATGACCCCCCGCCCCCTAGTTCTGCCTCTGTTAATAGTATAGATGTTATATGTCCTATAAAAATTTATAACAAATACATGTTATTAATCATTACCCATATATATATATATATATATATGTGTGTGTGTGTGTGTGTGCGCGCGTGTATATATACATAAATAAATATCAATTCCATTTTAAAAAACAAAACAAAAGAAAAGAAACCTAAATGCATTTCTATTGTATATGATACGGATATTTTTTTACGGATTTGAATGTACTTTCATTATTTGAGCAATTTGTAAATAAATTTATTTTTGTATTTTGACTCATCTTTAAAAACAAAGTTTAATTTCTTATTTCTCTCAATTCCATAATTACTTTAATTTATATCATAAATGAAATAATCAACTGTCACGTAATTATGGCAATGAGATACATTACTAGACTAAAGGGATGTTTGATAAAAATTGAATGAATCTGAATCTGAATGAAAAAAATTATTTGATAACTAACATGTCTGAAACATCTGAATGACATAATTTTATTATTTTACTCCTCTGAAAAAATTCAAAGTTGTTATAAATTTATTTAATATTACTTAATATAATAGTTAATATATATATTTTTAATTTTTTTACTTTATTCAGTTGCTCATTCAGTTAAAAAAATATGACTTAGTCATTCAGCTCAATCATCTGACCAATTTAACCATTCAAACGATTTTTTTCAAAATAAACGCACTTAATGGCTGACCGATTCAACCATTCAGCCATTCAGATGTATCCATTCAGCCATTCAGATGTATTCAGCCATAAACAAACAGCCCCTAACAACAAGAGCAATTAAATCATTTGACTAACCGTTGAGAATTATTAAATCAGCCCCTAACAACAAGAGCAATTAAATCATTTGACTAACCGTTGAGAATTATTAAATCAATTTTCACATATTGTATTAAAATAATTTTTTGAATTGTTGAAATTATACCAAATCTTAAGTACAAAAATACATATTATATAACAACCCGGGTCAAATCCCGAGTTCGGAACAAATTTTGAAAAAAATAAGGCCTTAAACTACTGAAAGAAGGTACTATTGTAGTACTTACGATGTGGGACTGGGGGTGTTACAAAACATCCAAGCTTTCGAGAGTCGGCTTTGATACCATATATAACAATCCCAGGTCAAATAAGGTCTTAAACTACTGGCCCAATAGTATCTTCTTGGGTTATCTTAGTCCCACCACAGGCTCACCCAAAAGTCATGACTGAATGTACTATTGATAGTAACTTAATTTCTTATACACAGACAAACTTTTCCATATCTTTCGATGTAGGGACTGGGGTGTACATATTATCATTCTAATCTTTGGTGGAATCAGTTGTGTTGTTATTAATTATCTAATAATAAATTTGGATAGCTTTTACTATTAACGTTGCAACGAATAAATTACAATTTCACATACAAGAATACCCCTACCGATAAATAGGTTTATTCTTCATTGTGCAACAAATTAGAATTTAACTAGTTACAGAAGATTAAAGATAAATTTCTCCTAATTTTTTAATAATTTCCCTTATGGCCCTTCTCCAGGCAAGCTTTTAGGATGAAATGCATTGATTACAGACGTTTAGAATGTTTGTAGCGGTAGTGTTTAGTGTGTTTGGACCTTCAAACGCACCGCACCACTTTTTGAGAGTTGCATATAAACTCTAAACGTAACGTTTGTGAGTTAAATAAATTGCTTTTAAACGAATAAGATTCTCAACTGTATTTAATATGTTCGGAATATCCAAACGTTGATAGACGAACATACAATATGACATAGAGTTGAGCCAAGAAAGTCTTTCAGGATCCACTTTTATGTGTAGCCATTTGAGGCTGCTACTTAGATTTATTTTGCTAAATATAGTATTTGGAATTTGTTATTTGGATTGGTCATATTTAAGAGTGGATTAACATTACCAAAATAGTAGTGATACTTTTGAGTTGTGGCATGCCGTATATAAAAATTGTAAAATTATCTTCAAGGGCCTTTCTTTGTAAAACTAAATTTAATAGGAGTTTTAGAAAAATATTTGGTCAAGATAAATGAGATAATTAAAATTATTTTAATCTTATAGAGAGGATTCTACTCATTTGACTGATTTATCTAATTTGTTATTATCAAAATAAAACTGTAAGATTTGGAGACCTATCGGTTACCAATAACAACATGTGGAAGAATTTCATTCCATGAACTTCAACAAGCAATTGATGGTTTTTGTGAAAGCAATATGCTGACGCTTGGCATGGATAGATTTTGGCAATGAACTTCAACAAGCAATTGATGGTTTTAGTGAACACTTGTAAATGGCAAAACTGTATAGCGCCGAAAATAATGGAAGTGGTTTTGAGTTGCTCCGCAAATTCACCAAAAAAGAGGTTGAACATGAAAGATGTTATGGGGGCACTCAAGAAGATCAAACTTGATTTTCTCGCAAATCATTGAAGGACTTGAAACATCAAAATACTCTTTTTCATTACCCAATTAACGCTACTAGTTATTCAATAATTAATACATTTTTTTATGTCATGTTCTTGCAATGATTTGTAGGACTGCCAAAGATGGAAATATAGTGATCAGCTTGTACCGGTTATTTTTCTGTACTATTTGTGATGTTCATGCTACATATAATGGTGTTAATTCGTGTTTCGATCATATTTTACGTCAATCCCATCTAATTTAAGATGAAGGGCAATACTCCCTCCTTTCCTTAATATAAGTCCTTATTTATTGGACAGAGAATAGTGAGAGAACCAAAGTTATATTTAATATTTGGGCTAATATTGAAAACTAAACAATTAATGTTTACTTTGAAATTCTCAAACGACTTATATTAATAAACAAAAATATTTCTCTAAAACGACTTATATTAAAGAACGAAGGGAGTATTTAAGTTTTTTTTTCCAGTAAGTAAAATTTCGTTTGACATCGAAAAATAATTCTATTATCACTAATTATGCACCAACAGTTGTGCACTCTAATATCAAAAACAAATATTTGCAGATTTAAATGTATAAATGTAGAGTTAAATGTCAAAGTCAATATCATATGAAATGAGTATACATGATCTGTGAGTTCAAAAAATGAGTTTTAATTTTAAAAGGAACTTACGATAATATTAAGACTTCGAAGGAACCACACTCCGTTTGAATCCATAATTCTGTGCAACAATAATTGTAGACCAATGTGTTATAGGCACAACTTATTTTAACATGCACTAATAGGTGGGTTTTATCATTGGACTAATAATGAGATTCTTAAATTGAACTCACATATTGCTTCTTTTTTTTTCCCTATAAATGCAGAATAGTTAATGCAAGTACATGTACTCCACCTCCTAATGCAAGCTACAAGACTACAAGGGCCATGGAAATAGAACAAAATTAAGAAAACTAATTAAATACTGTCTCTATTTCAAAATTAAAAGGCCTAAATACACTTGCAACTTCTAAATTTTCTCATTTTAAGACTAAACTTTTAAATTTTAAGACATTGAACCTTAATGTTCTTAAAAATCTATAATAATAATAAAAATAAAAAAAATACTTTGGCATTTTTAAAGTGTATTTCTTATGCCAAATTTGAAATAAGTTTCTAAAATGAAAAACCAATAAAAGAATTAATTGGGTAGGTTCTTCTTAGTCCTTTGTGCTGGAGTAGTCACAATCACAAGGAGAAATACATGGCAATCACAATATACAAACAAGAACCTACTGAACTTAAAGCACAAAGGCCACTACGGCGAATGTGAGGGATCAACACATTTTGGTTTTCAAAGTTTATTATTGAACCTAAAGAGAGATCGAGTTTTGGAAATTCCAAATAAGAGTGGAAGACCCGTCAAGGCAAACACATCAATTGGAAGTCCCAAGCATCCCCTTTAGTCAATACATAATCTGACAATAAGCAACTAACATTTAAATTTCTTTTGTTTTTGAATTTTTTGTTAGTGTTTACATGTTTATAGTTGAGATTATGAAAAAAAATAAGTGAAATAGTCAAATTAAAAACTTATATATTAGGCATTATATTGCACGGCTATCTTTTTGTAGGGTCTTTTATCCTTTATTTTAGAATTTTTTTACAAAATTATGTAAGTTTATAATTATAAACTTTTTGTCCCACAGAACTCTTGTGTCCCAGCTAATAATATATATAAAAGATTTGCTTAGACATAAATTTTTTAATATTTACTAAATTAATTTGAAAGACCAATATTTACTATTAAAAGAACTAAAATTGCGAGAAAAAAAATCCACCGAAAGAAGAGAACTCCAATTCCGAATAGCTTAGTTTGGATTTGGTTAGATATATTATACCTTCCCTCCAATTATTTAATTTTAATAATTTTGTTAGTAATGATCAAAATAATTTAATAGATAGCCGATGATATTAAGATCAATTCTCTCAAAAATTAAAATAGTAAAAAATATTTTTATCGTTAAAAATTTAAAAGAATTTTCAATCATTAAAATTTTGATAAAAAAATCCACGTGTTCATCAAATAGTAAAAAAGTGCATGCGTACTTTTATTTTTTGAACTATTAAATTATTTAATATAATAAATTAATTGATCCAATAATTATAAAAGTATGGTGTATTAAATGGATGGAAAGAAAAGTGTAATGGAAAATTTAAATTATTTCACAAACCAACCCAAACCACGTAAGACGGCAAAAATCTACATTCGGCCTTTATGACCGAGACCTTCAAGTCTTTGTCGGCTTGCTTATAGTTTATGTGGACTATATTGTAAGAATATGATTGAAGCGACTAGTGGTGGATCCAATTATTAATAACACCATTTCTTCACCGGGGGATTGTATTCACTAAAAATTAACTTCTCCCTGTTATCTCCTTTTTTAAAAGAAAATTTATATATATGCGGGAAAGAACAGAGAAAATTCCTAAACCACTGTATATACTTCATTTTGCAACATGCCTTTTTTGCTAATAATATAAACAATTCCAGTCAGTGTTTCGAAGTGTGTGAAGCATTAAAGAGTCATGAGGATAGCTTGCATCATGGTCTTTTCTGTTGTAGTACTACTCTTGTTGCTTCATACTACTCTTAGGAGTTGCTCAGCCATAAGTACTAGTCTTCATCATCATCATGACCATGTAACCCTAATTAACATCACCACGGACGAATCTGCTCTTTTGGCCTTGAAATCCCATATCATTTCTGATCCTACCCATACCCTGACAAACAATTGGTCTGCCGCTAAAGGCTCTTGTTGTAACTGGGTTGGAGTCACTTGCGGCAATCGCCATAAACGAGTCGTCGCCTTAAATCTTTCAACCATGGGCCTAATAGGCACCATTCCTCCGCAAATTGGAAACCTCACATTCCTTGTTTCCCTTGGTCTTAGCAATAATAGATTCAGCGGTTCCCTTCCCAAAGAATTGTCTGGTTTGCGTCGACTTAAAAAATTAAGTCTAAGATTCAACAACTTTGGAGGGGAGCTTCCCTCATGGTTGGGTGAATTAACCAAACTGGAACATTTGTCGCTTGGATATAACAGTTTTACAGGCATTATTCCACCTTCTTTTTCCAACATAACAAAGCTTGTGCGGTTGAATTTAGTGGGCAACTCTCTTCGAGGAAGTATTCCGCCCGAGATTGGTAGTCTTGCTAACTTGGAAGTATTTTCGATAGAAAGTAACCAGCTTACTGGCTCCATCCCACTCACCATCTACAACATCTCAACACTGAAAGTTATTGCGTTTACAAATAATAGTTTGTCTGGTAATCTGCCACCGGATATTTGTAAAGGTATCCCGGAAATCGAAGGGCTTTATCTGTTTCTAAACGAACTGTCTGGCCCAATTCCTTCGTCTCTACATGAATGCTCAAACCTTGAAGTTCTCGCTTTGAAAACCAACCAATTCAGTGGAACCATTCCAAGACAGATCGGAAACTTAACTCTGCTGCAAAGGTTGTCCCTCGGTTACAACCACTTGAAAGGTATGGATAGAATGCTAGCTGCTGCTTTTACCTTTAAGATCACTTTCTTTTCTTTTCAACGATAATAATTTAATAAATTATAAAAAATATTTGTTATAAATTCTTAGTATACTCCCTCCGTCCGTCCAATTTTACTTGTTCTAATTTGAAAATACACTGTCTATTAAAAAAATTATCCTCTGAATTACTCATCTTAATTACTCTATTATTATTTTGTTTGTTTTAATTAATTTTCTTCCTTTTTCTTTCTCTTTCTTGAAATAATAAAATAGAGGCGAGAAGGAGGGGAAGGAGTATGATTGTGTTTTTAATGTCAGAGTTAATAGTATTAATTTTTTCAATATATGTCGTGTTGTTTTTAATGAATTTTTTAAATAAAGTTTAATGAGGA
Source organism: Panax stipuleanatus (assembly GCA_020205555.1). Taxonomy (NCBI): domain Eukaryota; kingdom Viridiplantae; phylum Streptophyta; class Magnoliopsida; order Apiales; family Araliaceae; genus Panax; species Panax stipuleanatus. The sequence goes on along the minus strand of CM035121.1, from coordinate 145,233,304 downwards.
TAATATTAAAAAAATAAGGTCAACATATTATTAAAATGAAACGAGAATAAGTAAATTTGAACAAATCGAAAAGGAAATTAGGATAAATAAACTTGAACGGAGAGAATATTACGTGATACCATATATCCAAAAAATTGTTATTAAATATGTTTATATGTTAATAATAGCCTCATATTAATATCAGGTAACATATTCGTCATAAGAAAATTATTTATTTTAAAGTTATATTATATAAGTAATGTAAACTCGAATATCTATATTAGTAATAATGGCAGAATACTATACAAATTAGGTAAGATGATCTATATTAGTGTTGTTTCATTCTAACACTACATAATTAATCTATTGAACAAAATTGTGTATTCAAAAACCGAGTTGACTTATAAACTTGATTAAAATATAATAAGTTTAAGAGTAAAATACATTGACAACACCTGCAAATAACCACAATAACATTCACCATCTCTTTAGTTTTATAAATTTGTAAGTTATAATTTTTACTTAACTTGATCTAATTAATTAAATTATAAATTTCTGCAATAAATAACATAAATGTCAAAAAATAATAAATATTTATTTTATATCAAGAAAATAAACTCATACACTTTTTTCTAATTAAATTTCTTAAAGATTAAAATTTATGCAATATACATTCAAATATATTTTTTATAATTAATAAGTAAAAATTTAATAAGCATAAAAGTACAAATTAACGCAAAAAAAATATAATTATTTTTCCCAAATATTAAAATTTACGTAAAATAAACCTATTATTACATAAAGAATTTTATTATTCATAAAAAAAGTATTAAAAATTATATTAATTATTTTCTCAAATATTAAACTAAAGATGAGTCACACTTAAGCATAATTACTTACAATACAAATGACAAATGTTATTACTCAAAAAAAATACATTAAAAAATTCTTTAAATAAGATAGAGGTAGTAATAAATATTATTATATTTTCTTTTATTAAATATTGTATAAAAACAACACCAACTGTATACTAAAAAATGTAATTAAAATCATAAACATTCCAAATTTTGACATATACTCAAGAAAAATTAACATATAAAAATTATAATATGAAACTAAGAATTCAAATAATAATTTTTGTTGTTAAACACCAAAAACTAAACTATCAACATACTCAATCACTTTAATTAGAAAACCTCCATTAATAATTTAATTTAAAATTCTTAATATTTGCGTCACTTATCCAAAAATATGTGTTAATTAAATTAAATTATTTGAATGAGGAAGTCATAGTTACAAATAATTAAAGCTATAATTAAAATGTATTGTATTAAAAAAAGATAATTAAACATATATATATATATATATACACAGAGCTTCCTATGAGGGTGGTCCGCATGCGGACCAACTTTAGCGACGGACAAAAAAAACATCATCATAAGGTTTGAACCGTCGCCATAGCCTAGAACCGTCACTAGCTATAGCCCAATTTAGACCCTATGACGACGGATTTAACCACGTTTTTGTCCGTCGCTAAAGGTGGTCCGCATGCGGACCACCCGCATAGGAAGCGAACTGTATATATATATATATAATTTAGGGGGAAAATTTGATAACATACAAAGGTAAATATATAATTTTATCTATTTAATCAATCCTAAAAACTTGCAGGGCTTCTAACTGTTACTTAAAAAACTAGAGGGGAGGTGAGTGTTATTATGGTTATCTAGAGGAGTGTCACTGTATTTTACTCAAATTTTAAATAAGTATATTTTTTTGCGTGCTCAGATTTAATTTTTTAATTAATACTCTATCCATTCCATAATAATAGACTTTTTAGAGAAAAAAATTTATTTCAATTTATTTGCCGTTCACAACTTCCCAGGAGAATAAATTATTTACATTTTTATATCATCCCTTCTCTAATTATCTCAAGAAAGTGTATCTCATGTATTAATAATTTTTAACTTTTCATAAAGAGATAATGATGAAATTTCACACAAATTTCAAGTATTTTACTCAAGTTTAAATATTTTGTTTCATAGTCTAATCATCCCTCACAAAATAACTTACATCATATTACTCATTCACATAACTTACATGCATCATTTTTATTTTTATTTTGCTAGTTTTAAGCGAAATTTAACATTCCTTCCCTTTAGCATCAATAAATTCCAAAACCTTATTTACGTGCATCATGCATGTTACTCATTCACATATTCACATAAAAAATAACCTAAATCATATACTCATTCACATAACATGCATGCATCCTATTACTCATTCACATACATGCATCCTATTACTCATTTACATACATAATATTTCGTTTCATAGAGTCTAATCATCATTAGTTTGAGGAATAAATGTAAATTGCCAAATGGCTTTTTTGTCCGCTACATATATTTCGTATCTTTCTTTACAAATCTTTTCAAGTGCTCTTAATTGTGCTTTTGTCATAATTCTTTTTTTCCCATTTTGGATTTTCGACAGGTACAATTCCCCAAGAGATTGGCAATCTTTATAATTTACAGGCTCTGGACTTGGGCTTCAGTAGCTTTACGGGTACTCCATACTCAATTTTCAATCTCTCCAAACTTAATTAATAATTAATAATTAATTCATATAGTTAGTGATTGTATTACATGAATTATATATTCCTATTTCTAAGTAATATTAATAGATTAATATTGGTTAAGATGGTTAATTTTCATAGGAATATTAGTTCCTTCTAGAACTATATCATATAACTAACTATCATATTCTATATTTAATTAATATTAAATATAAAAAGATTACCAGATTCAACAATAATATAGTTATAAAAATTTTAGTGTTATAGATTCTTATTACGTCATAATATATATCAAAAAAAATTGTTATTAAATATGTTTAAATTTTAATAATAGTGACATTCATATTAGGTAACATGTTCTTCACAAAAAAAAACTAATTATTTAAAACTATATTATAAAATATTTACACAAGTATATTGCTTTCTATTAAAACAATATAACCTCTTTTGTCATTAATTCTTGTTTTCATTTCGAATTTTCCGCAGGTACAATTCCCCAAGAGATTGGCGATCTTTATAATCTACAGCATTTAGACTTAAATTACAATAGCTTTACGGGTACTCCAGATTTCATTTTCAATCTCTCCAAACTAGAATACATCACAATGGCTGGCAACCATCTTTCAGGAAAACTTCCATCCAATATTGGCCACAAACAACCCAATCTAACAACACTTGATGTTGAAGGGAATAATTTCACAGGGATTTTGCCCGATTCCATCTCAAATGCTACTAAACTAGAGCATATAGTGATTTCTCGTAACATATTCTCTGGTACAATTCCCAATTCACTAGGAAATTTGGAACTCCTCGACATCCTCGCCGTTGAGGAGAACAACTTGGTCATTGAAAAATCATCGTCTTCGGAAATCAGCTTCATCACTAGCCTGACAAATTGTAGAAACTTGAGACTTTTATATGTATCACATAATTCTCTAAATGGATACCTTCCGGCTTCCATCGGAAATTTCTCGCCTGTTTTTGAAGACTTTCGTGCAGAAATGACCGGAATTAGGGGCATCCTTCCCGGTGAAATTGGCAATTTGACTAGTCTTGCAACATTATATCTAGGCTACAACAAATTGACTGGAAAAATTCCTGGAGCAATCAGAGGTTTGTCGAGCCTTCAAAGATTAGATCTTGTTGAAAACAAGATTGAAGGATCCATTCCGGATGATCTATGTCTATTACAGAACTTGGGTAATTTACGCTTGGAACGAAACCAAATTTCGGGTGCATTGCCAGAATGCATAGGAAATGTTACTTCTCTAAGATATCTTCATCTTAGTTCCAATGCACTGACCTCTAGATTACCAACACATCTTGGGAACCTAAAGGATCTTTTGGAGTTCAATGCATCCAGAAATTCTTTCAGTGGCCATCTACCTATTGAACTGAGCAATTTGAAGGCTGCGGTGCTAATAGATTTGTCACATAATCAATTTTCGGGGAACATGCCTAACATACTAGGCCAGCTCCAAAACTTGGTTAATCTTTCTTTGGCAAATAATATGCTACAAGGACCTATTCCTGATTCATTTAAACACTCAGTGGGCTTAGAATTCTTGGATTTGTCACATAACAACTTTTCTGGTGTGATTCCCAAGTCACTAGAGGCACTCTTTCATCTTCGATACTTCAATGTATCTTTTAATAGTTTAAGAGGAGAAATTCCAAGTGAAGGTCCTTTCAAAAACTTCACCCGTCAATCTTTCATGTCTAATGATGCATTGTGTGGTGCCCCTCGATTTCAAGTCCGACTATGTCATAACAGCTCTGTTCATCATGGATCACAAAGAAAAAAGAGAGTGCTTCTAGCTACATGTATCTCCCTAGGGACTGCATTAATATTTGTTACCTTGACCTTTGCATTTGTGTTTGTGTTGATACGACGTCGAAGGAAAAGTAAGGTTCCATCTCAAATTGATTTGTCACAGTTAATTGCCCCTTTAAGAGTCTCATATTACGAATTACGACAAGCAACTGATGCGTTTAGTGAAAGCAATTTGCTTGGCATGGGTAGCTTTGGTTCCGTTTACAAAGGGGTACTTGCGAATGGGACATTCATTGCGATTAAAGTATTCAATTTGCAATTTGAAGGAGCATTCAAGAGCTTCGATGTAGAATGTGAAGTATTGCGCAACCTTCGCCACCGAAATATATGCAAAGTCATTAGTAGTTGCTGTAACCTTGATTTCAAGGCATTGGTACTTGAATACATGTCGAATGGGAGCCTTGAGAAGTGGTTGTACTCTCATAATCATTTCTTAGATATTTTGCAAAGAATAGACATAATGATAGATGTGGCATGTGCTTTGGACTATCTCCATTATGGTTATTCAACATCCATAGTTCACTGTGATCTGAAGCCCAGCAACGTCCTTCTAGATGAAGATATGGTTGCACGTCTGAGTGACTTTGGCATAGCAAAGTTATTGGGAGAAGGGGAAAGCATTGCACAAACCATGACTTTAGCCACGATTGGATATATTGCACCAGGTGACCCTCTATCTTATTAATTTTATTTTTTCTTGGCTCAAATATATATATATTCTTCTACTAAGTTTTAGGAAAAACGTTTTTGCTTACAATGTTGCTTTTGTGATGTTGGATCGGTTTTCAGAGTATGGATCAAAAGGATTAGTGTCCAAGAAATGTGATGTTTACAGTTATGGTATTATGTTGATGGAAATATTTACAAGAATTAAGCCCAGTGATGAACAATTTCTTGGAAATATGAGCTTAAAGCATTGGGTAAGCACTTCATTTCCCAACTCACTCATCCAAGTTATTGACGCAAACTTGCTAAAACCAGAGGATGGTGACAAAACTTTGAAGGTAAGTTGTATATCATCTATCATAGAATTGGCTTTGAGTTGCTCTGCAGATTCACCTAAGGAGAGGTTCGACATAAAAGATGTCATGGTAGCACTCAAGAAGATTAGACTTCATTTCCTTGCGAATCATGGACAGACTTGAAACATCAAAGTACTCCTTGTAAATTATGTTTTGTAACTTTATTAGTTATTTAACAATTTTAACGTCTTTTTAAATGTAATGTTCGTCAATGGTTTGCAGGGCTATCAGAGATGAAGGTGGTGGTAAGTTTTTCACCATTGAGTGAAGTGAAATAGGCATATATATATATATAGTCCGGATCAGGATTTGTTTGACACAAGCTAGCTAGCAATCTGCAAATCAATGAGGAGAGAGGATCATAATTATCAGCTACAATGATCACACTGTTAAGCAATATCATATATATATTTTTTTCCTTTGTGGAGACTTGATTTTATTTTTAAATAAAAATTTAACTTTGTCTACTAAGGTTACTAACTTACTATCATTTTCTTTTAATTTGACTGCCTTTCTTCAACTTGCATCACTATATGCAAGTGCCCCCCTTGCAAAATGACACCAAATGGAAGGAAAGTTTTCCGATATTAAATTTGTTCTATTGAATTTAACCCGAGTAAAATAAATAATATCCGAATGAAGAAAAAGAATAACAGATCTTCTAGAAGGCCAAACTATCATTACGAATCTCTATGCCACTCTTCCTTGCAACCATTTTAGTCAGAAATATGGAATTTGCACATATGGAATTTTCAAAGATTTGAATTACTTACTGAACTTCAACACATCCCCCTTAGTCGATACATAATCTGACAATAAGCAAATAACATTTAAATTTCTTTTGTTTTTTATTTTTTTGTTAGTTTACATGTTTATAGTTGAGATTATGAAAAAAATATGTGATATAGTCAAATTAAAAACATATATTAGGCATTATATTGTCCCACGATCTTTTTGTAGGGTCTTTATTTTAGAATTTTTTACATCATTATGTAAATTTATAATTATAAACTTTTTGTCACACAGAACTCGTGTCCCAGGTAATAATTTATATAAAAGATTTGCTTCGACATAAATTTTTTTATATTTAGTAAATTAATTTGAAAGACCAATATTTACTATTAAAAGAACTAAAATTGCGAAAAAAATCCACCAAAAGAAGAGAACTCCTATTCCCAGGATCGGTCCTAAGAATTTGAAGGCCCTGTACAAGAAAAAAATAGGGGCCCTCTTGCATTTAAAAATACTAATTTTTTTTTATCAGCACCAATATATAAAGCACAATTTATATCAAAATTCATCATTAATTAAAATAATAAATGTCAACGTCAAGTAACAAAATTATCAATTAGAAAAAAAATATAACTAAAACTTCAATAAATTATCAATTAAAAAGAAAAGAAAGCTAAAACTTAAATAGATAATAAACTTCACACGATCGCTAGCATCATTCTTGCATTTTTTGCTGCAAAATCATCAATCAAACTTTCATAATTAATTTTCTACATATACACATACAAAAAATTCGGTGGCCCTCCGAATTTGGAGGCCTGGATCATTTAATTTATTATTCAATATAATAAATTAAATGATCCATAATTATAAAAGTATGTGTACGTATAAAATGGATTGAAAGAAAAGTTTAATGGAAAATTTAAATTATTTCACAAACCAACAACCCAAACCACGCAAGATGGCAAAAGTCTACACTAGGCCTTTATTGACCGAGACTTTAAAGCCTTTGTCGGCTTGCTTATAGCTTATGAGGACTATATCTCCGAAAATTACTCGTTGAAGAATATGATTGAAGCGACTAGTGGTAGATCCAATTATTAACCAAACTTTTCTAGTGATGAGGATAGCTTCCATCGTGATCTTTTCTATTGTAGTTCTTAGGAGTTGCTCAGCCATAATTAACATCACCACGGATGAATCCACTCTTTTGGCCTTGAAATCTAGTATCATTTCTGATCCTACCCATACCCTGACAAACAATTGGTCCGTCGCTAAAGGCTCTTGTTGTAGCTGGGTTGGAGTCACTTGTGGCACTCGCCATAAACGAGTCGTCGCCTTAAATCTTCCAACCATGGGCCTAATAGGCACCATTCCTCCGCAAATTGGAAACCTCTCATTCCTTGTTTCGCTTGATCTTAGCAATAATAGCTTCGGCGGTTCCCTTCCCAAAGAAATGTCTGGTTTGCGTCGACTTAAAAAAATAAATCTAAGATTCAACAACTTTGGAGGGGAGCTTCCCTCATGGTTGGGTGAATTAACCAAACTAGAATATTTGTCGCTTGGATATAACAGTTTTTTAGGCACAATCCCACCTTCATTTTCAAACACAACAAAGCTTGTGTGGTTGAGTTTAGGGTCCAACTCTCTTCGAGGAAGTATTCCCCCCGAGATTAGTAGATCTTGCTAACTTGGAAGTATTTGATATGCAAAGTAACCAGCTTACCGGCTCCATCCCACTCACCATCTACAACATCTCAACACTGAAAGTTATTGCGTTTACAAATACTAGTTTGTCTGGTAATCTGCCACCGGATATTTGTAAACGTATCCCGAAAATCGAACAACTTCATCTGTCTAAGAACAAACTGTCTGGCCCAATTCCTTCGTCTCTACACGAATGCTCAAAACTTAAAGTTATCGCTTTGGCATACAACGAATTCAGTGGAATCGTACCAAGAGAGATTGGAAACTTAACTCTGCTGTACGCGTTGTCCCTCGGTTCCAACTACTTGAAAGGTATGAATTCTTTTCTTTTCAACAATAATAATTTAATAAATTATAAAAAAATATTTATTATAAATTCTATCCATCCAATTTTACTTGTCTTAATTTGGAAACTCACGCCTATTAAAAAAAAAAATTATCTCTAAATTACTCATCTTAACTACTCTATTATCATTTTGTTTGTTTTAATTAATCTCCTAACTCTTTCTTTCTCTTTCTTTGAATAATAAAAGAGTAAAATACAGTGACACCCCCTTTAGATAATCATAATAACAATCACCTCCCCTCTAGTTTTTTAAGTAACAGTTAGTACCCTCTGCAAATTTTTAAGGTTGACTAAATAGATAAAGTTACATATTTACCCTTGTATGTTATCAAATTTTAATTCCTAAATAATTATATATATATATATATATATATGTATGTTTACTTTTTTTTTAATACAATACATTTTAATTATAATTTTATTTGTAACTACGACTATCTCATTTAAATTATTCGTAACTTATAAAAACACTAATTTAGTTTAATTAACACATATTTTTGGATAAAGTGATACAAATATTAAAATATTAAAATAAAATTATTAACGGAACTATTCTAATTAGAGTTATTGACTATATTGATAGTTTAGTTTTTGGTGTTTAACAACAAAAATTATTATTTGAATTCTTAGTTTCATATTATGATTTTTATATGTTAAATTTTCTTGAGTATATGTCAAAATTTGGGATGTTTAGGATTTTGATTACATTTTTTTAATATACAATCGGCGTTGATTTTGTACAATGTTGAATAAAAGAGAATATAATAATATTTATTACTATCTCTATGTTGTAAAAAGATTTTTCTTTTAATATATATGTTTTTTTGAGTAACAACATTTGTCATTTTTGCTGTAAATAGTTATGTTTAAGTGTGACTTATGTTTAGTTTAATATATAAGAAAAATAATTAATATAAATTTTAATACATTTTTTATTTGAATAATAAGATTCGTTCTGTAATAAAAAGTTTGTTTTACGTAAATTTTAATATTTAAAAAAGTAATTATAATTTTATTGCGTTAATTTGTACTTTTTATGGGTATTAAGATTTTGCTTTTTAATTATAAAAAAATATAGTTGAATATATATCACGTAAATTTTAATCTTTGAGAAATTCAATTAGCAAAAATTGTATGATTTTATTTTCTTGATGAAATGAATAATTTTTGACATTTATGTTATTTATTGTACAACTTCATAATTTAATTAATTAGATCAAGTTAAGTAAAAATTATAGTATACAAATTTATATATATTTAGTGAATAAATTAAACATTATAACATGAAGGGTGTATTAGACATTATCTTAAAAATATTTTTGGATATTAGTTGGTCAATCACACTAGGGGTAGTGAATGTTACATATTGTAGACTAGAGGGGTACTGACTGTTACTTAAAAAATTAGAGGGGTGATGAATGTTATTATAATTATCTACAAGGGGTGTCAATGTATTTTACTCATAATAAAATAGAGGAGAGAAATTAATAGGGGGAAAAAGGAGTATAATTGTGCTTTCAATGTCAAAGTTAATAGTATTATTTTTTTCAATATATGTCATGTTATTTTTAATAAAAAAATTTAATAAAGTTAAACGAGGATAATATTAAAAAAATAAGGTCAAAATATTATTAAAATGGAACGAGAACAAATAAAGTCGAACAAATCAGGGAAAAATAATTAGGACAAATAAACTTGAACGGAAAGAGTATTACGTAATACTATATATCCAAAAAATTGTTATTAAATATGTTTATACTTTAATAATAGTCTCATATTAATATGTAACATATTCTTCATAAGAAAATTATTTATTTTAAAGTTGTATTATATAAGTAATGTAATGGTAGAATACTATACAAATTATGTAAGATGATCTATATTCAAAACTCGAGTTGACTTTTAAACTCACTCGATTAAAATATAATAAGTTTAAATATTTTGTTTCATACAGTACTCTAAACATCATTAATTGTGCTTTTGTCATAGTAATTCTTTTTTTTCATTTTGAATTTTCGACAGGTACAATTCCCCGAGAGATTGGCAATCTTTATAATCTACAGATCCTATGGTTAAGATCCAATCGCCTTACAGGTACTCCAGACTCAATTTTCAATCTCTCCAAACTTAATTAATAATTAATAATTAATTCTTATAGTTAATTAATATTTCGCAGGGTCCACAATATGCATATTTGTGTATGTGAGCATTATATGACCCAAAATTATTTGATAATAGCATTATTTTATATCACCACTGGCAGTAGTTGTTGTCAGCTAAACTACCCCACTGTGTCATCACTTAATTACTTTGGTTATATTAATTAATGAAGTAATTATTTGAAATATGGGTCGAAAAATAATTAATCGGTTTGAAACCATTATTTTTTTTTTAGGGATATGGGTCTAAACTTTACCCAATTTAAATAAATAAAAATAGTTAACCGGCTTATTTAATTCCAATTAATATAGATTGATCCAACAGTTAATTAATTATATTATCATGTCTACCCCATGCAATTAATTTGAGGTTAAAATGCATGTTGCCAAATGCTTTTTTTGTCCGCTACATATTTCGAATCTTGCTTTACTAATACTCCATCTGTTCCTAAAAGATTGTCTTTTAAGGTTAATGCACACAGATTAAGGAATGTAATTAATATCTAGTGAAAATACTATATTACCCTTATTAATTATCTCAAGCAATTATTCCGTTCCCAATGTTTCTTATTCAATTCAACCAATTACTACTTGGATTATAACATTGAATTGAATAAGAATCATTGGGAAGGGAAGAAAGCTTTAAATAAGGATAAAGTAGGAAAAAAAATAGCTAATGTGTATTGATAAACTCAAAACGACAATCTTTTTGGAACAAAAATTCCTTCCTAAAACGACAATCTTTAAAAAACGGGGGGGAGTATTTTCAAGTACACGTGTCTGCTCTTAATTGTGCTTTTGTTTCATTTAAATTTTGGGCAGGTACAATTCCCCAAGAGATTGGCAATCTTTATAATCTACAGGTTATGGACTTGAGTTTCAATAGCCTTACGGGTAGTCCAGACTCAATTTTCAATCTCTCCAAAATAGAAGTCATGGAAATGACTGACAACCATCTCTCAGGAAAACTTCCATCCAATATTGGCCGCAAAAAACCCAATCTAACAACACTTAATATTGCAGGGAATAATTTCACAGGGATTTTTCCTGACTCCATCTCAAATGCTACTAAACTAGAGCGTGTAGTGATTTCTCGTAATAAATTCTCTGGAACAATTCCCAATTCACTAGGAAATTTGGAACTCCTCGAAATCCTCGGCTTTGAGGAGAACAACTTCATCACTGAAAAATCATCTTCTTCGGAAATCAGCTTCATCACTAGCCTGACAAATTGTAGAAACTTGAGACTTTTACTTGTATCACATAATTCTCTAAATGGATACCTTCCGGCTTCCATCGGAAATTTCTCGACTGCTTTTGAAGAACTTGATGCAGAAATGATCGGAATTAGGGGCATCCTTCCCACTGAAATTGGTAATTTGACTAGTCTTACAACATTATATGTAGGTTACAATGAATTGACTGGAAAAATTCCTGCCGCAATCAGAGGTTTGTCGAGCCTTCAAATATTAGATATTGTTGAAAACAATATTGGAGGATCCATTCCGGATGATCTATGTCTATTACAGAACTTGGGTAATTTACGCTTGGAACGAAACCAAATTTCGGGGGCTTTGCCAGAATGCATAGGAAATATTACTTCTCTAAGATATCTTTATCTTAGTTCCAATGCATTGACCTCTACATTACCAACACATCTTGGGAACCTAAAAGATCTTTTGGAGTTCAATGCATCCAGAAATTCTTTCAGTGGCCATCTCCCTGGTGAACTGGGTAATTTGAAGGTTGCGGTGCTAATAGATTTGTCACATAATCAATTTTCGGGGAACATGCCTAACATACTTGGCCAGCTCCAAAACTTGGTTAATCTTTCTTTGGCATATAATATGCTACAAGGACCTATTCCTAATTCATTTAAATACTCGGCGGGCTTAGAATTCTTGGATTTGTCACATAACAACTTTTCTGGTGTGATTCCCAAGTCACTAGAGGCACTTTTTCATCTTCGATACTTCAATGTATCTTTTAATAGTTTAAGAGGAGAAATTCCAAGTGAAGGTCCTTTCAAATACTTCACCCGTCAATCTTTCATGTCTAATGAAGCATTGTGTGGTGCCCCTCGATTTCAAGTCCCACTATGTCATAACAGCTCTGTTCATCATGGATCACAAAGAAAAAAGAGCGTGCTTCTAGCTACATGCATCTCCCTAGGGACTGCATTAATATTTGTTACCTTGACCTTTGCCTTTGTGTTTGTGTTGATACGACGTCGAAGGAAAAGTAAGGTTCCATCTCAAATTGATTTGTCACAGTTAATTGCCCCTTTAAGAATCTCATATTATGAATTACAACAAGCAACTGATGGGTTTAGTGAAAGCAATCTGCTTGGCATGGGTAGCTTTGGTTCCGTTTACAAAGGGGTAATTGCAAATGGGACATTCATTGCGATTAAAGTATTCAATTTGCAATTTGAAGGAACATTCAAGAGTTTCGATGTAGAATGTGAAGTATTGCGCAACCTTCGCCACCGAAATATATGCAAAGTCATTAGTAGTTGCTCTAACCTTGATTTCAAGGCATTGGTACTTGAATACATGTCGAATGGGAGCCTTGAGAAGTGCTTGTACTCTCATAATCATTTCTTAGATATTTTGCAAAGACTAGACATAATGATAGATGTGGCATGTGCTTTGGACTATCTTCATTATGGTTATTCAACAACAATAGTTCACTGTGATCTGAAGCCCAGCAACGTTCTTCTAGATGAAGATATGGTTGCACGTCTGAGTGACTTTGGCATAGCAAAGTTATTGGGAGAAGAGGAAAGCATTGCACAAACCATGACTTTAGCCACAATTGGATATATTGCACCAGGTGACCCTCCATCTTATTAATTTTATTTTTTCTTGGATCAAATATATATATTCTTTTGCTAAGTTTTACAAAATACGTTTTTGTTTACCATGTTGCTTTTTGTGTTGTTGGATCGATTTTCAGAGTATGGATCAAAAGGATTAGTGTCCAAGAAATGTGATGTTTACAGTTATGGTATTATGTTGATGGAAATATTTACAAGAACTAAGCCCAGTGATGAACAATTTCTTGGAAATATGAGCCTTAAGCATTGGGTAAGCACTTCATTTCCTAAGTCACTCATCCAAGTTATTGACGCAAATTTGCTAAAACCAGAGGATGGTGACATAACTTTGAAGGTAAGTTGTATATCATCTATCATGGAATTGGCTTTGAGTTGTTCTGCAGATTCACCTAAAGAGAGGTTCGACATAAAAGATGTCATGGTAGCACTCAAGAAGATTAGACTTCATTTCCTTGCGAATAATCGACAGACTTGAAACATCAAAGTACTCCTTGTAAATTATGTTTTGTAACTTTATTAGTTATTTAACAATTTTAACATCTTTTTAAATGTCATGTTTGTCAATGGTTTGCAGGGCTATCAGAGATGAAGGTGGTGGTAAGTTTTGTGACTTCAAATTCTCCTATCTAAATACAATTAACATTGTCATGATAATGGATTTGCTCATCAACAGTCTGTTCTGGTACCCAATCTTTTGGGTGATTGTAAATTATGTATTGTTTTTAATTCTATGTATTATGGTGTTATCGTGTCAAACACTGTTTTTTCTGCTGTATATTGTTCCTTTTAAACTTAATTTGGAAGAATATAATTTGAATGGTTGAATAGAAGAATAATCTTATTTTCTTTATTTCCTTTTTTCACCATTGAGTAAAGTGAAATAGGCATATTAGACGTGGCAAAATATGGGTTTGGTTTGGTTGTGGTTTATATAAAATGATTATGGGTTCAAATAAGAACTAAAGCCGTATTATCCATTTTTAATATACTTTATATGGGTTGAACCCAAATGGTTATAGTTTTAATGTAGGTCGACCCATATTTTAGTTTTTGAGATTTATGTACTCTCTTTCCATCTTCCTTTAATTAATTTTCTCTCTAATTTTTCTCATACATTATCTTTTTAAAATAAATTAATAAATTTTTATCTTGAATATTATTTTTTTTTGGGAGGGGGGCTAGGGGGGGTCGGGCGGGTGGGGGTGATCGTAAGATGAGTCTCTAAACCTAACATTATTTACAGTAATATCCCCAACTACATTATACTTTACACTAGAAAAGAAGCAAAATGCAACTTATATGACTTTAGGGCATAGTACATGACTACATATATAGTTAGCAAATGAAGCAACAGTCTCCATCTGCAAATTGGTACTATCCATACATCTTCTGCCATGGCTATAAATAATAACCGAAAAATTCGTATTCGTCTACATCCGTATTCGAAAAAAAACAGATGTTTTGATTAGCTAAATAATCCACAGATTTTAATTAGCTAAATAATCCACAGATTTTTTGTTAACTTTTAACACTCCTGGACGGATTTTTAAAATTTTGTAAATAAAATTTAGTTTAATGAACTAACTGGGGAAAAAAATCAATTCAATGATGCACATGTAAATTGAGGTTCAGTTGAGTAAGGAAGAAATGATTTAAACCCATTTCTTTCCCAGCTTCTGGCCTACCATTTTTGCAAATTTAAAAAAACATATAATACTTTTGCACCCATGCATGACATGTTTGAAAATGTGGGGTATATATATCACAAAAAGTGCAAAACATGGAAACAATTTGACGACTTAACAAAGCAATACAGAGGAAACAATTCGTAAATTTAAAGCAGGCACTACAAATCTTGTGAAGCCAATTCTAAGAACAGAAATTATACTTGTGCCATCAACATAGAAATGAATTGTCAGTGACACCATGTACAAATTTTATGATTTATCTCAGGGATATAAATAAGCCTATATTGGGTGGGTAACAGCCATTCCATCCATTGTTATGTTGGCCGGCATGACAGTTTCATAACCTACAAAATGGGTGTATCAAGATCTTCTCTCGAACTTCTTCTCACTTGATCTTTTCTCCTCTGCTTCCCGCCGTCTTTGCTGCCTGTAATTGAGTGTAAAATGAAAGGTTTTGACTAATGTGACTAGTGACTAGAGAAAAATGGAACTATAATGCATTTGAAAAGTACATCAAGAAACTGGAAAACCTGCAAGACATGAATACCAGGAGATAACACTGGTAAAGTATATATAGAACTTACGCAAAAGCAGAGTATCCAGTACCAGCATTAGGAGCAGATAGCACTACCGCAGACACAGAATCCTGCCCACCCGTGGCCAAAGGATTCCTTCGATCACCATCCACCTGAAACAATAAATTACAAAATTATGGTGACTTGCAAAATAGTACTTCATACCTTCAAAAAGGAATAACACAGAATATAAACATGGATGAAAACCTTGTCCCACTTTGATTTCTTATTCGGCCTACCATCCCTGACTACAGTATCAATAGGAGCAGTATTTGAAAGTAACCCACCAGCAGCCACAGATGATATACCTGTAGAAGCCAGGAACCGACCAAAAAAATTCAGGACATAACTTGCTTTGAGACAACCAGCTAGGAAAAGAAGTTAATAACATAAAAATCCTTGAAATCCATTTCAACAAATACAAATATATGATGAGATAGTTTCTAGACCTGGAATTGGCATGTTAACTTTTGGTGTAGGAACAATTGTTCCAAGTTGAGTTCCTCCAGAAATATATTCAACCTTTTGACTCTTCTTCTTTTCTTGCTCCTTCCTCTCCATCTCACGCTTCATATCAGCCTCTGCACCAAGAACAGACGTGACAAATATGGTTGTTAATTACGTCTAATATCTATATATGATAGCATCGACCCAAAAAAATGTAGATATATCAACACTTGGGAACTATTGACAGTATGGAAGAATCAAGAAACACATGTTTGGATGTATCCATGATAACAAGGATCAAACAAAACTCAGCTTGACCATAAGTATAGCAATGCAAGAAATCAAGCCTGTCAAAAGAGCATATAGGTAATCAAACTCCCAAAAGTTCTAACAAGACTGAAACAGATGTACTGCACACATATCACAAACTTACGAATTTAATTAGGCAGGACAAAAAGACATGGATTAATAGATAGGCAGACAGACAGATGGGCAGATAGGAAAAGAAAGCAAAGAATTGCTAGTGACCTAATTCATCAAAGAAGTCACTTTTGTCATATCCATGAGGGTCGAATACATCTTTACTGAAGCAGGTTCCTATTTGATCAATATCTTGATACGTCACTGCATGCAACAAGAAATCGGGATTGCGATAATCCTTCCTATTGCGCACCTCTGCATTAAAGCTTCTTCCAGTTGTCTTCTTCAGAGAAAGAAATTTAATAATCTTTTCCTGCAGTAACAAGTCAAGTAGAAGGATAAATAAAATAAATATATATATATATAATGGATAAAAATATGTTAAGTTGTTAACACAAATTCAATTAAACTAACTACTAAAGTAGACCTATTACTAGGCACTCACTTGCAGTTCATCAGAGCATTTGACTTTCGGTGGTGATGGAAGAAACTTGACCAATGGATCAACATCTTTAGGCCCTTCGAGAGAAACTTCAACAGTTTCCCCAACCACTATCGATTCAGTTACAGTGCATTCCATCTCCTCAAGCTGTGATTCACTGCGTTGTCCAGATGATTGAGGAGGGGTTACTTGACTACTTGGTGTTAAGACCCACACAGTTCCTTGTGATGTTTGTTCTGAAAATTCACCTGAAATAGTCACTCCCTCGTCAACAAACAAACCATTCCTATTCTAGTCATTCAAAAACTGCTGAAATATTTTTCCTGAATTATTGTTGAGAAGATTCAGACTAGCCATAACAATAGCAACATACTATTTAAAATTTTCATTTATAACATCTATTTATTCTCTTGCACATAAAACTGTCAATTACGAGGAAAAAATTACAATAACCGGTATCAGCACCTCAAACCGTGGTAAGTGATGTTCCAATGGCACTTACTTTGACAGCTCCATTTACCATTATATGCTCAAAAGTCAAAAATTCAAAGAAATGCTGATTATGTCAGCTTTCAGCAACATGTTATATGCCACATTTTGTATGATTATCTTAGCAGCATACTAACCAATCAGTGTTCTAAAAGGCGGCCGCCTAGACGCTAGGCCCCCCCTTGCCGCCTCGCCTAGGCCAAAAAATCCCTCCGAAAAATTAGGCAGGGCCTAAGCGGGCAGACTAGGCGAGCCTAAGCGGGAAAGGCGGGGCCTAGGAGGATATTTTTTTAATTTTAATAACTACCCAAACCAGATCTTGATATATTTATTTTCTAATGATTTACCATATTCATAATGCATGTTGTAACATATCAAATCATAACAAGAAGTGAACAAAAATCAAGTCAAAATGAATAATTTTATTATAGTTATAATTTTTTGAACTTGTACCAATTTCAAATTATATAAATAATGATACATTTGTAATATTTAGTTTAATTCAATATAATTCTTAAATTTATGCTTAGTTTCTTAAGTTTTACTATTGAATTGAATTCTTGAAATTTTAAATTTAATTATTTAATAACAATCTTGTTTATGAATAAAACTAATACATTAAAGATATGTGTTTGAACTTTAAGCAAAAACCTTTATTATCTTTATTATAGATTGTTTTGTTTTATATTATTGTTTTGTTTGGATAAATGTAAGATAAAATATTAAAATTAGCTTAAAATAAAAAATTCCGTCTAAGCCCCTATGCGCTAGGCCCCCCGGCCGGCCGCCTAGCCCCTTTTAGAACATTGTTACAAATGCCACATTATGTATGATTACATCAGCAATGCATCGTATATTATAGATGTAATATACGAATTTTTTTAAAAAAATAAAATAAAAAATAAATATACAATTAGATAATGGAAAAGTAATTAGTAATTATTAGTACATATCTTAAACCTATTAGGACAAGTAAGTTAAGTTGTAACAATCTTTTAATTTCAAAAAGGACTCTTTTACATGGTAAGCTATTTTGCAAAAGAATTAAATATATTTAAATAACTAGAGAGAGAGAACGTAAAAACTATTTGGTTTTGGAGTACTGCAGAAGATAGAAGAAAAGAAGAAAACTCAAAAAAGGTAAATCTAAACCTTTCTTTTCAATTATGAGAATACTTGTATCATATATGAAAATTTTAGACTTTTAAAGTCATGATCATAAAAATGGTGTTATGTATGTATTTCCAATATAAATAAAATAAATTATCATGTCGTTTTTTTAAACAATATATGTATACTTGTATTTTAATATAGGTGTTTACTTTATCAATAGTGTGTATAGATTTGTAATTATATTACTGTATCATTGTATTATTGTATGCACTAGTTAACCTAGATATATGGAAACAAATAAAGGATAAATTTTTAAATACATATATGTGTGTGACGAACACACTGGGTGCCAATATATATGTGGTGTCTATAGGTATTTAAAACTTACGAGTGCATATATATATAGTTATATTATAGGTTATGGATCATGGACGCCATGGTATTGTTTGTAATTATGTGTATATGTATTGGTATTTTGCATGCAATGGTTGTGTAAGTATATTAATTTATAAGTATAACATAATGAATTCTAAAGTAATAACAAAAAATACTTGTTTTGATTTTAAAGTTATAGTTTCAATACTTAAGTTATTATAATTTCAGGTATATTAACCAAGTACAAATTGAATTAAAAATAAATAAAAATTAAGTATCAGTGTGTAAAATTAAAATACATTTGAGTTAGGATATTTTATCCTAATGATTTTTCATTTGTTCTACAATTTATATTTAGGATTTGTTCGGTAATTAATTTTGTGTTTCGCAATATTGAGGTAAGTGATTTTCTGAAGTATTTAGTGTTTTTAAATTATTGTTTACTTTTATGTATGCCTTAGTAATTACTTGAATGCCTAAATGTAGTGTTTCAAAATTTGTTTAAAGCTTCCATTTAAATTAAAATGATATGTTCTTCTATTTCAAACTTCGGATCCAGTATTTAGTTTTGAACTATAAAATGGAATTATATGATTTTGAATTGTGAAATAAGTATAATTTTGAATATCGATGAGATTGTGAAACATTTTTGAAATTCTCAATCCAACTATGTATAGAACATGTTGGTGTTTACGCTTAGTTCCAGAGCTAACATAAGACCTACTAAGGCGCACACCTTTTAAATGCCCTTCGAGGAGCGTATATTTTATAGATACCTTAGTAGAGTGCGTGATCATTGACATTATCGAATCTTTGGATAGTGTTATAAGGCTATTGTAACCTTAGTCACTAGGGCTGTGTATTAAAAGATATATTGTATACATTGAAATCATTTTTGAATGTGAATTCGCCTTGTTATGATTTGTTTTAGTTTTGAAAGTATATTTACTATTGTTATCGAACAAAAAGTTATTTCGAAAACGTATTTTGCAAATTATACTTGATCCACCTAAATAGTAAGGATTGTCACTTGATGAGCTTTGTTGCTCACCCTCTTACATAAATTTTTACAGGTCACGTCGTTGATAGTTGAGCACTTATTTGATACGCTTAGAATAGTTGGAGTTTAGTTTAAGATGTTATTTCTTTTTGTTGTTGAATTTTGATAAAAATCTTAGTTTCGGAGAGTTGTGTCCCCATTTTACGATTTTGGTATTTAGTTCTTTCCATTTGAATTAGATTGAAAAATATTTATTGTTGGGTTTTAATTTAAGATTATTGTTGAGTTGTTCTGTTTGGGCTGCGCGCTATTGATATTTTTGCCTTATGGGCCTAAGCTTGCAGGTGTAGCACTTCGAACCTGTAGCGGGTTCGGGGTGTTACAATAGACCTACCCTAAGGCCCGCTGTTTGATTGTATTTATAGAAGTATGCAAGACATATTGAATAAAGATTGAAATTGCTATTTCCACAAGCCTTTTTGATAAATCCATAAGGTCTATTTCACTTGAATAATAAATAGGCAGCATGCTAGTTTGAGAGATACTCATGTGAGAGGGACTGGTGAAACTATCAAAACTTGTTCAAATAATTGTTCCCTTGATATTTTATAACTAATGCAAGATACTAAAGTAAATAACCAACCAAACAGAGAACAAGCATACCATTAGACATATGAAGGTCCGCACCAAACATGACACGACCACTGCCTACTATTTCCCCCTCCTGCAATAAACAGTAGCACCCAAGGGCAGATACAGTATGATTTAATACCCACAAAAATAGATCACATAAACTGAAGTGGTGTTTGATAAGATTGAGTAATTAAGATCTGAATGATTAATATATCTTAATAAATTAGATCATCCGAGTGAAATAACATCTGAACTTAAAAAGCTGTTTAGGCAAATAGTGTAAAACATCTGAATAACTTTTAAATTTAAAAATATCTCAAATTTTGACTTTTTTAAAATCAATAAAGATCTAAAAATTTGGAATAGAGTACAATATTTATAAAGCTTCTATAGATTTTAATTTTCATTAAAAGGCAACTCTTAATGATTTAGATTTATATCACGATAAAAGGTAAACAAAATTTTAACAACTTTATCCTCTTACCGAATCAGATGCGGAGCTCTTAAGAAGTATTAAGAGGTAAACAAACACCACCTCAGTAGATTATACTATAAGATTGGAGAAAAATAATAAACAAAACTAAATTGGCAACACTTGGAGGAAAATATTAACCAAAACTACATTGGCAAAATTCACTATCAGTTCCAAAGAAAGGGCAATGTGAAAACAAGTTTAAACATTAAAGACAAATTATAATGAAGCTACAATGACAAAGATTAAGATAAAATTATACTCATCACAAACAACCATTCAATTCTATACCCAGACGCAAACCAACTGACCCTAATTATTCAAACACAAACACAAACTCTAACCCTATATATGCACAAAGATCATTATTTTATATATACATATATATCTATATATATATATGGACACTGAAATATACCTCAGCTTCAGGGGACAAAGCAGCTTCATCGTGACCATAATCAACAATAGTAAGCCTCTCCGTTCTGCTTCGACCAGAATCCGACGGAATTGGTTGGGGTGTTGAGCTACTAGGGGGCTTCGGGGTAGAATTGTCGGCAAAAATTGGAGGAATGGCACTGGCAATATTTTCATTAGCAAAAGAAGATTCAAAATTAGGAATTCTATCACTGTTAATGGTGGCCTCTGATTCGTACTCCGTTTTGTTAACGGTGTAATTTTGGGGATTATCAGGTTCGGGTTCGGCATCAAGGTGATCTTCTTCTTCCATTTCATCATCTTCGTCGCCGTACATAGAGAGAAGGGCTATGCCTTCAGATTCCTTTTTCTTAGACGCCATAGGACAGAATTAAAGTTCAATATTTGGGAAGAAGAGGTTTGAGGAGATCGAAAATCTAGGGTTTTGCAGAGTTTAAAATTTGAAGCTCAGAGAGTGCAGTTCTAGGAAGAAAGGGGGAAAATGAAAAATCGGGTTAGGGGGTGTTTGTTTACTTCTCCTGTCCTCCATGCGTCTGAATTTGACAAAAAAAAATCATTCAAATTGTTTATTTAATAAATTTTAAATACGTCTAAATGTATTTGAATGATTCATCCAAAAATATGTGGTTGAATAAATAAGAAGTAGTGATGAATGATATTTTTACTTACATACTCTCATTGACAATTAAAATTTACATTTAATATCCATCTTGTTTACATACTATTAAACAAAAATAAAAAATAATTTGTACATAACAAAAATTATTTACAATAACAATATGTAAACAAGATGAATATTAAATGAAAGTTTAAAAAGTGTACATCAATCAAAAACTTCAAGCAATAAGTTGAATTGCAAATGACCAGAGGAAGCCATTCAATCATCTCATTACTTTATTTATTGGAATAGGGAGGAATATGAGAATCTGCTATGAACAAACATGAAACAAACTGCTCTTTCCATAAATAAGTTTGAAGTTTTTAAGGTATCCAAGAAACCTCCAAGATTCTCCAATCCCCAAACTTAGAGTCAAGAAAGAAAAATGAATCCTCCAGGATGCTCCAATGTAATTCAAATATTAGAGGGCACCATACTCTTTTGGCATTTTAAGAAGCCCCATTCTGTCATCCACCACAATTTAATGCTCCCTCAATCGAAAATATTTAATGCAGAACTAATTCTGATAAAAGGAAGGTTTTAAAGCATATATCAACTAAATCTTTTTCTCAGGAAAGGATACATCAACTACATGATAAAGTCTTTAACTCAAAGAAAAGAGAGGAGCAACAAAAGAGTAAGGTAGT
The DNA here is from genome assembly GCA_020205555.1 of Panax stipuleanatus. Classification (NCBI taxonomy): domain Eukaryota; kingdom Viridiplantae; phylum Streptophyta; class Magnoliopsida; order Apiales; family Araliaceae; genus Panax; species Panax stipuleanatus. Next base: position 145,210,717 of record CM035121.1, on the reverse strand, counting down.
GCAAGCTTTTTAATTTCTAAAATCTCAACCCTAATTCAAATTACATTTTCTATATCAAAGCATCAAATATAAAGAAATCATATGTGATTGTGATAATAGACCATAATAAACAGAGGAAGCTCTTAATTTCTAGAATTTCAAACCTATCCCAACTTACATATTCTATATCAGATCAGTAAAAAAAAAGATAAAGAAATCAACTGTGAGATATCAATTGAGTGTTATGCTTTTCCTTTAGGGATGTCCCACATATATTTTCACTTTTTCCATAATTTGAGGCAACCAATGCTCATAATCAGAGAATAACAATCAAATTATTTGCTTAACCAACTTATAAAGACATAAGATAAGCCTGTCAAGATCAAGACAATGAATTTTTGAACCTAAATTTCAAAACCTCAACAGATAGTGGGAAAACCTCACACTGTGCACTGCAAACCCATTAAAGTCAGCAACATAAATATTTCATGACATTTATTCCAATCAAAATCAAAAGTAAAATTTCAAGTAAACAGTTTTAACTAACTATACCTAAGCAAACATGAAAAATAAATAAACCCAGTACAGAATTCCGAAATCATAACTTCGAATTCAAAATATAGAACTAAATTTCAATCACGGTGGTGAGCAAACCATACTACCATAGTCAGAAGGAAATGAAAAAAAATAGAAGATCAGAGTTCAGTGAGCAACGACTTACTAGTTACTGTGAAGGCTCGGAGTCGGAGATGAGGTTCCGTCCAGGCTCGGAGGCGCAGTGGACGTCCGACGTGCGATTTGGGGACTGGCCGACCTAAATCGAGATTAGGGGCTTTTGGGTTAGGGCCTAGGGGCTTAGATTAGGGCAGAAACAGAGATGAGAAATCGAGATCTGAGGCTGAGGTACAGAGGTAGTGAAACGATGAGAGTCGAGAGATGACCGGATGAGAGGGCAAAGGCCATGAAGGGCGAATGGCTATGAGGGCATGAGGCTGAGAAATGAATTTTGAGAGAACTCAGAGAAGACTAAAGAGTAAAAGAGTAAAAGAGTAAAGCTGTAAAGGACTAAAGGAGAGAGTAGAGACGTCAGACTCAGACGTAATATTTAATACTATAAGACTTTTTAGAGTTGTGCACAAGTATTAAAAAAATAATTATATAGCATTAAATATAATATCAAATACTCCCTTCATTATTAAAAGATTGTCGTTTTAGGAAGTATTTTTGTTCCAAAAAGATTGTCGTTTTGAGTTTATCAATACACATTAGCTATTTTTTCCCTACTTTATCCTTATTTAAAGTTTTCTCTTATTTAAAGCTTTATTCCTCTTTTCAATGATTCTTATTCAATTCAATGTTATAATCCAAGTAGTAATTGATTGAATAAGAAGTAATTGGTTGAATTGAATAAGAAACATTGGGAAGAAAATAATTGGTTGAGACAATTAATAAATGTAGTATAGTATTTTCGGTAGGTATTAATTATATTCCTTAATAACCTTAAACGACAATCTTTTAGGAACAGAGGGAGTATCTATATTGTTCTTGTATTGAAAAAAGAGATTGTTATTTATTGGGCAAAAAATAGTGAGAGAACCAAAGTTATACTCCCTCTGTTCCTAAAAGATTATCGTTTAAGGTTAATGCACACAGATTAAGGAATGTAATTAAAATCTTGCGAAAATACTATACTACCCTTATTAATTGTCTTAACCAATTATTCCCTTCTCAATATTTCTTATTCAATTCAACCAATAGTATTTCTTATTCAACCAATTACTACTTGAATTATAGCATTGAATTGAATAAGAATTATTGAGAAGGGAAGAAAGCTTTAAATAGAAGAAAGCATTAAATAAGGATAAAGTAGGGAAAAAAATAGCTAATGTGTATTGATAAACTCAAAACGACAATTTTTTTGGAACAAAAATTACTTTCCAAAACGACAATCTTTTAGGAACAGATGGAGTATTTAATACTTGGGGTAATATTAAAAATAAAACAATTAATACTTACTTGAAAATCTAAAACGTCATATATTAAGGGACAAAAAAACTTCTCTAAAACGTCTTATATTAAGGGACGGAGGGAGTATTATTTTAAGTTTAAGCAATTTTATTCGGTTATTCGGTTTAACCGAATAACTCAAATTTGATATCAGTATTAACTATCTGAACACCGTGATTAATTTCGGGTATAACCAAATTATTAAAAAAAATAAAATATCAAAAAAATCGATTATTTTATTTCGGTTCGGTAATTCGGTTATACCCATTTTTTGCGCAGTCCTATACCCAAGGATCGATCTCTTATCTTCTCTCTTCTCGCCGCTCTCTTCCTTTTGCGCTCCAGCCTTCAGATCTCTCATCTTCTCTTCTTCTTGTCGCGCTTCTCCTCTCGCCGCTCTCCTACTCTCGGGAAAGACATCGACAGAATAAAACGCTATTATATCTTTACAGGGGTATTATTGTCAATTGACCAAAATTAGAAGATGAAATAACTTATTCCAGACCTTCCCTCCTAGAATGAATTTTTTTTAGTCAAGCTTACTAACATTCCGGCAGGAATATAGTATTCCTTTTCAAACATGCAACCAAACAGGCCATTCATCATTCTGGTGGAATAACTCATTCCATTCTCCCTCTTATTTCATCAATCCAAACATGGCTGTAAGACCCCAACTTATTATGAATAAAATTGAATTTTCTCTATTTATTATTTTAAAATAGTAAGGGGTTGATTTGATTAATGTGGTAAGTTATAGGTAAAAAGCGTAAATATTTTAAATAAACAAGTGGTTATAAAATATTCATTGTTGTCGGGAAATATTCGTTTAGTCATGGAATATTCTTGCTGTGGGAAAATATTCGTACGACGACACAGCCATTTGTGGGCCCATAACAAAAAACTGTCGAATGAAGAAAACGACACGAATGAGTTTTTTTATAATAACGGCGTAGTTGTTACCGTTAACACTGTTGAAATAACCGGTGGTTAAGAATAAAATAATACGCGTCTTTGCACAGTAGCACACGGTATTGCACAGTATTTTTATATTATTGTTAATTCAATAATTGCTACTGCACAGTATTTCCTATTATCAGATCAATAATTCATATTTTTTGAATAATATAATTAGATAGCATTATTAACAATGTCTAAAGAAGTTCTGTCTATGAGGAGTATTTAATTGCGCGCCAGTAAGGAGAAATCCTTATCGGAAGGCCCTCTTTCTTGGGAACGACCTGGTTGTCAATATTGTAGTTCTGTAATATTATTTGTGAATAATTAATTATTAATTTAAATGATAAAAAAATATTTATTTCTGTGGATATAAAAAAAAAATATTAGTGCTGATGTATTTTATCAGTATTTTGTTAGAATGGAGGTGTGGAAAATCATCCGTATGTGAATTTCGATTATTTTTTGTTCGAAATTTGAAAAAACTTTCTTCTACAAAGTTGTAGAGAATTAAATTTCTTATAAAAAGGACATAATATTTGAATTTTTCTGATAAAAGAGCTATTTTTTATGAATTATTGAAGTTCTGGAATAATTAAGTTTTGGGGTTATAAATATTTTTTAAAAGGAAAATATTTTTTTAATATTGGTGGGCCCCACTGATGGTGGCTGATGAATTTAGTGAAGGTGGTGGTGCGTGAAATTTTTTATTAATATTTTATTAAATTTTCTACTTTGGCGTTCTAAGCATTTTTCTATAAATAGGGTGCTGAATTAGAATTTGAAAATCACACCTAGAATCATAAGTTTCTCTCTCTATAATATAGAGCGTATTTTTGTGAGTATTTAGATAATTTGAGTGTTACTATTCAGAGCAAGTTTCCTTCAGTTGAATATCCGATATTCTAGTCAGAAGTATTATTCTTTTGAGGTAAGGGATGCTATTTTCTTTCGTAAATGGTGTTATTCTTTTCAATATTATTATACCAAAATATTGGCATGAATTTTATTGTGAAATTCTTATTTTTTTCGTTGGAATTACTATTCACGTATACGGCACTATTCACAAATATAGTACTATTCACAAAAAAATTATATTTTCTTTTAATTGCCCATGTTGGCTATTATGGGTCATATCTTTGATTAGATCCAAATTTTGATCTTCATTCTTGAATTTTGCTCCACAAATGATTATTACGGAGTATTCTTGAACTCGGATAAATTAAATTACGAATTCATAATTTTTGTTCTTTATCTCACTAGATTCGTAATATTTTTCATCATCTTCAGTCTTAAATGGTGATACAAGAGAATATCTTTGGTCTGTAGTGCAAAGATGGATGATTATTTGATGAATATCTTTGACCTGTAGTGCAAAGATGAATATTTGATTCAAGATTTATTGCTTGATGTTACAGGGATAAAATATTGATTATGGACTTTCAAATCATAGAAGATAGTAGACATTATTTTCTACTTAATTCTTCTGATGCATTGTTATTTTCGCTGCAGTTGTTGATCTAAAACTTGTGGTCAATAATATTTTATCTGATTTGTTAAAGACTAATGATAAATTATTCTTTATTATCTTAGTCATAATATTCTTTATTGGGCTAGTTGAGCTCACCTTTTTCATCTATTGCCCTCTTCAGGAAATGAGAATGTCGCAGGGACTAGTCGGGGGACAAAGTGATGGTCCGAGTTAGAGCAGTAGTAGTCCTCACTATTTTTATAAAATAGTGTGATAATAATTGTAATGAGAACTTAGTTTGAATGTTTATATTTTTTATATATTTGTATTGACACTCACAGTTGTGTGATCGTATTTTGCACGACCGTGTGATATAAAAATTTATATTTGAATTATGTACTATGTCTTTGATAACTCAAAATGGGTTGGTTGAATTGGACCTATTCTGGGGGTGTCACAATGACATTATTGTAAATAATTTTTGCTATGTACAAATTATTTTTTCTTTTTGTTTAATAAATTGGATAACCAATTTAATTAATGTTGTTGCAGTCTTTTGTATTGATTTTATGTACTATAGAATGTTATTAATATTTTTTAGTGTTTTAATCCTAAAAATATATGTTTAATAGTACTTCATCCTTGTTCAAAAGTTTATATTTAATTTTTCTTGGATAACATTGTTTAATTATAATTACATAACAAATTTGTCCATAACAGTCTACAAGATTAAAATAGTATAATACACGTATTCAAATATTTTAGACAGATAATTATTCATTCCGTATTGAGATCTTCTACCCCATTCAACTCACTCAAATTTTCTTATATATTCAAAAAAAATCATTCAATTTTATCAAGTAGCCCATTAGTCGGTGCCTCCAGAAACCCAGACCTTTGCCTCTCTATTTCCTTGACCCATTTACACAACCTCCTTTTCTTTTCTTTTTCTTTTTTTTTTTGATAAAAGAATTTCATGAATTGTTTCATTTGTCTTATTCTACATGATAGTTGAGTTTTTTGAAGAAATCTTACATTGTCATTTCTAAGGCTATGTTTGTTTGTAAGGATTACACTTGCGATATGACTATTAATCTCAAGTGTCTTGTTTATTTTTAAATTTGAGCTTGGGACTATTAGTCCAAGGATTATAAAATAGCTTAAAATGAGGGATTATTTAATACCATGTTCTACCTGATATTATAATCCCTACCATTTGGGATTAAAAATTGCTAGACAAAATTAACCTCAATCTTTTTCTAAAGTGATAATCATATCTTGCGATCTCTGTTATTAATAACCGACAACTTAAATTTTTCTGGTACAAAGACTATGTACCAATAATCTAATACACGTAATTTAATTATTTTGATATGTGTAATTTAAAACATACACTGACAACCCCCACCCTTCCCCCACCTTTACCCCCAAAAAATAATATTTATTGATTAGGTATACACCCCGCACACCACCCACCCGCCCCCACTCCCACCCCCCCACCCACCCCTCTCTGTCCCACCACGCCCCTCCCCCAACCCCTCCCCCAACTCAAAAAAATAATATTTACTGATTATGTATACATTTCCACCCTGCCCCAACTCCCTCTTAAAAAAAAATATTTACTGAATAAAATAACCACTTATTTAAAAAAATTAATTAATTTTTCATTATTTTTTATGTATAAATAAGTTTAAATTATAGCTTAAAATATGTTATTATTAGTAAGGGTATAATAGTCCAAACGATATTTTTTAATCCAATCCTTTAATTAATCTTGAAAAAAACAAACATAACATGAGATTATTTTAAGTTATCCCATGAATAATCCCATAAAAAACAAACATATGACTAGGATTATTTAATCCTAGGATTAATAATCTTAGATTAGAATCCCATGAGTTATAATCTCGGAATTATAATCTTTGTAAACAAAGATGGCCTAGGAGTTTCAAGTTTTGATATGCGGAACCTATATATTCTTAAAGATAGAATGAGGGTCTGATTTCGACTTATGTTCACAAGTCGCAAATATTAAGATTTGTTAATTATCCACACTCTCATTTGCAATTGAGAAAATATGTATTATTTATCATTATGATATGTGTATTTTTACTTAAAGCATTAAGGAATGCACCATTTAATAATATAAATTTATAAAACGAGGACTTTTATAAAAGAGTTTTTATCGCAAACTCCCTACTATGAACTATAGATATAATAGCAATTGTATAGTATTAGTGAATAATCTATAATCAATACTAATGTTTAAAGGCAGTGAGACCTATTCAAAACTCACTCCTCTATTGCAAAATTTACTGAGCCAACTCTTAATTAATTAAGAATTAACTTGTTCAATTGGAAAACTCACACGAGTCCATCCTTCAGTCCACAGACTCCTTCCCTTCTTCTCGATCGACTCCCTTTCTTCATAGTCGGCCGACTCCTTCTCTTGTTCTCCATCGATTCCTTCTCTTCTTTCCTTCAGGGCCGACCCTGAGTTTTTAAGGGCTTAAAGCGTCAACAAAAAAATGGGCATTTTGCGAATTGATATTAAGATAGGCATAAAAAACTAAGAACTTTTTCTGAACAAAAGAACATCAATACGAAAGAATATCAAAACTACAAGTTTGCCATTGAGATTTGGGTATATTTCATTGGGTAAATTTTTTATGGGTCCTTAAATTTAAACTGATGTGGGCTGGGCTCTTTTATTTGGGTATATATATACATAACACAAATACCTTTTGGGGGCCCTAAAAATTTGTCAATTTTAGTGGGCCTAAAGCCCGGGCACCTTGGGCTTTAGCCCAGGGTCAGTGCTGCTTTCCTTCGATCGCTTCAGCCATATAAACGATCGCCTCTTCACACCTCTCTTCTCACCCTACCTCTTCCATTCCTCTCATCTTATAAAAATTCTATTTTCACACCTTTAAAAACCCTCAATCTCCAAGAATGACGAAACACTCAAAAACGAAGGATTGTGCCGACCATAACTTCCGTCCATGTGGAGGGGCAGCTTCACGTTCCGCCATAAGTGAATAACAAGCAGAGGATCGAGCTTAAGGTTTGTTAGAATCGGATCACACACGCACACGACAGTAAAATTTAAATTTTTTCTTTGTGTTGTTTCTAAGTTTTTAATAGAAAAGAATAGAAAATTTAAAAAATTTCTTTTCTTGCATTTTTGAGTTCCAATGAAAAGAAAAGAAAAATATCACTTTTACAAATTTACACTTCTATTAATTATAACCATTGAACCATGAATAAAAATATTCAAGATAAATTTAATTAAAAAAATTCCATAATCAAATATAAATATCTAAATAAATGTTAAACAACAATTACTACTACAAAGTCATTGTCATATCATACCCAAAAGTTATCAAACATAATCTGTGTTATTAATACTAACGGAGATTATTTATCACAAATGCAATAATGAAAAACAACTTTTTTGCTACATAATAACACAAATGCAATAATGAATATAGAAAATGATATACATGTCGACAACTATTTAACAAAGTTGGATTGCGACCAACGTGAAAGTACCGTATGTGATCAAATAAAATAAATTAATATATGATCTTTCTTAATTCCTACCTATCATATGTATGCACATGCGTCTCAATTATAATTTGTCTGAAAATTTTTATAATGTACAGCAGGACTCAATGGATATAGAGTCATGACTCAGATGGGACAACCATTTACATAGACGGACAACCGTACTAGAGAAACCCACAGACAAATGGTATGAACATTTTTTCCTCTTAAAATTCATGGGAGTGGGACCCTTTAAATTTACAAAAATGATATATCTTACAATTTTATAATTTAGACATTTTTTTTATTGCAGATTAAGTGAACAATCATAGTTAGTAATATTTTATCAGTATAGACTAACCTTATAATCTTATCGAATTAGTTTGATTTATTAATATATGTCGTAATTGTAATTTAATAGATAAATTGACAATAAGTAGCGGACTCATCTAAATTAAGATAATTAAATCATACTCTATTTGTTTCAAAATATAAGACCTACTATTTGAAGCGAATTTAAAATATATTTTTTTAAATTGATATAAATTCATATAGTTGTAGGTGATATAAAAATAAATATTATAAATTATCTAAAAATATTAGTAATTATAATATTTATTATTTTATAATTTTTAATAATTGTGAATTGAAAATATGATTATTAATTTTTAAAAATTAATAATAATTTTATATTTTGAAACATAAAAACTATACGTATTTGGAAAAGTTTGGCTACGTTGTGGTATTAGATATTTAATTACTCCATAATAGCAATAAACAAAATTATATAAAGGCTAGCTCCAACCGCCACCAACCAGTCAGCTACAGCCTCGTGTCTGAAAAACTGAAACCGTATAACGTTTTCTTTATCAGAGAGAAAAAGCTTCACTCTTCTGTTTATGGAAGAAGAAGAAGAATCACAAGCAACAGTAGCCCACAAAAGGAAGGATTACAACCTATGTCAACAATTTGTTTTTATCTACTAAACTTATCTTCAAATATTGTTTTTCTTTTCATTTAAAAGGAAAAAAGTCTACATTGGGATTTGGAAGTTTGGATAATCAAAATAAACAAGCATTTGTTTACTAATCTCAGAAACAAAAATGAAAAGAAAACTAAAAAAGAAAATGACAATTGATTCTCACTAACTGCAGCTCCTTAGGTTACATAAATTGAGAAGATATGAAACAGGATTTGAGTGTCTTGTGATTAGATGTATGTGAGTTGAAATTCTACATTCAGGGAAAGTTTTTTATTTTTTTGAAGGTTTCAACTGTCAATTCTGTAATTTTTAATTTAGTCGTGACGGACATGCTCTATATACTTCTAAATGTAATTTATGATCAGCTCAATCTGAAAGAAACACTGTCATGGGGGTCTCGAAAAGTGAAATGTTTCGAGAAATTAGAACATATTGTCAAAGGCACTTACGGGTAAAACTAATTACTGAATTATGCATTTTAAGATTTTAAATTATTGCGAGTGTTAATTGTTGTTTCAAATTGTGTTGTTTTCTGAATGTTGTTGATGGAATTCGTCAATCTCTTAATTTTATGATAGGGTAATTCAACTAATTTATATTATTTTAAAACAGGCTGAATGACACTTTTGTCCCTCCAAGTTGCAAAGTAACCACATGAGTTGTGTACTTTGAGTTCTTTTCTGACATGAAAATCGGAAAAATTATTAAATTCATTATTCAAATTAGCTCGTGCATTGCACGGGTTATCAACTAGTACAAGTAATATCATATTATGATATTCAAATTACTTTAAAATTTATAACTAGAAATGTATTTATAATTTGAACTGATTGAAAAATATCTCTAATTTTAAAATAAAAAGTTTTTTTTATCTTACCAATCACTTTCCATGTAGTATATATCACTTCACCAAACTATATGTTATGCACCAATTTTTGCATAAAGATTCTTTAAATTATATCTTTCTACCATTTTAAATTAAGTCATTTAATTGGTTCACAGCATTTACATGAAACATGCTTAAACTATCTATCTATTAAATGGAAGAACCAACATAAATGTATGATTCTTAAGTCAAATTATATTAACTTCATAAATCACAATCGAATCAAATATGAAAATGACTTACAAAAACAAACATAAAAAAGTTTCAGTTGACAAAATTATTACATGGAGTAGTCACTGTGAGGGTTTTTTTTAACGCTGGCTGAGTGATGTGGATTGCACTGCACTATGGACTATACTAAAAATGGAAGTGGTTAGCATGAAATTAATTTTTGTTAATTGGTCAATACAGTGTCGATACGTAGGCCGGGAGGTGATCTCTCTATGTGTCAGCACTGTATTAGTCAATTGACCAACTTACCATGAAGTTAACTTCAAGATAACCGGATCCACTAAAAATTCCCCATTTTTTTTTAACTAAAAACCAATAGCTAAGTGTCCCGTGCGAAGCACGTGTAATTTTTAAATAAAATTATTTTTAATTTTTAATTTATTTCATATAGTGGTTATAAAATATATTTTTTGAATTTTAAATTGACTTACTATTATTATTAGAATGACTATAAATTTTGCTTAAAAACGAATGACTACATATTACATACAATTGTAAAATACTCACAATTGAGTGTTACTAATGTGATTCTTTTGTTATTTTTCATTTAATATTAAGTTTTTATATAGTTTCAAAATGTAATATTTAGTTTTTATAATCAATCATTCGTATTTATATATGTATTTTTAATTAGAGTTCAAAGTTGAGTAGAAACCTACAGAGCCTAAACGTAGTTTTAAGTCATACTCTATTGTATAATTATTAACTAAATAAATTCTATAAAAAATAAAATTGTTATAAAATAATGAGTTACAATCATGATTTTAATTTTAAAAGGTAATTAAATTTTATTTAATAATATATAAAACATGATTTTTTTTAAAAAATTAATTAACTCAAAGTCTCATATTCATATTTGAAATAAAGTGGTGTACAAAATTTTAATCGTTAATATATTTTGTAATATACATTACAATTTTTTTATATAAATTATTATTTACTCATATTCTTTTTCTTATATTTTTAAGGAATATAATTGTTGTAAATAATGAGTTGTAATTATTATTTTAGTTTTAAAAGCTAGCTAACTAAATTTTAATAACTAATATATTAGTTAGAATTGTTTGGCAACATTAATTAACTACATGTCTCCTTTATGTAATAGAATTGATAACTAAAGTAATCATTAATATACGTGTAATTTTTTATATTAATTATTATGTACTCATAATATTTTTAATATATAGTCATTTAGAGATTAAAGTTAGTAGAAACTTAAACTAAAATCTTAAATATGATTTTGAAGTTAAGATTTATTATATGACTAAATAATTAAATAACTTTTATAAAAAAATAAAATTGTTACAGAATAATAAGTTAATATTAAAGTTTGTAGAATATATTTAAATTAATCCTAGCATTATATGGAAGCATAAAAAATGTTTTATTTCTAGTTTATAGGGTTATACCAAAGATCAAAGACCAAAAACCAAAGACCAAATACAATGATCAAAAAACTAAGTTTTATCTTTTTATATATTTACTAGCTAAGTGCCATGTGCGAAGCATGGGTTTATTTTATAAATAAATTATTTTTAATTCTTTATTTATTTAGATATATAATTATGATTATAAAATATTTTTCTAAATTTTATTTAACCTATTATAGAATGACTACAAATATTGCTCAAACAAACAATTATCAAAGACTTGCAATTGAATGTTAGTAATATGTTTATTTTTTTTGCTCTTTTTAATTAAATATTCAGTTTTTTAGTTTTCAAATTTAATATTTAGTTTCTATTTTCAATCTTTCGAATTTATTACATAGTTATTTAGACTTAAAAAATGAGTAAAACCTAAAAGCCTAAACTTAGTGTTTAAGGAATTCTAAATGTCATAAAATTTTTGTGAATTAATAAATTACCATCATGATTTTTTATTTTTAATGGTAACTTAAATTTTAATAACTATATATAAGTGAGATTTATTTATAATATTAATCAAGTAAAGATCTGCTATATGAAATAAAATTTGTAATTAAAGTTTAATTATTAATATATTTTCTAATATTTATTACACTTTTAATATTAATTATAATTTTCTCATAATAATTTTTCTATATTTTTAATATATAGTTATTTAGGAATAAAATTATTGTAGAATAATAAGTTACTATTATGACTTTTAGCTTTAGAAATTAACTAAAGTTTAATCACAATATAAAAGTCATAATTATTTTTAATATTAATTAACTAAATGTCTCCTATATTAATTATTATGTAATCATAATATTCTTCTTATATTTTTAGTATTTAGTTATTTAGAGTCTAAATTTGAGTAAAATAAAATTCTAAACGTGTTTTTAAAGTTAAAATTTATTGTATGATTAAGTAATAAAAAAACTATAGAATATAAGTATTGCAGAATAATAACTTAACATTAAAATTTGTAGGACCATAAGAAGAATTTTGGTTCTCTAACATTAACTATTAATTATTTTAATAGTTAATAATTTCACAACTTAACTTACTAATTGCATATAATTTAGTTTTATTTTATTATTAGAAACTTATGATGCTATGCCATGATCATATTATGTTAGGGTTGGAAGATAATTATAGAAATCGATCAAATTTTTCATGAAACATATTTAAAAGAAAATTCTATTAAGTTTAGGTTTTATCAGTAGTTATTTAGATTATTTTAAATAAATTTATGGAGACTTTAAAAAGTGTTTTAGTTGTAGTTAAATTTTAGACCCATACTAAAGGACAAAAAATCAAGTGCGGAGCACGAGTTATTTTTCAAATAGCATAATTTTTAATTTTTTATTCATTTTATACATAATGATTATGAAATGTCTTTTAATATTTCATAAATTAACTTACTATTGCTATGACAATATTTACAAACTGTGCTTGAAAATGTATGATTAATGAACTAAATGAATTTTATAAAGAGTAAAATTGTTCGTAAAATAATATACTATTATCTATAATAGACAGTTTTATGTGGTTTGTATTTATTTTTATTTTTTTAAACAAATGTTGTAATCATTCTAATATCAATAGTAAGTTAATTTTTGAATTTTTATTTTTTTATACATATCATATATAAAACAAATAAATATTAAAAATAATGTTATTTATAAAATAAACTTGTGTTTTGCCTTCTTTTTTAAAAAATTAAAATATTAAGCTATAAAACACTATCATTATATCTTTTTATAAGTTAATCATAGTTAATTATTACGATTAATTATGATTAAATAATTAAATTAAATTACGAAGAAAGAGAGTGTTAAAGAACCTAACCCCAAAAAAATTAAATAATTAAATTAAATTAAAGGTAAAGAAAAAAGTGAAACGTCTAAGGAAAACTAGGGTAGATGGTCCCGCTATATTCTTTAATTAGAAGAATACAGTATTTTAAGGCTTTATTAGAGATGAATTTCCCTCTTAAAAATTAAAAAGAATATTCTATCCAATAAAAAGAAGGATGTTTTAGAAAAGACAGGAATAAAGCGAACAAATTAAACTAAAGAAAGGAATATTTAGAAAAGAAAGGAATAAAGCAAGCAAATTAAACAAAAGAAAAAACATACAAATAACTGAATAAGGAAAAAGAAAGTTAAAAGGAGTTGATGATGGTAAATCCTCTTAGAAGAGACAAGCAATTAGTGGGATTCTCTGTCCTTCTCTGTTCGCCTTCTTCCTTTAACCTTTACCCAACAACCCACTAACCTTACCCATTCCCTTTTGTCCACCCCTTTCTCCTTTTTGCTGTAATTTTTTTTTCTATACATTACAATAAAAAAATAATTCAAATCAAGAACTGAGAATATTTTATTTTAAAAAATAAATAAACAAAAACAATTGCCCATCATCAAAAGCGGGAAAAATTTGGAAAGTGAAACTCATTTACAATGATATGGACTCGACTCGACAAGACAATTCAATCGAACTCGAACAAAAACGGATCCTGCGAACAGATCAGCTCGTTTGCAGGTTTAATCAAAAGTATTAAAATAAATAAAAATAATAATTTATAAAACTTGTATTCGATTCAATACAAATTTCACTCAATTTCAAAATATATAAGAGGAGAGTCCAATGCCATTAATTGGGAGGTATAGACAGTCACCGGATTGTCACAATTGTATTAAATGTCGACTTCAAATTATAATCAACGTTACCCACATTATGTACTTGAAAATTAAATAGCACATGCCTTGCAAGTGAAAAAGTTGATATCATTTGAAAGACTTAACCAAAACTCACTTTTAGTTCAACTCCACCATGACAGGATGTATGTCCTTTAGCAGACCTACCACCTGTTGCATAGTGGGTCTTTTCCGAGTCGCCTCAGCCGTACACAAGTATCCAACTCGTAGACTATCCACCATCTCACTCACTGAATCACTACCCAGTCTCAGCCTCGAGTCCAGTGCATTTACTCCGCCTCCCTCCCTAACCAGCCCCCTCACCCACTCAACCATCTCCTCCGAACTGGGTTGACCCGTCAACAACTCGATCAACACGGTGCCAAAATTGTAAACGTCTGCTTCGGTGGACCCACTAACTCGGTCTTGACTCAGTCCAAAATCAGCAATTCGAGGCTCCAAGTCGTCTGAGAGTAAAATGTTGGATGGGACTAAATGGCCATGCACCACCGGTCTAGACCGGCCGTGGTGGAGGTAAGCGAGTCCACGAGCAATTCCCACCGCAATGCGGTGGCGCGTGCGCCACTCCATCTTCTCGGGGGATGATAAGTGGGGTTTATTTTCAATTTCACCACTATGCTCCCACGTGTCAGTGCTCCAATCCTCCACGTTGGGTTTCCCAGTTGGGAGCTCGTGAAGCCATTGATGAAGGTCACCATTGGCCATAAACTCGTACAACACCAGCTTCTCCTTACCTACATTAAAATGAAATTAATATCGCACTAAGAATTAATTTTCTTGGTGTTGAAAACATAATTTCTAATATCTTTGCTAAACTAAATGTTGTCGATAGATTAATTTAGTTATTATGGAAAACAACAATTTCAATGAAAAACTAAATGTTACAATAGGATTCTAATTCTGAATTTATACATATCAAATATTTTTTTTAACAAACATGTGCGTTTGTCAGTCAAATAAGCCGCATATATTGCATCTAAACGAATAAATTTCTCACTTTTATACCCAACAAAAACATGCACGTAATCAATTTGAAAATTGGATTGTTGTCAACTTCAACATTCTCATAATATTAATGGAAAAAATTAGTATGTACTTGAATGATAATTTTACCTGCAATGCAATAACCAGAAATAGGCAGCAGATTTGGATGCTTAAGCCTCGACAAGTTTTCAAACATGGCCTTAGCTTCACCATACTCAACCTCTCTGGCGCTCTCCAAGACCTTGATTGCCACGTGGAGCTCACCTGGCAGCACAGCTCTGTACACGGGCCCACACTTCCCTTCTGCAAGCAGGGACTCTTTTCCAAAGTGTGACGTGGCAGCAATCAGGTTCTTGAATGTGAGATAATCCATCAATGGCTTCTCAAACATCACCACTGGAGCCGAGCATGGCTCCTTGATATCAGCCACCCATGAGGTACCCGACTCCGTTTCAAATGAAAATGGGCCGGATTTCTCTATTTTGAATGGGATTTGAATTGGTTTTGAAATTGCCCATTTGTTCCTCTGGGCTAATTTTCTCTTTCTATACATACATAATATCACTACAAACATGGCCAGGAACAGAGTTGTTGATGCAAGTGATAAGGGCAAAACCATATGCTTATTTTTTGATTTGGGTATATTCTTCTTTGGGGCTGTTTTTTGAGGTGGGATTGGATTCGAGTGAGGTTTGATCGGAAGGTTTTGTATATTTTTGGGAGTTGTGGTGAAATTTCCGGCATGAATAAAAGCAGAGTGGCCAAATATATGGACTTTATCCGAGGATAAATGGCCAGGTGAAATTATTGAATGAGATATTCAAGAATATTAGCCTGGAAAGTGGAGGAAAATCAGTAGGAAATTTGCCATTCATGCGGTTTCTTGAAACATCCAAGTATTTCAATGAGTGGAGATTTGAAATGGGTTTTAAATTTCCTGAGATGTTGCACCTTGAAATATCAAGATGTTGGAGTTTGGTCAAGTTGGTGAATCCAAAAGGTAAGATTTTGAGATCGTTATGTGAAAGATCAAGACTTGTGAGGTTTGGGAAAAGGGAGAGATTACCCAAGTTTGTGAACCTATTTTGGGACAAATTGAGGACTTTGATTGATGATGATGGACCCAACTTTTTGAACCCAATGGTGCCTCCTAGCCTGTTCTTGGAGAGATTGAGTTCAACCAAGGTTGGGATGGACCAAAACCAGCCTGGAACAGAGCCTTGGAGGGAATTGTTGGAGAGATCAATTGTGTGAAGGTGAGACAAGTTCTTGAGAAATCTCCATGAAATAATACCGGTGAGATTTCTTGAGGAGAGATTCAGTTGTGTGATTGGTGGGTTTATGCAGTTGTAATCAGGGGATTTGAACCAAGAGGAGTTGAAGCCAGAGACTGAGGCCAAGGCCTTGGTGACCAGTTCCTGCAGGTCTCTAGTGTTGCATGAGGATTCCACTAATATGAGAAATGGGATTATGAACATGAGTTTCAACAACTTCTCCATCGTCTACCTCAAAAGCTTCAACTCCGGCTGCAACTTGTTTTGCCTCCCATCGATCTTATAAGAGAGAGAGAGAGAGAGAGAGAGAGAGAGAGAGTTTTTAAGATCAAAGCACTTTTGGGTACACATGCAATGATAAGTTTAAAGTGGAACAAATGAACTAGAGAGAAATATACATATACATAATATATATATATGCCAAAAAGAGAGACGAGAGAATCAGGTAATGAACAAAATAACCTCGTTTTCATGTAATTGAATATATATATATAAATATAATATAATATACTCTCTCATGTTATCTACAAAAGAATGTGAAAATTTTCAAAATAGAAGAAATAGGTTAATGGGTAATTCGGTATAGAGGTAGGTTATAGGATCGGATTAGGATAAAGTATGTAATAATAAATTTTATAGTTTATTATTGTATTCAGTATTAAAAAATTCTAATGATAAATTTTATAATTTTTTATTAAAATGATTAATGTAATATTATTTCTATACCCAATACAATAAAAAGTTATATGAATTTATTAAAGTAAAATTAGTATTAACTTCACCTTAATCGAGACCATTGAGTGAAAAGGGTCACATGTGTCCGAATATGAACAGCTTATATTATAAAACTTAACCGTGTTATATGGGGAAAAAATTAATTTGTGAAATTTTCATTTTATATATGATAATAATATAAAGTGAGTAATATTTTTAAATTTGTTATCATCCGTATTACTAAATTAACATTTCATTTTTTTTGAGGTATGCATGAAATTATTTTTAGAAAAAAACGTAAAGGTACACATAAAAACTATATCTTTAATATTTACAATTTTGTAAATAGATTTGTTTAAATGATAAAACGCAATCACTACCTGCTTCATTTGAAATTATTTGATAAGATTGAACAGAATTATCTACACTTGTAACCGTGCCACATGCGATACATGTGTATGGGAAAAAAAATTGTAAATTACTAGTAATGGAGTTATTACTTTTGAACATGCTGATGCTAGTAGTGGGAGATTATTTTAAATGAAAATTTATTATTCCTATACGATTATACAATGTGAGTGGTCTGGTAGTTTGTCAGGGTGGTATGACCAAGATTTCATGGAGTAAATTAATTATCTGTCAAATTTAAGCAAGTTTTCTCGCTTTTGCTGCTCATTTTAATTTATTTCATAAAAATAGATAATTCAATTTTGACATAATACTCTAATAATTTTTATTACTTTACAAAACGAGTCTCATTTACAAAATTTAAAAATATATATTTTTTCCATTTTATCCTTAAGTATAGTAAATATTTAGTTTAATAATGATGCATAATAGTATGTAGTAAAACTGTATTAACATCACTTTATCACTAAAAATAAGCTCTTTTTATGAACTATTTTTTTTATAAAACATAGAGAATATAAATGTACTGTTTTCTTTATTGGCACCCAGATTAAAATTTGTTTGTTTGTAATGTTTGAATCTCTAAACGCACAACAACAATTTTGGTGCTCTAATTTAAGGTTCAAATGCTGCATTTGTGAGTTAAAATAAGTTATGTTTAAAATAAGCTGCTACGTACTAGACTAACAAAATTTCAAAATGCGTTTGAATTTATAAACGATCTAAACACACCCAACGCTGCAAACTAACCAAACATACAATAGGTGCAACAAGTACATGATATTGTAGTAATAGTGAAAAGAAAGAACGTTTGTACATTAAAAAGAACTTCATTATTGGAGTATTTAAGCATAATTGCAGCAATATATGTATATACAATAGGTGCAACTCATTATGTATATCAGAAATTTATGTGCAGAAATACAGTCACATGAAGAGTTAAGAATATTTTGGGAATTTCAAGTTAATGGAGGACTAATTTTTAACCATAATCTATACAAGTACTATATTTTATGCATCAAAAGCTACAATTAGGTTTAATAAATTAATCTCCGCCGCATGATTAATTAATAAATTATCACCGAGAGTGAGGCATATTCGGTCCTCCAGAAGCCATCCCATATTTAACATACTTCGACAGTCACATTCACAAGATATAATACATATAAATCTAGTAAAAATCATGTTTCTTTTTGTAGCTTTTTCGAAAGTGGGAACAATAACATGAGCACCGATCGCTATATATATTCACATTTAAAAGTCAATTATATACAAAGACTTGGACTTACTATTCCATTCGATTCAACTTAGGTCAATGCATGATATATATCACCTGTTCGTTGAAATTTTTGAGTTTCGATCTTGATATAAGTGTTCAAATTCCTTTATGTATGTGTGTTGTTGGAGGCTGTTGAGCTAGAGATCAAGAGATCTTAGTACACACTTAAAGAGTAATGATTATCGGAACCTTTATAGTGAGGGAAAAAAAATAATAAACAAAAAAAAGCAAAAATCGTAGGGTGTATACTTTACGTACATACATACATACTATGTTTCTCTCATCCATTCATCTACACACTTGTTCTGACTACTGTTATCAGACAGCGTAGAGTGTCAGACAGAGACAGTAGTCAGAACAATTAAAGTAGTTCTCTCTGTCTCTGTCTGACACTCTACGCTGTCTGATAACAGTAGTCAGAACAAGTGTGTAGATGAATGAATGAGAGAAACATAGTATGTATGTATGTAGAGTATACACTTTACGATTTTTACAAAAAAAATAAAAATAATTTACAATAGCATGTACAAGAAAATTCAGTCAACAAATGCAAAACGTAAAGCATAAAATAATGGCATAATCACAGTTCTCCCTGCCTAGCTACTTGGATCTTAGCCATTAAGCATTAAAGCATTAATGATAATATTGATTTAAGGCATTGTCCAGTTAAACTCATTCTCTTGTACTATCAAGTGATTTAAACATTAATGTGTCATTTAAATTTTAAAAAATTCAACGGATTTAGGCAACTTAATCCATAATTTACATCTTCATTTGGGTGATCTTACCTGCCCCACACGGGAATATTATCGGCTTTATTTTAATGTTTTATCTTTGTTGCATGTTTATATATATATATATATATATATGTGTGTGTGTGTGTGTGTGTGGGGGGGTAGTGGTAGTAGTAGTAGTAGTAGTAGTAGTAGTTCCGACTCTTTTGAGGGGTAAAGTTAATGGAAGGCCAATGACTTCACCTAATCCAACTTGAATCCAATACAATAACTCCAAATGGAATAATGACAACTAAGATTTAGGTTTCAAATAATAGTACCAAATATATACCATCTCCACCTTAAAGTTGTGTCCATCCTGTGAATCATTTATTAGTAGCCAATTTCATTATCAGCTCATCATCAGCTGAGGAGTGTATAATTTTATAAATTATGTAATAAGTTGTCCCCTTAGGAATATTGTATATTGTAGGATTGTTGTATATTGTTGAGTATATATATATATATCAATGACACTAAATTTTTTACACAATTTTTTGATTCTTGGATTTGAACATTCTTAATAGCTAATATTAAAACTGATTTTTAATTTATACACTCTATTCTTTGTATAACAACATATATGAATGCATATATTATCATAATATTGATGATAATTAACCTATATGGGATTGTATCTCCCTTGATTACTATGGAGGGACATTAGTACAAGCACGATAAATTATATAATTAAACTCAACAATATCTCATAACAATATAACTAAACTCACTCTATGGGTGAGAATAGAAACTCCCATGCATGCACAAATTATGCACCTGCAAGCCCAAAAGCCCATATATCTACATTATATATAAATATATACATGAGCCCATTCTTAATCATGCAAATATGTTTCATTCAATTATCAAAAAAAAAAAATGTGCTCAATTTCATTCAACTCAATTAGTAAGGGGCTTTGTATATAAAGTTTTTAAAGAGGCTTTCTGTTGGGCCTTACAATGAATAAGAATTGAACAAATTCACTAGCTTGTAGATAAATTCACTTGGAAGATATGGTTTATTAACTGACCATGAGGTGAATTATGTGTTAGCATCCACATTCTTATGCTAATAAAAATAATAATAATTATAAAAAAAAATCCATAGCATCTTCATTTTATTATTTTTGTCCTTATGACATTATGTGTGCAGTTTTAGTTATATTTAAAACAAGGCCAACCCCACACATTGCCAAAATCTTATATAAATGCAAAAAATTATTCAGCATCAAATTTTTTTTTAAATTTTTTGGGACTTGTCAATCTACCTATTTAATTTGGTTTGGCTTGACTTTAAAGAGTTTAAAATGATAAGTGAACTAACATTTCAGAACGAAAATAATTGTCAAACTCCAATAAAATCTTATCCTTACAAACTTCACTACTTTCATAAGTACACGCTTAGAACTTTCTATTTCTTTCTCCCATCTTAATTACTTTATTATATTCTTTTTTATTTTATTTAATTTTCCACCTCTTTTTTGTAACAATAAAATAGAGGAGAGAGAGGAAAAAGGGACGAGGTTGTGATTCTAATATCAAAGTTCATAGTGCTGTTTTTTTCAATGTATGTCATATTGTTTTCAATAAAAAAATAAATAAAATTAAATGAGAGTATTATTAAAAAATTAATGTCAAAAACAGTATTAAAAAAGAAAGAGAATAAATAAATTTGGACAAACCAAAAAGGAAGTTAATTAAAGTAAATAAACTAGTATATCCTCTAGTTGACTCCTTTTTTCTTGATGACATAAAAATAAGAATAATTAAATAAAGTCTATGATCTTGACAAAATTTAAAAAATAATTTTACTCAACTAGTTTATTGGGGTGGCTCCACCCCTTATAGAAATTTGTACACGTATTATGTGTTATTGAAATGTATAATTAAATATGGGCGGTGGCCTCACTGAAGTTTTCTTTACGAAAAATCAACCACTTAAGTATGTATGTATGTATATTAATTAGATTACATATAATATAATCTCTCTATTTGACTTTTAAGAGTTTGCAAAAATTACAAAAGAGAGATAACAGACCCAAAAATTCATGCCATGACCAACCTTAGTATTAAGGATAAATAAACTGATGATAAGTGAAAGTCCAAAGATGTTCTATATATTCTTGAACCTCTTCTCATTTACGCAATCAAGATCATAACCATTATACCAAACAAATATAATTAAAAAAATATACCACGTAGGTTCCAAAATCTAAAATAATTATTAACTTTTTAAAAATAACTTAAAATATTTTAAAATTAACATGAATATTGTAAAATATAATCTTTAATGAATTATCTCAATTTTAATGTTAAAAATGTATTAAATTTCGAACGGAGAGAGTATTACGACAATAATGTTAAAAAATATAAAATTATTTCATTCAACTAATTATTAAAGGTCGCAAAAACTATTACAACAATGATGTTAAAAAATTATTTCATTCAACTGATGATTAAATGTCGCAAACACCACCGGTGCCTTGTCACAAAACTTAAAGGCGTAGGTATTACTCAAAGTATGTTATTAAAATGTTATCGTACACCT
Source organism: Panax stipuleanatus (assembly GCA_020205555.1). Classification (NCBI taxonomy): domain Eukaryota; kingdom Viridiplantae; phylum Streptophyta; class Magnoliopsida; order Apiales; family Araliaceae; genus Panax; species Panax stipuleanatus. Next base: position 145,188,555 of record CM035121.1, on the reverse strand, counting down.
ATTTCCACCTATAAACTGTTATCTTATTCTCGTACAATCATTTTCTAAGCAACAACGCTACTAACACATAAAAAATATTATATAATATTTATATACACATACATATATATTATGGATCTTACATATTAGACATGACCCTATAAATATACATGTGTGTGCATGTGAGCATTATGTGACCCTTTTATGTGATAGTAGCATTGTTTTTTTCTAAGCAAGTAGTAATATTTGTAATCTTTAACTAGTTTTAATAATTATATACCGGAGGAGTGAGTTCATATATATATATATAGCCCGGTTCTCTCCAGCAAACTGGAGGGAGCGAACTAAGAGCGAACCGGTTATAGCGACGGTTTTTTTTGTCGCTATAGCATAAAAAACTGACAAAAAAAATCGGCTGTCTATGTTATAGCGACGGAAAAAATCGTCGCTATAGCCGATTCGCTCTTGATTCGTTCTTTCCAGTTCGCTGGAGAAACGCACTATATATATATATATATATATATATATATATATATATATATGTATATATATAATACTTACTTTACTTGTTTACGAGTCGTTGAATGAGCACCGACCATTATGTTGACACCGTCCCCAACAGGTGGGAGCATTGAGTCACTAATATGGGAAACATCCTTTATTTATTTGGGCAATGTAGGGCCTGTTTGGGTTAATAATAAAGAGGTGCAAGTCGAATCCCATATCGAGTTATTTAAAATATCTTTGTTTTTAAGCTTCACTTTAGGAAGTATGATGTTTGAAATATCAAAATTTAGAGATCAGTGATTGACCTAGTTAGAGGAATTTTTTTAAAAGATAGATCATTCAGAATTTAGAAAAGGAATAGAAAATTTTCCAATACTGAATTAATGAACTTTGGGTTTTTTTTTTCTTTGCGTTTTATAACATTTGAAAGACACAATATGTACATCTCTTAAAAATGTAAAATTTTTGAAAATTTTAATTAGGAAAATTATATAGAGGACATGGGAGGTGAGAGACACACCATGTTTCTGCGTACGATATCCTCCAAAATAACACTGTTTTGAAAAATTACAAAACTCTTTTGTACACAACATGAAAGTGTATATTTTATATATGCAATTACACAAAACGACAACGTTTTTTGTGTAATAGCTCACCTAATTATATGTGGTGTCCTTCACCTTCTTTTTTGTCAATATATATCTTCCAATTTTATGTATTGACCTTTTTTTATGAGTTATTCTTTTAAAAAGATATGTTATATGATGGGGTCATCCTTATAAAGTTATAATTTTATTAAATCTCATGCATTTAATATCTTTTACAATTGTAATTCGTCAAAAAACTTTCGCAATACATAACATGATTCTTTTAATTAAGCTTAATATGATTGTAAGTTGAATGATTTGAGTTGATTGACTTATTGAAAAATAATTATATATATATATATATATATATATATATATATATATATATAACACTAGTCTTATTATTTTAAGAGATTTTATTAATGATGTTTTTGACATTTTACTATTTTCATTAATGGTTGTTTCGACATTTCATCAATTTGTCAATCAAAACTACGTTGTATTAGGCACAAGACATACACAAGCTTGAATGTGTCTTAGATACACACAATTTTATGTGTCTTATTATTTTAAGAGATTTGGTTAATGGTGTTTTTGATATTTTACCATTTTTATTTATAATTGTTTTGATATTTCACTAATTTATAAATTAAAATTACGTCATGTTAGGTACAAGACATACATAAATTTGTGTGTGTAAGCCATTCATTCCCTTTACCAATATTAATATTAATGATAAACAAAAGCAAAAGAAACAACCAAAATGGATACAACATCATGATGAGATGATCCAGATTCCAAACTCAACCTAACTAACACAATTTCACAAGGACAATTTCAATGGGAAAAAATTAATTTTCACATTGCTTGTTTTGCCTTGTCTGACTTTAGTGTTTAGAAAAATAAAAAAAAAAACGGTTTGCCAAATATAGTGGCAACATGAAGTGTTGGACATGTTTAAATCTTCCACTCTTCCAAACAATCCCTTGAAGTCAGGCCATAAGATAAGGTCTAATTGCAGTCCATCTAGTCAGTAGTGTGGGGCTCGAATAAACCTCAGCACAGTAAAATCGTAAAGGAGCAAAAGTTTAAAAAAATATGAACGAGATTCAAATTCGTTAGTAATATGATTTAAATTTGAATATAAAAAAATTTGAATAAAAATATAAATATAATCTGAGTAAGGTTATACTCGACCCGTTCAAGATTCAAACTACTCGAATTCTCGATTAATTTGATACATACCCGATTAATATAAATTCGATACATACTCGATTAATACAGATTCGATTAGATACTCGATACATTCTCTTATAATATATATAAAATTAAATCAAATTAGGGTAATTAATTATTATTATTTTGTTTTAATTTTAATTTTAATTGTGATTTTATATTTGTAAAGTGTAATATTAAATATATTTTGTCATTTCTAAGTAAAATAAAAAAAATCAATTTATAATAATATTTATTATAAAGCTAGTTATTATGCGAAGACTCGAATTCGAGCTTGAATTTGAAGCTCGCGAGTAGTTTGAATTAATATTTTAAAATTCGAACCGGACTGTCGATCAGACCGATAAAAATCAGAACTGGTCCCCCTTCCGGCCCGGTTTGGCCCGGTGACCCAGTTTTGGTCAAAACCCGGGTTGACCCTTTAACCATCGATCCAATAGGTGGTTCAAACGGTAAACCCGGTCACAGTTGAACAGGTTTTTAATTTTTTTTTTTACCAAATTTTTTTTAGTATTAAAATTAACCACTTTTATTAATATTGTAACTTATCTTTATTATGTTTTAATTCATGAAAAACAAGATTTTTTGAAATTTTTATTAATTACTAATAATATATATTTTTATATATTAATGACGTTGCTGGATCAATAACGGTTCTACCACGTTGGACCAATGATCCATCCACCCGGTATCTTTTTCGGTTCGATAAATGGTCCGGTTCTGAGAACCTTAGTTTGAATATAATTCGATTCGAGTTGGATCAAATTTGAGTAATAAATATTCGAGTAAAAATCGAATATGAGTAGAATTTTTCGAATACAATTTGAATTCAAGTCGAATTCGAGCAGCGCACTGTTCGCTTCAGTTCGACTCGTTTACATCCTTATTAAGTCCAACTAAATAAACACTTTTTATTTTATTTTATTGTTTAAGTCTAACTTTAGCAATTAGACTTAAATCAAAAAATTGGTCCAACAAAATTGATGAACCGAGTGAGATCAAAATATTTGATTTTTTAAAAATTAAGAGAAGTACTGAATTTACTGGTTGATAATTCTGACCTAAAATCAAAAAACTTTAATTCTTTTTTTTAAATAATCAAAATAACTGAGAATAATATTACTCCAAATCGTAATACAAGAATGGGAATAAAACTAAAATAAATAATATTCTCCCAAAAAGTAGGAATATTAAACCCGTACAATACTAATTAAATTAAACAATAGAAAGGACACAATCTCTTTATTAGTGGAACAATGCTACTATCACATAATAAATGTCACATAAAACTCACATATTGTTTGGGTGACATTCATTAATTTGTTGCTGAAATGATCCATTTAACTCAACAACAAATTTATGGGTGTCATCTATATGTTATGTGACCTTTATGTGACATTATTATGTGATAGTAGCATTATTTTTATTAGTGATATAGGGTAGGTAAACTCCATAAGAGGCGAGCAATCCTTATTTAATAACGGGAAGAGTAATGCTAAGTGTAATCAAATTAAATTAAACTCTATTCCTATCATAAATACAAATCCAACCAACAAAATCCTATATGCTACATTGAAAAAAAGGATATATTATTACTTTGTTACGTGAACAACTATAATTAATACAATAACAAAAGTAATACTCAAAGGATTTAAGCATGTAGTCCTTAAAAACATTCAATTTCCAAATTAATCATCAGTTTAATGAACTTTGCATTTAGCACTCAAAGGATTAAAAATTGTACTCCATCTCATTCACCCAATTTAGAAACAGTCATTCTGGTGGACGGGGATTCGCCGATCGGTCTAACGACCTGTCAAATATTTTTTTTATGACTCTCAAATAATTTATACTAATATTTATTGAAACTGAAATTTTTACAAAATTCAGTGATTTAGGTGTCATTTGAATACATGTAAAAAACAGAGTTGTACAGTCTGTGCAACTATGTTTTTTACATGTATCTAAATGACACATAAATTACTAGATTCTATAAAAATTCTTGTTCCAATAAATATTATAAATTATTTGAGAGTCATAAAAAAAAATTGGTCGATTACTAGACCGGTCGGTGAATCCTGATCCCCCTAGATTTTTTGATTTAGAAATGGTGGCATACTCTAAGACAATTTCCTTTCATGCTATTTTTATCTTTTGTCCTCATCAATTTTCAAAGCTAATGTATAAAATCTCATTTCAACTGGGTAATTAACTTTTAATTTGTATAATTGCATGTTTGTATACAATTTTTTTTTGACAAGAACAGTCCAAAAATAAATTGAACATTTTATTCATCAGAAGTATCACGATTTACAGAATAACGTATATTTGTATGAGCCCTTCTATGGGGACATCCAAATTGGACATGGGAATTGGATATTTTGATTTTTTTTTGGTTTTTGTTGTGACTCTCAAAAAATGTATAATATTTATTCCAACTGAAATTTTTACAAACAAAAGTGTTTTAGGCGTAATTTGGATACATATACAAAAACAGTGTTATATATTTTTTGGGAGTCGCAACAAAAAAAAAAAAAAAAAATTCAAAATATCCAATTCTCATGTCCAATTCGGCTGTCCGCGTAGACTTAATGATATTTGTATACATCAAAAGGTTGTTTTTTGGGGCTAAAGTCTGAATTTAGAAAGTTGACCAGCTTCGAAAAGGAGAGAGTATATATATATATATATATATATATATATATCCAAATTGAGCTAATTTCTAAAATTATCCATCCCACTTACAAAAACACCCCAAACATTATCGGCCGACTTAAAACAAGAAGGTCCATGATTTAAACCCCTTCCCAATAAGCAAGATTAGCCCCTTTCCCTCACAAAATAATCAAATACTCCTTTAATCCTTTTTTACACTTGCACCCTCGCCGTTAACACCTCCCCTATAAATATTTCGCTGGCAATCATTTGTCGTACTTTAACAGACTTCCCAACAAACAGACCAAACACAAATAACATCGAAAAAAACTCAAAACCAAACACCTTCATGCCAATAAACAATTTGCCCTAAACTTCAAATTTTCCAAAAAAAAAATCGTGTCAATGGCTGCCGCCGCCACCGACACCACACTCACCATGCCCGCAGCCGGCAAAAACTCGACCAGAAAGGAAGGCCAAGGGCTTTTATTAGGCCGATATGAAATCGGAAAACTCCTCGGCCATGGCAGCTTCGCCAAAGTCTACCACGCCCGAAACATCAAAACCAACGAAAACGTTGCAATCAAAGTCATTGACAAAGAGAAGATCCTCAAAGGCGGCTTAATTGCCCACATCAAGCGCGAGATCTCAATCCTCCGACGCGTTCGACACCCCAACATTGTACAGCTTTTCGAGGTTATGGCCACTAAATCGAAGATATTCTTCGTAATGGAATATGTTAAAGGCGGCGAGCTCTTCAATAAAGTCGCCAAAGGCAGATTGAAGGAAGAAGTCGCCAGAAAATACTTCCAGCAGCTAATTTCAGCTGTCGGATTTTGTCACGCGCGAGGGGTGTTTCACAGGGATCTTAAGCCTGAAAACATCTTGCTTGATGAAGATGGAGACCTTAAGGTTTCGGATTTCGGGCTCAGCGCTATATCGGAGCAAATTCGGGGGGATGGATTGTTTCATACTTTTTGTGGGACGCCGGCTTATGTTGCGCCGGAGGTTTTGGGGCGAAAAGGGTATGATGCGGCTAAGGTAGATTTATGGTCTTGTGGGATTATCTTGTTTGTTTTGATGGCTGGTTATTTACCTTTTCATGATCAGAATATAATGGTTATGTATAAGAAGATTTATAAAGGGGAATTCAGATGCCCCAGATGGTTTTCCCCTGAATTAACTAGGTTATTGACTCGCTTGCTTGATACTAATCCTGAAACCCGGATCACAATTCCGGAAATTATGAATAATAGATGGTTTAAAAAGGGGTTTAAACATATTAAGTTTTATATTGAGGATGATAAGCTGTGTAATGTTCAGGATGATGTTGATGATGGTATTGACTATTCATCAGATACGTCTATGTCTGAATCGGAGTCCGAAATGGAGACTAGGAGGAGGCTAACGAGTTTGCCAAGACCGGCTAGCCTGAATGCGTTTGATATAATTTCAATGTCGTCTGGGTTTGATTTGTCGGGGTTGTTTGAGGAGAGAGGGGTGCACTCTAGGTTTGTGTCAAGGGCACCTGTGTCGAATATTATATCCAAATTGGAGGAAATTGCAAATGTGGTTAGTTTTACGGTGAGAAAGAAGGATTGCAAGGTGAGTTTGGAAGGGTCCAAGGAGGGAGAAAAGGGGCCATTAACAATTGCTGCGGAGATATTTGAATTGACGCCGTCGTTGAGGGTGGTAGAGGTGAAAAAGAAGGGAGGAGACAAAGGAGAGTATGAGGAATTTTATAACCGTGAACTGAGGCCGGGATTGCAGAATCTTATGCTGTTGGAGTCTGCAGCATCTTCACATTTGCCTTCGGATACTGAATAGGGGAAGAGAGAGAGAAGGGTATGGTTTTTTCTGTCTTTTGTTCTTTATTTGTGGCTTTTGGTTTGATAATTTTTTATGTTGGTTCTGTAAATTGCTACTTCGTTGGAGATTCATTTGTACCTGTATCTGTATTTTCTTCTCATTTTTCAAATGCTACATGAAATTACTGGAATAATGGAGCACGTGTTTACCTATGTTGGCTTCTAGGTGGATGACTAATATTTTTTTCTTTTGTGGTTATATGCTGATAATGAGGAAATAAATTTAAACATTTATCTCTTAGCTCTTCTTGTTTACTGCATAATGCATATTATCCATGAATCTAGCTATATTAATGAACAAAAGGTAATCTTGCAAATGCAAGTTGTAGATCAAGTAGAGTTATGTCTCTGCTTAACACAAAATGCTTTCTACAGATCAATGGAAATTCAATTGGAAAACTTGAATTCTTCTAAACGTCAATGCCCAAATACATAGAAGTGGTGATCCAGAAACCATTAGGGCCTAAGATATTGAAGTTGATTGCTGTATAAGTTACACTAATGAAATTAACATCTCTTGATGTCAATTAGGAAGAATTGAGATTTGATTAGAACTTCAGGTTTAGAAATTTTTGCTAGTAGATTTCAAAAGGATTATGTTTGTCTCCAAATCTTATTGTGTTTCTGTCTTATGCTCTATATAGGAAAAAGTATTCCTGCTTGGTTTATCTGTCGTGTTTGTCTAATTTAAGCACATTCTGAATTATTAGATGACATTTTTTTGACGTCTAAAGTGAAGAAGAGAAGTCCTTCTCTCTACTAAATTTGGAAAAGGCTGGATAGGTAAGAAAAATCTAGAAAGATGTGCAGTCTGCCGGGTTAATACTATGTGCATGAATGGATCCAATTGCTTGGGTAACATGTGACTCATTATCCTATTTGCCTACTTGTGTTACAATGTCGACCAATTTTAGTTTGATGTTGATCTAAAAAAAGAATTGCAAATGTTCTTCCTAACTTCTTTAATTCCTTTGAATTATCAGACTGGAGTATGCAGCTGCTCAGCATCCGCATTTGATTGTTTATACCTAATTGCTTGTACCCAAAAGATACCTGTGGCTGAAGGACGCAAACCACTTGATATATACATGCATGTCAGCATGTTGAATAAGCATTAACTGGAACACAGGACTTCTTTTCTTCTTCTAGAGACGGTGTGGATTTTTCGTTGAGGATGTAAAAACTGATTGGAGAATTAGAGAAGAGAGTTGTATTTGTGATCAAGTTTGGTAAAAGTTTATCTATAGATAGGTTGATACCTGGCTTTAACCCTGGTAGCTTTCAACTTAAACTTTGCAAGACAGTTGTTGTATCTGTCATAATATATTGCTAAATATATCTGCAACATTTTCCATTCAGTCCATGATCCTTTTTATACTTGCACGAGGAAGATGAAATTCTTGTCCTTAAATCTTCCTATTTGTGTTTTATGTTTTCCTCTCATCTTGCTTAACTGAAAATGCCATCCAGTTTTGAGTTCACATACTCCTACCTTAATTGTAGTTTAGGTCGGAAGCTTTACTTCCAACCTTTTGAGGTATGCCATCCATGTTTCTTCTATTCAGGGTGATATCAACTTGATCTGGGAAATGAAATGATGTGTACTGTAGGATTGTGCAGAGTTGCTTACTAATAGAACATGCATAAGATTTTATGATGATTAGATTTTCTTAATTTTCACTAATTGTTGATAATAAACTTGTAACATAGTTTTATTTTATTACGAGTATTGGTCGAATTATAATTGTGACACATGTGCCTGCAAAAGATACGTAGGAATAATAATGGTTCTATCTAATTTATTCTAAATTTTTGTACACTTCAATCCTTTAAAGAGCAAAGTATATTATATTGTGCAGCTTATTGAGCCTTGTGCAGTTTGTTCCTCAATCAAACCATTTTTATTTTTTTTGTGGAATAATAATATCACAAACAACACTAGTGTTTTTCTTTTATTTTTGGATGCACCTTCTTTTATTTAGAAAGGAAAAAGTGTGTTTTTAAGGGAGGCCATTTTTTATTTTTTTTTTAAATTTTTGTGGAATACGAATATCACAAACACAATGCTGTAATTTAGTACAAACATCAAAGTATTTTATTTTGGCTAAAAAAGCAATAGATTTGTATTTGTGATTTTTGTAACCCTCTACATGTTTCATGGCTATAAATCTAGTAGTAACGTGCGTCATTTAATATTACTTTAGCAAAGACCCAAAGGAGAATGAATATATTTAAATAAAGGAATTTCTCAAGGGCATCAATATGTGGGTCATACAAGAATCTAAATTTCGACCATATTTAATGGAAATTAACAAAGATCAGCAAATCAAATCAGCAGCCCTGAATTCCGCCGAACCTTTGGGAGTTCTTTAATGGAGGTGGCTCATGTCCATTTCTAGTTCTAGTTCTCTACCCTACCAAAAACAAGCTGTCATGTGAACTTGTTCACTGACAGTTGTCACAGGGGGTTATCTTTTGAATATTTAAATGAACATTGACATTAATTATATTGGAAACAACTTTTTATAATTGTCCGCAGTTAATTAGTTGGACAATTAATTCCAAACATATAGTTGTAGACATTTCATTTAGTTTTGTCACTTCATTAATTTACCTAATGATAAATTTAATGTATTACATAATTTTGTTATTCAAAATATTTAGAACTATTTTCATAAATTGTTTAACTATTTGTGAAAGACCAAAGGCAAATAACATAGAGATATAGATTTAAATTTACCTCTCAACAAGAATTTAACATACGTTGTAAGTTATTTTTTTCCAAATATTTTTGCTTTCACAAGTGAAAATATAATTTCGGAAATGTTTTTGATAATTATTTAAACATTAGATTTTATCTTATGTTATATGGAAATGATCAAGTTCTAATTTTTGTTGAACTAAACTAAAATTAAAATTATGACCCCATGTGTTGCCAAAATTTAAAAAACAAGTTTTTAGTATTCCCACTGTTTTTACTACTAAAAGAGATTTTGGTTCTACTTTTTCAAAAATAAAAACAATTAGCAAATAACGTTTTCAACTACTGATTTCAAGAAAAATAAAACCAAAAACATAAAATAAAAATTAAAAATAAAAACAATTACCAAACCAGCCCTAAGCGTTTATAATAAATGCTTAACGTGAGTTAATTTGCTCTATGTAACTTTTAGATGAACCATACTTGATGTGAATTATTGTATTCAGCCTCTCAAATGTCGTTATCTTTTTGCTAGTAACAGGGCCGGAACGAGAATTTTTTTCCGGTAGGAGTGTATTTTAACTAAATTTTTTTAACTTTATGAGTTATCGCTCTTTTCTAACTTTCTGTAAGCTATAAACATACTTTGAAAAATTAGATTATAATAAAAAATTTCTTTTGCCCACCAAATTTATTTTTATTTATTAATCTGCTCCCTTTAAATTTATTAACTTATAAATTCTGTCCTCTTGCATTTACCTATAAAAAAAAGTGAACATAGGTAAGTGCCCTTGGCTATACTTTAGTTTATTAGGTTCAATTGAATGGTTGCCATGTGATATGAAGCAATATCCCATTAGAAAAAGTGGATGCCATTATCAAACTGCCAAGTGATAACTTATATAAATATGAAGGTATGCCTGCCGCTCTGGTAGTCACAAATAAAATACTAGCAATGTTGAGGAACTGTAGTAGAATCTATATATTTAATTTAGATTATGCGCTTTGATTTGATTGATTTAATCAAACTTGTGAGCATTAGATTTCAAAATCTGTCATACTTTTTGTTGTGTTGACTGGCTTTTTGTTGGTTGGTTGGTTGGTTTTGTCCATCTCTATCACCATCAAATATCATCTGGCATCTCTCAAGTTTCCCAAAATTACAGCTTCAATTTATTTTAAAAAGAATTTTTCTCTGTTGACCTTCGTCCACCATTAACATTATTAAACTGAGATTAATTAAATAACAAGCTATTAATGTATCTGTATGTCGACTCATATCCATTAATTTGTAAAGAAAAACTCATATAAATTAATCATGCATCAAGAACCAGATTTTTTTTCAACTGATGACACAAATTTTGATGTTTATTATTAACATACTAAAATATTTTAAATAATTTTTTTAAGACACCATAAAATTAAAAGTCCTAAAGTAAATACTGGTGATTAGTTTGTAAATACCTAATGTACTTATCATAATCAGGCCCGGCCGACTATTAGTTACATTAGACTCATGTACATAATTAAGAGAAATAATATGTGATCAGTAATTTGATTATGGCACTAAGGGCTTATGTACTGAAAAAATTGAAATCCAATGTGCCTCTCTACGTACATCTGTACTACTACTATACAATAATACAAAGAAACCTTTAGAAAACTCAACTTTCTTATACTATACGTACGTAGGTAATCATATACATTTTGAAATTCAAATTTATAGGTTAACATTTAAATAATTTATGGTAAATCAACTTTCTGACTTGCAAATACTTACCACCAACTCATATTTCTTTTTGTCATATAATTTACAACGCCCTTCAATGCGTTTTTTTCACCCTTCGTAACATTTTTAATTTGCATATCTAATTTAATATAAACGTTAATCAAGCCCTGAGCCTTTGAAGAATCATTAAATAACTCCAAAAAAAAGGACAAAAAGTAAAACAGCATGAAATTAAAAAAAAAGGCATAACAGTATCTAAAAACATGCATAACATACATGAGCCTCCACCTCATGTGAGTAATTAGTTTATGGGTCCTCTTAACATTTGCCCTCTAAGAGCATATGCTAAGCACATAATTTAAGAGAATATTCTCTTGAACTGTGTGCATATTCACTTGATTTATGTATTTACACTAAGTTCAAGAAAATATGCACACAATTCAAGAGAATATTCTCTTAAACTGTGTGCTTAACATATGCGCTCACATGTTAAGAAATTCCTTAGTTTATAGGGTGTTTTTGGTGTTGCTGAAAGTACTGCTGGTCACACCCTTCCCAAGTCCATAATATGTCCTTTAAACAAGGCTTCAATTCTTGGTTGCAGAATTTCCTATATTCCATCGTATCGCCCGCCGTTTTCTTCACCTCCACTACATGAAATGACGGCGTTACTTCGAATATTTCTGCATCAATTGCTAGTTGCCCTTTTCTCCCTTCTTTGATGCCTTGTAATTTCACCGTCCCGTCTTCTTTCTTAACCTTAAAACTCTCGGTTCTTGCTACTTGTTCCAGCTTCGACACGATTGTTGATGCAGGTTGTCGTGTTGTGAATCGAGCATTCAATTTTTGATTCATATCTTTCTCAAATAATCCTGATAAGTCAAACCCTGGTGACAAAGAAATGAGATCAAAAGCATTTAAGGTTGTTGGTCTCATGGATGAACTTGTTGCTTCATCTTTTGAACAAGAAGAATTGCCCTCCGAATCCAAATCAATTATGCATGGTTTGTTATGATCATCCCCATCTAAATTATCCTTGGGGATGTGAATCTGTTTAAATCCCTTTTTACACCAAGGGTTTTGCATGAGCTTGTCTAAGGCAATTCGGGTAAGCGGATCCGGATCAAGAATTCTTGAAAGAAGCTTTCTAACCTCCGAAGGAAACCATTGAGGACATTTGAATTCACTTTTACTTATTTTCCTGTACATTTCCATGAGATTTGAATCATGGAAAGGAAGATAACCCGCGAGTAGAACAAAAAGAATGACACCACATGACCATATATCCGCCTTTTCTCCGTCGTACCCTCTCTTGTTAATCACCTCCGGTGCAACATAAGCCGGTGTGCCACACGTCGTGTGGAGGAGCCCGTCTTGTCGTTTTGACTCAAACAAAGCACTCAAACCGAAATCGGAGACTTTAAGGTTACCGGATTCATCAAGAAGTAGGTTTTCCGGCTTTAGGTCACGGTGGTACACACCTCGGCTATGACAAAAATCAACGGCTGCAATTAATTGCTGGAAATATTTTCGCGCCGCATCTTCTTTTAGCCTACCTTTGGCTACCTTGTTGAACAGTTCTCCACCTCTAACAAACTCCATGGCGAAATAAATTTTGGTTTTGCTTGCCATGACCTCATAGAGCTGAACGACATTCGGGTGTTTGACGAGCCTCATGACGGATATTTCTCGTTTGATTTGATCTATTAACCCGACCTTAAGAACTTTCTCTTTATCAATGATTTTAACTGCGAAGCTCTGGCCGGTGTTGAGGTGGCGCGCATGGTAGACCTTGGCAAATGTCCCTTGGCCTAGCAATCTACCGAGCTCATACTTATGCATCAATATGGCGCCTTTCTTCTCCATTTTCTTGGAAAAAATAATGGAGAAATGAAATGATAATTTCAATGCATTTTGATAGAAAAATATGTATAATTGGCCAAACAACTAGGTGGAGTTGTTTGGAAATTAAAATGGAGAGGAAGAAGGGACAAGGGTACTGAGAACCTTGCCCTGACACAGGATACAGAATTCCCCTGGTTAGAAAATGGTCAAGTGGTATAGAGTAATTTTATGTAACAAAAAAACTTTCATGGTTTAATTCTCAGCCAACATCTAGACAACCAAGTCTCACCCAATAAGTTTTGGATAAATATAGTAAAGATTGGTTGAGCTCTACCTACAAAATGAACAACATATATTTAAATATTTGTGTGTATGTGTTTTTTTTTGTTTTTGTGTGTGTGTATATTTGTGTGTGGATGTATCTTAATATGTAGCTAGGAAGCTCTACGAACATACACTAGTCTCGAGTTAATATCTTTAGATTGGGAAGAATTGAAGATGAGAAATAAGTGGTAGAGAGAGATTAGGGGTACTTGAGCTAATATTAGAAGGAAGAAGGTAATACTACTCCTCATTTCATGCACATGCACACACGTGAACAATTAACTGTGTCTATGGGACTAGATGGTCCATACTCCACATCTTAATTAATTTCAGTCCAATAAATCATACTCCATCCGTTCCAATATGTCCCATTTTTAAATTTTAATGATGTATTTGTATTTTATATTTTTGTTAGTTTAGTAGTGATCGACATTTTTCAAAATAAGAGCGTATTTCTAAATTGGTATATTGATAACTAATAAATTTGAGGATATTAAATTGTTTTATATTAATATTCATAAACAGAGGAACAAAAAAAAAACAAATGAGACCCCTTTTATAAAAAAAGAGAGCGAGTAATGATCATGTACTTGATCACATGCAAGTACAAGCAAGCTGATTTTACAGTCTTCAGTTAGACTTAAGGAAAAGGAAAGAAGAAAGAGAAGAAAAAAGATTGAAAAATGATTTCAATTCACCTGCCCCAAATGCTGTTACAACATGTGGATTTTAACAATGCATCATACACGAATTTTCATAGAATCAATCCTAGACGATAAAATAGAATCCTAGCAATGACTATTATTATCCGTTAGATCAAAACAACTTAATGATCTACCAATACTATCCTTTGGTCCTCATCCTTCCATTTTTGCCCCTGACCATAGCCTTGGAGCCAATTTGGTTCTTTTATGGTTCTTCTGGACCTTCCTAGCCCATTAAGAGTGAGTAACTCTTCAAGCTCGACCACATTGATTGTCTCTTCATCAGTCCAATCTTATTCAGTAATTTCCTTGGCTCCCTCATCATTGTCCATAGATTGAACTTAGTGACATCCATTTCTAGCTCCAAGTTACCTTCTTTTAGCTGTTAATTTGTTGTTGCAAGACTCAATTTCCACCTCATTGTGTGTTGTCTCAACATAGTGCTCACCAAGTTCCTTGTTTGTAACAATACCATCCCCTCCAAAATTCACATTGTCCTTAAGGTGAAAGGTGGGATAAATTTTCTGAAATTCTTCCTGATCTAGCCAAGTTGCTTCTTCGAGAGGAAGACAATCCCACTGACTGAGAAGTTGGGTAACCCACTGTCCATGCATCAACTTTTGTTTCTTGTCAATGACAACAATTGGTTGGATCAAGGGCTGATTATTAAAGGAGTGGTCTGGTAAAGGAGTTGATACAAGGGTGTGATCACCATGATTTTTTTTAGTAAAAAGATGCGAAATACCCGGTGAATGTTGGAATTCTCTGGAAGTTGTACTTTGTAAGCAACTTTACCAATTATGGCAACTATGGGAAAAGGTCCAAAATATCTCTTTCCCAGCTTTTGTGAACTTCTGTTTGACACACTACTTTGCTTGTAAGGTTGCAGTGCGATGTTTATCAGCTTGTGCCTACATTTTCTGTTGATCAACGTCCAAGGTTTGTCTAAGTACCTTCAGTTTGTCATCCCTGATTTTTAGAGAAACCTCCATAGCCTCTACATGAGTAGTATTTGGCAAATAATGGACTAAGGAAGGGGGTTTCCTGCTATAGACCACTTCAAATGGAGTCATCTCAGTTGCAATGAATAGATGTATTGTAATTCCACTCAGCTAGTCCCAGAAATCTATGCCATTGATTTGGTTCCTCAGACACAAAACATCTTAAATATTGTTCAATGCCTTTGTTAACCACTTCAGATTGTCCATCAGTCTGAGGATGATAAGCTGATGACATTTTTAGAGTTGTGCCTTGAATCCTAAAAAGATCCTTCCAAAATTTAGATAAAAATATGGAGTGTCTATCACTAACAATCAATTTTGAAAGTCCATGATGCTTTCCAACTATTTTCCAGAACAAGGAGGTCACATTTGATACATTGTAATGTTTAGGGAGGGCCCCAAAATGGGATGCCTTTGACAGCCTATCCACCACTACAAAGATAGTGGTGTAGCCTTGAGAATTTGGTAAATGAGATATGAAATCCATACTTAACTCTTCCCATATTTGCTGGGGAACTTCTAAAGGTTGCAATAGACCATAGGGACTGAAAATTAAAATCTTGACTTGCTGACAGGTAGGGCATTTTTTTGACAAACTCAGCTACATCATTTCTTAGAAAGTGCCATAAAAAATTATTACTGGTCTTCATGTAGGTCTTTTGGACACCCATATGTCCTCCCAGAGGTGAACTGTGGTATTCTTTCATTAAATAAGTTTTTAAAGTTAAATTTTGAGGTAAATATATCTTGCCTTTGAAAAAATAAACTCCATCTGTTAAGGCCCAATCTGGAGGAAGTGTTTATGGATTTAAAACTTGCAACTCTGGTGTATTGGCTTGTTCCTGATGTCTTCCATTATGAGAAATTTAGGAATCGTGAAAGACATAAGCGCATTGCATTCCTGTCTACCATCAGGTTTCCTGGATAAGGATTATGTAGCTTTTCTTGTTTTACCTGACTTGTAGAGGATCTCATAGTTATACCCCAATAACTTGGTCAAGTAGTACTGCTGGTCAGGGATTTGAATGACTTGTTGCATTAAATTTTTGAGGCTTTGTTGATCTGTGTGGATATAAAATTTTGCCCCCAAAAAGTAATGTCTCCATTTAGCAACAGCTGTAGTAATAACATATAACTCCCTTAAGTAAGTTGATGCTCGCTGCATCCTAGAGCATAAATTCTTGCTGAAATATGCGATAGGATGTCCCTGTTGTAGCAACACAACCCCAATAGCAAAGTTAGATGCATCTCTTTCCACAGTGAATGGTTGTGAGAGGTCAGGTAAGGCCAATACAAGCGCTTGAGTTAGTGCTTCCTTAAACTTGAGGAATGCTATCTCAGCCTTCTCATTCCATTGAAATGTACCTGTTTTGAGGAGGTCAGTGAGAGGGGCTGCTATTGCTGCATATCCTTTGACAAATTTTCTATAATACCCAGTAAGTCCAAGGAAGCCTCTTAGCTTCTTAAGGGTTTTTGGAAGCGGCCATGACATCATATCTGCTATTTTTGAGTCATCAGGTTGGACACCTCTTTTAGATATAACATGTCTTAAATAGTCAATTGAGGAAACAACAAATTGACATTTAGAAAATTTAGCAAACATTGTGTTTTCTCTCAAACAAGTCAATACTTGGTACAAGTGCTGGATATGAGAGGGAATGTCCTTACTGTAAACCAAGATGTCATCAAAGAAAATAATGGCAAATTTCCTTAAAAAAACTTTCTAATGTAGTGTTCATTGTGGCCTAGAATGTAGACGGTGCATTTGAGAGGCCAAATGACATTAGCAAAAAATCATATATTGCCAGAATGTGTCCTAAAAGCAATTTTGTGCACATATTTGGTTGCCATTCTAATTTGATGGTAGCCCGTCTTTAAGTAAATTTTGGAATAATATTCAGCCTCACAAAGTTCATCTAATAGTTCATTAACTGTGGGAATTGGGATCCTGTCTTTTAGGGTAAGAGTATCCAGAGCTCTATAATCCACACAGAGTCTTCATGTCCCATCTTCCTTTTTAACCAACAATACTGGAGAGCTATATGGGCTGTTACTTGGTTGTATAATTCCAGATTGTAACATATCTTGAATTTGCTTCTCAATCTTATTCTTTTGAAAATGTGGAACCTATATATAAGGTTTAACATTCACTGGTTTGGCAAATGGTTCCATAGGAATTTGGTGATCAAATGCTCTTGTGGGGGGTAAATGCTTGGGTTCATCAAAAAAATCAGCGTATTTATTTAGGAGTTGTGTTATATCAGGATTGGTATGATTTAAGGAGGGTGGAGAAATTTAGGTTGGTGTGGTGTCATTTTTAGTGAAGGAGTGGAATGTTACATGCATGTCTGATTTAGTTGTAGACTTAGGCTTAGGGTGTGAAATTAGCTGTAGCATGAAACAATTAGCAATCTAATTCCTCTTTAGCATCTGATGAATATTTGCAGCAGAAATTTATGCAATTTTTGCACTGTTTTGCTCTCCCTGCAAACACACTTCTTTTCCCCCATGAATGAATTTTATATAAGATTGCTGGAAATTGATTCTAAGTTCCCCAAAAGCCTCTTGCCGTGCTAGCCCAAAACTATATTAGCTCTATGTAAGTCAATAACATAGAAAACTACTATAAATTTGTGACCCTGCACCACAAAATGAACTTGTTTACATTGCCCAATGCATTTTAATTCTTGCCAATTACCCACTATGACTGAGAACTGGGGTGATGGTGAAATATCCAACAATGAATACCTTGCCACTCGAGTTTGGATAAAATTGTGGTTGCTCCCACCATCAATCAACATCTGTAAAAATTTTCCATGTATTGTTCCTTGAAACCTTAAGCACCTTGTGTTTGGAGTTCCTATTAATGCATGCAAATTCCTTACCTCTGCTTCAATAATTTTATCACAATTAGTTAATTCCCCAGGTTCCATAATGACTTCTTCAATAGTTAAGTCATCATAACTAGCAGGGGGAACCCCTTCTAATAATAGTAAGGACATCTGCCCTTTGCATTTGTGGCCTTTGTGCCAAACCTCATCACAATTGTAGCACAACCCCTTTTCTCTTTTCATTTGGCTTTCAGCTGCTTTCAATTTTTTTATAGGTAGTTTGTGATATGGTGAAGGAGAAGTTGCAACATGTATAGTGTTATCTGGGTTAGTTGAGTTTGTATAAGGCATAATTAGGTGTTTGGTGTGTGGGGTGTAATAAAGGGTATGACCAGGTTTGGGTCCCAAAGCAGAAGATGTTTGATGGAATCTGGGTTGGAAATTAGGAGATCTCCTATAGCCCAACTTCCCCTCATACAACTTGGACAAACCTATATCGTGCTGCTAATTAAATGGCTGTGCAGCAATAACTTCAATTTGTAAATCAATGCCTAAGACCCCCTATACAACATCCTTTCAAGAACGAATCTAGCAATCTTGAAATTTTGTTTGAAATAGATTGAAATTTTACCTCATAGTCACTCACAGAGCCAGTCTGCTGAAGCTTAGACAGTTGCGTGTTGGGATCTTCATATGTGGTTGGTCCAAATCGAATTCGCATTTGGAATTCGAAATCTAGCCAAGATCTTACTTGGTGATTAGTCTCTAACCACTAATACCAGCTAGAGGCTGCACAATCCAAGTGTAAGACACCAAGGAGAGTTTACTTGCTTCAGAAATTATGTGATACTCAAAGTATTTATTTACCTTGTAGAGCCACTCAGTAGGATGTCCTCGCTCAAATCGTGGAAAATCCACTCTAGTTTTGATGCCAAAATCATGAGTTTGTTGCCTAGGACCGGACACGGATCGATCTTGATTCCTTCTGGTCGATCGATGGGTTGTCTTAAGGCTTCTCCGTGTTCTTGTAGCATAGTGGACATGGTTTGGCGAAATTGCTGAGAGATATTTTGGGTAAAATACTCAAAGAGCTGCTCTATCTGATCTAGATCAGCAATAGAGTCTCTCAACGATAACACCCGTGCAAGCAGATTTTACGGTCTTCAGCTAGACTTGAAGGAAAAGGAAAAAAGAAAAAGAAGAAAAAAGATTGGAAAATGATTTCAATTCATCTGCCCCAAATTTTGTTGCGTCACATGGATTTTAACAATGCATCATACACGAATTTTCATAAAATTAATCCTAGCCGACAAACAAGAATCCTATCAATGACTATTATTATCTCTTAGATCAAAATAACTTAATGGTCTACCAATACTACCATTTGGTCCTCATCCTTCCATTTTTGCTCCTGACATAGCTTTGGAGCCAGTTTGGTTCTTTTATGGTTCTTCTGGACCTTCTTAGCCCATTAAGAGTGAGTAAGTCTTCAAGCTCGGCTCCATTGGTTGTCTCTTCATCAGTCCAATCTTCTTCAGTAATTTCCTTGGCTCCCTCATCACTCTACATAGCTTGAACTTTACTGATATCCATTTCTAGTTCCAAGTTGTCTTCTTTTAGCTGTGAATTTGTTGTTGCAAGACTCAATTTCCACCTCATTGTGTATTGTCTCAAGAGAGTGCTCACCAAGTTCCTTGTTTGTAACACATGCATCACCTTATTTACCAAATTTGAATGCCTTGCTTTTATGATTATGCGACCAAGGGCATTCCAGCGGCTTAAAAATTTTCGAACAAAATATGGTCCTTAATTTCTTGAATGCCAACTTCCAAAGTGTTGGACGAAAATATTAATTCCATCCCCAAGGTAGGTAGATACGACGAGAAGGGAGGTAATCGTGTCACTTAGATAATATTTATTGCATTTGACCTACACAAAGGGCATTTTGGACAAAAATATCGAATGCAATTTATGTTAAAATACAGTAAAAAGTTGCGAACTTATACATGGTTAAGTGTGAGGTGTGACAACTTCATGAATTTGAGCTCATTTAACAATTGCCTTCTGTCCCAAAATTGAACGTCTTCAAAGTTGTCACTTCCACAGAATTTGCTCTTGCACTTGCTCTTATTCTTCCTCTTACTCGGCGGCCGGCGCCCTTTCGCTTACTCTTGCCAATAATGAGCTAGCAAAATAGATGTGCAAGTTGGTTTTCGCATGGTGAACCACATTGAGTTGTACATATGTCAAGTGGCATACATGCACATATACCACGAAATTGTGATATCTCTCTATACCACCTTTTTATTAATACTCATTTCATTCCTATAATATATGACGTTTTAGATAATTTTATTTTTCTCAAATTATTTGACATTTTAAAAAATACAGGAGAATTAGCCATAATCTTTTCAAAATTACCCATTACTCCTATTTTTTTGAGATACATATTCATAATTCCCATATGCTTTTAACTCTTTCTCTCTTTTTATCAAAACGAAACTCACTCTTAATAATTCTCATGAGACCAATGAGTTTTTTTAGGAGTAAATTACGGAAAAAGTGTTACAGCCGAAAGATATATGAGATAAGTATGGTACCATGCACATGAATTAAAAAATATAATAATAATTATTTTAACTTCATGCACATGAATTAAGAAAATATAATAAATACTATTAGTATCCTATTAATATGGAAATATTGTAAACTACTGGAGATAATTACCAAAATAAACAAAATTGATCCCAAATGTGCATGAAATGAGATAATTTTCGTGTGTGCATGTGCATGAAATGAGTAATATAATAAACTTCATGCACATGAATGGATCGGAGGTATCATCTCTACAAGTTTACAAGTCTATAAGTCTAGAGTTAACATGATTTGGTAATTATGGTGAACAATAGTATTTTAAAATTTGTAACTTTATTTTCTTATATATATATATATATGGTGATACACATCTATTTATGATCCTTTCACCTTTAATTTGAAATGGACGAAAGAGATGGCCGGATATAGACGTGCATTGCTCCTGTTGCTCTATATATTTGTATTTTCTTCTTTTATTTCCTTACCAACTCCGAATGTACTTCATCCGTTTCAAAATTAAAAAATAATTTTAAAAAATGACTTTACATTTTTAAATGTATTCTTAATATTAATTAAGATTTTAGTAGTTATCATGTGATATTGGAAATGATAGTAGAAAAATAATGATAAATAAGAAATATTATGTCAATTTTTACTCTATAATTTTAAAATAAAAACAAATCTTTAATTTCGAAATTATAAAAATACATCTCTCTTTCTACCAATAAATAAATCTCTCTAATTTTTGAAAGGAGTATATAATTTAATTAACAGCAAGTAAAATACATAATATAATCAAGGAGCCTCCTCATCACGAAGAATTGACTTAGTTGTGGATTATGGAGAGAGAGAAAGAGAGAGAACTTGTGGATATGTTAGAGGTGGTCCTTAGTTATAACTTGAACCCCACCAAACAAAAGTAAGTGACAAGTACCAAATTCAAACAAATTAAATTAAGTTATCCGAGACTTCTTCAACACTTCATGGACATTAATGTTCGGAACTCAATCCAATTCAGTGAATACAGATAACACTAACTTTAATGGTTCAGAAAACAAAGGCTGAGACTAAGAGACAAAGAGACTAAGAGACAAAGAGATAAAGAGACAGACAGACTTTAATTAATGGTCACCTGGCTAGTGAACCTGCAACCATTCATTTGATTTACGAGCAATGCTACTATCACATAAATTTTATCACATAATTCTTGTATACATACCTATATATTATGGATCTCTGTCTAACATGCAGAATTCACAGTATGTATATATGTGTATATAAAAGTTATGTAAAAGAATTTATGTGATAGTAACATTATTTTTGATTTATTCCAATGAAACCATCGTTATATTATTGAGAAAAGTACGCCTAAAACAATCTCAATTCCAGGAATTACTTTTCCGTCTTTATGCAATTAAATAGGAAATCAACAAAATCAATTATGACAACGAAAATAACAAATAACCATCCACAAGCAAGACACCAAATTTAACGTGAAAAACCCTTAAAAGGAAAAACCAAAGGCCGAACTCCGAATGTCCACTATATAACTAATAATGGGCTTACAATAATCCTCCCAAATTTTATGCCCTAAAACTTGAGGTTACACAATAAATCAAGAGAATACAAATTTACCTTTAATTAGGTTGAGAAACTTAATTAACTTCACCACCCAAAAATACTCCAAACAATAAAGTCTTCAAACTTTCTATTGAATGGAGATGGTGCCGGATACCAACGAACAACAAACTGTAATTCTCTCTCTTTATTCTTTTGATACTTTCTTGCTACCAAGCTTCTCTCTCATGTATAAAATAAGACTCCCCCATAGCCTTATTTATAGTACTCTTTCTAATCCATTCCTATTATGAATTAAAAATAATTTATTCTCTTAATCAAATTAGGGATCACATCTCCTTATCAAATTCTTTTTCAACTTGGATTCCTTTCATGAAATTTCCAATTCCAATATTGCTTCTATTTACCCAATTTCTAATTGAATTAATATCAAGTAAACCCACTTATTTGCTCACAAAGAAAATCAATTCTTTTTTATCTTGGATTCTATCTCATGGGTGAGGACCCACACCCAACAATCTCCTCTTTTGAACCCATGAGAGAAGGGATCACCAACCACAACTCCTTACTTGGAGTTAATTCCAACGAAGTCTTGGCTCAACTCAAGCTTCTTGAAATTTTCAACTATCTTCATGATCGACTTTGTCTCATCGGCATGGTTCTTCTCGATAGAAGGATCCAACTCAAACTTGACAAACTTTTGCTTGCCAAATTCATTCACAACTGCTTTGTACCTTGGCTGCGAGCTATCATTTTTCTTCATCACTTTTGGTACCCATTTAAAGCGAAGAGCTTTCCTCTCGTGGTTCTCATGCAAGGCTTTTCTCTCATCTCGCACGGCTTTGTACCACACCTTTTTTCGCCTAACTCCCCCATCTTCAACACCTCTCACATGCGCCCGCATCGTGTAAGAAGTGTCTACTTTCTTACTTCTAGTCACCACTAGAGACCCTTTAGTGAGCTTCCATTGACCTTCACCAAAGTAACTTTTATAACCATTCTCATCAAGCTTACCAACAGAGATCAAATTAAGACGTATATCCCGAACATGTCTGACTTCTTTCAGCATCAACCTGCAACCACTGTTAGTTTTCAAACAAATATCTCCAATGCCTATAGTCTTGAATGCACTTCCGTTTTTCATTCGCACATAACCAAAATCACCACTAGTGTATGATGTGAAGATTTCACCACGAGAAGTAGCATAGAACGAAGCACCCGAATCAACAATCCAATCATTAACATGGCACTTAGGTTTATCATCACAAACAATGGCTACATCAACATCGGATAGATACACAATCGAATCTTTATTCTCATCTTTTTTCTTAGACTGCTCCTTCAAAAATCTGCACTCTCGCCTTATATGATCCGATTTCTGATAGTAAAAACAAATTATCTCTTTTCGATCTCTCGACCTTCCCCTGAATTTGTCATCTTTGGGTGAGTTTTCCTTCTGTTTCTACCCCTACTCTGCGTGACAAAAACTTGTGACTCAGCACTAGTCACTACGGTATCTCTTCGCCTCTGTTCCTCATTGAACAAACTATCCTTGACTGTATCCATAGCCAGCGTACCATTGGGAGCGGAGTTACTCAGTGATACTACTAGCGTCTCCCAGCTATCAGGCAAAGAGCTCAACAACAACAAAGCCTGCATCTCATCGTCAATGACCATCTTCATCGTACTCAACTGATTTATCAAACTCTAAAAATCACTCAAGTGTTCTGCAATGGAGTTTCCATACTTGAACTTAGAATTCACAAGCTTCCTAATCAAAAAACTTTCACTACTAAAAAAATGATCATTTGTGATGGCCAAAATCCATCACAAAAATTAGAAAAATAATTACGAAAAGTTTACGTGATGGCTTTAAGCATCACGATGGTCGTCTTGTATCGCCCATTATGAAAGGTTTTACGTGATAATTTTGGCAATCACCAAAACATTCAATCCTTTTGTGATGGCTAAACCTGTCACATTAGTATAGTAAGTATTTGAGATGGCCAAAGCAATCACATCCTTTTGTAATGTCACGACCATCACAGAATTGGTAAGGTCTTTATGATGGCCAAAACAATCACCAAACAATCATGTCTTTTTATGATGGTCACGACCATCATAGAATTGGTAAGATTTTTATGATGGCCTAAACAATCACCAAATGTTAAGGCATTTGTGATTGCTAAAGCAGTCATACACATAAGTCTCTTGTGATGGCTAAAGTAATCACAATTGTTCTTATTTTTGTAATCCATTTATACTTTTTGGTGATAGTAAAGCCATCACAAAATTCTTATATTAAAATATATTTAATTGCCAATTTTATATTTCAAATCTGTAAATGCCATAATTTTCAATAAATTTAAAACATAAAATCATACAAAATTATTAAAATTAAAAAGCTTAATCCATTCATAACCAACTACTTAAATAAGTAGCTACATGTCATAGGTTCATCAAATAATTAACTAACATCATACTTGCTATTATTATTAATTGCTATAATAAATATTAAATTTAATATTTCAAGTTAATATAAATATCATACTTGTTTCAAACTAATGCATAAAGAGCCAATAATTAAAACCAATACTTCACATATAAATAAATAATGCTCAAATCATGATAACTACAGAATTTGTTATTGTATCTTGGTCTCCCAAGAACCATAATACATACAATATTTATTAACTAACATAAGAAAACTGAAAGAATAACAACGAACTAGAAGGAATGAAATGTATGTCATGTTAGGTTCATTTCATCGTCATTTTCTTCAAAGAAATTAAGGTTGGTCTTGTAAACTTCATTCATTTTAGAGTTGTGCACAAGTATTAAGAAAATTATTGTATAACATTAAATATAATATCAATTGTCTATATTGTCATTGAATTGAAAAAAGAGAGTATTATTTATTGAAAAAAAATAGTGAGAGAACCAACGTTATATTTAATATAACTTGGGTTAATATTGGAATTTAAACAATTAATACTTACTTAAAATTCTCAAACGACTTATATTAGGAGACAAAAAAACTTCTCCTTATATTAAGGGACGAAGAGAGTACTACTAAATTATTCATAAAACAATTAATTTATTGGTTCAACTAAAAATCTTTTGTACAACGTAAGTTGATTATATTTAGATTTTAAAAAAATTCCTAACTATAAGAATTTATATAAAGATATCCTAGAGTATCGTGTTTTAATTATATAACGTACCGCGTATTCGTACCACCCTTTTCACGTGTGATTTCTATGTTATGTATGGCCGTACCTAAGGGCATATCGTACCGAACAAATCATGTTTCAAGTAATATTTCCGTAAGTTATTTGGCCTACTAGTAAAAGGTTTACTATTGAAAAAACTTATGAAGTGTAAAACTTGGGGAAAAGGAGTTTAATTGGCCGGGGAAGGGGTTGTTTGGACGAAGAGAAGAACAAAGTCACTTCTTACCTGCATTAATTATAAGCAAAGCAAAATCGAACATATATATAGATGTGTCGGAAAATTGTATTCAAATGACTCGAAAATTCTTTTAGGTGTTGTACTATAATATTACGATACAACACTTAAAAAAGCATTTTCGAGTAATTCAGTTACAAAATTTTCCTATTATAACTAGTATGATATTGATTTAGATTCTTCCATGCATGCGGTCTCTCTTCAGCCCCCATGCATGCATGCCAAGGTGAAGCCTCTTGCTAACTGCTAGAAATTCAACTCCCTGAACCGGCGACAATATACTCAATAACTCCTTAAGTGTACTTAGCCTCAGCTGATCAGCCTCCTGCATCATACTCAGCATGGCCCGAGCGTGTTCATCAAGCGCCTGATCCTCCTTCCCATTTGACTCAGTTGTTTGATTCCATTCCTTCACTATCGTGACGATTGGCTGATCCGCTACGTCCTCATGCAAAATCGCCATTTGATTTGACATCTTTTCTTCTTCTCGATTTGTCTTGCTTTGTAAGTTGTTAACCCTTGTGAGCTGGTTTGCCGTGAGCTCGCCGAGGTCACCAGTTCGTTCGCCTTCGAGAAACTCAGTGAGTCGTGACTCGATCTCCAACCCGCAGAGAGAGTAAACGAGTCGGATAAGTGTAGATGGTCTACAACCGGCAATCCATAACAATGAGTTTTCTTGTGATGAGCACCAATTGGGTGCAAAAAACACCGATACATCGCGGCGAGCCAGGGCATTTCGCTTGTCATTATAGTCTTCAAAGTGTTTGATGTTCTCCTCAATGAGTTGACTCAGCCGGGCATCCTGGTTTTGCGTGTCTGGGCTTAGGGTCTGGGCTTCTTGGAGGTGCGAAAGGTCAAGTTGTTGAATAGTTATCCATTCCTCGAAAAATGATTTTTGATGGCTACAATCGTTAATACTTGCCATATGTACTAGTACATATATATAATTACGTAAGTACTAAGGAAAAAAAAATAGTGGATCGATATATAAGGGGGATGCTTTTTTGGACTGTTGTATGGACTATTTATAGCAGATAACGTTAAACTCTTCAATCTCATATACTAAGTTTCTACTTTGGATTGAATTTGCGGCTAAGAGTGTATTCTACGAGAGCAGATCCTTCTGTCCTCAAATTTTTTGTCTCTTTGTGTCTCACCACTTAAATGTTGATATTTGTCTTCTTTTTTTTATATTTTAGAGTTAATTGGTATTAAATAAGAGGATATGTGTCAACATTTAAGTGGTGGGACACAAGGGGAACAGAATTTGGGGACAGAAGATCTGCTCTCGTATTCTCCAGCTACACACATTGAAAATAGTATTAACATGTCGTCATATAGATTAGAACAAACTGCTTTCCTGGTTTCCCAATCTGCTTTATATCAATTCCAATTTCTCATATAGGAACTTAAGCAATGTTTAGTATTACACCCTAGAGTAGGATATCAAAGTATGTATATAAGATTCAATTAATAGTATTTCTAATTATAATATTTTGAATGAGTATGTAGTGGACTAAAATAATTTAAAAAAAATATTATCGAGATCGTTACGAGTTGATTTTGAGTCTTCGATTCGATGAGGCCACTCGTATTAGGTGTGGAGTTTATAACCATTCACATCCCATGTGAATACTTTGATATGTATTTAAAATTTTCTAAACTACTAAAAATTAGAGATGGACCTAGGAAGGGGCAACGGTGGCAAATTGATCACCCTTAATTTATAAATACTTTTGATATGTAAATACAGAGAGGATTTTTTTTAAGAAATTGATCAATTATAAAACACTCTTTCCGTTCTACAAAAAGAATTTGTTTATCCAATGTTTTTTGTTTCAAAACAAGAGTCTTATTTTGTTTCTTGGAGTAATATAAACAGGCAAAATATTCTAAATTTTACCGTTACAAATTTATTATCATACCATTACTAAAAAATTTAAAACTCGATAAAGTTAGGGGTGAACATAAATATATCTTTAACACTTTGTATATTTTTGTGAATATGACTCTTTTACGGAATGATGTAGTATTTTTTAATAAGAATAAATTAGAATTTGATAACTTAACCTAAATTAAATGGTAGAGAATGAAAATTTATCGATTTTACGTATTTAATATCACTGAAAATGAGGATACTCTAAAACAAGTTCAAGAAATTCAAGTCTTGTATAATTTTTGTACGTCAGGAGTTAAATGAGTTGGAGAGACGAAAGATTCATAGAGGTTGGGATAGACTGAGCAAGGAGAGCTAAAGGAGGAAATAGGCGAGAATGACAATAATAGTAGGCAAAAGTAACGATTCTCTCTCTATAAACTCTGTCTAGAGTGTCTTGGGTATGAATGTCTTACAATAAGTATACCATCACATAAAAACTGTCATATATCGCTACATACACTCACATGTATATTTACTTATTCTGTACGTGAGCCATCAAAATATACATATGAGTGTATATGAGCGGTATGCGACTGATTTTATGTGATAATAGACTTATTCAATGTCTTATTCATGTTTGTTTGTCAACTCTCGACTGATATACATAGAGGAAGCCTTGGGCCATGTGGCACGATAAGGTTACGCCAAGTGACAAGTCACGTGCTTTATTTAAAGTCATGTGCCCGAGAGGGCTCCACATTATTGCCAAATTAAGTCATCCAAGTACGAGAGAGGGATTCTCCGCCTTAACAATTTTGTTTTCCTAGCCACCAAGCCAAACCCAATACATTACATCCAGACATCTTAAGACACTCTACTGGGAGCCCTAGGAGACGGTTAGAGATATTATATAAGTTTATATACAGGTGTAATAACGTCATCATAGAAGTGGACCACGTGGCTGAGCATAATAATAACATGGGAGTACTCAATAGATACTGGATAACAGGAAGCTCGGCTTTTGAATCAAAATTAGAAAATAAGAAACAAAAGTATATCTGAAGGTCATAAGACCATGAACTATGTCCTAGGTTATCAAGTATTTCTACTTTAAACCTTTAACAATCAAAAGACTATATGGACCTTACTTCTTATATTTGGGGGGATCAACCTTTCGTACCATGTATGTGCACAAACATCTTAACGCTATCGTGTAATATAATCCCCTATAATAGGGTTGTTCATCTCGGTTTGATATAAGAGTCCGCACCAAAGGAAATTTGGTTTGGATAAACTTCAACAGGAGTTCTAAAATTTAGAACGCTCATCAACTATGGACTAGTCGAATCAATAAGGATTCGCTAGTCATTCAAGGGTTTAATACAATAATGTAAACAATATTTAGATCGAAGATCAAATCTCAACTATATACAATTGAATAAACATTGTATAACCACATTATTACTTCTAAAGAATTAGAATATCTCATTCGGAATCATGAACTTGAATGAACAAGAGTACGAACTTGATTAATATAGAAATATGATTTAAGAACTTGCTCAATGAAAGATTATAATTATAAAACTTGCGTAACGATAACAAGTCAGGAATAGAAAACTTGCCTCGAGCGTATATTACTATTCACGTTCCTCTATTAATCCTACATACTATATTTAAAGTCACAATACCAATTAATTATAACACAACTAGCATCATGAGTATATTATCTTTTAACTTAACTTAACTCTAATTATGATTATATTAACTACGTCCACAAACCTTAACTCTTGAGTATATGGCATACAAGGAAAGCGACCCGAACTATGATCAAATATTGAATGAGTTGTGCAAACCCGAGTCTACCTGGTCCTCGAAGGGGGCATTCTTTCACAACAAGGATCTCAGTCGTTATGGAAAGATATGGTACGCCTTCTTATATGCCAAATTGTTGCCCTCACAGCACATGCACGATTGATGTTACGAAGGAGAAAGCCGCAGTAATGTACACTATCATCAAGGATCGTTAGATAGATGTGGGGCTACTAATACATCATTCCATTCGTCGTTGTCTGTGGGGTCCTGTTCAAGGAGGATTGCCTTATCCTTTTCTCATATGTGGGTTGTGTGCACGAGCTAGGGTAAAATGGACGTCGGATGAGCCGGTCCAACAACCGTTATTACTCTTGGACCACAAGTTGATTAAGCGCTACACGGTTTGGAAAGGGGGGAAATCTCACCCACGAGGACTTGGTTTTACCTTTTCCTCTGGATTTGAAGATGACGAGGATGAAGAAGATGAAGACTTCGATGATGAGGAGGAATAAGAACAAGATCAAGCCGGAACATCCAACACATCACGCACAAAAGCCACTTTCAGCACTCAATTACGTACTCTTCAACAATATCTCGACACAAGAAATAAGTTAGAGGATAAAAGGTTCGAACGATTAGCGGCGAGACAGGATCATATGTTTGCCACACAAAATAGCTTCAACGCTGCTTTGGCTGATAGAATGGCACGACTGGATCCAAATGCTGAGCCTTTTCAATTCCCCGCTCCTCAACCAATGCCTGCCTACCCCCCGTTAGATTCAGATGTTGAGGTGATTGGGCTCGACGCTTAGCTAGTCAGCGAAGTCCTCTGTTTAAATTTCTTTATATCTACAAAATGAGGACATTGTTTCACTTAAGTTTGGGGGCACTGTGCATTACATGTATATATTAGTCTTGCCATTGTAGTTGTATTTACGTTGCATGTAGTTACATTTAAAAAAAAACTAAAAATCACAAAAATATTTTTTTTAGCGTAGTTGTTCATTATTGGCATATAGGTAATTCATATTGCATGTTTCCAGCTTGTCGGGTAGTTTGAAGTTGACTTGGCATATGATGAGATTGGAATTGCATAGACATTGATTAGTATTGATAACCATGACATAGATGTAATTTCATAGCATGATATAAATACTTGCCTATTTGAAATGGATGTAACCATATAGAACATTATGACGACCATTTTGATTAATTTAGTTAAAATAATCACATAATTGTCTTCTTGAGGGAAACTGTGATTTTAATGAAAGAAAATTGACAAACTTGCAATAATGGCTAGGATGATGCAAGAGCTTAAGTTTGGGGGGAAATATGGGATAGATGTCTATTAAAAGAAATGCAGAAAAAGATAAATAAACACATTGACTAGTTTAGTTTTGTGGCCTTTGTTGTTTGAGTAAGTAAGCCCTAGGGGATGTCTTTACACCCAGCACTCTAAAGCCGTCTGGTTTGGGAGTCATTAGTCGAAAGCTCGTTAAATTGAAAAACCTAAGAGGACTAGACATTGCACAGTCAGGTGTAAACATGGAAAAAAAATGCCTTGTGATAGAATAAAAGTAGAAATAAACTCTGTGATGACTCCTAACTTGGTAATTGCAAAGTCTTAGTCAGAACTTACTTGTTTTCAGAATTTCTTGAGTTAAAATTGTGACTTTCCTTCTAAGGAGCGTATTATGTCTTATATTTGAACTGTAGTTGGTTGCCATGGTTATTGAGCATACACGCACTACATCAGTGATAACAAGCGTTGATTTATTGATTGTTGTGGTTTATTGATGTGTGCTTGGTTGGATTTACTGTTCATAGCTATTGTTGATTTCTCTGAGGTAAATTTTTTGAATTTCGCACTAACTAACAGCTGAATTCATTGGCATGTAGATAGTTGCATTTGCATTTGTGTTTTTGTTTGAGGACAATCAAAGTCTCAAGTTTGGGGGTATTTGATGAGTGAGTTTTATACCTACGAACCAGTGTCCTTTTAAGCTTGAGTTGTTGCCTCTTCGAGTGTGTTTAGGATTATTTTATTCATTTTTTCATGTTTGTGTTACAGGAACTGGCTTGGTTGGCGAAAACAGGAAAATCAAGACTGAAATGAGTAATTACAGCTTCATGGTTGGACAAGACCGTTGGGGCGGACTTTACAATACACAATTTGCGTCGGGGCGGATTTTGTGGGGGATAAAATGTGTCAGGGCGGATTAGTCGACAGAGAATAAGGATTTTCATTCTCGACAAGGACTCTAGAGTTGAGTAAGTATTGATTTGGGGGCGCATTTAGGGAGGACAAAAAGGACTAATTAGAGGGTAGAGAGTACATTATCAGACATTAACATAAACCCTAGATTGGATCAAGTTTTAGAGAATTGAAGCAAGGAGGCTAGCAAAAAGGATTCACAACGAAAGAAGAGAAGAGCAGTAGATTACTTTACAGTTTCTAATCTCTTTTTTCATTCTTTATTCTTGTATTCAGATTGCTATTCTATTTGTGGATTTTGGTTTCTTATTCAATGATGTTGAACTAATTTATTATTTAAGTCTACAATGAATCTTTTTGTGTAACGAAGATTGACATACTTCCGTATTAATTCATTGAGACTATTTACAGGGTTGTCTATTATGATTTGTGCTTAATTATTTAATTGTCTGATCAACAATTACTTTGATAATCTATATGAAATTGAGAAACGGAATATAGGTTGAGATCTGATCATAGTAACATGTGATTATGATTTCTACATGATGTTGGGATTCATAATTTGTGCCTAGGATAGAGATATACCAATGCATCGCACGTAATGTAATGAAGAACTTGTGCTTAAACCTTCTTTAATTGTAATTCACATAGAGATATAGTAAATTAGTTAATTACGGTGTTCATCTTAATTCTGTCATCTGTGGATTTAAGTTGATATGGGTATAATGCATTGAGAGATGGTTATATTTACTTGTGTGTTCTTAATTAACAATCCGGAATAGTTAATTTGATTTAACAGGAAGTGTGTCAATTCAAGTGAAACATTAAGTGAAGTTATAGGCTTAAATCTCCAGTATTTGATTAAATCTTGTGGTAGTTAGTTGGTTTTTAATTAATTAG
The DNA here is from genome assembly GCA_020205555.1 of Panax stipuleanatus. Lineage (NCBI taxonomy): Eukaryota > Viridiplantae > Streptophyta > Magnoliopsida > Apiales > Araliaceae > Panax > Panax stipuleanatus. The sequence continues at coordinate 145,156,141 of CM035121.1, read as the reverse complement.
TAATTTTAATAGATTTCACAAACTTGATTATTTGTTTAATAAAATTGAGATACTATAAAATTGGTAGTTATTAGGATAACTTTCAGTTATTTTCTCTGTGGGAACGATACTCTACTCATCACTTTATTACTTGTTGACCACGTATACTTGCGTGCTGTAGAAAATAATATCTTCCCAATAACGAACAATACATAGGCTTTCGTGTAGGTAACCACCATTTCCATATTTGCATCTTTTGGAAGTTGGCAAAATCTACTAGCCAACTATAATAAAATAATCCTCCCCTCGGTGATAAACATTATCTCCCTTCACTATGGATCTCGTAAATTTACTTTGTTCTAAGAGTTGTAATGGATTTTTAATTTATTTGCAAGTAATAGGTGAACCACTAATCGAAAATTTTAAAATGAAAAAAACATCTTCTAAGGTAATTATCATCTCACTCATGGGGAAATGAAATGTGTTTGTCTCACTCTGCCAATGCTCTACCAATACTTCTATCAATGAAACATCTAATTGATTGCAAACATTGGTGTTTGCAAAAATCCCAAAATCCCATTGTTATAATAATTATTTTTGGGCATCATTTAAAATCCACATATCCAAAAAGTGTCCAGTCTCATCAGTTCTTAAAGAACACATAAAATGGGGATTGTTTCATATAATTATTGAAATGTGGCTAGGTTGATCCCACAACAATGTATTATCGATCGGTCCGAGAATAAAGTTCATTTTTTCAAATATACAAAAAATATATATCAACCATACAATACTAAATTAAACCAATATATTGAAACATAATAAATATAAGCAAACAATAATGAGAACTATCAAAAATCATTCATTGATGTATATAACAAATGTTTGTAGCCAACAAGTCTTTGTATACAACTACTTGTATTGTATTCAACAACGAAGAATATATATGGGGATTTATGACGAATGTAAAAGACTTACATATGACTTCGATTTAACAAAGAAGGAAGGAAGAAGCGCTTGTATTACTACTTGATCTCTGGTCATTGTTAAACTCTAAAAATTGCAGAGGTAGTCTATATCTATGAGGAAGGAAGAAAGGCATCTAGTCTATATTGAATATAACACTCAAAGTCTACAGCTTAGTTCTGCGGACTGATGGTTAACCGCAAAACGACACCGTATGGATTACATCATTAATAGACGTAGCGTCTGCAATTTTGTTCTACAAACAGGCTGAGAAAAAATGACGTCGTCTTCAAGGGGAGCCATACCTACTGTCCACAGTATTAAACTGTAAATTGACGAGGAGTATTTTGGACATCATTTAATTTGCAATATTAAATTGCGGGCACCAACATATTAAACTGCGAATTGGAGATCTTCCTTACCGTTCGATCCACATATAGACTGCTGAGATTTGTTATAAGAATAACCTTATTCTTACAACGTTGGCTATGAATCTCCTCTCTATTTTCAAAAGGATGACCTAAGGAAAAATTTCACACAAATTGAAATAGTCAAATAAAATGAGAGAGTATAAATTTACTTTCTATTTTGTCCTTGTATTGATATGTGTATGTTAATTGTATTATATAATTGGGTCTAGTTTGGGTTTATGAAGGGAGAGTGAATTAATTTTAGCCATTCATTTGTAATATGATTAATTTACGTACATTAAGATTTGGATAAAATGTAATATGGCCAAGGGCAAATTAGTCAATGTAAAATTTTATCTAGTTAATTTATGTACTTTAGACATGTTTTTTAGGTCAAATTTTTTATCACTAGCTATGAATCACTTTTCCGATATATATGAAAAGATAATTTAAGGCATGTCTAAAATTATGTCGTTTTGTTAAGTGACCTTAGCTGGGTTAAGTTTTTTATTTTTAAATTTTATTAAAAAAAATTATAATTTAAATTCTATACAAAACTACGTTGTTTTATAATAGAAATATCAAGATTCATCGATATTTCTATTAAACATGTATAGATGGAGTGTTTGTATATATATATATCCCATCCGTTCCTTAATATAAGTCGTTTTAGATAAATATTTTTGTTCCTTAATATAAGTCGTTTTGAGAATTTCAAGTAATCATTAATTGCTTAATTTCCAATATTACCCTAAATATTAATTATAACTTTGGTTCTCTAACTATTATCTATCCAATAAATAACACTCTCTTTTTCTAATACAAGAACAATATAGACAATTGATATTATATTTAATGTTTTACAATCATTTCTTTAATGATTTTGCTTAACTCTAAAACGACTTATATTATAGAACGGAGGGAGTATAACAAAAGGATAAACTCTTTGATTTATGAGCTTTGTCTTCAGGGAGATATTTAACTAGTGTAGCTCTTAACTGTGTAGTTCTGCCACAAATGAAATTATATACAGAGATTTACATATGCGACAGAAAAAATGGAACAAAAGTTTATGCCTGGCGTATTTTTATAGCACAAACGAAAAAGTCTTCAATCCAAAAGTTTATGTCTGGCTTATTTGTAGCACAAACGATGAAGTCTTCAATCCATGATATTTGCTTTGTTGGAGATACTAAATAGTGTAGCTCTTAATAATTAACTGTGTAGCTGACCTGCAAACAAGTTAAAATGAAAGCCAGCTGATGGATTTTTGTACTTTTGATTGTCTTCTGAGGATATATAGGCGGCCGAAATAAGTGGGACTTCATTTCCCTTCAATTCACATGCAACTAATTCAGCCTTAATTCCCTCTTCCATAATATCTCTTAAATTAAGGGAATTGGAATTTGCTTTGTTGGAGATACAAAATAGTGTAGCTCTTCATTTACTGTGTAGCGGATGCTGATTTGCAACCAAGTACCAATGAAAGCCAGCTGATGGATTTTTGTATTTTTGTGATTGTCTTCTGCGGATATATAGGCGGCCGAAATAAGTGGGACTTCATTTTATAAAAAAAAGGTTCTAAAGCCCCTAAAAAGCTGATAGACTCATAATTCATTTATTTTATTATCTCTAATTTTGTCCTTTTATTATATTAATTTATTTAATTAATATGTTTTATTTTATTTTGTAGGATTTAATATTTTATTATAATAAAATTAAAATCTTGATGATCAAGCAATATTTAATACTTCTATTCATAAAATGAAAGAGCCAAGAAGATTCATGCAAGGAAAAGGAAGGAGGTAGAACAATCTTGGTGTCAACGAAGTAAAGGAAAATTCATCTAGAAAATATTTTTGAGATGTTGATTGTCACTAGGAAGTTGAAGATTCCTACAAGGAATTAATTGAAGTCTGGGTGCCTATAAATAGAGGAGATCCAAGATAATTTTGAATGTTAGATTATTAGGTATTTTTATGTATTAGTTTAGGTTAGAAGTAGGAGTAGAATAATTAAATTATTTTCTTTATTGTACGCTAGCTCGTTGAAGTATCGCTAAATAAAGGGAGTTTTTTTCTTCTTCTTTATTTTTGTTATCTTATTTATTTTAATGTCTAGCTAGCTAATTTTTAGGATGAAGATGAAATTAAATATTTAGTGATAATATTCTTTATCTCTTCTATTAATTGTGTTTTAATGTTTAATTCATTTCGCATTCATATTTCGTTTTTGAAATACCTTCGTTGTATATTTCTTATATAATTTTAAATTAATTAAGAGGTTTTGATATATTATTGTTAATTAAGATATAAGTTTTTCATAATCCATACTTACTCGAAAAAGTTTTGATGAGTTATAGTAATTCTTAAATTTTTATAGTCTATACTTGCCCAAGTTAGTTATAAAATAACTAAATTAAAGAGAAGGAAAATTAAAACCATAATTAATTTTTAATTTGACTTAATTGCTTTATTTTTCTAATTATGTATAAAAAACCAGTGGCTTAATTTGAGTTATAAAAATAAAAGAAATTAGATTATTTGTTATTTTTATTGTTTAGTAAATTTGGATTCCTAAATTACTTCTTTATTATTAATTTTCATATTCTAATTAATTTAATTGTAGTCAATAATTATCAATATTTGTTTTTAATTCACCTGAGTTACATATTAAGGATATATTGAAATTAATGTAGTTTATATGGGTTCGAACACCTGTATTTCAGTTCAACAATTTCACACTGTATCCTTACAATTATATATTTTTTCAAATCAAGCATTATAACATACCGAGAGGTTTTACGTTCTATTAACGTGTTCCAATATCTCTCGGCTTTGTTTGTGTTATTAAACTAATGCTTTCAAGGGTGATAATATCAAGTTTTTCTTTAAAAAAAGGGTGTATAGTTAATTTAAAATTAGAGATGAATTTTAGTAATACAACTTTTGAAAAATATTTTAAAATAAAAAATGTATTGTTAATTTTAAAATAATTCATCTTTAATTTTAAAACGAAAGAGTATATGATTTCCTAATTTCTCATGCTTAATTACTTTGATAAGAAATTTTATCTATATGAATATGAATGAGCTTGCAACTCGTTATGTTTTTTTTCCTTTTTTTCTTTACATGATGATTGAGATTCATTTCAATTTAGTTTTAGTTTGGTAGTTATTTACTAATTTTATGATCAATCAAATTAATCCAATTGTATATGTGAATTTTTTGAAACATAGTAACCATAGAATTAGTTGAAAATATTGAATTTATTGCTAACTATTTGTTAAAACTCGAGTTTAGTAATTCTGTTCGGATTAAAATTTCAAGCAAAATTTATAAATATAAGCATTAGTATAGACCATAACTAAATAAATTTACAATTCATTCAAATGTTTAGCTTAATAATTGATCGAATTAAGGAACCAAAAATATATAATTCAAAATTTTATTATTTAAATAAATCTTTAATAATTTAACTACTACAATTATCTTCTTAAAATTATAATTAAATATGCACCTTACGTGTAATTAATTATCTTAATAATATTATCTTCTTAAAATTATAATTAAATATGTACCTTACGTTTAATTAATTATCTTAATAATTAACATAATAAATTATTATTGATGACTGTGCGGGATTGATGAGTTTGTTAATTCATATTAAGATTTTGTCTTGGATTGTTGTATATAGTTATTGATAATCATATATTTAAGATAATTTTAATTTTTTTCCCCCTATAATACTTACATTTATATTCTCTTTTCAAGGGTATATAATATAATCAAATAATTATTCTTCTTTCTCTCTTTTTTCTCAATAAAAGACAATAATGTTAATTTTTTTAAAAAAAAATCAAATTATTAATTGTTATCTTTATTAATTGTGTATATTCTTTTAGTGACCGAAAATATGAAATGAAGGAAGTAATAATTCCGTGCAAAAACTTGTACACATAATATCTCATTTCTTTCTTTTAATGAAGGCAAATATATTTTTCGTAAGATCATAACAAACACAAAATGTAATACCCGGTAAACAAAGTGATAATAATAATAAAATAAATTTGCATAAAGTTTTTTTAAAAATATTTTAATTGGACTTTATTTTTTATTTGGGTCAAACTAGTTATTTAATTTATTTGGACTAATAAGTATTAATTAGTGATGGATAAATTAACTTGGTAAAGTTGGATTTTAAATTAATCAGGTTTAAATTATATTTGTGTAAATTTAAATACTATTAAAATTAGGAGAATTAGTAAAATATATTAATAAATAAAACCTAAACCATATATACTGTACCCTACATTTGTTAGTCCAAAAAAAAGAAAAGAGGTTGCCGCTTTACTGATAAAGAGAGAGTTGTGATCGTGAGATTGAATTAGTCTACTGAAGAAATAAAAGAGGGACTAACTATATATATATATATAGAGAGAGAGAGAGAGAGGGAGAGAGAGAAAAAAATATAAGTACACAGCTGTGTAGTGCACAGTAGGCTATAGCGACGGCTTTTTCAGGGCTATAGCGATAGTTTGTCTGTCGCTATAGACAGAATATCTATGGCGACAGACAAACCGTCGCTATAGCCCTAGAAAACCGTCGCTATAGCCTACTATGTAGCTACACAGTTGCGTAGCTACATATAGCTAATATATATATATATATATATATATATATATATATATATATATATTAACGATTCTAAATTGTTAAATAAAAAGAGAAGTGATTAAAATATTAATTACAATCTAATTGGGTTTATTTGATAAAACTGATGTAATTGAGAAATAATTTTATATTATTTTAGGTTATAGTTATTAAGTAACTTATAATTGCATTATTATTTTTTTATTTAATTAGTTTGGACAGAGGGAGTCTAAACGAGTCGAATTTGGAATATAAAATTTTGGATATTAAATTGATTACTCCATGTACGGATTCCGTACTCTTTCAGCGAGACTTTTAATTTTAATTTGTTCGTTTTACTGCTCGTTTCGAAATTTAGTATTGTCTCTCATTATTATTCCTTGTCAAATTTATTATGATAGTTCATTTTAGTGTCGATATTTGGAATTTCTATTTGTACTCTTTAGATTAGTGCATCATGTTTAGAATTTATTGTGATGTTTATAGTAATGTACATGTTAGTATATTGTTGAAGACTTTGCATTGATAATTCGTTTCGGTTTAACATGGACATATTAGAACTCTTTTGTGTTAATATTATGTCGCATGTATTGTGACATAATTTTTTTGTTAGAATATACCGTAGGGTATATCTGAGCTATAACTACCTGTTAGGGTACCACTTATTGGCATCGAGACATGACACCTTCTGTGGCAGTGTGATTAGTCCATGACGTCTTCGTTTTGTGCTCCGATGGGAGTTGGCCATTTAGTGATTTGTTGTGGGAGACGTATGGTTCGACTCTAATTTTTTGTTCTGTTATGCGAATTGGTGATGATTGTGCCAAATACGCCTCCAACTTTACATCCATTTGGATTCGCGGTCCATTGTGTGTGTAAGACCCTGAATTTTATGAATAAAGATTTAATTTTTTTTATATATTATTTCGAAATAGTAAGGTGTTAATTTGATAAATGTAAAAAGTTATGGGTGAAATGTGCAAATATTTTAAAATGAGCAAGTGGTTATAAAATATTTATTGTTGTCGGGGAATATTCGTTTGATCGTGGAATATTCTTGTTGTCGGGGAATATTCGTACGACGGCTCAGCTATTTGTGGGCCCCACAACGGAATAACTGTCGGATATAGAAAGCGACAGAAATAACTTTTTTATAAAATAACGGCGTAGTTGTTACAGTTAGTACTGTTGAAATACCCGGTGGTTAAAATACAGTAATACGCAGTGTGCACAGTAGCACACGGTATTGCACAGTATTTTAAATTATTGATTCTTACGTGAGAAGGCACTTACTCAATTATTGTTACAGTAATTACTGTTCAATATTTTATATTATTGATTAAATAATTGCGTGATATTTTATTGATTCAATAATTGCTACGTTGATATTTTATATCAATAATTGCTACGTTATATGATTGATTCAATAATTGCTACAGTTGATATTTTGTATTATTGATTCAATAATTGTCATTGCACAGTATTTCACATTATCAACTCAATAATTTATATTATTTGAATAATATTATTAGATAGCATTATTGATAATGTCTAAGGAAGTTCTGTCTAGGAGGGGTTATTTAATTGCGCGCCAGTAAGGATAAGTTCTTATCGGAAGGCCCCCTCTTTCCTAGGAACGACTTGGTTGTCAATATTGTAGTTCTGTAATATTATTTGTGAATAATTAATTAGTGATTTATATGATAAGAAAATATTTATTTTGTGGATATAAAAGAAGGAATTAGTGCTGATGTATTTTTATCAGTATTTTGGTGTGAAAAATCATCCGTTTATGGATTTTGGATAATTTATGTTTGCAATTTGGAAAAACTTCCTTCTACAAAGTTGTAGAGAATTAAATTTCCTATAGAAAGACATAGAATTTGTATTTTTCTGACAAATGGGCTATTTATTATGAATTATTGAAGTTTCGAAAAATAAATATTTTTTTAATAGGAGGAGGGCCCCGCAGGTGGCTGATGGCTTTTGAATTTTCAACCGGCGGCGGAATTTTTTTTTAAAAAATATTATTTTATTCAAAAATCTACTTTGGCATCCTAAGTTTTTTCTATAAATAGGGTGCTTAGGTTATAATTGAAAATCACACCAGAATTAGAAATTTTCTCTCTTTATAATATCGAGCGTATTTTTGTGAGTATTTAGATACTTTGAGTGTTACTATTCAGTGCAAGTTTCCTTCGGTATTATATCCGATATTCCAATCAGAAGTACTATTCTTTTGAGGTAAGGGATGTTATTTTCTTTCGTAAATGAAGTTATTCTTTTCAATATCATTATACCAAAATATTGGCATGGATTTTATTATGAAATTCTTACTTTTTTCGTCTGGGTTACTATTCACGTATACGGCACTATTCACGGAAAAATTAAATTTTCTTTTATTTGTCCAAATTGTCTGTTATGGTTACTATCTTTGATTGGATCTAAGTTTTGAGCTTCATTCTTGAATTTTGCTCCACAAAGTATTATTATGGAATATTCTTGAACTTGAATAAACTAAAATACGAATCCTTAATCTTATCTTTTAGCTCACTGGATTCGTTATTTATATGGTTTTTCATCATCCTCAGTCTTAAATGGTGATATAACTGAATATCTTTGGCCTGTAGAGCAAAGATGAATGATTACCTGATAAATATCTTTGGCCGTAGTGCAAAGATGACAGGTGTTGAGATGAACATGACCACTGGTGATACAAATAAATATCTTTGGCCTGTAGTGCAAAGATGAATATTTGATTCGAGATGTATATTGATTGATGTTACAGGGATAAAATATTGATGATGAACGGTTATTTCCGCTGCGAATATTGATCTAAAACTTATTGTTAATAATATTTTATCTGAATTATTGAAGGCTAACGATAATTTATTTTCTATTATCTTAATCATAATATTCTTTACTGGGCTAGTTGAGCTCACCCTTTTCATCTATTGTCCTCTTTAGGAAATGAGAACGTTGCGGGAACTAGTCGGGGGACAGAGTGATGGTCCGAGTTAGAGCAGTAGTAGTCCTCACTATTTCTAATAAATAGTGTGATAATAATTATAATGAGGACTTAGTTTGAATATTAATATTTTTTACATATTTGTATTGACACTCATAGTTGTGTGGTCGTATTTTGCACGACCGTGTGATATAAAAGTTTGTATTTGAATTCTGTACCATGTATTTGGCGACTCAGAATGGGTTGGATTGACTGGACCTATTCTGGGGGCGTCACAGTTGGTATCAGAGCTTAGGGATATGATCTCTGGTGGAGATCGGGGAATAGAACTAGGAGGGGAGAGACGAGTAAATCCTTCACTAGTATGTCCTACCTAAGCTTATGTGGTATTTAATTGGTCAGTCGGAGCATAGGGTTAATATGTGATATGTTAATTTGTTTAATTAACCCTTATTTTATGCAGTATTTGAGAATGGCAGCTGAAAATAATAACAATGGAGTGAATGAGACTTTGGAGGCACCGCTAATCACCAACCAGGATAATGTGATGTCGAGAAAAGAAGAAATTAGAAATATCCATGTGGTGAGTGAAGAATTAGTAGTTGCACCCGAGCTAGTCGCAGAGGTAGCAATTGAGAGTGAGGAAGAAGAGGAACCTGAGGAGGAGGATTTGTTAGGAGAATTTTATGATCGAAATGTAGAACTGCAAAATCGTATTCTTGAGTTAGAAGAGCAGGGTGAAGAACGACAGACAGCCGTGGAACAAAGGGATACAACAATTCAAGAAAGGGATATAAAAATTCAAGATTTTACTACTCGTTATGCGAGGCTTGAACAGAAGCTCTCTCTGGTAGAGCATATGATATTAGAGTTAGAATCTGAAAATGCAAATGTCAACGATCAGCTTAAAGAAGAAGCAACGGAACGAGTGAGAATTGAAGATGCATGGGTAAGCCGCACGACGCGTTGATATTTTAGAAAGAGACGTCCGATCTAAGAAGGCCAAAATAGACGATATGGATTTCACTTTTTGGACAGCAATCGGAAGAATCCAACATCGAGTTTGGAATTATCCTGTGCATAGCGGTCAACCCCAATTCGATATAGATCGAAGAGTAATGATTCAAATCATGGATCAGGAGTGCGACGAAGCAGTTGAGGGTGGAATGAACTTTATAGCAAAGTTAAGACTAGCTGGGATAGTGACACCAAAGACTGTCCCAGACAAATCAAAGTCGGTGGTTCCATGAACAGCGTTTGTCGAGACTGCCCAAAACGCGAGGAACCCGAATGAATTTATCACGGGTTAGTTAATCATAAATTTGTGCGAAGTCTATACTTTATTAGATACCGGTAATACAAATAAAAGAATGGGTATTACCGGTATCTAATACCTCCTTGTGCTCAACGTTTGAACTTGACTTATGATAAATTAGACTTTGACTTATCTGTTGAAACTCCGTTGGGAGAAACCTTTGTTACATCCACAGTTTACAAATCTTACTTGATTCAAATTGGTACCCTTACTCTACCTGTTGATCTTATATCTTTGAAAATACTTGCATTTGACGTGATTTTAGGAATTGACTGGTTAACCACTTACCATGCCAAAATTGATTATTTTCGTAAGGTTGTTAGTTTTCATATTCCTAATCAACCTGTTGTGCGAATCCAAACCACCAAACCACTAAAATCAGTCAATATCATTTCAAGTCACAAAGCTATTCGTTTATTGAAAAACGGATGTCAAGCTTTCTTAGCCCATGTCACTGATCTAAACTAGAATACGTCAGATTTGAATAATATTTCCGTTGTTAATGAGTTTCCTGATGTATTTTTTGAAGAACTTCCCGGTCTACCCCCAGAACGTGAAGTTGAATTCTTTATTGACCTTGAGCCCGGTACAAAATCCATTTCTAAAACCCCATATCGAATGGCTCCTATTGAACTTCAGTAGTTAAAGGTCCAATTACAGGAATTGTTAGACATCGATTTTATTCGTCCTAGTACGTCTTCTTGGGGTGCTCCTGCTTTATTCGTAAAGAAGAAAGACGGAAGTATGCGACTTTGTATTGACTATCGGGAGATGAACCGTGTATTCAAGGAGTATTTGGATCTGTTCATTGTTGTCTTTATTGATGACATCCTCATCTATTCTAAAAGCTGTGAAGATCATGAGCACCACTTGAAGCTGGTACTTCAAAAGCTTTGTGAGAACAAGCTATATGCCAAGCTGAAGAAATACGAGTTCTGGCTTGAGGAAGTAGCGTTCCTTGGGCACGTGGTATCGAAACGTGAAGTATCTGTTGACCCGACGAAGATTGAAGCAATACAAAGTTGGGAGCAACCTAAGTCGGTGACCAAAGTACGAAGCTTTCCGGGCTTAGCTGGTTATTATCGGAGGTTCGTAGAGGGATTTTCTCGAATCGCTACTCCATTAACTCAGTTGACTCGGAAAGATACAAAATTCATTTGGAGCGAGGAATGCGAGAAGAGCTTCCAAGAGCTCAAGAGAAGACTTATCTCGGCACCTGTTCTAACAATACCATCTGGCTCGAATGGATTTGTTATCTACAGCGATGTTTCGGACAAAGGATTAGGATGTGTTCTCATGCAACATGGGAAAGTCATAGCCTATGCCTCGCGATAACTCAAAGAATATGAGAGGAATTATCCTACTCATGATCTAGAGTTAGCAGCAGTCGTTTTCACGTTGAAGATCTGGAGACACTACCTGTACGGGGAGAAAGTGGAGATCTATACGGATCATAATAGCCTTAAATATTTTTTCACTCAAAAGGAACTCAACATGCGGCAATGACGTTGGCTTGAGCTGTTGAAAGATTATGATCATACCATCCAATACCATCCTGAAAAAGCGAACATGGTAGCTGATGCGTTGAGTAGAAGATCATATGCGGAAACGAGTGCGATGATGTCAAGTATACGAGTAGAACCAGCTTTGATTGATAAAATTAAAGCTGCTCAAGCTACAGATCCGGAGCTGATGAAGATGAAGAAGAAGGTGCAAGAAGGTGCCATTCCAGAAGCAAGAATCGATGAAGAGGGAACACTTCGAGTCAACTCCAGACTTTGTGTTCCTAACGATTCTGACTTGAAGCATAGAATCATGATGGAGGCACACAACACACCGTTTGCAATCCATCCTGGGAGTACCAAAATGTATCGTGATCTTCGACATACATTTTGGTGGAGCAATATGAAAAGAGAGATTGCGGAGTTTATTTCGAGATGTTTAACTTGTCAACGTGTAAAGGCGGAGCATCAAGTGCTGAAGGATCCATTACAACCACTGGAGATTCCGAAATGGAAGTAGGAACACATTACGATGGATTTCGTTAAGGGTCTTCCCAAGGTTTCTCAAGGCATAGATGCGATTTGGGTTATTGTTGATAGATTAACCAAGTCTGCTCATTTCTTGCCGATACGAGAGACTTATTCCCTTGAACTTCTTGCTCATATGTACGTGAATGAGATTGTGAGATTGCATGGCATACCAGTATCCATAGTTTCGGATCGTGACCCCAGATTTACTTCACGATTTTGAATCAGTTTGCAGAAAGCTATGGGCACGAATTTACGATTTAGTTCGGCTTATCATCCTCAAACAGACGGACAATCGGAAAGGACTATTCAAACTCTTGAAGATCTATTGAGACTCTGTCTTCTAGACTTCAAAGGGAGTTGGGATAAGTACTTACCATTGGTGGAATTCTCCTACAACAACAGTTATCAGGCAAGTATAGGTGTGGCTCCATTCGAGGCATTGTATGGGAGAAAGTGTCGCTCTTCAGTATGCTGGGATGAGGTGGGTGAAGCAACATTGTTGGGACCGGAGTTAGTACGTATGACTACGAAAAAGATCCAAATGATCCGACAATGAATACAAACAGCACAAGATCGACAAAAGAGTTATGCGGATCTTCATCGAAATAACGTGGAATTTAATGTTGGGGATCATGTATTGTTACGTGTTGCTCCATGGAAGGAAGTTATGAGGTTTGGCAAGAGAGGAAAGCTCAATCCACGATTTATTGGTCCATTTGAGATCCTTGACCGAGTAGAAAAGGTGGCCTATAGACTCGTTTTACCTCCAAGCATGTCTCGTGTTCATAACGTGTTTCACATATCCGTGTTACGTAAATATGTGAAGGATCCAAACCGCATTATTGAGTTAGAACCAGACGAGATAGCCGAAGATTTGACGTATGAGGAGGTATCTGTCAAGATCTTGGATAGGACGGATCATGTCCTACGCTCGAAAATTATACCTCAAGTTAAAGTTTTGTGGAGAAGCCATGTTATTGAGGAAATGACTTGGGAGTTGGAATCGGAAATGAAAGCGAGGTATCATCACCTTTTTGACATACCAGGTACGTACGCCAATTTCGAGGACGAAATTTCATAAGGAGGGGAGGTTGTAAGACCCCGAATTTTATGAATACAGATTTAATTTTCTTTATATATTATTTCGAAATAGTAAGGTGTTGATTTGATAAATGTGAAAAGTTATGGGTGAAATGTGCAAATATTTTAAAATGAGTAAGTGGTTATAAAATATTCATTGTTGTCGGGGAATATTCGTTTGGTCGTGGAATATTCTTGTTGTCAGGGAATATTCGTACGACGGCGCAGCTATTTGTGGGCGCAGCTATTTGTGGGCCCCACAACGGAATAACTGTCGGATATAGAAAGCGACAGAAATAACCTTTTTATAAAATAACGGCATAGTTGTTACAGTTAGTACTGTTGAAATATCCAGTGGTTAAAATACAATAATACGCGGTGTGCACAGTAGCACACGGTATTGCACAGTATTTTGAATTATTGATTCTTACGTGAGAAGACACTTACTCAATTATTGTTACAGTAATTACTTTTCAATATTTTATATTATTGATTAAATAATTGCGTGATATTTTATTGATTCAATAATTGCTACGTTGATATTTTATATCAATAATTGCTACGTTATATGATTGATTCAATAATTGCTACAGTTGATATTTTGTATTATTGATTCAATAATTGTCATTGCACAGTATTTCACATTATCAACTCAATAATTTATATTTTTTGAATAATATTATTAGATAGCATTATTGACAATGTCTAAGGAAGTTCTGTCTAGGAGGGGTTATTTAATTGCGCGCCAGTAAGGAGAAGTCCTTATCGGAAGGCCCCCTCTTTCCTGGGAACGAACTGGTTGTCAATATTGTAGTTCTGTAATATTATTTAAAAATAATTAATTATTGATTTATATGATAAGAAAATATTTATTTTGTGGATATAAAAGAAGGAATTAGAGCTGATGTGTTTTTATCAGTATTTTGGTGTGGAAAATCATCCGTTTATGGATTTCGAATAATTTATGTTTGGAATTTGGAAAAGCTTCCTTCTACAAAGTTGTAGAGAATTAAATTTTCTATAGAGAGACATAGAATTTGTATTTTTCTGACAAAGGGGCTATTTATTATGAATTATTGAAGTTTCGGAAAATAAATATTTTTTTAATAGGAGGCGGGCCCCGCAGGTGGCTGATGGCTTTTGAATTTTCAACCGGCGGCGGAAATTTTTTTTTAAAAAAATATTATTTTATTCAAAAGTCTACTTTGACATCCTAAGTTTTTTCTATAAATAGGGTGCTTAGGTTAGAATTGAAAATCACACAAAAATTAGAAGTTTTCTCTCTCTATAATATCGAGCGTATTTTTGTGAGTATTTAGATACTTTGAGTGTTACTATTCAGTGCAAATTTCCTTCGGTATTATATCCGATATTTCAGTCAGAAGTACTATTCTTTTGAGGTAAGGGGTGTTATTTTCTTTCGTAAATGATGTTATTCTTTTCAATATCATTATACCAAAATATTGGCATGGATTTTATTATGAAATTCTTACTTTTTTCGTCGGAGTTACTATTCACGTATACGGCACTATTCACAGAAAAATTAAATTTTCTTCTATTTGTCCAAATTGTCTGTTATGGTTACTATCTTTGATTAGATCTAAGTTTTGAGCTTTATTCTTGAATTTTGCTCCACAAAGTATTATTATGGAATATTCTTGAAATTGAATAAACTAAAATACGAATCCTTAATCTTATCTTTTATCTCACTGGATTCGTTATTTATATGGTTTTTCATCATCCTCAGTCTTAAAATGGTGATATAACTGAATATCTTTGGCCTGTAGAGCAAAGATGAATGATTACCTGATGAATATCTTTGGCCGTAGTGCAAAGATGACAGGTGTTGAGATGAACATGACCACTGGTGATACAAATAAATATCTTTGGCCTGTAGTGCAAAGATGAATATTTGATTCGAGATGTATATTGATTGATGTTACAGGGATAAATATTGATGATGAACGGTTATTTCCGCTGCGAATATTGATCTAAAACTTGTTGTCAATAATATTTTATCTGAATTGTTGAAGGCTAACGATAATTTATTTTCCATTATCTTAGTCATAATATTCTTTAATGGGCTAGTTGAGCTCACCCTTTTCATCTATTGTCCTCTTCAGGAAATGAGAACGTTGCGGGAACTAGTCGGGGGACAGAGTGATGGTCCGAGTTAGAACAGTAGTAGTCCTCACTATTTCTAATAAATAGTGAGATAATAATTGTAATGAGGACTTAGTTTGAATATTAATATTTTTTACATATTTGTATTGACACTCACAGTTGTGTGGTCGTATTTTGCACGACCGTGTGATATAAAAGTTTGTATTTGAATTCTGTACCATGTATTTGGCGACTCAGAATAGGTTGGGTTGACTGGACCTATTCTGGGGGCGTCACAGTGTGTGACTTGCATGTGTGGCATTATTTGACTTGCATGTGTGATAAAGTATATTTTTGTTTTATTTTGAGTTCGATCGGTATGAAATTAATAACACCCAACCATTTGATTCAGCCTATTATTTCGTTGTGTTAGTTTTGTTCTTTTCAGTTCAGTTCATTTAATTGAGTTAGTTATTTTGTTTCATTATTCTTGTACTCTATATTCGTAGTGGGCATTTGGCTCACGATATATTTTTTTTTGGGCAGGTAATCAAGGAGATTAAAGGCAAGTGTGATGAGAATTACCTTTTATTCAAATGGTAATTTAGATATTTTGTTTAGATTGTGATCCAATGATTTATTTGGAATTATAATAAATATTTTAGATTGTGTTTTGAGCTAGTTTCATATTTATTATGATTTGACTTGTAGTATTTATCAGATATTGAGACTATTCTTTTGTGAGTTATAGTCTTATTCTAATTATTTCATCAATTTTGTTGTGTTTTGTATAACATCTGTGACGCCCCCAGAATAGGTCCATTCAACCCAACCCATTCTGAGTCGCCAAATACATGGTACAGAATTCAAATACAAACTTTATATCATACGGTCGTGCAAAATACGACCACACAACTGTGAGTCTCAATACAAATACGTAGAAAATATTAAGATTCAAACTAAGTCCTCATTACAATTATTATCACACTATTTATCAGAAATAGTGAGGACTACTAATGCTCTAACTCGGACCATCACTCTGTCCCCCGACTAGTCCCCGCAACATTCTCATTTCCTGAAGAGGACAACAGATGAAAAGGGTGAGCTCAACTAGCCCAGTAAAGAATATTATGACTAAGATAATGAAAAATAAATTATCATTAGTCTTCAACAGTTCAGATAAAATATTATGGACAACAAGTTTTAGATCAATATTCGCAGCGGAAATAACAAATCATTAGAAGAGTTAAGCAGAGAATGAAGTCTACTATCTTCTATGATTTAAAAGTCCATCACCAATATTTTATCCCTGTAACATCAATCAATATACATCTCGAATCAATATTCATCTTTGCACTACAGGCCAAAGATATTCATTTGCATCATCAGTAGTCATGTTCATCTCAACACCTGTCATCTTTGCACTACAGGCCAAAGATATTCATCAGGTAATCATTCATCTTTGCTCTACAGGCCAAAGATATTCAGTTACATCACCTTTTAGGACTGAGGATGATGAAAAATATTTTAAAGAGCGAATCCAGTGAGATAACAGACAAAGATCAAATATTCGTATTTTAGTTTATCCGAATTCAAGAATAATCCATAATAATACTTTGTGAAGCAAAATTCAAGAATAAAGCCCAAAACTTGGATACAATCAAAGATAGTAACCTTAACAGACAATTTGGACAATTAGAAGAAAAATAAATTTTCCCGTGAATAGTGCCGTATACGTGAATAGTGCCGTATACGTGAATAGTAACCCCGACGGGAAAAATAAGAATTTCATAACAAAATTCATGACAATATTTCTGTATAATGATATTGAAAAGAATAACATCATTTACGAAAGAAAATAACATCCCTTACCTCAAAAAGATAGTACCTCTGACTGGAATATCGGATATAATATTGACGGAAACTTGCGCTGAATACTAATACTCAAAGTATTGAAATACTCACAAAAATAAGCTCGATATTATAGAGAGAGAAAACTTCGAATTCTGGTGTGATTTTCAATTCTAACCTAAGCACCCTATTTATAGGAAAAGCTTAGGATGCCAAAGGAGACTAAAATAATAAAATAATATTATTTTTACAAAACTTCTCCAGCCGCCGGCTGCTTCAAACATCTGATTTTTTTTCAACAAAACAACAAAAGTGGGGCCCACCTTTTATTTAAAAAATATTTATTTTCTAAAACTTCAATAATTCATAACAAATAGCCCCTTCGTCAGAAAAATACAAATTCTATGTCCTTTCATAGGAAATTTAATTCTCTACAACTTTGCAGAAGAAAATTTTTCCAAATTCCCAACATAAATTATCCGAAATCCACCAACAGATGATTTTTCACACCAAAATACTGATAAAAACACATCAGCACAAATTCCTTCTTTTATATCCACAAAATAAATATTTCCTTATCATATAAATCAATAATTAATTATTCACAAATAATATTATAGAACTACAATATTAACAACCAGGTCGTTCCCAGGACAGAGGGGGCCTTCCGATAAGGACTTCTCCTTACTGGCGCGCAATTAAATAACCCCTCCTAGACAGAACTTCCTTAGACATTGTCAATAATGCTATCTAATAATATTATTCAAATAATATGAATTATTGAGTTGATAACGTGAAATACTGTGCAACGACAATTATTGAATCAATACTACAAAATATCAACTGTAGCGATTATTGAATCAATCATAAAAAAATACCAACGTAGCAATTATTGAGTCAATAAAATATCAATGCAGCAATTATTGAGTCAATAATATAAACTATAAACGTAGCAATTATTGAGTCAATAATATAAAATATTGAACAGTAAATACTGTAACAATAATTGAGTAGGTTCCTTCTCACGTAAGACTCAATAATTCAAAATACTGTGCAATACCGTGTGCTACTGCGCACCACCGCGTACTGTATTTTAACCACCGGGTATTTCAACAGTACTAACGGTAACAACTCCGCCGTTATTTTGTAAAAAGTTATTTCTGTCGCTTTCTATATCCGACAGTTATTCCGTTGTGGGGGCCCACAAATAGCTGCGCCGTCGTACGAATATTCCCCGACAACAAGAATATTTCACGACCAAACGAATATTCCCCGACAACAAGAATATTTTATAACCACTTGCTCATTTTAAAAATATTTACACATTTCACCCATAACTTTCATATTTATCAAATCAACACCTTACTATTTCGAAATAATATATAAAGAAAATTAAATCTTTATTCATAAAAGTTGGGGTCTTACAACCTCCCCTCCTTATGAAATTTCGTCCTCGAAATTGACGTACGTACCTGGTATGTCGAAAAGGTGAGGATACCTCGCTTTCATTTCCGATTCCAACTCCCAGGTCATTTCCTCAATTGCATGGTTTCTCCACAAAACTTTAACTTGAGGTATAATTTTCGAGCGTAGGACATGCTCCTTCCTATCCAAGATCTTGACAGGTACCTCCTCGTACGTTAAATCTTCAGCTATCTCGTCTGGTTCTAACTCAATAATGCGGTTTGGATCCTTCACATATTTACGTAACACGGATATGTGAAACACGTTATGAACACGAGACATGCTTGGAGGTAAAGCGAGTCTATAAGCCACATTTCCTATTCGGTCAAGAATCTCAAATGGACCAATGAATCGTGGATTGAGCTTTCCTCTCTTCCCGAACCTCGTAACTCCTTTCCACGGAGCAATACGTAGTAACACATGGTCCCCAACATTAAATTTCACGTCTTTTCGATGAAGATCTGCATAACTCTTTTGTCGATCCTGTGCCGTCTGTATACGTTGTCGGATTATTTGGATCTTTTCCGTAGTCATACGTACTAACTCCGATCCCAACAATGTTGCTTCACCCACCTCATCCCAACATACTGGAGAACGACACTTTCTCCCATACAACGCTTCGAATGGAGCTACGCCTATACTTGCCTGATAACTGTTGTTGTAGGAGAATTCCACCAATGGTAAATACTTATCCCAACTCCCTTTGAAGTCTAGAACACAAAGTCTCAATAGATCTTCAAGAGTTTGGATAGTCCTTTCCGATTGTCCGTCTGTTTGAGGATGATAAGCCGAACTGAATCGTAAATTCGTACCCATAGCTTTCTGCAAACTGATCCAAAATCGTGAAGTAAATCTGGGATCACGATCCGAAACTATGGATACTGGCATGCCATGCAATCTCACAATCTCATTCACGTACATATGAGCAAGACGTTCAAGGGAATAAGTCTCTCGTATCGGCAAGAAATGAGCAGACTTGGTTAATCTATCAACAATAACCCAAATCGCATCTAAGCCTTGAGAAACCTTGGGAAGACCCGTAACGAAATCCATCGTAATGTGTTCCCACTTCCATTTCAGAATCTCCAGTGGTTGCAATGGACCCTTCGGTACTTGATGCTCCGCCTTTACACGTTGACAAGTTAAACATCTAGAGATGAACTCCGCGATCTCTCTCTTCATATTGCTCCACCAAAATGTATGTCGAAGATCACGATACATTTTAGTACTCCCAGGATGGATCGCAAACGGTGTGTTGTGTGCCTCCATCATGATTCTATACTTCAAGTCAGAATCGTTAGGAACACAAAGTCTGGAGTTGACTCGAAGTATTCCCTCTTCATCGATTTTTGCTTCTGGAATTGCACCTTCTTGCACCTTCTTCTTCATCTTCATCAGCTCCGCATCTGTAGCTTGAGCAGCTTTAACTTTATCAAGCAAAGCTGGTTCTACGCGTATACTTGACATCATCGCACTCGTTCCAACATATGATCTTCTACTCAACGCGTCAGCTACCACGTTCGCTTTTCCAGGATGGTATTGGATGGTATGATCGTAATCTTTCAACAGCTCAAGCCAACGTCGTTGCCGCATGTTGAGTTCCTTCTGAGTGAAGAAATATTTAAGGCTCTTATGATCCGTATAAATCTCCACTTTCTCTCCGTACAAGTAATGTCTCCAGATCTTCAACGCGAATACGACTGCTGCCAACTCTAGATCATGAGTAGGATAATTCCTCTCATATTCTTTGAGTTGTCGCGAGGCATAGGCTATGACTTTCCCATGTTGCATGAGAACACATCCTAACCCTTTGCCTGAAGCATCGCTGTAGATAACAAATCCATCCGAACCAGATGGTATTGTCAGAACAGGTGCCGAAATAAGTCTCCTCTTGAGCTCTTGGAAGCTCTTCTCGCATTCTTCTCTCCAAACGAATTTCGTATCTTTCCGAGTCAACTGTGTTAATGGAGTAGCGATTCGAGAAAATCTCTCTACGAACCTCCGATAATAACCAGCTAAGCCCAGAAAGCTTCGTACTTCGGTCACCGACTTAGGTTGCTCCCAGCTTTGTATTGCTTCAATCTTCGCCGGATCAACAGATACTCCATGTTTCGATACCACGTGCCCAAGGAATGCTACTTCCTCAAGCCAGAACTCGCATTTCTTTAACTTGGCGTATAGCTTGTTCTCACGAAGCTTTTGAAGTACCAGCTTCAAGTGGTGTTCATGATCTTCACGGCTTTTAGAATAGATGAGAATGTCATCAATAAAGACAACAACGAATTGATCTAAATACTCCTTAAATACACGGTTCATCATATCCATGAAAGCAGCAGGAGCATTAGTCAATCCAAAAGACATGACTAAGAACTCATAATGCCCGTACCGTGTTCTGAAAGCAGTCTTTGGAATATCCTCAGTTTTAATCTTCAACTGATGATATCCAGAACGAAGATCGATCTTTGAAAAAAATTGCGCTCCTTGCAACTGGTCGAACAGGTCATCAATACGAGGTAGCGGATACCTATTCTTGATGGTGACATGGTTTAACTCCCGATAGTCAATACAAAGTCGCATACTCCCGTCTTTCTTCTTTACGAATAAAACAGGAGCACCCCAAGGAGACGTACTAGGACGAATAAAACCGATGTCTAACAACTCTTGTAATTGGACCTTTAACTCCTGAAGTTCAATAGGAGCCATTCGATATGGGGCTTTAGAAATGGGCTTTGTACCGGGCTCAAGGTCAATAAAGAATTCAACTTCACGTTCTAGGGGTAGACCGGGAAGTTCTTCGGGAAATACATCAGGAAACTCATTAACAACGAAAATATCATTCAAATCTGATGTATTCTGATTTAGATCAGTGACATGAGCTAAGAAAGCTTGACATCCGTTTTTCAATAAACGAATAGCTTTATGACTTGAAATGATATTGACTGATTTTAGTGGTTTGGTGATTTGGATTCGCACAACAGGTTGATTAGGAATATGAAAACTAACAACCTTACGAAAACAATCAATTTTGGCATGGTAAGTGGTTAACCAGTCAATTCTTAAAATCACGTCAAATGCAAGTATTTTCAAAGATATAAGATCAACAGGTAAGGTAAGGGTACCAATCTGAATCAAGCAAGATTTGTAAACTGTAGATGTAACAAAGGTTTCTCCTAACGGAGTTTCAACAGATAAGTCAAAGTCTAATTTATCAGAAGTCAAGTTCAAACGTTGAGCACAAGCAGGTGAAATAAAGGAATGGGTAGCACCGGTATCTAACAAGGTATAAACTTCGCAAGAGTTTATGATCAGCTTACCCGTAATCACCTCGTGTGGATTCCTCGCGTTTTGGGCTGTAACGACAAACGCTCTTCCAGGAATCACCGACTTTGACTTGTCTGCAACCGCCTTTGGAATCACCACCCCCGCTGAACTTGGTTTCGCAACAGGACAATCTCGAGCTATATGTCCTTCCTTTCCACAGTTATAGCATCCTTTGAACTGTTGTGGGCAGTTTGGACTGATATGTCCCTCTTTCCCGCATTTAAAGCATACGACCGGTGGTCGTTCTCCTCCCCTCGAAACAGTTGATGCTGGTGCTGATGTTGACATCTTCGCGTTCTCATTGTTATACCTTCTCTTTTTGAAATCTCCTCCCGATTCACTTCTTCTACTATCATGGCCACGATAACCACCGGAGTGGTTACCGCTTCTGTCATACTTTCCTCCTCGCTGATTGTCATTGCTCCGATGACTGCTGCCACCAGTACGACCTTGGTTGTGGTCCCTCGGTTGAACATAATCATTATCTCGTTCTAATAACTGGGCCCTGTTTACTACATCCGAATATAAAGAAAACTTATGAGAAATGAGGTATTGACGTATTTCGGGTTTCAAACCTCTTAGAAACATCCGCGTCATACGTTCCTCATTCTCCACCAAATGAGGTGCAAACCTGGACAGCTCCGCGAACTTAGCCTCATACTGGGATACCGTCATGTTGTTTTGCTCGAGTCTGATAAACTCTACTTCCTTCATATGACGAATACTTTCAGGAAAGTACTTGTCATTAAACAGTTTCTGGAACGCTTCCCAAGACATCTGGAGTGCGGCAGGCTGGGTACGCTTCACGGATTCCCACCAGTAATCTGCTTCTCCACGGAACATAAACGTGGCGAATGGAACCTTCTGTTCCTCTGTACATCCCAAGACATCAAATATCTTGGTAATTTGTTTAATCCACGTCTCCGCTTTGATCGGATCCGGCTTTCCCAGAAACTCTGGTGGTCCCAATTCTTTGAACTGCTTAGCAGTGACAGCTCGCGTGTTGTTATTATCTCCACCTGTATGTTGCACACGAGTCTCCCTCGTCTGATTTTGCATGAACTGCAAAAAACTTCTAAACATCTCATCGTTTATCGTCTGACCAGCGTTATTTTCAGGATGAACATTGCCCTCTTGTTGCACGTTCTCCTGGTTAACGATTAAAGGTGTCTCCACGGTCTCATTCACTTCGTTGTTAACGTTCTCAGCTGCCATTCTCAAATACTGCCATAAAACAAGGGTTAATTAAACAAGTCAACATATCACATATTAACCCTATGCTCCGACTGACCAATTAAATACCACATAAGCTTAGGTAGGACACACTAGCGAAGGATTTACTCGTCTCTCCCCTCCTAGTTCTATTCCCCGATCTCCGCCAGAGATCATATCCCTAAGCTCTGATACCAACTGTGACGCCCCCAGAATAGGTCCATTCAACCCAACCCATTCTGAGTCGCCAAATACATGGTACAGAATTCAAATACAAACTTTATATCATACGGTCGTGCAAAATACGACCACACAACTGTGAGTCTCAATACAAATACGTAGAAAATATTAAGATTCAAACTAAGTCCTCATTACAATTATTATCACACTATTTATCAGAAATAGTGAGGACTACTAATGCTCTAACTCGGACCATCACTCTGTCCCCCGACTAGTCCCCGCAACATTCTCATTTCCTGAAGAGGACAACAGATGAAAAGGGTGAGCTCAACTAGCCCAGTAAAGAATATTATGACTAAGATAATGAAAAATAAATTATCATTAGTCTTCAACAGTTCAGATAAAATATTATGGACAACAAGTTTTAGATCAATATTCGCAGCGGAAATAACAAATCATTAGAAGAGTTAAGCAGAGAATGAAGTCTACTATCTTCTATGATTTAAAAGTCCATCACCAATATTTTATCCCTGTAACATCAATCAATATACATCTCGAATCAATATTCATCTTTGCACTACAGGCCAAAGATATTCATTTGCATCATCAGTAGTCATGTTCATCTCAACACCTGTCATCTTTGCACTACAGGCCAAAGATATTCATCAGGTAATCATTCATCTTTGCTCTACAGGCCAAAGATATTCAGTTACATCACCTTTTAGGACTGAGGATGATGAAAAATATTTTAAAGAGCGAATCCAGTGAGATAACAGACAAAGATCAAATATTCGTATTTTAGTTTATCCGAATTCAAGAATAATCCATAATAATACTTTGTGAAGCAAAATTCAAGAATAAAGCCCAAAACTTGGATACAATCAAAGATAGTAACCTTAACAGACAATTTGGACAATTAGAAGAAAAATAAATTTTCCCGTGAATAGTGCCGTATACGTGAATAGTGCCGTATACGTGAATAGTAACCCCGACGGGAAAAATAAGAATTTCATAACAAAATTCATGACAATATTTCTGTATAATGATATTGAAAAGAATAACATCATTTACGAAAGAAAATAACATCCCTTACCTCAAAAAGATAGTACCTCTGACTGGAATATCGGATATAATATTGACGGAAACTTGCGCTGAATACTAATACTCAAAGTATTGAAATACTCACAAAAATAAGCTCGATATTATAGAGAGAGAAAACTTCGAATTCTGGTGTGATTTTCAATTCTAACCTAAGCACCCTATTTATAGGAAAAGCTTAGGATGCCAAAGGAGACTAAAATAATAAAATAATATTATTTTTACAAAACTTCTCCAGTCGCCGGCTGCTTCAAACATCTGATTTTTTTTCAACAAAACAACAAAAGTGGGGCCCACCTTTTATTTAAAAAATATTTATTTTCTAAAACTTCAATAATTCATAACAAATAGCCCATTCGTCAGAAAAATACAAATTCTATGTCCTTTCATAGAAAATTTAATTCTCTACAACTTTGCAGAAGAAAATTTTTCCAAATTCCCAACATAAATTATCCGAAATCCACCAACAGATGATTTTTCACACCAAAATACTGATAAAAACACATCAGCACAAATTCCTTCTTTTATATCCACAAAATAAATATTTCCTTATCATATAAATCAATAATTAATTATTCACAAATAATATTATAGAACTACAATATTAACAACCAGGTCGTTCCCAGGACAGAGGGGGCCTTCCGATAAGGACTTCTCCTTACTGGTGCGCAATTAAATAACCCCTCCTAGACAGAACTTCCTTAGACATTGTCAATAATGCTATCTAATAATATTATTCAAATAATATGAATTATTGAGTTGATAACGTGAAATACTGTGCAACGACAATTATTGAATCAATACTACAAAATATCAACTGTAGCGATTATTGAATCAATCATAAAAAAATACCAACGTAGCAATTATTGAGTCAATAAAATATCAATGCAGCAATTATTGAGTCAATAATATAAACTATAAACGTAGCAATTATTGAGTCAATAATATAAAATATTGAACAGTAAATACTGTAACAATAATTGAGTAGGTTCCTTCTCACGTAAGACTCAATAATTCAAAATACTGTGCAATACCGTGTGCTACTGCGCACCACCGCGTACTGTATTTTAACCACCGGGTATTTCAACAGTACTAACGGTAACAACTCCGCCGTTATTTTGTAAAAAGTTATTTCTGTCGCTTTCTATATCCGACAGTTATTCCGTTGTGGGGGCCCACAAATAGCTGCGCCGTCGTACGAATATTCCCCGACAACAAGAATATTTCACGACCAAACGAATATTCCCCGACAACAAGAATATTTTATAACCACTTGCTCATTTTAAAAATATTTACACATTTCACCCATAACTTTCATATTTATCAAATCAACACCTTACTATTTCAAAATAATATATAAAGAAAATTAAATCTTTATTCATAAAAGTTGGGGTCTTACAACATCTCTTTCTATTTCGGAAAGGGGGTGTTACACAAAAGCTACGATAAAGTAATAGATTGAAGAGTTTATCCTCTTCCACAATCGGTAAGCTCCGTACATCAATCCAGAAAAACTAGTTCAAATAAAAATATGAGTAGAATCTGTATAAGGTTATACTCGACTCGTTTAAGATTCAAACTATTCGAATTCTTGATTGTGATTCGATACATACTCGATTGATACAGCTTCGATTATATGCTCGATGCATTCTCTTATAATATATACAAATTTAAATCAATTTAGAATAATTAATTATTATTAATTTGTTTTTGTTTTTAATTTTAATTGTGATTTTATATTTGTAAAGTGTAATAGTAAATATATTTTTTTATTTTTAAGTAAAATAACAAATTCAATGTATAATTATATTTATTATAAAGCTAGTTATTATGTGGAAACTCGAATTCGAGTTTGAATTTGAAGCTCGCGAATAGTTTGACTATAATTCGAGCCGAGTCGGATCGAATTCAAATAGTAAATATTCGAGTCGAGTCGAATCGAAATATAGTTTTTCAAATATAATTCGAATTCGAGTCGAATTCGAGTATGAATTTATCATTTCGAATCAAATTCGAAAAGCTTTCTGTTCAATTCTATTCGACTCGCTTATACCCTTACTTAAATCAGATACTTTTTTGCTTTTTTGATCGAGGCAAAACAAACTCTTACTAAAATAAAAAAAGATAACAAATGTGGCATCTCCAAAACATTTGGAAAAGTCCACATATATATAGAAATTAGTACAATACCTCCGTATTCATATATAACAAAGAAAATAGTAGTAGTACATCTCCATTGAAACGGTTCTAAACCTAGTTGGATTAATTACTACTCCCTCTTCCTCTTCCATGTATAAGATCTCTCCCTGTACCCCATGCATGCATGCAAAGATGAAGTTTCTTAGTGGCCGCTAAAAAATCCACCGCTTGAAAAGGCGTCAAGATATCTATCAACTCCTTAAGCGTACTTAGCCTCAGCTGATCAGCCGCCTCCAACACACTTTTCATAGCTCCCGCATGCTCATTAAGCGCGTTCTCCACATCCCTGTTCAACTCACCGATTTGACTCACTCCCTTCGCCAGGAGGGCGATTGGTTCGTCTGCTATCTCCTCGTCCAAACTCGCTAAATGACTCGCGAGCTTGTTCACTTCTCGAATCGTCTTCATTTGTAAACTGTTTAGTTTCGAGACCTGATTTTCCGAGAGCTCCCATATGCAATTAGTTTTCGCACCTTGGAGGAACTCACTGAGTTGGGACTCGAACTTGGCACCCGAAAGCGAGTAGACGAGCCGGATGTATAAAGATGGTCTGCAACCGCCAATCCATAAGTTTGAGTTCTCGAGTGCGGTGCACCAGGTAGGTGCAAAGAAGGCAGAAACATCGTCTCGAGCGAGGCGGTTTCGTTTAACCATGTAGTCCTCAAAGTGTTGGATGTTCTCGTTGATGAGTTGACTCAGCCAGGGTTCGTGGTTTCCGTTTTCCAGGGTTTGGGTTTGTTGGAGACGGGAGAGGTCCAGTTCTTGAATGTTTAGCCGTTCCTGGAAGCAACAATGTTGACGAGTTTGGTCAGTGTTAGCCATTTGAAAGTATACAAGTATTTCTGCTTTTTTTGTTTCATATAAATAGCAACCGAATCAAGCAGGAATCCTTTCAGGATATTTCATGCACTAAACGATAATCTGATGCTAACTTATACGGCAATTATAAATTCAAAATTAATATACAAGAAAGTTATCAATTTTAGTTAATACAACTACGAATATATATCTAAACTCTCTACGAAATACTACTAATTATAAACTTAAATGAATTTGTTTTATTTTATTTACTTTATTTTTTTTTTTTTAAAATGACTTTAAAATTTAAAATGCACTTTATAGAATTATAGTTAAGGAACAAAGTATATATTTAGTGGCTGCCAAAAGCCTTCTCTTGGATATAATTAGGGTTACATAAACATAAGGAAACTTACCAGACGATAAATATGACAAGTCATTGGAACTATAAGCGCTTCAAGTACTCATGGCTCGTCTATTGTATGGTTAATTGGCCCTTGTCTTATAACTAGCTAGCCAGCCCCCAAAGACCATTGAACACCCTACGCTATGGAGTAAAAAAGTCAAAATAAATAATATTAACCCTTATAAAAAGAAAATTGATTCTTATCAATTGTCTTCTTCGTTTTCCCTTTTAATACGTCGTTACACAAAAGGTTTTATTTGAATTGTTTCTAATCAATTTGTGAATTTTAAAATTCAAAATGATTTAATTTTAGTTATTATTATACTAATTAACATTATAAACTATTTCAAAAGTATAATTAAATACAACATTATCATTAAAAAAATTAAAGTATTATTTGAATTTTAAAATGTCACAAATTAACCAGAATTAAACTCAAATGAATATTTGTTTAGAACGAACGAGTTTGAAAGACGACTGCTCACCTGCATCTCATTGCAATACAAAAGGTGATAATACGTTCTTGCAAAAAGTATTTAAAATTTTTAAATAAGTATTTTTTTTACGGGCTCAGATTTAATTTTTTAATTAATACTCTCTCCATTCCATAATAATAAACTTTTTAGAGAAAAAAGTTATTTCAATTTATTTGATGTTTATCATCCCTTCTCTCATTGTCTCAAGAAATTTTATCTCTTGTATTAGTAATTTTCAACTTCTCATAAAGGAAAAGTGATGAAATTTCATCCAAATTTTAATTATTAAATAATAGTATTAAATGACTTTCTTAATCCATGTGTATAAAACTAAAATGACTATTATAATTATGGAATGGATAAAGTATAATTAAGGTAGCTAATTGATATCACGAAATTATAAACTAATATATGAAAAGTTATACATTTTTAATATTTTGTATTGTTAACGCTTGAATTTATCCGCACGTTCAACCACCAGCTTGCATATGAACTTGGACAAAAAAACCAGTAGAAAGTACTTGTAGACTCGAGCCATCGGGGATACCTCCGGTATGAGAGTAAGAACGTACAAGTTTCAAGATGGGTTAACAATGGAGGAAAAATATTTAGTAAGTTAGAATGTCTTGTGGATCTCTATTGTTCACTTGTATTTATAGTTTAGCTACACCATCTCAATAGGTTACAATTCATAATTGAAATTATATAGAAATATCCTATTAGAAAATATAAACATCATACAAGAGTTAGTATTGAATATTGTAACTGCGTGATAGACGCTTAGGATATAATGAACTGAAATAGGGCCCAATTCGAACAGCTCACTATATAAAATACGCAACCCAACATGCATGATTTCTTGTATCTGTAAGACTAGATTATTAAGTGAAGATAAAAATTTATATATGTAGCGGCTGTGTTGATTGATTTAGCTAATGAATAGAATCCGACATGTGATTTTTTATAATACTCCTGGTCTGTCACTTTCTGTCCAACATGTAAAATGTTACTAATGTGGGTGGTCCAATCTATTTGTCTGTGGATCGAGCATGAGTATACATGATCAACGATGGCTCTAACTACTGATAGTATTCTTAGAGCTAGCCATCTATAGTTCTACCGTTTGGGCCAGCCGACTTAATGTACGAAATAGAATAGATATAATCAAATTCAAGGCGAAGATTAAAATTAAAAACAAACTGTACATTAAATGCAAATGTAGCAATAAAAGTCGGCTCATATAAATGATGATGCCTATGAGAACTTGTATAATTATCATACAAAATATGTCAATCATAATTTTAAAATACATAAAATCGTCTGCTACGATAGCAAAATTAAAAATTGAAATCATGATCGTCAAATTTTGAAATGAAATATTTAAGATCTACTAGCCATAAGAACTATTTGTTATGGTCAATAACTCAATATATTATGTTAAACACATATCTGATCGTCCTTATGAAAAAATTAATTCGCAATGTTTAAAAAATAAATAGCCTTTGGCATCTATTTTTTTTTTGAAAGCCCTACTTTTTGAGAATACAATATAATTTTATAATCAAGTATATTATCAATAACCAATCAAACCTTACCAAAAGAAAAAATATATACTAACACTCCAGGACAAACACGTTAAGTGTGTAAATTATATAATCTAAATTATGTGGTCAAAAATTAAAAACGACAATAGAAATTATCTTAAAAGTGGAAGAACATTTTTGAAATAACAAAAATATTTCAAAAATTGTTTATACCAAACTCAGTCCTCCGACTTTATATATTACTAGTATACCTAGCACACACTACGTGTGTTAAAAGAGAGAAAATAAAATGCTAAAGATAAGAGAGGGAGATAGTAACGAGAAAATGAATAAAAGACGTGGAATAAAAGTTGGGGTAAAATAGAAAAATAAAAAAATCACTTTTGTGTTTACACCAAAAGTAACCGTCAACTTCTTACTCTCACTTTATAATATAGATTATCTTACTTTGATTTAATTAGAAACACTTAGTTTACAAAACACTACTCTATGTCTTGAACTTTGATTAGCACATTATTATCAACAAATAAATACACATGACACTTTATCATAAATTAATTAATTACATGCTGTGTGTGTAACTTAAAATAAAAGAGATAAGCAAGTGAGAGAAAAATAATAAAAAACTAAGAAACTACTGCAAAAATTAATCATTGTGAAATCTGTTGTGTGAGAAAATTAATAAGTAGACTTTAAAATAATGTTATCACAAAAAAAAAACTATTATTTCTCCTCCCGCTTTATTAATAGAGATATTTTTTTATTTCTTCGTACGTAACTAACGACATAGGGCAAGAACTTGGTTGTTGTTTCTAATATTTGGTTTAAGGAATTTTTTAATATGTGTCCTTAGGGTACATGCTAAACACACAGTTCAAGAAATTATTCTCTTGAATTGTGTGCATATTTTCTTGAACTTGATATAAATGCAAAAATTAAGAAAATATGCACACAATTCAAAAAAATATTCTCTTAAAGTATTTGTTTAACATATGCCCTTAAAACACATATTAAGAGAACCTTGGTGTAACATATCGTGATTGGAAAAGTAATTGATATGCCATATTCGTGTAAGTAAGTGTTCCATCATACATTTATTTAATCATATCAACATATAATTTGGGACATTCATACAAGATTTTTCTCACATAAAACGAAATTGATTATAGCTCAGTCCCAACACCTCCTCCTCCTACTAGCTTTATAGCAAGTATCTAGACTTGAAAGGTTATATCACCAAAGCTTATGTAATAATCTATTTACCTTCCACGTATGAACACTGATTCTCTCCCCTCTTGACACGTACCAAAACTTGGTAAAATGATACACCAGGTGGTACTGTGCATGCTTACTAGATCTCTTCAACCTAGTCAAAAGTAGAGAGAGAAAATATTTTTTTAGAGAGAGAAAGAGACTAATTCTCACTCACTAGCTCGGCAAATAAGAAAAAAAACCCTTCGCATATCCAATAGCTGTACGCTGGCCATAGCAGAAGCCACGCATTTCCCCAACTATCCACTTACTTGCAGCGTGTCATGATACAGCTCCTACTTCCATCTGGTCATTATTACTCTCACACCTCTACCTCTCTCTCTCTCTCTCTCTCTCTCTCTCTCTCTCTCTCTCTCTCTCTCTCTCTATATATATATATATATATATATATATATATATATATACTTGTAGATCATAAATTATGTATATTTGTAGATCATAAATATAAATATGTGAGCGTTTCTGAGTATTTTCTCTACAAAATTAAATGAAAACCCTAGTAGAAGAAAAGTTCTTAGATTTTTATGAGAAATGGGTAACACAACTAGAAGAGTATCTTCATTTGCTTCTTAAACTCTCCAAAGAACATTCCAATGACAATAACAAGTCAGATTTCGAGGCCTTAGTATCAAAACTCACAGCCCATCACAAAGAGTTCTACACATCCAAATGGGCTGCAGCTCATGAAGATGTGCTAGCTTTCTTTTCACCGGTCTGGTTAAGCCCTTTAGAGAATGCATATCTTTGGATCACGGGCTGGAAGCCGTCCATGGCGTTCCGGGTCCTCGACTCTCTCCGGCAGACCCGGTTATCCGGGACAGGTATACCCGAAATGGACGAAGAGCAGTGGAAGAAGGTGGAGGAACTGAGAGTGAAGATTAGGATGGAGGAGGAGAAGGTGGAGAGGGAGATGGAGCGGCAGCAGGTGATGATGGCAGACCGGCGGATGGTTGAGTTGGCACGGTTAACGAGCCGAGTCAAGAGCGGTTGTGACTCGGCGGTGACTCAGGTGGATGGGCTGGTGGAGGGTGCGGTGAAGGGGTTGTTGGGTGGGCTGGAGAGGGTGATGAAAATGGGGGACTGCGTGAGGCTCATGACATTGAAGGGGGTTTTGGAGGTGTTGAATCCGAAACAGTGTGTGGAGTTTTTGGCCGCGGCGGCGATGGTGGAGATTCAGTTGAGGAGGTGGGGAAAGAAGAGAGAGAATCATAATTATGAGAAATGTGCAAATTTTTTGGCGGTTTAGCAGGTTATTGGCCAACCTTTTTACTTTTTTTTTAGAGTAATTAAGAGCTTTATGGGGACGTAATTAAGAGTTTCGTTGAAATTAGTAGTTTATAAATTATGTATATGTTTATGTGCAATTTTTTTTATGTAATGTATATGCATACAAAAATAAAATATTTATATGTGACGTTTTCAAAATAGGTCTACACAATTTATTTTGAGTCATCAAAATATATGGCACACAATTTAAATATAAATTTTTTATTTACAACTATTATTTTATAGTGTAAAATACAACAATACATATGTTGTGAGTTTCAATACAAATATTATAACAACAGTACTCACACTCCAAACTAATAACACCTTACACAAAGATACAGTCAATAACTATTTGATAAATTAAAATTTTTGAAAAATGTTCAAGAAAATCTTCGTACATGGGAGACTATGCATCTAAGTTATAATAAATATCATATGACTTGAGAATTAACCTTGGTTGACTCAATAAACTCCAAAGAAGAATAAGAAGATTATTATCATGTTCATTCTAATAGTGTGTATCTTTTTGCGATATAATTATCTCCATTGTCTCAAATTGAGGATTATATTCTAACCATAATTCAAGATTATATAGGTAGTGCTATTAGATATAATCAGCAAGTGGATGCGCAAAATCATATCTTATAATAATATGAATTCGTATGTGGTTAAACATCTTGTATGATAGTGGTAACACATGTGACGCCCCCAGAATAGGTCCATTCAACCCAACCCATTCTGAAGTAGCCAAATACATGGTACAGAATTCAAATACAACCTTTATATCATACGGTCATGCAAAATACGACCACACAACTGTGAGCGTCAATACAAATATGTAGAAAATATTAAGATTCAAACTAAGTCCTCATTACAATTATTATCACACTATTTATCAGAAATAGTGAGGACTACTACTGCTCTAACTCGGACCATCACTCTGTCCCCCGACTAGTTCCCGCAACATTCTCATTTCCTGAAGAGGACAACAGATGAAAAGGGTGAGCTCAACTAGCTCAGTAAAGAATATTATGACTAAGATAATGGGAAACAAATTATCGTTAGTCTTCAACAAATAAGATAAAATATAATGGACAACCAACTTTAGATCAATATTCGCAGCGGAAATAACAATTCATTAGAAGTGTTAAGCAGAGAATCAAGTCTACTATCTTCTATGATTTAAAAGTCCATCATCAATATTTTATCCCTGTAACATCAATCAATATACATCTCGAATCAAATATCCATCTTTGCACTACAGGCCAAAGATATTCATTTGTATCATCAGTGGTCATATTCATCTCAACACCTGTCATCTTTGCACTATAGGCCAAAGATATTCATTTGTATCATTCATCTTTGCTCTACAGGCCAAAGATATTCATCAAGTAATCATTCATCTTTGCTCTACAGGCCAAAGATATTCAGTTACATCACCTTTTAGGACTGAGAATGATGAAAAATATTTTAAAAAAAATGAATCCAGTGAGATAAAAGACAAAGACTAAGGATTCGTATTTTAGTATATCCAATTCAAAAATACCTCGTAATAATCAATTATGGAGCAAAATTCAAGAATAGAGCTCAAAACTTGGATACAATCAAAGATTGTAACCTTAACAAGTAATTTGGACAAATAGAACAAAATTTAGTTTTTCCGTGAATAGTGCCGTATACGTGAATAGTGCCGTATACGTGAATAGTAATCCCGACGGAAAAAGTAAGAATTTCAACATAAAATCCATGACAATATTTCTGTATAATGATATTGAAAAGAATAACATCATTTACGAAAGAAAATAACATCCCTTACCTCAAAAAGATAGTACCTCTGACTGGAATATCGGATATAATACCGAAGGAAACTTGCGCTGAATACTAATACTCAAAGTATTGAAATACTCACAAAAATACGCTCGATATTATAGAGAGAGAAAACTTCTGATTCTGGTGTGATTTTCAATTCTAACCTAAGCACCCTATTTATAGGAAAAACTTAGGATGCCAAAGGAGACTAAAATAATAAAATATTATATTATTATTTTTAAAATTCTCCAGCCGCCGGCTGCTACCAAAAAAAATTATATTTTTCAACCAACAACAAAAGTGGGGCCCACCCATTAAATAATATATATATTTTCCGAAACTTCAATAATTCATAACAAATAGCCCCTTTGTCAGAAAAATACAAATTCTATGTCCTTCCATAGGAAATTTAATTCTCTACAACTTTGCAGAAGAAAGTTTTTCCAAATTCCAAACATAAATTATCCGAAATCCATAAACAGATGATTTCTCACACCAAAATATTGATAAAAACTCACCAGCGCCAATTCCTTCTTTAATATCCACAAAATAAATATTTTCTTATCATATAAATCAATAATTAATTATTCACAAATAATATTATAGAACTACAATATTAACAACCAGGTCGTTCCCAGGACAGAGGGGGTCTTCCGATAAGGACTTCTCCTTACTGGCGCGCAATTAAATAACCCCTCCTAGACAGAACTTCCTTAGACATTATCAATAATGCTATCTAATAATATTATTCAAATAATATGAATTATTGAGTTGATAACGTGAAATACTGTGCAACGACAATTATTGAATCAATACTACAAAATATCAACTGTAGTCATTATTGAATCAATCATATAAAATGACAACGTAGCAATTATTGAGTCAATAAAATATCAATGCAGCAATTATTGAGTCAATAATATAAAATATCAACGTAGCAATTATTGAGTCAATAATATAAAATATTGAACAGTAATTACTGTAACAATAATTGAGTAATGGCTTCTCACGTAAGACTCAATAATTCGAAATACTGTGTAATACCGTGTGCTACTGTGCAACACCGCGTATCACTGTATTTTAATCACCGGGTATTTCAACAGTACTAACGGTAACAACTACGCCGTTATCTTGTAAAAAGTTATTTCTGTCGCTTTCTATATCCGACAGTTATTCCGTTGTGGGGACCCACAAATAGCTGCGCCGTCGTACGAATATTCCCCGACAACAAGAATATTCCACGACCAAACGAATATTCTCCGACAACAAGAATATTTTATAACCACTTGCTCATTTTAAAAATGTTTGCACATTTCACCCATAACTTTCATATTTATCAAAACAACACCTTACTGTTTCGAAATAATATATAAAGAAAATTAAATCTTTATTCATAAAAGTTGGGGTCTTACAACACACCCTTCCAAAGTCGGGTTCTCATCACCCTATTATTGTTCACCAAAATCAATTATTAAATGACGTATAAAATACAACGACACACATTTTAAGTACTCAATATAATTATTTTCATATTATTTTATGGGAAACTTCAATAGTTATAGACCATTGTTATATTCTCATGTTATCCCCGCTCGACCTAGCTACACTCTTATTACCTTAGTAGGAGATTGGATACTGCAATAGTGTAGGACCAGAATATTCTTCTTCTTTCTCTCTTATTCTCTCTCTATAGTTTTAATTGGTGAGAAAGAAGGAAGAAATGAACTTTTATTTATAGGAGAATGGACTAAATAGTAACTGATTCACGGACGGTCCAGATTGATTTATTATTAAAACTTTAATCTGACGGTTCATATTGGTTTACTATTAAAGCTTCAATCGACGGTCCATTTTAGTTTACTATTAAAACTTCAACCGACGGTCCATAAAATTAGCACGTCTCCCCATGGAATAATAAGTCAAACTTACAACAAACGACTCATGACAAACCCCTCTATTTATATCAAAAATAAATATTTACTACAATTCACTTATCTTTAATCAACACATTTTTACTCTTTCAACAACTATTCATCATTAATATTATAATTCACAATATTGACAACCAGATCGTTTCCAAAAAAAACGGAGCTTTTCGATAAGAATTTCTTCTTATTGGTGCGCAATTAAATAACCTAACTCATTTTCTCGACAGAACTTTTTAGACATTGTCAATAATACAAATAATAATATAAATGACGGTGTCGTGTCAATTATTGATTTAATAACATAAATATTGTGCAGATGTTACTATGAGAATAATTGAATCAATAATATAAGATACTATGCAGCAACTAATGTGGCAATTATTGAATGTTGAGTGACTTCTTACGTAAGAATCAATAATCAGAGATACTGTGCAATACCGTTTGCTACTGTGCAACAACGCATATTACTATACTTTTATCACCGGTTATTTCAACAGTTAACGGTAAAAATTTTATCGTTATTTTTATAAAAATGTTATTTCTATCGCTTTCTATATCCGACAGTTATTCCGTTGTGAGGTTCACCAATGATTGCGCCGTCGTATGAATATTCTCCGACAAAAAAAATATTTTCGACCAAACGAATATTTCCCAACATAACAAATATTTTATGACAACTTGCTTATTTTGTAAAATTTGCACATATCACCCTTAACTTTAACCTTTTATCAATTTAACCATTTACTGAATAGAATAATTATTATAAGAAAAATTGAATACTTTTATTTCATAAAATTCAGGGTCTTACAATCTCCCATCCTTATGAAATTTCGTCGCCGAAATTTACGTACCTTGTAATTCGAAGAGGTGAGCATACGTTCCTTTCATTTCAGATTCTATATTTTCGGTCATTTCCTATGCTCCATTGCTCATCTCTTAGATTTCAGATATCATTCCAGAATACAGTTTCAAAACAAAGGTTAATTGACATATGATAATTTGTCAATTAATTTATTAAGTAAAAAAATTCAGCTTAGATAAGTTACACACTAATGAAGGATATTACTCGTCTCTCCCCTCCTAGTTATGGTCTTAGATGCAGAGACCATATCTCTCTAAGTTCTTATACCAAATGCGGCGCCCCCAAAATAAGTCCACACAACCATTTTGAGTCGCCAAAATACATAGTACAAAATTCAAAATATTTTTTATATTTAAAATAAAATATCAATTTTAAAAAGTTTTAAAAATAATTATTATTTTAACGAAACAATATTAGAAAATTTTATTTTTCAAAAATGAGTAAAATTTCATAAAATATAGATTAAAAAAAAGTAAAGTAATTTTTTTTTAAATCTTAATTATTTTTATGAAAATATACACATCATAAAAAAATTATTTTTTTATAAAAATAAAGTTTTATTTTTTTTATTTTTTTGAATATATATTTTTATAAATTTTCACTCATTTTTTAAAAAAATGAAAAAAAATTCCAACTTTTTTACCTGAAAATAATAAAAAAAAATTTAAAATAATTTATTTAAAAAAAACTAAATCAATTTTTTTATTTATCTTTTACTGTTTTATGTATTTTAATTTCTATTTTTAGTTTTTGTTTTTAAAAATTCTAATATTAAGAATACATATAATAATAATAAAGATATTAATTTTTTTTCTCTAGCTAAAAGTAAAGTTTTACATAAAAAAATGAAAAATATATATTTTTTTAAAATAGTTTTATTTTCATATTTAATTTTTTTTAATCTATATTTTATGAAACTTTACTCATTTTTAAAAATATAAAATTTCTAATATTTTTTTCTTAAAATAATAATTATTTTTATAATTTTTTAAGAATAATATTTTAGTTTGAATATAACAAACAAATACTCCCTCTGTCTCATATTAAATGTCCTAATTTCTTTTTTAGGATGTTCCAAAATAAATGTCGTATTTCTATATTTGTAACTATATTTATCATATTATTCCTCTTATACCCTCATAATCTTTTTACTTAACTTTTATTGAAAATTGAATAAATGTGAAAATATTTATATTGGGAATTGGTGTATAGTATACCACTTTCACTATAACATCTCTTTTTATTTAATGTACTTATTGGGAATGTGAAAGTTACAAAAGAAATGAATCTAGAGAATTAAATGATGTGAAAAAGTAATTATTGGGGTCATAGAAAAGTGAAAAAATAAATATTATTTTCAAATTATTTTAAACAGATATTTTATTTTCAAATATTAAATTTAATTATTATTTTAAAAATAATATTTTATTTTAAAATAATAAAAATTTTATTTACTATTTTGAAATAGTAAATATAAAAAATAATTCTTTTAAAATATTAAAAATAACTATTTTTAAAATAATTATTTTATTTCAAATTATTATTATTTTAAAATTATTTAAAAATAATAATTTATTTTAAAATATTAAATATAATTCTTATTTTAAAAATAATATTTTATTTTAAAATATAAAAAATATTTATTTTATTTTAAAATATTAAAAATTGGGGTTGGGTTAAACTAGGTCTGGTTGGGTCAAAATTTGGTCAAAAGGGGTTGGGTTGTGGTCAAATTTGGTAGGAGGAACGAAAATGTCAAAAAAATCCACTTTAAGGACTTAACTAACGAAAAATGAACTTTTGGGATATTTTGAAAATGAGTGGCAACTTGGAGGGACAGAAGTGTCATTCAACCCTTATACTATGCATGTATTCTTTGTTATTGAATACACTCCAAGTAGTTGTATACAAAGGCTTGTTGACTACAAACATTTGTTGTATACATCAATGAATAATTTTTTTGATAGTTTTCATTATTGTTTACTTACATTTATTATGTTTCAATATATTTGCTTGATTTAGGGTTCTTTTGTTTTCAGTATTGTATGGTTGATATATAATTTTTGTATTTTTGTTTTAGTTTGAAAAAATGAATTTCATTTTAGACTGTTGTGAGATCAACCTAACCACATTTCAACAATTGTATGAAACAATTAATCTCCATTTTACGCATTGCTCAAGAACTGATGAGAGTGGACGCTCTTTGGATATGTGGGTTTTAAATGATGTCTAAAAACAATTGTTACAACAATGAGGTTTGTCTCACTCCGACAAAGCTCTATTAATTCATTGATAAAAGTATTAGTGGAGCTTTGTTAGAGTGAGACAAACACATCTCTCTTTTCCACAGGTGAGATGACAATTATCTTAGAATATTTTTTTTCATTTTAGGATTGTCAGTTAGTGGTACACCTATTACATATACATTAATTAAATGATTCCTAAAAATAATTGTTACAACA
This sequence comes from Panax stipuleanatus, assembly GCA_020205555.1. Classification (NCBI taxonomy): domain Eukaryota; kingdom Viridiplantae; phylum Streptophyta; class Magnoliopsida; order Apiales; family Araliaceae; genus Panax; species Panax stipuleanatus. Next base: position 145,116,484 of record CM035121.1, on the reverse strand, counting down.
AATGTGTTTGTCTCACTCCGACAAAGCTCCACTAATTCATTGATAAAAGTATTATTAGAGCTTTGTCGGAGTGAGACAAAAACATTTCTCTTTTTTGCGGGTGAGATGATAATTATCTTAGAATATGTTTTTTTTTCAATTTCAGGATTGTCGGTTAATGGTACACCTATTACATGTAAATTAATTAAAAATTCAATACAACCGTTAGAACAAAGTGAATTTGTGAGATACATAGTGAAGGGAGATAAGGTTTATCAACGAGGGGGGATTATTTTGTCATGGTTGGCTAGTAGATTTTGACAACTTCCAAAATATACAAACATGGAAATGGTGGTTACCTACACCAAAGCCTATGCATTGTTCGTTATGAGGAAAACATTATTTCGTACATCAAACCGCGATGTGCTGTATGAGATATCTTTTATTACTCGAAGATGTTGAGCAAGTGTCTTCCTACGCATGGGAAGCGGCGATTTTGACATATTTATATAGAAGTTTACACAAAACCACTTGAATCGGTGTAAAGAACATCGGGGGTTATTTAACCATTCTTCAAGTATTTTATGGCACACACTAATAATTATAGTTATATTGGCATTTTATAAACTAGTTGTGATTATTTAACATGCTAATTTATCACACAGGTTTGAGCTTACGAGCGCCTCTGTATTGGTAGGCCTAATTATGCAAATGACCTCGAGCAGTAGGTTGCCCTATGCAAGAGCGTGGGCCTATCGAAGAAATAAAAAAAAGACCAATGGACAATAAAAGACTAAACCCCCATCACAATCAAATTTTTTATAGAGGCGATTTATTTGATGATGACTGTAATGATACGGTGGATGACATATGCGAGGTTTGATCATTTTTGTCATAGGAGTAGTAAGCAGCTTGGTATGGTGGGGCCTCGCGTATTCCCCTAATCTGGCTGGATGTTGTAGAATTTCAAATGCCAAATCGAATATTGACATAAGTTAGGGAATTACAAGATATTTTCGAGGTCCCGGTAAATATGATTCAACTTAGGCGAGAGCGAGAAGAGATCCGCGGAATCAATTATATTGAGGAGCGGGGAGATTATATTGTCACGTGGTATGCATGACAAGACATTCTTTTAAACTTGGTGGTGGCAACTAGACAGTCCATTACTTTGGTTGTTTATCTGAAGTTGTAACGACAGATGATTCGTATTAAAATTAGTCAACCACAACTTGACCCAGATGAGACATACACTCCATGAGGCGTATTTGATCAGTACGAAGCTATGAACGTTGTAAGTGTTAAGGTTGATAATTTTGCTTAAAACTTTACCAACATATTTTTATGATTATCTAATTATATGTACATTTTCATTATAGATTGATTCGGCTAGAGTATTCGTGCGTAATATCTTGTTAGTAGCACCCCATACACAACCCTCGAAATGTATATGAGGGTGATATGCAAGGTCGGTGCTTATTAATAAAGTAAACCGGAGAGTTTTTAAAAATCCTAATCATCATCGCGCAATTCCATATCATCATCGGCCTTGATAACAGGTTTCACATTGTCATCCTGTCTTATATTGACACATTCGGTAGAGATTTTGACCACAATTTTTTTTCTCACGATCAAACATTTCATCAACATATCTAGTGTCTTCTTTAGAACATGAAGCATTCAACACGTACAAAACCCATAAATTGTTTGCATAAATGATTGAACTAACCAATTTGTATCTTAACATAATCTATGACAGAGGTCAGAACATACGTAGGCGACACCGTTGGTTTTATTAACATCTTGAGTTCATTGCTTGTGTATCAATTCTTTGAAAAATAGAACAAAGTTCTTTGAAGTTATTAGCCTTAGAATGTTGCGGCATTTAGTACCAATATATTGAAACATTTCGCCATTACATTTCGCCATCCCGATATCTATACAATGCACAATTGTGAAAAAGCTACGACAAATTCAAGAATCATAACTTTGAACACCAATTAGCTTTTTGAATCAAGAGTTGTCATCTCATGTACCTTTTTAGAAGTTAACTAGTGCAATTTTGTCAGTTCAATTTGAAAACATCATCTTATTTCTCTTTAGTCTACTATTTCTCAATAACTTTTTAGGACTTTAAAACAAAAATTTAATCCTCGTACTACTATTTACATATTCGTCAAAAAAACTATTCATACTTTCACTCTTGGAAGTGGTAATCATTCTCGTTGCAAAGAAATTTTTTGAATTCACCCCAAAATATTCCATGTCCTCAAAGTATTGAATACTCAGATACTTAAAGACACATTCGTTAAAACCTGACTTAAAAGTCGGATGCGAAGAATAAATATAGCCAAGTTTTTCAGATTATTTTTTGCTAATGTATGTGCCACATACACAATGCATGATGTGTATTAGAAAAAAGCTCTATCAATCACATTCTACATAACACGATCTTGATCAGTGACAATGGTAATGAGATGTTTAAAATTCATTGTTTTAAGCCACTGCTCAATCAATCATACAAATGTGTGTATCCTCAGTCTCATGATATGATGATTTACATCCGTGAAAGGAGCAAATGACATAAAATATTTATTTGTTTGGTATGTGGTATCAAAAGTAACAACGTCACCAAAACTTTGATAAGCAAGTATTGAGCGATAATATACCCACATAATACATCATATACGATTATCCACGTTTGGTTTGAGACTAAAATAAAATCTACTCGGGCTCTCACGCTGCAACTTTATCAAGTAATCTATTGCATCCCGTGCATCATTAAAATCGATATTATCACGTCTAATATCTCTAACTATATTTTGCACGTTTTACATATTTTATATAAAAAAATTCAGCATCTTCTAACGTATCAAAAATTTGACTAATATAAGGAATGATATCATCAACTAAACTTTTTACATCATTATTATCATGTAACTCTTCCTCAGTACTTGAAATTAAATTAAATTTTTCTTTAGAAAATAAATCATTGAAAAAATAAATGAATCACTTGTAAAAATTAAATTATAGATTACCGATTTTTACTGATATTTGTCTCCTGGTATGCTTGCTAGTAGGTTATGCTTTCTCAATCTTATAAGCAGGTGATAAAGGAAGAAATAAAAGTGATCTAGTATGCTCATAACTTGTTATACTCTCTCAAGTTGATTGAACATTTTACGATAAAAGAGAAGAGAAAAGGGAATCAATTAAGGTGACCAGATTTGTTATTCCGACCGTCCACACTTTAGTGGGTTAAATCCTATTTTTCATCACTCTACTGGGGGTCGATTTACATATGCATCACTGAAGTGAATTTTTTTTCAGTCAACTCATTAAACTTTAATTTCTTTACAAAAATTAAAAAAACCGTTAGCTCTGTTAAATTCTTAACAGATTAATCTATATGGCATCTACATGGAGGAGAGAGAAATTTAGTAAGAGAAATAAATTAAATCAAATTGACATGTGTGCAAGACCCTCTTTATAAAAATAATGAACTTTCTTTTTTCAACAACAAAAAAAGAATATTCAATATATAACAAATAATTAAATTAATAATAAATATATTAATTAAATATACTAGTAATAAAATATATTAATGTATAATTTTTACAAATGTATTTATATAAACTTAATGAATTCATATATAAATTAATGAATTAAATTTGTTGGATATATATTGGGCAAAAATGAAAAGAGGCAATATTGGAAGAATATTTTGGTATATTAAAATCTGTTTATATTTTTATTTTATTTTTGAGTGCACTTAAAAAAATATACAAGCTAAATAAATTACTTAAAACAAACTTTTTATACAAAAAAATAAAAATAAAATTACATTTAAGTAGTAATAAAATTACATTTTTATTTTTGTATACAAAAAAAATCATCTTCTTCATGTTCATGTTCTTCATCTTTGTTCATGTTCTTCATCTTTGTTCATCCTCAGATCTCTAATGCTGCCTAATTGTTCACGCTCTATGCTGAAGACTTTGATGAGCTGTTTGGACCGTTCACCCACCGCCACCGTTCACCCACCGCCGCTGTTCACCCATCGTCGTCGTCGCCGCCACCGCGCCTATACTCTTTTCTACCTCCGACACCATCTCCTCCTCTGTCGATAACGCCAGATCTGGGTCTACTTAAATCGGATCTGTTTAGATCCAATTTGATTAACACCATCAGAGCACATGAAATCAGAAGCAACAAACCAAACCACCATGGAATCCGGCGAAAAGGAGAAAATATCAACAAACCAAAAACCAAATCTGATTATTCGTGGAGAATTCGAGTTCTGGAGAATTTAGTAGGTACAGGGAGTGCAAACCCATCAAATTCATCATTCAACTGAACCAAAACTAAAAGAAAATTTAGATCTGATAAAAGAAGAAACTAGATTTGCAAAACCCATCATTCAGACTATTATCCGATCATATGAATTAAGGAATTCAGTGAACCAAAACATATTATCCGATCCGAAGCAAGGGTTTGACAATTTCAAAGGACGAAATTAAGCGAATTCGACACATTGAGTTGCAGAATCTGTTGGGAAGAAAGAAGTTATAATTGGTTCTGGATTTAGACAATACCCTTCACATGACAGACATTGATACACTTTAACTAGAAAAAGAATATTTGAAACAATCGAATTGTTTGGAGAGCAATTTGTTGATAAGGAAGCCTTTGATTACCAAGTTGAGGCCGTTAGTTCTTGGAAGAACCCAGATCCCAGATCCGTAGCCATGAAAGGGGGTTTGTTGATTAACCCGTTGATTATTATTAGATTTGGCTGAAAGGGAGGCACGAGGGACGCGGAGGAGGGCGGCGGTGCTCTGCTCCTCGAGAGAGGCGGCGATCTCCTCGAAAATCATCTGAAACTTCATCTCCAAATCTTATTATTATTATTATTATTATTATTATTATTATTATTATTATTATTATTATTACTTTTTAACTTTTATTTTAATTAGTAATATACTAAAAATTTTAAATTTTACTTTTTAGCATATTTTTATTTTTTTAATATTTCTTTTTTTATATTCAAGCCTAGAATTAATGATTTCATAATATAAATAATAATTATATTAATTTTAAAAAAAATAATAATTTAATTTTCAAAATTTTAGTCATATTTTATAACATGTAGACATTTATATGTTATATTACTAATTTTAGTTTTATCTAAAGAGAGCTAAATTAAATTAATGAATTAAATGAGTTATTTAAATTTTAAAAATTATATATTTGTGTAATTTGAATAATTTATTTAAAATTATACCATACTAAGAAAAAAAAATTGTATGCTATAATATCAAAATTTTACCGTACCAAACAAATATTAATGATTAAAATAAATTTTTTAAAAATTATTTTTATTATACTTTTATTTTGAATGAATTATTTTATTTTATTTTGGTTAATTTAGTATTAAATTTATACAAGTTTCCATGTAGGCATGCCACAAAGACAAATGACTGACATCAACGTTTTCTCTCTCTCCACGTGGCATCTCATTTAATTTTTCCGTCAAAAGTCAAACAACTTAACAGAATTTGTAACGGTTTGTAAATAAATTGTTGTTCAGTGAGTCGAATGTAAAAAAATTCAGTTCGGTAATGCATTTGTAAACCGACCCCCAGTAGAGTGATGAAAAATGGATTTAACCCCACTTTAGTTCTACGAACATGTAAAATAATTTTTTATAGTACGCACTTTAATTCTACGGATTAGGGCTCAAACAAAAAAATGATTTAAAGCTATAAATCTTCCATTACGTCGTTTTTGCATATTTTTGTTGCAGATTTATATTATTTGGGCTGATGAGAAACATGGAAGACTAAACAAATGGAATCTAACAATGGGGTGAAGTATTTTCTTATAATATAAAGAATAAGAGAAAATATACTGCGGTATATATCCTTACAAATGTTTAGTCATACATGTTTTTCATCAACCTAGATCACATGAATCAGTAAGAACAATAATATGAAAGAAGAACTGAAAATTTTAATAGCTTTAAATCGAACTCTTCTAGTTCCAGATCGCTACTGCCAAAATGAGATGAGATCTAAAAGTCATTCTATAAATAACATAGATAGATCGTAATACTTGACCGTTTTATATAACACTAAGAGTATATAGTTTAGTTTCGTTGACTGATGGTCAACCGCAATTAAAACGGCGCCGTATAGATTATATCATCAATAGACTCAGCGTTCGCAGTTTTGTTCTGCAGACAAGACGACTAAAGATGGAGTTGTCTTCAAGGGGAGTCATACTTAGCGTCCACAGTATTATATAAACTACGGATTGACGAGGGGTATTTAGAACATTATCCAATCCACGGTATTAAATTTCAAGCACCTACATATTAAACTATGGATTGGAGATCCTCCTTACCGTTCGATCCACGGGTAGACGACTGAGATTTGTTGTAAAGATAATCTTATCCTTATAATGTTGACTATGAATCAGTCTCTAAATATATTGTTGTGTATTTGTTGTCTATTTGATCAGAACTCCAGGTGGTTCTTACAAGTTACAATGAATCATCTGAAACATTATTTAGTATAGTTTCAGTGTAGACGCAGTATGCTCACTAGCCTCTTAATCGAGGTATACGCACTACTGGGTAATTTATGGTATTATATTATTGTTTCTATTTATTTTTAAAAAATTATATTAGTCAAATTCTTTTATACAAAAATATTCATCATTTTTTGTTTATAATGGTATAAAGTTAATACTATAAAATAATATTCTAAATTTTTTCATTAAAACTCTATTATCAAATATCATGTTATTATTAGTAAACGAATACACAAGCGTTTGCAAGGCTTGCCACAAATCTTTATCAATATCATATATATTACTCTACTCATTATTATTGATTATGAAAATTAAATTAAGACATTTTAAATTTTAAATTAATACGATATTATAATACATTAATCTACACCCAAAGAAAAATTTATCTTATTGATGGAAAAAAGTATGCTTTAATTTTTGGATAAAATTTTTAAAATTAATTTTCATAATTCAAATCACGATCAACAGAAAAAATTAAACTCAATTAATTATGTTAAGTATTTTGGTTATTCTCTATATATATTATATATAGTATAGAACTATCTATGTTGGGTATAGGCCCTCACCTATCAAAGGAATCTAAGTTGAAAAATGATTTACTTGTCAAATATGTTGGTGACTAAGACAAAGAGATGTGTGCACTATTTGATTAGGAGAATAATTTTTTTTAAATTTTATCTAATTCGTAATAAGAATGAATTAGAAAAAGTACTATAAATAAAGTTATGAGTGAGTCTTATTATTACATGAGAGAAACTCGGTAACAAGAAGATGCCGAAATAATAAATTGAGAGGATTACAGTTTGTTGCTTGTGGGTATCCACCGTCATCTCCGTTCAATTGAAAGCTAGAATACTTTATTCCTTGAGGTATTTTTGGGTGGTGAAGTACTTAATTAGGTTTTTTAACCTAATTAAATATAAATTTGTACTCCCTCAATTTATTGTGTAACCTTAATTAAGTTTTAAGACATAAAACTTGGGAGGATTATTGTAAGCCCATTATTAGTGATATAGTAGAGATTTGGAACTCGACGTGTGGTTTTTCTCTTTAATGGGTTTCCATATTAAATATTGTATCTTGCTGGTGGATTGCTATTTGTTATTTTTGTTCTTATTATTAGGTTTGTTAATTTCTTGTTTAATTGCACAAAAAGGAAAAAGTAATTCTTGTGAATGAGATTATTTTAGGTGTACTTTTCCCAACAGTGGTATCAGAGCTTGGTTATTTTTGTGATTTTCTTGTGCGAATTAAATAGATGATTGGACAGCAGGTTGCATGATTAAACTCAAGGGTAAAAATTATGTAATTTCGAAGCCAAGAATGGAGGATTTACTTTACTAAAAGGATTTGTATGAGCCACTTGAGAATAAAGCAGTCAAGCCCACAAACAAGAATGACACGCAGTGAAACAAGATGAACATGAAGACTGTTGGCCAGATTAGATCGTGGATTGATCAAAGTATGTTTCATCATATTGCCACGAAAATTAAAGTCTATGCTTTCTAGAAGAAATTGGAGTCCATGTACGAAAGGAAGACGACACATAATAAAGTTTTCTTGATTTAGAAGCTTGTGAATTCTAATTTCAAGGATGAGAACTCCATTGCAGAACACTTTAGTGATTTTCAAACTTTGATAAATCAGTTAAGTACGATAAAGATGATCATTGAAGATAAGATGCATATTTTGTTGTTATTGAGCTCTTTGCCTGATAGTTGGGAGACGCTGGTTGTGTCGTCGAGTAAGTTCGCTCTTAATGACACGTCAACTATAGATAAAGTCAATGAAAGTTTGTTTAATGAATAATAAATGCGAAGAGATATTGTAGTGACTAGTGATGAGTCACAAGTTTTTGTTGCACAGAGTAGGGATAGAAAGAAAGAGGGAGGAGCTCTCTTGATGACGAGAAATCCAATGAAAGGTCCAGAGAGAGAAAAAGATAATTTGTTTTCACTGCTAGAAATCAGGTTATATAAGGCGAGAATGCAGAACTTTAAAGAAGAAACAGCTTAAGGAAAAAGATGAGAATAATGACTCGATTATGTATTTATCCAACGCAGATGTAACCATTGTTTGTGATGGTAAAACCAAGTGCCATGTTAATCATTGGGTAATTGATTCGGGTGCTTCGTTTCATTATACTTCGCGTGCTAAGATCCTCACATCCTATACAAGTGGTGATTTTGGCTATGTACAGATGGGAAACGATAGTGCATCCAAGATAGTTGGCCTTCAAGATATTTGTTTGGAGACTAACAGTGGTTGCAAGTTGATACTTAGAGAAGTCAGACATGTTTCGGATATCCGCCTTAATTTGATCTCTAATGGTAAACTTGATGAGAATGGTTATAATCGTTCCTTTGGTGAAAGTCAGTGAAAGCTCACTAAAGGGTCTTTAGTGATAACTAGATGTAAGAATATAGACACTCTTTACACGATGTGGGCGTATGTAAGATGTGTTGAAGATGGGGGGAGTTAGGCGGGTCATGCAAGATGAGAGAAAAGCCTTGCATGAGAACCACAAGAAGAAAACTCTTCTCATTAAATGGGTACCAAAAGTGAAGAATGAAAGAAATAGCTCGCAGTCAGGGTATAACGCAGTTGTGAATGAATTTGGCCTGAAAAAAACTGTCAAGTTTGAGTTAGATCCTCCTATCGAGAAGAACCATGTTGATGAGACAAAGTCGAATAAGATGAAAATTAAAAAATTTAAGAAGCTTGAGTTGAGCCAATACTTCATTGGAATTAACTCCGAGTGAGGAGTTGTGGTAGATGATCCCTCCTCTCATGGGTTCGGAGGGAAAGATTATTGGGTATGAGTCCTCACCCATGAAAGAAATCCAAATTAAAAAAATATTTACTTATTAGATTGGTTGGTGACTAAAACAAGGAGACGTGATCCCTAATTTGATTAGGAGAATAAATTATTTCTAATTCATAATAGAATAGATTGTGAATAGTACTATAAATAAAGCTATGAGTGAGTCTTATTATTATATGAGAGAAGCTCGGTAGCAAGAACGTACCGAAAAAATAAATTGAGAGGATTACAGTTTGGGTATCCGCCGCCATCTTCGTTTAATTGAAAGGGTGAAGTTTTTATTGCTTGAGGTGTTTTTGGGTGGTAAAATTAATTAGGTTTCTCAATCTAATTAAAGATAAATTTGTACTCTCTCAATTTATTATGTAACCTCAAGTTTTAGGGTATGAAACTTGAAAGGATTATTGTAAGCTCATTATTAGTGATATAGTGGAGATTCAGAGTTCGACATGTAGCTTTTTCCTTTAAGTGTTTTTCACGTTAAATATTGTGTTTTACTTGTGAATGATTATTTATTATTTTCATTCTCATTATTGAATTTGTTAATTTTCTATTTAATTACATAAAGAGGGAAAAATAATTTCTGGGATTAAGATTATTTTAGGTATTTTCCCCAATACTAAATATTTCGAAATATACTAATACTAATATACATACATACTCCATAATTTGATGGAATATAGTTCGTGTGGCGATCCCAAGCTAGCGTAATTTGGCTAAATTTGTGCACCGCGCATCTCCATCTTTAAGGATGAGCTCCTGCATATATGTTTGTTTTGGCATGCATATATATCCAGGTGTCGACCTCTGATGAACAATATGTTGACAGTTATATACTTCATTGAATTGGGTCACGCTTTCCTCGACTCTTATGTGATTAATCACTTTATGATTCAAAGGTTCACGAGTAAATTAAATAAATACTATCACGTCACACTATGTTTGCACCCTATTTTTATTTATTAATTACTCTCAAACAATAAATAAATTAGCTCTACTCATGAAGTTATATTTTATTACATGGGTGTAACCAACGATATGATATTAGTGGCAGGATGAGAGCTTCACATTTATTCTTAATCGATGAAAATTTCACATCTATCATTAATCGAAATTAAAGTCTACCAAAAGTCATGCATGCATGTCATAATAGAGATAATTGAATTTAAGAGTGAAAAATGTGATTTATCGGTTCTGACAATTATGAAGCTCAATTTCAAATCTGATAGAGAAGAGGAGATTGAAAGGAAAGTAGACTAATTACCAAAGGAGCTAGATCAACAACAGGAAAATCTTGCTACACGACAATGTACATTACCAGAACAGCAGGAAATAAAAAAGAGACTAATTTTCAAAACCTTGTATATCAAAAATGTTTCAGAAAAGTACAAGCATTGCACCACAATACAGAATTCCCAGTTCAATTATATATTTTACATACCAATCTTTAGTTACAAAATACATATGATGTATAACTCAGGGTCAGGGAACCCATCTATGAGACCTAGTATTGCCTCTCCAATGTGAAACAAAAAAAAATATATGAATAATAAGAGTGACATATAAGAGAACCACAGACAAAACAGATTTTAATAAAGAGAATCGATTGGATTTACTGGGGGGTGGGGGGGGGGGGGGGGGACGTAACATTTCTGTGTTTTGATGATACATGTTAAGAGAGATTCACAACTTACAACAACGAAAGAGAGTCAGATTAAGCTGCCTCCGCGGACAAAATCTCAAGCTCAGCCCACCAGAGGGGAGAGAGTCTCGGAGTCGCTGCATCAGGTGATACATCAATCACTTGTCTCAGCTTGCTAATAATTTCCTTCACAGTTGGTCTCTTCCTTGCATCCTCTTGAATGCATTCTTGGATTACCTCAAATATAATGCCAAGCTCTTCTTGTTTGAAGGACTTTAAGGTTGGATCAATCATATCGCTCATGCTATGCTTGTCATTCAGGTATTTGGATGCCTGAAAATTTTTAATGCACTCTTTAAAACCAACCTCATTATATACAACTCTAAACACAGTAGTGAGAGTAAATGTATTAGTAGTAGCTTGGAATTACCCAGTTTTCGATATGCCCTTGCACTTCTGAATATGGGAGCTTCCCAGATATGACCTCGAGTAATAAAATTCCAAAACTGTAAACATTTGTTTCAGCATCAGCAAGTGGTGGCAGTACAGAATGCTCCGATTCATTTTCCACTGTCACCCTTGATTTTTGTGAAAGTTCTTTCCAGAAACTAATCTCACCAATCTGAGAAACCAAAACGAAACAATAAGAAATTTAATTTCTAATAATAAATTTTTTGCCTGTGAGTGCATGCAGCTACATGTTCATGTTCTGAGTGCATGCATATTATGTGATATGCATATGCATATGAAGCCTACAAAAATATAAGATGTAGAGAAAGCAGCATACTTTTGCAGCGTAATCATCAGTCATAAATATAGCATTTGATTTCAGGTTGGTGTGTGGCACTGGTGGATTCAGGTCATGCATGTACTGGAGACAGTAAGCTGTTCCCATTATAATCCTCATCCTTGCATTCCAGTCAAGGTGTTCAAGTTCTTTTACTGAAAACATAAAACAATAGCATTAGTTCTTATCTCAATAAATTTCCTGAACCATCAACTGATATGGTGCATATGAACCTAGACTTACCGTGCAGATGCTCAAAAAGGGACCCGTTAGGAGCATACTCGAACACCATCATCCTAACGAAAGGTTCATCCTCCTCACAGTACCCAATAAGATTAACAAAATTCTTGTGGTTCACTCGTGAGAGTGCATCAATCTATAGAAAGGCCAAAAGGATCAAGAGTCGTACAATTTTTTCTTTCCGAGGAAATGGAACAGATAATCGACACACTATAGGTACACTACAACCCAAAGTTCATTCCGGAAAATCTTTAGGTGCCAACCAAAACAACTAACCTTCTTTCGATAGGCCAATTCCGAACGCTTTGACCATTGTTTAAGAGAACTAATTGACGTTGAGACAACAGCAATTTCAACTCCACTAGATAATGTTCCTTTATACACAGTGCAGCTTTCATGAGTTTCAATTATGTTGCTGAAATCCTCACAGGCCGTTTCCAGCTCAGTCCGATTCAGCTTTGGGACGCCTGCATTTCTCAAAAGTTTATTGAAGTTTCCACTTTTCATTTCCAACATGATAGTATGGATAAGCAGCCAGTCCAATAAAAGTAATAATAATAGCAAATTAAAGGCTGGTCAGCTAACAAGGAGGAAAGTCAATTCAACTTTAACTAATAATGACTCAGTCGGTTGATTTCTTAAGAGACTGCCTACACACAACTAAATGGATCCACAGTGTGCTGATTAAAAGTAGTAAGTAATACATCCCAAGAGAATGCTGACACTGTCAAAATAGGACTCTCTCAATCACAGAAGTAACTGTATCACATCAACTTTAGTTACCAAACTTGATACTATCTAAAAAATTATACAAGTTTCTGACCAAGAGTACCATTTTCTATATTTGAACATAGCATTGAGAAATATTTTGAAGAAAAATCAAGGAGGAGATTAAGCTAGAAAATCTACCTAATTGAGCATTGTACCAGGAGAATATGGAAAAATATCAAGTAATCAAGAGAAGCTAAAACAGCAAAGAGAAAAAAAATTGGAATGTGGATAGATTTTTATTATTATTGTTATTATTCAAGATTTCCTGTTAAGATTGCTTCTATATGTGGCAGTTTTCTCTCTTTTCCATAGTAATGTCTGTTCTCTTCTCTATGAATCCAATTCTATTGGCAATCATTGATGTCTCAATAAATATTCATGTCTTTATGGCATCAGAATGGCCAATTGGGAAAGGGATTTATATTAAGACCGGTTATGCTTTGAGGTGGTATGTTGCCACTAATCAAGTCTTTCTTTCAGAGGATTTTATTTATTTTCCTGTTCTAGGTCAAGGACAATAAAATTAACTTGGATAAAGAAAAAACAAAGCAGGACTTGAAGAGTGGTGAATCTTTCACTTATTTTAAAATCTAAAAGACTAGTTTCAAATCTCATGCATGACACAGCTCTATGCATGTTTGCTGACGTATGCAAGCAAATATTAGTTATCCTTCAAACAATGCTCGATGAATTGGAACCATAACCATTAGCATCTATAAACTTAATGTTTGGGAATCGTTTTGCTACAGCTTAAGGGCTGCATAAATCTTTAAGAAAAGACAATTGACATTTCAACTAGGGATACCATTATATCACTCCATGGTTTAACTATGACAGGTAGAATATTTGTACAGGTTAGGTGTGAAAACATTACCTGTTATAAATGCTTTCTGCAACTGTCCACTCAATCCTGTCCTCCAAGGACCTATGGTGGTTACTGCTCGGGTACGGTAAACAAAGAATAATGCTGCAGCAACAAATGCTACAAAAACAGCACTTGAGATTTCAACTATATATTTCCACGTATTTCCAGAATGTCCACCAGCTTTCTCAGATTGCCCAACATGATTTGATGTGTTTTGATCAGTCTTATGAGATGGAGGTGAGAGCACAGGAGGAGATTGCTTTATCTTTTCCCTTCGTACAGCAGGGAATGACCCACTACTTCTGCTACTAGGAAGAGAAATGATGTTGTCAGCAGAAAATGCAATGGCTGGGACAGCAGCAAGATTACTGGATTGTTCAACTAATCTGCGACGAACAACTTTAACTAGGTTCTGTATATGCGGCTCAAAAGAACCTGCTGAATGTGTAAACTAATGTCAGTAAACTCAGAATCATAAATTTTTGACTCATTCTGAATAAATTGTTCCTACTTACTTGGTAGATTGTCACAGCAATCATCCGCATTATCGTAAGAGGAGCCTTCAGATTTGGACCTTGAAACATAATCATGGAGTTTACACAAAGAAAATACATTGATTGAACATTATGGAAAATGACCAGGGTAAAATTAGGTGCACAGAATTGGAGAGAGGGTGAATTTACTTTACGGATAAGTACTCCCTTTGTTTTCATAATAGTCTTCTTTGTTTTTTGCACTAATATATATTAAAAATTCCCATGTTGATGAAAAGTATTAGTAGTGAAAATTAAATTACTCTTACTTATTCCCTTTGTATCATAAAGAAAAAAAACAAAAAAAAACAATTATTTAAAAACAAAGGGATCTAAATGGAAGAAAAGTATGAATCACCCTTAAAGTGAAAAAGTAAAAAAAAAATCACCCTCTGTCCAAAAAAAAAACCATTCTGGATCCTTACAACTGCAACATATTGAGATAACGAATCAGTGTCCCTCTGATCGGTATGACGAACGATTCTACTTTCGTCAGTGATTTTAAACCACCATGGGAGATGCTGTCCATAACATGCATAAATGATGAGAAAAGGAGACAATTCAGATAAACTGAGTTGCTCAGAAGAAGACTTGATACATATATTAAATATATGCACATTGTATTTGCAGTTAACCACAAATTAATTTGCACTGTGTAGTCACGCACACTGAAGGAACTAAGAAAATATCATATTGTACCATATTTTCATATATAGTAACAAAATATGATTTGTAGTAAAATAGACACAGATGTGCAAATCAGTTACATGCTAGGAAATAAATCAAACTATACTAAGAAATCGGATTTAATAGGGATAGCCAGCCAAGCAGGATGTGAGTAGCAACCAGAAGAATAAAACATTCCTTCACTGAATATAGTAAAACCAAGCATGTTGTTTGAGTTAGTTAGTTTAGTATCACATATATTATATATTATATACATGTAATGTATATATAAATAAATATGTATATAAACACAAAAACACACATATACACACACATATTATTATGTGCCATGTCTGGTAATTTAGACAAATCAACATGCAGAGCAGCTATCTTTTTTGTGAGGATGGTGTTCATGCAATGCGGGTTAAAATCGTAGGAAATCAGCAGGACATTCAGAATAAGTTCCAAGATAAAATATCTTACCAGTGTCCTATCTTTCTATTTACACAACCAAATCCAGTGTCAGCATTCGAGACAAGGTTTCCATCAAATTGTGTTTCAGAGAGGAAAATGACCTTCCCATGTTGCAAAGAAGTGGTGTCTTCAAAGTTATTATTGTAAAGCAACCTGGTGTAAATTATGAATTTAGTTCAGGTATATGGAACTTAAAGTCCCTAGCTTTGAACAAATGATTGCATCAGATAATGGATTTACAAGCGCTTTAGCGAATGCATCCCTCCTATTTCTGGCGGAATAGGTCCGTTCAAACTATTATTCCTCAAGTCCAATACCTCCAGCATTGCAAGCCCACCAAACTCTTTAGGGATAGCACCAGAAAACTGGTTCTGAGAGAGTATACTGACAAATGAAAATACAAATGGAGGACAAGAGATCAAGAAAATTCTACAGGATTCAAAATTGAAAAAATCAAGGGATTCTATGCTTATATCCTCCAGCAGGGCATCATAATCACGTCTATCACTTATGGAGGATTCATATTAAAATGATAAACAATCAGATAAAGATGCATTAGTTCATAAAACATATTCAGAAAACTTATGAGTTTTTACGGATCAAGTATTATACTAGTACAAGTAGAACTAGTTCAGAAGGGAAAGTAACAATAGGCGGTTATAAGAGTAACTGAATCTGCAAAGAACTTCATTATGACAATCTATTAGCTTCAGTAGGATGAATAATGCATTGATGATTGACATTTACAATAGAACTGATGATTCATTAAATATAAAGATTAACTAGTTAATACGAAGAGGCTAAATTGAATATGCCCTCAACCACATAAAAAGGTTTTTACAACATAATGATGATCTAAGACACTCATAAATTAATTTTTGTCTCAATTACGTGTCATTTGTTTGAATAACTGGTTCCATTTTACATCAATTATATATATATTCCTATTTAAACCAACAGAATATAATGTGATTTATGATTTTTTTTAGAGGCAATGCTAAGCAATCAGGTTAATACTTACAGAATTTTTAGGTGAGTGAGTTTTCCAAGATCTGGTGCCAATACTCCTTCCAAAGAAAGCCCATTAAGATCCCTTCACATAAAAGAAAAAGAATATGAATACTCCAAAGTGCAAAGCATATAGACATTCTTCTATCAAAACTAAGAAACATAAACCTGCTCTAATTCTGCATACTAAATTTTCAAGACTAAACCATTTGATATTAGTACAGTATGGATTATCACCTAAGGAAAAGAAAAGTAACAAACATATCGGTGTACTATTAGTTCAACACATATACTCTGTCAACTGAAGGAAGTAGACATTAATTTTTCTTTCGTTTTTTACGTATATCTGACTGTAATGTTTTGTAAGAAATATATCTGCGACTTACAGCATTTGCACTTTACTGTCGACACAATGAACACCTGACCACATGCATGGGTTGCAGTCATTAGGCTTCCAATCCGAGAAAACACCATATGGATCCAATTCCACAGCGGCACGAAACTCCAATAGCGCCAATCCTGCATTTCCAATTCAAACCATATCAATAAAGATCAGCAAACAAATTCATATTTGGGAAATTAGCATTATTGTTCACCAAAGAGTACCTTCAGAATTCAGCGAGCAATGCCCTTGAATTCCCAATACAAGACTCAAAAGTGCAAAACACGATAATTGGATTCCACAAGCGTTCCATCTATCCCCCATTGCTCACAAAACAATGTCACAGTGGTGGAGGCAGTGATAATATCTGCCAACAGCCAGGATTCTATACAAGCTGCTGTAGAAAATCGCCAGCTTTCTTATACTAACCTCGGACCGTGATGATAATTATACAGCAACAACAACAACAACAATTTGTACAAATTACAGAACACCAACGAATGTGCACGGAAAAAATACACTACCAGGCACAAACTACATTACAAAAGAACAAAAATTCAATAGCCCTCTTGAACATAATGACCAAATTGGGGTCCCTCATTTCTATTTCACAATTTTAGGTCACAAGTCCCCTGTTTTCACCATCAACTATTGCATTACCTGGTGCAGAAATATATATCACAAAATCAACAATAATAATGTGGCCGATTGGTGCAAGTATATTTCACAAAAGCCACAATACAAAAGAATCAAAATGATAAGGAATACCCGCCAAAGCAAGCAATGTAGCAAAAAGCAAAAAAGGTATGAAATGTATAGAGAACTTACCAGAAAGGAGGGGCAAAAAGGGCAGTCAAAGAAACAATAATCCTGTTGTTGTTGCTGTAAATAAATGTAAATTCCCTAAGGGTAAATATGATATACTTCCTGGAAATAATTAAGGGTTTTGAAGAAAAATGAAAGATTTTGGGTGGAGATGATGAAAAAATGATGATGATTGGAAAGATTATTTAGACTTGAACAGGCAGCTAAGATTTTTTTTTAATAAATTAATATCAAATTTAAAATAAAAATGTATTAATTTCTTGACTGCCCTTTTCAGGATGATCTCAGAGGAGGAACCTCTCTTCGACCATCTTTTCTGAAAGGGGAGGAACAAGCTTTATCTTTCTCTCTCTAGAAATTGTATTTGCTTTCTCTCTCCTAGACCTCACCAAAATGTCACCACCCCCACAAACTCTCTTTTGTTTTTCGTCTTTTCTTATTTTTGCCATTGGATGTTCCACCATTTTTTTCTTTTTAAAATTTTCCTAGAATTTGGCTTTGGATTTAGTGGTCCCACGCTACGTAACATCGGCGGCAGTTTATACCGGTTTATGGTTCCCGCCGTCGATTAAAGTTCCCGCCGGTTTTCAAGTGGTGATTAGGTGTGGGACACCCGAAGTAATCGGACGTGGATTTAAAGTTCGTTGACCGGGCCCACTATCTCCCTTCAAATGCGTGCCTGCCTCTTAGCCTCCTCCACCTTATTAACAAAAAGTTTAAACAGACAGAAATATTGGACATAAATATTAGACAAGAGTGTATTGAATTTTTATTTATTTATGTTTTGACCCCAATAGAGGTAAAAATATAAATAGATAAAAATTTAATACACCTCCTGTCCAATATTTTTGTCTCATCTTTCTGTCTGTGTAGAAGAACTCCCTTATTAAATGATAATTGAACATAAAAATTAAATATAAATACTTTATAATTTTATTTATTTATATTTTTACGTCTTATTATAGGTCAAAATACAAATAATTGAAATTATAAAACACTCATATCTAATTATCATGTCCGTATAGAATTTTTCCCTTATTAAAAGTTAATATCAAATGATTTTTTATTTTCTTTTTTCGGCTTCCTTATAATTTCTCTATTATTTGATTGGTTTATTAAAAAATAAAAATTTAAAGACCAAGCCACTACAGCTTTTAACTGTTGGTATATTAAAAAAATAACTAATTTTTTATATTTTTATCTGACAAAGTGGACCCACTTTAGTAAGTTAAGTTGACCATTATTAAAATAGAAGTTGCTACTAGTTGTTGTTTGGGCCGCAACAACATGTAGCGGCTGGGTATATTTTATTTTCAATCTCAGCCTTCCATTTAATTGATCTACAGCTGACAACTTGGTTGTTGGATAGTGATTTGGGCACCAGTTGCCATGAATTGATTCTCATATATATATTGCTAAATTTGTTTGTATATTGAAAAGCAAAACTTTGGATATTAATGAAGATTATAGTCCTCTTCTTTTGAGAGGGCTAAATCACCTAGAAAATCTTAGGAAAACAAATTACCTAACCTAAATACATTATTCTCACAAGGTATTTGGAACAACAAAAACACAAACTAAATTAGTGAATTAGTGAATTATTTTTACATGTATATTTAATATTTCTACATGAGGGAAGAAATCATATAAAAATACTCCCTCCGTCCCAAAATAAGTGCTTAGTTTTGACTTTTTAAAGTCAAATTGACTATTTTTTAAAGTTATTTTTTGTACCATTTTTACATAATATAGGTGAAGAGGTTATAACAAAAAAAAATATATATACAATTTATTACTAATACCAATTTTTATAATATTAAAAATATATTTATACATGCTTAATTATTAATTTTAAAAATAGTCAATTTGACTAAAAAAAGTCAAAATTAAGCAGTTATTTTGGGACGGAGGGAGTATATCATTTCTTTCCATTCACACTAATGTACAAACTACAAAGTCAATATAGCGACCAAGTAGTTGGCCATAACCACCTGAACTTTAGACCAGAGTATACTTTCGATATCATATATCCTAACAATCAACATATATAAATAATTATGTCCAAGTCAAAACGTTATACGGTAATTTTAACTTTCGGAGCCATTCAGCCATATAACTTGGCAGTCACACAAGGATCTTCATATATATAAATGTGTTTACATAATAAAATATATCTTCAACATCCCCTTGAATGTACTTTTATCGAAATCTAAACTTGGGTTCATAAATAAAATGGCTGTTTTATGTTGGCCACAGACTCAAGTGCTTAACTATCAAGTTTGTGCATCTTATATGGCATTTGTAAGCATTTAATTATATATTTTTTGAAAAGACTTTATTTTGTTACCAAAATTTTAGAAGACAAAATAGAATCATTTTTGCAATTATTATTATTATTTTGTAAAATAAGATAGTGATTTTCATTAGAGGACGACGAAGGGAATAATTAGTTAAAGTTTTAGGCAAGATTAGTCAATTTCTTGTTGTTTTACCTGCATGTCATGGAAGTAAATTCACAATTTAGGAAAAGGCACCATGCAACCTGTTTTCTAGCTTCATATTTAATTAGTTATTAATTAATTAATCCTAAAAGAAGCTTAACAAACACTTTTTACAGTTTCATAAAAAATGAAAAGGTACGTATACAACAAAGGCCAACGTTTACAAGTTAAAAGACAAAATTATCTTCATATATAATAAGATGAATCATGGACATCTACTCTTCACGAATACTTTTCGACTAAACTTAATTAATTTCCACAATGTCATTTATTAATTAATTATATATCACACTAACTACTTGAGCTATGTTTGGCGCTGCAGCACAAACCTCTCGTGTTATTAAACTGGAAAAGTCCCTTCATGGCCTTAAGAAAGCAGACTTGCAGTAAATTCATATACGTTCCAAAGGAAATTCACATGAAATTAGTCACTAGGTTGCGGACTAGGTATTCATTTAATATATACCTGCTGGATCTTTAATTTTCAAAGATTATTTTGATAGTGATTTGGCTGTGTTTTAAATTAAATAAGCTTAGTATGTTAGCACTAATTATCAGTTATTTTCATGTAATCAGTTGAGTTAATCAAATCTAGTAAGATAATTATTTCTCGATAGTTTCTTCTCTAAATATCTTGCCATAGAAAAGTCAATATAAACTTTAAAACTCAAGTAAAAGAGAGAAAATAATGTTAACTTTAAATTATTGTAATATATTCTTCAAAAGTTCATCATGTTACATAATAATTAAGAATTATAAGCCTAAAGGTCATTATGAGTTCAATAACTTCGTTTCATGATTTCTTCTTCAAATAATTAATAATAAACTTTATTTAACTCGCACATATACTTATAAATAGAATAACACATAAGACAAAAATGTGTCAGCATAATTAAACTTTCTACTTATGCATATTTGAACAACATAACTGGAGTCCTATCATTATTTCACTCAAATTAGAAATAAATAAATAAATAAAATAAAGAAAGAAAGAAGCTATAATTAAGCCAAACAAAGGAATTGGCCCAATAAGATAGCCCACCTTCATATATATAGGACTGATGACTTTATAGGGCCAATACATATCAAAAAGTAAAGGACGGATAAGATTATGATTAATCGATAGAACTAAACAATATACAAGTGGCTAGCTGTCACAGATTTTATACAGAAACAAGCAAAAAAACTACTTAATGTTACACTAAAAATAAGTTTCGTCTAAAATACTCCACAGTGCTATATATGTTTGCAGTCTTTGTCTCGCATGACTACTAATATATAGGCTAGAAGGATGATCAAGATGCAGTGATCTATGCACCATTCACTGCATGATTAATCAGCTGGGTTGTGATCATGTAGCATGTTCTTCTTTAATGCATGTATAGTGCATGGTGCATAGGCATTAAAGTTTAAGGATATAATGGAAAAGAAAACTACAGAGAAAATGAAGAAGAAAAAGAAAAGCTGCAACAACATATAATGGTGGAACCTTTTATTTATCTTTTTTTTTTGTTGGTTACTGCACCTTTCCTTATATTTTGTTAAAGAGAATTGTTATTTAGAAAAGGGAAATTTGATATTTCCACAAGATTTTACTTACATGGATATGAGTCGCATTTATTATTCATGTGATGAAAGTCTTGTGAAACTATCAAATTCCCTCAAGCGAAAATATTAATTTCCAAAATAAAATAAAATGCTAGTTGATGAAAGTACTATTATTTAGGGTTACAACCTGAATTAAAAGATATATCAACAAATATGTGATAAAAGTGGATTGTGACTAACATGGAAGACCAGAAGTCTATGCGATAAAATAAAATAAATTAGGGCGGGGTCATTTTTAACATGGAAGACCAGAAGTCTATGCGATAAAATAAAATATATTTATTGAACTCCAGTGTTAAACTAATTGCCTTGAAAATTTTATATGTTGTAGAGGGCTAGGTGTAAATATCCTAAACTAAATCTCATGTTTGAAAGACAATAGAGAATATTTGAACCCAAGACCCCCATGTTAAGTAATCAACTAATCCAAAACTTAAGCTAATGTGATTTTTGTATAATTGGAGTCCAAGTTATAGAAAATTTAACGTAATGTCTAATATAATAAACCTAAATCCTTTTTCTTTGCTGAAAAACCTTTAATTACTTAGCTAAATCCATAAGAGATGGAATGAGAAAGTTATGGGTTGTGATATATATAGTGTTCTATAACAGTAGGCCATACTAAATTTAACAAGTTTATCTGTATCATATGTGAATCAAAATCAGAAAACTATATCTTTATAGCATCTTAATAAAATTAAATTACCTTATCTTAATCATACATTCATGAAATTTAACTAGTACTCCTATATCTTTTTCCATATCTTGATGAAATTAATTACACAATTTCATCACATTGCAATGAAGTTAAACATGATTTGGGTTTACAAGGTCCAGCGCTTAATCTCATGTGATCCCTAATTCAGTTGAGTCCGAGCTTCAAAATCAGGTTAATAGTCTAAGTACGGCAAGAACTCAGAGTAGTTGATTCATGTTTACATATAACTGAAATTAGAACATGCACCGATGATATACTGTATCCGTACCACAAAAAGAGTTTCACTTACAAATTTACAAAAATTGAGGATATATTTTTCTTTCATGCATATTCTTAAAAATAATAAGTTGCTAATTTAATAGTATGATATGCTAATAAAATTAATATGACAAAATTTGATAACTTTGTCTCGCGTTCTACTACTATTACAAAAAATACTTTTTTTTCAAGAACAAAATATTGATAATTGGGACTTTTTTATAGAAAGGAGGGAGTATTTAATGACCGAATGAACAAATTTATTAAGTATAATATGTAGATAACTTGAAAAGAAAACTATTTCTTTGTCATCTTTTCTTTTGTTTCTAGGCTTCTAGCTAGTTTAATTATGACAATAAGGTCAGGCCGGAAAGCCTTGACTAGTATGATATTCCATGTTCAAATGCAGCGGCCAACAAAATGGAATTAATACAGTCGCTTGTTGAAATGCGACTTCAAAGACTTTGGATTATTTAATAGTCATATTGATTGTAAAATAATGCAGTATAATTTTTAAATTAGGGTGCTAAACAATTATAATACTTTAGCCCTACCGCAGATAATTCCAAAGGGAAATATGTCCCATAAAGTATAGTTTAATATGAAGAATAATAGTATTATCATCACACATAATCTCTTAAATTCTCAATTTATCTTCCCATGCATGCATTATTTTAAGCACTATACGTACTTATTTTAGGTTGGACGTCCTTGTCCATGTAAATTTAAAAAGAAGGAACAAAGTACCTAGTCTGTAAATATAAGATTCTTATAGGAGCTTAATAATATAGTGAATTAAACAATTAAGGTCAAATCTTGAGTCCAGAAAAAATCTCGGTTTAAATCTCAAGTCCGAATCGAATTAAATTTATCCAAATAAGGTTTTAAACCACTGACCTAATAGTATTTTCTTGGTTCATCTTAGCCCACCGCGAGCTCACCCAAAAGGCCATGACTGAAAGTACTATTAGTAGTTACTGACTGAGATGTTACAAACTCCCCCACTAAAATTTATGACGTCCTAGAATCGATCACACACACGGTCCACAAGTCTTTGCCTCTTTAGCTATTGTGAGATAATATCGATTGGTTTCGTGGACCTTCGAAATAACCGGATTAAATCCCAACGGTCCACAAGTCTTTGCCTCTTTAGCTATTGTGAGATAATATCGATTGGTTTCGTGGACCTTCGAAATAACCGGATTAAATCCCAATTAAGTCCAGAAGACCAGAACAAATCACGGGTCAAATCTCAAGTCCGAATCAAATCAAATCCATCCAAATAAGGCCTTAAACCACTGGCCAAATAGTATCTTCTTAAATCATCTTAGCCCGCCACAAGTTCACCCAAAAGGTCATGACTTGAAGGTACTATTGGTAGTTACTTAATTTCTTATATACAAACAAATTTTTTCTATATCTTTCGATGTGGGACTGGGGTGTTATAAACTCTCCCACTTAAATTTTTGATATCCCAGTCAGAATCGATTGCACACACGGTCCACAGATCTTTGCCTCAAAATCTATCAAAATAAGGTTTTAACCACTGATCTAATAGTATCTTCTTGGGTCATCTTACTTAGTCAACCACAAATTCACCCAAAAGGTCATGACTTAAGATACTATTGATAATTACTTAATTTTTTATATACGAATAAATTTTTCCCATATTTTTTGATATAGAAGTAGAGTGTTCCAGTGAATGTCTACCATCCACACACGACAAGAAATAAATCGTAACTTTTTAGTTACGTAGCGCTTGGAGACTTTGCTCATATTATTAAGCCCTAATGAAACTTTTTTTAATTATATGAATTTCTGCCTTCTCTCCAAATACTAATATTCTTAATGCCACGTATGCAATAAGTTCTTGGTGGCTTTTAGCTTAATTTAGTATTTAAAGTGATTAATTTTCTCTCTTCTTGATTAAGAAAATAATGAAGAGATCTAGAGAACTTTGTCATTTGGAGGCAATTCAATTTAAATTATCTAAAGTAGTATAAGTGGCACATATATGTGTGGGCATACTCTCTATTTTTAGGAGTAGTTAGAGGAAAATAGTAGTATGTATGTATGTAGAACTTTAACAACAAATTTAATTGGTCTAATTACGTTATTAAATAAGTAAATAAGACTAGTAACAGTTCATAGTACAATATCATCTGCAAATTAATGTAACATTAACAATGAAAAAATAACATTAATCACTAATCTCACGCAAATAAGGAAATAACAAACTCACACAATTAAAGATTAGAAATAGGTCACTTGAAGCTACTCGGTTATTATTTTCTGTAAATTTTTTTGGCATATTAAGACTTGCTTGTTTTGTTGTTAGTTTTAGTAATTTTTTGGGTCATGATATGTTGTGGTATTTAGATTTTTTGGGCAAAATTTTCAACTCATGAGTGAACTCATTATTATTCAAATAATGCTAATATCACATAATTTTGGATCACATAATGCTCACATACACACATGCATATTGTGAGCCTTGCGTGACATGCAGGGCCCGCAAATATGTATGTGTGTGTATGTGAGTTTTATGTGACTTAAATTATGTAATAGTAGCATTACTCCTTATTATTCAACCAAGTTGAATGTACATGGTATTGGATTATCAAAAAGGCTAGGAAAAGGACGCTAGTAATTCAGGGAAGACAATTCTTACTTCTACCGACCCACCATTATAATCCCAATCTAACTGTGCATATTTTTTCTTTGCTCAATATCTAAGTGTGCATAGTTTGTTGAATATAGACTTCCACTATGACACTATCCGAATATATATATATATATATATATATAACCCCTGAAGTTTAGGGTATCTTAGACTTTAACCCTTTAAACATTTTTCAGATATATGTGGACATTGAAGTACTTAAGTTTTTCAGTCACAATGTTCATTTTGATTTTATTTATTTCAAAATTAGATATATAATTTAACTTTTAAAGTCAACGGCATATTAAACTTTAAAATTAATATTACTCATAAAAATTTAAATTGAAATAAATTTTGTAAGTAATAATTTTTGTTTTATTCTATACAATTATAATTATTGTATCAATTAAAATTAAATAAATTCACATCAACTTGAAGTTTAATATCACGTTGTCTAATCTTAAAAGTCAAATTGTATGTTTAATTTTGGAAGACAGAGAGAGAGAGTATAAAATAATATGTTCCATGCAAACTTGTCAATTAAAAAGGCCACGCCACAGTGGATAATATTCATAAAACTAAATTACCTTACAGAATTACCTAATATTAAAGAAGTTATAGAAGATTAAGATTTATCTGGTGATTAATCCTTGGACAAGAAAACGATATTTCAAAACTATGGAAACGTAACATGTTATATTGTTGGGACTTGGTTTTTCCATTTTGTCGACCAATATTGCTGACAGAATGAAATGAAAATTGTGTTTCCTAATAATTAGTATAAGACTACTAATTAGTACATATCTTAATCATTAAAGTCTGATTGGTTGGAAAAAGAATTTTTGCTCCCTCAATTATTGATGATGGCTATCTCCTCGTTTGCAGGCATAATTTCTTGGGCGGCAGTTGGACCACAACTTAGGTTCCTTGGGATATTCACTAAAGATTAAATTACTGTTATTCGTCCTAAATAAAATTACTATATATTTTTATAATAAAATCATGAACATTAAGATTAAGATTCTTATATTGCATTATATATATAAGAAGAAGATCTTGCATTATATATTATGTATGAAGTTCTGAGATAGTAAGACTAATTTCCGAAGACTGTGGTGTAGCCTAAACTTTAGGTGAATTACATAAATTTTGTGTCTTATATATGAGTATATTTCTTTCAGTTTCTCTTTATCATTGTTTTTCCTTCCTGTGTGGTTATTCTATAACACCTACAAATATATATATAT
Source organism: Panax stipuleanatus (assembly GCA_020205555.1). Lineage (NCBI taxonomy): Eukaryota > Viridiplantae > Streptophyta > Magnoliopsida > Apiales > Araliaceae > Panax > Panax stipuleanatus. The sequence continues at coordinate 145,089,900 of CM035121.1, read as the reverse complement.
ATATATATATATATATATATATATATATATATATATAGGACACATTTGAACATAATATTTTTGAGTAACTTTTTCTCATAACAGATTAGTTGTTGAAATTTAACAATAAAGAAAATGTCAAAATAATTATGTCAATAGTGACATGCAAGTCTTCATATTTATAAAATGAAATAAAGTCATTAAGAATATGACTTTTTTCTCAACCCCATTTCAGTAACTACATTTTTAAATCATGTTAGGCCACCCCAAAAATGCAGGCAGTTCATTTCTTTTTTTAGTCGCCTAAAGTATTTATTATTTTGATAGATATTTCTGTTCTCCCTTTCGTGTTCCTATAGGGGTCACTGAATTTTCCATTTTTCTCAATCACAAAGAAATGAAGTTATTAATTCCTTGAAACGTCCAAAACATCATAATGGTTTCATTCTAGATACATCTTGTTTAATACAAATTGTTAAATTATATAGACTATATATCATTAATCTTGAAGATTTCATCCAAATTATTATTTTTCTTCCCTTTTTCCCCTTTCTGTCTAATAGGTTAAAGACTTTAAGTCTAGGCATAATCAATCATGCTATTTGTTGTTGTATATAACTCAGATCTGTTGGTGATGACTGGAATGATCTCCAATTAAGGACTATATAGTGCATCTTAAGGTTTAGATTATCCATTATGCGACTTTGTATCTCAATAAACTCTCTTATTTGTAGTTAATTTTTATTTTGAGTAAAACACATTAACAATTTATATTAAATAACGTGAAATATGTTAGTTGTTCAGTCTTGCTCAAATATACAATATTGAAATTTATATACACAAATTCTTATATTTTGCTCCACAACGTTACTCATATGGGAGCAACGCATGTAACAATATAACTGCTATTTGAAATACCATTTTTTTAAAACCTTTCGGTTTTTATTATTTATTTTTATAAAACAATAAGAAGATCTATGCTACTTAATTGAATGCAAGTCCCACCAAAATTGACTAATTACTAGAATTTATGCACCACTTGCAGCAGCCCCACGCAACAGTGACAATCTTTTCAACATACAGATTATGCAATGAGAACTATACATATCAAAATCATACTGATGTCTGCATCCTTAAATACGACTTGTAGAGAGCATATATAAAAGTGCTAATTATAGTTATGTGGGTTGGACGGTCCGGATTAATTTCGACTTTCCATCTTCAAGGAGAATGATGTTGGAAAAAATACGTCTAAAATAATTTTAATCTTGAGAATTACTTTTCCCTCTTTGTGCAATTAAATAGAAAATCAAAAAACTCAATAATGAGAATGAAAATAAAAAATAATCATCCACAAGCAAGACACAATATTTAACGTGGAAAATCCTTAAAGGAAAAAACCACAAGCCAAACTCTGAATCTCCACTATATCACTAATAATGAGTTTACAATAATCATCCCTAGTTTTATGCCCTAAAACTTGAGGTTACACAATAAATTGAGAGAGTACAAATTTACCTTTAAAATTTTCTAGCTTTTAAATAAATGGAGATGGCAGCAGATACCCACGAGCATTAAACTGTAATTCTCTCAATTTATTCTTTCAGTACCTTCTTGATACCAAACTTCTTTCATATAAAAATAATACTCCCTCATAGCCTTATTTATAGTACTATTTCTAATCCATTCCTATTATGGATTAGAAATAATTTATTTTCCTAATCAAATTAGGGATCACATCTCCTTATCTTAGTCACCAAAAAATCTAATTAACAAGTAAATTATTTTTCAACTTGGATTCCTTTCATGGGTGAGGACTCACACCCAACAATCTCTCTCTCCGAACCCATGAGAGGAGGGATCACTAACCACAACTCCTCACTCGGAGTTAATTCCAACAAAATCTTGGCTCAACTCAAGTTTCTTGGAACTTTCAACTTTCTTCATGTCCGGCTTTGTCTCATCAGAATGATTTTTCTCAATGGGAGGATTTAACTCAAACTTGATGGATTTTTGCTTGTCAAATTCATTCACAACCGCTTTGTACCCTGACTGCGAGCTATCACTTTCCTTCTTCACTTATGGTACCCATTTAAAGCGAAGAGCTTTCTTCTCGGGATTCTCATGTAAGGTTTTTCTCCCATCTTGCATGGATTTGTACCACATCTTTTTCTGCCTAACTCCTCCATCTTCAACACATCTCACATGCGCCCGCATCGTGTAAAGAGTGTCTACCTTCTTACCTCTAGTCACCACTAAAGACCCTTTAGTGAGCTTCCACTGACTTTCACTAAAGTAACTTTTATAACCATTCTCATCAAGCTTACCAGTAGAGATCAAATTAAGACGTATATCCGGAACATGTCTGACTTCTTTCAGCATCAACCTGCAACCATTATTACTTTCCAAACAAATATCTCCAATGCCTATAATATTGGATACACTTCCGTTTCCCATCCGTACATAGCCAAAATCACCATTACTGTAGGATGTGAAGATCTCACCACGCGAAGTAGCATGGAACGAAGCACCCGAATTAATAATCCAATCATTAACATGACACTTGGGTTTATCATCACAAACAATGGTTACATCAACATCAGATAGATACATAATCAAATCTTTATTCTCATCTTTTTCCTTAGAACGCTCCTTTAAAAATCTGCACTCTCGCCTTATGTGACCCGATTTCTTACAGTGAAAATAAATAATATCTTTTCGATCTCTCGACATTCCCTTGAATTTGTCATCTTCAGGTGAGTTTCCCTATCTGTTTATGCCCCTACTCTGCGCGATAAAAACTTATGACTCAGCACTAGTCATTATGGTATCTCTTCGCCTCTGTTCCTCGTTGAATAAATTATCCTTGACTGTATACATAGTCAGCTTGCCATTAAGAGCGAATTGAAGTTACTTAGTGATACAAACAGCGTCTCCCATCTATCAGGCAAAGAGCTCAACAACAACAAAGCCTGCATCTCATCGTCAATGATCATCTTCATCGTACTTAACTGATTTATCAAACTCTGAAAATCACTCAAGTGTTTTGCAACGAAGTTTCCATCCTTGAATTTAGAATTCACAAGATTCCTAATTAATCAAACAACCTTTATTGTGTGTCGTGTTTCTTTCATACATGGACTCCAATTTTTGCCAGAGAGCATAGGCTTTAGTTTTCGTGGCAACATGATGAAACACACTTTGATCAATCCACGATCTGATCAGACCAATAGTCTTCCTATTCATCTTGTTCCATTACGTGTCACTCTTGTTTGTGGGCTTAACTCCATTGTTCTCAAATGGCTCATACAAATTCTTCATTCTTGGCTTCTAAATTGCATAATTTGTAGCCTTGAGATTAATCATGCAACCTGTTGTCCAATCCTCTATTTAATTGTCACAAGAAAATCACAAAATAACCAAGCTCTTGATACACTTTTGGGGAAAATACACCTAAAATAATCTTAATCCCAGGAATTACTTTTCATCTTTGTGCAATTAAATAGGAAATCAACAAACTCAATAATGAGAATGAAAATAACAAATAACCTATCCACAAATAAGACACAATATCTAACGTGGAAAACCCTTAAAGGGAAAAATCACAGGACAAACTCTAAGTCTCCACTATATACTAATAATGGGCTTACAATAATCCTCCCAAGTTTTATGCCCTAAAACTTGAGGTTACATAATAAATTTAGAGAGTATAAATTTACCTTTAATTAGGTTGAGAAACCTAATTAACTTCACCACCCAAAAACACTCCAAACAATATAGTCTTCAAATTTTCAATTGAACGGAGATGGCAACGGATACCCACGAGCAACAAACTGTAATTCTATCAATTTATTCTTTCGGTACCTTCTTGCTACCAAGCTTCTCTCATATAAAAATAAGACTCCCTCATAGCCTTATTTATAGTACTCTTTCTAATTCATTCCTATTATGGATTAGAAATAATTTATTCTCTTAATCAAATTAGGGATAACATCTTCTTATCTTAGTCACCAACAAATCTAACAAGTAAATCATTTTTCAACTTGGATTCCTTTCATGGGAGAGGACCCACACCCAACAATTGATTCCCACTTAATTATGGTAACTGTCGTAATAAGGAGTCTTATTCCTACTCGGGGACAAGCATCTAGAGGCGGTGTGGGTGAACTATAAATTCATAGCTATACCCTAAGTTACAGGTAATGACACTTTGTCTCACATAAGCACTAAAGCAATAACCACTACAAGAAAAAGACTTAATTCCAACAGAATATTCTGTCAAAAATAAGCTTATTTCGTCGGAATAAGTTTATTTTCGATGGAATATTCCGTCGATAATTCAGTCGTAATAAAGTTGGTCGGGAATAAGTTCGTCGAAAATTCCGTCGAAAATATTCTGTTATTTTCGACGGAATTTTTGTTGGAAATAAGTTATTTCCTACGGAATATTTCGTCGAAAATAACTTTTATTTTTTTAAAAAAATATATTTTTTCCTTTTTCTTGTTTTCATATGGCCTTATTCATCAAATGTACTTACAAAAATTAAAGAGAACCTATGTTAGAGCAATCAAGTCTCTTAAGACTATTTATATGGGCAACATAGAGCAAAATGTAGTGCACTGTAATTTCAAATTGACAAATGAGATTGCCTTTCAAATGATATCTTGTATTTCAATAAATCATAACATAGTGCAACTCCCAAACATCTTAGCAAAATGAATTCCACAGCCTTACATAGTTCCCAATGTTATATACCTTGAGAATACGCGACATGAAGGAGGTACCATCTAGGGATAATGCATGTTTCGCTGCTTCTTTTCTCTTGAATTCTACATAGGATGACATAGTTATGCACAACAATTTAGTTTAGCATGACTACAAAGTCCAGGACATAAAATTCAGAATACAAATTAGAACTTGTATATGAAAAATCTGACAATTTAAGTTTCTCTGTTGTTGCATCCATTATGATAACCACTTTTAGAACATCTCCAAATTTGTTAAAGTGCCAAGAAAGACTATCCTTGGTGGCAACAAAATGAACCTGTAGACACGACAACTGCGTCAGAATGGAGAATGATATACTCCCTCCATCCCATTATATCTGACGTTTAAAGGGGTTTAATTTTTCCCAAAATAATAGACGTTTTATAAGTCCAAAGCTAAATTATCCTCTTTTATTCCAATATTACCCTTTCTTCTTAATAGCATCTTCTCTTGGTTCAAAAAAGAAAAAAACTCTTGACATACTATCGTTAAATGTAATCTCCATTCGTTAAATGTAAGTGCATTCCAATCCACAAATATCATCATCATCTCTTCTCCTTCAAAGAATCAACGTCACCCCTAATTCCTCCATGACTTCTTCTTGCCTCGACCAATCTCACCACCGAACGCCTCTCCCCTGCGCCACCTAGCTCCCGAACTCCGTCGCACTCTACCACGCCCACCCCGTCGGTCCAAACCAGTGTTGCTCCGCAGTGATCTAACAAATCGCTGCCCCGCTCTCCACCGTTTGGTTGGTTGTCCGCTGCTTCGACAACCCCCAAGCCTACAAACACTTCGCCAAGAGCTGCCACCTCCTCGTCGGAGACGGCAACGTCGGTACCCTCCGCCAAGTCCACGTCATCTCCGCCCTACCCGTCGCGAACAGCATCGAGCGCCTCGAGATCCTCGACGAGGAACAACACGTCATCAGCTTCAGCGTCGTCGGCGGGGATCATCGCCTCGCCAACTACCGATCAGTCACCACACTGCACCCAGCGCCGGCCGACAACGGGACGGTGGTCGTGGAAACATACATAACATCAGAACTGATGAAGATTTTAACGTGGTGGAGTAATTAATTATTGTCTGATTAATTCATTTAAGGGTAAAAGAGTTATGTTTAATATTTCTTAATTGTTGTAAAGAATTCTTAAACGTCAGATATAATGGGATGGAGGGAGTATTAGTATACAGACAAGTTTCACATCATGGTTATAGGTCATACATTGCTAACGAATATAGTCCGTGAATAAGTATATTCATCAAGACGACCACCGGAATATAAACCTTCACAACCACCCAAGTAACCATGACGTAACACAGGAAAATTTTAGCAATAACCAACTAAAATTAACTATCAAATCACTACTAGTATCATCTCCCTCTTAAAGGAAAAGATACTTGCAATAATTATGACTTCGTAATTCATTTGAAATGGCTAAAAGAAAATCTAGAAGAAGTTCTACATGATCAGCTAAAGCTAGCTCAAAATGATATTGGGGAAAATAATTTCTCTAAGGTGAAACCCACTTTCTCCCAGGCGTTGAGTGGGCTGTTTGGCCAAGCTGAGCAATTGCCCACCATGTATATACATGAATCCTATTTTATACACCACTGTTTAAGCATTTCTTGGCAATTGGAATCCTATGGCATTCACTACAAATGCATTGTATATACACGATATAATCAATTATATATACACAATATCAATATATATACAAAATATCAAACACATTCAAAAATTAGGACATATAAATTAATATACATAACACCATAAATTTTTTAAATTAAAACCTAAATTTGTGTGTATAAGTTTACTTTAGATTTAATAAGTGTGTGAAACCAAAATTACAAGCTATTGTGTGTGTTAGTGTGTGTAAAATTGGGAAAATGGCCAAATTGAATGCTAACTGTTAATTACACGTAATAGAAGACAACAATGGAAAAGAATGAGGCAAAGGAACCCGCCGTCTCTGTCGCCAAAAATTGCAGAAATCGAAATTGTGGCTAAACTAGGGCAATAATGAGTGGGAGGAGAGAGGGAAAAGGGATTAATGAGGCAGAGTAGATTGAGAGACGAGGAGGAGGAAGATGAGGATGCAAGAGGAGATTGAGAGAGGAGAAAGCGGTAGATCGAACCATGCAACTTAGTTTTTTAATTTTTGTTCTTTTCTTTTTCTCTCCTGCAGCAGATATATGAGGCAGAGGGGAGTTCTATTTGCATAAAAAAAGAGGGAACTAATAATCACTGTTATTTCCGACGACATTATTTCCCACGAAATTTTTCATCGGAAATAACTTATTTTCCACGGAATACATTCCGTCAAAAATAATTCCTTCAGAAATATACGTTTTTCTTATAGTGAACGCCTCCATTGTTAACCTTTTCTCTAGCATGTACTTATTCTAACACCGGAGTTATCTCCCGACGGCCCCGACCGTCAGACTCCTCAGTGTGTATGTCTGTTTTCTATGTAGGATTTGGCTCGCAATTTGGTGATTGGACTAGATGACAGATCTCGGTGTAAACATCGGCGCTAGAAGGAGGGTATGCTTTGGTATTACTTCTTTCAATCACCTACCTACTTTGTTGGAGTTATGTCGAGCAAGAGCAAGATGGTTTCTGGCCAGGAGAAGTATTCGGCCAATCTGCCGTTACAGATAAGGAGGTTAATCAAAGATAGGCTCGGTCCCAACAGTCTCGGTGGGGGTCAGACATAATCTTAGTCAACCTGGCGACTATTATTCTTTTTGAGTCAATAGTCTCCCAGTTCCCATAGTCGTAGTGTGGACACCCAGTCCCGAGCACAAACACATCAGGACAAATTGAGGAATCGGGAACTAGATGACCAACAAAAATGAGATTTAATTCGGATGCGAAAGATCCAGCAAACAAATGATGATATGGAAGTTCTACGCCTCCAAAAAAAAGAATTAGATGCATAACTGGCTGAGTTGGAAGAGGAAGAAAAGGTTTTCTCGAGTCAGCACCGCCATCGGGAGACCATACCACAGAGTCGTTCCAAGACGTTCGGGAGGCTCTTTCGGTAAGGAATGAGCAGAAGCAGATCACGCTCTAGGGACACCAGCGAATGAAGGCAATGTCTGAACGACGACAAAAGATTGCCTGTCCGAAGTTTGTAAGGGATCGACACAAGCCATCTCCCTTAAGGAGAAAACTGATCCCATTACGCAAAGGTTGGCGGAGCTGGAGTAGAAAATAGCGACTGTGACCCCGACCAATGAGTTATCATTGACCCGACATAACCTTTTACTCTTGAGATCTATTAAGTTCAGGCAGATAACATCCGTTATGTCGATTAAGCAATAACAAAACGAGAGTCTGAGCCAATACGCGAAGAGGTTCAGGGAGGCGGTTGGCACTGTGACCAACCTCAATACCCCGCAAGATCCTCAAATTCTTCACTACCGGACTATACGTCTTGAAATCGAAGAAATTAATGAAAGACATTGTGACGCCCCCAGAATAGGTCCATTCAACCCAACCCATTCTGAGTCGCCAAATACATGGTACAGAATTTAAATACAAACTTTATATCATACGGTCGTGCAAAATACGACCACACAACTGTGAGTCTCAGTACAAATATGTAGAAAATATTAAGATTCAAACTAAGTCCTCATTACAATTATTATCACACTATTTATCAGAAATAGTGAGGACTACTACTGCTCTAACTCGGACCATCACTCTGTCCCCCGACTAGTCCCCGCAACATTCTCATTTCCTGAAGAGGACAACAGATGAAAAGGGTGAGCTCAACTAGCTCAGTAAAGAATATTATGACTAAGATAATGGAAAACAAATTATCGTTAGTCTTCAACAAATAAGATAAAATATAATGGACAACCAATTTTAGATCAATATTCGCAGCGGAAATAACGAATCATTAGAAGAGTTAAGCAGAGAATGAAGTCTACTATCTTCTATGATTTAAAAGTCCATCATCAATATTTTATCTCTGTAACATCAATCAATAAACATTTCAAATCAAATATTCATCTTTGCACTACAGGCCAAAGATATTCATTTGCATCATCAGTAGTCATGTTCATCTCAACACCTGTCATCTTTGCACTACAGGCCAAAGATATTCATCAGGTAATCATTCATCTTTGCTCTACAGGCCAAAGATATTCAGTTACATCACCTTTTAAGACTGAGGATGATGAAAAACATTTTAAAGAACGAATCCAGTGAGATAAAAGACAATGATCAAGGATTCGTATTTTAGTTTATCCAATTCACAAATACTTCGTAATAATCAATTATGGAGCAAAATTCAAGAATAGAGCTCAAAACTTGGATACAATCAAAGATAGTAACCTTAACAAACAATTTGGACAAATAGAAGAAAAATAAATTTTCCCGTGAATAGTGCCGTATACGTGAATAGTGCCGTATACGTGAATAGTAACCCCGACGGAAAAAGTAAGAATTTCAACATAAAATCCATGACAATATTTTTGTATAATGATATTGAGAAGAATAACATCATTTACGAAAGAAATAACATCCCTTACCTCAAAAGAACAATACCTCTGACTGGAATATCGGATATAATACCGACGAAAGCTTGTACTGAATAGTAATACTCAAAGTATTGAAATACTCACAAAAATACGCTCGATATTATAGAGAAAGAAAACTTCGAATTCTGGTGTGATTTTCAATTCTAACCTAAGCACCCTATTTATAGGAAAAGCTTAGGATGCCAAAGGAGACTAAAATAATAAAATATTATTATTTTTTTCTTAGCCGCCGGCTGCTCCAAAAAGCCATCAGCCATTTTGTTTCAACCAAAAGTGGGTCCCACCCATTAAATAATATATTTATTTTCCAAAACTTCAATAATTCATAATAAATAGCCCCTTTGTCAGAAAAATACAAATTCTATGTCCTTCTATAGGAAATTTAATTCTCTACAACTTTGCAGAAGAAAATTTTTTCAAATTCCCAACATAAATTATCCGAAATCCACCAATAGATGATTTTTCACACCAAAATACTGATAAAAACACATCAGTACTAATTCCTTCTTTAATATCCACAAAATAAATATTTCCTTATCATATAAATCAATAATTAATTATTAACAAATAATATTATAGAACTACAATATTGACAACCAGGTCGTTCCCAGGAAAGAGGGGGCCTTCCGATAAGGACTTCTCCTTACTGGCGCGCAATTAAATAACCCCTCCTAGACAGAACTTCCTTAGACATTGTCAATAATGCTATCTAATAATATTATTCAAATAATATGAATTATTGAGTTGATAACGTGAAATACTGTGCAACGACAATTATTGAATCAATACTACACAATATCAACTGTAGCCATTATTGAATCAATCATAAAAAAAAAAAATAGCAACGTAGCAATTATTGAGTCAATAAAATATCAATGCAGCAATTATTGAGTCAATAATATAAAATATCAACGTAGCAATTATTGAGTCAATAATATAAAATATTGAACAGTAAATACTGTAACAATAATTGAGTAGGTTCCTTCTCACGTAAGACTCAATAATTCAAAATACTGTGCAATACCGTGTGCTACTCCGCACCACCGCGTACTGTATTTTAACCACCGGGTATTTCAACAGTACTAACGGTAACAACTACGCCGTTATCTTGTAAAAAAGTTATTTCTGTCGCTTTCTATATCCGACAGTTATTCCGTTGTGGGGTCCACAAATAACTGCGCCATCGTACGAATATTCCCCGACAACAAGAATATTCCACGACCAAACGAATATTCCCCGACAACAAGAATATTTTATAACCACTTGCTCATTTTAAAATATTTGCACATTTCACCCATAACTTTCACCTTTATCAATTAACACCTTACTATTTCGAAATAATATATAAAAAAAATTAAATCTTTATTTATAAAAGTTGGGGTCTTACAACCTCCCCTCCTTATGAAATTTCGTCCTCGAAATTGACGTACGTACCTGGTATGTCAAAAAGGTGAGGATACCTCGCTTTCATTTCCGATTCTAACTCCCACGTCATTTCCTCAATTGCATGGTTTCTCCACAAAACTTTAACTTGAGGTATAATTTTCGAGCGTAGGACATGCTCCTTCCTATCCAAGATCTTGACAGGTACCTCCTCGTACGTTAAATCTTCAGCTATCTCGTCTGGTTCTAACTCAATAATGCGGTTTGGATCCTTCACATATTTACGTAACACGGATATGTGAAACACGTTATGAACACGAGACATGCTTGGAGGTAAAGCGAGTCTATAAGCCACATTTCCTATTCGGTCAAGAATCTCAAATGGACCAATGAATCGTGGATTGAGCTTTCCTCTCTTCCCGAACCTCGTAACTCCTTTCCACGGAGCAATACGTAGTAACACATGGTCCCCAACATTAAATTCCACGTCCTTTCGATGAAGATCTGCATAACTCTTTTGTCGATCCTGTGCCGTCTGTATACGTTGTCGGATTATTTGGATCTTTTCTGTAGTCATACGTACTAACTCTGGTCCCAACAATGTTGCTTCACCCACCTCATCCCAACATACTGGAGAACGACACTTTCTCCCATATAACGCTTCGAATGGAGCTACGCCTATACTTGCCTGATAACTGTTGTTGTAGGAGAATTCCACCAATGGTAAGTACTTATCCCAACTCCCTTTGAAGTCTAGAACACAGAGTCTCAATAGATCTTCAAGAGTTTGAATAGTTCTTTCTGATTGTCCGTCCGTTTGAGGATGATAAGCCGAACTGAATCGTAAATCTGTACCCATAGCTTTCTGCAAACTGATCCAAAATCGTGAAGTAAATCTGGGATCACGATCCGAAACTATGGATACTGGCATGCCATGCAATCTTACAATCTCATTCACGTACATATGAGCAAGACGTTCAAGGGAATAAGTCTCTCGTATCGGCAAGAAATGAGCAGACTTGGTTAATCTATCAACAATAACCCAAATCGCATCTAAGCCTTGAGAAACCTTGGGAAGACCCGTAACGAAATCCATCGTAATATGCTCCCACTTCCATTTCGGAATCTCCAGTGGTTGCAATGGACCCTTCGGTACTTGATGCTCCGCCTTTACACGTTGACAAGTTAAACATCTCGAAATAAACTCCGCGATCTCTCTCTTCATATTGCTCCACCAAAATGTATGTCGAAGATCACGATACATTTTAGTACTCCCAGGATGGATCGCAAACGGTGTGTTGTGTGCCTCCATCATGATTCTATACTTCAAGTCGAAATCGTTAGGAACACAAAGTCTGGAGTTGACTCGAAGTATTCCCTCTTCATCGATTCTTGCTTCTGGAATTGCACCTTCTTGCACCTTCTTCTTCATCTTCATCAGCTCCGCATCTGTAGCTTGAGCAGCTTTAACTTTATCAATCAAAGCTGGTTCTACGCGTATACTTGACATCATCGCATTCGTTCCTACATATGATCTTCTACTCAACGCGTCAGCTACCACGTTCGCTTTTCCAGGATGGTATTGGATGGTATGATCGTAATCTTTCAACAGCTCAAGCCAACGTCGTTGTCGCATGTTGAGTTCCTTCTGAGTGAAGAAATATTTAAGGCTCTTATGATCCGTATAAATCTCCACTTTCTCTCCGTACAAGTAATGTCTCCAGATCTTCAACGCGAAAATGACTGCTGCCAACTCTAGATCATGAGTAGGATAATTCCTCTCATATTCTTTGAGTTGTCGCGAGGCATAGGCTATGACTTTCCCATGTTGCATGAGAACACATCCTAACCCTTTGCCTGAAGCATCGCTGTAGATAACAAATCCATCCGAACCAGATGGTATTGTCAGAACAGGTGCCGAAATGAGCCTCCTCTTGAGCTCTTGGAAGCTCTTCTCACATTCCTCGCTCCAAACGAATTTCGTATCTTTCCGAGTCAACTGAGTTAATGGAGTAGCGATTCGAGAAAATCCCTCTACGAACCTCCGATAATAACCAGCTAAGCCCAGAAAGCTTCGTACTTCAGTCACCGACTTAGGTTGCTCCCAGCTTTGTATTGCTTCAATCTTCGCCGGGTCAACAGATACTCCACGTTTCGATACCACGTGCCCAAGGAATGCTACTTCCTCAAGCCAGAACTCGCATTTCTTTAACTTGGCGTATAGCTTGTTCTCACGAAGCTTTTGAAGTACCAGCTTCAAGTGGTGTTCATGATCTTCACGGCTTTTAGAATAGATGAGAATGTCATCAATAAAGACAACAACGAATTGATCTAAATACTCCTTAAATACACGGTTCATCATATCCATGAAAGCAGCAGGAGCATTAGTCAATCCAAAAGACATGACTAAGAACTCATAATGCCCGTATCGTGTTCTGAAGGCAGTCTTTGGAATATCCTCAGTTTTAATCTTCAACTGATGATATCCAGAACGAAGATCGATCTTTGAAAAGAATTGCGCTCCTTGCAACTGGTCGAACAGGTCATCAATACGAGGTAACGGATACCTATTCTTAATGGTGACATGGTTCAACTCCCGATAGTCAATGCAAAGTCGCATACTCCCGTCTTTCTTCTTTACGAATAAAACAGGAGCACCCCAAGGAGACGTACTAGGACGAATAAAACCGATGTCTAACAACTCTTGTAATTGGACCTTTAACTCCTGAAGTTCAATAGGAGCCATTCGATATGGGGTTTTAGAAATGGGTTTTGTACCGGGCTCAAGGTCAATAAAGAATTCAACTTCACGTTCTGGGGGTAGACCGGGAAGTTCTTCGGGAAATACATCAGGAAACTCATTAACAACGGAAATATCATTCAAATCTGATGTATTTTGGTTTAAATCAGTGACATGAGCTAAGAAAGCTTGACATCCGTTTTTCAATAAACGAATAGCCTTGGGATTTGAAATGATATTGACTGATTTTAGTGGTTTGGTGATTTGGATTCGCACAACAGGTTGATTAGGAATATGAAAACTAACAACCTTACGAAAACAATCAATTTTGGCATGATAAGTGGTTAACCAGTCAATTCCTAAAATCACGTCAAATGCAAGTATTTTCAAAGATATAAGATCAACAGGTAAGGTAAGGGTACCAATCTGAATCAAGCAAGATTTGTAAACTGTAGATGTAACGAATGTTTCTCCTAACGGAGTTTCAACAGATAAGTCAAAGTCTAACTTATCAGAAGTCAAGTTCAAACGTTGAGCACAAGCAGGTGAAATAAAGGAATGGGTAGCACCGGTATCTAACAAGGTATAAACTTCGCAAGAGTTTATGATCAGCTTACCCGTAATCACCTCGTGTGGGTTCCTCGCATTTTGGGCTGTCACGACAAACGCTCTTCCAGGAATCACCGACTTTGACTTGTCTGCAACCGCCTTTGGAATCACCACCCCCGCTGAACTTGGTTTCGCAACAGGACAATCTCGAGCTATATGTCCTTCTTTCCCGCATTTAAAACATACGACCGGTGGTCGTTCTCCTCCCCTCGAAACAGTTGATGCTGGTGCTGATGTCGACGTCTTCACGTTCTCATTGTTGTACCTTCTCTTCTTGAAATCTCCCCCCGATTCGCTTCTTCTACTATCATGACCACGATAACCACCGGAGTGGTTACCACTTCTGTCATACTTTCCTCCTCGCTGGTTGTCATTGCTCCGATGACTACTGCCACCGGTACGACCTTGGTTGTGGTCCCTCGGTTGAACATAATCATTATCTCGTTCCAATAACTGGGCCCTGTTTACTACATCCGAATATAAAGAAAACTTATGAGAAATGAGGTATTGACGTATTTCGGGTTTCAAACCTCTTAGAAACATCCGCGTCATACGTTCCTTATTCTCCACCAAATGAGGTGCAAACCTGGACAGCTCCGCGAACTTAGCCTCGTACTGGGATACCGTCATGTTGTTTTGCTCGAGTCTGATAAACTCTACTTCCTTCATATGACGAATACTTTCAGGAAAGTACTTGTCATTGAACAGTTTCTGGAACGCTTCCCAAGACATCTGGAGTGCGGCAGGCTGGGTACGCTTCACGGATTCCCACCAGTAATCTGCTTCTCCACGGAACATAAACGTGGCGAATGGAACCTTCTGTTCCTCTGTACATCCCAAGACATCAAATATCTTGGTAATTTGTTTAATCCACGTCTCCGCTTTGATCGGATCCGGCTTTCCCAGAAACTCTGATGGTCCCAATTCTTTGAACTGCTTAGCAGTGACAGCTCGCGTGTTGTTATTATCTCCACCTGTATGTTGCACACGAGTCTCCCTCGTTTGGTTTTGCATGAACTGCAAAAAACTTCTAAACATCTCATCGTTTATCGTCTGACCAGCGTTATTTTCAGGATGAACATTGCCCTCTTGTTGCATGTTCTCCTGGTTAACGATTAAAGGTGTCTCCACGGTCTCATTCACTTCGTTGTTAACATTCTCAGCTGCCATTCTCAAATACTGCCATAAAACAAGGGTTAATTAAACAAATTAACAAATCACATATTAACCCTATGCTCCGACTGACCAATTAAATACCACATAAGCTTAGGTAGGACATACTAGCGAAGGATTTACTCGTCTCTTCCCTCCTAGTTCTATTCCCCGATCTCCGCCAGAGATCATATCCCTAAGCTCTGATACCAACTGTGACGCCCCCAGAATAGGTCCATTCAACCCAACCCATTCTGAGTCGCCAAATACATGGTACAGAATTTAAATACAAACTTTATATCATACGGTCGTGCAAAATACGACCACACAACTGTGAGTCTCAGTACAAATATGTAGAAAATATTAAGATTCAAACTAAGTCCTCATTACAATTATTATCACACTATTTATCAGAAATAGTGAGGACTACTACTGCTCTAACTCGGACCATCACTCTGTCCCCCGACTAGTCCCCGCAACATTCTCATTTCCTGAAGAGGACAACAGATGAAAAGGGTGAGCTCAACTAGCTCAGTAAAGAATATTATGACTAAGATAATGGAAAACAAATTATCGTTAGTCTTCAACAAATAAGATAAAATATAATGGACAACCAATTTTAGATCAATATTCGCAGCGGAAATAACGAATCATTAGAAGAGTTAAGCAGAGAATGAAGTCTACTATCTTCTATGATTTAAAAGTCCATCATCAATATTTTATCTCTGTAACATCAATCAATAAACATTTCAAATCAAATATTCATCTTTGCACTACAGGCCAAAGATATTCATTTGCATCATCAGTAGTCATGTTCATCTCAACACCTGTCATCTTTGCACTACAGGCCAAAGATATTCATCAGGTAATCATTCATCTTTGCTCTACAGGCCAAAGATATTCAGTTACATCACCTTTTAAGACTGAGGATGATGAAAAACATTTTAAAGAACGAATCCAGTGAGATAAAAGACAATGATCAAGGATTCGTATTTTAGTTTATCCAATTCACAAATACTTCGTAATAATCAATTATGGAGCAAAATTCAAGAATAGAGCTCAAAACTTGGATACAATCAAAGATAGTAACCTTAACAAACAATTTGGACAAATAGAAGAAAAATAAATTTTCCCGTGAATAGTGCCGTATACGTGAATAGTGCCGTATACGTGAATAGTAACCCCGACGGAAAAAGTAAGAATTTCAACATAAAATCCATGACAATATTTTTGTATAATGATATTGAGAAGAATAACATCATTTACGAAAGAAATAACATCCCTTACCTCAAAAGAACAATACCTCTGACTGGAATATCGGATATAATACCGACGAAAGCTTGTACTGAATAGTAATACTCAAAGTATTGAAATACTCACAAAAATACGCTCGATATTATAGAGAAAGAAAACTTCGAATTCTGGTGTGATTTTCAATTCTAACCTAAGCACCCTATTTATAGGAAAAGCTTAGGATGCCAAAGGAGACTAAAATAATAAAATATTATTATTTTTTTCTTAGCCGCCGGCTGCTCCAAAAAGCCATCAGCCATTTTGTTTCAACCAAAAGTGGGTCCCACCCATTAAATAATATATTTATTTTCCAAAACTTCAATAATTCATAATAAATAGCCCCTTTGTCAGAAAAATACAAATTCTATGTCCTTCTATAGGAAATTTAATTCTCTACAACTTTGCAGAAGAAAATTTTTTCAAATTCCCAACATAAATTATCCGAAATCCACCAATAGATGATTTTTCACACCAAAATACTGATAAAAACACATCAGTACTAATTCCTTCTTTAATATCCACAAAATAAATATTTCCTTATCATATAAATAAATAATTAATTATTAACAAATAATATTATAGAACTACAATATTGACAACCAGGTCGTTCCCAGGAAAGAGGGGGCCTTCCGATAAGGACTTCTCCTTACTGGCGCGCAATTAAATAACCCCTCCTAGACAGAACTTCCTTAGACATTGTCAATAATGCTATCTAATAATATTATTCAAATAATATGAATTATTGAGTTGATAACGTGAAATACTGTGCAACGACAATTATTGAATCAATACTACACAATATCAACTGTAGCCATTATTGAATCAATCATAAAAAAAAAAAAAATAGCAACGTAGCAATTATTGAGTCAATAAAATATCAATGCAGCAATTATTGAGTCAATAATATAAAATATCAACGTAGCAATTATTGAGTCAATAATATAAAATATTGAACAGTAAATACTGTAACAATAATTGAGTAGGTTCCTTCTCACGTAAGACTCAATAATTCAAAATACTGTGCAATACCGTGTGCTACTCCGCACCACCGCGTACTGTATTTTAACCACCGGGTATTTCAACAGTACTAACGGTAACAACTACGCCGTTATCTTGTAAAAAAGTTATTTCTGTCGCTTTCTATATCCGACAGTTATTCCGTTGTGGGGTCCACAAATAACTGCGCCATCGTACGAATATTCCCCGACAACAAGAATATTCCACGACCAAACGAATATTCCCCGACAACAAGAATATTTTATAACCACTTGCTCATTTTAAAATATTTGCACATTTCACCCATAACTTTCACCTTTATCAATTAACACCTTACTATTTCGAAATAATATATAAAAAAAATTAAATCTTTATTTATAAAAGTTGGGGTCTTACAGACATCATGTTTAATCATCCAAATGATTTTTTAGGTATATGATATGGCATAAAACTTTATCGCTATTGACGAGGCTTTGGGGAGTCTGAAGTCGCAGACATGCTCACCGAATAAGCCGAGGGACCAAGATATTAGTTATAATCTCAAGTCTGAGGCACAGCCGGGGAGGGAATTCAATGGTGGGAATTCGGGAAGCGGTCGACCACCCTTCCCGAATCAGAATATTAATAAGATCTAAACTCCCCTTAATACTGATTGGGCCAAGATTTTGGAAGAGATCCGATACAAGCCCTACTTTGAGTCGAAGCTAGCACCCATTCGCAAAAAAGATATCAGAGTTAACATTGTTATTATAATCACCAGCATACAGGGCATTTTATTGAAGACTGTCAACAGTTATAAAATTTGATCGAGGAAAATGTTCAGCATGGGGAGTTGGTCCATTATGTTGCTGGTCGGGAAGGTTCGGGCAGAAGGCAAGAAGATGTGAATCAAGAGAATCGTTGGGATCAGGAACCTGAATAGAACCAGTCGACCCGTCGGGTGGTTGATGTTATCCCTGTAGGGTCAGTAGAACGCGTGATTGGAAGAAAACGCCGGGGCGCATTAGACTTAATATTGACAATATCTGAACAGCCTACCAAGTTGGATGTTGTCCAAAATTGGTATTGACAATTTACATATAAGTATACATGGTCAACAAGTAATAAAGTGATAAGTATAGTATCGTTTTCACGAGGAATTAATTTTACTATTTTCCCAATTACCAATTTTATATCAAATTAATCTTATTTAAACAGATGAATGAACTAAAATTAATAATTAAACAAAATACTAAAAATAAATAACTAAATAATAAAATATAAATAAATAAATAACTTTAAGAATTTAATATCATCTAATACTTCATTCAAATCTCATAGCTCTCTATTTAATTATACGGTTACGATGAATTGTTAACCAGGAATACTTAATTTTATTTATAAGCCTCTTCCGATAGTAAATAAAAATATCAATTCTAATTAACTTACTATATTTCTATGCAAATTAAATTAGAATAGATTCATTCAGATCAAATATCCAAATTGGTTACACATGACATATAGGTATATTCCTATTCTATACACAAATTATGAATTCCATCACATGCAAAAAATATAATCACATGCCATTATATTCATATCTACATCTATAATCCATCTCTCAATTTCATATAGATTATCCCAATTAATTATTGATTAAATAATTATACATGAACACACAAAATATAATGAATCAATTCATATGGTGACAATCAAATAGAAAGAGATTCAATTTAAACTACACAGATTTCATTAAAATTCTTATATTAAAACTTTGTTTATAGCAGATAAAATTATAATTCACAAAATATTCAACATCAATAAAATACAAGAATAAATAAAAGTTTAGAGAAGAAAAAATGTCTCTCGTATGTCTTTTATCTCCAAGCTTCATCAATCCATGACCTTCATCTCTGATGATATCTTGTTTGCTCTTGAACTTGGAAGAAAATTAGCCTCACATGGTTTTCATTGGCTTTTTCCCAACACCTTTACAATCTCCAAATATAAGAATATTTATAAGAGTATTTTTCATAATCCTAACAGAATTAAAATCCTAATTAAAATTAAATACAAAATATCTTAAATTTAATACACTACTATAACACCATTCTTTTTCCAAAACTGCTACTGGCTCATTAATTTCCTTCTTTGCATTCCAGCTTCAAATATTTACGATTTTGCAACTGA
Organism: Panax stipuleanatus; assembly: GCA_020205555.1. Taxonomy (NCBI): domain Eukaryota; kingdom Viridiplantae; phylum Streptophyta; class Magnoliopsida; order Apiales; family Araliaceae; genus Panax; species Panax stipuleanatus. The sequence continues at coordinate 145,070,257 of CM035121.1, read as the reverse complement.
AATTTCTTTGTCCTACAAAATAAAATTAAAAAAATAAAAATTTAAAAAATATTAAATAAAATAACATATTTAAAAACTCACAAAATATTAAGTCTAAAAGTACCCAAATAATAGGTATAATAAAACCCACTCATCAATGGATTAGACTTATCCCGACACTGTCATTTCTTTTTTCGATGAAGATTACCCACCCGAGTCGGTCGAACCACATAAAGGAGCACTGGTGATCACTGTGCAGGTGGGCCCGGTGGACATGAAGGGGATCATGATTGATAATGGATCTTCGGTGGATATCATATATGCCCATGCCTATCAGAGACTGGATCTAGGGAGTAGAGAGATGGAAGTCGGGCATGAGTCCTCATTATATGGGTTCAATAACGATCCAACCCTTGTGGGCAAAATAATAAAATTATCTGTCACGTTTGGCACGACTCCTTAACAAGTGCAGGTAGATGTCAAGTTCTTTATCGTCTATGTTTATTCGGCTTATAATGTAATTATGGGCTTGAGGACGCTAACAACTTTTCAAGAGATAACATCCATACCCCACATCAAGATTAAGTTTCCTACACTGAATGGGGTCGACGAGGTCACAGGAGATTTGGATATTGCCCGAAGGTGCTATCGCAAAACATTGATATCATCTGGGGTCAGGGTTAATAAACAGAGGCAGACGATGGCTATAATGGTGGAACCTTTTACTAAAGGAAGTACTGAATCCCTTGCACTCCCTGTAGAAGAAACGGAACATATGGAATTGATTTTAGGGAACCTAGAGAAGACGGTGAAAATATGGTTAGAACTGGAAGGACCTCTTTGAACTGGGTTAGTGGAACTGCTTTGTGCGTATACATATATTTTTCTTGGGTTCCTAGTGGCATTCTGGTTGTTGATGAATCGGTTGTTATGCATAGGCTTTGCGTGGATCCTGTCTAAAAACATGTTCGATCGGTATAAAAGGAGAATCTTTGCCCCGGAGCGGCACAAGATTTTTGATGACGAAGTGACCAAGTTGTTAGCGGCCAAATTCATTTTTAAGATTGACTACCCAAAATGGTTAGCGAATGTGGTGAAGGAAAAGTGGAGGATCTGAATCAACTATACCGATCTAAACAAGGTGTGTCCGAAGGTTTTCTACCCCTTACCACATATTGGTCAACTTATTGATGCAACGTCCGGGTATTCTTTATTGAGTTTTTTAGACGCCTTTTTGGAATACAATCAAATTTTGATCCAAGTTCACGAAATGAGCTCTTAGGTCTGGTATCGCACGAGGCAGCTCGAGTATGCGCGATTGTAAATAAAACTTCTTTCCCACACATATTCGAAGAGAAATGAAAATATTAATATATATATTTAATTATATATATTTTTAATTATATATGTTATGTTGATTATAAAATCTGTTAAAAATATATAAAAAAACATTTGCCAAACTCATATTAAAAAAAACAAAAATAAATTAGAAAAACTAGACCAAAACAAGCCCTAGTAGTCAAAACGACTCGAAATCGTAGGCTAAACACCTCTTATATATTTCAAAGATGTGACAACATACAAGAATCGAATTAGAGTTTTGGTGGCCGATTTAGAAGCTCGTTTGCGTAACTTATATTAAAAAGACTAAAAAATTAAGGAAAACTAAACCAAAATGGCTCCGGGGGTCGAAACGAAGCGAAATAAAAGGCGAAACACCTCTTATATATTTCAAACACGTGACAATTTACGGGACTAGATTCAGAGTCCGGTGGCAGAGTTAGAAGCTTGTTTGCCAACTTGTATTAAAAAGACTAAAAACAACTTCGGAAAACTAGACCAAAACGGGCCTAGAGCGTCGAAATGACTCAAAACCATAGGAAATACCTCTTATATATTTCAAATATGTGACAACTTACGTGACTCGATTCGGAGTTCAGGTGGCCGAGTTAGAAGCTCGTTTACCTAACTTATATTAAAAAGAGTAATTTTTTTGAAGGAAAAGTAGACCATAATGGGTCCTGGGCGCCGAAATATTGTGAAACCGTAGGTGAAACACCTCTTATATATATCAAACACCGTGAAAACTTAATGAACTCAATTCAGAATTTCGGTGGCCGAGTTAGAAGCCCGTTTGCCTGACTTATATTAAAAAGACTAAATTTTTTTAGGAAAACTAGACCAAAACGGCCTTGGACTTCGAAATGACTAGAAAACATAAGCGAAACACCTCTCTTATATATTTTAAACATGTGAAAACTTATGTGACTCGATTCAGAGTTCAGGTTGTCTAGTTAGAAACTCGTTTGCCTCACTTATATTAAAAGAGTAATTTTTTTTAGAAAAAATAGACCAAAACGGGCCCTGGGCGTCGAAATGTTGTGAAATCATAGGTGAAACACCTCTTATATATTTCAAACATGTAAAAACTTACAGAACTCAATTCGGAGTTCTGGTGGCCAAGTTAAAAGCTCGTTTGCCTAACTTATATTAAAAAGATAATTTTTTTTAGAAAAACTAGACCAAAATGGGCCTCGGGCGTCAAAACGACGTGAAACCGTAGTTGAAATAACTCTTATATATCTTAAATATGTGACAACTTACGAGCCTTGATTCGGAGTTCCGGTGGCCAAGTTAGAATCTCGTTTGCCTAACTTATATTAAAAAGACTTATTTTTTTTTACAAAAACCAGATCAAAACGGGCCCCGGTAGTCAAAATGACACAAAATTGTATACAAATCACCTTTATATATTTCAAACACGTGACAACATACATGACTCGATTCGAAGTTCTGGTGGCCGAGTTAGAAGTTCGTTTACCGAACTTATATTAAAAAGACTAAAAATAATTTACAAAAACTTGACCAAAATGACTCCCAGGATTCGAAAAGGCGCGAATCTGTAAGCCAAACACCTCTTATATATTTTAACAAGTGAAAATTTATTAGACTCGATTCAGAGTTCCGGTGTCTGAGTTAGAAGCTCGTTTGCCTAACTTATATTAAAAAGACAAAAAAACTAAGAAAACGAGACTAAAATGGGCCCCGGGTGCCAATACAATGTAAAACCATAAGTAAAATACCTTTTATACATTTTTAACACGTGATAACTTACGAGACTTGATTTAGAGTTTTGGTGACTAAGTTAGAAGCTCGTTTGCCTGACTTAGATTAAAAAGTTTTTTAGAAAAATAGGACCAAAACGGGCCCCAGGCGTTGAAACGACGAAAAATGTAGGAGAAAATTTCTTATATATTTTAAACACGTGATAACTTAAGGGATTTGATTCGGAGTTTAGTTGGCTGAGTTAGAAAACTCATTTACCTAAGTTATATTAAAAATACTAAAGTTTTTTTAGAAAAAATAGACCAAAACGGGTCTCGGTCTTCGAAACGACGCAAAATCGTAAGCGAAACACCTCTTATATATTTCAAACACATGACAACTTACGGGAATCAATTTGGAATTCTGGTAGCCGATTTAGAAGCTCGTTTGCCTAACTTATATTAAAAAGTCTAAAAACAATTAGAAAAACAAGAACAAAACGGACCCTAGTCATCGAAACGACATAAATCATAGGCGAAATACCTCTTATATATTTAAAACATGTGATAACTTACGGGGTTCGATTCGGAGTTCTGGTGGCCGAGTTAGAAACTCGTTTACCTAACTTATATTAAAAAGACTAAAGAATACATAGAAAAACTTGACCAGAACGGATCTCGGGCATTGAAACGACACGAAACCATAGGAGAATTACCTCTTATATATTTCAAACACGTGACAACTTACGAGACTCGATTCGGAGTTCCGGTGGCCGAGTTGAAAGCTTGTTTGCCTAACTTCTATTAAAAGGACTTAAAAAATTAGGAAAATTAGACCAAAATAGGCCATGAGCGTCGAAACAACGCGAAATAATAGGCGAAACACCTTTTATGTATTTCAAACATGTGACAACTTACATGACTCAATTTGGAGTTCCGGTGGCCGAGTTAGAAGCTTGTTTGCCTAACTTATGTTTAAAAGACTTTAAAAATTATTAAATCATGGATGCATTTTTTTATATCAAGATTTTAATATTTTAATTTTGTAGTGTCTTGTTGATGAGCCTCGTGACAAGGGTGGAGCCGGCGATGATGGTGGGGATGGTGGAGGGGGCACCGATGACGAGGACCGCGAAGGAGATGGTGAAGACCTCGGAGGCGATGATGATGGTATGAATGGTGGGACTGCTGATGGTAGGGGAAGTGACACGATTGACAATGTTAATTTGTCTACCGATGGCGATGATGACTGATTATGTTTATATATTTACTTTTATGTATCTAACTAGTTTTAGGGTTGTACAACTTTTACATTTTGTATGTAGTTACTTTTTATGATTTATGTGATTACTTTGTGAACGTATTGATGGTTGATTATATATATTTGATGGTTATAATTGGTATGTGTTAGCGAAGAATTATTTGTTGCTTTAGGTTTATAACATGTATAGTTATGTATAAAAAATAGGGGGTTTTACAAATTTTTTAAAAAATATTATTTTTTAAAAATATTATTCTGGATTGACAAACTCATAGCCGACGGACATACCGTCAGGAATGACCATTTTGATTAAATAATTATATTTACTTATTGTCGACATACACACTTAATGGCGACGACTTGTCCGTCGCCTATGACTTTTTTATTTTATTATTAAAGGAGTCATAGGCGACGGACAGTTCGTCACCAATGTCGTCGTCGCTATTTACCTCAACACTGATGGCGCTCGACAGGAGCATGCACGGGGCCAAAGGCACCTGGGGAGACGGGCTGGGCGACGGACATTGATGTCGAGAATAAGGTCATTGATGACAGACAATGGGGCATTTTTGACGGAAGTGTCTGTCGACCGTGACCACTTTTTTTGTATTGTTATGCTATCAGATTTTGTACCGCAAATGCCCTGATTTTATTTCTCATGTTAATTATCTAGAACCATCTCTCAAAAAACTAGGTCAAAAAGTTGCTCAATCTGCCATTTTTGCTTGAAAATTCACCAAAAATAATTTACATAGAATTTAAGTCTCAAACCTCTGCAAAATTTTAACTGACTTACAGAGCTATCTATCCCAACAAACCTTACTCAAAAATTCAAAATACAATAAGAGCAAAATTAGGTTTTGTTTTAAGGTGTTTTGTCCTATTTTCTAGAATTCCTACAAGGTTTGTTTCAATTTTCTTTTCTTGTTTCTTGTAGGATTTTTGATTTCTTTTGCCATAGTTCATAATATCATATACCAACATGATATTATTTTCCCTTAGCATGTATGAATTAATATATATATACATATTTATTCCATTAAAAAACTAATTTTTAAGAACTAGTTTAGGGTTTTATAACTAGTTCATGCTTTTTCCTTATTTTCTTTGTATTTTCGACTTTTCTTTCATAATCCATGATATCACAACATATATATCTTCAAACTAAGCTGAAGCATCCATATGGCCTAATTATTTTTATAAAATATAAGGAATTTAAATTTTTAATGGATTAGAATTTATACCTACTTGTTTTATTTGCTCTTTTTGGTTTTGATCTTTTTATTCTCTCTCTCTCTCTCTCTCTCTCTCTCTCTCTCTCTCTCTCTCTCTCTCTCTCTCTCTCTCTCTCTCTCTCTCTCTCTCTCTCTCTCTCTCTCTCTCTCTCTCTCTCTCTCTCTCTCTCTCTCTCTCTCTCTCTCTCCTTGGTTTTTTTTATTTGTATTGGTAAAATGAAACAAGTGAAAGGAAGGCTTGTTATATATATATAGACATAGTTTTCAAGTTTGTAAGTAAGTCCTTCGAGTGTTTTCTTTCTAGTCAAACCATCTAATAACTTATTTTTATTATAATCTTGCTCCATCATTAATAAAGTTATTTATATTTTACTTTAGATAATTACCTTATTTAGTTAAGTAAGTAACTTATTAAGTTAACTAGTTAATTAGTCAAAATCAAGTCAAGCTTTTGGATAAGTTCTCAATCAAAAAAAATCTTGGGAGGCTTCTCAAGGAAGCCCAACCCTCCTTATCCTCTTTCTTTTGGCCGACCTAGGCATATTGTATATTATTATTTATTTATTTTTTACTTGCTTACTTATCAATTTTGGTAGATGTTTATTATGGAATTCTCTAGACTTTATGTTGACCAATTTTGACTTTGCTTCTTTATATATATATATTCTACACATATGCTTTATAATAATAAAAATTATAATTTAAACTTTATTAACATTTGCATTTATAATTACATGGGGTTTGGAATATTACATTGAAACCTATTGAGTCCAATCGAATTGCGGGCCAAGTCAAGCATTCCGACTAATTTCAACAAAACAATGAATTGGGGGGTGGGGGGACATTATATGCAATTAGGTAGTTTATGTATCAATTTATAAGCACAAACACTTTGATGGCCTAATTATGAATTTAGTAATATTTGATGTCGTATAAGTGTAATTAGCCCTATATTAAAAGAGGAACATTGGGATAGAAAGTTAGGGTTATGAACTTATGATATGTGAGGAATGTTATGACCAAAAAAATCACCAAGGAAATATATATATATACGGTTCGGATTTTAAGCTCACCCAATTAAAAGTTCACCCAACTCACCCTCTTTAGCGACGGACCGGGCGACGGTTTGGTCCGTCGTTATATATACAACCGTCGTCTTAGCTTTTAGCGACGGACAACATATAGCGACGGTTGTATATATAGCGACGGACAAACCGTCGCCCGGTCCGTCGTTAAAGGGGGGTGAGTTTGGGTGAGCTTTTAGTTGGGTGAGCCTAAGATCCTTATCGTGTGTATATATATATATATATATATATATATATATATATATATATATATATATATAGTGAGATACACATTTAAAGTTAGATGAGATCTGTAACACTTTAGTCCCATATCGAAAGATATGAGAAAAATTTATTTGTATATAAGGAATTAAGTTACTACCAATAGTACCTTCAGTCATGACCTTTTGGGTGAGCCTGTGGTGGGTTAAGATGACCGAAGAAGATACTATTGGTCCAATAGTTTAAGACCTTATTTGGATGAATTTGATTCGATTCAGACTTTAACCCATGTTGTTTCATATGATATCGTCAAAGCTGACTCTCGAAAGCTTGGGTCAGGTCATCCGATCGGGTGCCGGAGGTGGGGACACGAAGGCTGGTGGTATTATCCTACAATGGAGAAAGTGAGGTTCAGAGGTAGGGACAAGAAGTCAGTCGATAGTAACTTCATTCATAAGATACTATTAGGCCAATGATTTAAGACCTTATTTGGATTGATTTGATTCAATTCGAACTTAAGATTTGACTTGAGATTTATTTCGAATTCAGGATTTGACACAAGTTTTTTCAAGATCCCCCATCCATCTAATCAAGATCCGACCGTCCGTTTTTAGATCTAAAAGTTGAAGAAAAAGTGCCTGCACAACTATTATTAGGAGCTAGCCTAACAAATAGTTGTGCAAAACCTAACCAACAAACAAATGTTAAATTTACCCCCAGTTTAATAAAAGAATGCTCCGCATAATGCATATAGAAGAAAATACTTGCTATTTTTATTTATGTTTTGTGAGTACACGTTTTTCTTCAGCTTTTAGATTTAAGAACGTACGATCGAATCTGAATTGGATAGATGGTGGATACTATCTAACTTCAAATGTGGATATATATATATATATATATATATATATATATATATATATATATATATAAAGAGAAAGTCGTAGTTTAGGTAGCAAGAATTGATTTATTGGTTCTCCAAAATTAATGAAAAGGTCCTACGTACTTTCGACTTTTAATAAAGAGAAGAAGAAAAGAAGGAACTAGAAGAATTTGTATATCAACAATAATAGCAGTCAGCATATATATAGCAAAGGTCAAACAATTAAGATATTCACATGAGGGTGGGAGAGAGAAATCTTACAAGAACAACTGTCAAGGTGGAGGATTGAAAAGAAAAAAAGGCCTTTTCCAATAGGTCACATGATACTGCAAGAATTATTGCATTATGATATGCCCAAGTGGAGTGTCCGACCTAGCTAAGGTAGGCTGATTTTTCAATAACCTCAAAAGCTTATAACCATTGCCTTGACCCTTTAATTCCTTCGTCAAATGAATAAAAAGAATCCTCCCAACGCCCAGAGAAAAAAGGTAACAGCTTGTTTACTCTCTCTCTCTCTTTCTCTCCATCTCCAACTCCTCAATTTGATCATATGTTCATAGAACTAAATTAAAGTTGAATATATATCTTGGTATTATGTAATTCAATTGTGGCCTTATCCATATCTTTTGAATTTGTTCATCTTTGTATGAGTTTGGGTTTTTAATATAATTTCTTTTTGTCGATAAAAAAAATATGCTAGGATTTAGGCAGAGATATGTTTGAATTTGCAGTAATGATCATCTTAGAAAGACTGACAGATCGAGGCATAATATATACATTTAATTAAACTGAAGTGTAGATTTGCCTATTTTAACTCTTTTTATGTATTTTTATGGAGTGTGAAACATGATCAAATTATTTGGCAGTTCCTTTGGAATTTTGTTTGTTTCCTTATTTGTATAATTCTGTGTGCTTGTCATGGCACAATAGACTTCAATATGCTCATAAAAGAGCTAGCTACTGCCAAATTACTCTCATATTCAGATTGAGAGTCTGATACTTCGTAAAGAAAAGTCAAGAGAGAATGGATAATCTGATGATTGATTTACTAAGTTATATAATTCTTTTCTTTTAATCTCTAGCGTACCAGATTTTATTTATTTTAGTTTTATCGGTTATAAATTTTAAAAATCATGTTTCATTTGGTCTCATAAAAGGCCGAAACTAACGATAAAACTTTGAAACCCAGATTTATATCTTGATCTTACTCATGTTTTCTTGGATGTTTTTCTCTTTCCAACTTTGACGCAATAGTACATGTAAAAGTTGGATTATTTCGTTATATTTGTTTTACATGTTTGTCTAATATATATGCTTGCGACAATTTCCAACTTTTTTTCCAATCCTGCAGGTTATATATCACATTCCAATTTTTTAAAAGTTTACAAAATTTTAATATCTTGACCAAACTTTCTTACATAATTCTTTAAACAAAACATCTTTTTTGGGTTTTCATAAACCTGCAAGTCTAATTGACATATTCAACTATTATCATTACTTTATTATTTCTGTTCACATAATGAAAACGTGTAGCTTACTTTAGAGATAACTTGTGTTACCAACCATTATATTTTTTCATTTGAATCTGTTGCCTGTAATAGTTTGCACACTGATATATATAAGGGGAGTTAGGGGAACTTAAAAAGAATGAAATAAACATTAATCATGACTTGATTTTTTATTTTGATCTCAGTTTTTACATATATAGCGAAGAATCTACACATTTTGAAGAACGAGTACATCAATGAGTGAAGAAGTGGAGATTCACTGTAAAAATGAAAAGACTGATGGGAGTGAGGAACAATCCAAAAACACATCCTCCGGTTCTTGGCAGAATTTTTCAACCTTTGACTTGAACGAAGAAGCCGATGATGGTGAATACAGTGATGGTGATGGACAAGCAGAAGGGAATTCACTCAATCACGAGTGTAAGATTGGAAATGAAAGAAAGGGTACTGTTCGGCGATATGTTCGATCTAAATTGCCTAGGCTTCGGTGGACTCCTGATCTTCATCGTTCTTTTGTGCATGCTATTCAAAGGCTTGGTGGACAGGAGAGTAAGTTTAACTTGGAACTTTAATTAAGGCCTTGTTCAAATATTGAAAGTAGTGAAGGAATATATGTTTCTTTAAATCTATTTTAGAGGGGCATTCATTTTTTATTTTTTTTGATCAGCAAAATGAAAGATCTTTTATTAAATCCCCAAAATCAAAACATACAGAAGATCTGATCCAAAAGATTTGGATCAATACAATCAGTCGTTACATATATTTCTATATATCCTCAAAACCTGATAACCATGCATCTTAAATACACACCCAAAGATCCTGCAGCCATATAAGGCTGTTTGAGTTTTCTGCACCTACATAGATAACCTAGTTAACTAGTACTATATCCAAACTCATTAAATTTATGCGGTCAAAGTAGTTTCGCATTTAGCCACACTTACTTTTGTAGGTGTTTTAGCAACACTAAACAACACTTATTGTTCTATGACAATATCAACTGACTAAATTAATGTGAAAAAAAAATATACACCAATGATTCATAGATATGTGCCTAGTAGGCTAGTAGATTTTATTTAAATTATTTACGTAGAAGAACACATTGTTAAATAAACCATTTGCTTTCTTTAATTTCACTGTTTAATGCAGCTAGCTTGAACTTTCTTTGACTTTTTGCAGGAGCCACTCCCAAATTAGTTCTTCAGTTAATGAATGTGAGAGGACTAAACATTGCCCATGTAAAAAGTCACTTGCAGGTGTGCCAAGAAAATGTTTTTGAAAATACGTGGTTGTAAAATCATCTCCTGATACTATTATCATGCATATTGATCTCTGTCTCTCTTTCTAATCCCTCCTCTTTCATATATATCAGATGTATAGGAGTAAGAAGCTTGATGACTATGGACGAGGTAAATGATGGAGTCATTGGATTCTCTTAATTTTTCTTCTACACTTTGTGTAGACAAATTGACCCCATTGAAATTTTATAAATTTTTAAATATCTGGGACCATGCCGTATAGTTATTGGCCCAGCAGTAACTTTTGTCTTATGATTTCATGAGATCAAAGGTTTAATTCTTTCAATTCTCGAGTGTGTGTGTGTGTGAAAATTAGCAAAAAAAATATCTAGGACCAAATTAAAATTTATAACTTCTCATTCACGTATCACTCCTACTCCTTTACATATGCATTTTTCTCTAATATTCTTAAAATAAATAATAATATAATTTATATTATTTTTTAAACAATTAAGGAATTAAGTATTTAAATATGAATAAATTTGTAATTAGAAAAATGTATGAGTCAATAAGGTGTATGTGTATATATATTATGTTACTACTTATAATATTAATTAACATTGTAACCAAACATATGTTTTATATATGCAATCAAAATTATGTTACTATTTATTATATTAACAATATAAGTTTATAATCAAATACATGTTTTATATATACAATCGGAAAGTAAAATTATTAAAAAAAATTGGCTCGGGAGGTACGCTGTCCTTGAATCTACGCTAAATTATTTATAGCCACATAATATTTTGACCCCACTCAATAGAATTCATAGCTTCATCACTAGTGCTCGAGTAATTAAACAATAATGTTGTACGCATGTTTGTACAAGAAATCCTGTCTTTCAATAAAAACCATATCATGTTAATCTGATGTACTCGAAATTAATCAAATTTCTTTGATTTCTTTTCATAGTATTATGTGGACAAAGAACTAAGACAACGCAAGGAAGATATTGTATTCCAAACATTTTTAGCCAAAGAACAAGTCCTCTTCATCACTTCAGAACGGAAAATGGTGGAATTGGCCTAACAAAGAATCTCGAGAATGATAATTATCTTCGGAGTCTACCGCACCGTCGCCATCCCCAACCTACAATTGATATCAAACCTCACTCTTTAAGGTGAGTCAGATGACAATAACTCTCACCCTAAATTGAACTTAGATAACATTTATAATTAATATTAAATACCCACACAAAACTTCTACTTGGATTTGTCCCGTGCACAGCTCTTGTAGGGATGTGTACCCTTTGGATTATTCGAATACTCTAATAGTCTGTTTGGTTACAACATTGGAATAAGAATATGAATAGGAATTAGAATTAGAATTAGAATTAGAATTAGAATTAGAATTAGAATAGAATAGAATAAAATGGACATTCCTATTAATATGTTTGGTAAGAATGAGAAGTTGCACGATTTTGATCGATCAATTTTTTTTAAAAAAAAGTTTGTCGCTTGAAATGAAATGGTCAATCTTTACATATAATTGATTAGGCATTATATTGGAGTGATCATTCACTCCTTTTTAAGTAACCAAATATAAGAATGAACGTTTTTTTTTTTGAATGCTCATTTCTTTTTCCCCAAACCACACAGGCCATAAGAGGTTGAGAAACCCATGATTGTTAAAATAAAAAAATATAAATAAAGGCTAACTCTCTCTCCCTCTCTCTCCACAGGAACCAACTTTTACTCTTACAATCAGCATGCAGTAAGTAGGTCAAGGTTTCCACTAAAGGTAGGTCTTGAACCAAAAGGCGAAAGCTTGATGCCATTGACGTCCCAATTATCTCAAGACAAGTCACCTACATCAATCCTAAATCATGAGAATGACCCTATCAGCCCTGGCCAATTCCTTGAAGAAAAGAAAAGGGTAGAATTAGCTAACAATATTTGGACCAGAACTCATGCCATGCAAGGGTCTGTTAGGGCTCCATCCTATTTCACTCAATCATCTCAACAGAACTGCAGAGATAGTTCTATGAATAGGCAAGTTTGGACAACATTACAAGGTCCTAAGAATAATATCATTCCCAATACTTTTGATCCGGGGTTTGAACATCCATTCCGACTTGAGGTAAATTTGCACAACATTACTACTCGACATAATTCTTTTTGTGTATTTGTTTTTGGAAAAATGCTAGGTAACTAGACAGAATGAGTCTAGTTTACGTACTTGGACAAAGCTCTATATAAAGAGTTGTACAGGTTTGGTCGAGGTAAACTAGATAACTTCTGTTTGATTATATGGCATATTACTCTTGTTTGTGCATGTTAGTTTGTTCATTAATCAACATTTTTCATTTTGGCAGTTGAAGGAGAAACTAATGAAGCACAAAGAGTGGTTGCCTGATTTGCAGTTGAAATTAAGCCAAAGCGTAGGGAACCATGACGAGAGAACTCATATGAAGAACGTCGCTGCAGAGATCAACACCATGCTTTCTCTTTCACTGTCTCCCTATTCTTCGAGGCAAACTAACGCTACCTAGCTAGTAAAATGAAAGTCATAAGCATTTTCACCAAATAGAAACTTAGCCTAGCTATACATTTATAGTATATATGATATGTAGAGAGAAAGAGGCTGAGTACTTGAGATCTTACCATGCATGCCCGAAAAAGCATAGGAGTTCTTCGTATGAGTTCTCTCGTCATGGACCCATGGTTTTCTCCGTTCTTTGTATATTTTCCGTTATCATCTTTTTCTTCTATCAGCTTGATATCACATTCCAACACATTTTAAATCTGTACCATGAAATTAATCTTCTTTATTTCAAACTCTCCATTTCATTTGAAATGGAGAGGATCCTAATTCGACCTTATTAGTACTTGTCTTCAGAGCCAACACCATGACAATATACTGTGACAGTTTCACTTCCTTTTTCTCTTTTTTTTACAACTTTTTGCAATAAAATTACACTACTAGAAAAATAAGAATACGTAACGGAACTTTGTTACAATATTTAAAAACAATCACAAAAGATAATAATGTGTGATGAACTTTTTAAGCCATCACAAAATAGTAGTATATATGATGGTTCTTAGTGATGACTAATTTTGTCATCAATGCATTATAACTGTGATGACCATGTCAATTACCAATTTTTTCACGCAAAATAATTTTTTTTTTTTTGTAACGCATTAAATCATCACTTACGGATATACATACCCTTTTCGTGATTGCATTTAAGTTATCCCCAATATTTTAATGAAAAAAATAATCAAAACAATTTTATGACGGTCATAACAATCATTAAAAAGAGATTTTTTTGACAACTTTTATTTGCAATTATAAAAAGAAGGTATTTTGTGATGGAATTTTCAAATCATCACAAAATAATAAAATATATGATGGCTCTCAGTGATGACTAATTTTACCATCATTATAGAGTATTTGTGACTGTCATTACAATTACCAAATCTTATGTGGGACTAATTTTGTTTAGTAAATCAACTCACATATGTTTCTTTTTATATTTTATTTAAAAATTATTATCATGATTTGGACTTTGGTGTAGTAGTAATACTTGTTATTTAGTTTGCAAATGGGGGGAGAGTTCGAATCCTACAAGTATCATTTGATACCGTTAATATAGTGAAATAAATTTTTCGTAAAAAAAGATTCACGTTCTTAAATTTGATCCGTAAAGTCATGTGTTTTTTTGTGATGACTTTGACAATCACAATAGATTACGTGTTAATGTGATTGTATTAATCATCACAAAAAGATTAAGCGTTTGTGTGATTGTCAAAACTATCACAAAAAAGTTTTCATGATAAGAGTATACAATTGATGACCTTCGTGACGACTAAAGTCATCTCAAAAACCTTTTGTGATGATTTTTTTAATTTATATGATAGATTTGAGCTATCACAAAAGGCCATTTAATAATATTTTTAGAATTAAATCAGTAACCATATACAACTTACAAGGAATTAATTAATTAAATTGTTAATGTATAATATTCAATATTGATGCATGATCATGCATTTGTACGCAAGCATGCTCTTTATATAGAAAGATCGTGATTAATTGCGACTTCGAGTACCGTCTCTTGTGATACTCTTTCAGAAAAGTGCTTTTGCCAATTAATGGGGGTAAAAATTTTGGTTTTAAAATTGTTTATATGCATTGAAATCGTTTAAAAATGTGTGTGATGAGAGAGGCTAGCTAGCTAGTTTTAGGTTTCCTGAAACCTTATATATTTCTTTCGGTAAGCTTGAGTGTAGATCCTGAACAATATGTAGAGAAGAGTGTATACGACCAGTGGTGGAGTCAGAGATTTTCAGCGGGGAGTCCGGATTATGCATGTAAAAAAAATTTCGACGATCTCTTAGTTCGTTGATTTTTTTTTTCCATATTCCTAAATCACAAGTAATTCAACATTCAACAAAATTATAATCCTAAATCACAAGCAATTTAACATTTCAATTAGTTCCTCAAATTCAATTGAAACAAAAAAAAATCAATTACAAATTGAAACACAAAATATATATAAACATACCGAAAAAAATTCAAAATATATTTTGTTCAAATTTAATAGAAATAATGAAAAATACAACTAAGATTTGTTGACTGTTGAACCGGTAACGGTACTAGAACGGCGGAGTCTCTCTTCGGAGTTCGGACGGTAAAAGCGGTAAATCCAACCTGCGAGTTCTCATGTTCTGAAAATGTTGGATAATCACTTCATTATCAATGCACCTAAAAACATCTCTCTCGACATAGCACACCAAACAGTCGATGAGAAAGTCATCTCTCATCTTGTTGAGCAAATCTGTCTTAACAATATTTATCGCACAAAATACTCGTTCCACACTAGCAGTCGCAACAGGCAAAACTAAAGCTAACTTGATAAGAAGATATACCAAATGAAAAGTAGTGTGATATCCCACCTCAATCATATTAGTTGCAAGTTCTCCGACATCTTCTAGTTTAGAAAATCTTGCATTTTCTCTCATTTCAGAAATCCACATCTTTAATTGTTCTTTAAGCTCCATTAATTCGATCATCCATTGAAAAGTCTTTTTAATTTTTTTTTTCTTCTTCTCCTTCCTTCTTCTTCCCAACGCACCCCGGATCCCCCGCCATTACCGAATTTTAGGCTGGACTCTCCCACATATATAGTACATAAAAAATTTTCCGGCCACAGGGGGTCTGTGGAACCCCCGAGACCCCACCTCCCTCCGCCCCTGTATACACGACTATTCTAACTTTGTGAATAAGATTACGGAGTACTATGTCCACAAAAACCTAGACAGGAATATAATATTATATATATCGTGTATCTCAACATATATATCATCTAGGGTTCTAATATCCGTATGGGTACCGTCAATTGAATTCGTCCAAATTTCCTAAAAAGGATATCAGTCTAAAAATGTCTGCCCTAGTATCATATAGTGCTAGCTTCAGTTTGGAATTTGTTTTGTGGATTGATCAAAAGGAATTATAATATTTGGAAGATACAAACATGATTATGGTTAAGTGCAGGTCAATTCTTGATTCTTGTGAATTTAGGGGGAGAGTGTAGCACTAACCGCAAAAGAAATTGCAATATACGATTTTTATAATTGTAACCATAGAGTTAGATTTGGTAGGCATGGTTACAATAAAATAAACCATTTCTCAATATATATATATATATATAGGATAACGCTCTCGAACGAAAAGTTCGTTTACGAACATATGTAGGACTCAGTGTTAAACGTTGTTAATTGGCCCAATTATGTAACATCATATATTCGTAATTAGTGTTAAATATTCTCATCCAATCAACAATCTTCAACACCGAACCCTACATATGTTCGTAAACGAACGGTTCGTTCCAGAGCCTTATCCTATATATATATATATATTACAAAAAGAAACATCAAAAAGAAAAATGCATAACGTACAATTTTACAAAGTTATTCTATGCATTTGAGATTAATTTGAGAGATCGAATTATCTAATCTCTAATAAGTTAATACTTTTGTTACTCTCATGCAAAAATAACCTTAAAGAAAATAATGAAATTAAACTAATCACTCAAATTTAAAATATACGATTAAGTTTTTTTTTTCGAATTCAAAATTAATGATAATTTTTAAAAATAATTAATTTTGTAACTAGTATTACTGTTAAGATATTTTACAATATTTATAATTTATTTTTTAAAACTAAATTAATTCATATTAATTTTAAATTTAAAAATATCTTACATTTCAAAAAGTCAATAATGATGCAATAGAACTATCATTGAATTTAATCAACTTATCCCTTCTAATTTCATCTTGACATACAAGTTTGATGACACGTATAAAGCACGAGTAAACATAGAAACAATTTATTGTGCATCTTTTTTTGCTCAAAACAATACGTTCAGACCATTTTCTGCTAGTTTTTTTTTATGAAATTGTTTTTTTTATTGGTTGATTAATGGATTGAAAAAAAAAATGCATACCTCTTCATCCAATAGGATAGCATTCATGTGGTCAATCTTGTTTGTTTTTGTATTTACTGTATTCCAAATTCAAGTCTCTCTCACTTGATAGTAAAATCATATTTTTGGAATATATTTATTCAAATGAACTTGTTGATTCATAGTAAAATTGTGGGATTGTGTGTAATTAAGTGTGTAGGTAGAGTGCTATTTATAGTGAGTTAGAATGAGTCCAATAAAATATTTTCCACTAATTAGATTATTAAATTATGAAATATCAAGAGTCATCAAAATTATATCTATCATTAATTGAATATATTGTATCTTTAGTAGAAAAAATGTACTAAAATTTGTGAATTTTTTTTCTCTATTTCTTAGACTCATTCATGTACATGTTTATTTCTAAACTTTTTGAATGTGTATTATTTAATTTTTATTCATTTGACATAAAAGGTTATATATAAATTATCACATTACTTGGATTAAAACTCTAGACCTTTCCTTGGTTGTATATATATGTTTATATATATTATATGGAGTAAAAGTCACTATTTTGTAGGGTTCTTTCAAGGATTGTTGGGTCGGCTAAATAGGAGAACTAATTTTTTTTTTAAATCTCAAATTTTATTATTAGAAAGTTAGAAATATCCAAAAAACTTTAGAAATTTTTCAATAAAAAAAAACATTGTGCATCAAAATTGGAGTGCCTAATATGACTTTAGACCAACCAAAATAACTCGTAGTTCATTTGTTATATTTTTGTATTGATCAGGCTGTGACTTGTCATTTTTTTCCAAGTCTGCCTATCGCCAACTAACTTGTATTACTAACAACATTGACATTGTTGTGCCTTCCTCTTTAACTACAACTAGCGTATTAACTGCCACAATGTTGTCAGCCTCGACAGATGCATGGAGGGAATAATTAATACATAGCATCTTATATTTCCACAAAAGCCCCACATAACATTGATTGTTTTTCGTGCTTTTTCTTGTCAAACTAAAATGGGTTGGCAGTATGGAGCGCTACAAGATGCGCGTCTTGTGGCCAGACGATTTAACTAGACTGATGAAACGTTCGGTTTTATTGTTAGAATTTCTTGTATTATGCATTCCCCTAATTTTCCGACACCAACCATATAATTATGGGTCCTCTTAACATGTGCTCTAAGGGCACATGTTAAGTACATAATTCAAGAGATTATTTTTTTAAACTGTGTGCATATTCTCTTGATTTCTGTATGTGCACCAAGTTTAAGGGAATATACACACAATTCAAAAAAATGTTCCCTTAAACTGTGTGCTTAGCATGTGCCCTTAGGACACATGTTAAGAAATTCCTATAAGAAATTCCTATAATTATTTATGATGAATATTATTATGTCGTTAAATTATGTTGTATTATGTGTTGGGATAAAATGAATGAAAAGTGTATTGGAGATCCTTCGACTAATATATGTGAAGCATTTGTGAAAGTATATATATATATATATATATAGGGGCGGATTTAAAAAAAAATTCTAACAGGGAACACTTATATCATTTTTATTGATTTAATTGTTAAATAATTTCATTATGATTAATATTTAAATAATTTAAAATATTAATGAACTTCATGTCAACACTTTAAAAGTTATTTATTATAACCTGAAAACATTTTTAAAACTTTAATATTACCTTTAAATAATTTTTAAGATATTAAAATTATTTTTAAATAATTACCATTAATATTAAAATATTAATGTATTTCATTTTCAAATATTAAAAGTTATTTATTATAACTTGAAACATTAATATTACTTTCAAATGATTTTTA
Organism: Panax stipuleanatus; assembly: GCA_020205555.1. Taxonomy (NCBI): domain Eukaryota; kingdom Viridiplantae; phylum Streptophyta; class Magnoliopsida; order Apiales; family Araliaceae; genus Panax; species Panax stipuleanatus. The sequence continues at coordinate 145,051,527 of CM035121.1, read as the reverse complement.
AAATATTAAAATCTTTTTTAAATAATTACCATTAATATTAAAATATTAATTTTATTCATATCAAAATATTAAAAGTTATTTATTATAACTTAAAATATTTTTAAAATATTTATTTCACCTTTAAATGATTTATAAAACATTTAAATCATTTTTAAATAATTTATTTAATATAATTATTAAATAAATTTATTATCATTAATATTTATATATTAATGAAATTCTTATCAAAATATTATAAGTTATTTATTATAACTTAAAATACTTTTTAAAACCTTAATATCATTTTTAAATAATTTTTAAAATATTAAAACCATTTTTAACTAATTTATTTAATATAATTATTAAATAAATTTATTATCATTAATATTAAATTATTAATGAAATTTAAATCAAAATTTTAAAAGTTATTTATTATAACTTAAAATATTTTTTAATACTTTAATATAATTTTAAATGATTTTTAAAATATTAAAATCATTTTTAAGTAATTTATTTAATACAATTATTAAATAAATTTAATATCATTAATATTTAAATAAATTAAATTATTAATGAAATATATCTCAAATTATTAAAAGTTAATTTTTATAACTTAAAATTATTTTTAAAATTATTTTATGAATTTTTAATAATTAATTTTTATTTATTTTAATTAATATAATTAATTTTAATTTAAAACCGTCGCTAAAGGGCTATCGCGATGGAAAGTGTCGCCTTAGGTGTTTTTGAGCCTTCAAGAACAGCCCTTAGGTACCTACTTTGACCATTAGTAATTTCATGTTCAAGTTATTTTCTGGGCTTGAAAGTGTACTAACTATGTAGTATTGATGTAATACTACAAGCGCAAACAAGTTTCATGGCTAAACTACATTACAACCAAAAGTTATAAGCAATCAAAGTGGCTGTCAAAGGCTGTTCTTCATTTTCTAGGCAGCCCAGAAACTCAAAGTCATGGTCGGTCAACCCACTTTGACCTTAAATAACTTTGATTCTGTTGTTAATTTAGGTGTTCTAATGGCATGATTGTGTAGTCCATATGTCAGAATACAAAGACCAAACACTAACATGGTCCAAAACATTAACAATAGCAAAATCCGAGGTTTGCAAAATGGTTGTCAGAAACTGTTCAACACTTAAAAAATTTCTGGGTTTTCCAGAAATTAAAAATCTGATCGGACAACCATGTTTTACCACTTATAGCTTGAGATCTAGACATGGTATGGACTTGATTCTACTTTCAGTCTGCTCTCCTCATGGCATAGAACAAGTTTATAACATCAAACACACATAAAATTTAACACACAAAGATTACTGTACTTCTTTTATCACCGAATATTTTAACAGTTTAACGGTAAAAGTTTTGTTGTTGTTTTTATAAAAAGGTTACTTCGCTTTCTATATCCAACAGTTATTCCGTTATGGGGCCCACCACTGATTGCGCCGTCGTACGAATATTCCTTGACAAAAAGAATATTCTCCGACCAAACGAATATTTTATGACAACTTGCTTACTTTATAAAAATTGCACATATCACCCATAACTTATCACATTTATCAAATCAAGACCTTACTATTTAAAATAATATGTAGAGAAAATTAAATCTTATTCATAAAAAGTTCTGCGGTGTTGGAGAGGTTTGGTACGGATCCGATATTCCGTCGTCAGGATCTGCCTGGTCGTTTTCTCCTCCATTAGCTTGCGCAAGACGTTGCAACTGGTGCCACCGCCTAGAGTACGGGTATCCCTTTGGAGCAGTTCGCCTCGATACGCGACGAGATTGTTCGGATGGTGGTTACCTTACTCATGAACGCGTTTGGGCCGATGATGAGTCAGCCCTCGACTACTCAGGTATACTATTCGTTTTAAATTCAAGTATATATTCTGCATGTTATTTAATTTTTTATTCCATGCTGTATCTTTAATTGTTTCATATATATGGACTAATGAGTTACATTATATTGTATCAACAGGGTGACGAGGAGGTTGCTCACTCCGATCACGACGACGACGATTTTCAGACTCTAGAGCAGCAGGGTCGACGCCCATCCGATGAATCCTCCTCACACCGGGGGCAGTGCTACTGGCTTGACTTAGTCTTGTAGATTATTAATACATATTTATTTTAGTTTAACTTAATGGGATGTTAATATTTTGTAGCTTACATGATTTTTGATGTATTGTAGTTTAAACCTTGTCATTACTTTAGTTTGACATATCTCTTTACTTTAGTTTTGTTTAACTTCGACATTTAGTTTAGTTTAGCTTAATGGAATGTTTGATATACTTTAGTTTAGATTAATGGGATGTTTGACATCTTTACTTCTCATTTAGTTGTTTTTTGACATATTGTCGGCCTTGGTAATTGTAATTTATGCTATTGGGCCTTATTAAGTTGATGTAAATGTTGTTCGATAGTTAGTTATGTTGTATGTGCTGTTGAAAAAAAAGAACAGGTTTACAGGTACAAAAAATGTGGGTTAAAACCCTGGATATTGTCAAAACAGAGTAAAAATTAAAAAAAAAAGAAGAGAGTTATCCTCGACGGAATAGTGTTATCCTCGACGGAATTCCGTCGGAATTAAGTCTCTTACAATTTTGGCTACCTTGCCACGTGTCAGACTTAGACTCGACAGAATATTCTCGACGGATGTAAGTTCGTCGATAACAGCTTAAGGTCGACTGAATTTTCGGTCGAGGTTAGTTCCATCGAGGATAGTTATCCCGACTGAAAGGTCGACGGACTTAATTTCGACGTGCTTATATCCGATTGAATTTCTGACCGAATATTCCGCCGGAATTAAGCATAACCTCGACGGATTATACTTAATTCTGACGGAATATTCTGTTAAAAATAACCCTTTTTGTTGTAGTGATATCTCATAGATTGCAGCATTAATTGCATATCAGAGTAGCCGCATGCATGATATAGAACAGGTAAGATGTTCTGCGTTTTGTAAAGTTTGGGACCAAATACAAGTCAGTGCACTAATACCTAAATGACTAGGTAAATGTAGTTCAAGTACAAGTGTAAGATATAAAGTCTTACACAATAAGTCAAGTCCACATATGTATTGCATTGAATATGCAATCTCTTTTCAGAGTATATTAGGACTGTCATGGCAGTGTGTTTTAGAAGTGTGGTCTCAAATAAAAATATTAGAAAGTACATATGCCAAATCAGTTTGCCCAACTGCTCAAAGATATCAGTTAGTTATATGGTGATGCCTCTGTAGAACTTGTCAAAATAGCAGTTGTAACTATCAATTTCAACAAACAAGGAACCATTCAAAGTGTAAACTTTCATTATTTTTTGGCCCCTTGATTACATTTCTCTTTATGGGGAGGTGTAGAATAAATGTTCTTTTCATGATTATTTGGTCCTTGATTACTTCATTATCTGGTTATGGGGAGGTGCAGAATAGATGTCTTCAAAATAATTCAAAATTATGGCAACCATGTCGACAAAAAAAAATTGTCAAAAAAAAAAAACCAACAAAAAAAAAACTATAAAACAACATTTAGTACTGAAACAGAAATGAAGATATTCAGTTGGTTATAAAGGTTCATAGCTATCAAGATCAAAAGAGAGAAATGCAAAAAACATGCTACCAGTTAATTAAGAAATTATCTAAGACAGTTTTTTGGCAAAAAAATTGGACGAAGCTCTTCTTGCATTGCTGCTTCAATCAGACCAGCTATAATAGATTACTCCAATCGAAATACTAATTAATGAACAATCATATTCAAATTCCCTTACATTTGTCCCAGGTGATAGACAAAAAAATGCGTTACAATGGGTATAATGGCCTCTTTGTTCTTTAATTATTCTTCTTATGTTAATAATTTTACCACATTCACATAGTTAATACTGCTAACATAAATAATGTTGCAAGTAAATTACAGTTGACATGCATTGGCACAGATTCCGTAAATGTGATTTACACAATCAAATGATAATTGCTAGTACATATCAACCTTCAAGTTCTGAAAACTCAAGTTCATCAAGTTCCACAACTAATTTACAAGTGTCTCTTAATATTAAAATTGTCCAAAAAGTGAAGTCCTGATAAGCAAAGAAAGTACTGAAACATTTTAATTTGAAGCGTACGTATTTCATTTCAGCATGAACTGAGGCAAATTATTTGCAGAAATAGAAGTTTGTGTCAAGCAAAAACAGGAAACCCACGTCAATTTAATCCAAAATCTTTCAAATCATATAGGATTACACTAAATTAAAATGTAACATACCCAAAACAGAATTAACCCTCCATAACCATTTAAATAAAAATTTAAACAATCAAAATCCATTTTTGTAACATAGTTCTACTCAACCTGCAGAAACTAATACATATGAAACAAGCATAAATAACACAAAAGTTCAAGAAAATAAACATAAGAGATTATGAGGAACAAAATATACAACATTAATTAAAGTATTAGAACATTAATGAATATAACAAAATAATAGATGAATCAATACAAAAAGGAAAAAAGAATTGAGTTGAATGAATGGGTTACAGTAATACACTCAAATCCCACCAAGCCCTAACCTGAACCAAAATAAACTAAGGAATTTCTTAGCATGTGCCCTTAGGGCACATGCTAAGCACACAGTTTAAGAGAATATTCCCTTGAATTGTGTGTATATTCCCTTAAACTTGGTACAAATGCAAAAATCAAGGGAATATGCACACAGTTCAAGAGAATATTTTTTTGAATTGTGTGCTTAGCATCTGCCCTTAGAGTACATGTTAAGAGGACCCATAAACTAATCATGTATATAAACAATTAAACAGCAGACCCCCAAAAAAAATTCAAAACAAGACGACATATATATAGAAAGGGAGATGCAAACTGAAAATCTTAAATGGTTATGAGAGTACCAAACCAACTCAATCCTTTACCCTGTGTAGGTACGACTTCTAAAGTTGTAGCCGCGAACTGGGTGGAGGTACGTTCGGCGGAGTTGCAACGACAAAATAGATAATGGAGGAGTTGCAGCGGGGGTGAGGGAAATGGGTGAACTAAAATGAGCGAAATGGGTGAAATCAATTGAACAAATTTGCCAAATGGGCGAATTGAGAGGGAAAGAGAAAAATCAGATAAGGGAAAGAAGGAGTCGTTATGGTCCCGAACTAGGGTTTTAAAATAGATGACACATTCTCGAAGGCACGTCCGTCGATAATATCCACCGTTGATATTGAGTAAATAACGATGGCGTGTCCGTTGCCTTTGATATTTCATATTTGTGTTCGTCGCCAATGAGTTTTTCCTCCACTGCAAAATTTTTGCGCCAGATCCTACCCATTGCCGACGAAGGTATAGTCATTAACGACGAACCTCCGTCGCCAACCAACTTGGAAAATAGGAATTATCGACTGAACTAATTAACGACAGCTACCCCGTCGGCAATGAGGTCAATGTCATCGTTAATGAGTTCAGTCGATAATTCTATTTTTCAAGTTGGTTGGCGACGGAGGTTGTCGCCAATAACTCTTTTTTTTAATAGTGTTATAACAAGTGATATATAATAGCAACTGATGAGCACTTGGTTCACTGTGATGACATATAAGATAATGTTAGGCGTCTCAAATGACATGACATTAAATATTTTAATGATAATTTATTATATAGCTAATCATATGAGATCTATTCAACCAATGTTATGGTAACACATCATTTGAGATCGAAAATTTGAAATCTCTAACATCACTCATCTATATAAGTTATGTTAGAATTTGAGCCAAAAATTAAGTGGGTTTTAATCATTATTTAAAAATAAATCCACATACAATGTGTTCTACTCCATGAATATATTAAATTAAGTATTTGGAAGCTCAAATCCATAGAGTAATGAATAAGATATTAACTCCCAATTAAAGGTCACCCTTGAAAATAATAAATGATAATAAATACATGTGGGAAGCCAAGTCCCACATCGGTTAAGAACTAAAAGTTTAATATATTTATATACAAGAAAGTTGCTCTTGGGTTTGGTCCCAAGGGGCACCCCACTTTTGTAGAAGGGAGAGGATCTAGCCAAGGCTTAGTTCAAACCCACGCGCGCCGCCGACCGGCCTGACTTGAGGGTCTGGGTCTATAATTTTTTGAACAAAATTTATTTAAATTTTATTTAAAAATTTTTATTTAGTTCTATTGTCAAAACTATGTCATTTTAATAAATATTATTTATTATCAAAACTGTGTCGTTTTGGGAAGAGGTATCTGCCGAAAGGATCTGTCTGAACGAACGCCCCAAAACTACGTTGTTTTTGACTGAACGGACGCGCTCTTTTCTGCCTAGCCTAAAATTATGTCGTTTTTGTTCTGTTAAGGCTAAAACTACGTCGTTTTATGATCCGAACGGACGCGCTTTTTCTGCTACGCCTTAAAACTACGTCGTTTTGGCTAAATAGTGTCTTTTCAAAGGATTAGACTAGCAGGGCTGCCATTCAAATCATTCAATTTTCCAAGCATAAAGCATTCTAGTTTTCATTTCATTAGTCATTTAGAGTTATTTTAGAGAGAGAGTTTAGAGCATTTTATTTTGATTCGTTGTGTATGCTATTTGGAGTGCTACTATAGCATACGATTGTCATTGTATCCTGGGAGATAAGTGTTATTAACTCTAAGCACCATACGGAGAGCATAATTTATTTTAAGGACATAATACAGAGTACTAACCTTAACAAATTTTGTTTCTACAATTTCTGAGATAAGTTAATATATATATATATATATATATATATATATATATATATATATATATATATATATATAGTGTCCATTCTGTTTTATGTACAATATATATAGAGTGTGTTGTCATTATATATGTTTTTTCTCTATTCCATCCTCTCCTCTCTTTTTTTCCTTCCATACACTAACATTTAAATCCTAATATTCTATTTTTAACTTGTGATTAAATTTGAACTTAGTTTTTATTTGTGAGTTGTGAATTTTGAGTAGTCATATAAAAATATTTTTATAGAAAATTTTGCCAAAAAATTACAGATTAGATTAATTATGTATTCACAATCGAATTACTTGTGGATAATGAGTGTCTTTAACTCATGTATCTATCTATTAAGAAACAGATAATTTACACACCAATAAAATTACGCAATATTCTTTTGTGACACAACATGGGGATACCTAATTAAAACCATTTGTCAGGACCACTCTATCTTTTAGGAAAAACTCAATACCTACATTTATATATGCTTTTTATAAGATATAGTTAGTTTCATGTGTGTTATAGAGAGATATCACCCATATATATATATATATATATATATATATATATATATATATATATATATATATAGAAGAATGTCCAATTGTCCATGCCTTCAAAGTAGCCAGTCATTAGTTACAACGACTTTTTTTTCTGAGAAAAAGATGAATAAAAACAGGTAGTGCAGTGGGATATACATAATGCTTCCCTTTTTGGTTCTTCAATATGAGATGATTATGCAATATTGCACTGTAAAGGACCCTCTCATTTGAATATCTCATCTCATCTACCTGTGTTCAATAAGTGAACCATTTATCAATCACCATGATCCATCTCATTTCCATGCTTTACAGTGACTTCTCTGTTGGCTACATTAATTAATAATTCCTTTACTCTATTAATTAATTTATTTTTTTTAAGCAAACAAATAAAATAAGAATTTCATTTCTCTTGTTTGATACGTAGTCATTTAAAATATGATAAAAAGAATGGAGATTTTTTCAGTTGTATATGTCATTTCCATATTAATTTTATTGAGAACTGATATTATTGATTACTTTCTTATGTTGAAACTGTTTTCAAAGAAGGTTCAAAAGTGCAAGAAATTTTATCTTTATTATTATTATAGAGTACGTACTTTTTATCTTATCAAATACTTTAAGGGTCGTCAAATTCATAACAATTAAACTGATGAATAATATTATGATGATTTAAGAATGGTTATATATAAAAAATAAATAATGTGTATGATTATAGTTAGTTACAACTATTTGACCCATCTATGTAGTATGGTAGATCATTTACTCTACACTTTGGACAAATTATTTTGTAAGTTAATTTGTTAAGAGTTGTAGCAATACTCTTTAAATGATAATTAAGAAATCCCTTGTATACAATTAATAATTTTACTTCTTCTTATGTACACTTATTTAGATCATATATATTTTAGACTACTAACAATATCAGAGTAATAATTATACTGTTAATAACAAATATGATTACAAATTAAATATCATCGAATAACATTACAAATATTGATCTAATATTATTAACCACCATATTTTATGTTTTTTCTGGTACATTAACCTTTATAGATTTTAATAATGATAAGGTGTTAAAATACTAGTATATGATATCATTGCTACAGCGTAGATGGGCCCTGAGTCCATGCCCTCACATGTTGCCCACTAACATCTACATCTGAACCATTTAATGGATGGGCCACATTTGGATGGGACACGACCAAAATTAACAACCAAATCAACCCCCTATTGTAAAGCTTTTAACTAACTTGTTTTCTTTTCGCAAAATTATTTTTGGCCCCCACCAAACACATAATCCATATGCCTATCAAATCAATCTTATACCCATTTTCTTTGTGTCATGATCTTCAGTTTGAATTCTATAATTAATGACTTAGGATCATTTTTATTTGCAAGGATTATAATCTCAGAATTATAATTTATGAGATTATAATTTAAAATTATTAATCTTAAAATTAAATAGTTCTAGTCACATATTTATTTTTTATAGAATTATTTATGGAATAACTTAAAATAATTTCATGTTATGTTTATTTTTTCAAGATTAATTAAAGGATTGAATTAAAAAATATCGTTTGGACTATTATACTCTTACCAATAATAATATATTTTAAACTATAATTTAAACTTATTTATACATTAAAAAATAATAAAAAATTAATTAAAAACTTTTAAATATGTGGTTATATTATTCAGTAAATATTAATTTTTTTAGAGGGGGTGGGGTGGGGTGGGGTGGGGTAGGGTGGGGTGGGAGTGTATATATCATCAGTAAACAATATTTTTTTCGAGGGAGGAGGGGGAGGGGGAGGGGGAGGGGGAGGGGGAAGGCGAGGGGGAAGGCGAGGGGGGGTGGGTCGTGGGGCAGGGTGGGATCGGGACGGGATGGGAGTGTATACATAATTAGTAAATATTATTTTTTAATTTTTGTGGGGTGGGGGTGGGGGTGAGGGGTGAGGGGGGGGGTGGGTGGGTGGGTGGGTGGGCGGGCGGGCGGGCGGGCGGGCGGCGGGGTGGGGGTGGCGGCAGGGTGGAGTGGGGGTATACATAATTAGTAAATATTATTATTTTTTAAGAGAGGGGGTGGGGTGGGTTGGAGTGGGGTGGCATGGGGGGTCGGGGTCGGGGTGGGGGTGGGGGTCGGGGTGGGGTGGGGTCGGGTGGGGTGTATATATAATCAGTTAATATTATTTTTTTTAATTTTTGTGGGGTGGGTGGGGTGTATATATAATTAGTAAATATTATTTTTTTTTTAATTTTTGTGGGATGGCGTGGGGTGGGGGCTGGGTGGGGTGTATATATAATCAGTTAATATTATTTTTTTAATTTTTATGGGGTGGGGTGGGGGTGGGGTGGGGTGGGGTGGTGCGGAGTGGGTGGGGTGGTGCGGAGTGTATATATAATCAATAAATATTTTTTTTTAATTTTTGTGGGGTGGGGTTGGGTGTATACGTAATCAGTAAATATTATTTTTTTAATTTTTGTAGGGTGGTGTGGGGGTGCCTGGAGTCGGTGGGGTGGTATGGGCTGGGGTGAGGTGGGTGTGGGGGTGGGCGGCATGGGGTGGGGGTGTATACATAATCAAAAAAAAATTAGTGAGGGTGCGGGGTGCGGGGCGTGGAGTGGGGTGGGGGTGGCGTGGTGTATACATAATCAATAAATATTATTTGTTTTGAGAGGGTGAAGGGTGGAGGGTGTAGGGTGGGGGGTGGGGGGTGCGCTGGGCGGGGGTGTATACATAATCAACAAATATTATTTTTTTGGGGTGGGTGGGTGGGTGGGGCGGTGGGGGGCGGGTGGGGGGTGTGCGGGGTGGGGGTGTATACATAATCAATAAATATTATTTTGAAAAAAATAGATCGACTGATGTACGGAAAGGATATAATAGGATATTAAGAAAAAGGTGTAGGGGTAATTTTGTCTAACAATTTTTAATCCCAAATGGTAGGGATTATAATACCAGGTATGAGATGGTATTAATTAATCCCACATCCTAAGCTATTTTTTAATCCCATCGCTAATAGTTCCAAGCTCAAATTTAAAAACAAACAAGTCACTTAAGATTAATAGTCCTATCCCAAGTGTAATACTTGCAAACAAACATAGCCTAGGTAAACAAAGTCCAGCCTTCAATCAAGTCAAAAAAATACTAAGGGACTTCTTGGTAACTTTTAGATCAACCTATTTTATTTCAATATTTCATATAATTGGAATTCCAAGAGAATTAAACATCTTAGGGGTTGTTTGATAAAAATTGAATGAATATGAATTTGAATCTGAATGAGCTGAATCTGAATCTGAATGAAAAAAGTTGTTTGATAATTAACATATCTGAAACATCTGAATGACATAATTTTATTATTTGACCCATCTGAAAAAATTCAAAATTATTGTAAATTTATTTAATATTACTTAATATATTAGTTAATATATATTTTTTATTATTTTATTTTTTAAATTTTTTTTACTTTATTCAACTGCTCATTTAGCCAAAAAAATCTGACTTAACCATTCAACTCAATCATCTGACCAATTCAGCCATTCAGACGAATTTTTTCTAAAACAAACGCACTTAATGGCTGACCGATTCAGCCATTCAGATGTATTCAGTCTTAAACAAACATCTCCTTAGTAGGTGAAAAGAGAATAAATTCGTCATAAAGAGAGTAAATTCCAAAATAAGCAAGGTTAACTTAATAAATTGTTGAACTATTAATTCCACTTTCCAAAGTTGGCAAGCATGCTCTCGTGAGCTCATTTTGTTGATTCTTAAATTAGTAACACGAGATTTTTTATATATATATATATAGCTTTTTTTTATCAAAATAGATTAAGAAAAGAAAGAGAGAAAGAAGAAGAAAAGTACAATGGCTAGAGCGCGTGCATTTCAAAATTTATCTTCACTTAAAGAGGGAAACCATGATCTTCACTTAAGTCAAAGCACTTCAAAAACCTAAAAATGCACTAGAGAGCAGAGAGCAGAGATATAAAGTAAAACAAGTCCTTCACATTCATTCATACCTCACTTTCCAATGAAAGCCACAAACCACATGATCCTACTTGGGAGAATTGAAAGATCATACACTCATCTCAAAAGAAGATCTCCCCCTCCCCCTTCCCCTTCCCCTCCCCTTATATCCCATTTAATTTCACCCTACAATATTCTATCATATATCATTCAATTTATTTTTTCTTTTCTAGTACTTTTCATTCAGTTGTATACAATAAAACGGTGCTCTGAATTATATCTAATCGTAGACATATATAATAGCTCCACTCTTTTCACTGCTAACTCTTACATTTCAAAACAAGTACAAGACCATAACCATTTTTCTTTCTCAGCTAATTTAATTTAATAGCATCCTCAACTGCTCTAAGCTGGCCAATGCAACCACATGCTGACACTTGTCATGTTCCAAATGCAAACACTTGTCATAAACCAGCCCCTTATAGTTGGGTCCCACTTTTGCCAACATGGCAATGCGATTAACATGAGTCATCACAACCATTAGCTACCAGATATACCCAACCCAACCCGGCCCGGCCAAATTATTGAACAAAGTGAAGGAGGGGTAAGGGGATGGGAGGCAACTAGGCAAGGGCCCCTGAATATATGATGGATCCAAAAGGCAAAGTACAAAATTGTGTGCAATTATTCATCCCATAGATTTCATCCCTAAGCAAGTGAAATAAATTCCCTTCACAAAAAGCAGCAAAAAAGAAAACCCCAAAAGCTATAATAAATTCATCATTTGTCACAAAAACTTATAGGCCAGGGTCATCGATTCCCACTCTCCCCATTCCCCCTTTATTTTTCTCTCTCCTCCATTCCACTCTCTCTCTGATATCTCTTTCTTTCCTTATTCTTCTCCCTCCTCCTCCACTCTCTCTCTCTCTCCTCATGAGAGGAGGACTACAGAGAGAAAAAGATCAACAAAAAAATAAGCCATGAAAAACACCATTAGATGCTGCATCTCTTGCATTCTCCCATGCGGCGCACTCGACGTGATCCGCATAGTGCATTCACACGGCCACGTTGAAGAAATAAGCGGGACAATTCAGGCAGCTGAGATTATGAAATTGCACCCAAAACATGTCCTAAAAAAACCGTCTTCGCCATCCGACCAAGGTATCATGTGCCCAAAAATGGTAATAGTTCCTCCTGATGCAGAGCTTCAACGCGGGAAAATTTATTTTCTCATGAAGGTTCCTTCGAGTACGCCGGAAAAGACTCGTTCAAGATCATCAACAAAGAAGAAAAGAAGAGAGTCTAATCATATTTCTGAAAGTAACAATAACAATATTTCCGTCACAAATTTTCTTGTTTCTGATCAGTATCTGTCTGAGATTTTATCGGAGAAAGTTTCTACACAAAGGGATCGGAGAAGAGGGCGAACCGGGGTTTGGAGGCCGCATTTGGAGAGTATTTCTGAGACACCAAGTGATTCATAATAGTGGGTTGGTTGGTTTTTGGTCTTCTTCTTCTTCTTGAAGTTTATTTTCTAAGTTTTATTTCCATTAGGGTTCATAAAAATGAAGCTTGAGCCTATTTATTTTTCTTTTTTGGTTGTATATAGAAATAGAAGAAAAACAAAATAATGGTTATATATGTCAAAGCTAGATGCATGTTTTATATATGGTATGAATATTTTGTTGATGACTATGAACTATTCTAGTAGGGTTACTGCTGGATTTCATGGAAGTTGTAATTCTCTAATCTGTTGAGTATATATATATATATTGGAAATTAAAAACAGAGTCATGTGAGGGAGTTATGGAGATTGAGAGAGAAAGATCCCACTTCATCCACTGTTCGGTGTCTAGCTAAGCAATATATTTTTTTGTTGTTGAATAAGATCGAAGGTGATTGTGATGTGACCGTGTTGAAATTAATAGAAAGACCATATTGTCCATCAACTCCTTTACTTAGTTCCTTATTTTGCTCCTCTTGGTTCCCCGGCCTCATGTGTCGGCAATGATTGATATATTATGCTTATGTCATTCTCAAAGGTTAAAATAGTAAATTAAATTAATCCATCATCCAAGAGAGCTAGATAATGATACTCCAATGCATTCACAAATGATATTAGTTAAAGTGCGGGAACTGATCAAAATTAAATCGTCATAGTTTGACATCGGTTATAATTAAAGATAACTCGGTGTGGGAACTAATTATAGTCTTTTTTTAGATAATTTTTTTTCAAAGTGGATTAAAGTTTGCATTGTAACGACTTTTTCATTAAAAGTAGTCATAGTTACGGGTTAAGACTTTCCAAATTAAAATATTGATAAGTAAAAAGGGTGCTGAGTTGGTAATTTTTGTTCCCCCAAAATATAGTTTTTTGCTTTTCTCATTTTAATGTTTAGATAAATGATTAAATAAAGTAGTGTGCTTACTTTGAGAATGATGGAATAATTGTCCCCAGAGTGATTTGAACCATAGAATATTAATGAAGCTGTAGCCTACACTAACAAGTGGGCATGTCTTTAAGCATTTGGTTCTCTCTATTCTTAAGAGAGGATATATATATATATATATATATATGATGCTAATGGCATCAGATCATAAAAGTGGTAACCTATAAGCACCAGTACTGTAGGGTTAGATAGACCTCTCTCCATTGTCTGGGACTTGGTAAAAGAGGCTAATTAATTGGGGTCTTCTTAATATGTGTTCTAAAGGCACATGCTAAACACGATTTTCAATGGATGGATACTGAATTCAAGAGATGAAATCCGCTGAAATATAATTAAAATAATACTCTATCTGTCCCTTAATATAAGACTTTTTAGAATTGTGCACAACCATTAAGGAAATGATTGTATAGCATTAAATATAATATCAAATGTCTATATTGTCCTTGTATTGAAAAAAGAGATTGTTATTTATTGGGATAAAAAATAGTGAGAGAATCAAAGTTATATTTAATACTTGGGGTAATATTAGAAATTAAGCAATTAATGCTTACTTGAAATGTTAAAACGTCATATATTAAGGGACAAAAAAATTTCTCTAAAACGTCTTATATTAAGGGACGGATGGAGTACTATTTTAATGGGACTACATGCATTTAAAAATTATATTTTAGTGAGCTCATCCCATTAATTCAATGCACATCTATTGAAAGTCATGCTTAGTATATGTCTTTAGGGCAAATGTTAAGAAAAAACCAATTAATTATGATATGCATGCATGTACATATATGAATACAAGTATTATATCTACATACATTTTTGACCTGACGATCCAATGCAGTTTCTGAAACTCCCCACCATTTGGGACCTGTAGAAAGGGCAGTTCAATTTGGAATCTTATCAATTTTTATGGAATATATACAGTTGCCATGAAATTGTCATACCCAGAGAATTTGTCAGTTCAATCATTGGGAAAGAGGAAGACTGCATTCTGCAATTTTTAAATATGGTATGAATTCAACAAAAACTAAAGAAATTTTCAAGGTATGGTAGTATAAGAGCATCTCCAAGAGTAGTAGCAAAAAAAAAATTAAAATTAAAATTTGTTGACTTACATGGCAATTTGAAGAGCATTATTTGCTAACTTTCATATTTTATGCATCATCAGTCTCTTCAATTCAATGAGCTATACATCAAACACATCAAGCGTAATAAATATTTTTAACCTTTAATTGTAGATTTGAAGAGTGAGAATGAGATTGCAGATTTGAAGAGTGAGAAGTAGGTTGCAGATTTGATGACTAAGATTAAAGAGACTGTTGGAGATGATTTTTTTGATGTGACTCACCTATTTGAATATTTCAAATTAGTTGAGGGGGTTGTTAGAGATGCTCTAACATATTTATCATTAAATTTAATTGTTGAGTTTTGCGTTTAATTAGTTAAGCAATGATTGTGTGATAATAAAATTATGGTGATAATATGACAACATTATATCATTTTATTTAATTTACATGAGGTGATTGTTTGTAGTCATTCTATTTAATTTATTTTATTAAGGGTATTTTGTCATTTTATCATAAATATTATAATTCATCCGTTTTAAATTATACTATTATTATTGATTTTTAAAAATTAATTTAATACATTTTCAAATTTTTGCTTGAAATAATTTATTAAAAATTATGAAATCATAAATATACAATAAGTTGTATTTTTCATGGTACATAGTATGTGTGCACTGTAATTCAACAGTCAAGTCAACAAAACTCTATTGCAAGATGGGCTAAAATTTATTAAATATTTGTGAATTGATATTTTTACAAATAAAATTTGATATTTTCACAAGCTCCCATTCATATGAGTGTGGGGTCTATTTACTATTCATGTGAGAGGGACCTTGTGGAACTATCATTTTTGCTTGTGAAAATATCAATTCCCAAATATTTTCCCATTTTATGTAACAAAATACTTTTTCATTTTAATTTCAATTTCTTTCCGTGTAATCTGTCACACTACTACACCTATCCAAAAAAATAAACAAATTATAGTGGAAAACATAAAAAAAAATTGACAAATTAAACCCCGAATAAGAATAGGTCAGGAATAATTCTCATTGATAAGTAAATCGAATTACAAAAACACTAAAGTCGAGGTGATACCTTAAAATTCGAAACTCGAGAACATATATATTTTCAAAAAATATACAGACTTGTTTTGTTCTTCAATACGAGCAATGAAAAGGTGGCTCTCATGATAGGACTAGAATCCTCTCCATTTCAATGAAATTGAGAATCTTCATTTTTTGTACATTTTCCATCATCACTTCTCTCTCATTATTATGACATCACATTCCAATACATTTTAAATTTGAACCATGAAATGAATACTCTTCATTTCATTTGAAATGGAGAGGATCCTAATTCCTCGTGATAACCCCACACCCAAATCTGAATAGATACTTCACCGATTAATGTCAATCAAATCACCTCCACTAAGAGATAATGAAAAAAAACTCCACTAAATGAGAAAATTCGAACTAGGAGAAGAAATACTCTATAGATTTTTAAAAATCCAAATTAGGAGAAATAAAAATCCATTAAAAGAGAAAATAAGAACAATTAAACGAAAGAGTGTAAAAAAAACTTGGGGGAGAGTCTCTTTAGTGTAGATCGGACACCCTCTCCTTATCTAAAATATAGAGTGTATGATTTTTTTTGTAGAAAGAGAAGAGAGAACAGAAGATTCCATAAAATTTAATTCAAACGGTGCTACATTCTTTGGATCGGTTGCAAAGACTAACTTTCTCTCCACATTTTGCTTTACTTTTTGGTAATATCTGAACTTCTTGTATTTTATGGCTTATTATTATTATTATGTGCTTTTTATAACATTCAAATAAGAAAATTCCGAGCCATGTACATCTCAATAGAACATGATAATAGCATACACCCGGACTAAATTAATTTGTTGGGTTGTCCTCTAATGTGATGATGGGTCACACAAAATTTAACCTATACTCCCCATCATTTTGAATTAAGAAAATACATTTATAATGATTTTATTTTATATAAAATAATTCCAAGTTTCAACTACCAATTTAGTCGATTATATATTTCACGCGTAGATGATATATTAAAGTGAATGAGCTTTGCTACTTATATCAAGGCGATATAAATAGTACTTCCTCCGTCCCAAAATAATTGTTCAGTTTTGATTTTTTTTAGTTAAATTGACTATTTTTAAAATTAATAATTAAGCATGTATAAATATATTTTTAACATTATAAAAATTGGTATTAGTAGTAAATTGTATATATATTTTTTTATTATAACCTCTTCACCTATATTTTGGCAAAAATGGTAAAAAAAAATAGTTTTAAAAAATAGTCAATTTGACTAAAAAAAAGTCAAAACTGAGCAATTATTTTGGGACGGAGGGAGTATAATATTCTGATTTCTTCGGTATTTACGGCGTATTTACTGAATTAATAAATTGTATGTCACGTCAATATATATACATAACAATTTCTTAATTTAATTTACCTCAATTCCCTTCGTACGTGTATATAAATAGTAACACATCCACGTACAGATCGGATATGATCATCACATATCCTGTACTGCTAAATATACTTTGCAAAAATGAAATAAGAAAAGAGAAATTAAAGTCGCAACTTTGACTTTGTCAATGTTATGGCAATTTTGTTACGTATAGTTGTAGTGAAAAGTGGATGTTAAATTTAAATAATTTCAGGCAAAAATAAATAAATAAAAACCACTTTGGAGATCATATACATGTTCATGTTTAAATACAAATAAAATTTCAAAAATCAATATATGTAGTGAATTTAACTTCTCTTGATTGTGCGTGATAATATATGTAGCGAATTTAGCAAACCAATATATGTAGAGTAATACAATTTAATTTGAAGTAATAGATTCACACTCAAGATTTCAGTCCTAAGCACTAATTTTGTTGGGGGAAAAAATATATACTCCTTCCATTTTAAAATATAAGATTAATATTAATATTTTAAAATTAATTTGAGATATTTTTAAATTTTAAATTAATATAAACTAATTTAATTTCAGACAATACAATTATGATAATTGTAAGCTATCTGAATAGTATTAGTAATTATAGGAATAAATAGTTATTTTAAAAATTAAATAAATTATATTAATTTTAAAATTAAAAAATATTTCTAAACGACTCTGAAAAGTCAAATTTAATTTAATATAGAAGGTGTATATGAATTTGAGGTATTGGAAGAAATAGTCCTCGCTGATTTTGAAGTGTTTATTTAACAAATTTGATATGGAGGGGTGAATATATATATATATATATATGAAAAATTGTCACGCACTATTAAACAAGTTTTAGGCTATTATCATTCACAAATTTAATAACTCGTGAAAAACACGAATAAATTTGAGAATGATTAATAGGATTTTTTTTTTAAATGTGACATATTTGAACTACAATATTTTTAATTTTTTTATTTAATTTCAAATTAAGTCATTACAATATATTATTTTAATTGAAATAAAAATAAGAAGAAAAAAGAATACAATGCATTTGATTTATGAATTTGAGAAGTTAGTGTAAGTTTGTGAATTTATAAGTCAATGTAAATGAATCTGACATGCAAAAATAAGATGATCAAAAAAAATTGGGTTGGTGAGACGCAACATTTTTTTTTATTCTTTATACGACTGAATTGATTCGAAATTAATGAAAATAATTCAGTATTTATCTTGGTATATTTTGATCTTAAAAAATATACTGATTGATTGAATGATTATCAATCAAATCATGTTAGGGACCAAAATGTACAATCATATCACAATAAGGTTAAAGTGAAGAGTCCTTCTAGGGGGACATTTTTGTAATGACATTCTAGTGACATTGTTTTTTTTTTTTTTGGTTTTTTTTTTTAGAGTACATCCCAAAAAATGTATAGTATTTATTCCAACTGGAATTTTTACAGAAAATAGTGTTTAAAGTGTAATTTGGATACATACAAAAAACAGTGTTTTACCGACTGTACAGGCTCTGTTTCTTGTATGTATCCAAATTACACCTAAAACACTGTTTTTTATAAAAATTTCAATTTGAATAAATATTATACATTTTTTGGGAGGTACTCTAAAAAAAAAACCAAAAAAAATAAAATAAAATAAAATAATGTCACTAGAATGTCACTAAAAAAATGTCCCCCTAGAATTATTGTAAAGTGAACAAGCTAGCTAGCTTAAATCTTAGGCTGAAATAACAAATCCCATGTTAGTCCAGCCTAATTTACATCACTAGCTTACAACAACTAATAGGGTGAACCAACTAGACACAGTTCACCAAGTTTAATGTCTGAATTGAGTAACAGAAAAGTTTAAAGGTTGGATGTGAAATTATCATGATCTTAAAAGTGGGTCTTTTTTCCCCAAGTCTATCCTTTCATTGTTTAGCTCTATTTGTATTCACATTAATTAGTGCATCATCTTAGTTGGTTATTTGGTGATAGTCTCATTCATTAAACTCTATAAATAACAAAATACCATCTCTATCAAAAAAAATTGTTTTGTAGATTAAAAAAATTGTTTATTTACAATAAAATATACCCAAACTAAAATAAAATATTGATTTAAAAAATTATGAAGTCGACGAGGCTTGTTTTGAAAGGACGAGAGGATTAAGGGCTTATTCGGGAATGACTTATTTTACAATAAATTGTAAATTAAAATATAAGTTGACTTATAAGTTGTTTTAAGTTGGGACTTATAAATAAAAGTATTCGGTATCAATTTGACTTATAAGACAAAAATTAAGTTAAAATAAGTTATGAAGGTGTTCGACTCATAAACACTTATAAGTTAAAATCAAATGAAAGATTACTAAAAAGGACATTAATAAAAAGAGGGACAAAATAGACATTATATTTAGTAAAACTAACTTATTTTAAAATGACTTATAAGTCATTTTAAAATAAATTACAAATACTTACTGTTTTTTTATACTTAAAATTAACTTATAAATAGAAAATAAGTCATTTCCGATCAGGAAAATAATAACAAATGTCATTCCTGAAGAGGGTCTAAGAAAAAGTAGAACTATAAGACGAATGAATAATGATTTGGAGGGACACCCAATTAGTGACACCAGTAGCCGTAGTGACAGTAGACCGTGGCTGATGCCAGTCTACTCTCTAAGAGCATCTCGTCAGAACTCCATCAATTCTAGACTATATTTAGTTTAGGACTCGTGCTCCCTTTCCAGCAGCTAAACTAAATATAGTCTAGGAGATTTTTCGATGAATTCAGAAGACTATATCAAAGAATTTGATTTTAGTGGACTATAATTTTTAATATATTTAAATGGGAAGGTGAAGGATAATTGGTTAGATTATATTCATTAAATATAATATAATCTTTTAATATTATAGTTCATGAGATAGTCCATCTGCTAGAAGAATTAAAAGAATACCATAAATTAATGTCATATGGACTAAATATAATCCATAATATAGTCCACCATACTTAGAGATGCTCTAAGTCCTTGACAAAATGATGTTAATATTTCTAATATCACCAAAATAAAGGGATAAAGAAGAGAAATTCTAAGAGTAAATGAAACAGGCCAAAACTTTGAAAATGATGGATTAACCGATTGAATAATTGTGACACTTCTTTAGTTGGATCGTCTTAATAGGGTCCCTGGTGCGTTGTCCCTTTTAGTTTGGTGTCTTTGTGATACCTTTCCTCATTTATTTCCTTCTTCTTTTTTTGGGGTTGAGTTACACTTTAATCCATTTAACTTGTATTTTAATTTTAGTTTCATCCCTCAACTTACAAAATTAATCGTACATATATCCATTCTAGATATGTAACATACTAAGGTCCCACCTAGTTCACAGATGTGTACAGGCTAAGTTGTAACTTATCCAAAGGTTGAATTTTGTATTAAAAATCAACCAATGTAATTAGTTGTGTTCTTGTTTGGAGAAATGAGACGCATATCTGATATACACATCTTTTTTTTTATAACTATTTTCGACTGAAATTTAACATTCTTGTTCAAGATTTAATGTCCAAAATTTTGTGAGCAATTTTTTTTATCATTGAGTCATGAGGGTCTTGGAGGAGTGCGAGTATGGAATAACTCATTCCAACTAGAATGGAATGACTCATTCCAACTAGAATGGAATGAATCATTTCAATCTCCAGTCTATTCCTTCAATCCAAACGCAACATTAAAAGAATTATCATGACGAAGTTGAAATCAATTTGGAGATAAAGAGATAAAAGAAAAAAATAAGACCAAGTTCAATGTACCTTAGTATTAGGGATTGATTTTTAAGGTTCCAGTGATTTGGTGGGGCCCAGTCCACGTGAATGGTTTTTCCCACGTAAGAATATATTTTTAATTAGGATTGTAGTTATTAAGGAATCTCAATCCTAATTCTACTTTATTATCTAACATTATGGAAACAATCATGATTGAATCCGACTTCTCATCTTTAAGGAGATAGACTTTCATCCTAGTATAGTAACTACTATGCTAATGAGTTCTATTCCAATTCGAGGACGATTTATGTAGAGGCGTGATCACTATAAATACAAGTTGGTTACATCATAATTCACATGTAACGTTTTATTGAGCACTAAATCGCAAGCCTCCATTGTTAACTTGATTTCAACCTGTACTTATTCTCACACCGGAACTATCCCCCGGCGGCCCAAGCCGTCAAGTTCTAACGCGTGACCTCGTTTTTGTGCAGAATTGAGCGCGTTGTTGGTTATTAGACGTGTGGATGAATCTTGACGTTAACACTTAGATTATGTTATAATTTATTTTTCTTTATAAATAGGTCTTTTGTTTTAGGCATGGGTGAATTAGATATTAGGTATTTTTTATGGATTAGGAGAGTGTATTTCAATAAAGACTTTTAAATATTTTTTTAAGTGATAGACTTTTGTAGAGTTTGTAGATTTTAATGACTTTTAAATATTTTTAAAATTACTTTTAAAGACTCGATGAAATAAGTGACAAACGTATAGTAGACATTTTATCAAGATTTTGATAGATTTTTGTATACTTCAAATATATCTTATAGCTTATATTAATTATTAAAAATTCAACAAAGATCTTCCTATTTTAAATGAAATGAGTACGATATTAAATAATATTAAAATATTTTGACCATGTCACAACCTAATTTGAAATAAAAGCATTGTTGAAGTTGAATTATTAGATCATACTCAGTCTATTACAAGAAAATGTTCTATTTCATAATTTTTATAATTCATAAAAAAATCATTTTCTACTAACCGTAATATAAAATAACAATTTCGATTTTAAAATTGTTCATTGTTGTTTTCCTATCAAGTCTTTATTACTAAACTAATAATTTATAATTTTTAACAAATAACAAAATTAACACATTTTTTACTTTTAAAAATAAACATAAAACAAAATACCTCATTAATACTTATAAATATAATAAATGAGATTTTTTTTATGGGAGAGAACAAGTATAAAATGATATTAAAATATTTGTTATCTCCATTTATACCATTGGTTCTATTTGAAACCATTAACGCAACTCCATCTTTTTAACCCCTTCCTCATTTTTCTCTCTCCTCACCTGCTAATAGCTCTCTTCCCTTTTGGGATTTTTATTTTTGAGAGGACTGAGGTAGAGAGAGAAAGTGAGACATATCTATATATATATATTCTCTTCTTTGTTTGATCTCCTCTATGTCTTTCTTTTTCTCTTTCTCCTCTGTTTATCTTCTCTCTTTCTCAAATATTTGAAAGTCTTTAGAGATAAGGTCAGACTTTGGATATGAGTATTTGTTCTTCTAAAGTCTGTCAAACTCTATCATTTGATAAAAATCTGAAAAATTTATGACTTTTTAAATACCAAAATACTTACTTTGTAAAAATTTTAATTCAATACCACCTAACTTTTAAAGACATTACAAAAGTTGTAATTGAATACCAGTAAACTTTTATAAACTCTTTAAATGTCTTGATTGAATACAACCAGACTTTTAAAGTATTTAAAAGTCTTTAAAAATCTTAATTGAATACACCCTCCTTAGTTTAGGTTACGTTAAGAGATTGAATTACTTGTTATGTTTATTGTTTAATGGATTCGGATTCTTAAATTGTTTACTCATTAGTAGTTTTCATATTCTAATTAGTTTAATTGTAGTCAATCAATTCTTCATCTTTATTTCTAATTTATCTCAAATAAATGTTAAAGATGTTTTAAAATTAATTTAATTTTTGTGGGTTCGACATGTACTTGTCAGTTGTTCAATTTGACATTGTGCACTTGCAATTTCTAATTTTTATCACATCAATATCTAATATCAGAAATCATTTTCAGCTTCTCTTGTTTTATTTTTTCTATTCTATCTCTATAATTTTTTTGGAGTCGTGACAATAAACTTGAATATCTTGGTACAATATTGGTATTTTCATTTGAGAGATTCATTAACTGAACCGGATTCGGTCAAGACAGGTTTTGATAAATTCGCACAAAAAATTTGAGCTTCTATGACTTTGTGGATTTATTGATACGTCTGACGCAAAAAAGCAAGGTCATACCAAACTAAATATAAAAAATGACTTTAGATTGAATGAGGTTGTGATCAAAAGGCCTATGAGGATGAGTTTCAAGAGGGGTTGCATGATAAAATTTCAGCCCCAATTTCACCGATTGGAGCTAGCATGTCAAGTTTAGTTTTCTCTACGTAAGTGGTTCCCTATTGCGTGGTTCCCAACAATAGGGTTAATTATCGATAATTTACCGTCTCGTATATCGGATCGGCCGGTACCCATTTATAAAAAATGGAATACCGATCGGCCGGTTCGGTGTCCGAACAGTACCGGTAAACACCTTTTTTATACTGATGGCTCAACTCCTTGTAATATCTATGCGATTTAATATCTATGCATCCAAACTTGTAATATATATGCGTCTTAATATCTATGCATCCAAACAAAGCCTTATCTATTGATTCTGTTCAACAACATGAACTAATAAATTAGATGGTAGACAATCCATTATAATCGAGATCTCAACAACCTTTTATTTGCAACCAATTAACTTCAATAAAATTAGAACCCTAGCCACCCAAAAGTCACATAAAGATAGAAATTCCCACGTACAATTACAATTAATCGTTGTCAAAGCTCAACTACAAAGTATGCATTCACTAGATCAACCTCAAATTGATTACAATAAGCCCACAAATATGAGACTTGAAAGAGTGGGAAAATTAAAGAAAATCGGAAGTCTAAAAATATGAGATGGAGATGCAAAATATATGAGATGGGTGATAGAATGGGAGTCTGTGATGTGGTGAGGAGGAAAGGCAGAGAGCGATGAGAGAGATTGAGAGATTTTTTAGGAACAAAATTATAAAATAGTTGTAGAATAAATTATGTCTCTAGCATTATTCATATATATAATATAATATAAATACATAATAGTAAACCAGTATTATCATGTCCGGTCCGGTACTTACCGAATGTTAAAATTTTAAATATCATACCTATCATGTTTAATCAATTTTTTTACCGATTCCGTACTGATTGCTAAATTTACGAATCAGACGGTTCTGAAAACATACCACCGGCGTCTATAGCGCGGGGCGCGCCTATCGGATCGTAACAGCTGGGTTTGGCATGATTGTAGTTGATTTGATCATTGTATATTCCTTACTCATAACTATTCCTTAAAGTTAGCCTAACTTATTGTAATTGATAGCCTAGGTGATTGTAATGTGATTGTAATCACTAAATTCTAGCCTTAGGTGATTCTCTCACGGTTGTACATATATAGAACCTGTATATTGTAAATGGGAGAGGAATAAACATACAATTTCTGAATCTTTTATATTCTTTCATGGTATCAGAGCCATTTAGCGTAACCGCACCTAACCCTATCTCTCACCATGGCCGAAATCTTCTCTTCTACCTCCTCGTTATCTGCTATCTCCTCATCCTCGGTATCTGCGTCATCTTCCACTTCTCTTCCAGTTCTGTTTAATCCTCAATCCTTGTTATCCAACACCATCCTGACCAAAGAGAATTACCTAAATTGGAGTTCTCAATTTCTTGTCGTTCTGTGCACCCACTCTCTCGAACATGTTGTCCATGACAAGAATAGTCCTTTGGAAAAATTAGATGATAAAACCATTAACCCCGAATACACCAAATGGAAAAGTGCTAGAAGTTTTGTTCTCACATGGATTCGTGCTACTGTCTCTTCCTCTGTTCAAAATCTGCTGGTATCCTGCAAGTCCGCTCCTGAAGCTTGGGACATACTTCACAACCGATTTTCTTCTTCCTCTAAAACCCATATCCGAACCCTGAAGAATAACCTTCACACACTTAAGAAAGATTCCAATACCACTGTATCTGACTTTCTTCTCCGTGCAAAAACCATATCCGACTCCCTTGCTTCTGCCAGTTGTATAATTCCTGAAAATGATCTCATCGATCACATACTTGATGGACTTGGTTCAGACTTTAAGGAGTTCATCACATCATTTCATCTCCACCCTCAAGTCTCATTTGATGAATTCCATAATCTTCTCGTCCAAAAAGAGACGCTACAAAATCGATTCTCATCTCTGTCCATTTCTCCAAGCACAGCTCTTGTGGCTGAATCACAATCTCAGCGACCCAACAACACCAATTCCGCTGCCTCACAAAACAAACACACTCAAAACTTTCACTATCGTTCCCAATACAACCGCACCAATGGTTCGAATCGCAACAATCGCAACAACCGCAACAACAACTTCAATGGATCCAACCGGAACAATTCAAATCGCTCTAGCCCTTTCAATCGTCAATATGGCTCTCAACCCACAAAATTCATTCCGAACCATGGTCCTCCACTTCTTCATACTCCTGCGTTACAACCCCGCGACTCCATAATCTGTCAACTCTGTGACCAGCCAGGTCATGCAGCAAAACACTGTGCACGCAATTCTCGTCCACCATTCTCTGCGGAAGCTCATGTCTCTACACCAACTTGGGATACAAATAGGTGCTTGGATACCGGTGCCACCAACCACATGACATCATCATCCGTTAATCTCACTCATTCTCATCCATATCAAGGTAATACTTGTGACGCCCCCAAAATAGGTTCAATACCAACCCATTCTGAGTCGCCAAATACATGGTACAGAATTCAAATACAATCTTTTATAACATACGGTCGTGCAAAATACGACCACGCAAACTGTGAGTTTCAATACAAATCGTATATACTACGAAATATAAACACTCAAATTCAGTCCTCACTAATTACAATCATTATCACACTATTCTACAAAATAGTGAGGACTGTTACTGCTCTAACTCTGACCATCACCCCGATCCTCGACTAGTCCCTGCGACATTCTCATTTCCTGAAGAGAACAATGGAAGAAAAGGGTGAGCTCAACTAGCACAGTAAAGAATATTATGACTAAGATAATGAAGAATAAATTATCGTTAGCCTTCAACAAATTAGATAAAATATTATGGACAACAAATTTTAGATCAACAACTGCAGCGAAAATAACAATTCATTAGAAGAGTTAAGTAGAAAATGATGCCTACTATCTTTTTTGATTTAAAAGTCCATCATCAATATTTTATCCTTGTAACATCAATCAATATACATCTCGAATCAAATATTCATCTTTGCACTACGGGAAAAAGATATTCATTTGTATCACCAGTTTGGTCATGTTCATCTCAACACATGTCCATCTTTGCACTACGGGCCAAAAATATTCATCAGGTAATCATTCATCTTTGCACTACAGGCCAAAAATATTCATCAGGTAATCATTCATCTTTTCACTACAGGCCAAAGATATTTAGTTATATCACCATTTAGGACTGAGGATGATAAAAAATATTTTAAAGAACGAATCTAGTGAGATAAAGGACAAAGATTAGGGATTCGTAATTTAGTTTATCCAAGTTCAAGAATACTCCATAATAATCAATTGTGGAGCAAAATTCAAGAATGAAGTTCAAAACTTGGATCCAATCAAAGATAATTTAGAAAGAAAAAAAAATATTTTTTTATCATGAATAGTACCCCGTAAATAGTAACTTCTGAATAGTAACTCGACATAAAAAGATAAAAATTTCACAAGAAAGTTCATACCAATATTCCAGTGAAATGATATTAGATGAAGCACAAAACTCAAGGAATTTATGATCATTTCAGGAATTATAGAAGCAATACTTACCGTAGTACATTTAGAGTTAGGAATCTGAAATGAAACAATATACAAAACTAGAATTGGATTTTCACCCGTCAGGCGGTAGTCCGCTCAGACAGATTATTTCCACAATTTAATAACAACTGAATCCGAAGGATTATTCACTAGGCATGCGGTAGTCTGCATAGACAGGTTATTTCCACAGAATAATAAAGAATGGAATAACAACAGGATTTCACCATGCATGCGGTAGTCCGCGTAGACAGGTTATTCCAACAGAATAATAAAGAATGGAATAACAACCCTTACGAGTATTGAAAGAAAATAACTCTCTTCATGAATACGAAAGAAATAATACCCCTTACCTTAATAAAAATTTAGAGACTGCACTAGTGTAATAGCAGAATACTCTTCTTCTTTCTCTCTTATTCTCTCTATACTTTCTCTCTCTATAGCTTTAGTGAATTGGTGAGAAATAATGAAGAAATGAGCTTTTATTTATAGGCTTGGCAGAGTAAATAGTCTTTTCACCATAATTTATGACATCATCGCTTACATCATCGATCCTATGACATCATTGCTTATCTCATCGTTCTGATGACATCATTACTTACCTCATCGCTCTGATGACATCATTGTTTGCATCATAAGAGTTCAAATTCAATTTATTCTCTTCCACCAAAAATCAATCCAGACTTAATATTCCGAAACTTTAATAATTCATAATAAATAACCCTTTTATCAGAAAAATATTAACTTATGTCCATTTCATATAAAATTTAAATCTCTAAAACTTTGTAGAAGAAATTTTTTTCAAATTCTGCACGAAAAATAGTTTACATACAGATGATTTTTATATATATTAAAATATTTATAATTATTAAAAGAATTCTAAATTTTATTTTCTCTCTTCCGTCTCATTTTATTCATATATCGTGAATTTGTTGTAAAAAAAAATCATCACTATTATATTATTATATTATCATATTATACACTTATAATATAATATTATAATAGTATGAATGAATTATTTTATCAGAACAGATAAAATATTCATTCTTAATAATTGTCACTTTTATTAAAAATTCCTCCGTTTAAATCCACATTGAATAAATATTTACTTATTATTTTTATCAATAATTATTATTCACAAATAATATTACAGAACCACAATAATGACAACCAGGTCGTTTCCACGAAAAAGGGGGCTTTCTGATAAGGATTTCTCCTTACTGGCGCACAATTAGATTACCTAACCCCTTTCCTAGACAGAATTTTTTAGGCATTGCCAATAATACTATCTAATAATATTATTCAAATAATATGAATTATTGATTTGATAATGTGAAATACTGTGCAGTGATAATTATTGAATCAATAATATAAAATATCAACGTAGCAATTATTGATATAAAATATCAACGTAGCAATTATTGAACCAATAAAATATTATGCAATTATTGAATTAATAATATAAAATATTGAAC
Organism: Panax stipuleanatus; assembly: GCA_020205555.1. Taxonomy (NCBI): domain Eukaryota; kingdom Viridiplantae; phylum Streptophyta; class Magnoliopsida; order Apiales; family Araliaceae; genus Panax; species Panax stipuleanatus. The sequence continues at coordinate 145,023,100 of CM035121.1, read as the reverse complement.
AGTAATTACTGTAACAATAATTGAGTAAATGCCTTCTTACGTAAGAATCAAAAATTTAAAATACTGTGCAATACCGTGTGCTACTGTGCAACAGCGCATATTATTATATTTTTATCATCGTGTATTTCAACAGTTTAACCGTAACAGTTTTATCATTATTTTTATAAAAAGATTACTTCTGTCGCTTTCTATATCCGACATTCATTCTGTTGCGGGGTCCAGCAATGACTGCGCCGTCGTACGAATATTCTCCGACAAAAAGAATATTCCTCGACCAAACGAATATTCCCTGACACAACGAATATTTTATAACCACTTGGTTACTTTGTAAAATTTGCACATCTCACCCATAACTTATCACATTTATCAAATCAACACCTTACTATTTTCAAAATAATATATATAAAAAATTAAATCTTTATTCATAAAAGTTGGGGTCTTACAATACATCTGTGATTGTTGGTAATGGCTCTCATCTTCCTATCTCTTATTATGGTTCTTCCGTGCTTACCTCCTCAGATAAATCATTCTCTCTTTCTAATGTTCTTTGTGTACCAAATATGCACAAAAATCTGTTATCTATTCGTCAATTCTCTCGTGACAATAATGTTTACTTTGAATTTGATTCACATGGATATCGTATCAAGGACAACCAGACACAAAAAACTCTCCTTTCTGGAACTAGCTCTGATGGCTTGTACTATCTCCGCTCTTCATCACCATCCAGTGCTAACCTACATACTCTTGGAGAACGGGCAACATCCGCAATTTGGCATTCCAGGCTGGGTCATCCCTCTAGTGACATTCTGCAACATCTTTGTTGCCATTCAAAACTTTTGATTAGTTCAAATAATTCTTAGTTCAGTTGTCATATTTGTCTTTTAGGAAAATCATACAAATTATCTTTTAATTCCAGCTCTCGTTTTACAATTTCTCCGTTGGAATTATTACATTTGGATATTTGGGGTCCATCCCCGGTTAACTCTAATGCGGGTTTTCGTTATTTCTTATCTGTTGTGGATGATTACAGTCGATATGCTTGGATTTTTCCTATGTTTCGCAAATCCGAATTTCTTTTTATCTTTCCAAACTTCAAAATTATGATAGAAAATTTCTTAGGAAAATCACCAAATTGCAACCCAAAAATTAAAAGTATTCAAACCGATGGGGGTGCTGAATTTCGAACAAACTCCTCATTTCAAAACATTCTCAAAACCCACGGTATTCATCATCAACTTTCATGTCCACACACTCCACAATAAAATGGGGTTGTCGAGCATAAACATAGACATATTGAGGAAATGGGTTTGTGCTTACTTAATCAAGCCTCATTGCCCTTCTCTTTTTGGCTTGAGGCTTTTTCCACAGCTACTTTTTTAATTAACCGATTACCCATGCGTCAACTCAAAAACGTGTCGCCCTATGAAAAGTTACTCCACAGAAAACCAAACTACACTTTACTCAAGGTATTTGGTTATACTTGTTTCCCACTTCTCGTCTTGTACAATCAACACAAGCTCATGCCCAAATCAATCAAACGTACATTTCTTGGTTATGACTCCAATCATAAGGGTTACCGGTGTCTTGACCCGTTGACTAATCGTGTGTACATCTCGCGTCATGTGCATTTTGATGAATCCTCATTTCCTTTCTCCTCCCTCACCACACCAGTTTCTCCAAATAGCGTGTCCATCTCGTCCTCACCGTCTACTACTATCATGGGCAGCCCTAGGTCTCCCATAGTTTCTACTTCTCGTCCCGACAACATCCTAGCTCCACCCATTCTTCCCTCCTCACCTCATGACATCGGTCCCCACACTGTGGACTCCCCATTATCTTCGTTGCACAGGCCGCGACTGTCTAATGGCCGTCCCCCCAATCCTGTTCCTTGTCCTTTTTCCTCATTCAATGACACTTCACCCACTGTTGCTTCCTCTACTGCTAGATCATTATCTTCACCACCTGCTAGTTCCACTCCACCGCGTAAAACATGTAATATCAATGAACTCTTGGCTACCAACCTCAGGTACTCCTTGCCAGAGGCTCTCTTCGCCATTTCTGTTGAGTCCCCATTTCATGAACCTGCTACTTTTCGCCAAGCCTCCAAACATACTCATTGGCAACAAGCTATGCAAGAAAAAATTGCTGCCCTTCACAGAAATAAAACATGGACCTTAGTGTCCGCTTCGTCTTCTCCAAATGTAGTTGGGTGTCGATGGATATATCGGGTCAAGCGACGGGCTGATAGTTCTATTGAGCGTCACAAAGTAAGACTTGTGGCTCAAGGTTTCACACAACAGGAGGGCATTGATTATGAGGAGACCTTCAGCCCAGTCGTCCGCCCCTCTACCATCCGCACAGTGCTGACTCTTGCCCTGCATTATGACTGGCCCCTATAACAACTTGATGTTCGCAATGTTTTCCTCAATGGGGTTCTTCAGAAGGATGTGTACATGACTCAGCCTCCTGGTTGTTTTGATCTACTGCGTCCAAATCATGTATGCAAACTACACCGTGCCCTCTATGGTCTCAAACAGTCACCACGTGCATGGTTCCAATGCCTTCAAACATTTCTTCTATCTCATGGTTTTGCAAACAGCGGCTCCGACCCATCCTTATTCATCAAAAGTTCTGGCCCACTAAAGCTCATTTTGCTTGTTTACGTTGATGACATCATTGTAACTGGCAATTCTCTCAATCACATCAACGACTTCATTGATGTTTTATGTGCTACATTTGGAAGTCGTCGCTTGGGTGATATGAGTTTCTTTCTCGGCATTGAAGTTACTCGAACTGTCGACTCTCTCACTCTATCTCGGGCCCGGTATACTTCTGACTTACTTCAAAAATTCCATATGGACACCTGCAAGCCGTTTCCCACTCCTCTCCCAGCCCATACTCGATTATCTAGTCATGATGGTGACCCTTTGCAGGATGTAACTTTGTATCGAAGTATGGTTGGTGGTCTTCAGTACCTTACGTTGTCCCGACCGGACATTGCCTTTGCCGTCAACCAAGTGTGTCAATTCATGCATTCTCCCCATACCACTCATCTTCAAGCTGTAAAGCGGAGTTTTCGCTATCTGCAAGGCACAATTACACATGGTCTATCTTTCCACAAATCCAATGATTTAACTCTTCGCGTCTTTTCGGATGCTGATTGGGCTGGTGATCCGGACGATAGACGCTCTACTACTGGGGCATGTGTTTTCCTTGGTCTGAATATTCTTTCCTGGACTGCTAAGAAATAAGCTACTGTGTCTCGATCTAGTAGTGAAGCTGAATATCGGGCTCTCGCTACTACTGCTTCTGAAATATGATGGTTTACATTTTTGTTCCGCGAGCTCGGTATTTCTCTTTCCGGTTCCCCACAACTGTACTGTGATAAAGTTTCTGCACTACACATAGCTCGTAATCCGGTATTTCATGCGCGCACTCGCCACATCGAAATCGATTATCATTTTGTTCGGGAACTCGTTGCAAAAGGTCATCTCTCCATTCACTTTGTTACTTCTGCATCTCAATTTGCGGACTTTTTTACAAAAGGTTTGTCCCGTCCCCGGTTTCTATTTTTATGCTCCAAGCTTAACCTCCATTCTATACCGTTGCACTTGAGGGGGGTGAAAACATACCACCAGCGTCTATAGCGCGGGGCGCACCTGTCGGATCGTAACAGCTGGGTTTGGCATGATTGTAGTTGATTTGATCATTGTATATTCCTTACTCATAACTATTCCTTAAAGTTAGCCTAACTTATTGTAATTGATAGCCTAGGTGATTGTAATCACTAAATTCTAGCCTTAGGTGATTCTTTCATGGTTGTATATAGATAGAACCTGTATATTGTAAATGGGAGAGGAATAAACATACAATTTCTGAATCTTTTATATTCTTTCAGGTTCCATATATTCGATTCCGATAAAAAAAACGTTTGCATGCATACCCCTAGCCAGCAGAGTTCATAGCTAATTCCACACTTCCACTTAAATATATATACTTGTTCCACTTACCAAAATCTTGATACATAAATCCTCTCCAATTTGATAAATATATATATTATGACGGATATAAAGCATACATTTTAAATAACATACTCTGTTAAATAACGTACCTTATTAAAATTGTCGTTTTGTAGATTCTTTTAAAAAACAAGTAGAAACGCAAATGACATTTTTATAAATAAAAAAAAGTAAGTGGAATCACTCTTTTTTAATATTATTTTATTTTTTAAAAGAATCTTCAAAACTATTACCATTAACGTCATTTTATTTCCACTTTATTATATATTTTTTCCTTTAACCATCAAAATACTAGTAAGGTTTATTTATTGCTCTATTTTTAACCTTAAAAAAGGTCAAGTTCTTTACACATGGTAGAAGTTGGTTGAGAAATTAATGTAGAAGGAAAATTAACAAAATTTTACTAGTAAAAAAAGATAGATGTGCCATTTTTGTAAGTTGAAGAATGTCACTAAAAAAGTACAAATTATAAAGATAAAAGTGTTACTATTATATATTTTAGGTTTTATATAGTTGGACAAATGCTTCAATAACATCAACTTGATATTAACTTCTCGATTTGAAATTAAAAGTATATTTTTATTTTAACACCCTCGTTTTGGAAGGATATTGACACAACGGAAGACAGATGAAGAATAAAAACAATCACGTGAATTGAATATATGTAATTTTGTAATCACAGAAGTTCACAAAATTAGATAAAATTGACTATAAACAGACACAATATTTATAAATTTTGAATAATAATATTTCTCCCATAATAATAATATTAAAAGACTATTTATACTACCTAAACCCTAGAAATAAATAAAATTCAATAAACTTAAAAAGGAAGCTCAAAACATAAACGAACTCAAATACTTAAACCTACTTGACTACAACTTAATAAATAAAAACACATCAAATATTTATATTGTCCATAAATACCAAAATATAAATTATATCGAATCTTGGCAGATAACTCTTCTCGTGTCATTCCCCTTTTATTGGAGAAAATTCGACCTCGAATTCTAAAATGAAGTAATATCAATCCCCAACCGCTAAACATTCACAATCTTGTTTGTACCATATAACCGCGATGATGCTTCTCAAAGAAAAATTTGTTAGAATTTAAGCCAAATTAAAGTGGGTTTTAATAATTATTTAAAGTGAATCCACATATCTATGTGTTCTACTTTATGAGTAGATTAAATTAAGTATTTGAAAACTCAAATTCATGGAGTAATGAATGAGATATTAACTCCCAAAGATCACCCTTAAAAATGATAAATGATAATAAATACATGTGGTAAGTCAAGTCCTACATCTGTTAAGAACTAAAATTGTAATGTGTTTATATACAAGAAAATTGCTCTTGGTTTTGAGCCCCAAGGGGCACCCCACTTTTGTGGAAGAGAGAGGACCTAGCTAAGGCTTAGTTAGAAACCACACGCGCGTCGCCGACCGCCCGGCCTGACTTGTGGGTCGTGGTATATAATTTTTTGGACAAAATTTATTTAAATTTTTTAATTAAAAGTTATTTTTATTTTATTTTATTTAGTTATATTATCAATGTCGTTTTGATAAACAGTATTTATTATTATACTACGTCGTTTTGGGAAGCGTTATTTGCCGAACGGACGCACAAAACTACGTCGTTTTTGTCTGAACGAACGCGCTTTTTCTACTAAGACTAAAATTACGTTATTTTTGTTCTAATAAGACAAACTACGTCGTTCTGTAGTCCGAACGAAAGCGCCCTTTCTGCTAAGCCTTAAAATTACGTTGTTTTGACTAAATATTACATTTTCAAGGAGTTATGTCCATTCTGAATAGTCACTAATCCCTCTTATAAATAGATAGGAGGGGGAAACATTTCATTCATTCAAATCATCGAAGCATTAAGCATTCTAAGTGTTCATCTCTTTATTATTTCATAAGCAGTTCATAGTTTAATTGAGAGAGAGTTAGAGCATTTATTTTTGGTTCGTTGAGTATACTTTTTTGTAGTGCTGCTAAAGTATACAATGTCATTGTATTCTGAAAGACAAGTGCTATCAACTCTAAGCACCATAAAGGGGGCATAATTATCTTAAGGATATAGTACAAAGTACTAGCCATGACAAATTCGTTTCTACAGTTTCTGAGATAAGTTAATATATATATATATATATATATATATATATATATAATATTCATTCTATTTTACTAACAATCTTAAGACAATTAATATCTATATATATTTGCAATAAATATGGCTACCGATTCGTTATCTATAATCGGTTCTTCTTCTTCTACACCTTTTATACCAAATGGTCATGTGAACTATGGTAAAAAACTAGAAAAGTTTAATAGAACAGAGTTTAAAAGATGGCAACAAAAGATGTTATTTTATCTCACTACGCTCAACTTGGCAAGGTTTCTTCGTGAAGACCCCCCTGTGCTTAATGAGAATGAAACAGATAAGCAGGTTGTTGCCGTTGTTGATGCATGGAAACATGCTGACTTTCTTTGTCGAAATTATATCCTTAATGGATTGGACAACACATTATACAATGTGTATAGTTCTTTTAAAACTGCAAGAGAATTATGGGATTCTTTGGATAATATATAAAACTGAAGACGTTGGCACGAAGAAGTTCGTAGTTGGCAGATTTTTGGACTATAAAATGGTGGATTCCAAGGCTGTCATCTACCAAGTCCAAGAATTACAAGTAATCCTGCATGAAATACATGCAGATGGTATGTTCTTAAGTGAATCTTTTCAAGTTGCTGCTATTATTGAAAAATTACCACTAATGTGAAAAGATTTTAAGAATTATCTCAAACATAAACGCAAAGAAATGAACTTGAAGACTTAAACGTATATAAGAGAATGACCGTGCTTCTAAAAAGAAATCAAAAAGGACCTTTGTAGAACATAAAGCCAACGTGGTGGAACAAGGTTCGAAGTCTAAAAAGAGAAAGTACTCCGGCAATGGGCCTCAACAGGGAACAAATAAAAAGTTTTAAGACAAATGCTACATTTATAACAAGCCTGGAAATAGGGCAAAGGATTGTTGTAAAAGCAAAGATCAAAATAAGAAGTCCGCACAAGCTAATGTAACGGAAGTGGATGGTCTTCTTCAAGATATTTTTGAAATGAACCTTTCAACGGTTGTTTCTGAAGTAAACATTGTTGAAAATCCCAGAGAATGGTGGGTAGATACTGGAGCAACCTGCCATGTGTGTTCTTATAGGAAAATATTCTCCACATATCAAGAAATTGAGAATGAAGAACAACTGTACATGGAAAACTCTTATTCATCCAAGATTACTGGACAAGAAAAGGTGATTCTGAAGATCACCCGCAACAACGTGCTCCATGTGTCTGATATTAGAAAGAATTTAGTGTCATGATCCCTTCTTAGTCAAAAGGGATTTAAATTGGTCTTTGTATCAAACAAGTTTATCCTAACTAAAAATGGGATGTATGTGGGGAAGGGATATATGAGCAATAGGCTCTTCGAAATGAATGTAATGACTATTGTACCTTCCAATATTAATAAAATTACATCTTCTGCTTATATAATTGAGTCATCTAATTTATGGCATGGTAATTATAATACTATACGTAGATTAATTAATATGGAATGTTTATTAAAATGTGATTAACTTTAATCATAAATGTAAATTTTACGTTGAGGCAAAACTTCGAAAATCTTGTTTTAAATTAATTGAAAGAAGTACAGAACCTCTTGAATTAATACATACTGATATTTGTGATTTAAAGTATATACAAACAAGAGGAGGTAAGAAGTATTTTATTACTTTTATAAATGATTGTACAAGATATTGTTATGTTTACTTGTTAAGAAGTAAATATGAAGGTTTGGAAATGTTTATACATTACAAAAATGAGGTTGAGAATCAACTTGATAAAAAGATCCAAATAGTTAGAAGTGATAGAGGTAGGGAATATGAATTTCCTTTTATTGAAATTTGTTCACAACATGGTATAATACACCAAACAATTGCACCTTATTCACCACAACAAAATGGTTTTCAGAAAGAAAGAATAGAACTTTGAAAGAAATGATGAATGTATTATTATTAAGTTCTGGGCTACCTCAAAATTTGTGGGGGAAAGCAATTCTTTCAGCAAATTATATTCTCAACCAAATACCTTAAAAGAAGGCTAATGCTGCACCCTATAAATTATGGAAAGGACGTAAGCCGCCTTATTAACACTTAAAAGTGTGGGGGTGTTTAGCAAAAGTAATGATTCCTCCACCTAAAAAGGTGAAAATAGGACAAAAAATAATAGATTGTATATACATTGGTTATGCTAATAATAGTATTGCATATAGATTTTTGGTTAATAAATCAAAAATAGAGGAAATACATGAAAATAATATTATTGAGTCAAAAGATGCTGATTTTTTTGAAACAGTATTTCCTAATAAAAAGGAACACGAGCCAAGTTCTAATGAACAAAAGCCAAGTTCAAACAAAAGAACTTATGACACTGTTAGTGATAATGATCATGGATTAGAAGATATTGATGAACCTAGACGCAGTATGCTAGAACATCAAAATCTTATTGTCCGAATTTTCTAACTTATTTGTTAGAAAATGAGCCTTAAACTTATAGAGAAGCGGTGTCGAGTCTTGAAGCTCTATATTGAAAAGAGGCTATAAATAGTGAAGTAGAATCTATTATGCACAATCATGCGTGGGAATTAGTAGATCTCCCACCAGAATCTAAAACTCTTGGATATAAGTGGATATTCAAGAAAAAAATGAAAGCAGATGGGATCTATAGGCAAATATAAAGCAAGACTTGTAATCAAAGAATACAGGCAAAATGAGGGTTTGGATTATTTTGATACTTTTATTCTCCTGTGACAAGAATATCCTCAATTAAGATGTTAATAGTCATTGCAGCTATATATAATTTAGAGATACATCAATTAAATGGATGTGAAACACTTAATGTAAGACCCCGAATTTTATGAAATAAAAGTATTCAATTTTTTTTTATAATTATTATTCTATTCAGTAAATGGTTAAATTGATAAAAGGTTAAAGTTAAGGGTGATATATGCAAATTATAAAAATTAAGCAAGTTGTCATAAAATATTCGTTGTGTCGGAGAATAGTCGTTTTGTCGGAGAATATTCCTTCTGTCGGAGAATATTATATTCGGTAAAGTACGACGACGGCGCCGAAATAACCAATAATTGGTGGGCTCGACAACAGAATAACTGTCTGATATAGAAAGCGATAGAAGTAACATTTTTATAAAAATAAACTTTTACCGTTAAACTGTTGAAATACCCGGTGATAGAAGTACAGTACAACGTATTGTTGCACAATAGCACATGGTATTGCACAATATCTCTTATTATTGATGCTTACGTAAGAAGACACTCAGTATTTCATTCAATAATTACTACAGTGATAATTACATAATATTTTATATTATCAAATCAATAATTGCCACAACACAGTAACTCGTATTATTAAGTGATATTATTAGATAGCATTATTGACAATGTCTAGAAAGTTCTGTCGAGGAAAGGGATTAGGTTATATAATTGAGCGCCAGTAAGAAAAAATTCTTATCGGAAAGCCCCCTCTTTCCTGGGAACGACCTAGTTGTCAATATTGTGATTCTGTAATATTTATTATGAATAATAATTGATGAATAAAAATATGATAATTGGTTCAATTTTATAATGGAAGAATTTAGAATGATATATTTGATGAAAGTTTGACATATTTTCTGAAGAATCGCAATTATTTTCCCTGATAAAATATTCATTCAAATATATTATTATAATACTATATTATAATAATATAATGTGATAATAATAGTATAATTTTATAATATTTTTTTATATAGTAATACTATTAAATATATATAAATTGTTACATATGAACTAATTGGGGTGGAGATGATTAAATTGTATTTGAATTCTTTTTTAAAGTTTGATTGGTGTAGTGGGTGGCAAACATGGGAGGGGCCACATTTATTAAAGTTGTTGCAAATTGGTTGTATTTTTCAAAGTTGGTTGCTGCACATAAGGGTTTTTTTTTCTTCCTCCGAGTTGCCTATAAAAGGAATGCTCCTTCAGAAGATGGATGCACCATTCCAATATCAGAAATTCTTCCTCTACAATATTATGAGTATTTCTTTTGAGTATAAAGATATTTTGAGTGTAGTTTATAGTGCAAGATTTTCTTAGAATAATATCTGGTATACCAGTCAAATCTAGTTTCCTACTAAGGTAAATGATATTATTTTTTTCGTAAAGGATGTTATTTTCTTTCAATACTCAAAAGGGTTGTCATTATATTCCTTATTAAGCTGTGGGAATAACCTGTCTACGCGGACTATCGCATGCATGGTGAACAACCCTTCGTATTCATTCTTTATTAATCTATGGGAATAACCTGTCTACGCGGATTACCGCATGTCTGGTGAATAACCCTTCTGTAGGGACTTCGGCACATAAACGCTGCGGAAATTAAAATTTTTTAAAACCCTAAAACAAGATCTATGCGAAAAATATATTAATTCAGAGGTTTAGATTTATTTTACCGATTATCCAAGCTTGAATGGAGACGATGGAAATTCTGGAACAGCTTCGAATCTTCAACGCAATCCAAAGGAACTGCGTCTCTACGGTATCCACACGAACGCCCCGCGAATCGTCACACGATCTGCAGTAAAGAGAACTGCGGTACTAGCCGTCAAGGATCTGGACTTTCTCGCATTTCTCTCTCTAGTCTCTCTCTAAGAGCGGCTAGGGTTTGGGTTTATAATGAATACCCTAAAACGGCTGATATATCATATATATAGCAGTTAAAGGAATTAATAAAAATCTAATCCTATTAGAAAAATGAAATTCGAATTTATATATATTATATCTTAATTAAGTCTTTACTTAATTAATATACATATACATACAAATTACCCTATTAATTTAAATATTATCAATCATATTGACATATTTAAATCCTTACAATTTAAATTAATTCTCTTTTAATTGCGTTCTAAGTGTGTGACCCTATAGGTTATTATTATGTTGACAATAATTTTAAAATAATATTATAAAATTATAAACAGTGAGCGACATCTAGTAATGCATCACTGCTACCCAAATAATAATAAGATCGGTGATTCGATGCAACCTTTTCGTGATCAATACTTTAATGTAATTTAATTCTTTTAATTTTGACATCCCATATTAAACTCGAGTCATGGAATGTGTCATACTCTTCATAATTTAATCTAAGTTTTCTTGATCAATGAGTAGACTATATGAAATAAATCACTATTTGAGCATGGCCATGCATTTCATAGTCCTACTCAATCAAGAGGCCTATGGATATCACCCCTAATATATAGGAGGGTTAAATTCCATCTAGATCACTCATATTCCTTACACGATTCATGATGTACCCAATAATCACCTTTATTGTCCACCCTATTAAAGGTGACCTTTGATGATATCAAAGTACATAAATTCCCGTGTAGTAATATAGTAATTTCAGGTCAGAGGATCATTACATCATTGTCACTATGAGAATTGCTTATGACACTTTGCATAATGCTCCATGTAGAATTCTCATGGTGGATCTGTCCAGTATATTGTTCTCTAACATGTACCTATGCATTGACTCAATATCTCAAATATTTATGACTAATGAGATTTGGCCAACAGTCAATCCACATATTAGTCTCAATGTATCATTGTTGTCCCATTAACAATGACACTCGACTAGGGACGTTTAAGAATAATAATACTAATTGTAATTATATGATCTGATGTTCAAGTCACATACTTGAAGCCATATAATTTGTATCACTATTCTAAGGACTTTTATTATGCTAACATTTATATAACGCAGTAAATAAAATCATAATAAAATAATTCATTTATTCAATCAAATATAATATCAAAAATGTTAAGCAATTACATCAAAGAATTGCCTCTAGGGCATAAACTCTAACACCTTCATATTAATTCTTTATTAAAGTTGTGGAAATGATCTGTCTACGCGGATTACCGCATGACGGGTGAAAATCAATTTGTAGTTCCATATATTATTTCATTTCATATTCCTAAATCTAAACTTACTATGGTAAGTATTGCTTCTATAATTCCTAAAATGATTAGAAATTGCTTAAGATTTTCTCTTCATCTAATATTATTTCACTGGAATATTGGTCTGAACTTCTTATTAAAATTTTAATATTTTCATATCGAGGTACTATTACTATAGAGTACTATTCACGGGATACTATTCACAACAAAATTGGTTTCTTTTTCTGTTCAAATTATCTTTGATTTATGAATCTTACTCTTGAATTTGGATCCATATTTTGATCTCTATATTGACAACTTGGACATTATTGAACTCTGGATAAATTGAATTATAAATCTCTAATATTTTTTCTTGATCTCATTTGATTCATTTCTTATATCATTGTCATAATACTCAGACTTAAAATTGTGGTTAAAGTTATCTTCGGCCCGTAGTGCAAAGATGACCACTGTTGATTGATGAATATCTTTGGCCTTTGTGGCAAAGATGAGATGTTGATTGGTATAATCATGATAATTGATTTTACAGTTGTATGTTTTTGGCCCGTAGTGCAAAGATGAACTGTTGATTGGCATGACCATTGGTTTTACAGTTATATGTCTTTGGCCCGTAGTGCAAAGATAGACTATTGTTTGGCATGATCATGATCATTGATATTACAGTTGAATATCTTTGGCCCGTAGTGCAAAGATAGACAATTGATTAGTATGATCATGATAATTGATGCTACATTTGAAGGTCTTTGGTGTAGAGTGTGAAGACGATATGATTATTAAGTGTCTTTAGCCTTTGTGGCAAGGACATTGAGTGAAAGTTATATTAAGTCTTTGTGGCAAGGAGAAACTATTGATTTACATGATTATGAACATGAATTGTGAATTAATATAACCATAATCTTTGGTGTTACAGGTAAAGACAGGTGATAAAAATTATCTTCGTCATGGGTGCGAAGAGAAATTTATCAACATAATTATGATCATGAACTATTTACATGATTGTGGGCAGGAAATGTTGATTGATGTTACAGGGATGAAATATTGTTGGTGGACTTTTAACATGGAGAAGATAGTAGACATTATGTTCTACTTGACACTTCTAATGGATTGCTTGTTCCGCTACAGTTGTTGATCTAAAACTTGTTAATGTCTATTGTATTCTATCAGATTTTTCCTTGTTGAAGACTAAGGTTCTAAATATCTGAATCATTACTGATGAATATTATTGATAATTTAATTATCTTTAGTCATAATATTCTTTACTGCGCTATTTGTGCTCACTCTTTTGCTTCACAATTCCTTTCAGGTAATAAGAGTGTAGCTGGGTCGAGCGGAGATAACAAGGGAATAGAGTGATGGTCGGTGACCATTGAAGTTTCTCAATACATTATAAAACAGCATGACAATATATAATTGTATGGATAACTTTAAATGTGTGTCGTATTTTATATGTTATTTAACAGTTGATTGAGGTAAACCCGACTTTGGAAGGGTGTGTTGCCACTATACAAAATGTCTAACAACATACGACTTCATGTTATCATAAGACATGGTTGTGCGCATCCACTTGCTGATTATATCTGTGAGCACTACCTATATAATCTTGGAGTATGGTTGGAATATAATTCTCAGTTTGAGACATTGAATATAATTATATGGCAAGAGAATACCCACCATTGGAATGAACATGATAGTAATCTTTTCGTTCTTCTTTGGGGTCTATTGGGTCAACCAAGGTTAATTCTTAAGTCCAATGATATATATTATAACTTAGAAGCATGGCCTCCCATGTACAAAGGTTTTCTTTAGCATTTTCAAAGATTTTAATTCCTAAAACAGTTATTGATTGTACATTTATGTAACGTATCATTGATGAGTATGAGTACTGTTATTTGTATTAAAACTCACAGTTTATGTGTGGTCATATTGTGCACGACAAAGTAATAGTTGAAATATGATGATTTATATTTGGGTTTTGTAGTGTGTATTTGGCGACTCTGAATGGGTTGTGGACCTATTTTGGGGAGCGTCACACTTAAATAGTGACATGAAAAATATGGCAGTACAATGTTATCAAATGATTTCAAGATAAATGAGTGTGACAAATGTGTTTATGTCAAGGACACTATGAAAATGTATGTCATTATTTGTCTTTATGTAGATGATATGCTCATTTTGGGTAGTAATAATGAAATCATTAAAAAAAACTAAAAGAATGTTAAATAGTATGTTTGACATGAAAGACATGAGTTTTGACGATGTAATATTAGGAACTAAAATTTCTAAAATATTTGATGGGTTAGTGTTATTACAATCACACTATATTGAGAAAATACTCAGAAAATTCAATCAATACGATTGCAATCCTGTGAGAATACCAGTAAATATAAATCTATACTTGTCTACAAATAAAGGAGATAACATATCACAACTTGAGTATGCACAAATAATTAGAAGTCTTATGTACGTAATGAATTGTACACGTCATGACATAGCATAAACTGTCAATAAATTGAGTAGATTTACAAGCAATTTAGGACAAAATCACTGAAAAGTGATTATAAGAGTTAAGGTATTTAAAATATAATCAAAACTTTGGATTGCACTACTCAAGATATCCAGCAGTACTCGAAGGATATTGTGATGCCAACTGGATATCGAATACAAAAACTCTAAATCCACAAGTGATTTTGTGTTTACACTAGGTAGAGGATCAGTATAATGGAAATCTTCTAAATAAACATGCATTGCTCGATCAACGATGGAATCTGAGTTTATTGCATTGGATAAGGCTGGAGAAGAAACTGAGTGGTTTCGTCACTTTTTAGAAGATATTCCTATGTGGCCTAAACCTGTGCCGCCTATTTGTATCCATTGTGATAGTCAATCAGCAATTGGAAGGGCACATAGTCACATGTATAATGGTATGTCTAGACATATTCGTCGTAGACACAATGCCATAAAAAAATTGCTCTATAATGGCATTATGTCTATTGAGTACATAAAGTCGAAAGAAAACATAGCGGATCTGTTGACTAAAGGTTTGATTAGAGAGCAAGTAAAAATAACTTCGAGAGGATATGAGTTTAAAGCCTATAAATAAGGATCGTCCTGATGGAAACTCAACTTAGTTGATTGGAGATGCCAAGATCTAGGTTCAAAGGGACAACTAAATTGTGAACGATTAAACAAATCAATATGGAAAAAATTAATATCTTCTGCTCATTCCTAGGATAAAGAGATAGTGATACCTGCAGCGATTATAGGATAAGTTATGCTTTTAATGATTCTTAAATCTTGATATACAAGTGGAGTATGACAGGATACACTTTTTAAGAATCACCTATGTGAGTGTGAACTGAGCCAATGAGAAGGATAAGGCTATACTTCTCTAAAGCACTCATAAATTCGGGATTGTTCGGGGCCGAAATGAACAAAATCATGAGAACCAAATAATGTCTAGAAAGATTCTGTGTTAATTACTATTGTCTAGATTTACACAAAAGGTTGGATAGTTCAAGACATCACGTTCACTGGACAACCAGTAAACCATATAGTCTGTCACAAGGGAAGGTTTAAAGCCAAAAACCACTTCTTACAATACAGATGATTTCCAATTCTGTCTCTCTTTTAAAGTTTGCATAACATTTGCATAAGGCTGGTAATCAATATCATTCATGTGGGGGATTGTTAGAATTTGAGCCAAAATTAAAGTGGGTTTTAATAATTATTTAAAGTGAATCCACATATATATGTGTTGTACTCTATGAGAAGATTAAATTAAGTATTTGGAAGCTCAAATTCATGGAGTAATGAATGAGATATTAACTCCCAAAGATCACCCTTTAAAATGATAAATGATAATATATACATGTGAGAAGCCAAGTCCCACATCTGTTAAGAACTAAAATTGTAATGTGTTTATATACAATAAAATTGCTCTTAGGTATGGGCCCAAGGGGCATCCTACTTTTGTGAAAGAGAGAGGACCTAACTAAGGTTTGGTTCGAACCCACACGCGCGAGCTGCAGCCGCCGACTGACCTTCCGGCCTGGCTTGGCTCGGGCTCGTGGCACGACGTGGTTTGTGGGTCGTGGTTCCATGTATAAAATTTTTTAGACAAAATTTATTTGAATTTTTCAATTAAAGTTTATTTAAAATTTATTTTATTTAGTTCTATTATCAATGCTGTTTTGATAAACAGTATTTATTATTATACTACGTCATTTTGGAAAGCGTTATCTGCCGAACGGACGCCCAAAACTACGTCGTTTTTGTTTGAACGGACGCACCTTTTCTAATAAGACTAAAAATATGTCATTTTTTTTCTAATAAGACTAAAATTACGTCGTCCTGTAGTCCGAACGGACGCGCCTTTTCTGCTAAGCCTTAAAACTACGTCGTTTTGGCCAAATATTACCTTTTCAAGGGGTTATGTCCCTTCTGAATAGTCACTAATCACTCCTATAAATAGATAGGAGGGGGTAGCCATTTCATTCATTCAAATCATCGAAGCATTCTAAGTGTTCATCTCTTTATTATTTTATAAGCAGTTCATAGTTTAATTGAGAGAGAGTTAGAGCATTTATTTTTGGTTCGTTGAGTATACTTTTTTGTAGTGCTAAAGTATACGTTGTCATTGTATCATGAGAGACAAGTGCTATCAACTCTAAGCACCATAAGGAGGGCATAATTGTCTTAAGGTTATTGTACAAAGTACTAGCCTTGACAAATTCATTTCTGCAGTTTCTGAGATAAGTTTATATTTATATAGTATTCATTCTGTTTTACTAACAAAATTTTGGAAATAATTTTGAATTAATCAAAACCTTCGTATTAACTTGCATTTGCAACAAATGATTAGGAACGATGAAATCAAAAAAATTCAAGTTGTCGAACATATGATTTTGAACAGTCATATGATTAATCTCAATTTCTATGATATATACATATCCTTATGTCGCGATGACTCCAAATCATGACCATCCTCAATCACTAAAGTTAATTCATCTTTGACTATAACCTCTTCCTCAACTTCCTTATTTGTGTCTTCGATTCTCTCTATTAGAACGAACAAATCACATGACTGAGAAATATGATTGATGACACTAGCTACAACTTTCTTGAAGATTTTTTGTGTCGGCTATCAAATTCTTGCAAACACCTCTTAACTTCATTAGTAAGAAAGGAAATCTCCCTTTGACGCTCTTCTCGAGCTCTTCTTTTCTCCACTTGATACAAATGTTTCAACTTGTTAAGTATTTTATAATGTATTTCTTCTAATTCCTCCAAAAAATCATCATATACGGGCAACAAGTGTTTACGATGACGTACATAAATTTCATACTCCAACAAATCACATCTATGTTTAAGGTAACAAATTTTATCCTTAATATGTGAAATTTTTATTTTTGTAGTTCGGAACATTTTTTTCCCCACCAAGATGCAATGATTAAACTTGCTATATAAAACTCCAAGATATGTTTTGTAGTTAAACTAATGTTCAGTAACTAAATATCAAAGTTATCCACTTCAAGTCAGAATTTCAACATCCACATATAAACACTTATATACAATTTTCAATACTAGTAGGTATGAGAGGCAGATCCAAAACAATACACAACAAAATATAGTAATTTGCAAATTATGTTACTTGACACTGAATTGTAGTAGAAAGCTTTTCTCGGTTGTCTCATAGGAAAAAGATGCAGCGATGGCAATAACTCCCGAAAAACTAAAAAAAAAGTTTTTAATAGAAAAGTAAAGATAAAATTTGACTAATTTTATCTAGTTCTCACGATGAACGAACAGTTGCTTGCAATCCCCGGCTAAGTAGCTTCGATCGACATCATTCTCCTTCACATTGACATCGATGTGAGTTATCTCTTGCTTAAGCAGTAGAATCGTCTTTGTCATGGGCTAACTCCGAGGCTCTGATGCCAACTGACACAACCGAAGATGGGTAGAGAATAAAAACAATTACATGAATTGAATCTATGTAACTTTGTAATCACATGAATTCACAAAGTTGGATAAAATTAACTATAAGCAGCCACAATGTATATAAATTCTGAATAATAAGAGTTCTCCTCCCATAAAAATAACCCTAAAAGATTATTTATACTATCTAAACCCTAGAAATAAATAAAATTCAATAAACTTAAAAAGTAAAACCAAAACATAAGCGAATCTAAATAATTAAACCTACTTGACTACTAATTAATAAATAAAAATATATCCAATATTTAAATTATTTATAAATACCAAAATATAAATTATATCCAATGTTAACAGTCTGACAAATAACTCTTCTTGTCTGAGATATAATTACAAGTATAATGGATTATATAATATATAGCCTCAACACATATTTGAATATCTCAATAGGTATACCTCACAATATGGGTGAGAATACAAACCTCCTAATAAAGACAAAGTGAAATCTCACGCTAAAGAAGAGAGAAAGTCCCCTAACTTTAAATTTACCTTTTCATTTCTTAAAAAAGTTTCATTTGAGAAAAAAAATTGTTCCACACAAAAAAAAAACCATCTATTTATATTGACCCATCATTGTATAAAATGACATGATATAATCAAGTATAACGACATAATTTTACTATAATGTTAGTATTATTAAACTAAACACTCATTAAATTTAGAGTACTTTACAGAACTATACAACATTTAGAAAGTAATTACAAAAAAAGTGCATCCACAAAATAATTACAAAAAAAGTGTAAAAAATTCAAACCATTCAATTTCAAATTAAATAAGGAAACCTAAAATCAAGGATAATTAATAATTCAAATTCAAATCTTTTGGATCTAACAACAATTTCAAATCCACAATTCAAAATTCAAATCAAAATGAGAAAATTAAAAACAAAAAATTATGAAGGAGTTAATATTCATCATTCTCCTCCACCGCCTCCCGCCGCCGCCGCCGTCGCCACCACCGCTATATCGCCGGAGTTGCTATTCTGAATTTTTTTTGACGATTTGGTTACCCACAAAAATTAAAATGGTTACCTTTATACGAAGTTTGGCTACCAACTGCATCACATTCAAAATAAAATTGGTAATCAAATAAAACTGAATTGGTTACCTTATCAAAAGGTTTGGTAACTAACTGCATGAAGTTTGGTTACCAATTGCATCACATTCAAAATAAATTAGTAACCTAATAAAACTGAATTGGTTACCTTATCGAAAGGTTTGGTAACTAACTGCATGAATTTTGGTTACCAATAAATTGGTAACCTAATAAAAATGAATTGGTTACCTTCATACCAAGGTAACCAAACCTTCATACCAAGGTAACCAAACCTTTATAACAAGGTAACCGAACCTTCATATTAAGGAAACCTTCATATTAAGGTTCGGTTACCTTGGTATGAATGTTTGGTTACCTTGGTACGACTGTTTGGTTACCTTGGTATGACTGTTTGGTTACCAACATATAAAGGTTTGGTTACCGGTGGAGGTAAAAAATGGACCGGTGGCGATGGGAGGCGGAGGGAGGAGAAAGGAGGCGGGAGGAGAGGGAGGGGGAGGGGGTGGGGCGTGGGGGGGGGGAGGAGAAAGGGGGGCGGGAGGAGGGGGAGGAGAAAGGGGGCGGGAGAGGGGGAGGCGGAGGGAGGGGAGGTGGTGGGGCGGGGGCGGGAGGAGGATAAAGGGGGGCGGGAGGAGGGGGAGTGCGGTGGGAGGCGGAGGGAGGAGAAAGAAGGGCCGGGAGGAGAGGGATGGGGTGGGGAGGGGGCGGGTGAAGGAGAAAGGGGGGCGGGAGGAGGGGGAGGAGAAAGGGGGCGGGAGGAGGGGAGGCGGGAGGAGGGGGAGGTGGGGAGGTCGGGAGGAGGGGGAGGTGGGGAGGTAGGGAGGCGGGGAGGCGGGGGAGGGGGCGGGGGGCGGGGGCGGGGGAGGGAGGAGGGGGAGGGAGATGGGAGGCGGAGGGTGAGGGGGTGGGGCAGGGGAGGAGGAGGAAGAGAAGGGAGGCGGAAATGGAGTGGAGAGAATTATGGGAGAGATAAGGGAGATAATCGTGGCCATAATTAAAGAGATAAGATTGCACTCTTTTTGTAATTAAGTATTGCATATGCATTAATTTTATAAATATTTTATTTATGCACTTTTTTTGTAATATTTTATTAAAATGTACTATTATATGTAATTGTTCCTTAAATTTAAGAGGATTAACACAGAAAAAATAAATTCTTAAACTTAATATATTTTAAATGTAACAATTTTATGAAATAATTTTTTTTTCTTATTCTTACAGAAATAGTGTGGGTAGGATATCTACCCAATCGTCAAAGTTCAAGCCCAAAACTCATAGGACCAAAGTCCAAACTTTTCAACTCATTAAGGCATATGAATAATGCTACTATCACATAAAACAAATAACATAATATTCACATATTGCGAGGTGACAGTATGTAATTTGTTGTTGAGTTAAGTGGATCATGTCAACAACAAATCACATACTGTCACGTCAGCAGTATGTGAGCGTTATGTGATTGTTTTATGTGATAGTAGTATGACTCGAGGCATATTATCGATGCTATCACGTGTCTTAACGTCATTGGCATAAAGGTGGCCTAGGACTGAAGCATGCTCTTGAGGCAGCTACGTGTCCTGGTGATCCAAGGTTGACATTACGCCGTTGTAATTAATAGCTGAAGTTTAGGGCTAGTGGAGCGGTCCCGACGCCAGGTTGAACCTATAAGACACGTATATAACACTCGACGGGCTAGTTAGCAGCACGGATGGTTAGACACATGGTCTTGATTGGCAAGTTAACATTACGATCAATCTAAAGTATGTTGGCTCCTGCTAAGTGCACATGACAAGTTTGAACAAGCCTATAAATAAAGGATCACCTTTTTAAAATTTTTTTAGCACAAAATAAAATAAAATCATTTTTGTATCAACGAGATTATTCACACTTAATAATAGAAATCCTTAAAATTTATTGTATTTTAGTCGTCTTTCTCTTTGAAATACTTTTTGATCGATATCACATCGGATGCGTCCTATGACGACCATAAATTTCACGACAATTAACTCACCGTTGGGTCATTATGTGCAGGTTTTTTTTAAGGTTGAACAAATGATATTCACCCATTCATAAATTATTATTATCGATTGACTTTATGGATACCCTAATACAATATTAAGTTTGATACTAACCGGTTATATTATTATTATTTTCTTCTTGGTAAAATATTATTGTCTATTTTTTTTTATTTTACATAATACATTTTTAAATTTAATTAAAAATGTCAAAAAACTTGCATGATAACACTTAATCAACTAATATTAAAAAGTTCTCAAAACGAAGATTAAAAGTAATATCATATTAGGAATTTCATCATTTTATAATTGTAAAGTAAAAAAATAATTTAAAATTTGAAAATAATTAAAACAAAAAACTGAAAAAGTAATGCCTTAATCACCAAATTATTATTGATGTTCATTTACAAACAAACAAACGCAGCCAAAGTAAAAAACGGTAAAACAGGAAGCGACAGTCTCCGGAATCCCTCCGATCAGTTTCCATTCTGTCACTCCCCCGTTCCGTTCCGTTCCGTGAGAAAATAAAAATACGAGCACAAATACCCCAGTGTCGCAGTACAATTAGATGAGAACAAGGACGTAACGTCACCTAGCCCAAAAACCCCGCACCCCCTACCACACCATCGCGCGTGTCCACGCGATCTCGTCCCGGCGAACCATCTCCCCGAATCTCCTCACCTCACCGTACTAAACAAAGGAAGGCCTACACATGCGGCTCACGAGTCAGAAGTCGCCAACCGGCGCACCCTCCTCGTCTTCGCCGCACCATCACCTTATCTTTCTTCCACATCACCTTTCCCACCTTAATTCTCACCGACTCTACCGTCCTTGTTTGTCTGTCTGTTTGTCTTTTTCTCTCCTCTCTTTTCTCATCTTCTCTTTCTCATCTTCTCTCTCATCTTACCATCAGAATTCCATCGCCGATCAACAATGGGTGACCTAACGGATCCCTCATCGGCTCCTCCGGCGGTGCCGTCACGTCCGTTGCCCTTTCGTGAGGATTGCTGGAGCGAGGACGCCACGTCTACGCTTGTTGATACCTGGGGCCGCCGTTATCTCGAGCTTAATCGTGGGAATCTCCGTCAAAAGGACTGGCAGGAGGTCGCCGACGCCGTCAACGCCCGTCACGGGCATACGAAGAAAACTAGACGTACTGATGTTCAGTGTAAGAATCGGATTGATACTCTTAAGAAGAAATACAAACTGGAAAAGGCTAGGGTTTCGGATTCTAATGGGACCATAACTAGCTCCTGGCCGTTTTTCTCTCGACTCGATGTTTTGGTCGGATCCGCTGTTAAAAAACAGTCGGCTTCGCCGCCGATGGCGGTTGCATTGCCGTACCGGAAATCGGCGGCGTCTGGTGTGATGACGCCGGTGGTGCTGCCGCAGAAGCGGCCCTCCCCGGCTGTGGATGATTCGTATTTTAGGCGGAATTATTCTGCTGTTGCAGCGGCAGCTGCGGCGGCTGAGGAGGAAGGGGGATCGGAGGAGGAAGAGGAGTCGGAGGATTTGGGGACAAGCGAGGAGAGCGGTGGAGTAGGAGGGCAGAAGAAGGGGGAGGTGGAGGGGATGAAGCGGCTGGCAAGGGCGATTGAGAGGTTTGGAGAGATATATGAGAGAGTGGAAGGGGAGAAACAGAGGCAGATGATTGAATTGGAGAAGCAGAGGATGCAATTTGCTAAGGATTTGGAGGTTCAAAGGATGCAGTTATTTATGGATACGCAGGTTCAGCTTGAGAAGATCAAGCAAGTTAAGAGGTCGGGCTCTGATGGTGAGAGAACTGTTGTTTTTTCTGAGTTAATTTATTTTTCTGCTAATTTTTAGTTATTATAAGATTTACCTTTGTTGAATATATTGAAGATGAAATCTTTTTAGTTTCATGTGTGGTTTATTTCATAATCGTCGGGTGGATTTTGTATCATACAAAATTTAACAATGGCTTTTGGAAAGAAAGATATGGAATGTGTGGATTGTGAAGTCGGGGGAGGGGGGGTGGTTCAGTGATTTCCTAGATTTTTCTTTTGCTGCTATTTGACAAACATTGATATTGGTGTTTCAAATTTACAGTGTGTTCATAGTTTATTTAAATGCCCTTAATAGTAAATTAATGTTGTGAGGGATTGTTGACGAGAAAGATTAAGTTGAATCATTAGGTGGGGTTGTCCCCTTCTTTGTTTATCCTTTTTTCATGTGGGTATTGGGTGGCACTGAGGTAAGTGCTTTTAGTTTGAGTATAAGATTTTAGTATGAGCTTCAAATTTCTACATGCACTAGTGAAGAATTTATTCTGCATATTCTCAATGAAGCTAATTAACATTCAGTTGGTTGATGTTGGTAAATCCCCTTAAAACCAGTGGTTGGTTTCTTGCAATAGTGAGGAACTGTGTGCTAGTGCCTAGTGTGCAGCAAATTAGGTTGAGCTACCCCATATTGGATATTATATTATTATTGTAGGAGGATGAGCTATTTTGTATTGAATTTTATTCTATAAATTACCTGTTGGATTATCCTGCTAGGTTGCTAAACATTAGCAGTATTTTGGGGGATAACTGAGTGTTCTTTGGCAAGTCGAAAGTAGAGCTTAATTTTTTGGTAATCCTGTCATGTAAAGCATGTATTACTCTTGAGCTTTAACTAACCTTCATGGAATTGAAAAACTTAGTTTAATCATATATTACTCTTGAGCTTTATTTATTTATGTTCTTATTTTTTTTATCCTTTATTTTCCTCCTTGTCTTTATTCTTTTATGCTTTCGTATGAACTCATTTTCATCTTACCCCAACTAGTTTTGGATATGAGGCAGCATTGAGTTGAGTTGAATAAATCACTTGGGACCAAATTGTCAGAAAATCTCTGTTATCCTGAATGTCCTTGGCACTCTTTTGAAGTTAAGCCGTTTATTATTAGCATGTGTATCTTTGTGGAACAAAAGTATCTTTTCTATGGTGTGCACTTCATATCTGAGCTAGAGCCGTGACTCTAGGTAGATGCATTTTGTTATCGGTTCAGGGGGCTGGTGGCTGTTTTGTGTGGCAGATATATTGTATCTGCTTTAGTTTCTTCATTCCTAGGTTTCATATACACATTCAAACACATTTTCCTGTATTTTAGGGGCAGGGGGGCGGACGCAGGTTAGGAGCAGGGGGGCACCTGCCCCCACGGAAATTTCATGGGCAGTGCAATAAATACATGCAATAATGAAATAGAGGGATGAAGTAGATGCAATGCTCCAAAGAACCCAAAGGGATGAACAGATAAGGGGAAACATAACAGTATTAAGTTGGGCTTATGTAACAGATTTTGTTGAAAGGTCAATTTCAACTTTTGCTGTAATCTTTTCCAAAGGGAGTAATCAACCCAGCCCAATTTAACTAGGCCATAATATCTCGTGTATATAGTCCGCAGACATAGGCCCATGATTCTAGTGAAGCTTTGGGTCAAAACCCAACCCCAATGAAACCTATAAAACGGTACATTAGTAACTTATATTAAGCGTGATATTTTTGCAATTATTAAAAGTGAGGCTATCATGCAACAATTTCAAGCAATGAAACTTGAAAAATATTATTGTATATAATATTTGAGGATTATTTAGTTTTGTGATTTATTTTATTAAATTTTTGTTCTTAAGAGATTTTTTTTTCCGAATTTGACCCCACTGACATCCGGGGCTGGATCCGCCCCTGATTGTAGCTTTGGTATTGTAGTTTTTTCTTTTTTGATAACTATATCATGGAAGATTTAAATTGTGGTTTTAGCTATTAGTGCTTAGCAATATATAGTTGAAGATGCATGATTGCTTCTGTGGCATTCGTAAGCAACTTACTTTTTCTTCTTTTTTTTTTAGCTGATGGGCATCCATTAGAAACTTTGATAATAGATGCTTCTATGTAAGTTATTAAAATTTTATATGAAAAGTTACTAAAAAACAATCTTTTAAGACTTTACAAATTCATTTCAAGTATTGTAAAACTTCTAAGGAAAGGTCTGATTTTGCCCTCTCTCTGTATATATGTCAGAGTTTATGACTATCTTTATCTGTATATCTTCTTGTTACTCGCTTGTAATTTTTAAGAATGTGTTTACAAATTGTTGGCTCTGATCTGAATTTCGTATTGGTTTAAACTGATATTATTATGGTTACAGTTTTCCTTTGAATCCCTCCTGTTGCTGTAAAATTCATTTGAGATTTACCAAGAGGTTTTTGGTTTAATTGTGCTTTGTATATTTTGTTAGACCTGTAGTTTACGGGACATAAAATAGCCAAAGAGAAAGTGGGATATAAGATTACTTTATAAAAGTTTATTCGGGTTCAATCTGCGTGATTCGGTATATATTTTGTTGTTCTTGTTGTCTTATTTTTTCTTTCTATCCTTTTTGTTTCTTGGGGGTTTTATTGTTTAGGGAAAGGTAACAAGTTTTTAAATGGCTCTGTAGTCGCATTGTGCTCTCAGTTGAACTCACTAATGAATGTTCTGGCGATACCAGATTTTGGTTGGACTTACCTGGCTCATTACCTTTCGTTTTGAGCTTCAGGTGGTGTTTTCTTGTATTTGTTATTTAGGGGAAGGAGTTGATATTGACATATAAGTTACACCATGTAAATTTACAGAGCATATCTTTATATCTTTATGTTATTAAGAAAACACCCAATTTGCTTTTGGAATGTACCAGATAACACTAACGATAACGGAAGATAGTGCAATCAAAACCTCAAGGGGTGGGACAAATGGAAAATGCCTCGAGGAATAACGTCGAGGTCACTGGTTCCAATCCCCATAATACTTGGGGGCCAATATATACCCTACCAAAGGGGGAAATAAACAATAGTGCAAGTAAACCGTGCAATATTCCCCATGGCAGGGCCTGGGGAATGTAATTGACAAATAAAAAGCCCCTTTTTTTTTATTTGGATTGTGTTACTTGGTAAGAGGATTGCTCCAAATAATCAAATATTTTGTACTCTTGTTGGTTGCTGATTTAGAATTTTGCTTGGGCAATAAGTCTGTCCCTTTTATTGTTTCCGAAGAGCTGTTTAGAGGGCTCAGAACCTCGACAGGCTTGCAAATTTATGCCAGTTTGATTGGATTGGACTAGGTCCAGGGACCACTGGATGCATGATTTTCCTATTTCTTTCATCAGAAGTGAAAATGTTTTCTTTGCCTGATTGAATTCTGATGTTAACATTCAAAAAATGTTCCTGATAGAAAATGGCAATGTCCAGAATGTATGTCCTTTTAAAATGCAACAATGTGTAAATTCGGGATGCACTCTTACAGCACCTGAACAACATACTTATATTAGGTAGACTGGGTAATTTCTTTTATTCTTCTTTTGGGAAATTTAGATTTATTAATTTCAGCTCTTGAGAGTTTATTTCTGATGTTGTATTACAGACATTTATAGCTAGCCATGCCGGAGAGGGCATTGATGGTCGTTCTACTTGTTACTCTTATACTTGTCCAGGCAAAGTACAAATAGTTTCCAGTTGATTTTGGGAGAGGAGGATGTTGGTGACTCGGCTCAGTACCAGCTAATTATTAAGCAGGCGAGGTCGTTCTTTCTTAGTGAATTATATATTATGTTGCAAGTCTTCTTTAGTTTCCCTGGTTAAATTTGTTTGTCTTTGTAATGGGATGCTTGTTCAGCAGAGTAGTATGCCCTCAAACATAACCACCGTATATGCCCACTAGTTGGACACAGTTTTTATTTTTTTCTTAGGATACAAAAGATAGGCCTGTCAGAATACTTGGTTTCGGTGTCACCAAGTTGTGATGTTTGATCTTGCTATGAAAACTAGCTGATTTATGATACTAAATACGTTGAAATATACTGCCCTGCTATCGTCAAGTGTATTGTATGTTTAACTTTAACATTAGTATTTTGTAATTTTAACTTGCATATGTTCTGAATGCCCGTTTAACTTTGACATTGGTATTGTAATTGTAACTCATATATGTTCTGAATCCCAGATCACGCGGATGACTTTACAAAGGAGAAATTTTGAATGCTATTGTATCTCAATTTTGTCATTGTGTTGCTTATGCATGCAAATGGGCATTAATTACAACGTTTCATTTTAAAAAAAGTTCAAAACTTACTCGTGTTTTAGCTGGAGAGTTCCTTTTTGGTTTGTTTAATACTCCCTCTATTCCTCAATAAGTTAACAAATTTTTAGGAAGCATTAATTATAATTTTTTCTTTATTGTCCTTAAGTATCTTTATATCTCATTTATCTAGGTAATTTTATACATATTTTATTAATTAATTCAATGATAATTGTGATAATACATATTAATTTTAATGACAGAATTAAAGCAATAAATGACTTCTTTAACAAGTGTGAAACCTTTTAAGATATCACTTATTTAGGAATGAAGGGAGTAATATATAATAGAAATTGTTGGAGAATCTCTTATATAAGATGCCTTTTTCATGTGGGAAACTCGTAGCCACCCTGAAATGTGGTTACTTACTTCTAAGGAATGAGTTAATAAAGCACAAAAATGTGGTTACTTACTTCTAAGGAATGAGTTAATAAAGCACAAAAATAAATATCACTCTTCTGTTATGTTTGGGATTGCAGGAATGAAGATTGAAATAGAATGACTCATTTTTATAAAATAAATAAAAAATTAATTGTGTTTGTTTGTTTTATTAGAATGAAATGAATAATTCTCATTTTTGCAGTCAAATTTATAAATTTTATTATTTAGAGGAGGGTATAAAATGACTCATTCCAACTAGAATGGAATGAATCATTCCATTTCCATCTCAATTTTATTCCATCACCAATTTTATTCTTTCAATCCAAACGTAACATTAGATTTTTTTATTTACCTTCTCTATTTAATTATTTTCAGTCTCTTCCTCCTGTTAAAATTTTATTCATTCTCTCTATTTTTTTATTAGGGCAAATGATAAAACTGTTACCAAAAGCTTGGATGAATTAAAGTATGAATATTAGCAATTTTATCCCCAATCTTTTTTTTCTTTTTTTTTAAAACAATCTGTGTTTCCTTTTGTCGACTCAGGTCAATTCCTGATCGGAAATAATTTTTTATTTTATACCAGCACCTAAAGTAATAACAAGCAAAAAGCTTACAAAAATATAGCAAAATTTGAAGAAGGAAATTATTCATCAAAACAAGTTAAACTTGGAATTACTCCCTCCGTCCCAAAAAGCTTTGGCTGAATTAAATTACATAACACCATAGACTTGGTGTATATCTTGCAAAATTCTCGGCCCCAACCATTACTGGAGAACACTTTGAAACCGCTCCGGTAAAATAACCCCAAAACCAATAAATATGACATCCTTATAACTAAATTTATGCACATGATTTCGTAGAACGACATAGGCAGAAAGAAATGAAGCTCTGATTAATAAAAAAAAACTGCATTCAAGAACTGCAACATGCAAACTGATCTTAGTAGAAGGAAGACATGTGACCTCGTCTGTTCCTGCAAGGCTGCAACTGCATGTCTGCATGATCCTATTTATATTTGAACGTACGGATGAACTCCTTCACCTTCCATCAAATCTAAACCAACTGAAAGCTCTATCAAACGAAAAGATTAAATTTCCATCAAGAGATAAAATTTCATTACAAGCAAGGAAAAGATATCTAATCAGTTGCACAATAAAGCTCCCATCTTAGTGGGAGATACTACCTCCGTTCCATAATAAGTGTTTTTTTAACTTAAATCACACAAACCAATACACAAGCTACAATGACAAAAATGCCCTTAATATACTTTTTTTGTTTTGTTTGAGATTTTTTTTATTGTCTTTTGGTCTTGTTAACGCCACAATCTCGTCACGCACCTCAATCACGAAAAGCACTCTTTGTCCTGCACAATGAACACGTCAGCACCGGATCTCGACGGTTTTGGGCCGCCGGGGATCGCTCCGGTGTGAGAATAAGTACAGATTTTGAGAGAAAAATGGTCTAACAATGGAGGTCGTGTGCTCTAGTGTTCTCAGAGAAAAATGTATTTCTTGCTTACCTCTTCTGTGTAGTGCCTTTTTTCCTTTTATTGTCTCATCACCTTTGCATGTTTTCCCCCGATGTCCCTGTCAATTGGCTGCATGCATGCTTTTTTCTACTTGCTTTTTTCCCCCAGTCAACATTATGTCAACTCCTCATTAATGAAGGTGGCTTAAGACGGCTGGGCCCATCACCTCAATCAGCCGCCTGCTAATCTCACAGATTAGGGGTAATCTTTAGTCTATAAACTGCCACCTGTCATCCACTACCAGCTTCAATATAGAGTGTATCTAAATGATCTTTTGGATAGTAGCCCAATACTCCAACAGTAAAAATGGGTTTGACTCAGAAAGCCCATAATGAATAAAAATTGACCGGCCCAAAATATTTACGGCCCAACATTGCCCCCTAGTTTTTCGTTAAACAAAATGTTTAATGAAAGAGTATAAGAACCTGGGTCAATTATCAAGGAGAATCCCCACAGACTCAGCGAAGCCCAATTAATAGAAAGCCCATATTCAAATGCAGACCTCTCGAACCCAAAATCATACACCAATCTTTTTGAATTTCAAAATTAAATGATATTTCCCAATTCCGAGAGGACACGCAGGCGGTTAACCTTCCCCATCATTATCTCTATTAAATGTGCAGCCTTTGGACTTCGTGCATTTCCAGAAAGGCAATTCTATAAGATTTTCAAACCCCCAAATCAGACAATTTTACCCGTTCATTTGGAGTTCGAAATATACCAGCTTTCTTCTTCTTCTTACTCTGATTTTCTTCTTAGCTCGTCTATCAACAATGGCTTCCCAAAACAAAGAAAACGCTGCTTTGACTTCCGAGATCCGTTCATCTTCCATCCCGACTGTGCCAAACCCTAAGTCTGTATCGTCATCCGGCAAAAATCTCATACCTCCTGTTTCTGTACCCCCTCCTTTTAAATTCGAGGACGAGGAACAACATCCCATCGCCAACAGTCCTTCGAAACTAACAGAAGATGATCTCGAAACCATCCGAGAACGTTATTTTATTCCAGATACACATCATCTGAAGGCGCCTACCCTCTCCGATCGAATGTATCATCGTCCCGACGGTTGGACCGCCATGCCTCTCATTCTTTTAGAAAGAGGAATCCGATTCCCTCTCCATGCTTTCATCGTTACCCTTCTGGGGTTTATGGGTGTGGGATTTGCCCAACTGGTCCCCAATTCCTACATCCACATTCTAGCTTTTATAGCTTTCTGTAGCGAATCAGGGGTTTCTCCCTCTATCGACTTCTTTTTCAATCTGTTCGTTCTGGGCAAATCTCGCGAACAGGGTTTTAAGGTTCTGGGTAAACAAGCCCCAAAACCTAATTCTAAATTCAGTAAACGCCCCCTAATGGATACCCCTTCGAGCAACAAGAAATGGTATGAGAAATGGTTCTTCATCAAAGGACCTGAAATATCATCCATTCCCGATTGGACTACTTCGGAACATGCCACTTCGGACCTAGGCGACCTTCCAGACGATCGCATAAAGGAGATAGCGAAGCTCATGGGGAAGCTTCCCAGGGAGGAATGGAGCTTCAACCTCCTAGGCGATCATGCTTGGTTATTCGATCATAAACGTAAGTTTCCAACCCAAATTTTGTATGTTTTTCTCAATTTCTCTTCGATCATTATTTTGAGATATTTTTCTTTGTGTACAGTATCCTTGATCAGGCCTTCATCTTCTGACCGAAGAGGTATAGAGCAAAATCTGTCAGCCCCCTCAGCTCAAGATTTTGCCGAAGCTCAAGAAGCCGAAGCACAAGCCTTCGAGCCTCAACCTACCGACCCACCAATAGCCGAATTGAACCCGGACGAAGGGGTTAGTCGGCCTCGCCGAAAAAAGAGGGCGGTCCGAAAGCCTAAACACACTTCCGCTCCTATCCCCACCGAGAGCCTCCTCGACATGCCCGCTGCTGATCGTGCCAAAATTCTCCTTACCAAGAAGCGAAAGGCTAAAGTCAACATTGTACCTCTCACAACCGAAGAATTGAGAGTGCCTCCTTCCCAATCGAATCTACATCCGTCTTCACCCTCACCCATAGATCCAGACGAATTTGAGGTTGAACCTAGTTCTCCTCTTATCCGAAAGAAAAAATACCCTTCCGACGACCAGCCCTTACCTGAAAATCGGCCAACATCCTCTCCTCAACGAGCAGATCCTCCCTTTTTTGGTTCAACGTCGGGAGCTCCTCGGTCGCCTAGCCTATGGCCTGACCAGAATGAAGACTTCCCCTTCCATCTCTATAATTCTTTCGTTCTGGATACAGACAACCACAGGTTCGGCAACAGTACCATAGCCGATCTGCTGGAAGAAGGCTTGGCTCACCAGGCTAGAGTAAGTTTTCGATCATTTCTGCTCATAAATATATATTCTTCAAGTATTCTATTAATTCAGAATGTCTGCAGGCAAATGGGATTTTCGGGCGTCTTCACCAAAAGCATAAAGAAGCCGGGGTCGAAGAAGAAGCTACCCGAAAAGAAAATGCCATTTTAAAGTCTGCCTTGGCGAAGGAGAGGAGTGAACATGAGAACCTCCGCTTCAACTGTAAAGGTCTTCAAAATGACCTCGCCAAAATGAAAGAGCTGCTGGCCGTGTCTGAAGCTTCTCAAAACGCGATCATGCAACGGAATGAAGAACTTCAGCGGTCCAATAAACAATTGACTGAGAATAACCGGAATCTGGCTTTAAGCATATCAGATGCTAAGAAATCTGAAGAACGTCATCTGGAACTTCGGGGAAAAGTTGAGAAGGAGCTTCGGAATCTGAAGTTGATGGGTCCTCCTCTCACTGAGGAACTTCGCAAGGAGATCCAGGCTGAATATCGGAAGTCTCCTTCTTTAACTAACGAGATAATTCAGATGTACACGGAGGGTTATGAAGCAGCCCGAAGCAAGGGTAAAGCTAAATTGGCAGCCGTTGCTGTAAATCCGTTGCTCCTTGATTCTTCCGAAGATGAAGATGAGGAGTAATAGTGACAGAAATTTACCCTTTATATGACAATGTACTGACTTCATTAAGCATAATGAGATATATCTTATTCCTTGTTGTTCCTTTCTTAAGTTGAATTTGTATTGTCATTTAAACGATATGTAATTTAAGCTCAATACTTCAAGTAAAATCAAACAACAATGTAAGACGAAACTTACTCACTACCAGAGGATAACATACATCATTGTTGGGATAAACGATCCACCAACTTTTTAGTATGAATATTAGTTCCGAAGATCTTATAATGTTATTCAGCTTTATAATAATTTGGATAACTTCATTCTTCTTTGAGAGCCGAATAAGTTCAACACAGAAAATATCTCGCTTTGCTATAAAAAGTCGAAAGGATTCAGCCTTATACCGAGCTGGCAACCTCGTTTTCTCCGAGAGCCGAACAGGTTCAGCCCAAAAGATATTCCGCTTCGCTACGAGGAGTCGAAGGGATCCAACCTTATAACTGGTGACCACGTTCTCTCCGAGAGCCGAACGGGTTGGACCATCAATAGTTCACTTCGCTACGAGGAGTCGAAGGAATCCATCCTTATACCGAGCTGGCAACCTCGTTCTCTCCGAGAGCCGAACAGGTTCAACCCAAAAGATATTCCGCTTCGCTACGAGGAGTCGAAGGGATCCAACCTTATAACTGGTGACCACGTTCTCTCCGAGAGCCGAACGGGTTGGACCATCAATAGTTCACTTCGCTACGAGGAGTCGAAGGAATCCATCCTTATACCGAGCTGGCAACCTCGTTCTCTCCGAGAGCCGAACAGGTTCAACCCAAAAGATATTCCGCTTCGCTACTGAGGAGTCGAAGGGATCCAACCTTATAACTGGTGACCACGTTCTCTCCGAGAGCCGAACGGGTTGGACCATCAATAGTTCACTTCGCTACGAGGAGTCGAAGGAATCCATCCTTATACCGAGCTGGCAACCTCGTTCTCTCCGAGAGCCGAACAGGTTCAACCCAAAAGATATTCCGCTTCGCTACGAGGAGTCGAAGGGATCCAACCTTATTTCTGGTGAATAAAAACCTTTACTGGAGAGACAAAGAGAGCCATTTTTATTAATAACTGTCGTTAGTGGTTACAGACTTCCATATTTTAATACTATCCCTACTGAAAATATTTGCGGAGTCTCCCGGCATGCCAAGTATTTTTGATTTCAGATCCATCTAAAGTTCGCAGCCGGTAGGTTCCGGGTTTTGATACACTGATGACTTCATAGGGGCCCTCCCAATTTGGCATGAGTTTACCCATATTCTGAGGGGTAGAAGCTTCTACTTCCCGGAGAACTAAATCCCCAACCTCAAATCTTCGAAGCTTTACACCTTTGTTGTAGTACTTAGCCACACGACGTTGATATGTGGCCAACTTTATCAAAGCTGCCTCTCGGACTTCTTCAATCAGATCTAAGTTAGCTCTGAGTCCCTCATCATTGTATAACTCTTTAAATTGACTGACTCGAAGACTTGTAGATCCAATTTCTACCGGAACTAAAGCATCAGTACCATACGCTAGCCTAAATGGGGAATCTCCCGTCGTAGTCCTTGGTGTAGTTCGGTAAGCCCATAGTACGCTTAGTAATTCTTCGGGCCATCTGCCTTTGGCGTCATCCAGCCTCTTCTTGATTCCATTCAGGAGTATTCTGTTGGTTACCTCAACTTGCCCATTAGATTGTGGATGGGCAACTGAAGTCTTCCGGTGCTGAACCCCTAACTCTTTCAGAAATGCCTCAAACTTTGATCCCACGAACTGGCGCCCATTATCTGAAATTACTACCATAGGGATTCCAAATCGAAACACTACTGACTCTTTGAAAAACTTCAAACATTCCTGTTCTGTTATCAGCCGAAGAGGTCTCGCCTCTACCCATTTAGTCATGTAATCAATTGCTACTATAACAAAACTGACCTGGCCTTTTGCTTTTGGAAGAGGACCCAGTATATCTACCCCCCAGACAGCAAAGGGTATAGGAGATAAAACCGAGTATAACTCCTCTGGTGGCTGATGCGGGATTGCACTATTCAGCTGGCATTTGGGGCATCTTTTCACATGATCAGTAGCCTCTTTGAAGATTGTCGGCCAATAAAAACCTTGGCGAAGTACTTTATAAGCTAACGACTTCGCGGCCATATGATCACCACAGATTCCTTCATGGACCTCCCGAAGAGCATATTCAGCTTCAGACGGGACTAGACACTTCAGTAGTGGAGAGGAATGAGCTCTTCGATACAGATCTCCATCAATCAGTATGAAGTTTGCGCTCTTGTATCTCACCTTTTTAGCCAACATCTGATCCGAAGGTAGTATGCCATTTGATAAATAGTTTATGTATGGAGTCATCCAACAATTTGACTGTTCTACGCACGTTACTTCCTCTTTCTGGATGCTGGCTTGTTTCAGGATTTCCAAGTAAACGATCCCTTCGAAAGTGCTTGATTCGGCAGTGGCTAGTTTCGATAATGCATCAGCGTTGAAATTATCAGTTCGACCGACACTTTTAAAAACACATGAGCCAAAGTGTTGAAGTCGATCTTTCAATTCTGCAAGATATCTAACCATTTTGGAGCCTCGAGCTTCGTACTCTCCCGAAACTTGCTTGATGACTAGTTGAGAATCGCTGTAAATGACCAGCTTCTGAACTTCTAGACTATGAGCCAGACGTAACCCAGCTAATACCGCCTCGTACTCAGCCTCATTATTTGTTGCTTTGAACTCAAATCTGATGGCCTGCTGTATTTTGAATCCCTCCGGGATTGTCAGAATTATCCCGGCACCACCGAGATCCGAAGTAGAAGACCCATCTACATATAAAGTCCAAGAATCGTGCTCCTGTTGAAGTATGGCCACTGTTTCCGGAGATTCTACCATTTCGGTCATGCTGCCATCAGCCTCAGGAAATGAGCATTCTATCACAAAATCAGCCAAGGCTTGGCCTTTAATAGCTGTCCGGGGATAGTACTCTATGAAGAACTGAGACAATTCCATCGTCCACGCAGCAAGCCTTCCCGAAACCTCTGGCTTCCCCAGCACCTTCTTCAGTGGTTGGTCCGTATACACCACTATTATCCGACCTTGGAAGTATTACCGAAGCTTTCTACTAGCAACGACTAAAGCAAAAGCAAATTTCTCAAGGTTTGGATACCTTGTTTCTGCATCTCTAAGGGCATGGTTTACATAGTAAACCGGGTGTTGCCTACCCTCAATTTCCCGCACCAAAACTGCTCCCACGGCCAGTGAACTTGCAGCCAGATACAGATACAAAGGTTCCGTAGGAACCGGCTTCACTAACAGAGGTGCCGAAGACAAGTACCTTTTAATGCCTTGGAAAGCTTCCTCACATTCCGAAGTCCATTGGAAGGTCTTCGCATTCTTCGGCCCTTTCAACGTGTTAAAGAACGGCAGGCACCTTTCTGCTGACTTAGACATGAATCGTCGCAACGATGCTATTCGACCAGTTAAACGTTGTACATCCTTGTATGACTGGGGTGATTTCATGTCTAAGATAGCCTGGATCTTCTCTGGATTGGCTTCGATACCTCTCTTACTGACCAAATATCCCAAGAATTTGCCTGCCCCCAGTCCGAAAGTGCACTTAGTAGGATTCAGCTTCAATTCATAACGGCACACTGTTTGGAAACATTCTTCTAGATCATCCAGATGACCATGACCCGACATGCTTTTAACAATCATATCATCAACGTAAACCTCCATATTCTTGCCTAGCTGCTTCTCGAAGATATGGTTCATCATCCTTTGATATGTAGCTCCCGCATTGATTAATCCGAAAGTCATTTTTTTGTAGGCGTACACCGACCGATGAGTGATGAAAGCTGTCTTTGGTATATCTTCTTTACACATAGAAATTTGATGATAACCTGAAAAAGCATCCATAAAACTAAGAAAAGCATACCCCGAAGTTGCATCAATGAGTTGGTCGATATGAGGCAGAGGATAGAAATCCTTCGGGCAGGCTTTATTCAGATCGGTGTAATCTATACAAACTCGCCACTTGCCATTATGCTTCCGTACTAGAACCACGTTGGCCATCCATTCTGGATAATCGATCTCGAAGATGAAATCTGCATCCAACAACTTAGTGATCTCCTCATCAATTATCTTCTGTCTCTCCAATGCGAAGAGTCTCCTCTTCTGTCTAACTGGCTTTTTGGTTGGATCTACTTGCAATCTGTGCTCCGCTACTCTTCGACTTACCCTCGGCATGTCACTGGGGATCCAAGCAAAGACATCGGCATAGCACCGAAGCAACTTCAGCAGGCTTGTTCGAAAAGGTTCAGGAAGTCCCGAACTGATTTTCACTGTTTTCTCTTTCTTCCCCGGAATCAACTCGATCTCTTCGGTATCCTCAATGGGCACGACTAAAGGTTCGGTGCCGCTTTCTGTAAAGGGTTCCACCTCAATGGCCATTGTATGCTTCAGTTTACTGATCCCTACCCCCGAAGTGATCAGAGCATTCCGATAGCACCTCCTTGCTAAGTCTAGATCTCCAGCCACTTCGCCAACTCCGTGGGATGTAGGAAACTTAATTTTAAAGTGGGGTATTGAAGTAACCGCCTGTAGAGCTGTCAAAGTAGGTCTCCCCAAAATAGCGTTGTAGGCAGAATCAACATGTACAACATAAAATTTACAAAGGATTTGAACCTGTTGGGGAGCTGTCCCGAAGGTGACTGGCAGCTCGATGGTCCCTGCTACTTTGACGGGATCGTTGCTGAAACCATACAGAGGGGCCTCCTGCCCGATTTCCATCTTCTGGCCATCCACAGGCATTCGGTGGTAAGCATGAGCATACAATATATCCACTGAAGAGCCGTTGTCAATCATCATCCTTTTCATATCCACAGAACCTACTTGGGCCGTGATTATCAAGGCTCCTTCATGCGGTTCGATAGGTTCCGTAGGGAAGTCCTCATCTGTAAAGGAAATTATGGAACCCGGATATGCCCTTTCGACCTTCGTCGGCTTATCGGCCAAAGACATCACAGAGTCCAGATATCCTCGTCTCTTCTTACCTGCAACTTTTCCTGTGTTCCCCCCAGTTATCACATCCACGACATGCCGAACCACCTGGTTTGGCCCTGATTGAACGGGCTGGGCAACCTGAGCCAACTCCTTATTCTCCGGTTGAACCCTTTGTCGTTCCCGGCCTGTTACATAATGCATTAAGGTACCACTTTGAACTTTCCTCTCAATAAATTCTTTCAAACTCCAGCAGGAATTTGTGTCATGCCCAACCGCCCGGTGGTAATTACAATATAAGGCAGGATCTCCAGACCCCGGTCGAAGGTTGTTTTTGGGCGCTTCGAAGTACGGTTGGTTTTTAATGTGTTCCAAGATGGTGGCCCGATCCGTGTTAAGTTGTGTGTACACCTTGTTCACTCTTTGAGTTGGAATGGGTGGACGATCTCCCCTGGGTACCCAGTTACTATTATACCTTTTTTGATTACCTTCGGATCGATCATTGCCGATATTGTTTCTTCTCTGACTAACGTCCTTCTCCTTTACTTTTTCCGAGGAGCTTTGTTTCAAGCTAGCCATTGCCTCTTCCACCACGATGAAATCTTCGGCCTTTTCAAACGCTTCAGCCAGACTCTTCGGATGTTTGAACATCAGCTTCTTTACTAATTTTTCCGATTTCACCAGATCTAAGCCATTCTGGAACAATCCTACCGCCTGAAGATCGTTAAGATCTGAAACCTGCCCTACAGCTTCTCGGAATCTCTTCACATACTGCCCCAGAGTCTCACTTGGATATTTCCTTACTTGGGCCAACGATCCCGTGGGTCTCCCTCTTCTCTTATTGCTCCCGAAGCGAGCATGGAATTTGTCACACAAATCCGCCCATGACGCAATCGAATCTGAAGCCAGAGCCCCCATCCATTGTCTTGCGTCCTTTCTTAATGTCAATCCGAACGTCTGACATTTAGCTGCGTCTGAATAGTCGTAATAATCCATTAATCTGTCAAATGCTTGGCTGTGGTCAAACGGATCTCCAGAACCATCATAACTCTCCATATGAGGCAACTTTTTGCTGGGATCAGCTTTCTCTTTAAGAATTTCAGATGAAAAGGGGGACGCCTTTTTATCCGGAGTCTTCCTCCCTTGTTGATCCTCTGCTAGCTGCTTCCGAAGCTCCTTTATCTCTTTCACTAAGTCTTCCACCAACCCGGGTGGAGAAACAACCTCCTTCCTTGGAGAAATCGTCTTATTGTGTTTAATCCGATCTCTTTCATCCGGGTTAAAAGATGTCGAAGGACTTCAGTCTCGTACTTCGGCCAGAGCGAGAACTCCCTGTATTGTGCATCCTCTTCGACCTCCTTGGAGAAGGACTTCTAGATCGGCTTCGTCGCCCATCTCTTCTACTACTTCTATAGTACTCAATACGAGGCGTCCTTTTCGAAATCTCGAGAGAATATTCTTGTGATATACTTCGTTCCTCATCGGGAGAATGACTACAAGTCTCACTATCGTCTCGCTTGGAGTATTCATTCCTCCTTGCTCTTCGGCCATGTGATTTACCCCTCCTTCCCGGTCGAGTGTAACTGAAAGCTTCGTCTTTTTTCTCGGCCGCAAGAACCATCTGTTTAGAAATCTCCTCTCTCTGCTGCAGAAGTGCTTTCAAAGCTGTGTCGGTCTCTTGAGCCTTCTTTGCCAAGACAGAAATCTTGTCTGTATGGCCTTCTCGATGCCGGGTTTTGAGTGGCGTATCCATCATCTTTTTCCGATCGTCATCGGAACCTTTGCTAGCAGTAGAAAATAACTTCCTCTTGGCATCCCCATGGTCTCTAGCTTGAGAACCTCCTAGTATCCTCTGTGACTCAAGTCTGTCATGAATACTTTTTGAGGGTCCTAGTCTGTCTTTCACCGAAATCCTTTGTAGAGAAAAACTAGCATCCGTTGGCTGTCCCTCAGCCGTGATCGTTTTGCTTTTTACCATAGCTTCCGACGTAAGATGCCTAATACGTTGTGATTGAAAATCAGAAACACTAAAAGCCCTCCTTCTAGCGCCAATGTTAACGCCACAATCTCGTCACGCGCCTCAATCACGAAAAGCACTCTTTGTCCTGCACAATGAACACGTCAGCACCGGATCTCGACGGTTTTGGGCCGCCGGGGATCGCTCCGGTGTGAGAATAAGTACAGATTTTGAGAGAAAAATGGTCTAACAATGGAGGTCGTGTGCTCTAGTGTTCTCAGAGAAAAATGTATTTCTTGCTTACCTCTTCTGTGTAGTGCCTTTTTTCCTTTTATTGTCTCATCACCTTTGCATGTTTTCCCCCGATGTCCCTGTCAATTGGCTGCATGCAGGCTTTTTTCTACTTGCTTTTTTCCCCCAGTCAACATTATGTCAACTCCTCATTAATGAAGGTGGCTTAAGACGGCTGGGCCCATCACCTCAATCAGCCGCCTGCTAATCTCACAGATTAGGGGTAATCTTTAGTCTATAAACTGCCACCTGTCATCCACTACCAGCTTCAATATAGAGTGTATCTAAATGATCTTTTGGATAGTAGCCCAATACTCCAACAGTAAAAATGGGTTTGACTCAGAAAGTCCATAATGAATAAAAATTGACCGGCCCAAAATATTTACGGTCCCAACAGGTCTCTCTTTCTCTTTCTTCAACCTTTCACCTTCCCAATAAATATGCAATAAATATCATTAGTTGCATAAGGGCACATATAGAAAAATATTGTAAAAATTATATTGGAATTCTAACACATCACTTATTTTAGGAAAAAATAGTTAAGTCTAAAAAAGCACTTATTGTGGGATGGAGATAGTAGTATATATAATGGGAGATATTGTTTCCTTCAATTTCTTGGGTTGAGCTATCATCTGGGTCCTAGATGATCTCGCGACTTGTATACTTACATCTTATCAACCTGCTTATACGTACTAACATAGAGCTAGAGTATATCAAAGGTACATATATGCGCACCTTATGGCTAGAAGGTCTCTTTCGTTAGCATGTGATGTGATGCTTGGACATTCTATTGTTTCCTAGAAATGTAATTAAAAAGCATATATAATTAAAAAGTATACTTCTGCATGTGTCGAGATCCATGGCTTAAAATCCAAAGCCAATAGTAAAATATAAGAATATATATATATATATATATATGGGCTATATGTATATGTTGGGAAAAATCACTTCTCAAATACCGTTGTTTTTGATAAATTAAACAGAATAAAATCAGTATATGCCAAACAGATTAAATTCGCAGTTTCGCTAAAATAATAACCACTGCAGAAAATAATACGAGAAAATAACCAAACACGAGACACCAAGATTTTACGTGAAAAACCCTTTAAAACTAAAAGATAAAAACCACGGGACGGTATCCGAAAAATTCACTAGAATAAACTGAGAGAATACAAAGATATCTTAATTTGAGTTTGTACTCAAATTACTTCACTACAATAACTATGTGATGGAACCCAAATAAAACACTTGCCAAGAAATTGGATGACTAAGGGAGGAGGCGCTAGAATTGATGGATTAAAAAATCCACCCAAGATGGTGGTCCACTCCAAATGATGGTTAAGTTCTCGTAAAATATATTTGTTAAGAAATTGGACGACCCAAATGACGAGGCAC
Source organism: Panax stipuleanatus (assembly GCA_020205555.1). Lineage (NCBI taxonomy): Eukaryota > Viridiplantae > Streptophyta > Magnoliopsida > Apiales > Araliaceae > Panax > Panax stipuleanatus. The sequence continues at coordinate 144,982,306 of CM035121.1, read as the reverse complement.
CCGAGTGTTACACTTTATCATCAAAAGTGAATGAGGCACCTGACTATAAGTCCTCAAACCCGAAAAGTTAAACTTTTCAACTTCAAAAGTAATCGAGGCACCTAACTATAAGTCCTCGGAAAAAAAAGTTATACTTTCAACTTCAAAAGTAATCGAGGCACCTAACTATAAGTCCTCGGACACTACAAGTTACACTTTCAACTTTAAAAGTGATTGAGACACCTGAGTATAAGCCCTCAACCCCAAAAAAGGTACACTTTATCTTTAAAAGTGGCGAACGTTATGCTTTCTCAGACAAAAGAAAATTTTATTATTTTTATGAAAATCTGGAACATTGTGTTTTTCGTTACAAGCAATTTGATTATCAATAAAATATCAAACTTTCATTCATACTTGAATAATTTTCTAATTTGTTTAAAAAATATGAATTCAAGTGTTGGTTTGCGAAAAATTGAAAAGAAAAAAAAACATGTTTTCTTTAACAAAATTCATGTTTGCTCTTTTATTATGCTTATTGTTTTCTTGGAGTATTAATTTGAACAACTTGGGATTCAATGTTCAACATTGGGACTTATGGAAAAATTCAAATTAAAGGCAATCAATAAAGCTAAAAAAACTTTATTATGATAAAAGAAATATATATAAATGAGTTTTCTGATACAAGAAATGGAAAGACTAGCAAAAGTTCATGATCTAAAGGCCATGACATGTCGAACTGAAAAGGGTGCATATCTAAAGCCTCCAAGCCGACAATGGCGGTATCCCGAGCCTTCATATTTGAGGCTATCCGTCCCTCAAGGTCTTGGGTAGCTGACTCAATTTCCCAAAGCTTGGTATTCAATTTATCCATGGCATCTTGAAGCTTCTAAAACGCTACCTAAATTAAGTCATTCTCATGATGACGTGAAGTGACCTCCAAACGATGTGCCCTCCGAAGGAAGTGCAATAACATGATAATTAGAATTAAAGAGATCCAGCCTAGCACGAAAAGAAGACAGGCCGAGGCCAACAAAGGAGAGGTCATCAACCTCACAACTCAGTTTATCCAAGTCATCTACTTAGAAGGAACGAAGAGAAAGACTATCTATGTCAAGAACAAAGCTCGCCAGTCGATCTAGTAAAGAGGGTCTGGAAGGAGGGCCTACGAATATGCAGTCGATCAAGTATCTATGGGAACCAAACTAGGAGACGTTTAAGGCTTTCCTAGCTAGAGGAAGAAACCTGGAAGTGTGACAACCCGAATTTTCAGTAATTATTAAAATAAGAATTTAATAAATAAAATTTTTATTATGAGATATTTCGAGTTTGAATGGATATATATATATATATATATATATGTTATATATAATTTGAAATTTGCGATTTGGTATGAAGAGAATTAAATATTTATATATAAAAGAGAGTTGTATATATATTCATATGTTGGAGAAAATAAAATTTAATAGTTAATTAAACTATTAAAGAAATTAAATAATGTTAGTTAATTAAGTTGAGAATTATATTATTTAGTAATATAATTTGATTTTCATAAACATATCAATGGAGTTGTAATGAGTTAGATTTCATAAATAATGTGAGTAATTCACTTAATTAAAATAGTGAATTAGTGTAAGCATATTTGTTTTAATAAATGACGAAGTAATATATTACATATGAGTGTAATATGTCAAGGTAATTCGATTGTCAACCTTGTAAATGTTTAAATATCTATCGAATAAAATAAATATTTGATGAAAATTGTTATGAGATAATTTATTTAAGTGTGATAAAATTGATGAGATTTATGTGTATTTTGTTACGCGAGTATAATGGTGATATTCTAATTTAATTAAATAATTAAATTAGAGGAGTGAGAATTTGTTAAATAAAGTTATAATTATAATGGTTGAATAGAAATTTTAATTTGACTGATAAAGTCAATTTTATTTCTTAAGGAATCAAGTTTATTTTAATTCAATTTAAAATATTAGAATATAATTAAACGGGGTACGACATGTGTAACATAGTATATAAATGAATAACGAAATAAAATGGCAATAGATTAAGGATTTGTTGAATAAATTATAGTTATGTTGGTTAAGTAAATAATGTGTTGACCAAATAAGGACTGTGATTTAATTAAATTAGAGGGATTATGATTTATCAAATAAGGAGTATAATTTGATTAGGTAGTGTGTGACATGAGTACTATAGGAAGAAGATTAGAATTTTGTGGTAAATATATATGTTTTGGCTTATTTTGAAGTCATAATTGGTTAGTAATTTGAGTTATAATTTGTAAATTAATAATAGATGTTGTTAATACGTTGAAAAATGAAAACAACGAAGGTTAAATAGATTAATTTGGTTAGGAATCGAATTCGTGGTGAATGATTACGCTAAACATGTTAAGAATATGAAAAATTAGTATAAACCAATTAAAATTAGTATAAACCAAGTCTCACATCGACTAAATTGATAACTTTACCCCTTTTCTAACCCTATAAATAGACGGGCTTGGCCCTTTGTTTCATTTATCAACAATAAGGCCTCCAATTTTGAGAAAGACTTTGTTGTGGGAGGACTTTTTATAAAGACTTTCTTAGTTAAATTTTGTCATCGAATGCATAGGCAGTCTATGGAACTCGTATTTTCAGATATGTTTCTTACTTAATTTTTGGTGTTGCTATTATTTTAAATATTGTATTTAGTTTGTTAGTTAAAGTTGATATTTTGGAATATTTTGTTAGTTCTTAGAAAATATTAAATTTCTGATAGTTCTATGAATTATGAGTCCATAGAGCCCAAACGAACTCAATTGGATGTCTAATGACTGAGCTCTGCTAAGAGGTGCCGTAACGCCGCTTATGAACTAAGTTCGAGCGCTGCAGCGCTGACGTGGCAATTAACGAAAATCTGGACCCGGCGCCGCAGCACTGATAATATAAAGGGAACGGGCACTGCAGCGCCAGTAGGCAGTCAGGCGCAGACAAGAGCTTTTAATTGCATGTTCAATGGAAACTTAATATTAATAATTCTAATGAGTATTATACACGCTTAATAAGGTATAATGAGAAACTTTAATTACTTAAATTAATGTTAAGTATTAATTAAAAGAAGAAATTTGGAAGAATAATGTAAATGTTAATTTAATTAATCTAATAAACTTCCACGATGGTGTAGAGACATAAGTGAAGAACTTAACCGATTGTTAAGTATCAATCGAAAGAAATAATTTGAAAGTATAAAATAAAATTTTAAAGAATGAGTTAAAAGTTAATTTAATTAGTTGATTAACCTAATGCAATGTGAAGGTAAACTTTAATTACTTAATTAAATGTTGAGTGATAGTTGTAAAGGAACCTAAGGGAACCTAAGAATGATTATTTAAATGTGATACCTCTAATACGATGTAATGACAACTATAACGACTTAACCAAATGATAAGTTTCAATTAAAGAGAAACTTAATGAGAAAGAAAATGAAGTTTAACGTAAACAAATCAAGAACAATGAGAAGCTCTAATAGGATTTAAACAAACCTAAAGAAAATGGTTATGGATCGTAAAGTAGAGTTACTTAAACAATTACTTAGTGTTGTTATATGTCTGAGAGTTGATATGCATAGTGATATGTTATGTAGGAATCATGAAGTGCAGATAGCTATAAGCTGTTAATCGATTCTTGTAATCTACAAACCAGACAAGTTTTTCAGTTTTTATTTTCTATGTGTAATTGATGATGAATTGTTTTAATTTGTATCGCAAAAATATTACATATGTTGTGAGTATGAAACGTTAAAGTCAATTTATGACCACATTGATTGAGTAAAGAATGCTGATTAAGTAATGAATTCAGTCTTTATACTTGTTATGTGAATTAAAGCATGTATGATATGTTAGTCTAATGATTATGATGAGATGGGCATGTTATTTATGTGCTACGTGATGCATAAAAACTGTTAGATCTAGATGAGCTGTCAAGCTCATTCATGCAAAATAATCATTTTTGCAGGTCAAGGTTTCAAGGTAATGATACATGCTAATTAAATGATAGAGATCAAAGCAATTCAAGAAGATTATTTACTTTAGATGAGAAATGCGTTTGATATTTTTTTTATTGTAACATAATTGTTGAGTTGTAAAGTTGAGTTATCCGATGTATAATGAACATTAATCTGTGAGGTAAGATTTTATATAGCAATTTTGATGAAGCGATTCACGAAATAAATTTGAATCAAAGATGTGTAATGATAAAGGTTGTGATTCAGGGAAGTATAAAAAGTAAATAGAAAAGTTTTAGTTATTCCGCAAATTTTATTAATTATAATTCCGATTAATGATGTAAATGTAGATTGTGAATGTATTGTTAACGACCAAAGTCGAAAGAGCCCTTCTAGGTCTTGCCTCCCTAGGGATTAACCCTTAAGGTTTGGCCCCCCAGGGGTTCCCTCTTCTAGGACCCCGTTTGCGAAACTTGTAAAATTGAGCCCCAAAAATCGTTCAAAAACTTGAAGTATTCTTGCACGATCGTCTTTTTTGAATCTCGACTCTCGCGCAGGGAGCAAATGTGTGCCCAAGTGCAAATTAGGGTTCACTTGACCTAATTGAATTAAATACACAAATTAGGGTTTGCATTATGATTAAATGAAAAGATGGAAGAACCAAAAATAAAGAAGCAAGACCTGAGAGAATTCTCCACGTGTTCCGAGAGGCAGAAGACACGTGGAGGCGACTCATTTTGGGATTTGATTGAGAAATTGGATTGGTGGCTAGAAGTGCAGGACGATATGGACAGGACGATATGAGCATTACTCTGGTGATTAAGGATATTTCTGGAATTTTCTTGAGGGAATATGCCTGACACATGACCACTTTTCAAAAAACCCTATAAATACTCCTTCCATTCCATTGGGAAGAGACCTCTCTTTGGACTTTTGGAGAACTTGGAGATTCTCTCTCAACCTGAAGCACTCAAGAAGGCTCTTTGAATCCCTGCTATCCTAACAAGGTTCTCGGATTCTAAGAGTTCTGTCACGTGTCGTTGGAGTAATCGCTCACCTGTTCTTCTCCCCTCTTCAATCAATCAATCAATCAATCAATTCCGTACTCTTTGTAGATTTCTCTTTTCCTCAGCCAATACGAAAGTCTAACCCTAACAAGGTACGATTTCCTTGCCCACACTATGTAAGAACAATGCATGTTCTCGAATGTACACGCGGAGAAATATAAAGAATGTATTTTTGGGTTTTTGAATGATTCCACATATATGACTGGATAATTGATCAGATCAGTAAGATCTGCCTAGCTAGCTTTATGCGCTTGAATAATAAGTTTCTTTTTAGAATCTTACTCATAAAACCTGCAACTTAAGAAGTATATATTCCAAATACGATGAAATCACTGTTGATCCATCCAACTCAACAAGCAGAAAAAAGCTCATTTTTAGATAGTGCCATCATTAACATGCGCATATAAGTATTTATAGATCCAGCTTAATGAAATTTAATTACAGTGGTGGAATTAAAAAAAAACTCCTCAATCTGTGCTAAAGGAAAATAGATTCTTAATTAATTGTTCCTAGAAAAGTAAGGAAGAGTAGTAACTGAATCCTAATATATTATGTATAACTTAATAAGGAGCTACATGCAAATAAAAGTTGGACCACGTTTATACATGCGTACGCCAGCTTCGCAATTGCCCTGATATATATATATATATATATATATATATATATATATATATATATAGAGAGAGAGAGAGAGAGAGAGAGAGAGAGAAGAGAGAGAGAGAGACAGAGAGAGGAGTATTATTCAATTGGAGACTCTACTAAAGTCTATTTCCAGCGAGAGAACATAGCAATACTGTAGATACGGTTTTGTGTTACTGTAATTAACCCTTTGAATCAATTTGACTTACTGCATAGTCCTGCAAAAATAATTTGAACAAATAGGTGTTAATTGTTGTTAGGAATTAACTCAACACATTAAATAATAAAATACATACAAATTCTATAATAAAATAAAGTGAGATAAATAACATGAGATTTTAATGTGTTTGGTCTTTAATGACTACTTCACAAACACTTTCAATATGTTAATATCAATGGTATAGTTTCTTGAACCGAGTAAAAGTTGAAAAAAACCTAATCTAAAATCAAATTACGGATTATCTCAACTCTCTAGGATGTCATTAGTTTTTGGTTGTGTTTTCAATATCTATTGTTGAAAATAATATAGGGACATATACATCAGAAAATACATCTTAACCCAAAATGCTTATTATTAGGTCTTGGCCCATTAGAGAATTATATGTACTCAACCTTTATTCTTGCGTTTCTATGTGAAACTTCATAACTTCATGCATCACGCGCTATCCCAACGCTCCCCATTAAACTTTTACTTCATTTATCACGCGGGGTCTCAATAATCTCCTCCTTAATGCGTGATATCTTCATCCACGTAGTACCACCAAGCTCTCCTTTTAACTTTAACTTAGGTGATGTTTGATAAAATTGAGTAATTAAGATCTGAATGATTAGTATATATCTTAATAAACTAGATTAACTGAGTGAAATAACATCTAAACTTAAAAATCTGTTTGGTAACTAAAAAGTATAAAACATCTGAATGCCTTTTAAATTAAAAAATATCAATTTAAATTAAAAATATCTCAAATTGTCTTTTCAAAAATCAATAATCATCTTAAAATTTGGAACTGAGGGAGTACCTTTAAATTTTTCATTAAGAGACAATTCTTAATAATTTGAATTTATATCTTTCTATTATCGATTAAGAGACAATAAGAGACAAATAAAATTTTATCAAACTGTTTTACCCTCTTACCGAATCAAATATAAAACTGCTAAGAGATATTAAGAGGTAAACTTACTCTTTTTAGGCAGCATGCCTCCTGACTGATAGAGTTTCCAACCTCTTTAATATGTCTTATTCATATCTCTTAACTGATGACCTTACAAGTTAGAAGAGTTTATTACTTGGTCAATGAGTTATTTTGTCCACTACGCATCCATACCTACGATCCAAGCTTATAATAGTAAATAAATACATCTAAAATCACATCATGACTCAAAAAATTCTGTTTTGGTTTATTAAAGTATGCATAAGACCATATTTATAGATATTAGCAATACCGCACCTTTCCTAACTAGTATTCATATTGAAAAGCAGGACTTGCAAATAACACTACTATTAAAAATAGAATTTCTTTTAAGAATAGGATTCAAGTAGTTATCTATCAATTCCTTTATCGACTTGAACCCCTAAATACTCGGTCTTGTTAGTAAGTCTCACTCCATTGTTACTCATGTTGGTCTTCTTTTCATACCCTTCATGCACATCTAGCAACCTAATTACTTTTTTATTGCTCCTATCTTGGAGAATTAATTCGTCTTTTTAACCTTGTATGAATCTCCTTGACCCACATTATATATCCATGTAAGGGTAATCCACCAAGGAAATTATATTCTCACCATAACCACTAACATAGCTTGTTAAAAATCTTTGTAGCAACATCATGAAATTTAAAGGGATACGTTTTACGCCCTTAATCTACACCCTATTTATTCACCAGCCAAATACATCATCTTCCTTCAAACTGTCAAAGCAATGATCTCTCTTTTTACATGTATTAATAGAAGTAAAGGAATCTAATTATAATACCCATTCATATTTCATCATAATCACTCTCAGTCATCAAAACATCAATATCTCTTGAAATTATGTCAACGTCTTCAACTTTCTCTTTCTCTTTTAACATTTCCTAGAACTTCTTGAAACTCTTCATATCCTCCTTTAGTATTCATCATTGGTATTGCATATGACCTTTGTGTCAATAATAATAACACTCTTTCTGCTATAGTGAAAGAATTTTATATGTATGTTATTCATATATTTACACATAATAGGCGGATCAAAGCCTTGAAGCGTAATTGAACCTTTGATGCGAAAAACCTTCTGTTACTGAAGCCTAGCGGACGTCTCCGAATTACGATCGAGTACGGAACGTTATATCTCACAGTTCGTAACAATTGGGTTTGGTCTGTGATGAGAGCGCTCTGTTTTTGACCAACTGAATAAAAAGAATTGCTCGTTAATTGATCGATATGGGTATTTAATAAAGGGAGTGGTTGAACCACTTCCCCACGTTCTCTCCACGTTAAGCCAAGTGGGAACCGTTAATAAATTTACTGGGTCGGACCCTCCATGGGTGACCCATTTAGATACCCAATATCCAACATATAATCTATTGACCTAGCCATATCTTTATATTTCTTTAATATCATCTCTCCATTGACTCCTTTCTCGATTAAAACCCTCCACAGTTGCTAATTGCTTGTCAATATTATTGCTCAATTTTCTTATCAACTTTTGATTTTCTTGCAAAAAATATTATCATATCATTTAAAATCAAAGTTATCCAAAAAACAGAAGTTGATTTTAATGTTGTACCAAGTATTTGTAAGACTTGCGCAACAAGAACAAAACTTATCCTCATTCTTTATTTTTTCTCAGCATTCAAAATGGAACTACGTTGTTACAAAAATTTCGATAATGATGGATATTCGTCCCATCATCCATCTATGAAAAATATGGTTTCATCTTCAAGTCAAAGCATAACTTTTCTCAAGGTTATCCTTTAACTTTTTTGGATGTCTTTTTTAACATATCATACTTTATCTTATCTAGAGTTTATTGTCTTCTTATAACTTGTCTGCCAATTGCGTTCTTTCAACTTTTCTGATTTTTCTCCTCCAAAGTTTGATCAAAATCTTGTAACATAAAAAAAATGTAAACACTAATATGTCATAGTGCATGTGAAATATGTTTTCTCATCAAATATTGAAAACTCAAATCACCCAAATTCATCACCATCATATTACTTGAATGAATTTTCATTGCCTTGTATAAAATAACCTAGAACTAATACTACCTCCGTCCCATAATAAGTGCTTTTTTAACTTAAATCACACATACTAATACACAAGCTAAAATGACAAAAATACCCTTAATATAATTTCTTTGTTTTGTTTGAGACTTTTTTTTATTGCCTTTTGGTCTCTCTTTCTCTTTCTTCAATCTTTTAACTTCCCAATAAATATCATTGGTTGCATAAGGGCACATATTCAAAAATATTGTAAAAATTGTATTGAAATTCTAACACATCACTTATTTTGGGAAAAAAATGTTAAGCCTAAAAAAGCACTTATTGTGGGATGGAGGTAGTATTATTTATTGGGAATTAAGAAAACACAAATCAAACAATAAAAAGTAATTAGATTGAGAAAACAAAATAGAATTTACCTTGGTTTGACTCTTAATGATTGTGGGTCCCAATACAAATTAGGGTTCACATGTGACTTAAAGAATAGAATGAAAGACAAAAAAGTCAGAATTAAATGAATGCATGAGACGAGTAATAAATAAACAAAAGGAGGAACACTTAGGTTTTGGCCCTCTAGGGTTCGGCCACCTATAGAGTTCGACCACCTTGTGATAAATTTCGATAATGATTTCCCCGTTAAACTTGATTTGAACTACCAGAATAAAACAAGAACAAAATCAAGGAAACGAACAGAAGAAGGCAAGAAAATCCGGGTGACCCCTTAATCACCCTAGGGCTTGGCCACCCTAGGGGTTAGCCTCCTAGGGGGCACACCTCTTCGTTTTCTCGAATATCATGCCGGATGAACCCTCAGCGGTGCAATGATGGAATAATAAGCTTGAAACCAAGAAAAGAGACAAGAAAACTATGAGGATTTAGGAATGATTTTCCTTGAATCCTTCATGACAAGAGAAACTTCTTGCAGGATCGAGAATCACTAGAATAGGATGAAAACTGAGTAAGAAAGGCCAAGACAAATGAAAGATATCGAAAGAGGCACGAACCTAGGGTTCAACAACCTTAGGGTTCGCCCCCCTAGGGCCATGCCGAAGACCTCTGAAGCATTTCAACGATGAATCGGGGTCATATAGTGTTTGAACGAAGAAAGAATTATGGACCAACGTGAATTGAGCAACAAGACCTTAAAGATTGATGACTTGAGCGAGAGGCCTCCATGAGTTTCATAACAGAAGGCTTATGGACGCAACTCGTTATGGGAAATGGTTTACGAATTTTGATTGGTAGTTAAAGGATATTACGATTTGGGCATCACTTTGGGCAAGCAAGGGTATTTATGAAATTTCACCTGAGAACACATGCCAGATACATGCCTCATACATGTTCCAAGCACATGATCACTTACCAAGAGGCCCTAGAATTACTCCTTTCATTTTAATAGGAAGGACTTTTGATTCTTGAAGATTCTAAGACACACAAGAAGGCTCTTTCTCTCTAGAGTTCTGCCACGTATTGTCCTAGTGATTGCCTACATGTTCTTCTCCCATTTACAAACTATTGATTATTTCCCGTACTCGTCCTGTATTTAATTCTCTCCTTCTTAGCCAATATAAAATTATAATCAAATGATGTACGATTTTCTTACCTACAATAACCTAGTACACAAATAATTTCAATATATTAATCCCAATCGTAGAACTTTTTTCAAATTAAAAGCTAGATACAACCTTTTCTCTCACACAAAACCCCCAAACTCAATTACATTCTCTCTTTACTGATCTCTTAGATGTCACTAACTTTTTGGTTGTACTCTTACTATCTATCTCATCAACTAAATATAAGATCCTATATATAAAAAATTAATAATACCTATATTTTTTCTTTTCTATCTAATTTAAGACTTACATATATAATAACAATTTATATCGAAAATAGAATCATATAAAATAACATTACTACTAAATATAAGTATTTTTTATTATAAGATTCGAGTAGTTAACATTGAAAGATATGAGAAAAATTTCTCTGTATATAAGGAATTAAGTTACTAACAATAATACCTTCAGTCATAACCTTTTGAGTGAATCTGTGGTGGGCTAAGATGATCCAAAAAGATACTATTGGGCCAGTGGTTTAAGGCCTTATTTAGATGGATTTGATTCGATTCGGACTTGAGATTTGACCCGAGATTTATTTCGGACTCGAGATTTGACCTGAGTTGTTTCATATGGTATCAGAGTCGACTCTCGAAAGCTCAAGTCGGATTATCCGATCGGGTTGTTGGAGGTGGGGACACGAAGGCTGGTGATATTATCCTACAATGGAGAGAGGAAGGTCCGGAGGTGAGGATACGAAGTCAGCCGGTATTATCCCACAATGGCTAGAGAAACAAAGATCTGTAAATCGTGTGTGTGATTGATTCTGACGGAGACGTCAAAATTTAAGTGGGGGAGTTTGTAACACCTCGTCCCACATCGAAAAATATGAAAAAAAATTTGTCAATGATTTAAAGCCTTATTTATATGGATTTGATTCGATTCAAACTTAGGATTTGACCCGAAATTTGTTTTGAACTCAAAATTTGACCCGAATTATTTCGTATATATATACCAGAATAACTTAGGATCACAACAGTAATAGTACTATAGTAAAAGAATCAAAATAAAACAAAAAACAAATAATAAAGAAAATGAAAAAATAACAATTATAATGTAGTATGCAACTAATATAAGCTGCAAAGCCAAACCATTATATTATAAAAATATAAATAAAATAGTAAAATTTGAACATTAATTGAAATTTGATTACAGTGGTGGAACCAGAAACTTTTGAAAGGGGGGTCAAATATACTTGTAAAATCATGACGGCGGCGATACGAGCTACAATCTGATTCGAAAAAATTCCTCTTGCAAAAATATTGTAGAGGAAAGTTTTGTGAAAGATAAAGAGGCAATATTTGAGTTAGAAAAGCCGAAAGAAATTCCTCTTTCGAAGAAAAATGAAGTTGACGAGGTGAAGTTGAAGGAATTGAAGCGAGAGGAGCAAATGACTAAAGCTAAGCAGGCGTTGGAGAGGAAGAAAAAGTTGGCAGAGAAAGCGGCAGCTAAAGCGGCCATAAAACCTCAAAAGGAAGCTGAAAAGAAACTCAAGGAAATTACTTGTGTATCCACACATTTCAAGATTATGTAAACAAGAAACTTGGTGTCGCACTTACAACTAATGAAATTTGTGATTTTTTTTATTTACTGTAGGATCGTGAGAAGAAAGCAAAGAAGAAGGCTGCAGCTTCTGTATCTGTTACTCCTGAGGAACTAACTGAATCAACTGATGAGGTTATTGAGCTGAAAAAGTCTGATAAAATTGTTGAGGCAGCAGTGCCGTCAAAGACTAAGGAACGTAAGGAGAAAACAGTCAGGCAAAGAGGTAAAGCAAAGGGACCGGATTCACTTCCAAAAATCATACCCAAGAGGAAGAAGTCGACAAATTATTGGGTATGGGCTGCTCCCGCTGCATTGTTAGTCGTGCTGCTTTTAACGATCATCTGAAGATTCTGAAACACCAGGGTCATATGCCCCCTTCCCCCCTCGCCCCTCCCCCTAGTTCCGCCTTTGTTTGATTACATAAATTGAAATTTGAACTTACTTTAGCAGTTTCAAGAAAAATTAAAAATTAAAAGAAAAATATTGGGGAGAAGGCTTGATACTTGAAAGTAGGTTAAATGCTCCTATTTTAGCACACGTTTTTCATTCGAGGAAGTTTGATAGCTATACTAATACAGAGGCTAGTTTTGTATTTTCCAATATATTAGAGGGACAATTATGTACTTTAACTTGTCGAGTACTTAGTTATGTTTGTTACACTGTTTTGTTAGTTGTTAGCTTTGAATATAAGTAGCTGTGCTGCATTTCTATATGGAATAATAAGAATTTCATTGGATTCTCTTTCTCACTCTCTTATAAAACTAACAAAGTTCTCTATTAATAGATCTTGCAAACGAGTGGGCCGGGCCGGGCCGGGCCGAGAGTGGGTCAAAAATGAATCGGATCAAAACGATTCGCATTTTTTTGGATTGAAATATTGTGGCCCGTGGCCCAACTCGGGCTGGCCCGGCCAGCGAGCTTTAGCCTTAATTTTTTTTTTTTTTTTTTTTTTACAAAGATTGTGCCATAACTTTGCCTTATTTAATAAAGTGCAAAGTTGTTTGATAAAATTATTTTTCCTAGTCTTATTTAATAGAAAGGACTACTAGTACAAATGTTGTAGTCAATCTTATTTTGGAACAAAAGAAAAATATAGAACTACTAATATTCTATTTAACTATTAATTATTATTAATATGTAACTTACATATTTAGTACTAATAAGTGTAGTTAAATATAATTTAATAGTTATAATTAATAGGATTAGAAAACAATGGCTTACTTTTTATTGAACATAGGTGAGGTATATATACAGGTACAAGATGAGATTGGGTTGTTTATAATTGCACATGCTTTACACGTTGCGGAAACTAATTGTCCATTTATAATTACACATGCAACAATGAGATGGGTGGTCAATAAATGGAATTTAGTAATTTGTTTTTTTCTAATCATGACTTTATTTATGGGGTGGTTCATGGTTGTGTGGTGGAAAGTGGTTCAACTTGATAAATAAGTGCATAACTTTTTGTAGTATAACTTTGCAATATTATTTTTGATAAAAAAAAAAAGTACGGGTGGGCCGGGCCACCTGCGGGTTGGGCTACCACGGGCCGGGCCAAAAATGGGCCGGGCCAAAAAGGCCCAACTTTTCATGGGCTGCAATTCTAAGACCCGTGGCTCATGTTTTTGCGACTGGGCCGGGCCGGGCCGCGGGCTTATTTTGTCAGGTCTATCTATTAATATGGCGGACTAGGATCCTCTCTATTTCACCCTCCATTGCACTCTTCATTTCATGATCCATATTTAAAATATAAGAGAATGTAACATCATGCTGATAGAAGAAAGAGTGCATATTTTAAATCTAGACCATGAAATGAAGAGTGAAATAGAGGATGAAATAGAGAAAATCCTAATTTTAATGACACTATTGAATTCACAGTTCACAACTAAGATATAGTACTGTTGGTAAGGACAAACAACTAAAAGACACGGAAAACAATAAATACAAAGAAATGACATATCTTAGAAATTGCTATACTAAAAAGACAATTCTATTGTAGCAAATAGTACATTTTTTGCATTATTTGTATATCTAATTGAAGATCAATGACAAACGGTTGACATATCTTAGAAGTCAATGATATTTTGGGTGAATCTGTCATGGGTTAAGATAATTCTAAAAGATATTATTGAGTCAGTGGTTTAAGATCTTATTTGGTTGAATTTAATTCGATTCAGACTTGAGATTTGACCCAAGATTTGTTACAGACTCGAGATTTGACCCGGATTATTTTATATAATATCAAAGCCGACTCTTGAAAGTTCGAGTCGGGTCATCCGATCGGGTTGCCGGAGGTGGGGACACGAAGGCTGGTGGTATTATCCTATAATGGAGAGAGGGAGGTCTGGAGGTGGGATATGAAGCCAGCATATATTATCCCATAATGGTTAGAGAGGCAAATATTTATGAACCGTGTGTATGATCGTTTCTAACGGGGACGTCAGAAATTTAAGTAGGAAAGTTTATAACACCTCAGTCTCACGTCGAAAGATATGAGAAAAATTTGTATCTATATAAGGAATTAAATTACAACCAATAGTGCCTTCAAGTCATGACTTTTTTGGGTGAGAGTCTGTAGTGGGCTAAGCTGACCCAAAAGATACTATTGGGTCAGTGATTGAAGACCTTATTTGAATGAATTTGATTCGATTCAAAATTAGAATTTAACATGAGATTTGTTCCGGATTCAAAATTTGACCCGAATTGTTTCATAAATAGAGAACTTTATCAGAATGAGTTAAAAGAATAAATAAGGATCACTGTGTTGTCTGATATCAGAGCCATATATTAATTATATATTATACAATCATTATATATTTTATTATGGCTCTCATCACTGTATATATATAAATCATGTGTAATTAAGTTCTATTTTAATTTTAGTTCTATTTTAATAGGCGCAATGACTAATACTAATATTTCAAAAAAGACGGATATATACAATTATGAAGAACACGACTAGCTAGCCACAATATCCTCTTATATCCTGAATCACTTACAAAAGTAGTGATTCAGCACAAATGCAAAACTCATATACTACAAGTTCTACTGCATATATAGAAAATAACTTTTGGAGCCTTATAAAAAAACACTACCCCACAACTAGCTAGCAATAATATAATCCTATATTGAATCATGTAAGATATAAAAGTGAAATATCTAGATTTGGAAAAAGAGTAGAGCTGGACTCCTAGAGAATATATATGAAATATATATTCAAAGAAACAATAAGTGAGGTTCACCCATTATATTATCCTTAGGGCACAGAAGCAATGATTAATTTCTATTGGATCCCACTTTCAAAAAACCAGGATAAATGTTTCTGATATAGCCTAATCGAGTGCCCTACAAAACGCTCATCAAAGAACTTCCATTTCAATATAAAAGTACATTTGATCAGGAGTTCTTTCAAATTCAGACCCTTTGCATGTAATCTCTGATACTTCTGGTTTTCAGGACTTTACTTACGGGGTTTTTGTCTTTAGAATAATTGTTGCACAGAAAACAGGTTTTGGCCTATACAAAATATCAGCTCTTATGTTCAATTAGCGTACAAGCAACAATGAGTACATCTCAGTATATGTAGAGTCTTTTAAAATAATTTTTTAATATATGCTACTCTTGGCAATATATAGATATTCTTTAAGTAAAGTAGTATCTATTTTATTTTATTTTATTTATTTATATTCCTTAACTTCCCATGAAAAAAATAAGCCTATTCAAATCTGCATGCTAATACATACATACATACATACATACATACATACATACATATATAGCTAAATCGTTTTTGAGTTACTTAAGCCTATTGAAATTAAGTATATAATTCGTTTTTACATTAGCCATGTTCTAAAATTTATCCAATAAACAGTAATACATATATAACTGATTTCAGGTTGCTGATTAGCATGGTTAAGCATGTTATGGCTAATGCAAAAACGAACCATACTTAAACTAACTATGCAAAACATCAGGCACCTCTTGTTATGTCCATCTATATATATGTGGTGGAGGCCCGCTGCTTCCTGGTAGACAATTGGTCATGGCAGACACGACATTTATTAATGAATGTAATTGTGATGTACTATTACTGTTTTAAATAAACATTACTACTATTTCCCTTTTCTTTTGATTTCCCCCCAGCCAGTATATATATTTTATAACTACACATGGACAAAAAGAATATCCCTTTTGATATTTTCATAAGATGTGTTTTTATATGTTTTCATAAGGCGCCAGAAAGAAGTTCAAACTTCCATGAATTAATGAGCTATTCTTTTGGAAAGGATTCCGGCAAGAAAATGGTTTTAGTAGATAATTAATTTTTAAAAATAATGAATCAGCATGTGCATATTCAAGCTTGAACCTGGGTATGGTATATGTATAGTAGAACAATAGTTCTTTTTTACATCAAGAGTTAATAGTACAAGTTATAGCACTCCCTCCCTTCAAAAATTAAAACGTACATTTTCTTCTTTAGTTTATCCCAAAATTATAGATCCATTTTTCAGTTTTAGGCTATATTTAAAGTGAACTACTTATATTACAGGTAAATGAATACTATCATGTCACAACTACTATATTTCTAACAAATATTAGGGATATCCTCTGAAATTAATTATTTTTCCTCAAAAGTAGTCATTTTATAAATGTATCACTAATTTTGAAACATAAAAAAGTATTATATACTAATTATTCTTCAAAAACCATTATTTCTTATTTCGTACTTTCGGATTATAGATCTATAAGAAATTCAAGCTTTGCATAAAATACTATAACCAGGAGTATAAATTTAGTATGAATGAAAAATTGCCTTAAAATGCTTCTACTACTTAGAGAAATAATTCTCTTTGGCTATGAATTCGTCAAACTTTTCTGATAAGTTCTAAGAATTTTGTCCAAAGTATATACTAGCTAGATTCCTTAAGTAAAAAGATCAAAAAGATTAAATTTAAAAATAAAATAAAAAAAGATTAGGAGGAAGAGAAAGCTAGCCTGAGATAGTTTAAAAATCAGAGAAAAAAGATCATTCTTCCTCATGTATATATCTTCATTAATTCATCAAACAACAGAATTGTTATACTTATTTGCTTATCTTTTACGATCTTGATGCCTTTCTGAACTTCAACTGGCCACTAAAATTCAGTATAAGTATCTTGTTATTTTCGCAGTCCCACATTCACGTGACATGATATATACTTGTGAAAATCTCAAAAAAATCTTGTAGGACTTGTAATTTCCCTTAAGTTTCAGTAGCGGCAATATATTTTAAAAGGGAAAATGATTAAACTATCTATTGTATCTTAAGTATAGATTAGGGAGTAGACTTAAAGGAGATTGTAGATATAACAAATTATACTACATTGAACTTACTCTAATTATGGACACGCTTTACTCAAAAATGTTAATCACTGATTACTAATCCTACTAAACTAGTAGTAATACTATTTTCATGCTTCCTAAAACATAATCCAAGTACATATCCATCACATAACTTTTCATAAAGCTTGCTATTTTTGAACTGGAATTTAGTTATACAGTTTTAAGGTATATATAAATAACAACATACAGTACTCGATCACCCAATAAATGAAAACAAAACACAATCAAGTATACGATAAAACATATACTTAAAAAACTAAGATCAATTGCACATTTTTGGACAAGCAATATTCTAGGAAAATCTAGCTGGTTATTCAGTACATAACAAAAACGAAATTGTCATCAGTTATAAAAAAAACAAGAATAAAATACTGGATACCTATATTTATTAAATATTCGGGTGCCGTATGATTTCGTTAGTTGAGGGGGACAATTAAATCTAAAGCTACAATAAATAAAAATATTAGGTAGAAAATAATTAAGCTAGCTTATGCAGAATCTATAGACCATATATAGATGTGGGAAAATCTAGTATAATGTGTACGCAAATATCATTGCTGTATGATGTATCACATGGTCATCCATGGGGAGCAAAAAATCATAGAAAATCCCTTAGAGCTAGAAACAAGAGAAAAAGTAAACATATATATAACCAAGGTTATTTATTTAACAAACCACATAGTGTTTTGCTTGATGTGAAAAAGAAATAGAATAGACAGAGAGACTATTATAGAGTCATGGCAATCATAGAATTTTTTTTTAAGGTATAGTGTTCTTTACTAAAAAAAATTCACAATTTTACCAATGAACTAGTATGCAAGTTAGGGTTTTTGGTTTGGATTTTAGGGTTTTAGATCACCACAAAACAGTTATTTCTTGTAGCCAGTAAAAGTTACTAAATATAGAATTAGAGAATTACCATTTAAATAGCTGACGAGGCTGAAGGAGCTAATTGAGCTGATTGCTTGGCAAACTTAACTTCTTGATCATTAGCATTACTTTGAATCTTCCTCTTTTTCTTCTTCTTATAAGGAATCCCTCTTGCCTTAGATTGACACTCCTTCACTTCGCGTAAATAAACACGAATTGCTCCATTCCCAAAAGGGTTTTTCTCCTGTGATCCGCCGTTCTCTTCATAAGACGCTCTGAGCCGTCCGATCAGTGCATCTAGACTCCCCCAAGCTTGCCTAAGAGGACAAGTACAAGGAGCCGGAGGGTCCGGCTGTCCATAAAAAACACATCCTAGTAAATGAACCTTAGTCTTTCCAAATTGATCGAGGTATCGAAGGAATTCAAGTACATGGTTACAATTGCACTGGGATAGAGAAACTGGGGGCCTTTGATTCTTCAAGTATTGCCCAAAAGTATTCCAATCCCGACGTTTTTGCGACTCGTATCGGCTTAAGGGCGGCGGTTGTTGATGATTTTGATCGCCGACGGAGACGACGGATCGTGACGATCCTTCCGCAAAATCTTTAGGTCTGTCACTAGACATGATTGTTGTAGAATATTTTTTTTTCTTTTTATTATTTTTGGCAAAGAAATGATTTAGGAAAGAAAGGGGGAATTGAAGAAGGTGAAAGAAAAATGGTTTTAGTGCAGTGTGAAAAGATGAAGATCACATCTTGAGTCTAATGAGGATTGAGGGGACATGTCACGGGCCCTCTTGGAGGTGCTTTTTTTCCCCTCTCCTTCTCTCTCATTTTCATTTTTCTCTTTTATTTTAATATTGACACTATATGAACTAACCATTACTTTTTAATAGTCTCAAAAGTAGGGTATCCATTTAGGAAAACAATTACAATTATTTTCATTTGCATCATACTTCAGAATGTGTGACACTAGAATTACTCACGGGAGCAAACTTTTAGAATATATATCTTTTAAGTAAGCAACAAATCTACAAAATTTAAGATGTTAGAAAAAAGAGATCTCAACAACGTATACATGAAAAGGACGGAAAGATTTCAATCAAGACCATACATAACAATATATATATATAAGACAATTATATTATTGTGTTAAGTAATCAACTTCACTCGTCTTAAAAGTTTAACTTAAAAATTTAACCCGTTAGAAAGAGATTATCAAACTAAGAGAATATATCCTTGAGCCTTATTAACAGATTCCATTACAATGCCAACATAAATACTCACACACATGTGTGTCAGTGTGTGTGTGAACATATACTATATATAGAGAGAGTGAGAGTCGAGAGTGGTGACTAAAGTTTACATCACATGAAACCATATATGTCACCAAAAAAAAGTATTTCATTTCTACCCATTTTTAAAAACGATATATTCTAATTTTGAGTCAGCCTAATGAAGCAATTTATATATGTAACCTCGTTCTAAAAAATATGGGGTTTTATCCTCCATATTAAGATTCCCAGATAAAAAAATCATTACAATCTGATCAATACCAGTAGATCTACTTATGTTCATCTTAAGACAAAGAATAATTGTGTGTGTGTGTGTATATATATATATATATATATATATATATATATATATATATATATATATATATATATATATATATATATATATATATTTGTAAGATGCTTTTCGTTTAAGATGGTGTGCTTGTCTTACTGGCTTTTCAAATTACTATACATGGCTAAAAGTAATGGAAAATCAGAGATACCCTTAAAGGCCTGTTTGGGAAAAATAAATTAAACAACAAACTTTTTATTGAATGTACATGCATGCAGTGACAAATATGCATGATTATGCACACATGCATGTTGCCTTAGGTATATCATGTGATCACCAGGTCCAAGCCAACTATATGCAGGTACTTCTGTGTTTCTGAGTTTTTTATAGGAAAATTTTCAACATTATATGAATATATATATATATATATATAAATATATAAATATATACACGAAAAAGAATATGCATGTGTCATAGGGGCTGTTTGATTAACACTGAATGGCTGAATGGCTGACCGATTCAGCCATTCAGTGCGTTTGTTTCGAATAAAAATCGTCTGAATGGCTGAATCAGTCAGTCATTCAGACGATTTGGGGTGAATGGCTAAATTTCATTTTTTTGACAGAATGGGTTGAATGACGGCCGAATGTTTTTTTTTTATAATATTAACTATTATATTAAGTAATATTAAATAAATTTACAACAATTTTGAATTTTTTTAGGGGGGTAAAATAATTAAAATCTGTTATTCAGATGTTTCAGACATGTCAATTATTAAATAACTTTTTTCATTCAGATTTAGCTCATTCAGATTCAGATTCAGATTCATTCAGTTTTTATCAAACACCCTCTTAGACACACAAGCTTGTGTGTCCTGCATTTAATACGACGTAATTTTGATTAATAAAATGATGAAATGTCAAAATAATTATTAATGAAAAAAATAAAATACCAAAAACTGTCATTAATAAAAATTCTTAAAATAATAAGATACATACAAGTTTGTGTATTTTAAGACGTTCTTTTTTCATATATATATATATATATATATATGAATTGCATCAATTATTCTTTCAACAATGCTACAATCACATAAAAAATTTCATATAATGCTCATATACACACACATGCATATTGTATGCCCTCACCTGACATGTGGGGTCCGCAGTATATATGTGTATGTATGTGATCATTATATGAGATTATTTATGTAATAGTAACATTATTTTTATTCTTTTCACATAAGTTTTAGTGATTTGGGGGACCTAGAAATAACTTGAATCATTGATTAAGTATAATTTATTCAACAAAGCACGGTTAATTATTGAATGTGAGTTGGTCCTCAACTTAGGGCCTGTTTGATAAGATCTGAATAAGGCTAAATGGCTCTGAATCTGAGCGATTCAGCCATTCAGACTGTTTGTTTACAAGTTTTGAAATCTGAATTGGGCTGAATACATCTGAGCGATTCTTTTAAAAAAAATTGGGCTGAATGGGCTCAATAATCGTGTTTTACCCAAATAGCCTGGTTGCTCTCGTTTCCATCCCTATCGCCGCTCTCGTCCGCATCTCCATCGGTGTCTCCATCCGCATCTCCATCTCCATTCTCTTCTCTGCTATTTAGCTGAAGGTATATTTATGTTCTTTTGCCTTTCTAAATTTTGTTTCTTCACCAACTTTTGAATGTTTCGATCTGAATGTATATATTTGTACGATCTTATGTTAGGTTTGTTCAAAATTATATACTTGTGCAGCATAGTTTAGTGGGGTGAAATAGTAAAAGACTGTTATTCAGATATTTCAGACGTATCGATTATCAAACAACTTTTTTTATTCAGATTCAGCTCATTCAGATTCATTCAATTTTTATCAAACAGTCACTTAAGTTGTTTACCTCTTAATATATCTTAATAGTTTCACATCTAATTCAGTAAACGGGTAAAGTTGTTTGATAAATTTTGTTTGCCTCTTATCGTCTCTTAATTGTTAAGTGAAAGATATAAATCTAAATTATTAAGAACTGTCTATTAATAAAAAAAATCTATGGAGTTTCTATAAATATTGTACTCTTCATTCCAAATTTTAAGATCTTTATTGAGTTTTGAAAAGTCAATTTGAGATATTTTTAAATTTAAAATTGATATTTTGAAATTTAAAAGTCATTAAGATGTTTTAAACTTTTTAGTTATCAAACAACTTTTTAAATTTAGATATTATTTCATTCAGATAATTTAATTTATTAAGATATATTAACAGTTGTTATCTTAATTGCTCAATTTTATTAAACACCACTTTTAATGCTCGTAGAATTTAAGAAATCTAATACTACCTCCGTCCCATAATAAGTGTTTTTTTAACTTAAATCACACAAACTAATACACAAGCTAAAATGGTAAAAATATCCTTAATATACTTTTTTTGTTTTGTTTGAGACTTTTTTTTATTGCCTTTTGGTCTCTCTTTCTCTTTCTTCAATCTTTCAACTTCCCAATAAATATGCAATAAATACCATTGGTTGCATAAGGGCACATATGAGAAGATATTGTAAAAATTGTATTGAAATTCTAACGCATCACTTATTTTGAAAAAAAATATTAAGCCTTAAAAAAGCACTTATTGTGGGACGGAGGTAGTATAATATCACTAACCAAGGGATTTGAAGTAAGAAAAAGCACAAGGACCAATGCGGTTCGACACGGATGAAAATTACACTCATTTTCATATTTTGTCTAACTTCTTGTGTTTTTAATATGCAATTAATGGTTCAGGATCCTTTCCATTTCAATTTAAAATGGAGTCTCCATTTAAAAGTTCAGATTTAAAGTTATTAGATCTAAGGTCTACAAGTTACCACCTCATTTAAAAGTCACTAACTTAACTCTAACCACCTTATTTAAAACCCACTAACCTAACTATAGTCATTTCATTTAAAAGTCACTAACCTAACTATAGCTATTAATTTAATATAACACTAAAATATTATTATTATTATTATTATTATTATTATTATTATTATTATTAGCACTTTGTTATTATTATTATTATAACACTAATAATAATAATAATAATAATAATAATAATAATATATTAGTGTTATATTAAAATAATAAATAATAATAATAATTTTAAATAATAATAATAATAATTTGTTAAACAATTTTATTATTATTATAATAATAAAATTAATAATAATAATAATAATAAAACAATTATTAAAAAACCAATGAGGGACATAATAAAGTGCTCATAATAATAATAATAATAATAATAATAATAATAATAATAATAATAATAATATATGGAATTTCTTAATATGTGTCCCTTAGGGCACATGCTAAGCACACAGTTCAAGGGATTATTCCCTTGAATTGTGTGCATATTCCCTTAGACTTTGTGTAAATGCAGAAATCAAGAGAATATGCACACAACTCAAGAAAATATTCTCTTGAACTGTGTGCTTAGCATGTGCCCTTAGGGCACATGTTAAAAGGACCCATAATATATTAGTGTTATATTAAATTAATGGCTAGAGTTAAGTTCGTGACTTTTAAATGAAGTGACTAGAGTTAGGTTTGTGGGTTTTAAATGAGATAGTTAGAGTTAAGTTAGTGGCTTTTAAATGAGGTGACAACTTATAGACCTTAAATCTAATACTCCCTCCGTTCCTAAAAGATTGTCGTTTAAGGTTTTAGCACATGGATTAAGAAAGTCATTTAATACTTAAAATTTGTTTGAAATTTCATCACTACCCCTTTATGGAAAATTAAAAACTATTAATACAAGAAGAAAATTTATTGGGACAATGAGAGAAGATAGGGGTAATATAGAAAAGTAAATAATTTATTCTTCTAGGAAGTTGTAAACGACAAATATTTTGGAACAAATTTTTTCTTCTAAAACGATAATCTTTTAGGAACTGAGGGAGTAATTTTAAATCTGAACCTTTAAATGAAGAGGATCTTAATCCTCAATTAATACGATTTTAGTAAAACAAAAAAGAAAGGCAATTAAGTTCTAATTAATTACATTGCTCTTGAGTTGCGTGAAAGATTGCTTTTAATTAAGGGTCAGAATCATTTGTTGGAGCTATATATCTATTTTTCAAAATTGTAGTGCAGTGTCTTTGGGAGATGGGTCCATCTATCGGTGTCAAGTCTTTGCCCCATGATGCTGTTTAAGCTAAAGGTTCAGCTTTGGACAGTAACATTATTTGCATCAGTTTTTGAATTCCTTTTGAGTTAGCTCCCTATTCATACTAGAAGATATGAATATAACTTAGAAGCTTTGATCGTTTTTAATCAGTTTTAAACCAATGAATAAAAAAGCAGATTTACATGCACTTATTGTTGGGAATTAAGTCACGCAAAATAATCAATGACACATAAGAAAGAAAAACAATACAATATTTAACGTGGTTTGGTCCTTAATGACCTAATCCACAAAACCAACTTCAATAAATTAATCTCAACGGTACAACTTTTTGTACAGAATAAAAGCTGAAAAACCCTCCCTCACACAATAAATCAAGAGCCACTTACACCCTCCTCAACTCTCTAGGATGTTATTACCTCTTGGTTATGCTCACCATTTCTCTAAGCACAAGACTCTATTTATAGAGTACCCACAACTCTATTTTTCTAATCTAATTAAGACACTCTCACATAATAAATATACCTACTACAAATAAAATTACTTACAAAATAATATTCCTACCAAATATAAGATTCCTTCTCAAAATAGGACTCCAACATATAATAATTATCCTATTAAAACTATGACACCTTTCTTTCCATAATAGCAATTCTTTTCTGAATAGAATTCGAGAAGTAACCTAACACTTATTTAGCCAGGATGTTGGTGGAGTTTTGATTTAAATGGAGTGAAAGTTGGTCCAATCATTTACTTAAGATTTTGACTATTTTCGACATTCACTATCAAAAAAATCGTTTATTTGGGCTTGAAAGTGTTTTTCAAATTATAAAAAAATTATCTATAGCAAACACATATATAATGTGACACCCCAAATTTGAGTTTATATCACTTAATTGGAGTCGTCAAAATACATATTACAAATATAATTTTTTTTGATTTCAAATTATTATAATGTCGTATATAGTACGCCAATATTGATACCTAAATTATTACAATATCGTAT
Source organism: Panax stipuleanatus (assembly GCA_020205555.1). Classification (NCBI taxonomy): domain Eukaryota; kingdom Viridiplantae; phylum Streptophyta; class Magnoliopsida; order Apiales; family Araliaceae; genus Panax; species Panax stipuleanatus. Next base: position 144,957,289 of record CM035121.1, on the reverse strand, counting down.
AAAATACGACAACACACATTTTAAGTCATCAGTATTGTCATACTATTTTATAACTTGACGAGGACAACCATTAACTCAAAACATCATTCAATTCTCATGCTCTCCCCGCTAGACCCAACTACACTCTTATTTTCTGAAAGGAATTGTGTGAAACAAAAGGTTGAACACAAATAGCCTAGTAAAGAATATCATAATTAAGATAAATAATTTATCAATAGCTGCCAACAGTAATAAATCAGATATTTAGAACATATGATAGATGATATAAGTTTTTAACAAATAACAACAGTTGAATGAATAACCCATTAGAAGAGTCAAATAGATCATAATGTCTACTATCCTCTCTAATTAAAAAATTTACCATTAATATTTTATCACTATAACACCAATCAACAGTTCATGGTCATAATGATGTTAATCAACAGTTTCTCTTTTCATCCAGACCAAAGAGAACTTTCACCATGTGTCTTTGTCTGTAACACCAAAGGTCATGATGATGCTAATTCACAGATTCAGGTCATAATCATGTCAATCAACAGTTCTTTTTTGCACCCAGGCCTAAGAGAACTATCACCACGTATTTTTACCACATAAGCTAAAGAAACTCAACAATAATACTGTCTTTCACCCAGGCGAAAGACATTTATAACAACTTAATCTTGATGACTCGTACAATAACAATAATATAAAAGGTGGACATAAATAATCATAATAAATAAATATTATCGATTTTTAATTTAATTTATCCAGAGTCCCAGTTGTTCACACGATATCCATAAACTCGATTAGGTTTCTTAATATAAACTTCAAGAAAGTATAAGGTTCACATTTTAAATATAGCGATTTCAAAATTTTATAGGAATATTTAGATAAAAATATATCAGCAAAAAATATTAAGGATATTCTACTAATTTCAGATATTTTCACCATTTAATGATAAGAATGTACTGACGAATAATAATTTCTTATCATAAATTTAAGAGTATATATGAAAGAAAACGATATTTTCTCCATTTTGTGGTTTTGGTGTGTGTTTGCTTCTTGGATTTTTCCTCTTCTTCTCATTCTTCTCCTCTCTCTTATTCTCACTCTTTAGCTTTTATTATTCATTGTAAGTAAAATATAAAGAATACTTGCTTCTATTTATAGACCAACTTAAATTGGCTCTTGGTCTTATGTAAAGGGCAAAATGGCTCTTGACAATATGGATAATTGACCATTGGCCTTATGGAAGGGGAAAGATGTCTCTTGGTAAAATGGGAGGGGAAAAATGGCTCTTGGTAATATGGAAGAGGCAAAATGACTCTTGGCAATATGGAAGAGGCAAAATGACTCTTGACAATATGGAAGGGGCAAAATGACTTAGAATTTGGAAGAGGCAAAATGACTCTTCACAATATGGAAGGGGCAAAATATAAATTAGCCAATGACTAAAATGGCTCTTATATTACAAAGTTATAATATTCTAGCACCTTATTTCTTTTGAGTGTTGGCAACTTATTAATAAAAGTTATAATATTATACTATTTTAATATAATATTATAATAATATATTTGAATGCATATTATTATCAGAGAAGATAATTATGGAAAAATATGTCAAACTTACAACAAACGCCTTATGTTAAACCCATCTATTTATATCAAAAATTAAATAAATATCTACCACACATCATGTATTATATTTATCTTTAATCAACACATTTTATTCATCAAGTATTCATAATTAATATTATAGGCTCACAATACTGACAACCAGATCGTTCCAAGAAAATAGTGGGCCTTTCGTAGAAACGGCGCACAATTAAATAACCCATTTTCTTGACAAAACTTCTAGACATTGTCAATAATGTTAACTGATCTAATAATATCATATCAAATAATATGAGTTAATGTGTCGTGTCAATTATTAATTTAATAATATAAATATTGTGGCATTTATTGAGTTCAATAATATGAAATACTATGCAGTTGCTAATGTAACAATTATTGAATTAATAATATGAAGTACTATACAATATCGTGCGATACTGTGGAATGTCGTGTGCCCTTGTAGAATACCACGTAGCTACTGTTCTTTTTTCACCCAATATTTAAATAGTTAAAAGTAATAGTACCGTTGACAATTTTTATTAAAAAGGGTATTTCTATCGTTTTCGGTATTCGAAAGTTACGTCATTGTGGGGACCACTAATGATTAGTTGTTTCGACGTTGTTGTACTTTTTGCCTAATATTTTTAACATAATGAATATTTTTCGACATACTTTTAATTTTATAATTTGCACATCTCACCCATATTATCATTTTAACAATTTAACACCTAACAGTTTAGAATAAGAATTATAAGAAAATTAAATTTTTATTTCATAAAAGTAGGGGTCTTACAACCTCCCCTCGTTAAAAAATTTCATACCCGAAATTGACGTATGTACTTGACAATTCGAAGAGTTGAGAATACCTAGATCTCATTTCTGATTCTAACTTCCAGGCCATTTTCTTTGTATCATGGTTTCTCCAGTCCTATGACTTGAGGCATAACCTTTAAGCGTAAAATTTGTTCCTTCTTAATTATCCAAGATCTTGACAGGTATCACCTCATACATTAGATCCTCCCTTATCACTTCTGGTTTTAATTCAATGATGTGATTCGGGTCCTTCACATATTTACGTAACATGGATATGTGAAAAACCTTATGAACACGGGATGTGATTGGTGGTAAAACTAATATGTAGGCTATAGTTCCTACTCGGTCAAGAATTTTGAATGAGCCAATAAATCTAGGGTTGAGCTTTCCTCTCTTTCCAAATCTCGTAACTCCTTTCCGGGAGCAACACATAAAAATAAATAGTGTCTAGTATTAAATTTTTCGTTCTTTTGATGAAGATCGACATAATTCTTTTGTTGCTCTTGCGTTGTTTGTATTCGTTGTCGGATTATTTAGATCTTTTCTATAATCACGTGTACTGTGACGCCCCCAAATTCGGGTTCTCTATCCTCGAGTTTGGTACTCACGATACATCAACATCATAAACATTCTATAACTATTGCAGAATAACAAACATACATCGTTCATTAATATAAAGTTTTACAACAATAAACCCAAGGTCTTCTTAACCTTAACTTAAACTTATCTTTACTATTACAAAAGGTTTACATAAATAATTACATCAGATTAGATTATAATTAAACATATTTAACGACTACTATTCCTGAACCTTGCTCTTGCCTTTATCTTTTTTATTTGATGTCTCTGGCTTAGCTGAAATAAACGTCATAATATAGCAAGAGTAAGCAACTAATTTGCTTAGCAAGTTTAAATACAAGGGAGATATATCATGATTAGAAAGAAATTTATCGTTCAATATTCAACAATGGAATTTGATTGTAGAAGAACATAAATTATATTTTAATAATTTATTATTCGAATATTTGAATAATAGATACTGAGTGGTCTAGAGTGACCATAAACATCTGCTAAGGTTGTCAGTATTTAAACAGGTCCTTTTAATAAGTTTTGGTAATCAAGGAGATCAGCCTTTCATACCCGGTGTATTATGCATAAACACTTAATAGACTAGCAACAATTGTTTTCCGATATAATGCTTTAATAAAATATTTTTTTCTCAGTCAAGAGTCCTTATCAAGTCAATTGATTAAGAACAGCTTTTTAAAACGAATTTGAGTTAACAAATTTTAAACATGTTTGATCTAGCTAATACAACTAGCATAGATCCAATTCATAGACAGTTCATGAATAAAAGAACTTAAATCAATTCTCAATTCAATAAATAATAAAATAGGAATTTAATTGCACAAAATGCGATTTACAATAATTCCTTAAGGAAGTGTGGAATAATCATCAATAATTATCCACTTAACATGCTTTGAAATAATAACTCGGGTTTGAGTTAGGGAACTTGCCTTGTCTGCGAACTAGTGATACGCAATTCTATAATCCGCTTAATGAATTTAACTTATCCTCTTTGGAAAGACCTATCATGAATCCCTCAATTAGTATAACATATAATTATTCATAACATTATTATTCTTATATATTATCTAACATTAATCACATAATTAAATATTAGATATCACATTAACTCCTTAATAATATTATCGTCCCTTGATAATATTATTATTAAGTAAACATCTTAATGCTTGAACAATATTATTAACCTTGTAATAATATTTTATTCGCTTCCTAATATTATTAATTATTTAATAATATTTTAGTCTCTCTCTAATATTATTAATCTTTTAATAATATTTTAAAAATCTATTATTATTAGTCCTCTAATAATATTTTAACTATCTAATATTATTAATTATTTAATAATATTTTAATTAATATTTATCCTTATTTATTATTTAATCCTAATTAAATAATAAATAAATAATTAATTATTTATCCTTGAATAATAAATAATTAATTTACTTCATAAGTCTTTAATTATTCTTTCTTATTAATCTAAGAATAATTAATTATTATTGTTATTATTTATCATTTAATATTAATCAAATAATAAATAATTATTTTATAAATTTTATGTCAATGTAAGTAAGTAATTACATTATTATTACATAATCTTACTTAAATATTCTTTAATTATTATTTAATATCAATTAAATAATAATTAATCAATTGTTAATCTCTAATTATTATTTAATTATAATAAATAATAACTAGTTACTTTATTAACGCTAACTTTATTTAATTATCATTTAATATCACTTAAATAATAATTAAATAGTTAATTACATTTAATATTTTATGTAATTAATTTTCTAACCATTTAATGGTTTTAAGAATTATTATTTAAGAATTATTCACTTTCACTTAATTACGATAATGCCATCCACGCCCAAAATTTTCAGATTTGACGTTCTTTACGGAAACGCTTGTAAAACGAAATGTACAACTCGGAATTAAGTTCCATCGGAGGCGTTGGATTCGTAACTTCTTAAACTACAGGTTTCATTTATCAAACACTCAATTTGGAGTTGTTTTAAATTCGGAAATTGGCTCAGAAGTGGCTGTTCAGTTTGGTTTGTTTAACAGTTTGCATAGCTTGGGATAAAAATTATATCTTGTTCATTTCTTAACATTTTTGAGTGATTCCAAAGGGATTTTATCCTTAACTCATGTATCTAGAATGTCAATAAAGAAAATCTCAAATATCACTTAAAAATTTCAAGATTAACATGCTTTAGCATACTAACAAACTAAACTTTTCATAAAAATCATCTAACTTCATTTCTTCCAAACTTTTCCATACCAAATCATGCAAATCCATCATAATCACATACTAAACTCAAGATCTAGTATAATAACGTGATTTTAAACATTTACCATATAAACCCCAAGGATCTAGCATCAAAATACCTAGGGTATACCATAAAAACATTTTTCTTGAACATAATGGAACAAAGCTTGGTTTTCTCTCTTTGGTTCCAACTATCAACTTGAAAAATACTTAGATCCTCATGTAAATCACTTATACACATACAAAACAAGGGTTTACAAAGATCATAAACTAAGCTCCTTGTTTCCTCAAGACTTAGCTAAGCAAAGTGCACTAAACTTGAAAAATTTCTTAGAAACATACCTTGATCTCCTTGCAATCCTTCTCTTCTTTCCAAAATAGTTAAGAAACTTGGGATGCATGAAATATTTCACTCTCGTTGAGCTCTCCTAGCTGCCGAAAATAAGGGGAAGGGTTCTCTCTCTCTATTTTGTTCTTTTGCTACTTAGAAGCTTGGAAGGTAAAATGATAGTAAAGTGTAGTAAGATTGATGTTTTGTTTACTAACTAGTGTAAGTTATTATTAGATACATTCACCACATGTTTGCTTGCTTCACTAGACAAAGATGTTGGCTTAGTTTATCTTGTGACACATGTAAGAGTTGGTGAGGTTTGGTAGATTTAATCTAATATATTGGGCAAGCTAGCAAAACAAATTTTCTTCTTCCCTTTCTACCCCCACATGGCCGGATATCTACACCTTTCCTTTGCCATTTTTTATTTCTTTTATTTGCCAACTAATGCTTTAATAAATGGCCACAATGCCCCTTTTCAAGTGGGCTAAGTTTGGGCCACTTATTTAATTCTTTTGGACTTCCAATTTAATTGTTTGGGCTATATAAACTAACATGACCCAAAACTTACATTTTATTTTACCCTAATTAGTTACTTAGGGTTTCTATTCCATTCAATTCAGAATTTAAAATGATTCAATTTCATAACCCAATTAGACTTGTCTTAATTAGGTTTTAAAATAATTGGTCACTTGAGATAATAAAAATTATCCCTTAAGATAATATAATCATACATACTAACATTCTTTATTGCTATAACCCTTAGGTTATTTGCTTACTAACTTAATGTATAATTAGGTTACATAGCCATCTATTTAATTCTCTTTACAATAATTCAATATATGACCATATAGAGAATACATATACTTACTTAATCACATTCAATCCACATAGGTCACAAAGTTTTCAATAATATTGATATTTAATGAATATATTTACTTACAATGTGACTTCGGAATTCTTGGTTATTACATGTACCAACTTTGGGCCTAACAATTTTCTTCTCCTACCTCGTCCCAATATACTGGAGAGAAATATTTTCATCCATAAAAAGTCTCGAATGAAGTCATGCCAATGTTTCTTGATAAATATTGTTGTATCAGAATTCAACCAGTGGTATGTACCTGTCTGAACTTCCCTTGAAGTCTAGTACGCAAAGTCTCAATAGATCTTCGAGACTATGGATTGTCCTTTGTGACTGCCCGTCCGTCTGGGGATGGTATGCCGAACTGAATCGTAACTTGGTGCCCATATCTTTTTGCAAGCTTATCTAAAATCGTGAAGTGAATCTAAGATTGCGGTCAGAAACTATTAGTACTGACATACCATGTAATCTCACAATTTCAATAGGGAATTGATATTTCCACAAGGCCTCACTCACATGCATGTGGGTCCCATTTACTATTCATGTGAGGGGAACCTTGTGGAAATATCAATTTATCTTGTAAAAATATCAATTCCTTTTCAATATTGTGCATATTGATAAAACGCTCAAGTGAATAATTTTCTCATATAGGTAGAAATGAGAGAACTTGGTCAATCTATCTACAATCACTCAAATTGCGTCCAAGCCTTAAGAAACTTTGGGTAGGCCTGTCACGAAATCCATAGAGATATGCTCTCACTTCCATTCTTGAATCTTAAGTGGTGGCGGTGGACCTTTAGGTAATTGGTGTTCTGCTTTGACGCGTTGACATTATAAACATCTAGAGATAAATTCTGTGATCTCCCTCTTTGTATTGCTTGACCAAAGCGTAAGTCAAAGATCATGATACATTGTGGTACTTCAAGGGTGGATTGTAAACGTCTTATTGTGTGCTTCCATTATGATTTTATATTTCAATTTAGGATCGTTAAGAACACAGAGTCGAGAGTTGACTCGAAGTTTCCCTTCCTTGTCGATTCTTGCTTCTGGAATAGTACCATCTTGTACTTTCTTCATCATATTCACCAATTCAGAATTAATATCTTGAGCAGCTTTAATTTTATCAATTAAAGATGGTTCTACTCGTATATGTGCAAATTTTTATATGGGTCCTTGGTGGCTTTATTTCTATCTCCATCTTTTGTAAGTCAGACAGAATGCCCCCTTATGTTGTCAATATTGCACTTGTCTGGTATATGATCTTCTCCTTAATGTGTCAGCTACCACATTCGTCTTTCTAGGCTTGTACTGGATGGTGTGATCATAATATTTCAACAGCTCAAGCCAACTCTGTTGTCACATATTGAGTTCCTTCTAAGTGAAGAAATATTTAAGGCTTTTAATGTCATTATAGATCTCCACCTTCTCTCCATACAAGTAATGTCTTCAAATCCTTAATGCGAAAAACGAAAGCTGCTAGATCATGAGTAGGGTAGTTCTTCTTATATTCCTTGAGTTGTCGAGATGCATAAGCTATAAATTTTTTATGTGTTGCATGAGAACGCAACCAAGGCCTCTGCCTGAAGCATTGTTGTAGATGACAAATCCTCCCGATCCCGATGGTATGCTCAGAAAAAGAGTTGAAACAAGTCTCTTCTTAAATTCTTAAAAGCTTTTCTTGCATTATTCGCTCCATTCAAATTTTGTGTTTTTCGATTCAGCTAAGTTAATGAAGTGGCAATTTGAGAAAATTTATCAACGAATCTCCGATAATAGTCAGTTAGGCCCAGAAAGCTCTGTATCTTCGTCACTGTCTTAGGTTGCTCCCAATTTATTATTGCTTCAATCTTTGTAGGGTCAACTGATATTTCCTGTTTTAAAGATCACAGACCAAGGAGCGTTACCTCCTCTAGCCAGAACTCGCATTTTTTCAACTTGACATACATCTTGTTCTCACGAAACTTTTGGAGTATCAATCTCAAGTGGCGTTCATGATTTTCACGAATCTTAGAGTATATAAGATGTGATCAATAAAGACGACCACAAAATAATCCAAATATTCCTTTAAGATTCGGTTCATCATGTCCATGAAGGCAACATGAGCATTAGTTAGTCCAAAAGGCATGACTAAGAACTCAATATGTCTGTTGTGACACCCCAAATCCAGGTACTTCAATCCCATAGATTTGGCGTTCACTGTCCAATTAAATCACAACTAACTACCCATACATAAAGGATATAAATGAAACTCATAACTTAAATAGAAATCCTCCCATTAAAGGATTACAACATCTTAAACAAATCGTAGGTCGTCTAACCTTTAATACATAAATTGCGAAAACATAACATATTTAAATAAGTCTTGTTACATAAACATTCCCAAATAAAATTTAATAAGTCTTCATCACTTATTCATCTTGCCTTTGCCCTTACTAGTGGACGGCTATTCGGATCTTTCAACCTTAGTTGCAATGTTATTATGCAAGAGTGAGCAAACAATTGCCCACGAGTATATAAAACAATAGCAATGGTAATCACATGAGAGTAATCAATGGATACTGAATAATAAAAAATTTGGCTTTTGAATCAAGATTAGAAAACAAGATCAAAAGTACATTTGAGGGTCATAAGACCATGAACTATGTTCTAGGTTATTAAGTATTTCTACTTAAACCTTTAACAGTCGTTAGACTATATGAACCTTCTTTCTCGTACTATGGGGGATCAGCCCTTTGTGCCATATATTGTGCACAAACATCTTAACGCTATCGCGTAATATAATCCTCTATAATAGGGTTGTTCGTCTCAGTTTTGACATAAGAGTCCGCACCAACGAAAGTTTAGTTTGGACTGGCTTCAATAACAGTTCTAGAATTTAGAACGCTCATCAACTATGGACTAGTCGAATCAATAAGGGTTCTCTAGCCATTCAAGGGTTCGATACAATAATATAAGATTAACAACGATATTTAAATCAAAGATTGAATCTCGACAATATACAATTGAATAAACATTGTATAGCCAAAATATTACTTCCAAAAAAGTTAGAACATCTCATTTGGAATCATATATGAACTTGAACAATTTAGGCTTTGAATAGTTAGAGATAAGAGTTAGGAACTCACTCAATAAAATATTAGAGATAAGAAACTTGCGTAAGATAACAAGATAGGGATATAAAACTTACCTCGTGTGTAGATTAAATAATTACTATTCACGTTCCTCAAAAGTCCTACATATCCCATTAGGATCACAACATTCAGTTAGGTACACTAACATTAACCTTATAGGTTTAATTCTTACTTTAGTTAAACCTGTTAACTTAGTTTAAGTTCTAATCATTATCGTAAATCTCGTATTACAAATCTTAAGTCTCAAATCTTAAGTTTTAATAACATTACATCCTCTCATGAGCGTCAAATTTTAGCCCTTATGCAACTTATCAAATCACTACGTAAAACCATCACATATAAGTTAACAATCTGTTATAACATCTTGTTATATGTCTTGCACATTATCATTAACATTAGACTAGATTAGATTAGGTTTTAAGGACTGAACAAACAACAAAATAACACTGTCTCTGTTCAGGTGAAGGCGCAGCTGCGCTGTGTCTGACCTTGGCACCGGCGCAACTGCGCAGGTGCTCGAACCCACACAAGTCAGTAGGCAGGCGCAGCTGCGCCGTTCTTGCCTATGGTACTTGTGCAGCTGCGCCGGTACACAGACATGAATGATGCAGGTTGCTGTTGCACTATTCTTCAACCCAACATCCATGAATTTTACATTGAAACAACAAATTACCCAAATTCAAAAGTTATAGACTTCAGATAAACATCACCAAGCATGCATACACTGACTTTAAACAACAACACAACTATAACAATCAAATTTACATCCTTAAATTTCATGTTCTTGCTAGAACTCTATTTTTAGACATTCTTAGCGAAATCAATCACCATGAGACCGTTTCTCAAGTAAATATGTCCATACGAATTACATTCTTTTCATTTCTTAACACATTAACACAGTCTACAACCAATTTACAGATTACCATAAGAATTGAACACCAATTTTGACACCTAAAACCATACATATCATGTATATTCACCAAAACCCAAGTTCATCATTTGAAAACATATTTCATGGATTTTAATTTCTGAAAATTATTTGCAGAAGACAAATAACATATTATAAACCACCAATTAACATATACCAACTATATCTCATCAATTTAAACAACAAAATCAAGTTTTCATGAAGAAACTCAAGAAAGAATATGTAACGAACGAGAATTTTGTAAGTTATTTTAAATATTTATTGAATTAAATAAATATTTTTGATGATTTATTTATTGAGTTAAATAATTATTTGATAGAATTATGGTAGAATAATTTAATTATATGTGTTACATTGATTAAATTAATATGGAGAATTTTATAGTTCAAAGTATGTATTTAATTGAGTTTATGTAATTAAATGAATTATTTAATAAGCATAATGTTATTCTAATTAATTTAATAATTAATTAGAGATTTAATAATTTGACATAATTAATAAATAAGAATTTTAATTATGTGATGATGTGATTTAATGTGTAATATCATATTTTATTTAATTAAATTAAATAAGATTATTTGATTAATTAAAGTGTGACAATTAAACTATATACTAAATACTTAATTAAAATAATGGGAAAGGAAGAATAAAGTGAACAAACCAAACAAGCCCTTAAGGGAGTGGGTGACAGTTAATTTGAATTAACTGCTCCCCACTACCCCTGACAGTTATATATATATTATACGTATATGTATTAGACCTTATATAATATATATAAGTTAAGTTCATTATTTCATATATCATATATTCATCAGAGAAGATACAGACAGAAAGAGAGAAAATTGAGAGGGAATTGTGAATTAAAGAAGAAGTAGTGAGGATTTATATCATCTAATCTCAACAAGTAGCAAGGGTAATCCCTCATCTTAAGTTTTCAAATTATGTTCAAAGTTTTTCCATTAACGTGTATTTTAGGTTCTCTATAAAAGTCTAATTTGTGATTAATGCATGAATTGATGATATATGTGTTAATAAATGGTTATAACATGTTTTTTTATCATTTATTTATGCTTTAAAGAAATCAAAACCATGTAATTATGCTCTAATCAAAGTTTCAATAGTTATAGAGTATGAAAAGTATGAATATGACCCTTATGTAAAAATTTGCATGCTTTAATTGTTTATTAAACTCTAAATTGAAGGTTGATTATGATTATGCATGTGAAAACGAACAAAACAAATATTTAACGGACATATTCGGTGTTATAACAAATCTGCAGTGATAAATTTCATGAATTCTCTCGAAACTTTGCAAATTACCAAAAAACAGTGAATTTATGTGTTCTAATTTGAACGATTTCGTAATCTAAAGTGTTAAATGCATGCTTTGTATGTTACCACATGTTCCTGTGAAGTTTATAGTTCATGGGTAACATTAAAATTTGTTATGTTAGTTTAATTTGGCATTTATTGGGCTTTTGTCTATGTTCTTCGTGAACTGCAGCAATTCTGTCTGCGCAGTGGCGCGGCCACGCCTCTCCAAGGCATAAGTGGAGTGCGCCCGTGCCATGTGGCGCTGCCGCACCGTTCCAAGGCATACTTGGAGCGCGGCCACGCCGGTCAGCAACTTACCTAGAAATTTTTTATTAAGTGTTCAAAAACCATAAATGTATTTCAAACTTAAGGTAATGAACATGATGACATGTTAAGCGTATATTGAGATGTTAAAACAATTATTAACCTGTTTTACGTGTTTAATTAATAAATTAAATACAAGATTTAAACTCGTGATTCGTAAAGCCTAATAATGCGTTTAAGAATGATGTTTGTGATTCGATGAGTATTGTCGGACTTAGAATTAATTTGTACAGTGAATGTAATGATATGTAGGGTTAATTGAGGAACGTGAATTATTATAATTGTAGCTTGTGCACGAGGCAAGTTTTCTTACCCTAACTCGATTACGATTACGCAAGTTTCCTAATTCTTACTTTCAATTAAGCAAGTTTTCTTATCCTAACTCGATTACGTTTACGCAAGTTTTCTAATTACACTCTTTAAATTGAGCAAATGTTCTATTCTTAATTTACTATTGTTGAGCAAGTTTCTAAACTTGAAGTTATTCATTAAGCAAGTTCTAGATTTATGCTTCTATATCAAGCAAGTTCTTATTCTCGTTTATTTAAGTTCAAGATTTCATATGAGATGTATATTTTATTTCAAGTATTACTTCAATTATACAATACTTATTCAATTGTATACTATTGAGATTCATTATTCAATTTAATTATAAGTTCATTATTGAACCTTGTAAGACTAGTGAACCCTTATTGATTTGGATAGTCCATAGTTGATGAACGTTCTAAATTCCATAACTATTATTGAGCTTATCTAAACCAAACTTCCTTTGGTGCGGACTCTGATGTCAAACTGAGATGAACAACCCTTTTATAGGGGATTATTTACGTGTTAGCGTTGAGATGATGTGCACATTCATGGTACTAAGAGCTGATCCCCTTAAGTACAATCGACTAGTAGAGTTCATATAGACTTATGACTGTTAAAGGTTTAAAGTAGAAATACTTGACAACCTGGGACATAGTTCATAGTCTTATGACCCTCAGATATACTTTTGATTCTTGTTATTCATTCTTGATTCAAAAGTCGAGCTTTCTATTATTCAGAACTCTTTGATTTACTCGCATGTTAATATTACTGTTATATTGTTATATTTGTGGGCAATCGTGCTCTCTTGCATAAAAATATTGCAGTTAAGAATGAAAAAACCGACGAGCCTTCAACTAGCAAAGGCAAGGAAAAAGTTAACAAGTGATGAAGAGTTGTTATTTTGTTTATGATATTGTGTTTAAGACTTGATGTTGTTAAGATTTATTTATTTGTTTACGTTTTCGCACTCGATGTTTAAGGTTAGTTCAACCTGGAATTTATTTATTATTCAGATGTTGTAACCCCTTAAGGGGAGAATTTCTATTTATTCATGGTTTGCAATTATTATGGGTAGATAGATATGTGATATTTGTACAGTGAACACCAAATTCTGTGAAAATTGAAGTACCTAGATTTGGAGGTGTCACAAGATAGAACTAGAATTAAAACTAGGTTATTACCTCTTAATTCTTGTTTAACTTGTTAGAAGATGATAAAGAATTGTTTTTTTAAGCTTCACTTCCTTATTTGATTCTCAGATTAGCTCTCAAGAACTCCTTTCTCTCAAATTCTCTATGTACTTTGTTTTTCTCAGTTTTGGGCAATATAATATAATACGTATACTTATAAGACTTATATAACCACAACGTAAAACTGCTAAACGTGGATATCAGTTAGGCGAACATGGTCTCAATAGTTATCACGTTCCAAATGGCCTTGTTTGGCTAGTTCTCAAGGAATTCCTTTTAATTTATTTTAATAACTTTCTTATTATATAATATCCAATTGTCACACTTTAATTAATCACATTCATTTAACTCTTACATCAAATTAATCATTTGACATATAATTAAAATTTCCATTAAATCATTATTAATTTTGCAATTCAATTATTAAATTAAACTAGAATATAAATATCACCATTACACTAAAATATTCTTATTTAACAATTCATTTAATTTAATTATCTCATTAAATTAAATCTTCAAGTCATAAAATTATTAAACATTAATTTAATTAATATAACATACTTAACTAAATTACTCCATAACAAATTCCATTAATTATTTATTTAACCCAATAAATAAATCAACTAAAGATATTTATTTAGTTCGATAAATATGTTTAAATTAAATACAAAATTCATGATCGTTACATCTGTACCGAGTTCTGAAGGTAGTATTTAAAATGTCATCAGCTTTAAGCTTTAGCTGATGTGGTATCCAAAACGAAGATTAATCTTTGAAAAATATTGAGCACTTTGAAATTAATCAAACATGTCATCAATTCGAGTTAACAGATACATATTTTTTATATATGGTGACATAGTTCAACTCTAAATAGTTGATGCATAGTCTCATACTCTCATCCTTCTTCTTTACAAACAACGCAGGAGCACCCCAAGGTGATGTGCTCAGATGTATGAAACTAATATTTAACAATTCTTGTAGTTGGACTTTCAAATATTGAATTTCAATGAGGTTCATTTGGTATGGGGCTTTGGAAATAGGTTTAGTACCGGTTTCAAGGTCAATGCAAAATTCAATTTCACGGTATGGAGGTAAGCCATGGAGTTCTTCGAAAAATACATCAAAAAATTCATTAACAGTTGGAATATCATTCAATTCCTAAGTATTTTTGTTTAAATCAGTGATATGGGCTAAAAAGGCTTGACATCTTTTTTTCAATAAGCGGACGACTTTATGGTTAGAAATGACAGTTATTGATTTCAACGGTTTGGTTGTTCGAACTTGTATGACATGTTGATTATGAATATGAAAACTAATGATCTTATGAAAATAATATATTTTAGCATGATGGGTAATCAACCAATTAATTTCTAAAATCACATTAAATTCATGTATTTCTAAGGAGATAAGATCAAAGGGTAATGTGAATGTGTCGATTTGGACTAAACATGATTTATAGTCAGTATATGTAACTAATATTTCTTCTAATAGGGTTTCAACAGATAAGTCAAATTCTAATTTTTCAAGAGTCAAGTTCAAATGTTGAGCACATTCAGGTGAAATAAAAGAGTGGGTAGAGCCAGTATCTAACATGACATAGATTTCACAAGAGTTTATGAGTAGTTTACCGGTTATCACCTAATTGTTTGGGTTCCACGCCTTTTGGGACATCATAACAAAAGTTCTCCCCTGAACCATAAGTTTTGCATTGTCTGTGTTAGCCTTAGGTGTCGCCATTAAAGATGGATTCGATTTTGTTGATTGATAAAATTGAGCAATGTGACATTCCTTCCCACAACTTTAAAAGACCTTGGATGGCTGAGTACAGCTTGAGCTGATATGCCCCTCTTGTCCACACTTGTAACATTTGACTGATACTTGTTTCCCTCCCCTTGAAACTGGTGTTGGTGTCGATGTCGGTGTCTTTCCATGATCATTATTGAATCTTCTTCTCTTGAAATCATATCCATTATACTCGTTTCTTCTATTATTTGCGCTTGGATTGTCACCAAAGTGGTTTCCATTTTTTTATGTTGATTTCCTCTACTATGAATCTCATGGTTTCAATGCTTGTTGTCATTATTACGATAATGATTTCTCTTCCCTTGATGATCATTGCCTCCTAGTTGAAATGTCTCTTTTTCTCGCTCCAATAACTGAGTCTTACCCAAAATATTTGAATACAGACGAATTTTATGAGAAATGAGGTGTTGATGAATTTCATGTTTCAAACCTCATACAAACATTTGATTAATTCGTTCCTCATTTTCCTTTGAATGGGGTGAAAACTGAGACAATTCAGTAAACTTGGTCTCATACTGCGATACAGTCATGTTGTTCTGTTCCATTTTGATGAATTCCACCTATTTCATATTGCGAACACTCTCTGAGAAATACTTTTCATTGAAAAGTTCTTGGAATTACACCCAAGACATCTCGAGTGTCGAGTGATGAGTATGCTTCACTGATTCCCACCACTGATCTTCCTCTCCTCGCAGCATAAAGGTGGTGAAGAGAAGCTTTTGTTCATTTGTGCATCTTAGTACATCAAATATTTTTGTTATTTGTTTAATCCACGCCTCTGCCTTTAGTGGGTCTGGCTTCCCGATAAACTCAAGTTGTCCAAGCTTCTTAAACTGTTTAGCAGTGACCAGTCGCGAGTTACCAGTGTTTCCACCTGTATTATGAAAAGGAGTTCCTCTTGTTTGGTTCTATATGAATTGTATAAAACTCCTAAAAAAGCTATCATTCATCATGTGGTCAGTAGGGTTAATTTCTGGGTTCACATGAGAATTATTGCCCTCCTAATTCACAGCATCTTGGTTACTAGTTAACAGGGTCTCAATTGTCTTATGTACCCCATTTCTTATCTCCTAATTTTTGGACGTCATTCCTAAATTAATGTTGCCACAAAACAAAGTTTAATTAAAGTAATTGACTTGTCAAGTCTTGTCCCTATATCCAGACCGACTAATTAAGTAACAAAATTTAACTTAGGTAGGACACACATTAATGAACGATTTTACTCGTCTCTCCCCTACTAGTTTTAATCCTAAATCTTCATCAGAGATCATATCCCTAAGCTCTGATATCAACTGTAACGCCCCCAAATTCGGTTATATACCACCCAATTTGAGTCGTCAAAATACATACTACAAACACAAATTCTCCTATTTAAAAGTATTACAATGTCGTATATAATACGACAATATTGATACTCAAATTATTACAATGTCGTATAAAATACGATAACACGCATTTTAAGTCTTCAATATTGTCATATTATTTTATAACTTGATGAAGACAACCACCAATTCGGACCATCACTCGATTCCCCTGCTCTCCTCACTAGACCCAGTTACACACTTATTTTCTGAAAGAAATTGTGAAGCAAAAGATTGAGCACAATAGCCCAATACAGAATATCATAGCTAAGATAAATAATTTATCAATAGCCTTCAACAGTAATAAATTAGATATTTAAAATATATGGTAGATGATATAAATTTTTAACAAATAGCAGTTGTTGAATGAACAACTCATTAGAAGAGTCAAATAGATCATAATGTCTCTTTATTCTCCAATTGAAAAATTCACTATTAATATTTTATCACTATGACACCAATCAACAGTTCCTGGTCATAATGATGTTAATCAACGGTTCTTCTTTGCACCCAAGCCAAGGAGAAATTTCACCACGTGTCTTTGTCTGTAACACCAAAGGTCATGATTATACGTATTCAATGTTTCTGGTCATAATAATGCCAATCAACAGTTCCTCTTTGCACCCAGACCAAAGAGAACTTTCACCACGTCTCTTTGTCACACAGGCTAAAGACACTTAACAATAATGATGTCTTTGAACCCAGGCCAACGACATTTATAACAATTTAGCCTTGATGAGTCCTACAATAATAATAATAATATAAAATATGGACATAAATAATTAGAATAAATAAATATAGAATAAATATTAGTGATTTTCAATTTAATTTATCCAAAGTCCAAGTTGTTAACACGATATCCATAAAATTGATTAGAGTTTTTAATATAAACTTTAAAAAGGTATAAGGTTCACATTTTAAATATAACGATTTAAAATTTAATAGGAATATTTTGATAAAAATATATCAGATGAAGGTTGTAGAGACGAATAAGGATATTCGACTAATTTCAAGAATTTTCACCATTTAATGATAAGGTTGTAGAGACGAATAATAATTTCTTACCATAAATTTAAAAGTCTGAAAGAAAATAATATCCCTTATCTTAATAAGAGACTAGCTACTGCAATTGTAGTAGAAGAATTTTGTTGTTTTGGAGTGTGTTTTCTTCTTGGATGTTTACTCTTTTTCTTCAAATCTCTCTTACTCTCATTCTTTAGCTTTCTATTATTTGTTGTAAGTAAAATATGAAAAATACTTGCTTCTATTTATAGACCAACTTAAATTGGCCCTTGGCATTATGGTAGGGACAAAATGGCTCTCGATAATATGGAGTGGACGAAATGTAAATTGACCCTTAGCCTTATGGAAGTGGCAAAATGGATTTTGGTAAGATGGAAGAGGCAAAATGAATCTTGGCAATATGGAAGAGGAAAAATGACTCTTGACAATATGGAAGGGGCAAAATGACTCTTATAAATATGGAAAAGGCAAAATGACTGTTGACAATATAGAAGGGGCAAAATATAAATTGGCCCTTGGCTAAAATGACTCTTATATTAAAAAGTTATAATATTCTAGCACCTTATTTCTTGTGAGTGTCGACAACTTATTAATAAAAATTATAATATTATATTATTTTAATATAATATTATAATAATATATTTGAATGCATATTATTATCAAAGAAGATAATTATGGAAAAATATGTCAAACTTACAGCAAATGCATCATGTTAAACCCTCTATTTATATCAAAAAATTGAATAAATATCTACCACACTTCTTTATTATACTTATCTTTAATCAACACCTTTTATTCATCAATTATTCCAAATTAATATTATATGTTCACAATACTGACAATTAGATCATTTCAAGAAAAGAGAGAGTCTTCCGTAGAAATGACGCGCAATTAAATAACCTCTTTTCTTGACAGAACTTCTAAATATTGCCAATAATGCTAACTAGTCTAATAATATCATATCAAATAATATGAGTAATTATGTCGTGTCAATTATTGATTTAATAATATAAAATATTGTGCAGTTACTACTGTGACGTTTCTTGAGTTCAATAATATGAAATACTATGCAATTACTACTATAACAATTATTGAATCAATAATATAAAATACTATACAATACCGTGTGATACTGTGGAATGTCATGTGCCATTATAGAATACTGCGTGCTACTGTTCTTTTATCACCGGGTATTTAAAAAGTTCAAAGTGATAGTACCGATAATAATTTTTATTAAAAATGTTATTTCTGTTGTTTTCGGTATCCAACAATTACGTCATTGTGGGGCCCAATAATGATTGGTTGTTTCGGCGCCGTTGTACTTTTTCCCTAATATTCCCGACAGAACAAATATTCCCCGACATACTTTTAATTTTATAATTTGCACATCTCACCCTTAACTTTATTATTTTAACAATTTAACACCTTACTGTTTAGAATAAGAATTATAAGAAAATTAAATTTTTATTTCATAAAAGTCAGGGTCTTAAATATAATAACTTGTGTGTGTATAAACTTATGGTTAGTACATTGAATTGCTTTGAGAATTACAGTAAAATTTAGTACTCCCATTGTTTTTGAGAATTACAGTAAAAATTAAAACTCCCTTCATTTTAAAATATAATATTAACAATGCCTTTTGAAAATTAATTTAAAATATTTTTAAATTTATAATTGACATGCTTTATTCCAATAATTAATTAAATGAATAACTTTCATGTTTAAGTTTGAAGGGCTAAAGTTGCATAGAGTGAAGGGTGGGCACAAGATTTTTGAGAAGGGGGCATTTTAATAATTAAATAATAAATTTTATTAAATATAAAGTTTGTGACGCCCCCAAATTCAGGTACTTGAAATCCGAAATTGGTGCTACACGATATCATTTCTTTGAGCGGAATAATTTCATAAAAATAGATAAACAAACTTAATTTACATATCAGAGTTGTCTAATCCCATGTACACGACTTTTAAAACATTCATTACATGATAGATAGTAAATATTATCGTCCTAATAAAGTCTAACTATTACACAAAATAACATAAAACTTATTCTTGCAGCTTTCTTTTTCCTTTGTTGTTGCCAGAGGCTTCTAGTTGATCACGCTTAGCTGAAAATATTTAATTTAAAGCAAAAATGAGCATTCAATTACTCAGCAAGTAATAGCAGTTAATAAACTTTAGCTGAAAGAAGTAAATATTTTCTTTGAGGTATACTTCTACAACGAATCAATAGTTGTGAAGTCTGTTGAAACATATCTTAATAGCATATTAAATCGTTTAAAATTTTAAAACGACGTAGTGACTATAAATGCTGAGTGGTCAATGGACCATGAACTTTTATTTTTCATTTTCGAAAAGGTTAAACAGAAATTCATCTGTAAACTGCTCTGGTCTTACGAACATGTAGGGTGATCAGCCCCGTTTTGTCCTGTATTGATCAATACTATCTGTTTGAACGATAAATTCATTCACTCTGTTCGCCTTGGGCACAAAAATATTTTTTCCATTTCGGGTTGTTTATTCTCATTCTGGAATCCTAACTAAACATTTTAGTTGGATGACCTTATCATAATCAATACTGTTTAGCAGTACAATTCAACTCTGTCTAGCCGAGTTAAATAGCTTAGACAATCTTTAAACCCTAAACGCCTACCGAAGTTTAATAGTATGTAATAGAATTTGTCATATCAAAGAAGTTCTAGTTCAAGAATTCTTGCATGAATACAATAGCTCATACAAGTGGGGACACTTGTATGACAACAGACAATAATGAGATAATAATAAGAAATAATTGAATCATGGATATCAATAATAATTTGAGTAAAGAAACTTGCAATGTAAATTTTTTCAAGTAAAAAAAGAATGATGTACTTGATAGTATCTTAACTATTCTTTTTGAACCTGATTGGAATAAAAAGGTTATATCACCTAGTATTATTCATAAATAATGAGACAGACAGTTCAAAAATTTAGAGAGTCTGTCCAGATATGGAAAATTCTAGAATATTTGCTCAATAAAGAGTAAGATTTAGAAACTTGCTCAATATAAATTTTGAGTAAGGTTATGGTACTTGTCTTGATAGCTGATTACTACTACGTAGTATAGCTTAAGCTGTTATCTTTAATATAAAGTCCTATCATCAATAGAATTATTATTTTAATTAGAATAATATAACTTAACACATAATACTGCTTAAACGCGTTGTCACATATTCATGTCAGACATTAAAACACATAAGAGTGTATACCTAGTCAAACTATGTCGCTCTAGTTTGAGTTCGGTATCGTTTTGGCATCCCGATTGCATTATCGGATAATTAACTAATTTATTTTTAATAAAACTTTGTTCAAGAATTTAAATATTATATTAGATAATTTAATTATCATTTATAATATTTTTTCAAATATTAAAATCATTTATAATGATTTTTCAAACACTTATATCATTTTTAATGATTTAATTATCAATTAATATCATTATCATTAATATTTAAATAATTTAAAATATTAATGAACTTCATGTCAACACTTTAAAAGTTATTTATTATAACCTGAAAATATTTTTTTAAAACCTTAATATTACCTTTAAATGATTTTTAAGATATTAAAATCATTTTTAAATAATTACCATTAATATTTAAATATTAATGTATTTTATTTCCAAATATTCAAAGTTATTTATTATAACTTAAAACATTTTTAAAACATTAATATTACTTTCAAATGATTTTTAAAGTATTAAAATTATTTTTAAATAATTACCATTAATATCATAATATTAATGTTATTTATATCAAAATATTAAAAATTATTTATTATAACTTAAAATACTTTTATTACATTTATTTCACCTTTAAATAATTTATAAAACATTAAAATCATTTTTAAATAATTTTTTAATATAATTATTAAATAACTTTATTATCATTAATATTAATATATTAATGAAATTCTTATCAAAATATTATAAGTTATTTATTATAACTTAAAATACTTTTTAAAACTTTAATATTATTTTTAAAATATTAAAACCATTTTTAACTAATTTATTTAATATAATTATTAAATAAATTTATTATCATTAATATTAAATTATTAATGAAGTTTAACTCAAAATATTAAAAGTCATTTATTATAACTTAAAATATTTTTTAATACTTTAATATTATTTAAAATGATTTTTAATATATTAAAATTATTTTTAACTAATTTAATTAATATAATTATTAAATAAATTAAATATCATTAATATTTAATTAAATTAAAATATTAATAAAATTTATGTCAAAATATTAAAAGTTAATTTTTATAACTTAAAATTATTTTTAAAATTATTTTATGAATTTTTAATAATTAATTTCTATTTATTTTTAATTATTATTAATTATTTTTAATTTATCCGTCGCTATAGGTGTTCTTGAGCTACTCAAGAGCATTCAAAGTCTGCTAACAGGGTACCTAGTTTGACCAATGCTAGATCTTTGATCTTTAAGTTTCTAGGTTTGAAATGGTGTTAAGGTTATAGTATTGATGTAATACTACAACCTCAAACAAGTTCCATGGCCAAATTACATCACAACAATGAGATTCAAGCCATTAATGTTCTTGTCAGAGGTTGTTCTTCATTTTCTGGGTTACCCAGAAATGAAGAACAGCTCATGGTGCCTACTTTGGATCCTTGTAACTTGGAATCTAGGTCTGCTTTGTGTGATTTAAAGGTTCCATTATGAAGTCCATATGTCAAGGTACAAATATCATGCACCAGACCAGTCTAATAACATCACACATGAAAGATTAAGGCTGGTCAAAGTATGTCAGAAAACATGTTCTTGAACTTTCTGGGTTTTCTAGAAATGTTCATAAGGCTGGTGGCTGGTGGTCAACCCTTGTTTGACCACCCATAACTTTGATTCTATTATAGATCTTAAGTGTTCTAATGGCTTTAATGTGTAGTCTACATGTCAGACAACAACCTTAATACAACAGCATGGTCTAGAACATAAACATAAGAAAGATCAAGGCCTTGCAAGAATGTTGTCAGATATTCTGGGTTTCTGGGTTGCCCAGAACTCAATTTTTCGTGATCGGTCAACTTAGTTTGACCACTTATAACTAGAGATCTGGACATGGTATGGAGTTGATTCCACTTCCAGTCTACTCTCCTCATGGCAAAGAACAATTCTATAACTTCAAACACATATAACAACTAACACACACAGATCTATGAGCCCTGACATTGGACTGTCTGACCACATAACTAGGGTTCATGATCAGTTTTGAAAACTTGATTTTCGTGCATCTAGATGTTATGGATCCATAATATAACAACCCAGATCACTCAATAACAACCTGAAACACAACTTAAAACAGTAAATCATAACATATAACATAAATTACAAGATTTAGCAGTTTTAAGGTTTTATACCTTTTAAAGCCCAATCTTTGAATCTGATCCTAGATGATCTGATCTTGTTAAGCTAAGAGGTTATTATGTCTTAACTTTTGACTCACTTCCTCATATAAATCTCGAAATTTAGAGAGAGAGAAGAGGTTGGCTATGTTGAAAAGTAAAGTAAAGTTACTTTACTTTACTTTTAACTTTTTAATTTTGATTTAATGTGTATAGCTGATACAAGGTGGCAAGATTATATTGCTGAGATTTTTGATATAAGGCACATGGGATATATCAAGTTGATGAGCAACCAAATATTTTGGCAAGATCTATACTCCACTTATAAAAGAATTCAAAAAGGGCATTTTGGACACTTTACTCTCCATTTTAATGGCAAGCTTGTAATCTCATCCCAACCCTTAGGGTTTGTTAATTTATTCTAGGATTTCTAATTAGGGTTTAAAAAATAATAAAAAAAGTAAGCTTTCTAAATTAGAAATTTAGAGTTTCCTAATTATTTTCTTTAGTCACATAATATTTACATTTTCATTTAAATACAACATAATCAATTATTATGTTTAATATTTAAATAAAATAAAATAAATAAATTCTTAACATATATTCATATAATTATGTTAACTATCATAATTATATATAAAATTCATAATCATGACTTGTGTTAATATACATACCTATATTTGAATACGAATATAATTAATAATTATATTTATTATTCAAATTCCTTAAGAAAATAATTTCTTATTATTATAACATAAATATACTTTTTTTTAAATACAATTATACAATAATTGTATTAAGTCATGAAATTTCATAACATAGATCAACAATTAGGGTTTTGATCTATAATAATACTTTATCCAATATACCATTATTAATTAAGTTAAAATAATTAAATTAATTAATCTTGATAAATTCATATAATAAAATAATTATTATAATAATTCTAGAAATCATTTTATATATTATTTAAATAATATATTAATCATATTTTCATAGAAAATAAATAATAAAATATTTTTGCTATCAAAATTAATTTATTATAAGAATATAATTTATAATAATCAGTCATTCCTTTATCGAAAAATTTATTTAAAATTATTTATGCAATAAATAAATATAAATTTATCACATATATACATATTCTTTACCTTACACCTATTCCCACCTTTATTTTGATAGAAATAATATTAAAAAAAAAATTATACGCAAAATTTCTTATTTAATTATATAAAAATATTGGGTTATTACAAAGTTTGTCAACGCCGAGAGAAAAATATTTTTTTATCTTTTATTATTGTGGGTAAAAGCACTCTCATTTTCTTTTAATTTGGTGTAGTTAAGTGAGATCTTTTAGCAAACTTCTTTTTTGTCGACGAGATTTTTTGAAAGTTTGATTTTAAGTTTTGGGCTAATGTGACAGATTTGTCAGTTGATATAAGTTTAAATGATTGTATCAACTCATCCAGTTTTTTGAGTTTTAAAAGATAAATGTCCCAAAATGTGACTCTATTACATTGGTCTGCAATCGAGATTCACGAAATTGGGAGCTTGCTTAAGCAGGAGAAGATGTTAGGCACCAACTATCATGAAATTTACACGGTTACTGTCTTCCTAATCTATTCTTAGGTTTTGAAAGAGTTATCTTAATGTGTGTTTTAAATATGTCCTGCCTTGGTATGTTATATCATTCTATAGTTCATGTGTGTGTTTGGTGTCAAGCATTGTGGGTGAGTCCCTTTTAATCCTAATGGGGTTCAATTCGAGGAATAAAATAGAATTTTTATTTATGACAAAACTAATGAATTACCCACTGTAATTGGCACGTTTTACAGATTATAACGTTTTACGCTATTGGGTGCAAATGGGTTTTCAAGAAGAAGACAAATACAGATGGAAAGGTAGAGAAATATAAAGTGAAACTGGTGGCAAAAGGGTACTCTCAAATAGAGGGAGTTAACTATGATGAGATCTTTTCTCCAGTAGCAAATTTGACATTCATCCGGACAGTTCTATCTGTAGCAGCTGTTTATGATCTAGAGGTTGAGTAACTAGACATCAAAATAACATTTCTACATGGAGACTAGGAGGAGGAGATTTACGTGAACCAACCAGATGGCTTTGAAGTCAAAGGCAAGGATGTTTGGTGTGTAAATTGAAGAAATCCTTGTATGAACTTAAGCAATCTCCAAGGATGTGGTTTTAAAATTTTAATTCTTACGCTTTATAGCTTGGATTGACGCGGTGCCATGCTGATCATTGTGTCTTTGTGAAAAGGTTGGGTGACAACTTTGTTATTTTAACCTTGTATGTTGATGATATATTGTAAATTGGAAATAGCAAGACAATGATCAAGTTTGAAAAAAGTTTGTTGGCGCAAGAATTTGATATGAAGGATAATTGCACTAGCAAATTTTATCTTGGGTATGCATATAACTAAGGATCCTAAGAATCAAAAATTGGTGTTAGGACCACTACTAGAAAAATAAGAACAGGGCGACGATGCCTAGCAGACTGATTTTCAAACACTAGAGAAGTAACGTCGACCCCCACCCGATGATTCTCCACACACAGGTGGTATTACTAGTTTAGGTTGATTTTTTGTATAGCATTAATTTACTTAGATGTTTTGTAAAACATTGTATAGTTGTTTTTAATGTAAATCAATGTACTTTAGCTTGATTACATGTAAATCAATGTATTTTACTTTAATGACTAAGTAAATCATTGAAGTTAAATTGATTGATTCTTCGTAGTTTATAACTTATCATAAATTAATTGAGTTTGGTTATTATTGGTATAACTAGTAGTTATATATATATATTAAACGTGTATATGTGTTGTAATTAAAGTAGTTACGTTGTATGTGCTATAATATATTGATTATTGTATATGTTGTTGGGATAAAGCAGGTTACAAGTACAAAAATGAAATTTAAAACCTGAAAAATGCAACAACAAAAAAAGAATTATTTTTAAAAAGCTATATTTTGGACGGAATAAAGTAAAATAGACGGAACTTCAGCCGGAAATAAGGCTTTAAAATTAATTATAAAAACCTTTTTCTCGGCAGATTTAGTTCGTCGTAAATATTTATATCGGCAAAGATTAATCTGCGACAGATCGTCGGTTGGTTGTAATTATGTCGAAAATTATTATTTTTGAATGACTTTCCGACGGACTTATGCCTGACCAACTTTATTACAACTAAATCGCCGACGGAAAATTTTGTCGAAAATACTACTATTCTGATGGAATAAGGTCATTTGAAAATTCCGTCAAAAACAAGGCCTTTTCTTGTAGTGTTCCATACGTAAGCACAGTTATAGTAGCTTGATGTATGCAATGATGTGTATGAGACCAGAAATTGTCCGAGCAGTGGGAGTATTTAGTAGATACATGTCTAACGCCGAGAAGTAGCATTGGAATTCTATCAAAAAAGTTCTCAATTATCTTTCTAATACTTCTAACTTTGTATTGCATTTTGGGGGTAAATGAGATGGGATGAATTTTGAGGTAATGGGATATGTGGATGCCGATTGTGGTGGAGGCGTTGATAGCAGGAAATCAACAAGTGGTTATGTTTTCAACTTTAATGGTCATGTGAGTTGAATGAGTAAAAAGTAAAGTGTTGTTGCATTGTCGTCCAACGAGGCAGAATGCATGGCTCTTACTCATGCAAGTAACGAAGCAATATAGATTCACAGGTTGTGTGTCGAGCTTGGTTTTAAGAAAAAGACAGTGCAGTTGAAGTGCGACAGTCAGAGTGTTGTTTACTTAGTAAAGAATTATGCATTCCACTTACGATCGAAGCATATTGATATTCAGTATCACTTCCTTAGAAAGAAGATTGATGAAAATTGATTTTATTGGAGAAAGGTGACATAGCAGTGAACAGCGCAAACTTTTTAACTAAGGCAGTTAGTTTAGCGAAGTTTGAGTGGTTTACATTTGATGTGGGCAGTCAAGAAGTATTTACCAAGTGGGAGAATGTTGGGATTGTCTAATACTTTAGTGGGCCAGACCAATAGTCAAACGTAATGTTTATTTAGGCTTGTTGTTTTATTAATAGCCTGGTATTGGGTTTGACTAATGTATTGGGTCTCATTTGATTGAGCTCATGATATAAAAGTTAGGGTTTTTAGTAACTATATAAGTATTGTTTGGTGTATGTATCATGTAGTGAGTGTGAGAGGCACAATATATAACTACATCAAACAAATAGAACTAGTCAAATTAGTGAACCTAAGTAACTTTGTGTATTCTTATTTTTTCTATTCTTCTTTAATTTATGTGTGATTGCGTTCATGATCATCCGAACTTAAATCTAACAACTTTTGTAAATGAATAAAGATTAGGTGCATGAATAATAATTACTCACTCGTTAGCAATATTGCTATGCAGACTATTAATGTTAATCATTGTATGCACTATGCTGATAGTTGAAAATATCTAAATTTTCTATGGACTATATATTGTTAGTTTTTATTCTTTGTGATTTTAATGATGATAATATGCTAGAGAATATAAGTTATTAAATGGGCTGAATTGATTTTGTAATAGTTTGTTGAAAATAATATATAGTCAATATGTTTATACATGGATTGCATGAATTATATTTTGGGTTGATATAATATTGGTCTATTGAATATAATATAGTTAGTTTGGCCCAATTTGGATATAAATCCGTTTAAGAAATTATGTAGGATCGCATGAAACATTTCTAGCCAAATAAGCTTAAACTCTATTTCATTTTTGCTGGAAATTTTATAATAGTAATATATATTGTTATAACAGGTTGTTTTAATCGGGGTCTGTTGAGGAATTTGATTTTTCTATGCCATCTGTTACAGTCCTTTAAGGAAATTGATATAGTTGGAGATTTTTTTTTTAATATATGTTGTTATATCTAAATCTGTTTAACTATGAAACCAATTCAAATTTGAATTGGAGATTATTAAGAAGTTGGTTTAGCTATGGAATCTTTTTTTAATTTGAATTGCAGTCTTTTTAAGGTAACAGGTTTCATCTTTTAAAGGTGTTTAGAGTATGGACTCTAACAACGTTATCTTTGGATATATCTTTGACTCTCCTTTAATTCAGCATATATTATTTCTATATTTATCATGCTAAGGATATTATAGCCGTTAGGGTAACAGTTAACTGAAGATATTGTTATCCTTTGTTGAGCTTTTGTTGATAACAAATTGGAACTAGATGTTGCTTATCTATTCTATATATATGCATTCTGCACGGAAAAAGAGGAGACCACACTTGAAGCTGAAAATTATCACTGAATACATTCAGAAAGTTATCTAAGGTGCTGTTTGTTTACATTTGATTCTGCCTCTTATTCGCTAAGAGGCATGATGCTGTTTGTTTTTTTTTTGTTAACTCTGCATGCCTCTTAATCGGTAAGACAGAAAATGAAATCTTAATAATTAAGAGGTACCTCTTAATGAATTTTTTTTGATAATTTTTTTTTATATAAATATATTCAACAATATTATTCACTCATTTTTATTAAATTGAATATTTAAAATTATTAAATAAAAATTTACCCTTTAAAATAGTAAAATAGTGTCATTAAGAGACAACTTACTTTTTAGTTATCAAACAGTTTTTTAGATTCAGACCTCATAACCATTCAGATGATCTAATTTATTAAGATATCATAATCATTCAGATCTTAATAACCAGATTTATCAAACACAACCTAAGTCTGATTCCAGTTTTTGTATTACTGTTGAATTCTCATTTAACTGGAAAGTCTGTAATTCCAAATCATATTTTTTCTAAACCAAATATAAGTTTAGGTTGGCTTGAGTAATCGTGCAATATTCAGTCTGTACAACGGAAGCATCAAGGTCTCAGTCTGTACAACAAAAGCATCAAGGTCTCAATGGTGAGAGGAGTTGCAGAGGTGCAAAGGGGTAGAGGTGTCCAAGTCAAAATCGATCATCGTTGTACAGGGAGTTTTTCTGTGTAATCATTTGAATATTAAATTTAATAAAGTGAGTCTCCAATACCATTTGGTATTGGACGTGGATGTAGGCTATTAGACTAGAGGTTAAGGGTTGAATCACGTACAAATCTTGGTGTGATTTATGTTCTGCTCTCTTCTTTAATCTGCATTTGTATTTTGCATATTTAAGTTTCAGTTCGTGTTTGAAGATACACTAAAACCGACAGATATTACCTGTCCGATTATAACTAAAACAGACATTGTTACCTGTCCGATTATAACCTGTAGCAGGAAAACTTAAAAATTGACCACTGTAGATCACTTTTGGTATTTACATCTATTCACCCCCTCTAGATGGGTTTATTTACAAAATTACATATATAAGAAAAAATTATGACTTTTAAAAGATAAATATAAAAAATGAAGTACCTCATTTCTCAAGGGGATCATAAGTTATTTCCGGACTATGTTTAGATTGAAAGAATAGAATTAATGAAGAAATAAGATAGAGAATTAAAGAGAACGGAATGGCGAGTCCATTCCAACCGGAATGATTGATTCCATACACTCTCTTAAAAAATAAAATTCATAAATTTGACATTCATTTTATTCTCGCATTCGTTCATGCAGTCCAAAGATAACATAAAGATAGCATAATATTATATTTTTAGTAGGTTGATAATATACATATATATATATTCACCTGACAGATATTGCGCCAAGTTTCTTTCTATTAATTTTGTTTGTCATCTTCGTTAACAATAAGAAACTCCCATGGATAATAAAAGTCAGATATTTTGACAGAAATAGGAGTTAAGCTATTCAGTGAAGTAACAAGGGTCAGAGACGGCAGGCAGGCACTGATACGAACAATACCATTAACCTGGATATGAAATAAGCAACATGAAATACAGTAGTCTCCAAAGAGACATAAATCTAGATGATTTGTAATAGGAAAATTTATTAAAATGAATTATATATGGCAATATTGATGTTAGATACTTGGATAATATATTAATGAATTGTAACGTAAAATTTATCAATAATTTGTCTAGGTAAATTAGATAATTTTGCGGTGGCTATTGTTAGTTTGCCGTCTTAGAGTCCTAAGACGCATAGATTCGGAGATTTTATTATTAACACTTAATAGGATATATGTGTTTGTTGTCCAAAGTTGAGGAGCTTAGCAATTCCTATCAAAAAATAGTCAGTAATCTCGTTTGGTTACGGATTGTACTTTGTACATGGATAGTATATTAGTCCATATTTAGTACAACTATATATGTATCATTTCCAAATCAAAGCAGGGAATTATGAGTAATTGTTTCCCCCCCTACTCAGGTGCTCATTAATTGTAATCGGATTTAATTATTACTATCTTATAGCCCCTTTTATATTCCATTATGCATGCATGCATGCACTTTCTGAATTATTTACATCCAGACACAGGCAACACAAGGCTGCCATAACTAAATACAATTATTGCGCCATTTACAATCAAATCAATATTTGTAAATTTTGATGGGGTTAATTGCATTTTAAACCCTCCAAGTTCCACCCGTGTTACAATTGACCCTCCAAAGTAAAAATTCTTTCAATATAGACCTTAAAGTACATTTAAGTAAGCGCGATGACCCTAATTGGGTAATCTGACAGTTTTTTTTGCCAGAATGTTGAAAAATACAATTTGACCATATTTGACCTATTTCGACGTATTAAATCCGTATAAATACTTATATTTATTGTTAAAATATAAGTATTCTCCCACTATAATATCCTGAATATTTTAAAAAAAATATCAATGAAGGGTGATTTTAAATCCTAATATATTTATAAATTAAAATTACGAATTAAAAGTAACTAGAAAGGGTAAAGCAAGGAAAAGAAAAGAAAATAAAATGAGAGAAAAGTTATAATAGGCCAAAACACAAATTTGAGTTCGAGATGTAATTTTGAAATGTAGACTTCACCGTTCAGTCAGGAACGTCAAATTTAGTAGGAAAAGACTGTAAATACAATGGCGTGTAGGGGTTGACTTTTATGCTCAAAGTCAATAAATCACTTTTAGGATTAAAAGTCAAACTTTGAATTTTAAGGCGAGTTTGATGAAGCAAACATCGTCACGACGTTCGGAACGCCTAATTTAGTAGGAATTGCCAGTAAACATGAGGGGGGGGGTGGGGGAAGTTGACTTTTAGTAGTCAAAAGTCAAACAGTCAAAGGAGAGAAAAAATATCAGATTTACTATACCAATTTTAGCTGGAGATAAGTATGGTGGGGGAGAAGCTTCAAGATTTTTTTCTAGCTAATAGGGAAGTGATCCATAGCTTGCGTTAGCTATGGACACTATTTCAGCTAACTCATCTCATGTCGTCCAATGGAAGATCTAAGGGTTTGGCTGGGGACGACCGCTACTCTCTCTTACAACCAGCCAAATTCTTTTATGTTGGTAGCTATTCTCTCTAGCGTTCAGTCAAAACGAGTGGAGTATTAATTAGCTATATTTTTTGAATTTAAATTATAATTACTTTAAGTCCAATGATTAAGCCAAATTCATTTATGTTGGTCGTTACTCTCTAGCAGCCAACATAAAAGAATTTGGTTGGCCGTAAGAGAGAGTAGTGGCCGGCCTCAGTCAAGCCCTTAGATCTTCCATTAGACGGCATGAGATGAGTTAACTGGAATAGTGCACATAGCTAACGCAAGCTATGGATCACTAATTTGTTTATGGGTAAGAATATAATATAAACTCAATCACCTACGTACTATTTATAATAAATAATATTAAGCCGATAATCAGTAATTATCCTTATACATATCTTATTTTATTAATTAGTATTATTGATAATTCATATAAGAAATGGTGATTAAGTTTATATTATATTCCTACTCACAAACAAATTATGTATTAACTACTACTCTCAAATTACCTAGTCAAGTACTATTCCTTATATTAGTCTATTACTCATTTTATAATTCTTTATATTTGTGAATCAATTAGTGAATGGAGTATTAATTAGCTATATTTTTTTAATTTAAATTATAATTACTTTAAGTCCCATGATTAAGCCAAATTTTTTTATGTTGACCGCTACTCTCTCTAACGGCCAGTCAAAATCGCATTTTAACTAGCCGTTAGATAGAGTAGCGGCCAACATAAAAGAATTTGGATGGTCGTAAGAGAGAGTAACGGTCGGCCCCAACCAAGCCCGTAGATCTTCCATTGGACGACAGAAGATGAGTTAGCTGGAATAGTGCCCATATCTAATGTAAGACCCCAACTTTTTATGAATAAGATTTAATTTTCTCTACATATTATTTTAAATAGTAAGGTGTTGATTTGATAAATGTGATAGTTATGGGTGATATGTGCAAATTTTATAAAATAAGCAAGTTATCATAAAATATTTGTTTTGTCGGAGAATATTCGTTTTGTCGGGGAATATTCCTTCTGTCGGGGAATATTATATTCGGTAAAGTACGACGGCGGCGCCGAAATAACTAATATTTGGTGGGCCCCACAATAGAACAACTGTCGGATATAGAAAGCGACAAAAGTAATTTTTTATAAAAATAACGGCAAAACTTTTACCGATAAACTGTTAAAATATCTAGTGATAAAAGTATAGTAATACGCGTTATTGCACAGTAGCACACGGTATTGCACAGTTTTTCTAATTATTGATTCTTACTTAAGAAGTCACTCATTCAATAATTATCACAGTAACTCATATTATTTAAATGATATTATTAGATAGCATTATTAGCAATGATTAGAAAGTTCTGTCGAGAAAAGGGGTTAGGTTATATAATTGCGTGCCAATAAGGATAAATCCTTATTGGAAAGCCCCCTCTTTCCTGAAAATGACCTGGTTGTCAATATTGTGATTCTATAATATTAATTGTTACTAATAATTAATGAATAAAATAAAAATTATTGATAAATATGATAAATAAATATTTGTTCAATTTTAATATAAATAGAGGAATTTTTAGCATGAGACATTTGTTGAAAGTTGGTATTTTATCTTCTCCGATAAAATAATTCATGCAAATATATTATTATAATATTACATTATAATAGTATAATGTGATAACATAATAGTATAATTTTATGGTAACATTATTATAGTAAATTCATGTTATAAAAATAAAATGAGGTGGAAGAAAGCAAATTGAATTTGAATTCTTTCTTTCAAAAGTGAGGTAAGCGATGATGTCATAGGAACGATGAAGTAAGAGATGATGCCATAAATTATGGTGAAAAAATTATTTTACCCCGACTCTGCCAAGCCTATAAATAGAAGCTCATTTCTTCATTATTTCTCACCAATTCACTAAAGCTATAGAGAGAGAAACTATAGAGAGAATAAGAGAGAAAGAAAAAGAGTATTCTGCTACTACATTATTATAGTATCTTGTCTCCTACTAAGGTAAAGGATATTATTTTTCTCGTAAAGAATGTTATCTTCTTTCAATACTCGTGAGGGTTGTCATTTTATTCCTTATTAAGCTATGGGAATAACCTGTCTACGCGGATTACCGCATGCATGGTGAACAACCCTTCGTATTCATTCTTTATTAATCTGTGAAAATTGTAAGACCCCAACTTTTATGAATAAAGATTTAATTTTCTTTATATATTATTTCGAAATAGTAAGGTGTTGATTTGATAAATATGAAAGTTATGGGTGAAATGTGCGAATATTTTAAAATGAGCAAGTGGTTATAAAATATTCTGGTTGTCGGGGAATATTCGTGGAATATTCTTGTTGTCGGGGAATATTCGTGGAATATTCTTGTTGTCGGGGAATATTCGTGGAATATTCTTGTTGTCAGAGAATATTCGTACGACGGCGCAGCTATTTGTGGGCCCCACAACGGAATAACTGTCGGATATAGAAAGCGACAGAAACAACCTTTTTATAAAATAACGGGGTAGTTGTTACCGTTAGTACTGTTGATATACCCGGTGGTTAAAATACAGTGATACGCGGTGTTGCACAGTAGGACACGGTATTGCACAGTATTTCAAATTATTGAGTCTTTCGTGAGAAGCCATTACTCAATTATTGTTACAGTAATTACTGTTCAATATTTTATATTATTGACTCAATAATTGCTACGTTGATATTTTATATTATTGACTCAATAATTATTACATTGATATTTTATTGACTCAATAATTGCTACGTTGCTATTTTATATGATTGATTCAATAATGGCTACAGTTGATATTTTGGTATTATTGACTCAATAATTGTCACTGCACAGTATTTCACATTATCAACTCAATAATTCATATTATTTGAATAATATTATTAGATAGCATTATTGACAATGTCTAAGAAAGTTCTGTCTAGGAGGGGTTATTTAATTGCGCGTCAGTAAGAAAAAGTCCTTATCGGAAGGCCCCCTCTTTTCTGGAAACGACCTGGTTGTCAATATTGTAGTTCTGTAATATTATTTGTGAATAATTAATTATTGATTTATATGATAAGGAAATATTTATTTTGTGGATATAAAAGAAGGAATTAGCGCTGATGAGTTTTTATCAGTATTTTGGTGTGAAAAATTATCTGTTTATGGATTTCGGATAATTTATGTTTGGAATTTGAAAAAACTTCCTTCTACAAAGTTGTAGAGAATTAAATTTCCTATAGAAGGACATAGAATTTGTATTTTTCTGACAAAAGGGGCTATTTATTATGAATTATTGATGTTTCGGAAAATAAATATTTTTTAATGGGTGGGCCCCACTTTTGTTGAAAATTCAGAATTTTGAAAGCCGCCAGGCGGCGGAATTTTTTTAAAAAATAATATTATTTTATTATTTTAGTCTCCTTTGGCATCCTTAGTTTTTTCCTATAAATAGGGTGTTTAGGTTAGAATTGAAAATCACACCAGAAATCAGAAGTTTTCTCTCTCTATAATATCGAGTGTATTTTTGTGAGTATTTAGATACTTTGAGTATTACTATTGAGTGCAAGTTTCTTTTGGTATTATATCCGATATTCCAGTCAGAGGTACTATCTTTTTGAGGTAAGGGATGTTATTTTCTTTCGTAAATGATGTTATTCTTTTCAATATCATTCTACCAAAATATTGGCATGGATTTTATTATGAAATTCTTACTTTTTCGGTCGGGGTTACTATTTATATATACGGCACTATTCACGTATACGGCACTATTCACGGAAAAATTAAATTTTCTTCTATTTGTCCAAATTGTCTGTTATGGTTACTATCTTTGGTTGGATCTAAGTTTTGAGCTTTATACTTGAATTTTGCTCCACAAAGTATTATTATGGAATATTCTTCAACTTTGATAAACTAAAATACGAATCCTTAATCTTGTTTTTTATTTCACTGGATTCGTTATTTATATAGTTTTTCATCATCCTCAGTTCTAAGTGGTGATATAACTGAATATCTTTGGCCTGTAGAGCAAAGATGAATGATTACCTGATGAATATCTTTGGCCGTAGTGCAAAGATGACAAGTGTTGAGATGAACATGACCACTGATGATACAAATGAATATCTTTGGCCTGTAGTGCAAAGATGAATATTGATTCGAGATGTATATTGATTGATGTTACAGGGATAAAATATTGATGATGGACTTTTAAATCATAGAAGATAGTAGACTTCATTCTCTACTTAACTCTTCTAATGAATTGTTATTTCCACTGCGAATATTGATCTAAAATTGGTTGTCCATTATATTTTATCTGATTTATTGAAGGCTAACGATAATTTATTTTCCATTATCTTAGTCATAATATTCTTTACTGAGCTAGTTGAGCTTACCCTTTTCATCTGTTGTTCTCTTCAGGAAATGAGAATGTCGCAGGGACTAGTAGGGGGACAGAGTGATGGTCCGAGTTAGAGCAGTAGTAGTCCTCACTATTTTTGATAAATAGTGTGATAATAATTGTAATGAGGACTTAGTTTGAATATTAATATTTTCTACATATTTGTATTGACACTCACAGTTGTGTGGTCGTATTTTGCACGACCGTATGATATAAAATTTGTATTTGAATTCTGTACCATGTATTTGGCGACTCAGAATGGGTTGGGTTGACTGGACCTATTCTGGGGGCGTCACAAAAATAACATGTCTACGCGGATTACCACATGCCTGGTGAATAACCCTTCGTATTCATTCTTTATTAAAGTTGTGAAAATGATCTGTCTACGCGGATTACCGCATGACGGATGAAAATCCATTTGCAATTTCATATATTATTTCATTTCATATTCCTAAATCTAAACTTATTATTGTAAGTATTGCTTCTATAATTCCTAAAATGATTAGAAATTGCTTAAGGTTTTTCCTTCATCTAATATTATTTCACTGGAATATTGAGCTGAACTTCATATTGAAATTTTAATCTTTTCATATTGGGATACTATTCACGGGATACTATTTACGAAAAAACTGGTTTCTTTTCCTGTCCAAATTATCTTTGATTTATGAATCTTACTCTTGAAATTGGATCCATGTTTTGATCTCCATATTGACAACTTGGACATTCTTGAACTCTGAATAAATTAAATTATAATTCTTTAATATTTATCCTTCATCTCACTGGATTCATTCTTCATATTATTTTTCATCATCCTCAGTCTTAAATTATGGTGAAAGTTATCTTTGACCCGTAGTGCAAAGATGAACTGTTGATTGATGAATATCTTTGGCCCGTAGTGCAAAGATGAACTATTAATTGATGAATATCTTTGGCCCGTAGTGCAAAAATGGACAGGTGTTTGACATGATCATGATCACTGGTGATACAAATGGGTATCTTTGGCCCGTAGTGCAAAGATAAATTATTGATTTGAAATATTTGTTAATTGGTGTTACAAGGATAAAATATTGACGATGGACTTTAAAATCATAGAAGATAGTAGACATCATTCTATACTTGACTCTTCTAATGGATTGTTATTTTTGCTGCAGTTGTTGATCTAAAATTTGTTGTCCATAATATTTTATCTAATTTATTGGAGGTTAACGATAATTTATTCTTTATTATCTTAGTCATAATGTTTTTTACTAGGCTAGTTGAGTTCACCCTTTTCTTCCATTGTTCTCTTCAGGGAATGAGGTTATAACTGGGACTTGCCGGGGAATGGAGTGATGGTCCGAGATAGTGCTATAGAAGTCCTCACTATTTTGTAAAATAGTGTGATAATAATTATAATGAGGACTTATTTAAACATTTATATTTTCGTATTATATACGATCTGTATTGAAGCTCACAATTTGTGTGGTCGTATTTTGCACAACCGTTTAATATAAAAATATTTGGATTTGAATTTTGTACCATGTACTTGGCGACTCAGAATGGGTTGTGTGAACCTATTTTGGAGGCGTCACACTAACACTTAGAAATAAAGCAATGTGAAAAATATTTAATCAATGCAGATCCGACTCACCCAGCAGCTTGGTGTGAATCTAGAGGTATGTTGAAGTTTACCTTGTATAAATGTATACTATCTTTTAAACTACTTATCAAAAACAAATGTATATTTTTAACAATCAAAGCAAAACTGATAATTACATAATATAAATTTATTGGTTAATATGCATTTAAACGGAACATATGAGCGTATGTGAGTGATGTATAGGCATTATAAGAGTGAGGAAATAAGAATGGTATGAGAGGATTCTCAGGAACGAGTTTACGTTAAAATGGAAATATCGAAACAAGTTTACGAATAGTTACCGGTAACTATTATTTAGTATATGATCGATAAGTTAATTAAGTAAATCCTTATGAATGATGTAGGTTATCATTTGGAGGACGTGATTAACTTAAACGATGAAAGTGCAGTCAAGACAGACTAGTTCTCTTGAATTTCATTAAATTCTTCGTAATGTGTGTCATGTATTCTATCAATTTTTGAAAATGTACTTTGAAAATACATGCATATTCTCGTGATATTTAAAGTTAGAAGTTTATGTCATTTGTTCGGCTAAACTCAGTTGTTATCTTTTTAATAATTATTGAATTGTTTACTATGCTTTGGAGTTATTTAAATTAAATCCAATCCAAATTGCTTTGATGAGGATCCTGATGTTATGCTAAGTATAAACAACTCTAGAAACAAAGATATTATGTTATGGTCGGTTAACCAACATTATCACGTTGTGTAAATACAATGCAATTAAATGTTACGTGTAATATAGGGTATTATTAGACTAATTACCTAATGATACTCTAGGGATAAGAGTTCACAATCTTTGTAACTGTTGAACGCCATGTAAAGAGTTTGCAGTATTTGTATTTGTTGAACCATGTAAAGAGTTCGCAGTTTTTGTAACTATTGAACATCGTGAAAAGAGTTCATAGTCCCTACGACCACTCAGTTATCTCTCTAAAAATACTTAAATTTAAATCTGAATATTTTGTGATGTTACTGTTGTTGTTTCTAAGATTCTTTTTGTTTCATCATTTTCACAGTTAATTATGTTAATTCAGTAACTGAAATTTATACTCGTACTTATATTCTAATTTTTTTTAAAACATGTTGAGTATATTTGTTGTTCACCCTTGCATTCTATTTAAATTTTTCAGATAACGCAGAAAGATCAAAAGGTCCAGAGTTAAAGATAAAAGGAAGTGAATAGTAAAGTCTGAGGATAGATAATATTAGTTTTGATGGAATAAACCCAATTTGATGATTTGGGATTTC
This sequence comes from Panax stipuleanatus, assembly GCA_020205555.1. Lineage (NCBI taxonomy): Eukaryota > Viridiplantae > Streptophyta > Magnoliopsida > Apiales > Araliaceae > Panax > Panax stipuleanatus. Next base: position 144,918,364 of record CM035121.1, on the reverse strand, counting down.
TAAAAAAACTCAATTTGCATGTGATTCTAATATTGGGAATTTGGGATAGTGATGGCTGGAGGAGAGAGAATGGGGTGGAAGATGAAGTGGTGATGATGGGAATGAGAGATAAAAGTGTGAAAGATGAAAATGGTGGATTGGAGAGAGAAAAGGAGTAGAACTGAGTGGTGGTACGAAGGAGAGAGAAAGGAAATAAAGGTTTTTGTTTTGTTTTTAAATTTTGAAAATTGTTAAATTCATAACAAAAAATTTATTTTCACAATAAAAGTGTCGCTATAGATTTTATAGCTCGCTATACATCTACATTGACTTAAAATTGTGAATTTAACAATTACTTAAAATTTATAGCTCGCTATATGTAAGACCCCAACTTTTATGAATAAATATTTAATTTTCTTTATATATTATTTCGAAATAGTAAGGTGTTGATTTGATAAATATGAAAGTTATGGGTGAAATGTGCAAATATTTTTAAAATGAGCAAGTGGTTATAAAATATTCTGGTTGTCGGGGAATATTCGTTTGGTCGTGGAATATTCTTGTTGTCGGGGGAATATTCGTACGACGGCGCAGCTATTTGTGGGCCCCCACAACGGAATAACTGTCGGATATAGAAAGCGACAGAAATAACTTTTTTACAAAATAACGGCGTGGTTATTACCGTTAGTACTGTTGAAATACCCGGTGGTTAAAATACAGTGATACACGGTGTTGCATAGTAGCACACAGTATTGCACAGTATTTCGAATTATTGAGTCTTTCGTGAGAAGCCATTACTCAATTATTGTTACAGTAATTACTGTTCAATATTTTATATTATTGACTCAATAATTGCTACGTTGATATTTTATATTATTGACTCAATAATTGTTACATTGATATTTTATTGACTCAATAATTGCTACGTTGCCATTTTATATGATTGATGCAATAATGGCTACAGTTGATATTTTGTAGTATTGATTCAATAATTGTCGTTGCACGGTATTTCACGTTATCAACTCAATAATTCATATTATTTGAATAATATTATTAGATAGCATTATTGACAATGTCTAAGGAAGTTCTGTCTAGGAGGGGTTATTTAATTGCGCGCCAGTAAGGAGAAGTCCTTATCGGAAGGCCCCCTCTGTCCTGGGAACGACCTGGTTGTTAATATTGTAGTTCTATAATATTATTTGTGAATAATTAATTATTGATTTATATGATAAGGAAATATTTATTTTGTGGATATTAAAGAAGGAATTGGCGCTGATGAGTTTTTATCAATATTTTGGTGTGAGAAATCATCTGTTTATGGATTTCGGATAATTTATGTTTGAAATTTGGAAAAACTTTCTTCTGCAAAGTTGTAGAGAATTAAATTTCCTATGGAAGAACATAGAATTTGTATTTTTCTGACAAAGGGGCTATTTGTTATGAATTATTGAAGTTTCGGAAAATAAATATTTTTTTAATAGGAGGTGGGCCCCACTTTTTGTTGAATGATTCCTTCCCACGAGGCGCCTGGAGAAATTTTTTAAAATATATTATTTTAGTCTCCTTTGGCATCCTAAGCTTTTCCTATAAATAGGGTGCTTAGGTTAGAATTGAAAATCACACCAGAATCATAAGTTTTCTCTCTCTATAATATCGAGCGTATTTTTATGAGTATTTCTATACTTTGAGTATTAGTATTCAGTGCAAGTTTCCTTCGATATTATATCCGATATTCCAGTCAGAGGTACTATCTTTTTGAGGTAAGGGATGTTATTTTCTTTCGTAAATGATGTTATTCTTTTCAATATCATTATACAGAAATATTGTCATGGATTTTATGTTAAAATTCTTACTTTTTCCGTCGGGGTTACTATTCACGTATACGGCACTATTCACGAAAAAATTAAATTTTCTTCTATTTGTCCAAATTGCTTGTTAAGGTTACTATCTTTGATTGTATCCAAGTTTTGAGCTCTATTCTTGAATTTTGCTCCATAATTGATTATTACGAGGTATTTTTGAATCGGATATACTAAAATACGAATCCTTAGTCTTTGTCTTTTATCTCACTAGATTCGTTTTTTTTAAATATTTTTCATCATTCTCAGTCCTAAAAGGTGATGTAACTGAATATCTTTGGCCTGTAGAGCAAAGATGAATGATTACTTGATGAATATCTTTGGCCTGTAGAGCAAAGATGAATGATTACCTGATGAATATCTTTGGCCTGTAGTGCAAAGATGACAGGTGTTGAGATGAATATGACCACTGATGATACAAATGAATATCTTTGGCCTGTAGTGCAAAGATGAATATTTGATTCGAGATGTATATTGATTGATGTTACAGGGATAAAATATTGATGATGGACTTTTAAATCATAGAAGATAGTAGACTTGATTCTCTGCTTAACTCTTCTAATGAATTGTTATTTCCGCTGCGAATATTGATCTAAGATTGGTTGTCCATTATATTTTATCTGATTTATTGAAGGCTAACGATAATTTATTTTTCATTATCTTAGTCATAATATTCTTTACTGAGCTAGTTGAGCTCACCCTTTTCATCTGTTGTCTTCTTCAGGAAATGAGAATGTCGCAGGGACTAGTCGGGGGACAGAGTGATGGTCCGAGTTAGAGCAGTAGTAGTCCTCACTATTTCTGATAAATAGTGTGATAATAATTGTAATGAGGACTTAGTTTGAATCTTAATATTTTCTACATATTTGTATTGACACTCACAGTTGTGTGGTCGTATTTTGCACGACCGTATGATATAAAGTTTATATTTGAATTCTGTATCATGTATTTGGCGACTCAGAATAGGTTGGGTTGAATGGACCTATTCTGGGGGGCGTCACACTATACATTCAATAATTGTGATTTTATAGCTCGCTATACATCACAATATTTTGAATTTAACAATTACTTAAAAATTGTATATATAATTTGTTTACATGCTAACTAATATGGTTAAATTGTATTTTAGATGGTCAAAACGTATTTTTGGATGGTCTTTGCACTTGATTATTTTCGGCTAAAATCTTGTCGGAGTACCGGAAAAGATCTATATCGGTTACTTAAACGTACTTTGGGGTATATATTATGATGATTTATACTTTAGGTGCTCAATTATAAAACGAGTGGAACTTGAAGGAGGAGCTAAAGTGCAATTAACCCATTTTGATAGTTAAACTCGACCTCAGTTCATAAATATGTTCTCTTGAGTCCTGCCCTCAAAAGAATGTGTACAAACTTCTTTATCCCAAAAGAATGAGATAAATACATAGAGTGAAAGATAATTATGTCATTTAGTTTGGTTCATCATTATAAAAAAAAATTATTCATCATTTTATATAATCTTGTATGACTACTAAAGAAAAATATGAAATTTTTTTATACTATTCTCTATTTTTATTTTTCTTAATATATGTACAAATTATAAATAATTATAAAATAAACTATATTTCTAACGTTACTCTAAGAAAAAAACTTAATGATATTCTGTGTTCACATGAAAATTTAGATATTGTACAAATTTCAAACATGCATGTGTCATCAATTTTTGCCATGTAATCGAATAGTATTGAGATTTTATTGGGACATTGTCCTTAAAGCTTGGCGTATTCGTCGGTTGTGGGAGTGGGACCTAATGTTCCTTCTTTGTGAAAAAAAAAAAGGTACTGATATTACTCTTGCCATCTTATTTTCTTCTAATATTAATTTCTCTAGATTTCCTATTAAAAGTGTCAAATACTTCTATACAATTTCTTTTTTCCCAATCTTATGCTCTCTCTCTCTCTCTCTCTCTCTCTCTCTCTCTCTCTCTCTCTCTCTCTCTCTCTCTCTCTCTCTCTCTCTCTCTCTCTCTCTCTTCTCTCTATATATATATATATATATATATATATATATATATATATATATATATATAGTCTTTCTAGCGAACCATAGAGAGCGAACTAAAAACGATTCTAGCGAACCATAGAGAGCGAACTAAAAACGAACCGGCTATAGCGACGGTTTTTTTCGTCGCTATAGCATAAAAAATCAGCTTTCTATATTATATAACGATGAGAAAAACCGTCGCTATAACCGGTTCGTTTTTAGTTTGCTCCCTATGGATCGCTAGAGAGACGGACCCTATATATATATATATATATATATATATATATATATATATATATAAATTAGCTTCCAAAATAAAATTATAAAAGAAAAAGAGAAAATAAAGAAAATACAATTGTCTTGACAAATAAGCAATACTCTCAGTGTTGCAAATTTGGAAATACATTTTTCTTTTTAGTCTATCCTCAAATATTATATACATTTTTAGTTTCTCAATATAAAATAACCTCGACAATGACAATGATTGTGTGCGTGTTTAAATTGTTTTAAACTAGCAGTAGCAACAACAATTTCTATTTATATTTAGGGAATTAATATTTCAATAAGAGAAATTAGTATTTTCGCAAGACTCCTCACATGAATAATAAGTGGATCCCACTTTTATGTGAGTAAGATCTTATAAAAATATTATTATTTTTTCAAAAACAAATAATAATTCCCTATATTTATTTGAATAAGAGTAATGAGGTTTGATATTAGTACTATATACAAGTGCCACATTTTATAGATAAATAAAAATTAATTCCTTCAAGAATCACTGCTAACTCTGAATAACTCCAAACAAAATAGAATTCGGAAATTAAAAACACAATACGAATGCACTTTTTTCCACATTTTGGATTCATTGAATCCGAAGAACTTGACATGGCCCGTGAATTCTAACCCCACACGCTTCTCCAATCGTCTCCAAATGCACTCAAAATTCAACTTCACCCACTTAACTCATCTTTACGAGTACGTTAATATTAGCTCATTCCGTTTAATTTGATAATTATTGATTTTTGTAAATTAATTTAAATTATTTTTAAACTTAAAATTAAGATGACTCATTAATTATTAAAAAGTTTACGAAGAGTAATACTTTCTAAATTGTTTACCGTATTAATCATTGTATTGATTAATATTAAAAGAATTTATGTTAATTTTGAATTTAAAAATCTTTTAGATTGATTTTAAAATGTCAATAATGATCAAATAATAAGAAACATAGGTTGTATTATAATTATTATAATAATTGTTATTGCTACATCTATTTAATTTGGATTACGGTTGTTACTTGTTAGTATTAATATAACTATATATGTTAAACCTGTATATTCAAACAAATATGAAACTGTTCAAAAATATGTGAATGTAGCGCAATGCTCTCGTTTATCAACCGTACGTATATCATCCTCAAGTTCATTCTTTTGTTAAAATACTAATTCATGCTAATGAGTTTGCTTGACAATTATTCATTAATTTGGCACGATTGTGTACAGCGGCGGAACCAGAACGTTTTTAGAGGGGGTCAAAATACATCAATAAAATTTATTTATTTATTGACGCTTTATTTATTGACGCTTGAAGTGCTTCTTTCGGTTGAACTCCACACGTGAATTTTTTATACCACCGCTTGCTTCGGAACTTAGTAATTGATTATTAGAAGAATCAACAGTTTTTGGTCGCTTAATCAAGTATTTATCCATAATCTAGAATAAATAAAAACGTCAATTAGCTAATCAATAAATATACTATCATTATATCATCAATATACCATCAGTATACTGTATACCATAAATGTCATTTCTCAAATTTATATTCAAATTCATTTTACTCAATTATAGTATTTCATAGTAATTTTATTAATTTAAACATTTCATAATAATTTCATTAATTCAAACATTTCATCATAATTTCATCAACTAACCTAATTCAATAATTTCAATTATTTCACAAACAATATATCATAAATATAACATAAATATACAATAACAAATTATCAATTCAAATATTCAATGATAATAACACATAATCTCTAATTTATGGCAAAATTAAGCACAAAATTCTTTATTTGTAGTTGTAGACACATACAGAGTAACATAGATTAACATAATAACATTAACATATATGAAAAAGAAACACAAAAGGACTGAAGGGGTGAACTAGAGACTGGAGAGAGAAAGGGAGAAAAGCAAAGGCAGGAAGAGAGAGAGAGAGAGAGAGAAAACGAGCTGCGCTGTTGCGGTGCGGTGCGGCTGTGAGCTGTCGACAGAGGCCGAGACTTGAGAGGCGGAAGGGGGGGAAAGGAATGTTGCGAATTGCGATTTTGAAGAAGAAAAGAAGAGGGTTTTAGGGTTTTTTTTAACTTACTAAATGAAACGACGTCGTTTCATTTAGTAAATTTAAAAAATTAAAAAAAAACCTAAAATCCAATTGCTGCAACTCATCAACAATCGCAGGAGTGAGGGCTGAGGTGGAAGGCCGGAACTCAGAAGTATTTGGCAAAATAAGAATGGCAGTTCCGCCTCTGATTGTGTGGTGATTAAAATAACTAATCAAAAGAAAGTTGATTGGTGATAGTTTTTTCTAAAAATGTTGCCTTGCAACTGCCTTTTTCCTTGAACTCATAACCCATATCATTTCTAGAAAGTCTTTAAAAGATTCTATCTCAAATGACTAAGTTCTTAATAAGACAACACTTTTTTGACCACTTTACTACACTAGGAGTAGTATTTAGGAAGTCTAAAGTAGCATATACTTTAAGATAAGCTAGCTTGTAATTTCATTTTACAGATGTTGGAGAAAATAAGTGACAAAAATTCAAACAAAATGTTATTCAATTACATAAGACATGGCATTACAAATTAAAAATGATCAGATGATCGAACACTAAAGCGAAGGTGGGATTGTATTTATAGGAAGATTTAGATGAATGCATGGCTCCACAAGGGACATATAATTAAGATGTACGTGGGCGATTTTCAATTTTGATGGCCTGTAAGGGTTTTAAAAATTGACTTTGATCAATCCTCTTTTGGGATACTTTTCAACTTTATATATTAGCATGAAGAATATTTCACCCTCCCTTAAGCTGCTCTTAGGGTCTGTTCGGGAATGACTTATTTTAAAATAATTTATAAGTTTAAATATAAGTTGACTTATAAATTGTTTTAAGTTATGACTTATAAGTAAAAGTATTCGGCTGATAATGACTTATAAGTCAGAAATTAAGTTAAAATAAGTTATGAATGTGTTCGGCTGATAACGACTTATAGGTTAAAATAAAATGTAAAAATTACTAAAAATGACATTATAAAAAGATGCATTGATTCAATATCATATCGAAGGTTATTATTGGTAAACAACTTATTTCAACAGCTTATTGGCAAATAGCTTATTATTGGTAAATAACTTATTATTTAAACAACTTATTGGTAAACAAATTTTTTAAACACCTTATTAGTAAACAGCTTATTGGTAAATAACTTATTGTTTAAACAACTTATTGGTAACCAACTTATTATTGCTTAACAACTTATTATTTAAACAATTTATTGATAAATAACTTATTTAAACAACTTATTGGTAAATAACTTATTATTTAAACAGCTTATTGATAAACAACTTATAGAGCTTTATATATTCCCCCTCCCCTCCCCTCCCCTAGTTTTGCAAATGCTTGTTTGAAACCATACCTCATTGCAGAACACCTTTGATTATAATAAATTAACTAACGTATTATAGATCATACAAAATAAAATGTAAATAGAAAAAATATACAAATAAATAAATTCAATTCTACATTGTTTAGAAGAAAATAACCCATATAGATTAAAGGCTAGCTCTTTCTAAAGCGGTCATATCATGCGCAGAGATAAGTAGAGCAAATCGGATGAGCAGCTGTGAAGAAATGTTTACATTAGAAAGAGATGAGGCTTTTTAGGTTGGAGGGTACAGATGTAATTTGTCAAGCCAAAGGAGGGGCAAAATAGTTATTACATTTGGTCAAAATAACTTATTAAGAATGACTTATAAGTCATTTTATTTTAAGTTAGAAATTGTTACTTTTTTTTTTTTACTTATAAGTCAAAAAATAAATCATAAAATAAGTCATTCCCGAACACTCGAACAATAAAAAGCTACTTATAAATTGGTTTGACCAATTTATAAGTATCTGCCGAACAGGCCCTTAATATTTGTGGATACGATTAGTGTGAAGTTGACACCAACTAAGTTCATATAGCTTTTCATTATATGAGGTATAAAAAATATTGTATTAACTAATGCAATAAAAAATTATATAACTTTTCAATGCAACATTTTTTAATTTTTATAACCCATATAATAAAATGCTATAAAACTTACTACGGTGACATTAGTGTTCATTTCACCCTAACCGAATTCAATATTTGTTCATTTAGGTTTTTGCAAGTTTCAAATACAAATGCATTAAGAATATTTCACGTTGAATAATAGTTTATTTTAAGTGTAATTTATTCAAGTCATGAAAACTACATGGTTTAGGTCACAAACTCAAATATGTTGCATCAAAATGATGTGGTGCATCCCTCACGGAATAGTACGATGTTACAAGGGTATTATGAGTATTTAGGCGCTCCCTAAATATCCTAAGCGCTCCCTATATATATGTACTCAGATCATAAATAAAACAGATTTTCTCGCCGTTCCCATAGACGTATCTAAATTGAAAAATTTACGTAAACTCTTGTGTTAATTTTTTATTATTGTGTGTGTGATCCAATTCTAACGAAAGAGAAAGAGGAGAGAGAGATGGAATTATTCAATTCTATCTAACAATATAACGACCAGGTGGACCACATGGACAAAATTATGATAGGAAGCTGGGTTTCATTTATATCTGACATGTTGTAGTTGAATATAAATGCATGCTGGACACAATATATATATTCCCTCCGTTTTTAATATAGGTTATTTTAGACATGTGTACAAAAATTAAAAAAATAATTTAAAAGCATTAACTACACTATTAATTGTCTATAATACTCTTCACCTCATTTATCTCATATTCTCTATGATAAATATGGATCAAAAAATTAGGTGGAGTAATAAGGGGCAATTTGAGAAAAATAGTGATCAATTCTCCTAGATAACCACAAACGACAAATAATTAAAAATAACAAAAAAAATCTAAAACGACTTACATATAGGAATAGAGAGTATATAAGAAGAAAAAATGGAGTAAAAAAAAATTAGATCAAGTTGATGATTATTATGCCCCCACTGAATTGCATGAAATCCATGTAATCCCTACGTCCCTTAATATAAGTTGTTTTAGAGTTGTGCAGAAGCATTAAAAAATAATTATATAACATTAAATATAATATTAATTATTTATATTGTCCTTGTATTGAAAAAAAAGAGTGTTGTTTAATAGACCAAAAATAATAAAAAAATTAAAATTATATTTATTACTTGGGATAATATTAAAAATTAAATAATTAATACTTACTTTAAATTATAAAATATCTTATATTTAGAGACAAAAATACTTTTCTAAATCGTCCAAATCACCCCACCCCCGCCCCCGCCTTTTATTGTTGCAAATAAAATTGATCTTCTCTTATTTAGGACAACTCAGCAAAGAAAAACACAAAATCTACTTGGAGATCTTAATATAGGCAACATGAGAAGAATTAGACACCTTGTTCAAAGCCCCTAGATCAGGAGCCACCAAGCACTTTGAAGACTCTTCCCTATAGAAAAAACCCAGGCACTTGCAGTCTGAGTCACATTTCTTTCTACAATCAGCAAGTTTAGTAGGCCCAGATCCATCTGTAACTCCAGTCGTAAAATGCTCAGCACCCACAACTTTGTAGTAGTCCACATTAGCCCTTTTCCCGCACGGTGGCAACACCGGTGGTGCACAGCTCTTGCTCCACCCTAACAACCCATTAGCCGTCGGGCACGCCACGCATTGATTGTCTTCGCACACTCCCAAGGATCCACACCTTTTCGGCAATTTACATTCGCTCCTCTCTTCGCCTCTATCTCTATTAAGGAGCGTGTATGTAACCTCCCATGCAACCCAATCAACGTGTTCTTCGTATGTATATATTCTTAAGTTTCCATCCATATCAACACGAAGTATCGAATAAGTAGTATTGTACTTGGGCCTAGAAAATGTACTAGAACCACTGGGGGTCGTGGAGTTGTTCATGGTGAAGTCGAGGTCAAATTCATAAGCCCAAACTGTGTCGCTTTCAATAGTTGTAAAGGGGTCAATCTTGAACAATACGCTCGACAAAAATCCTTTACCATCCCCAAACTCAGTAGCGTAATAAAGGAAGGGATTTTTTGCATTGTTGCTCTTGTAATACAGAGCCATGTGCCTTTTCTCCAGTACATATGAGTAAGGGCCATCTAAGGGTTCGGTGTCGGATAATCGACTAACAAGCTTGTTCGGCCCATTTAGCCGCAAGGATTGGCCGACAAAAAGTGTGTCGCTTGGGTGGTCAAAACTTTGCCAAATAAATTTACCCTTGGAGTCAAATAACACCAAGTTACCATTTGGACGTAATTCCAAACCTACCACACCTTGGTTGGCCGTGCCGGTTTGCCAAGCCACCGTGCCGTCGACGTCTGCTAGGACTAGGTTTCCGTCGGTGCCGAATGTCAAGGTTGCATTTTCTCGGACCGGCTTGCCACGGTTGGCGTCCCAAACCCATCGCAATACGGATTCAGAACGACGGTGGCCCATGCGGAGTCCTAGGATGTAGGCATTAGGTGTGGCGTTATAGAAACAAAGGAGAAATGGGAATTTACCAATGTCAGTGGCACGGTAGCTGGCGTCATATTCGGTAATGTAAAAGCCAAATTCACCTTCGTTAGTGTATTTGAAAGTGGCATTAGACGGAACAACGGATTGGGCTTGGACGAATAAGGTAATTATTGATAAAGCAAAGAGAAGTGTAACAAAAAATGAAAGTGAAGAAGAATTAGAATAAGAAGAAGACATTGTTTTTGTTTATGGTTTATGGTGAATGGTGAGGATATGGAAGCGAAGGTGGGACTGTATTTATAGGAAGATTTAGGGGCCTTTCAATTTTGATGGCTTTTAAGCCTCTTAAAAGCCAATCCTCTATACGTTTGATTTTGACCAATATTCCTCTCTTTGGATACTTAATTTTCAGCTTTTTATATTAGTACGAACGATATTAATTCTCTTCACTGATAATATGCATTTCACCACCTCTTAGTGCTTGCAAGTGTGGTAGTTTTTCAGTTTCAAATACAAATATTATTGGCGGCACCGAGAATTTTGTACGTTTAACAATAATTTATTTTAAATGCAATTTATTTAATTTTCGATCGACTCCCAAACTTTAGTAATTGTACAAAAATTACCACTATTGTATTTTCGGTAGGCAACAATTTGTTTGAATACATCACATTAAGGGCGTAAACGAACCGAGTCGAGCCGAATATTGAGTTGCTCAGATTTGATTCACAAAATTTATCGAGTATAACATAAGGTTTGATTGAGAGGCTCATTTAACTACCGAGTAGAGCACGATTCCGAATCGAGCTAGAGCAGTTTGAACTTTTTGAACGAATATGATCCGAGTATCAATAGAAAATTATAATTTAAGGAGGTTCGAGTAATTTATCGAACTTTAAAAATTTTTCATATTTGACTTATTTATATTTTGAATCGAGCTCGAATCGAACTTTTACTCGAACGAATACGAATCAAACCCGAACTGTTTACTCATTTTACAGGCATACATCACATATTAAGAGAGAAGATCAGAGCGAGAGGTTAAGCATCGATATAACGTTACACGTGTCCTCCTTGCAGTTGGAATTATTTAATTCTATCTCACATATGACTTGAGGTGAGCCGCTGGTTTCATTTATTTCGGACCTTGCACAATAAATGGACAGCTGTATGCACAATATAAAAAGACAAAGAAAAATGGATCAAGTTGGTGATTATTACTTATTATATATGCCCGGCGCCCACTGAGATGCATGCATGTACTATCTTTTTTTGTCATTTATTTATGGAATTTCTTAACATGTGTCCTAAGGATACATGTTAAGCACACAGTTTAAGAGTATATTCTTTTAAATTATATGCATATTTTTTTAAATTTTGTGTAAATACAAAAATTAAGAGAATATACATACGATTTAAGAGAATATTCTCTTGAACTGCATAATTAACATATCCCCTTAAGCACATGTTAAAAAGACCTTTTATTTATAACTAAAAGCTGGATGACATTGGAAAATTCTTGGCTACAAATCAATCTACGCGCACGTGGGGCCCATATACATGTGTGTATTATGTGTTTTATTTATGTGATAGTAGCATTATTTATCGATGCATGTGGAGTAATCCAATTCTTGGCTTTTGTCATTAATTCAACTGTCGAAAAAAATAGTCCAAGCCGTCAAGATTGAAGGAACTTGAAACTTTTAAATACCAAGTAAGTTGTTCCTCAGCCCACAGCCCACACAGGTAACCAAATCCATGAGCTAGATGGAATTCCATGTCATGGGGATGAGAACAGAGTATGGCATGTGCATGTGCTGCATTTTATAAAGTAAATGGAAAAAAATGATCAAATATGATTTTAAAAAGAACATGTATATATATATATATATATATATAGATAAACATCCATGACAACGGGTTGCTCAAAGTACTGTTCAGCAACCAACTTTTTAACCATCGATTAGAAGGAGCAATGGTTGTGATGGTGTTAAATTTACCCCTGCCGCTACAGCTTGTAGCGGCAGGTACTATGCCAAAAACCAGTTGCAAAATTACACTACTGCCCTCCATGCAAAATAGCAAAATTATGCCTGCCGAATGAGCTTCATGTAGCAGCAAAGCTACCTGCTATAATCCTACTACTATTATTATATCCCTATACTCAATTATATGATATAATATATAATAATTATATAATAATTATTTTAGAATATTAAAAATAATATTTTTTAAAAATATTTATTTTAGAATATTAAATATAATTAGTTTTTTAATCATAATTTATTAAAATCATAATTATTATTTATGATTTTTAATAAATTATGATTAAAAAACTAATTATATTTAATATTTATTTATGATTTTTAATAAATTATGATTAAAAAACTAATTATATTTAATATTCTAAAATAAATATTTTTAAAAAATATTATTTTTAATATTCTAAAATAATTATTATATATTATATCATATAATTGAGCATAGGGATATAATAATAGTAGTAGGATTATAGCAGGTAGCTTTGCTGCCGCATGAAGCTCATTCGGCAGGCATAATTTTGCTATTTTTCATGGAGGGCAGTAGTGTAATTTTGCAGTTGGTTTTTGGCATAGTACCTGCCGCTACAAGCTGTAGCGGCAGGGGTAAATTTAACACCATCACAACCGTTGCTCTTTCTAATCGATGGTTAAAAAGTTGGTTGTTGAACAGTACTTTGAGCAACCGGTTGCAATGAATGATTACCCTATATATATATATATATATAGGGTTCTAATCCGTGGCAACCGGTTGCCACGGACACTGTTTAGCAACCAACTTTTAGACCATTGATCAGACCGAGCAAAGGCTGAGATTGATTTATTTTTCCCCTGCCGCTACAGCTTGTAGCGGCAGGCAATACTGACAAAAATCCATCAAATTTTGCTTGCCATATTACAAAATTGCCCTCTTGTTATATCTCATTTCCTTTGATTAATCATTAAAAGTGCTGGGTTGCGAAAATAAGGCGGCAGCTGGACTCCTGGCCCGGACACATAAACATGATCTCATATTCACATTATGTATACAACAATTAATATTTTAAGATTGACCCAGAAACCAAACTAAAATAATTATTTTATATTTACCATTTATAAATAATAATATTTAATTTTCTAAATGAAACTTTAACACTTTAAAAAATGAAACTTTTAAAACTTTTAAAACTTTAAAAAATAAAATTTGTAAAACTTTAAAAAATGAAATTTGTAATAAAACTTTAAAAAATGAAACTTGTAAAACTTTTAAAAATGAAACTTTAAAACTTTTTATTGTAAGAATTTATATAAATTTTACTATAAAAAATTTTAAATTGTAAAGTTTACTATAAAAAATGAAAAATTTTATTGTAAGAATTTATATAAAATTTAAATTGTAAGATTTTATTGGAATAATTATTATATTATTTAAAACTTTTTTTCCGAAAATAAACTTTTTCATTTTTTATAGTAAACTTTTTTCCGAAAATAAAGTTTTAAATAAAAAATGAAAAAATCTACTTTATTTTTTAAAGAATAAAGTTTTATTTTCTTATGTAATTTTTTTAAATCTATATTATTTTAAAATATTAAATGTAATTATTATTTAAAAAAAATATTTACTTTTAAAATATAAAAAATAATAATTATTTTAAAAATATTTATTTTAGAATATTAAATATAATTATTATTTTATTTTATTTTAAAAAAACTAATATTTTATTTTTAAATATTAAAAATAAGTATTTTAAAATAATTATTTTATTTTAAAATATTAAAATAATTATTATTTAAAAAATAAGAATTTATTTTAGAAAATTAAATATTATTATTTATAAATGGTAAATATAAAATAATTATTTTAGTTTGGTTTCTGGGTCAATCTTAAAATATTAATTGTTGTATACATAATGTGAATATGAGATCATGTTTATGTGTGTCCGGGTCAGGAGTCCAGCTGCCGCCTGCCGCTTTATTTTCGCAACCCAGCACTTTTAATGATTAATCAAAGGAAATGAGATATAACAAGAGGGCAATTTTGTAATATAGCAAGCAAAATTTGATGGGTTTTTGTCAGTATTGCCTGCCGCTACAAGCTGTAGCGGCGGAGAGAAAAATAAATCAATCTCAGCCTTTGCTCGGTCTGATCAATGGTCTAAAAGTTAATTGCTAAACAGTGTCCATGACAACCGATTGTCACGGATTAGAACTCATATATATATATATATATATATATATATATATATATATATATATATATATATATATATATATATATATAATAAAACGTTATAGTTAACGGTACAAGTTTAGTTTTGGGTGTAATTAAAAAGTAGTACTAGTATCTATTAAAAACTTTGACCAAAGTGCCTAGCTAATTCTGGAACAAACAATATATTTTCCATCCTTTAAAAAATAATTATCTTGCTATTCATTCTTATCCTTAATCCATTCTTATGAATAAAATTCTATTTTCTTAATCCATTCTTATTCAATTAAGAATTGAGTCCTTCTAGGGGACATTTTTATAGTGACATTCTAGTGACATTGTTTTTTTTTTTTTGATTTTTTTTTAGAGTACATCCCAAAAAATGTATAATATTTATTCCAACTGGAATTTTTACAGAAAACAGTATTTTAGGTGTAATTTGGATACATACAAAAAACAGTATTTTACCGACTGTACAGGCTCTGTTTCTTGTATGTATCCAAATTACACCTAAAACATTGTTTTTTATAAAAATTTCAATTTGAATAAATATTATACATTTTTTGGGAGGTACTCTAAAAAAAAACCCAAAAAAAATAATGTCATTAGAATGTCACTAAAAAAATGTCCCCCTAAAATTATTATTAAGAATTTTCAACCCTATTTTTCAAACCGTACAAGTAGTAACATATCTCATTGAGGGTTGAAACTAGTACAGGTGTTAGAGTCCAGCTCATTGGAAAAACTTTGACTAGATTATCTTCAACATTTATATGTCAATTGTTTCCCATGGTTACATCAAAATATTGATTATTTGCAATTTTTATATTGCCTGAAAGCTATATATATATATGGCGCAATTTATTAATCAATTAATAAGTGGTACTCTCCTCCGTCTTTAATATATATCATTTTAGAGTTATGCACAAGTATTAAAAAATAATTATATATTATTAAATATAATGTTAATTATCTATAGTATTCTTTGAAAAAGAATATATTATTTATTAGATAAAAAATAATGAAAGATAATTAAAATTATAAAGCTATGGTGTATAATTTCGGAGTAATGTCTATTATATATAATTATAAATTATATACATTACGATACATAAATTAGTATTTTCGATGCTGGAAATAGTATTTAGTGTTATTTTATTATTACAATATATATATATATATATACCAAAAAGAAAGAGAATTCTAAAACTACTATAATTACTTTAGTTTCTTTTGCTCTGTTGTTTAACCTCAAAAAGTACTTATGTGTTCTAATCAACCTTGTTAATCATGTCCACAGTCCCGAAAAAGAAAGCATTATATACCTAGAAAAATCATTGGAGTTGGAGAGAGATGCTAGAATCCTAGAATCAAAATGAACAAAATGGGTCATATTAATGCTCCTCACTCGGCTTTCTTTACAAGTGGCATTCCTAGCTCTAGGGTGGATATATATTAGTATATATTAGCTAGTATTTCATATTTCTATATGTATTTTTGATATTTTTACATAATTTTCTCCCATACGAATATATAATGGGTCTCACTTTTATGTGAGAAGAAACCATATGAAAATATCAAAAACACATGTAAAAATAATACTTTCTTATATTAAAGTTCTCTGTGCCCCAAAATTAATGAACCATTTGAAAATATTAAAAATACATGTGAAACTCTCTATTTTTTGATACTACGTATTATTCTTCATATCCTATAAAATATATATAATGACTGACTGAATATATGTATACATACATACATGTCCGTCCAGCTCATAACGCGAAACTTTGACCAAATATAATATCAGCTGTCTTCATGTCCGTCCAGCTCATAACGCGAAACTTTGACCAAATAAGCCTTCGCCTATATTCTTTTTGAAAGTAATCAATCTACTATTTTTCCTATGTTAGTTAGACATGGAATTAATCATACATCTTCCTCAAAAGGGTACTATTTATTTATTTATTTCCCACATAAAAAGAGTCTTTTAACAATAATAGAATGAAATGACAAAATTCGTTAAGTTTGTCATCTTAATTTTATTTCCATGCCACCGCACTAACTTAATAACTTGTTAATTTCATATTCCCTCAATTTCACTCAAACAGTTTCATTTTTTCAGAAAAAAAGTCCTATTTATTTTTATGATACTATATTATACAATCAGTATGTATGGCAGCCCCATTTCTATCCTTTTGTCATCTGAAGTTCATGTGTTATTTTTCCAAAGGACAAAAACATCATATATAGATCATAAGCTTCCGTGGGGGGGTGTAAATTGAGTGCCAAGCAGGAAATACAATAATATATGTACGTAATGACACAAGAGAAGATGACAAATGAAACATTCCCAAATTAAGAAAATCACAAAACTACTTGGACATCTTGATGTAAGCCACATGAGAGGAGGAATTGGACACCTTGCTCAAAGTCCCTCCCAGCTCAGGAACTAACAAGCACTTTTCCAGACTCTTCCCTGTGGAAAAAGCACAAACACTTGCACTCTTTGTAAAAGATAAAATAGCCCGGATCAAATTTCGAGTCCGGAACAAATTTTGGATCAAATTCCAAATTCAAATCGAATCAAATTCATCCAAATAAAACTTTTGTACTATTGTTAGTAATTTAATTTCTCATATCTTTTAATGTGGGACTGAGGTGTTACATATATATTCTTATGTTTCTATCCGTATCAACACGAATCATTGAGTAAGTAGTATTGTATTTAGGTCGAACCTATTATACTTGTTCCCCCATGGGAGCTTGAATGTTTAATGTTCATGGTGGACTCAAGTTGAAGCTCATAAGCCCAATCCGTATCGCTTTCTATGCTAGTCCATGGTTCAAACTTGAACAATATGCTTGCTAAAAAGCCTTCACCACCTCCAAATTCATAAGCGCAATAAAGGAAGGGAGTTTTTGCATTTTTGCTCTTGTAATACATAGCCAAGTCCAAGTGCCTTTTCTCCAGTACAAACGAGTAAGGCCCATTAGAGGCATCGATATTTGACTCTTGACCATTTTCTGACCTATTTTTTGGAGATGATATATTTATCATTTTTTACCTTCCATTATATGCTTAAAATGAACAAAATTTGTTCGAAGGTGAGGTTTTATAACTTGCGAAATATATATCAGGGGTACTTAATTATCATTTCTCTTTCTGTCATTTATTTATTGACACTTAAAGTGCTTCTTTCGGTTGAACTCCACACGTGAATTTTTTATACCACCGCTTGCTTCGGAACTTGGTAATTGATTATTAGAAGAATCAATAGTTTTTGGTCGCTTAATCAAGTATTTATCCATAATCTAGAATAAATAAAAACATCAATTACTAATCAATAAATATACTATCATTATATCATCAATATACCATCAGTATACTGTATACCATAAATATATCATTTCTCAAATTTATATTCAAATTCATTTTACTCAATTATAGTATTTCACAATAATTTCATCAATTTAAACATTTCATAATAATTTCATCAACTAACCTAATTCAATAATTTCAATTATTTCACAAACAATATATCATAAATATAACATAAATATACAATATCAAATTATCAATTCAAATATTCAATGATAATAACACATAATCTCTAATTTATGGTATAACAAACTCTAAATCTCTAATTTAATGGCAAAATTAAGCACAAAATTCCTTATTTGTAGTTGTAAACACATACAGAGTAACAGAGATTAACATAATAACATTAACATCTATGAAAAAGAAACACAAAAGGACTGACGGGGTGAACTAGAGACTGGAGAGAGAAAGGGAGAAAAGCAAAGGTAGGAGGAAAAGAGAGAGAGAGAGAGAGAGAGAGGGGGGGGAGAACGAGCGAGCTGCGTTGCTGCGGTGCGGCTATGAGCTGTCGACAGAGGTCGAGACTTGAGAGGCGGAAGGGGAAAAAAGGGATGTTGCGAATTGCGATTTTGAAGAAGAAAAGAAGAGGGTTTTAGGGTTTTTTTTAACTTACTAAATGAAACGACGTCGTTTCATTTAGTAAGTTTAAAAAATTAAAAAAATTTTAAAACTCAACTGCTGCAACTCATCAACAATTGCAGGCGTGAGGGCTAAGGTGACAGGCCGGAACTCAGAAGTATTTGGCAAAATAAGAATGGCAGCGCCGGAATAGGGGGGGTCATATGACCCCCTAATTCCGCCTCTGATTATGTGGTGATTAAATTAACTAATCAAAAGAACGTTGATTGGTGATAGTTTTTTCTAAAAATGTTGCCTTGCAACTGCCTTTTTCCTTGAACTCATAACCCATATCATTTCTAGAAAGTCTTTAAAAGATTCTATCTCAAATGACTAAGTTCTTAATAAGACAACACTTTTTTGACCACTTTACTACACTAGGAGTAGGATTTAGGAAGTCTAAAGTAGCATATACTTTAAGATAAGCTAGCTTGTAATTTCATTTTACAGATGTTGGAGAAAATAAGTGACAAAAATTCAAACAAAATGTTATTCAATTACATAAGACATGGCATTACAAATTAAAAATGATCAGATGATCGAACACTAAAGCGAAGGTGGGATTGTATTTATAGGAAGATTTAGATGAATGCATGGCTCCACAAGGGACATATAATTAAGATGTACGTGGGCGATTTTCAATTTTGATGGCCTGTAAGGGTTTTAAAAATTGACTTTGATCAATCCTCTTTTGGGATACTTTTCAACTTTATATATTAGCATGAAGAATATTTCACCCTCCCTTAAGCTGCTCTTAGGGCCTGTTCGGGAATGACTTATTTAAAATAATTTATAAGTTTAAATATAAGTTGACTTATAAATTGTTTTAAGTTATGACTTATAAGTAAAAGTATTCGGCTGATAATGACTTATAAGTCAGAAATTAAGTTAAAATAAGTTATGAATGTGTTCGGCTGATAACGACTTATAGGTTAAAATAAAATGTAAAAATTACTAAAAATGACATTATAAAAAGATACATTGATTCAATATCATATCGAAGGTTATTATTGGTAAACAACTTATTTCAACAGCTTATTGGCAAATAGCTTATTATTGGTAACCAACTTATTATTTAAACAACTTATTGGTAAACAAATTTTTTAAACACCTTATTAGTAAACAGCTTATTGGTAAATAACTTATTGTTTAAACAACTTATTGGTAACCAACTTATTATTGCTTAACAACTTATTATTTAAACAATTTATTGATAAATAACTTATTTAAACAACTTATTGGTAAATAACTTATTATTTCAACAGCTTATTGGTAAACAACTTATAGAGCTTTATATATTCCCCCTCCCCTCCCCTACCCTCCCCTCCCCTAGTTTTGCAAATGCTTGTTTGAAACCATACCTCATTGCAGAACACCTTTGATTATAATAAATTAACTAACGTATTATAGATCATACAAAATAAAATGTAAATAGAAAAAATATACAAATAAATAAATTCAATTCTGCATTCTTTAGAAGAAAATAACCCATATAGATTAAAGGCTAGCTCTTTCTAAAGCGGTCATATCATGCGCAGAGATAAGTAGAGCAGATCGGATGAGCAGCTGTGAAGAAATGTTTACATTAGAAAGAGATGAGGCTTTTTAGGTTGGAGGGTACAGATGTAATTTGTCAAGCCAAAGGAGGGGCAAAATAGTTATTACATTTGGTCAAAATAACTTATTAAGAATGACTTATAAGTCATTTTATTTTAAGTTAGAAATTGTTACTTTTTTTTTTTTTACTTATAAGTCAAAAAATAAGTCATAAAATAAGTCATTCCCGAACACTCGAACAATAAAAGCTACTTATAAATTGGTTTGACCAATTTATAAGTATCTGCCAAACAGGCCCTTAATATTTGTGGATACGATTAGTGTGAAGTTGACACCAACTAAGTTCATATAGCTTTTCATTATATGAGGTATAAAAAATATTGTATTAACTAATGCAATAAAAAATTATATAACTTTTCAATGCAACATTTTTTAATTTTTATAACCCATATAATAAAATGCTATAAAACTTACTACGGTGAAATTAGTGTTCATTTCACCCTAACCGAATTCAATATTTGTTCATTTAGGTTTTTGCAAGTTTCAAATACAAATGCATTAAGAATATTTCACGTTGAATAATAGTTTATTTAAGTGTAATTTATTCAAGTCATGAAAACTACATGGTTTAGGTCACAAACTCAAATATGTTGCATCAAAATGGTGTGGTGCATCCCTCACGGAATAGTACGATGTTACAAGGGTATTATGAGTATTTAGGCGCTCCCTAAATATCCTAAGCGCTCCCTATATATATGTACTCAAATCATAAATAAAACAGATTTTCTCGCCTTATTATTTAAAGAACTTATTAGTAAATAACTTATTTAAACACCTTATTAGTAAACAGCTTATTGGTAAATAACTTATTGTTTAAACAACTTATTGGTAACCAACTTATTATTGCTTAACAACTTATTATATAAACAATTTATTGATACATAACTTATTTAACCAACTTATTGGTAAATAACTTATTATTTAAACAGCTTATTGGTAAACAACTTATAGAGCTTTATATATTCCCCCTCCCCTCCCCTCCCCTCCCCTCCCCTAGTTTTGCAAATGCTTGTTTGAAACCATACCTCATTGCAGAACACCTTTGATTATAATAAATTAACTAACGTATTATAGATCATACAAAATAAAATGTAAATAGAAAAAATATACAAATAAATAAATTCAATTCTGCATTCTTTAGAAGAAAATAACCCATATAGATTAAAGGCTAGCTCTTTCTAAAGCGGTCATATCATGCACAGAGATAAGTAGAGCAGATCGGATGAGCAGCTGTGAAGACATGTTTACATTAGAAAGAGATGAGGCTTTTTAGGTTGGAGAGTACAGATGTAATTTGTCAAGCCAAAGAAGGGGCAAAATAGTCATTATATTTGGT
Organism: Panax stipuleanatus; assembly: GCA_020205555.1. NCBI lineage: Eukaryota > Viridiplantae > Streptophyta > Magnoliopsida > Apiales > Araliaceae > Panax > Panax stipuleanatus. Next base: position 144,896,561 of record CM035121.1, on the reverse strand, counting down.
CAAAATAACTTATTAAGAATGACTTATAAGTGATTTTATTTAAGTTAGAAATTGTTACTTATTTTTTTTGACTTATAAGTCAAAAAATAAATCATAAAATTAGTCATTCCCGAACACTCGAATAGTAAAAAGCTACTTATAAGTTGGTTTGACCAACTTATAAGTAGCTGCCGAATAGGCCCTTAATATTTGTGGATACGATTAGTGTGAAGTTGACATCAACTAAGTTCATATAGCTTTTCATATATGAGTTATAAAAAATATTGTATTAATTAATGTAATAAAAAATTATATAACTTTTCAATGCAACATTTTTTAATTTTTATAACCCATATAACAAAATGCTATAAAACTTACTACGGTGAAATTAGTGTTCATTTCACCCTAACCGAATTCAATATTTGTTCATTTAGGTTTTTGCAAGTTTCAAATACAAATGCATTAAGAATATTTCACGTTGAATAATAGTTTATTTAAGTGTAATTTATTCAAGTCATGAATACTACACTGTTTAGGTCACAACTCAAATATGTTGCATCAAAATGATGTGGTGCATTCCTCACGCTATAGTACGATATTACAAGGGTATTATGGGTATTTAGACGCTCTCTAAATATCCTAGGCGCTCCCTATATTTATGTATTCAGATTATAAATAAAATAGATTTTCTCGTCGTTCCCGTAGACGTATCTAAATTGAAAAATTACGTAAATTTTTGTATTAATTTTTATTATTGTGTGTGATCCAATTCTAACTAAAATGAAAGAGGAGAGAGAGAGATGGAATTATTCAATTCATCTGACATGTTGTAGTTGAATATAAATGCATGCGGGACACAATATATATATATATAAAAAGAAAGAATGGAGTAAAAAAAAATTAGATCAAGTTGATGATTATTATGCCCCCACTGAATTGCATGAAATCTATGTACTCCCTCCGTCTCTTAATATAAATTATTTTAGAATTGTGTGTAAGTATTAAAAAAATAATTATATAACATTAAATATAATATTAATTATCTATATTGCATTTGTATTGAAAAAAGAGAGAGTTGTTTATTGGACTAAAATAGTAAGAAAACCAAAGTTATATTTATTACTTGGGATAATATTAGAAACTAAGCAATTAATGTTTACTTTAAATTATACTCCCTCTGTTCCTAAAAGATTGTCGTTTAAAGTTAATGTACACAGATTAAGGATTGTAATTAATACCTAGCGAAAATACTATACTACCTTTCTTAATTGTCTCAACCAATTATTCACTTCCCAATATTTCTTATTCAATTCAACCAATTACAATTTAGATTATAGCATTGAATTGAATAAGAATCATTGGGAAATGAAAAAAGCTTTAAATAAAGGTAAAGTAGGAAAAAAATAGCTAATGTGTATTGATAAACTCAAAACGACAATCATTTTAGAACAAAATTTACTTTCTAAAATGATAATCTTTTAAGAACGGAAGAAGTAAAATATCTTATATTTAAAAACAAAAATATTTTTTTAAAAACGTCCATCTTATATTAAGGGACGGAGTATCTTCTTAGTCATTTATAACTAAAAAGCTGGATGAAATTGGAAAATTAATATCATGCCGTTATAAAAAAGAACCTTATCTACAAATCAAGCAATGTAATCCAATTTTTGGCTTTTGTCAGTCAACTGTCTACAAAATAGTCTAGGGATTATGAGTTGTTAATTAATTGTGTTTATTATACCACTTGCAAGCTATATATACACACATGTCAATCATATCACTCAAGTCATCAAGATCAAGATTGCAAATTAAAAGTGATAAGATGAACACAAATCACCCCACCCCCGGCCCCCACCCCCGCCTTTTATTGTTGCAAATAAAATTCATCTTCTCTTATTTAGGACAACTCAGCAAAGAAAAACACTCAGCAAAGAAAAACCAAAATCTACTCGGAGATCTTAATATAGGCAACATAAATTGATCTTCTCTTATTTAGGACAACTCAGCAAAGAAAAACACAAAATCTACTTGGAGATCTTAATATAGGCAACATGAGAAGAATTAGACACCTGTGTTCAAAGCCCCTAGATCAGGAGCCACAAGCACTTGAAGACTCTTCCCTATAGAAAAAACCCAGGCACTTGCAGTCTGAGTCACATTTCTTTCTACAATCAGCAAGTTTAGTAGGCCCAGATCCATCTGTAACTCCAGTCGTAAAATGCTCAGCACCCACAACTTTGTAGTAGTCCACATTAGCCCTTTTCCCGCACGGTGGCAACACCGGTGGTGCACAGCTCTTGCTCCACCCTAACAACCCATTAGCCGTCGGGCACGCCACGCATTGATTGTCTTCGCACACTCCCAAGGATCCACACCTTTTCGGCAATTTACATTCGCTCCTCTCTTCGCCTCTATCTCTATTAAGGAGCGTGTATGTAACCTCCCATGCAACCCAATCAACGTGTTCTTCGTATGTATATATTCTTAAGTTTCCATCCATATCAACACGAAGTATCGAATAAGTAGTATTGTACTTGGGCCTAGAAAATGTACTAGAACCACTGGGGGTCGTGGAGTTGTTCATGGTGAAGTCGAGGTCAAATTCATAAGCCCAAACTGTGTCGCTTTCAATAGTTGTAAAGGGGTCAATCTTGAACAATACGCTCGACAAAAATCCTTTACCATCCCCAAACTCAGTAGCGTAATAAAGGAAGGGATTTTTTGCATTGTTGCTCTTGTAATACAGAGCCATGTGCCTTTTCTCCAGTACATATGAGTAAGGGCCATCTAAGGGTTCGGTGTCGGATAATCGACTAACAAGCTTGTTCGGCCCATTTAGCCGCAAGGATTGGCCGACAAAAAGTGTGTCGCTTGGGTGGTCAAAACTTTGCCAAATAAATTTACCCTTGGAGTCAAATAACACCAAGTTACCATTTGGACGTAATTCCAAACCTACCACACCTTGGTTGGCCGTGCCGGTTTGCCAAGCCACCGTGCCGTCGACGTCTGCTAGGACTAGGTTTCCGTCGGTGCCGAATGTCAAGGTTGCATTTTCTCGGACCGGCTTGCCACGGTTGGCGTCCCAAACCCATCGCAATACGGATTCAGAACGACGGTGGCCCATGCGGAGTCCTAGGATGTAGGCATTAGGTGTGGCGTTATAGAAACAAAGGAGAAATGGGAATTTACCAATGTCAGTGGCACGGTAGCTGGCGTCATATTCGGTAATGTAAAAGCCAAATTCACCTTCGTTAGTGTATTTGAAAGTGGCATTAGACGGAACAACGGATTGGGCTTGGACGAATAAGGTAATTATTGATAAAGCAAAGAGAAGTGTAACAAAAAATGAAAGTGAAGAAGAATTAGAATAAGAAGAAGACATTGTTTTTGTTTATGGTTTATGGTGAATGGTGAGGATATGGAAGCGAAGGTGGGACTGTATTTATAGGAAGATTTAGGGGCCTTTCAATTTTGATGGCTTTTAAGCCTCTTAAAAGCCAATCCTCTATACGTTTGATTTTGACCAATATTCCTCTCTTTGGATACTTAATTTTCAGCTTTTTATATTAGTACGAACGATATTAATTCTCTTCACTGATAATATGCATTTCACCACCTCTTAGTGCTTGCAAGTGTGGTAGTTTTTCAGTTTCAAATACAAATATTATTGGCGGCACCGAGAATTTTGTACGTTTAACAATAATTTATTTTAAATGCAATTTATTTAATTTTCGATCGACTCCCAAACTTTAGTAATTGTACAAAAATTACCACTATTGTATTTCGGTAGGCAACAATTTGTTTGAATACATCACATTAAGGGCGTAAACGAACCGAGTCGAGCCGAATATTGAGTTGCTCAGATTTGATTCACAAAATTTATCGAGTATAACATAAGGTTTGATTGAGAGGCTCATTTAACTACCGAGTAGAGCACGATTCCGAATCGAGCTAGAGCAGTTTGAACTTTTTGAACGAATATGATCCGAGTATCAATAGAAAATTATAATTTAAGGAGGTTCGAGTAATTATCGAACTTTAAAAATTTTTCATATTTGACTTATTTATATTTTGAATCGAGCTCGAAATCGAACTTTACTCGAACGAATACGAATCAAACCCGAACTGTTTACTCATTTTACAGGCATACATCACATATTAAGAGAGAAGATCAGAGCGAGAGGTTAAGCATCGATATAACGTTACACGTGTCCTCCTTGCAGTTGGAATTATTTAATTCTATCTCACATATGACTTGAGGTGAGCCGCTGGTTTCATTTATTTCGGACCTTGCACAATAAATGGACAGCTGTATGCACAATATAAAAAGACAAAGAAAAATGGATCAAGTTGGTGATTATTACTTATTATATATGCCCGGCGCCCACTGAGATGCATGCATGTACTATCTTTTTTTGTCATTTATTTATGGAATTTCTTACATGTGTCCTAAGGATACATGTTAAGCACACAGTTTAAGAGTATATTCTTTAAATTATATGCATATTTTTTTAAATTTTGTGTAAATACAAAAATTAAGAGAATATACATACGATTTAAGAGAATATTCTCTTGAACTGCATAATTAACATATCCCCTTAAGCACATGTTAAAAAGACCTTTTATTTATAACTAAAAGCTGGATGACATTGGAAAATTCTTGGCTACAAATCAATCTACGCGCACGTGGGGCCCATATACATGTGTGTATTATGTGTTTTATTTATGTGATAGTAGCATTATTTATCGATGCATGTGGAGTAATCCAATTCTTGGCTTTTGTCATTAATTCAACTGTCGAAAAAAATAGTCCAAGCCGTCAAGATTGAAGGAACTTGAAACTTTTAAATACCAAGTAAGTTGTTCCTCAGCCCACAGCCCACACAGGTAACCAAATCCATGAGCTAGATGGAATTCCATGTCATGGGGATGAGACAGAGTATGGCATGTGCATGTGCTGCATTTTATAAAGTAAATGGAAAAAAATGATCAAATATGATTTTAAAAAGAACATATATATATATATATATATATATATTATAGATAAACATCCATGACAACGGGTTGCTCAAAGTACTGTTCAGCAACCAACTTTTAACCATCGATTAGAAGGAGCAATGGTTGTGATGGTGTTAAATTTACCCCTGCCGCTACACAGCTTGTAGCGGCAGGTACTATGCCAAAAACCAGTTGCAAAATTACACTACTACGTACTGCCCTCCATGCAAAATAGCAAAATTATGCCTGCCGAATGAGCTTCATGTAGCAGCAAAGCTACCTGCTATAATCCTACTACTATTATTATATCCCTATACTCAATTATATGATATAATATATAATAATTATATATAATTATTTTAGAATATTAAAAATAATATTTTTTAAAAATATTTATTTTAGAATATTAAATATAATTAGTTTTTTAATCATAATTTATTAAAATCATAATTATTATTTATGATTTTTAATAAATTATGATTAAAAAACTAATTATATTTAATATTTATTTATGATTTTTAATAAATTATGATTAAAAACTAATTATATTTAATATTCTAAAATAAATATTTTTAAAAAATATTATTTTTAATATTCTAAAATAATTATTATATATATATCATATAATTGAGCATAGGGATATAATAATAGTAGTAGGATTATAGCAGGTAGCTTTGCTGCCGCATGAAGCTCATTCGGCAGGCATAATTTTGCTATTTTCATGGAGGGCAGTAGTGTAATTTTGCAGTTGGTTTTTGGCATAGTACCTGCCGCTACAAGCTGTAGCGGCAGGGGTAAATTTAACACCATCACAACCGTTGCTCTTTCTAATCGATGGTTAAAAAGTTGGTTGTTGAACAGTACTTTGAGCAACCGGTTGCAATGAATGATTACCCTATATATATATAATTATAGGGTTCTAATCCGTGGCAACCGGTTGCCACGGACACTGTTTAGCAACCAACTTTTAGACCATTGATCAGACCGAGCAAAGGCTGAGATTGATTTATTTTTCCCCTGCCGCTACAGCTTGTAGCGGCAGGCAATACTGACAAAAATCCATCAAATTTTGCTTGCCATATTACAAAATTGCCCTCTTGTTATATCTCATTTCCTTTGATTAATCATTAAAAGTGCTGGGTTGCGAAAAAGGCGGCAGCTGGACTCCTGGCCCGGACACATAAACATGATCTCATATTCACATTATGTATACAACAATTAATATTTTAAGATTGACCCAGAAACCAAACTAAAATAATTATTTTATATTACCATTTATAAATAATAATATTTAATTTTCTAAATGAAACTTTAACACTTTAAAAAATGAAACTTTTAAAACTTTTAAAACTTTAAAAAATAAATTTGTAAAACTTTAAAAAATGAAATTTGTAATAAAACTTTAAAAAATGAAACTTGTAAAACTTTAAAAATGAAACTTTAAAACTTTTATTGTAAGAATTTATATAAATTTTACTATAAAAAATTTTAAATTGTAAAGTTTACTATAAAAAATGAAAATTTTATTGTAAGAATTTATATAAAATTTAAATTGTAAGATTTTATTGGAATAATTATATATTATTTAAAACTTTTTTTTCCGAAAATAAACTTTTCATTTTTATAGTAAACTTTTTTCCGAAAATAAAGTTTAAATAAAAAATGAAAAAATCTACTTTATTTTTTAAAGAATAAAGTTTTATTTTCTTATGTAATTTTTTAAATCTATATTATTTTAAAATATTAAATGTAATTATTATTTAAAAAAAATATTTACTTTTAAAATATAAAAAATAATAATTATTTAAAAATATTTATTTTAGAATATTAAATATAATTATTATTTTATTTTATTTTAAAAAAAACTAATATTTTATTTTTAAATATTAAAAATAAGTATTTTAAAATAATTATTTTATTTTAAAATATTAAAATAATTATTATTTAAAAAATAAGAATTTATTTAGAAAATTAAATATTATTATTTTATAAATGGTAAATATAAAATAATTATTTTAGTTTGGTTTCTGGGTCAATCTTAAAATATTAATTGTTGTATACATAATGTGAATATGAGATCATGTTTATGTGTGTCCGGGTCAGGAGTCCAGCTGCCGCCTGCCGCTTTATTTTCGCAACCCAGCACTTTTAATGATTAATCAAAGGAATGAGATATAACAGAGGGCAATTTTGTAATATAGCAAGCAAAATTTGATGGGTTTTTGTCAGTATTGCCTGCCGCTACAAGCTGTAGCGGCGGAGAGAAAAATAAATCAATCTCAGCCTTTGCTCGGTCTGATCAATGGTCTAAAAGTTAATTGCTAAACAGTGTCCATGACAACCGATTGTCACGGATTAGAACTCATATATATATATATATATATATATATATATATATATATATATATATATATATATATATATATATATATATATAATAAAACGTTATAGTTAACGGTACAAGTTTAGTTTTGGGTGTAATTAAAAAGTAGTACTAGTATCTATTAAAAACTTTGACCAAAGTGCCTAGCTAATTCTGGAACAAACAATATATTTTCCATCCTTTAAAAAATAATTATCTTGCTATTCATTCTTATCCTTAATCCATTCTTATGAATAAAATTCTATTTTCTTAATCCATTCTTATTCAATTAAGAATTGAGTCCTTCTAGGGGACATTTTTATAGTGACATTCTAGTGACATTGTTTTTTTTTTTTGATTTTTTTTTAGAGTACATCCCAAAAAATGTATAATATTTATTCCAACTGGAATTTTTACAGAAAACAGTGTTTTAGGTGTAATTTGGATACATACAAAAAACAGTATTTTACCGACTGTACAGGCTCTGTTTCTTGTATGTATCCAAATTACACCTAAAACATTGTTTTTTATAAAAATTTCAATTTGAATAAATATTATACATTTTTTGGGAGGTACTCTAAAAAAAAACCCAAAAAAAAAATAATGTCATTAGAATGTCACTAAAAAAATGTCCCCCTAAAATTATTGTTAAGAATTTTCAACCCTATTTTTCAAACCGTACAAGTAGTAACATATCTCATTGAGGGTTGAAACTAGTACAGGTGTTAGAGTCCAGCTCATTGGAAAAACTTTGACTAGATTATCTTCAACATTTATATGTCAATTGTTTCCCATGGTTACATCAAAATATTGATTATTTGCAATTTTTATATTGCCTGAAAGCTATATATATATATGGCGCAATTTATTAATCAATTAATAAGTGGTACTCTCCTCCGTCTTTAATATATATCATTTTAGAGTTATGCACAAGTATTAAAAAATAATTATATATTATTAAATATAATGTTAATTATCTATAGTATTCTTTGAAAAAGAATATATTATTTATTAGATAAAAAATAATGAAAGATAATTAAAATTATAAAGCTATGGTGTATAATTTCGGAGTAATGTCTATTATATATAATTATAAATTATATACATTACGATACATAAATTAGTATTTTCGATGCTGGAAATAGTATTTAGTGTTATTTTATTATTACAATATATATATATATATATACCAAAAAGAAAGAGAATTCTAAAACTACTATAATTACTTTAGTTTCTTTTGCTCTGTTGTTTAACCTCAAAAAGTACTTATGTGTTCTAATCAACCTTGTTAATCATGTCCACAGTCCCGAAAAAGAAAGCATTATATACCTAGAAAAATCATTGGAGTTGGAGAGAGATGCTAGAATCCTAGAATCAAAATGAACAAAATGGGTCATATTAATGCTCCTCACTCGGCTTTCTTTACAAGTGGCATTCCTAGCTCTAGGGTGGATATATATTAGTATATATTAGCTAGTATTTCATATTTCTATATGTATTTTTGATATTTTTACATAATTTTCTCCCATACGAATATATAATGGGTCTCACTTTTATGTGAGAAGAAACCATATGAAAATATCAAAAACACATGTAAAAATAATACTTTCTTATATTAAAGTTCTCTGTGCCCCAAAATTAATGAACCATTTGAAAATATTAAAAATACATGTGAAACTCTCTATTTTTTGATACTACGTATTATTCTTCATATCCTATAAAATATATATAATGACTGACTGAATATATGTATACATACATACATGTCCGTCCAGCTCATAACGCGAAACTTTGACCAAATATAATATCAGCTGTCTTCATGTCCGTCCAGCTCATAACGCGAAACTTTGACCAAATAAGCCTTCGCCTATATTCTTTTTGAAAGTAATCAATCTACTATTTTTCCTATGTTAGTTAGACATGGAATTAATCATACATCTTCCTCAAAAGGGTACTATTTATTTATTTATTTCCCACATAAAAAGAGTCTTTTAACAATAATAGAATGAAATGACAAAATTCGTTAAGTTTGTCATCTTAATTTTATTTCCATGCCACCGCACTAACTTAATAACTTGTTAATTTCATATTCCCTCAATTTCACTCAAACAGTTTCATTTTTTCAGAAAAAAAGTCCTATTTATTTTTATGATACTATATTATACAATCAGTATGTATGGCAGCCCCATTTCTATCCTTTTGTCATCTGAAGTTCATGTGTTATTTTTCCAAAGGACAAAAACATCATATATAGATCATAAGCTTCCGTGGGGGGGTGTAAATTGAGTGCCAAGCAGGAAATACAATAATATATGTACGTAATGACACAAGAGAAGATGACAAATGAAACATTCCCAAATTAAGAAAATCACAAAACTACTTGGACATCTTGATGTAAGCCACATGAGAGGAGGAATTGGACACCTTGCTCAAAGTCCCTCCCAGCTCAGGAACTAACAAGCACTTTTCCAGACTCTTCCCTGTGGAAAAAGCACAAACACTTGCACTCTTTGTAAAAGATAAAATAGCCCGGATCAAATTTCGAGTCCGGAACAAATTTTGGATCAAATTCCAAATTCAAATCGAATCAAATTCATCCAAATAAAACTTTTGTACTATTGTTAGTAATTTAATTTCTCATATCTTTTAATGTGGGACTGAGGTGTTACATATATATTCTTATGTTTCTATCCGTATCAACACGAATCATTGAGTAAGTAGTATTGTATTTAGGTCGAACCTATTATACTTGTTCCCCCATGGGAGCTTGAATGTTTAATGTTCATGGTGGACTCAAGTTGAAGCTCATAAGCCCAATCCGTATCGCTTTCTATGCTAGTCCATGGTTCAAACTTGAACAATATGCTTGCTAAAAAGCCTTCACCACCTCCAAATTCATAAGCGCAATAAAGGAAGGGAGTTTTTGCATTTTTGCTCTTGTAATACATAGCCAAGTCCAAGTGCCTTTTCTCCAGTACAAACGAGTAAGGCCCATTAGAGGCATCGATATTTGACTCTTGACCATTTTCTGACCTATTTTTTGGAGATGATATATTTATCATTTTTTACCTTCCATTATATGCTTAAAATGAACAAAATTTGTTCGAAGGTGAGGTTTTATAACTTGCGAAATATATATCAGGGGTACTTAATTATCATTTCTCTTTCTGTCATTTATTTATTGACACTTAAAGTGCTTCTTTCGGTTGAACTCCACACGTGAATTTTTTATACCACCGCTTGCTTCGGAACTTGGTAATTGATTATTAGAAGAATCAATAGTTTTTGGTCGCTTAATCAAGTATTTATCCATAATCTAGAATAAATAAAAACATCAATTACTAATCAATAATATACTATCATTATATCATCAATATACCATCAGTATACTGTATACCATAAATATATCATTTCTCAAATTTATATTCAAATTCATTTTACTCAATTATAGTATTTCACAATAATTTCATCAATTTAAACATTTCATAATAATTTCATCAACTAACCTAATTCAATAATTTCAATTATTTCACAAACAATATATCATAAATATAACATAAATATACAATATCAAATTATCAATTCAAATATTCAATGATAATAACACATAATCTCTAATTTATGGTATAACAAACTCTAAATCTCTAATTTAATGGCAAAATTAAGCACAAAATTCCTTATTTGTAGTTGTAAACACATACAGAGTAACAGAGATTAACATAATAACATTAACATCTATGAAAAAGAAACACAAAAGGACTGACGGGGTGAACTAGAGACTGGAGAGAGAAAGGGAGAAAAGCAAAGGTAGGAGGAAAAGAGAGAGAGAGAGAGAGAGAGAGGGGGGGGAGAACGAGCGAGCTGCGTTGCTGCGGTGCGGCTATGAGCTGTCGACAGAGGTCGAGACTTGAGAGGCGGAAGGGGAAAAAAGGGATGTTGCGAATTGCGATTTTGAAGAAGAAAAGAAGAGGGTTTTAGGGTTTTTTTTAACTTACTAATGAAACGACGTCGTTTCATTTAGTAAGTTTAAAAAATTAAAAAAATTTTAAAACTCAACTGCTGCAACTCATCAACAATTGCAGGCGTGAGGGCTAAGGTGACAGGCCGGAACTCAGAAGTATTTGGCAAAATAGAATGGCAGCGCCGGAATAGGGGGGGTCATATGACCCCCTAATTCCGCCTCTGATTATGTGGTGATTAAATTAACTAATCAAAAGAACGTTGATTGGTGATAGTTTTTTCTAAAAATGTTGCCTTGCAACTGCCTTTTTCCTTGAACTCATAACCCATATCATTTCTAGAAAGTCTTTAAAAGATTCTATCTCAAATGACTAAGTTCTTAATAAGACAACACTTTTTTGACCACTTTACTACACTAGGAGTAGGATTTAGGAAGTCTAAAGTAGCATATACTTTAAGATAAGCTAGCTTGTAATTTCATTTTACAGATGTTGGAGAAAATAAGTGACAAAAATTCAAACAAAATGTTATTCAATTACATAAGACATGGCATTACAAATTAAAAATGATCAGATGATCGAACACTAAAGCGAAGGTGGGATTGTATTTATAGGAAGATTTAGATGAATGCATGGCTCCACAAGGGACATATAATTAAGATGTACGTGGGCGATTTTCAATTTTGATGGCCTGTAAGGGTTTTAAAAATTGACTTTGATCAATCCTCTTTTGGGATACTTTTCAACTTTATATATTAGCATGAAGAATATTTCACCCTCCCTTAAGCTGCTCTTAGGGCCTGTTCGGGAATGACTTATTTTAAAATAATTTATAAGTTTAAATATAAGTTGACTTATAAATTGTTTTAAGTTATGACTTATAAGTAAAAGTATTCGGCTGATAATGACTTATAAGTCAGAAATTAAGTTAAAATAAGTTATGAATGTGTTCGGCTGATAACGACTTATAGGTTAAAATAAAATGTAAAAATTACTAAAAATGACATTATAAAAAGATACATTGATTCAATATCATATCGAAGGTTATTATTGGTAAACAACTTATTTCAACAGCTTATTGGCAAATAGCTTATTATTGGTAACCAACTTATTATTTAAACAACTTATTGGTAAACAAATTTTTTAAACACCTTATTAGTAAACAGCTTATTGGTAAATAACTTATTGTTTAAACAACTTATTGGTAACCAACTTATTATTGCTTAACAACTTATTATTTAAACAATTTATTGATAAATAACTTATTTAAACAACTTATTGGTAAATAACTTATTATTTCAACAGCTTATTGGTAAACAACTTATAGAGCTTTATATATTCCCCCTCCCCTCCCCTACCCTCCCCTCCCCTAGTTTTGCAAATGCTTGTTTGAAACCATACCTCATTGCAGAACACCTTTGATTATAATAAATTAACTAACGTATTATAGATCATACAAAATAAAATGTAAATAGAAAAAATATACAAATAAATAAATTCAATTCTGCATTCTTTAGAAGAAAATAACCCATATAGATTAAAGGCTAGCTCTTTCTAAAGCGGTCATATCATGCGCAGAGATAAGTAGAGCAGATCGGATGAGCAGCTGTGAAGAAATGTTTACATTAGAAAGAGATGAGGCTTTTTAGGTTGGAGGGTACAGATGTAATTTGTCAAGCCAAAGGAGGGGCAAAATAGTTATTACATTTGGTCAAAATAACTTATTAAGAATGACTTATAAGTCATTTTATTTTAAGTTAGAAATTGTTACTTTTTTTTTTTTTACTTATAAGTCAAAAAATAAGTCATAAAATAAGTCATTCCCGAACACTCGAACAATAAAAAGCTACTTATAAATTGGTTTGACCAATTTATAAGTATCTGCCAAACAGGCCCTTAATATTTGTGGATACGATTAGTGTGAAGTTGACACCAACTAAGTTCATATAGCTTTTCATTATATGAGGTATAAAAAATATTGTATTAACTAATGCAATAAAAAATTATATAACTTTTCAATGCAACATTTTTTAATTTTTATAACCCATATAATAAAATGCTATAAAACTTACTACGGTGAAATTAGTGTTCATTTCACCCTAACCGAATTCAATATTTGTTCATTTAGGTTTTTGCAAGTTTCAAATACAAATGCATTAAGAATATTTCACGTTGAATAATAGTTTATTTTAAGTGTAATTTATTCAAGTCATGAAACTACATGGTTTAGGTCACAAACTCAAATATGTTGCATCAAAATGGTGTGGTGCATCCCTCACGGAATAGTACGATGTTACAAGGGTATTATGAGTATTTAGGCGCTCCCTAAATATCCTAAGCGCTCCCTATATATATGTACTCAAATCATAAATAAAACAGATTTTCTCGCCTTATTATTTAAAGAACTTATTAGTAAATAACTTATTTAAACACCTTATTAGTAAACAGCTTATTGGTAAATAACTTATTGTTTAAACAACTTATTGGTAACCAACTTATTATTGCTTAACAACTTATTATATAAACAATTTATTGATACATAACTTATTTAACCAACTTATTGGTAAATAACTTATTATTTAAACAGCTTATTGGTAAACAACTTATAGAGCTTTATATATTCCCCCTCCCCTCCCCTCCCCTCCCCTCCCCTAGTTTTGCAAATGCTTGTTTGAAACCATACCTCATTGCAGAACACCTTTGATTATAATAAATTAACTAACGTATTATAGATCATACAAAATAAAATGTAAATAGAAAAAATATACAAATAAATAAATTCAATTCTGCATTCTTTAGAAGAAAATAACCCATATAGATTAAAGGCTAGCTCTTTCTAAAGCGGTCATATCATGCACAGAGATAAGTAGAGCAGATCGGATGAGCAGCTGTGAAGACATGTTTACATTAGAAAGAGATGAGGCTTTTTAGGTTGGAGAGTACAGATGTAATTTGTCAAGCCAAAGAAGGGGCAAAATAGTCATTATATTTGGTCAAAATAACTTATTAAGAATGACTTATAAGTGATTTTATTTTAAGTTAGAAATTGTTACTTATTTTTTTTGACTTATAAGTCAAAAAATAAATCATAAAATTAGTCATTCCCGAACACTCGAATAGTAAAAAGCTACTTATAAGTTGGTTTGACCAACTTATAAGTAGCTGCCGAATAGGCCCTTAATATTTGTGGATACGATTAGTGTGAAGTTGACATCAACTAAGTTCATATAGCTTTTCATTATATGAGTTATAAAAAATATTGTATTAATTAATGTAATAAAAAATTATATAACTTTTCAATGCAACATTTTTTAATTTTTATAACCCATATAACAAAATGCTATAAAACTTACTACGGTGAAATTAGTGTTCATTTCACCCTAACCGAATTCAATATTTGTTCATTTAGGTTTTTGCAAGTTTCAAATACAAATGCATTAAGAATATTTCACGTTGAATAATAGTTTATTTTAAGTGTAATTTATTCAAGTCATGAATACTACACTGTTTAGGTCACAAACTCAAATATGTTGCATCAAAATGATGTGGTGCATTCCTCACGCTATAGTACGATATTACAAGGGTATTATGGGTATTTAGACGCTCTCTAAATATCCTAGGCGCTCCCTATATTTATGTATTCAGATTATAAATAAAATAGATTTTCTCGTCGTTCCCGTAGACGTATCTAAATTGAAAAATTACGTAAATTTTTGTATTAATTTTTTATTATTGTGTGTGATCCAATTCTAACTAAAATGAAAGAGGAGAGAGAGAGATGGAATTATTCAATTCATCTGACATGTTGTAGTTGAATATAAATGCATGCGGGACACAATATATATATATATATAAAAAGAAAGAATGGAGTAAAAAAAAATTAGATCAAGTTGATGATTATTATGCCCCCACTGAATTGCATGAAATCTATGTACTCCCTCCGTCTCTTAATATAAATTATTTTAGAATTGTGTGTAAGTATTAAAAAAATAATTATATAACATTAAATATAATATTAATTATCTATATTGCATTTGTATTGAAAAAAGAGAGAGTTGTTTATTGGACTAAAAATAGTAAGAAAACCAAAGTTATATTTATTACTTGGGATAATATTAGAAACTAAGCAATTAATGTTTACTTTAAATTATACTCCCTCTGTTCCTAAAAGATTGTCGTTTAAAGTTAATGTACACAGATTAAGGATTGTAATTAATACCTAGCGAAAATACTATACTACCTTTCTTAATTGTCTCAACCAATTATTCACTTCCCAATATTTCTTATTCAATTCAACCAATTACAATTTAGATTATAGCATTGAATTGAATAAGAATCATTGGGAAATGAAAAAAGCTTTAAATAAAGGTAAAGTAGGAAAAAAATAGCTAATGTGTATTGATAAACTCAAAACGACAATCATTTTAGAACAAAATTTACTTTCTAAAATGATAATCTTTTAAGAACGGAAGAAGTAAAATATCTTATATTTAAAAACAAAAATATTTTTTTAAAACGTCCATCTTATATTAAGGGACGGAGTATCTTCTTAGTCATTTATAACTAAAAAGCTGGATGAAATTGGAAAATTAATATCATGCCGTTATAAAAAAGAACCTTATCTACAAATCAAGCAATGTAATCCAATTTTTGGCTTTTGTCAGTCAACTGTCTACAAAATAGTCTAGGGATTATGAGTTGTTAATTAATTGTGTTTAATTATACCACTTGCAAGCTATATATATACACACATGTCAATCATATCACTCAAGTCATCAAGATCAAGATTGCAAATTAAAAGTGATAAGATGAACACAAATCACCCCACCCCGGCCCCCACCCCCGCCTTTTATTGTTGCAAATAAAATTCATCTTCTCTTATTTAGGACAACTCAGCAAAGAAAAACACTCAGCAAAGAAAAACACAAAATCTACTCGGAGATCTTAATATAGGCAACATAAATTGATCTTCTCTTATTTAGGACAACTCAGCAAAGAAAAACACAAAATCTACTTGGAGATCTTAATATAGGCAACATGAGAAGAATTAGACACCTTGTTCAAAGCCCCTAGATCAGGAGCCACCAAGCACTTTGAAGACTCTTCCCTATAGAAAAAACCCAGGCACTTGCAGTCTGAGTCACATTTCTTTCTACAATCAGCAAGTTTAGTAGGCCCAGATCCATCTGTAACTCCAGTCGTAAAATGCTCAGCACCCACAACTTTGTAGTAGTCCACATTAGCCCTTTTCCCGCACGGTGGCAACACCGGTGGTGCACAGCTCTTGCTCCACCCTAACAACCCATTAGCCGTCGGGCACGCCACGCATTGATTGTCTTCGCACACTCCCAAGGATCCACACCTTTTCGGCAATTTACATTCGCTCCTCTCTTCGCCTCTATCTCTATTAAGGAGCGTGTATGTAACCTCCCATGCAACCCAATCAACGTGTTCTTCGTATGTATATATTCTTAAGTTTCCATCCATATCAACACGAAGTATCGAATAAGTAGTATTGTACTTGGGCCTAGAAAATGTACTAGAACCACTGGGGGTCGTGGAGTTGTTCATGGTGAAGTCGAGGTCAAATTCATAAGCCCAAACTGTGTCGCTTTCAATAGTTGTAAAGGGGTCAATCTTGAACAATACGCTCGACAAAAATCCTTTACCATCCCCAAACTCAGTAGCGTAATAAAGGAAGGGATTTTTTGCATTGTTGCTCTTGTAATACAGAGCCATGTGCCTTTTCTCCAGTACATATGAGTAAGGGCCATCTAAGGGTTCGGTGTCGGATAATCGACTAACAAGCTTGTTCGGCCCATTTAGCCGCAAGGATTGGCCGACAAAAAGTGTGTCGCTTGGGTGGTCAAAACTTTGCCAAATAAATTTACCCTTGGAGTCAAATAACACCAAGTTACCATTTGGACGTAATTCCAAACCTACCACACCTTGGTTGGCCGTGCCGGTTTGCCAAGCCACCGTGCCGTCGACGTCTGCTAGGACTAGGTTTCCGTCGGTGCCGAATGTCAAGGTTGCATTTTCTCGGACCGGCTTGCCACGGTTGGCGTCCCAAACCCATCGCAATACGGATTCAGAACGACGGTGGCCCATGCGGAGTCCTAGGATGTAGGCATTAGGTGTGGCGTTATAGAAACAAAGGAGAAATGGGAATTTACCAATGTCAGTGGCACGGTAGCTGGCGTCATATTCGGTAATGTAAAAGCCAAATTCACCTTCGTTAGTGTATTTGAAAGTGGCATTAGACGGAACAACGGATTGGGCTTGGACGAATAAGGTAATTATTGATAAAGCAAAGAGAAGTGTAACAAAAAATGAAAGTGAAGAAGAATTAGAATAAGAAGAAGACATTGTTTTTGTTTATGGTTTATGGTGAATGGTGAGGATATGGAAGCGAAGGTGGGACTGTATTTATAGGAAGATTTAGGGGCCTTTCAATTTTGATGGCTTTTAAGCCTCTTAAAAGCCAATCCTCTATACGTTTGATTTTGACCAATATTCCTCTCTTTGGATACTTAATTTTCAGCTTTTTATATTAGTACGAACGATATTAATTCTCTTCACTGATAATATGCATTTCACCACCTCTTAGTGCTTGCAAGTGTGGTAGTTTTTCAGTTTCAAATACAAATATTATTGGCGGCACCGAGAATTTTGTACGTTTAACAATAATTTATTTTAAATGCAATTTATTTAATTTTCGATCGACTCCCAAACTTTAGTAATTGTACAAAAATTACCACTATTGTATTTTCGGTAGGCAACAATTTGTTTGAATACATCACATTAAGGGCGTAAACGAACCGAGTCGAGCCGAATATTGAGTTGCTCAGATTTGATTCACAAAATTTATCGAGTATAACATAAGGTTTGATTGAGAGGCTCATTTAACTACCGAGTAGAGCACGATTCCGAATCGAGCTAGAGCAGTTTGAACTTTTTGAACGAATATGATCCGAGTATCAATAGAAAATTATAATTTAAGGAGGTTCGAGTAATTTATCGAACTTTAAAAATTTTTCATATTTGACTTATTTATATTTTGAATCGAGCTCGAATCGAACTTTTACTCGAACGAATACGAATCAAACCCGAACTGTTTACTCATTTTACAGGCATACATCACATATTAAGAGAGAAGATCAGAGCGAGAGGTTAAGCATCGATATAACGTTACACGTGTCCTCCTTGCAGTTGGAATTATTTAATTCTATCTCACATATGACTTGAGGTGAGCCGCTGGTTTCATTTATTTCGGACCTTGCACAATAAATGGACAGCTGTATGCACAATATAAAAAGACAAAGAAAAATGGATCAAGTTGGTGATTATTACTTATTATATATGCCCGGCGCCCACTGAGATGCATGCATGTACTATCTTTTTTTGTCATTTATTTATGGAATTTCTTAACATGTGTCCTAAGGATACATGTTAAGCACACAGTTTAAGAGTATATTCTTTTAAATTATATGCATATTTTTTTAAATTTTGTGTAAATACAAAAATTAAGAGAATATACATACGATTTAAGAGAATATTCTCTTGAACTGCATAATTAACATATCCCCTTAAGCACATGTTAAAAAGACCTTTTATTTATAACTAAAAGCTGGATGACATTGGAAAATTCTTGGCTACAAATCAATCTACGCGCACGTGGGGCCCATATACATGTGTGTATTATGTGTTTTATTTATGTGATAGTAGCATTATTTATCGATGCATGTGGAGTAATCCAATTCTTGGCTTTTGTCATTAATTCAACTGTCGAAAAAAATAGTCCAAGCCGTCAAGATTGAAGGAACTTGAAACTTTTAAATACCAAGTAAGTTGTTCCTCAGCCCACAGCCCACACAGGTAACCAAATCCATGAGCTAGATGGAATTCCATGTCATGGGGATGAGAACAGAGTATGGCATGTGCATGTGCTGCATTTTATAAAGTAAATGGAAAAAAATGATCAAATATGATTTTAAAAAGAACATATATATATATATATATATATATATATATATATATAGATAAACATCCATGACAACGGGTTGCTCAAAGTACTGTTCAGCAACCAACTTTTTAACCATCGATTAGAAGGAGCAATGGTTGTGATGGTGTTAAATTTACCCCTGCCGCTACAGCTTGTAGCGGCAGGTACTATGCCAAAAACCAGTTGCAAAATTACACTACTGCCCTCCATGCAAAATAGCAAAATTATGCCTGCCGAATGAGCTTCATGTAGCAGCAAAGCTACCTGCTATAATCCTACTACTATTATTATATCCCTATACTCAATTATATGATATAATATATAATAATTATATAATAATTATTTTAGAATATTAAAAATAATATTTTTTAAAAATATTTATTTTAGAATATTAAATATAATTAGTTTTTTAATCATAATTTATTAAAATCATAATTATTATTTATGATTTTTAATAAATTATGATTAAAAAACTAATTATATTTAATATTTATTTATGATTTTTAATAAATTATGATTAAAAAACTAATTATATTTAATATTCTAAAATAAATATTTTTAAAAAATATTATTTTTAATATTCTAAAATAATTATTATATATTATATCATATAATTGAGCATAGGGATATAATAATAGTAGTAGGATTATAGCAGGTAGCTTTGCTGCCGCATGAAGCTCATTCGGCAGGCATAATTTTGCTATTTTTCATGGAGGGCAGTAGTGTAATTTTGCAGTTGGTTTTTGGCATAGTACCTGCCGCTACAAGCTGTAGCGGCAGGGGTAAATTTAACACCATCACAACCGTTGCTCTTTCTAATCGATGGTTAAAAAGTTGGTTGTTGAACAGTACTTTGAGCAACCGGTTGCAATGAATGATTACCCTATATATATAGATATATATAGGGTTCTAATCCGTGGCAACCGGTTGCCACGGACACTGTTTAGCAACCAACTTTTAGACCATTGATCAGACCGAGCAAAGGCTGAGATTGATTTATTTTTCCCCTGCCGCTACAGCTTGTAGCGGCAGGCAATACTGACAAAAATCCATCAAATTTTGCTTGCCATATTACAAAATTGCCCTCTTGTTATATCTCATTTCCTTTGATTAATCATTAAAAGTGCTGGGTTGCGAAAATAAGGCGGCAGCTGGACTCCTGGCCCGGACACATAAACATGATCTCATATTCACATTATGTATACAACAATTAATATTTTAAGATTGACCCAGAAACCAAACTAAAATAATTATTTTATATTTACCATTTATAAATAATAATATTTAATTTTCTAAATGAAACTTTAACACTTTAAAAAATGAAACTTTTAAAACTTTTAAAACTTTAAAAAATAAAATTTGTAAAACTTTAAAAAATGAAATTTGTAATAAAACTTTAAAAAATGAAACTTGTAAAACTTTTAAAAATGAAACTTTAAAACTTTTTATTGTAAGAATTTATATAAATTTTACTATAAAAAATTTTAAATTGTAAAGTTTACTATAAAAAATGAAAAATTTTATTGTAAGAATTTATATAAAATTTAAATTGTAAGATTTTATTGGAATAATTATTATATTATTTAAAACTTTTTTTCCGAAAATAAACTTTTTCATTTTTTATAGTAAACTTTTTTCCGAAAATAAAGTTTTAAATAAAAAATGAAAAAATCTACTTTATTTTTTAAAGAATAAAGTTTTATTTTCTTATGTAATTTTTTTAAATCTATATTATTTTAAAATATTAAATGTAGTTATTATTTAAAAAAAATATTTACTTTTAAAATATAAAAAATAATAATTATTTTAAAAATATTTATTTTAGAATATTAAATATAATTATTATTTTATTTTATTTTAAAAAAACTAATATTTATTTTTAAATATTAAAAATAAGTATTTTAAAATAATTATTTTATTTTAAAATATTAAAATAATTATTATTTAAAAAATAAGAATTTATTTTAGAAAATTAAATATTATTATTTATAAATGGTAAATATAAAATAATTATTTTAGTTTGGTTTCTGGGTCAATCTTAAAATATTAATTGTTGTATACATAATGTGAATATGAGATCATGTTTATGTGTGTCCGGGTCAGGAGTCCAGCTGCCGCCTGCCGCCTTATTTTCGCAACCCAGCACTTTTAATGATTAATCAAAGGAAATGAGATATAACAAGAGGGCAATTTTGTAATATAGCAAGCAAAATTTGATGGGTTTTTGTCAGTATTGCGTGCCGCTACAAGCTGTAGCGGCGGAGAGAAAAATAAATCAATCTCAGCCTTTGCTCGGTCTGATCAATGGTCTAAAAATTGATTGCTAAACAGTGTTCATGACAACCGATTGTCACGGATTAGAACCCATATATATATAATAAAATGTTATAGTTAATGGTACAAGTTTAGTTTTGGGTGTAATTAAAAAGTAGTACTAGTATCTATTAAAAACTTTGACCAAAGTGCCTAGCTAATTCTGGAACAAACAATATATTTTCCATCCTTTAAAAAATAATTATCTTGCTATTCATTCTTATCCTTAATCCATTCTTATGAATAAAATTCTATTTTCTTAATCCATTCTTATTCAATTAAGAATTGAGTCCTTCTAGGGGACATTTTTATAGTGACATTCTAGTGACATTGTTTTTTTTTTTTGATTTTTTTTTAGAGTACATCCCAAAAAATGTATAATATTTATTCCAACTGGAATTTTTACAGAAAACAGTATTTTAGGTGTAATTTGGATACATACAAAAAACAGTATTTTACCGACTGTACAGGCTCTGTTTCTTGTATGTATCCAAATTACACCTAAAACATTGTTTTTTATAAAAATTTCAATTTGAATAAATATTATACATTTTTTGGGAGGTACTCTAAAAAAAAACCCAAAAAAAATAATGTCATTAGAATGTCACTAAAAAAATGTCCCCCTAAAATTATTATTAAGAATTTTCAACCCTATTTTTCAAACCGTACAAGTAGTAACATATCTCATTGAGGGTTGAAACTAGTACAGGTGTTAGAGTCCAGCTCATTGGAAAAACTTTGACTAGATTATCTTCAACATTTATATGTCAATTGTTTCCCATGGTTACATCAAAATATTGATTATTTGCAATTTTTATATTGCCTGAAAGCTATATATATATATGGCGCAATTTATTAATCAATTAATAAGTGGTACTCTCCTTCGTCTTTAATATATATCATTTTAGAGTTATGCACAAGTATTAAAAAATAATTATATATTATTAAATATAATGTTAATTATCTATAGTATTCTTTGAAAAAGAATATATTATTTATTAGATAAAAAATAATGAAAGATAATTAAAATTATAAAGCTATGGTGTATAATTTCGGAGTAATGTCTATTATATATAATTATAAATTATATACATTACGATACATAAATTAGTATTTTCGATGCTGGAAATAGTATTTAGTGTTATTTTATTATTACAATATATATATATATATATACCAAAAAGAAAGAGAATTCTAAAACTACTATAATTACTTTAGTTTCTTTTGCTCTGTTGTTTAACCTCAAAAAGTACTTATGTGTTCTAATCAACCTTGTTAATCATGTCCACAGTCCCGAAAAAGAAAGCATTATATACCTAGAAAAATCATTGGAGTTGGAGAGAGATGCTAGAATCCTAGAATCAAAATGAACAAAATGGGTCATATTAATGCTCCTCACTCGGCTTTCTTTACAAGTGGCATTCCTAGCTCTAGGGTGGATATATATTAGTATATATTAGCTAGTATTTCATATTTCTATATGTATTTTTGATATTTTTACATAATTTTCTCCCACACGAATATATAATGAGTCTCACTTTTATGTGAGAAAAAACCATATAAAAATATCAAAAACACATGTGAAAATAATGCTTTCTTATATTAAAGTTCTCTGTGCCCCAAAATTAATGAACCATTTGAAAATATTAAAAATACATGTGAAACTCTCTATTTTTTGATATAACGTATTATTCTTCATATCCTATAAAATATATATAATGATTGACTGAATATATGTATACATACATACATGTCCGTCCAGCTCATAACGCGAAACTTTGACCAAATATAATATCAGCTGTCTTCATGTCCGTCCAGCTCATAACGCGAAACTTTGACCAAATATAATATCAGTTGTCTTCATGTCCGTCCAGCTCATAACGCGAAACTTTGACCAAATAAGCCTTCGCCTATATTCTTTTTGAAAGTAATCAATCTCCTATTTTTCTTATGTTAGTTAGTCATGGAATTAGTCATACATCTTCCTCAAAAGGGTACTGTTAGGACGTGAATATTTGGGCTTGGCCATGGGGTAGCCCTATCTATGTAATGGGCCAGATTTAATGTTGGTCCATATATGTTTATTATGTATTTTATTGTGAGTCCTTATTAGAGAAGGATTAGGGTTTCCTTATTTGGTGGGATAAGGAGATCTAACTTGGGAAGGAAGCAATTGCAGTTATAAAGGGATTCTGACTAGGACTCTTATTCCTAGTAGGATTTGGACAGACAAAACTTCTATAAATACGGCTACAAGCAAGGGATGAAGACATTCATCATCAGATCACACATTACGAGAGAAATTACAAGGTCATCATGTGACGCCCCCCAGAATAGGTCCAGTCAACCCAACCCTTTCTGAGTCGCCAAATACATGGTACAGAATTCAAATACAAATTTTATATCACACGGTCGTGCAAAATACGACCACACAACTGTGAGTGTCAATACAAATCGTATATAATACGAAATATTAATATTCAAATTCATTCTTTATTTATTACAATTATTATCCCACTATTTTTCAAAAATAGCGAGGACTACTACTGCTCTAACTCGGACCATCACTCTGTCCCCCGACTAGTTCCCGCAACATTTTCATTTCCTGAAGAGGACACCAGATGAAAAGGGTGAGCTCAACTAGCCCAGTAAATAATATTATGACTAAGATAATGAAAAATAAATTATCGTTAGTCTTCAACAATTCAGATAAAATATTATTGACAACAAGTTTTAGATCAATAATCGCAGCGAAAATAACCGTTCATCATCAATATTTTATCCCTGTAACATCAATCAATATACATCTCAAATCAAATATTTATCTTTGCACTACAGACCAAAGATATTCATTTGTATCATCAGTGGTCATGTTCATCTCAACATCTGTCATCTTTGCACTACGGCCAAAGATATTCATCAGGTAATCATTCATCTTTGCTCTACAGGCCAAAGATATTCAGTTACATCACCTTTTAGGACTGAGGATGATGAAAAACATTTTAAATAACGAATCCAGTGAAATAAAGGATAAGATTAAGGATTTGCAATCTAATTTATCCAAGTTCAAGAATACTCCATAATAACACTTTGTGGAGCAAAATTCAAGAATAAAACTCAAAATTTAGATCCAATCAAAGATAGTAACTATAACAGACAATTTGGACAAATAGAAGAAAAATTAGTTTTCCCGTGAATAGTGTCGTATACGTGAATAGTGCCGTATACGTGAATAGTAACCCCGACGAAAAAAAAATAAGAATTTCATAACAAAATCCATGCCAATATTTTGGTATAATGATATTGAAAAGAATAACATCAGTTACGAAAGAAAATAACATTCCTTACCTCAAAAGAATAGTACCTCTGACTGGAATATCGGATATAATACCGAAGGAAACTTGCACTGAATATTAATACTCAAAGTATTAAAATACTCACAAAAATACGCTCGATATTATAGAAAGAGAAAACTTCTGATTCTAGTGTGATTTTCAATTCTAACCTAAGCACCCTATTTATAGGAAAAGCTTAGGATGCCAAAGGAAACTAAAATAATAAAATATATTATTTTAAAAAAAAAAAATCCTCCGTCTGGCGGCTTTCAAAATTTTAGAATTTTCAACAAAAGTGGGGCCCACCCATTAAAAAATATTTATTTTCCGAAACTTCAATAATTCATAATAAATAGCCCCTTTGTCAGAAAAATACAAATTCTATGTCCTTCTATAGAAAATTTAATTCTCTACAACTTTGTAGAAGGAAGTTTTTCCAAATTTCAAACATAAATTATCCGAAATCCATAAACGGATGATTTTTCACACCAAAATACTGATAAAAACACATCAGCGCTAATTCCTTCTTTTATATTCACAAAATAAATATTTTTTCCTCATATAAATCAATAATTAATTATTCACAAATAATATTACAGAACTACAATATTGACAACCAAGTCGTTCCCAGGAAAGAGGGGGCCTTCCGATAAGGACTTCTCCTTACTAGCGCGCAATTATATAACCCCTCCTAGACAGAACTTCCTTAGACATTGTCAATAATGCTATCTAATAATATTATTCAAATAATATAAATTATTGAGTTGATAATGTGAAATACTATGCAGTGACAATTATTAAATCAATAATACAAACTATCAACTGTAGCCATTATTGAATCAATCATATAAAATAGCAACGTAGCAATTATTGAGTCAATAAAATATCAATGTAACAATTATTGAGTCAATAAACGTAGCAATTATTGAGTCAATAATATAAAATATTGAATAGTAATTACTGTAACAATAATTGAATAAGTTCCTTCTCACGTAAGACTCAATAATTCGAAATACTGTGCAATACCGTGTGCTACTGTGCAACACCGCGTATCACTGTATTTTAACCACCGGGTATTTCAACAGTACTAACGGTAACAACTACGCCGTTATTTTATAAAAAGGTTATTTCTGTCGCTTTCTATATCCGACAGTTATTCTGTTGTGGGGCCCACAAATAGCTGCGCCATCGTACGAATATTCCCCGACAACAAGAATATTCCACGACCAAACGAATATTCCCCGACAACTAAGAATATTTTATAACCACTTGCTCATTTTAAAATATTTGCACATTTCACCCATAACTTTCATATTTATCAAAACAATACCTTACTGTTTCGAAATAAAATATAAAGAAAATTAAATCTTTATTCATAAAAGTTGGGGTCTTACACATCATACAACATAGAGGGATCATAACATAGAGCCGGATATCATACAATACACCATATGTACTCCCAATATCATTATAGTGGATTTCTCTCTCCCCCGTAATTTTCTCCCAATTGGGTTTCCACGTAAATTCTTGTGTTTATGCTTTATATCTCTTTATTTATGTTTATGTGAGTGTATTTCGTGAGTTTGATTTCATAACAATACAATCGACCGTTGGCGCTATTTTGGCCTATCCTTTTGGGTGATTTCGTCAGGCGTACAAAATCAGGCGTTAACATTGGCGCCGTCTGTGGGAATCAAGACACTTGTCTAGTGTCAAATTAAAATCACTGATTTACCAGAAAGAGGAGATCTTACACAAACAGCTAAGTGATTCTTGTTTGTTTATGATATCAACATAATTATTACTATCACTTCACGTGTTATATCTCTTCTATTGTGCATGTATTGGTATTATTCACATGATACACTATACTGTATACATTCGACTTTGGGAATTCAACAGTATACTATATATTGTATATATTGTATTTGTATACATGCGTCTGTGGGTATATTACTGGAAGTTAACAGTATACATTCGTCTTTGGCAATGTTTGTGGGATAAGGTTGGTTATGTTATAAGGTTACAAGGCTTATTTATTTACTGTTCAAATTGATAATCAATCACAAGGTAATTATTTATTTTAGTTTATAAAATAATTAGTAATTTTATGATATAACCAATCACAAGTGATTTGTCTAATCAATTTAATGGGGTCATGGGCAAGTTAAGTGGACTTATTAAGAAAAAAAAATAAGCTGCAGCCAACAGCAGCAATTCAGCCCATACAACATCAAGTCACTTGCTGACTTGCTACAAATTATTTTAATCGCAACTGGGTTTGCCAAAAACTGTTATTTTGATAGGGGTTCGTTTGAATTGCGTGAATTAAATGAGTGAACTATATCTATATCTCTTCGATCTCTATCTCTCTATATTTACGATCTCAATCTAAGGGTCTATAATGAACGCTGCATCTGCTCTCTGTTTTCTGAGATTTTAAGCTCTGAAAGCCCCCGATCTGCTCGTTGGTGTCCAGATTCCCGATTCGGTTTTGCTGCAGGTGTTCCCTGTACGGATGTGGACCAGTTCAGCTATTGTCGCTTCACTTAAACACATCGTGCTAACGTGCGCCGGGGAGACTTTGTTGGTCATGTTTGTTGCGGTTTTGGTAAATACCCAGCTTTCAGCTTTGAGTCAAGAGGTTGTAAAACCTTTTACGAGATGCTCTTCCAAAGCAAAAAGGTTTTAAACAGGAGATATTCTGAGGAGAGTTTCGCTTTAAAGATTCTGAAGCAGATCGTGGATGTGAGAGATCGGAGTTTGTTTATGCAACTGTGGCGATCAAGAAGGGAGGCAAGACGACAGAGGCCCAGATCAGAAAACGGAGATAACAGAGTGACAGCAGCATGATCTGGCTCATCAAAGAAAAAAGAGAAAGGGGGCCGATTCTATAACCCGCCGGCAATGCGGCGGCACCTGCGATTGTATTACAGCAACAGCAACAAGCGACAGCAATAGCAACCGGTGGCGGTGGTGGTGCCGCAGACCCAACAGCAGATCCGATAAACAACAGCACCACCAGCCTCTGCCTCATCGGCAGGGATCCGGCGGCGACGCAGAGAATCAGACGATGCTGTGATGATTTTCATGAAAGGGGAGCTTGCACTTCCTCGCTGTGGAGTAACTCGCACCAGGGTGTCTTTGTTGTAACCTGTTGCCAAGGAACTAGATTTATGAAGGTGGTATCTGGAACGGTAGTCCGTGGCAATGAGAGAAACAAGTGGGTATACTATTTCCTCCATCTCAAACAAAGCTCACTCTGGCTCTGATCCGAATAGTTACCTGGTGATGCCTCCAAAGGCCTTCCTACTCTGCTTTAGGAAGAGATTTTCCACTTGCGAGGTCAACAGATTTAACATGATAACCCTCCCGTTGCTGTTCTTAGGCAAACAAGGATGGTGGTCAGTCAACCACTGATGAGCATGGAGATATTTAATGTGGGGGATCAGACTGTGGTGAAGCCAGAGATGATGGAGTTTTTGGAGACAGAGGCGCGGCGATCCGGGTGATTGGGGAGTTCATTGAAGCGGCAAAATTACTGTGCAGACATAGAGCTAAGGAAGCAACAGATAAGGAAAAGGGTTATGATGTCGTCAGACCACTTCGGCGATTCTTCGTCGACAAACTTGGTTTCTTTGTTATACTTCGCTAGGCTTCAGTAGTTCAACCATAGCAGGCACTGATTTATTGGAGAGATAAATTCAAGGCTCTCGATCCACAACCAACACTGCACCATCAGCAAGCCGAAGAGCAACAGTCAACTCATTAAAGAAGCTCTGCTAGCGGAGAACAGAACATAGGAGTCACTTTCAAATTCGATAGTACATTCTACGTGGCAGTTCACATGGAGATTGCTGGAGTTCATGAGGAAAAATGAGGGGCCGGAATAACACTAAAGGAAGTTTTGATCCGAAGCAACAACGACTCTTTCCTTCGACAATTTCTTCCATGGATTCGACAGTTTACTGAATCGGGTTTAAGCTTCGGACATCTAACTTATAAGCAAAGGAAGGGTTCGGTATGGGAGGTACGACAGGAATGAGCGGGGGACCGGGATTAAATAGTGGGACCAAGGAAGAAGGATTGATGGATGAATCTTTATTGTATTGAGAATGATAATGGGATAGGTTGGAAGGCCTCATCCCAATGGTGTTTAGAAGCATGAAGAAGAAAAGTCGACTCGCCGCCAGTACATTTTTCTTTCGGCCCCTGCAACCCTAAGCCACAATATAGCAGATTTTTATCCGAATGGTTACAACTCTCAGCACACGGCACAAATGCAACAGGATCGAAGATTGATGAAAATAAAATGAAGTTGGGTCCAAACCACTTCAGCAGCATTTTAGCAGCACTTCGGCTTCAACATATTCAAGTTTAAAAATTGTGTTGGCCCTAACAACACACTTCAGCCTATTACAAAGCAGGAATTAGACCTAAACCAAATTTGGCTTATGCAGTAACTAATCGCGTGGAGACTTTTGATATTATCCGAATACATAGTGGTTAGAACGTTTGATACTTTCTTGGGCAAGCAGTACATCTCATAGTTGGGGTAAGGTGCAACGGTGATCGGCTTGGCTTTTTCGAACGATGTGGGGTCTAACTGGGGTACTGAAAAATTTGGAATTAAAATCATGAACGAGGATTTGGTGGTTTCTAATTACTATAGTTACAAGACATGCGGAGGATACGAGGAGAACCGAGAGTGGGCTTCGGAGCCGCTCTCGTGATAGAAGTAAATCTGAAGACAAGTCAGCCCCCATGGGAAGAGGTCTCATCAGGAGGCCCAACCGTCAATGCAGAAGCCGAGGAAAAATCGTCAGGATAGCCCTCGGCGGAATCAGGACTTCGAGAAAGTTGGTCTGGGCTTCACCAAAGTTCATGACTTCGGCATTTATTCAACACTTTGGTTTTGACACCAACCATTACAAGCTACAGAATAAAAATTTGATCGGGGCTTCAAATTAGTAGGTCGAGACTTCGGCATGGTCGCCATTAAAATGTTATAGTAGATTTAACGGTTCGAGATGTTCACTCCGGCACTTCAGGTAATAGGGTCCACTTCGAACGATAGCAGTCTGTTTCAAAATGTATCATATCGGCTTCATCATATTTTCACTTCGACATGACTTCGGCGGGACTTCGGCAAGATTTCGGTATGGCTTCGGCAAGACTTCGGCAAGATTTCGGTATGACTTCGGTAGGACTTCGGCAATCCCTTCGGCGATTCCTCTTCGGACTACTTTTGCTTTGCAAGGCAACTTCGGCGTTTCCCTCAAGCTTCTTCGGTTAAGCTATTTTGAGGTGTTGATGTGGGAAGAAAGAATAGATATGTCCCACCAAGTTTTGGAGACTGTCATCAGGATGGTGATGTTACGGGAAATAGGGAATCTGCACGTGGAAGGAGGGATACAGGGCATGGAAAGGAAGTGACGCAACACTGATGGAATTTATGGTTACTAATATAAAGTCATTAAAAGGAGATAGAAAACTTTGGATCACTTCGACACTATAGGCATCACAAGCATATTGACTGACTTCAGCTTAATCCCCAAGTAACAGTGGCTCTTTCTCTCGGTGACTACTCATATGGCCCTCGACAGTTCTTTGCAAGTCTTTAGTCACTATGTCCGATGCGATCTTATGTATGCAACTTCCTCCGCATCAACAACAACAGATAGAGGAGGCTTCAGATTCAAGAATTTACTATGAGGGATATTCGATGGACTTGACGGAGATAGCAGTGGAGAAGAAGACTCACAGTCTAAGAAGAAATATTTTCAGAATCAGTACAGTGGGTTTGATTGAACAATTCAGCGGGCCTGTTGTTGATAGGCAAATAATTCGATGACTTTGAGAATGGACTACACAGTGCGTCATGCAGCGGATACGAGGCGAACCGAGAGCAGGCTTCGGAGAAGCTCTCGTGATAGAAGCAGTTCTGGTGCAGGAGATTGGGGGTAAGGAGCACCTAGTCCCTAAAGGATGTGGAAACAAGGAGCCCAAACTTGGAAAATATTGATGTACGCTTTGGTAGTGGCCAGTCAGAGGCTTCGACAATATTTCAAGATAGGTTGGTGGTGGAATATACGGATCAACCTCTGAAGAAAGATCAGGGCCGATTAGAGGTCTTTGGAAGACTAGCAGCATAGAGTTTTCTATGATTGTCCGATCAGCGGACCAAAACCTTCCTAATCGATCAGCGGATTGATTCTTTTGGTGCTAAGGAGGAAGACCCTTCGTCTCTTTGTAGCGAAGTTTTATTTTTCCTGGTGTACCTTCGGCTCTCGGAGAGAAAGTCACCAGAGTGATCACGGTGGAATTCCTTCGTCTCTTTGTAGCGAAGCGAATGTTTATTCCTGATGTGCCTTCGGCACTTGGAGAGAAGGTCATCAGTGGGGCTATGGAGGGCTTCGTGATAGAAGCAACTTTTCCTAGTGTACCCTCGGCTCTCGGAGAAAGGGAACATCGGAGTGTTTAAAGGTTGGGTTCCAGCACCTCTTCGGAGCGTCTTGGAACATTCCTGATGTGCTTTCGGCTCTCGGAGAGAAGGTCATCAGTGGGGCTGTGGAGGGCTTCATGTGTAAGAAATATTTTTCCTGGTGTGCCTTCGGCTCTCGGAGAGAAGGCACATCGGAGTGACTATGGTGGGCTTCTCTTAGAAGCAAATTTTCCCGGTGTATCTTCGGCTCTCGGAGAGAGGGTACATCGGAGTGACTAAGGTGGGATTCCTTCGCCTCTTCGGAGCGATGTGAATATTTTTCATGATGTTCCTTCGGCTCTCGGAGAGAAGGACTTCAGAGGATTTAAGGTTGGATTCCTTCGTCTCCTCGTAGCGAAGTGAATATTTATTTAAGGGTGCACTTCCATTCATTCATGCATTCATTCATTCACGCATTCATTCATTCATGCATTTATTCATTCATTCATGCATATATAACATATGTATTGACTCGAAGACGAAGGCTGGGCTCGGTCAGAGAGTCTCGGTTCTTGGATTTGCTGGGCTTGGTCAGAGAGTCTCGGTTCTTGGATTTGTTGGGCTTGGTCAGAGAGTCTCAGCTCTTGGTCCGGTTGGGCTCGGTCGAAGATCGCCAAATTGTTAGTCGGTGGCCTGGACGTTTTGTGTTGCTGGGCTATGTATTTTATATACTCTTCCATCAAATGTTCCGTTTTATGAAAGACTGGGGGGCAATGTTCGGGTTGTGATTATTCGGGTCTAGCCATGGTGCAGCCCAATCTATTTGTATACTCTCTTATTATAAGTTCCTTATAAATAAGAGACTGGGGGGCAATGTTAGGGCGTGAATATTTATTTATTTCCCACATAAAAAGAGTCTTTTAACAATAATAGAATGAAATGACAAAATTCGTTAAGTTTGTCATCTTAATTTTATTTTCTTGCCACCGCACTAACTTAATAACTTGTTAATTTCATATTCCCTCAATTTCACACAAACAGTTTCATTTTTTCAGAAAAAAAAAGTCCTATTTATTTTTATGATACTATATTATACAATCAGTATGTATGGCAGCCCCATTTCTATCCTTTTGTCATCTGAAGTTCATGTGTTATTTTTCCAAAGGACAAAAACATCATATATAGATCATAAGCTTCCGTGGGGGGGGTGTAAATTGAGTGCCAAGCAGGAAATACAATAATATATGTACGTAATGACACAAGAGAAGATGACAAATGAAACATTCCCAAATTAAGAAAATCACAAAACTAATTGGACATCTTGATGTAAGCCACATGAGAGGAGGAATTGGACACCTTGCTCAAAGTCCCTCCTAGCTCAGGAACTAACAAGCACTTTTCCAGACTCTTCCCTGTGGAAAAAGCACAAACACTTGCACTCTTTGTAAAGATAAAATAGCCCGGATCAAATTTCGAGTCCGGAACAAATTTCGGATCAAATTCCAAATTCAAATCGAATCAAATTCATCCAAATAAAACTTTTGTACTATTGTTAGTAATTTAATTTCTCATATCTTTTAATGTGGGACTGAGGTGTTACATATATATTCTTATGTTTCCATCCGTATCAACACGAATCATTGAGTAAGTAGTATTGTATTTAGGTCGAACCTATTATACTTGTTCCCCCATGGGAGCTTGAATGTTTAATGTTCATGGTGGACTCAAGTTGAAGCTCATAAGCCCAATCCGTATCGCTTTCTATGCTAGTCCATGGTTCAAACTTGAACAATATGCTTGCTAAAAAGCCTTCACCACCTCCAAATTCATAAGCGCAATAAAGGAAGGGAGTTTTTGCATTTTTGCTCTTGTAATACATAGCCAAGTCCAAGTGCCTTTTCTCCAGTACAAACGAGTAAGGCCCATTAGAGGCATCGATATCATACTGTTTGATGTATCATAATATTTGACTCTTGACCATTTTCTGACCTATTTTTTGGAGATGACATATTTATCATTTTTTACCTTCCATTATATGCTTAAAATGAACAAAATTTGTTCGAAGGTGAGGTTTTATAACTTGCGAAATATATATCAGGGGTACTTAATTATCATTTCTCATTTCTGTCATTTATTTTTATAATTTTTTTTTTGGGTGGAGGTGAGGGGCAGGGGATATATATTCATCAAAAATGGATATATTTAGCATGGCTCAACTGTTACTCAATGAACTGCACTGGTTACATGCACTGGTTTTTGTTTAAAATCTGCAACTGGGTTAGTGAGTCATTAATTGAAGGTTAATTGCACCCCAAAAAAAATGTCATTAATTTCAGGCAAGCTTCCTAGGAAGGAAGGCATGTGAGCGATCCCTCCTCTTTATGTGTTTAAAAGAACAACTATCAATATATGGCTACCAGCTAGCTAGCTTGCAGGTAGTTCCATATTAATGAAACTAACTAATAATTAAAAATATTAACACAGCAATTTAAAGCTAATGTTTCCACTCTTCTGAAAGTCTTGTCCAAAATAAGAAACAGAAGGGAAAAGGAGGGAGACCAAGTCTGATTGTACTGCAATAAAAAAAGGTGTGTGTGTGTGTGTGTGTGTATGCAACTTTGGATATAATTTAATTTGAGCCTTATCCCATTTACTAACTTGGTACACTTGTGCATATAAAATTTTCTAAAACACATTTTGACACTCAAGCTAGGAGAATTTATACGATTTATCTCACATCAATTTATCATCAATACAGCATACACGTGTGCAGTTCGACTCAACAAGTATGTTGAGTTACCTTTTTATCCAAAATGTTAACCTACTAAGTTGAAACTATAGCACCATACTTATTAATTCATCTACACTATTGAATTTTTTGGATGTACCGAATACCCAAGACAATCCAACACTAGTTGATTAATCAAATATATATTCCCGCACAATATCATTATAGGGTTGTAAGTTTTTGAATGTTTAAATTTTACAGTTTCTTTCATTGTCTAAATTTTTTTAAAATATTATATATGTCATCTTTGTCCATTAAATTATAAATGAGTCCGATCAATACAACCTTGATCATCTAATTTCTTCCAAAAAAGAAGGACATAATTTGAATGAAATTAAATACCCTTCACACATCTATTCAACTTCACAAATTTAACAAGCACTTGTGACATAATTGCCAAAAATATTAGTAGTAAATTATGTATAGAGCATGTAAATTTTGAATATCATTTTAAACTTGAGTGAGAGAGAGAGTTATACATATTGCCCCATGTATGTATAAGAGGCAAGAAATTAAGAGCACATAAATAAAAGTATATGCATAAATAAATCCTCAACACATGATTCATGAAAAAAGCTCTATTTTAGTTCTTAATTATTACTACTACACTTGTGATATATGATATATGCAATTCCTTTTTTTATATATAATGTGGAGTTTTTCGATCGCAGTTAGACTTATTTTCTCAGTTTGAACCAGTTTTTTCTTATAACTGGCTTGCGCCGACGGTTCGTGACTCTATAATTCTTTCGGGCTTGATACTTGCACCGTATGAGATTCGATCTCAGAACGTTCGAATTTACGACTCATTTTCTCAGTTTGAACCAGTTTTTTCTTATAACTGGCTTACGCCGACGGTTCGTGACTCTATAATTCTTTCGGGCTTGATACTTGCACCGTATGAGATTCGATCTCAGAACGTTCGAATTTACGGCTCGTTATCCTATATTTAAATCACTGCCATAAATGGTGGGGTTTGATATATGCAATTTTTAAATCCTAATCTAGTTATTTTGGTCATCGTTCTTCAGCCAATACTACAGTATGCCGTCTTGTCCGTATCATACTATCATTATTATCACCCCAAACCCAACCCCAAACCCAAACCCAAAGCAAATAAATCTTATCAGATCCGCACATGTCCCTCTTTGAGGATATGTTCTTGTTACTCTCTCTCTCCTCCGGATAATGAGTTCCATTTATTAAATTATACTTCTCCTATTTTAAAATATAAAATTATTATTTATTTTTTAAAGTTAATTTAAAATATTTTTTAAACTTAAAATAACATAATTTTTTTTAATTTTAATCGATACGATAATAAATATCATAAACTATCTAAAAAGTTACGCTCATTATAAGATTAAGTGTTTCATAATTTTTAATGAATCATTTTAATTTTAAGTTTGAAAATATTTTATATTTAATTTTAAAAATAAATAAAAATATTATATTTTGAAACAAACCAAGTACTAAATATCAAAGATATTTATGTGTTATATGTTTGTCACTATACTAATGAGTTGTTTGTGTAATACTCATATAATAAATTTATAATGATAAATTTAAGGATTAAGTACGGTCATTTTACATTAGTATGAATAAAAATAATTAAATATTTTTTATATATAAGTGAGATTGTTTTTGTAAAATGAAAAAAAAAAAAATTAAAGAGAAAAACTTGAGAGGAGGAGCAAGATCTAAGTTTTTAATTAAGCAAATTGTCGTTTTTCTTGTTATATGAAGACAGAAGTACTAGTGGAGTATTATTGAAAGCATCGGGACTCGTGAAAGCCAACTAAGATTAGATTACGAACGGCTAAATCAAGTCCAAGGACCTTACTTACACTAACTCCTAAGTGGCTCTAAGTCAACTCCACTCACGGGATTGATAATGATCAAAGTAAAGTGTGTAGTAGTATTTAATTTCAGTTAAAATTAGCCAAAAAAAATATTTTCTATATCTTGTAGTAAATCTATGTTTCTCCGCAAGAAAAGTTCTCGTGGCCCATACTCACTTTTGTTCAATTTTGAATTTAATTTTTTTCTAATATAAGATAAAATAATATTATTAAATGAATAATATTATGTACACAAACTTATATACAACAAACTATGCACAAAAAATAGGACTCATGTATTATTTAAATTGTAAAATATCTAATCGTAGGTACTCTTCTTATTTTAATTTCTTTTTCTTTTTTATAGAATAATACTATTTGCATCAATTGTACACAAAAAAATTGTGCACCAAGGAGAGGACACATGTATTGTTTAACAATTAAAATATGTACAACATTTAATTGTAGGTCTCACTCCTTAAAAAAAAATTTCTTTTTTTCACACTGTATGCCCAGCTTTTTGTGTATAATTAATATCTCTAGCATTACTCTTTTTTATACTGTTTGTGCATAATTTTTATTTATAACTTGTGTCCCTAACATTACTCTTATTAAATCTAGAACAGTGGTACTCAACTTGTTTATGCATAAACATAATAAAAATAAAAGTATATTTTTATTTATATTTTATAAAGAGACATATTGAAATAGTATATTAAATGAGAAATGCTAAAGGGTCTCAAATTTTTGGTCTAAAATGATATGACATTGAATATTTTAATAATAATTTATGACATAGTCAATCACATAAAATCTATCCAATTAATGTTATGGTTACACGTCATTTACACTTTTTGAGACAAAAAATTTAAGACTCATAGCATCATCCCTATTAAATATAGAATAGTATTATTAGTGGTTTATTTCTCAAAAAGTATGAACAAAATATATTTTTCACACAAGAAAATAGGGGAGAGCACGAAACCGCATTTGTAATCGCAATCGCATAAAATTGTACAGTTTGTGGATGCGGTGTAGTGCAGTTTTTATTTTTTACTAACCACACATTGTGGTTGCAGTTGCAGCTACACACATAAAATCGCACCGCACTTTATAATAAACTATATATGTTTTATATATACTAAACATCAAGTTGTAGTGCATATAATAAAGTTATAAGTACTGAATAATATAATTCAATTTGTTTCTTATGAGTTTTAGTCACTTGTGTACGTGTAATATTATATTTAGTGTATATCTTCCTAAAAATTCATTAATTCTCTTTAACTTTATGCAAATTAATATGAAAGACAAGATAATCTATGATGATCATTACTAGAAAAAGAAAAATAAATGACGTATTAGAATTTTATTTGTGGTGAATTATTAAAATCTCTTTCATTAATGTAATTAAGTCCACGACTTTAATTTTTTTTGTTTAACATATGTAATAGTAGTTCCTTGTATATTATTCATGCATTGTTGCAATTTATAAATTTGAATTTTTTATTACTTGTGTTACACATAAGATTTTTAAATAAGTATGTTTTGAAGTGAAAATAATTTGTATAATGTGAATTAGTAGTATAAAAATTATATATTATAATTTTTTTAAAATATATATGAAAGTGGTTATGTAATCACAGTACCTACCGCACCGCAACCTTAGATGTCTCATAAGATTATATAAAAGAATGAATATTTTTATTTTTTTTATATTAGTAGATTTCACTAAATGACATATTTACCTTTCATTTTATATATCCTAATTTATTCTTTTATGAGCAAAAAAAAATTGTATATTTAATGATTCTTTTGAAAACCAGGGAATAATATATACGACGACAACTACTGTGAATCTATAGTTACTTAGCTATATCTAATATCTCCAACTATGTCTTAGCGAACTACCAATCCCTCTGTTAAGACCTCTTTTAGTATGGTCAATATTCTGTTAAGACCTCTTTAGTTGGAGTTAAAATTCAACCAATGCTAAAGTTCTAAAACAATGACATATATTTTGACTTAGCGTATACTGAGTAATAAGAATACCGAGTGACCTTTACTTTGACTTGTATGAAGGTTTGTTATATATGTTCAGTCAAAACATATAATTGCACAACACAAATCATATTCTTAAGAGTCTTGTTATACGTTACTGATTGTTATCTTATCTCATATATTTTTACGTTGATCGTAATTTAATTTCGTCAAATAATTATTGATATGTATATCATCTTCATATTCGTAAAGCACACTCCTCCCATTATAATTAAGAGTTTATATGAAATTTAACTTCATTTTATGCAAAGTAAAGTAGCATTAACATTTTAAATAAAGACAATTTATTCTTACAAATTTAATAATTTAAATTGTGAAAAATATGAGTAAGCGGTAACTTAGAAGTTCTGCTTTATACTTCATATTCTATGCGTACATTATTATATTATTTTATATTCCATCCGTTCCATATTATTTGATAATTATTGACTTTTTTTAGAGTCAACTTAAGAGTTTTTAAACTCAAAATTGACATATATTCTTTTAATTTTAATCAATATAATGATGAATGTCGTATATTATCTAAAAAGTATTATTCATTATAAGTTTTATAGTTTCATAATTTTTAATGAATTATCTCAATTTTAAATTTAAAAATATTTTAAATTAACTTTTAAAAGTCAATAATTATCAAATAATATGAAACGGAAGGATTATTTCATAGAATTATATATGCATGAAGCATGAGACATTTAATTTTTTAGTTGTCAAAATTGGTTTATTTCTCAAAAAGTATTTGTATAAATGTGTAATTTGAAGAACCTTAACATGCTAAAAAACATTAAATAGTAGTAATTAAAATGCTCATTATGGGACTACAATAACTATACTTTTATCGATTAAACAAAATTTAAAATTTGACAAAAATTATTAAAAAACCAAAACCCGTGACCCACCTAGCACGCGATTAAACAATTCAAACCTCGAAAATAATCATGGGGAGCCATTACTTTGAGCTGGCAAATAAATAAATTACCGAGGATAAATCCGTCAATACCCCCACAAACACAACCCACCAATATTTGGACATAAACGTCACTTTATCCAAAAAATCAAGGGTAATCTAGTACTTCCGAAATTTTAACCCCCCAGGAATGGCTTGTAGAGTTGGCAATGTCTTCTTCTATTTGCCTTGTCTTCCTCAGCTAAAAACTTTACTCTGAGTTACAGAGTTTTAGGTAAAATGGACGAAAATACCGAGTGGATTTTGGTCACGTGGTACGACACAACTCATATTTATCATAAGTTGGGGGTTCGAGTGGTGGGTGTGTGTTCAAATTCAAACTAACAAAATAAAAAATGGACAAATATATAAAAATAGATGAAAATTTTAAGGGTTTTTAATTTAATTTTTGTGTTATTGAGTTTGTTAATATACAGACTTAAGAGAACCAAAAAAATGAATCTAAAAATTTATCACTTTTTTTTATTAAGGTTTTTCGTCAAAATAGTTTATTTGGATGATAAATTAAATACTAAGCAAATTTCTTTTTTAACTTTTATTATACCTTTTATATTATCAATAAAATAAAATTAGGGGTTCTTTGATTAGCATTGAATGACTGACCGATTCAGCCATTCAGTGCGTTTATTTAAGAAAAAAATTGTCTGAATAACTGAATTGGTCAACTATTTAAATAATTTGGACTGAATGACTAAGTCTTATTTTTTTGGCTGAATAATTTTTTTTTATAATATTAACTATTATATTAAGTAATATTAAATAAATTTATAATAATTTTAAATTTTTTAGAGAGGTAAAATAATAAAAATCTGTTGATTAGATGTTTCTGACATATTAATTATCAAACAAATTTTTTCATTTGGATTCAGATTATTAGGACACGTTGTTTAAAGTATCTTTTATAATAATAATATTTTGAAAAATTATAAAATATCTTTTTATACCTAACATAAAAGGAAGAGTGTATTCGATTACAAACAAAGACGTTGCTTTTGTTTGATAACCCGCATAATTATATGCGATGTTCCTTTTTTTTTTTTTTGTCATAAATTAATAATTTAAATATTAAAACTTTTTTTTCCCTTTTAAAAACTTCAATAATAACGCTGAAAAAAACATACAATTTTTTTATTTTTTTCTTTCCCGTCGTCAGCAACTCAGAAACAGTGCGGTAATACTAGTAGTAAATTATATATCTGTATATGTGTATGTATAGGTTTTGTCTCTCTCTATATCGCTCTCTCGGCAGTTAAGCTGCTCCAATCTCTTCACCTAATTTCTCTCTCTTGTGCATTCAAACCCAAGCACACTCTTTCTCGTTATTCCTTCATTAATTTATAATTCATTTCATTAATTGCTGTCCTAGTTGAAGATTGAAGACCTAGGAGAGAGAAATAAAGACTTTTAGTGAGAGAAAGTGTAGAAAAGATGCCTCTGGTAAGAGTAGAGGTGAGGAATGAGTACGGATTGGGAATGCCGGAGCTATACAAAGAAGCGAATAAGGAAGATCCGAAAGCATTGCTTGAGGGAGTAGCTGTTGCTGGGCTTGTTGGCATTTTGCGACAATTAGGCGATCTTGCTGAGTAATTTCACGATTTCTCTCTCCTAATTGTTCATTATTTTGCTTCAATTTTAGAATTTGGTATCAAAGTTCTGAACTTTTTATTTTTTATATTTATGAAACAGTCCAAATGACTGAAATATATTGAAATTGCAATATGTTACAACGGTACTAAAACCATAAATGAAAATCCTTTCAAACAACTAACATATATCAAATCAGGAAGAAGGCCAGTAGGAGCAACTTAACTTAAATTTTGAAAGGGGTGTTTAGTTTGTGGAATTTGTAGCAAATTTGTTTAATTTGAAAAAGAATTGGCTAAAATTTTGTTAATTGATTGAGGTAACAAGGTTAATGAGTAAGGGTTTACCTGATTTGGGCGACACTAGATCATGGAGATGAACAGTAGTTGCAGATAGAACAGTAGTTCATGACACAAAAATAATGGCTTCCAATTGGCTTCTATACCTATATATGGGAGAAGGATCATGCAGATGAATATACACACACGCGGGTTACTCCCTCTGTCCCAAAATGAAAGTGCTATTTGATTTTTTTTAACCCATGTTAATGTTTACCTAGAACACACTTAAAGACATAATCTTTTCTGATGGTTCTTTTAATACTAAATTTTAAATCAATAGTTTGTGCTTGTCAAAAAGTTACTGAAGTTTATGACGAAGTGTATTATGAGTAAACCTCAACATGGGAAAAATGTTCAAATGGAACCCTAATTTACGTATTTAATGATTTGTTTTTTGCGTATAGTATTCATTGAAACTTGCATTTTAGCTTTAGTCACTTGTGTGATCAAATTCACAGATCTTGGAAACAACTAAATTATGTGAAGCAAAAGAGGGCGTCAGTCACTGAGTGGGGTTTTTAGTGATTATGTTAGTGTTCTACTGGGATGACTCTACCAAATTCCACAAGACTTTTGAATATCAATTGGGAGTTCTATGAGTTCTATCTTCTACTTATAGAGATTGCATTTATTAAAGCCAATGCATGACTTTTTTGGGCTAGTTTGAGGGGTTAGTAAAGAACATAGATGATGACAGCTAGCTGTAATCAGATGGGCTCGGATGATCTTAGGGTTATGATGTGGGTGGCAGGGTGTTGACAATTTGTTGGTGGAAATGATAGTGTGATGCAAAGATGGTAATGGTGTGGTATCCCATTACTTGGCTTGAGAAGCTGTATCCTTTTGCTGAACCTCAAAACCAAGACTTTAGACTTAAGTTGTCTAGCTGAAGTACACATGCTCCAAGTTTCTTAAATTTAGCTTACTGGGATATTTTCAAATTTAAAAGGTTGATATGACCTCTTAACAGCTGTTTATTTTGGTCGTTTGCTGGTTGTCATATAGTTATATTTGTTGAGGGTACATGAATTGTAGTTCAAAATTAAAGTATCATAAAATGTTATTAACATGAGAAATTTATAATTCTTTGAAAACTTTCTGCTTCAGAGTTCTTAGATACTTTCTTGTGGCTTATTGATTTAACAAGAATTCCCACTTAGTCCAGTCAAGGTTATTTTGTTGAGCAATATGTTATTCCAAGACCCGAGTCCTACTAAGGCTTGTTTACGGAAGGTTTATAATCCCAACGAAATCTTTAAATTTTGTATATGATTTTTTTTGTCTCCCCAAAGTAGTGGTAACAAGGATTTGTTGAGCGGACTATACTGGACATGTACTCCACCAGAAGACTGTTTATTTATTTTTCAGAATTTCCATGCTTGTTCTACCTTCCTTATTATTCGACCTTTCTGTCTTCTAGTCTTTGGTTGAAGTTCTTCCTCCTTGTATGGTTTATCTGGAGAAGATTGCTATAATTTCCCCTTTTATTAATAGTGAATAAAAGTGAAGCCAGCTCAAAGCCCTGGTCAGGAGTCAAGACAGTTGAATATCTTTTCTCTCTTTGTTCAAAACCATAACTTCTAATGGATAAAAAAGTGTCGAGTACAAAAGTGCCCAAAGAATTTAACTTTAATAAGAAACTTCATTTGGCTTGTTACATTTTGTTATTAACTTTCACTTCTATACTTATAGTTCACTGCCTACCTTCTTTTACACAATTATTGTTAAGTTAGCTTGTGGATGAGCATGCTTGTAAACTATGCATTTGGTGATGAATTGTTGTAAGGGTTCACAGAACCTAATGTAAATCAAGCTTCACAAACAAAGAAAAAATATCAATTATTTGGGAAAAAGTTTTATTTATAGTGCAACACACTAACATCGGGTATTATCAGGTGTTTGTTTCGAATTTTCTGTTGTCAGATTATTTCTGATAACATTCTAGCCTTCAGTAAATACTGACATATATTATGTAATCTTCTCCTTGTGGTAGATTTGCAGCAGAGGTTTTTCATGGCTTACAGGAACAAGTAATGAATACATCTTCCAGAAGCCATAAGTTGATGGTTCGTGTACTAAACATTGAAGCTGCATTTCCTCCTCTTGAAAAGACTATATTGGCCCAAAGAAGCCACTTACATTTTGCATACACAACTGGTATGGTTCATGTACTTGTGCTAAACATTTCTAATTACCATATTTGTTCAGTTGTTGATAACTAGCCAGTTTATTTCCAGTAAATTAATCATCAATAGTGACTAGAATTAGTTTCTAGAATTAGAATACAGTTTAGCTGAAATACAAGACTTGTTGGCATTAAGTTCCAACTTAGCGAAGGTATAACCCAATAATTAAAAAAGATATCATCTAAAATTAATGCAGTTGTAGATTAGTTCTAATTGTAGTTAGATAGAGAACGACCTAGGAAGATGATTTGATCAAACATAAAGAAGACCTATAATTGCACCGATGATACAAATAGACATATGTTCTGTCTTGGTTACATGCTGGGGACAAGAAGGGAATTACGAATTAGTATACACAGATGCAGTGGTACCTGATTTGCTTTAGTTTATGGCCCTGTCTGAGCATATTGTTGATAGTAGTTCGGCAGTCTTTTGAGTTGATCTTTTGCCAGATTTTGGGAGAAATTGTTGACCCCACATGCATTTTAATTTCTTCTTTCTTTGTTTCTAAAATTTTCTTCTTTTATATAACAAATTAATATACTTTTTTTGTAGAAGAAGACAATATAGTAGTAAATTGTCTACATTTATATTGATTGTCGAAACTCGAAAGGCAAATATATGCATAAGAAAGTATACTTTTTTGTGTTAAGGTAACATATGAGTTTACATAGTCCCAAATTGGTGTACGAGTGTAAATTTGAAGGCTTAATATACAAAATTTAGCCCAAAACTGATTAGTTCAAACTTTTGGGTCAACTTTGGTTCAACAGGTTTATTAGGGTTTTCGTTGCACTGCCAGGCTTCCCCAACAAACTGGTATATGACCTTTGACTTTTTTATGTTGGATTTTGTAGATCCAACTAAGATAATTATGCCTATTTTAGGAAGCTTTTTGGGCCATGTTGGGTTCAACGGGTCCTTGGGGTGTTTGTTATGGATTCTCCAAGGTTCCCAGCATTTTGGTTATTGGATAAATATTTTTACTTAATACTTAGTAAGTTTGATTCCACATGATTATTTGTTGTTAGAGGATTGACTGTAAGTACTGAACTCAGGAGATTTTGTAACATCTGTGGAGTTAAAGGAATGGTGTCATAATGGAACTCACAAGAAGGATTAAGATCAACTCTAATAATTAATCACAGAGTTGCTTTGATTTGACGAATTTGTTGACTTATAGAGGGGAATTGAACTGTTATGTGAACATTAATCATTCGTTTTTAAACTCCTAAACTGATCTTGCCACTTCATCAAGCCCTTTATAAAAAGCAGTTGATTTACAGGTTTGCAATGGCACATCCGTATCCAAAGTGAACGAAATCACTTCATATATAGTGACTTGCCGCGGTTCATTATGGATTCGTATGAAGAATGTCGTGGTTCTCCACGTCTGCATTTGCTTGACAAGTATGGCCCAAGCTTTTCAAATTCTGTCATGATCCCTGGTGACTCAAGGTTCTTAAACTTTTAGCCTTGTATTTCAGGTTTGACGCTGGTGGCCCAGGATCTTGCGTAAAGAGATATTCAGATCCAACCTTCTTTAGGAGAGCATCAGCTGGCTTTGATGAAGCATATGTTGAGAAAGTCCCAAGAAATAAGAAGGCTCGTAGAAGAAAGGCATATCTTGAACCTATGCCAAACCTTAAATACAGTGCTTTTGTTTTCATGATGACTATTGGTTTACTCCATAGCACA
Source organism: Panax stipuleanatus (assembly GCA_020205555.1). Taxonomy (NCBI): domain Eukaryota; kingdom Viridiplantae; phylum Streptophyta; class Magnoliopsida; order Apiales; family Araliaceae; genus Panax; species Panax stipuleanatus. The sequence goes on along the minus strand of CM035121.1, from coordinate 144,851,720 downwards.
TTACAACCATTTGCTTCTTCGGAATCCATAACATGATATTATTGTGAATGAACTCCTTTATTCTTTCTGAAGTATGATAATAAAATGAAATAATTTAATTTATTTGAAGTACTTATTTTAACCAAAACTAGGTCTGATAAACTCAATTATTACTTGCTATGTCAGAATTATGTTCTTATGATTTATTTATGGGAATTGAGCAGAAGAAGAAAACGTGGCTTAAGAATGGAGAAGTAGCACATGGTGTATCACATGGTACACTCATATCCAGTCATAGTGGCAGGTATTGTGTGGTGTACAAGTACACGCTGCTAGGAGTTCTAGCATCTGTTTTCATTTGTTTACTCTGAAAGCGTTACTGGTATGCTATGGTATGATTTTTATTTTGTTTTTGTTATCCGACTATGCAGAATGCAGGATTCTCGAAACTTTGATGGACAAACTTCTTCTCAAACTGTCTCAACATTTGATGCTGCGTTAAAATCTGAACTGGCAGAGCACTCAAATTCTTTTGATTCCAGAGCTGGGTCAGGCTACATAGAATGTGTTTTCAGTCCAAGTTATTCCATGAATCCTGATGGATGTGAAACTGAGGAAATCTCCTCTCAGTTAAAGCTGCTCCATAGTGATACCCTTGATACATCTTCTCTGGGTGAACAAAGCAGAGTTGTAAATGATGAAATTCAGGAGCAAACTGATACCAGGTCATCTTGCGTTACTTGGGATGAAAAGACAGAAATAATGGAGCCTACAGGACTGCAATATCAATTTGATGAAACCACAGAGAAGCTTCCTACAAACTTCAACCCAGATCCTCCAGAGGGGGAAGCTGTTAACATAAGAACTGCTGATCAGATGGAGTTCAACTTTGACAATGAAAGCATGCTAGCATCAGTCTCTTGTGGGAACCAGCTTGATGACATTGAAAGTGAGGCCGACAATTACATGGATGCACTTAACACCATTGAGTCAGAATCTGAAACTGATTTAGAGTGCCAGACAAAACGAGAAGTGGAGCAATTCTCCAGTTTGAACAATAAAGCTGCGGATGGGGGAATGAATAAACTTACACCACCACAATACTTGGACAGCCGTTCTTCAAATTCTGAAACTCATGTTCTTGCTCACGTCTCCTCAAACAATGCTATATCTGAAGAAAACCACAACTCAGTCTCCCCCGAATCTCCTAAGACAGCTAACAGTTTCTTAAACAAAGAAACATCCATCGATAAACCTAACTCTGTACCCTTAGAGTTTTATGCCACTGAACATTCCCCTCAAGAGGCTGGCAAATCTTCGACTCTCGACACCTTGCCTGATATTGATTCAAGTGGAAGTGATGAAATTCTTGATGGTTCAAATGTTGAAACTGTTGTCAGAAATTTGTCATCATCTGTCTCAAGAGAACCCATCTTACAGGCTCGTAAGAGTGATACAATCTTAAGCAGTTCTTGTGAATCGCAAAAGTCTCCATCTTTGCCTTCTGGTGATACTGGAGTTAACTTCTGGACAAATGGTGGCCTACTGGGACTTGAGCCCTCCAAACCTCCAGATTTCAGTGTATTGAATTCTGGCAATCACGATGCCAAAAGTAAAGGGGAAACAGTTTTGCCTTCAAGTCGAAGTACCATTCTTGAGGGAGATAGAAATGCATTAAAAACTAATATCATCAAGAATTCTGACTTTCACCATAGTGTTAACTCTAATAAGCCTCTAAAGCTTGTCTTTTCTGAAACAAGTACAAAGATACCAGGAACTGAGGAAGCGATCAATCCAGATGTCCAAGCTACTAAATCCTGGGAGTATGATGGCAAAAATTCATCTCGAATGTTCGAATTTAGCAATAGATTACTTGTAAATGGTTTTCAAAGAAAAGTATCTCATTTTGGTGATGGCAATCCTGTCAGCTCTGTTAAAAATGGTGTTTCTGACCAAAAGAGCGGGTCTCAAGCATATAAAACTTTCCCAGGGATTAACTTCAAGGAGCAGTTTGGATGTGGATCTCCATTCATGTCACCTTCATCACCACCGCTTGAACATATGAAAATATCTTTTCAGCCTATAGATGGATTTGAGACTCACAAACTGAAACTGAAGTTCCCTGATGGAAGTGAGTGTCATGAAAGTAGTGGAGATATGTTTCCTTCGTTTCAGTTAGTTCCAGAGCAATCTGTTTCACTGCAGGATCTTGGTTCAGACTCTGATGATGACACGTTCTGTAGATCTTCTCCTCGTCTGTCTGATGATTGTCTTAGCCATTATTCTGAGTCGGATTCTGAGGAATGGGAAACTGGGGAATCTCCCAGATGCAAGGATCATGAGATATATGACACTTTGGGCAGAATCTCAACACCGGAATCCGTTTCTAGCAATCTGGAGATCGGGAGAATGGCTGAGGGAGTAATCGTCGGCAACTATGGACTTCAAAGTCCATTTACTGAGAATGGTATGGAACCTTCTCACTCTGGTCGTCTACTTGATCTGCCAAGTTTTGATACCCTGAACACTTCTCATGGGGAAGAATTACACCGTAATTCCGATGCAAATTACCCCCTAGAATCGGACTTTTCTAAGGAGCCTACACCCTCGCCTCCACCTCTCCCTCCTGTGGAATGGTGCGCTATGAACCCAAATCCAGATGTGGCAATAGAGAAGCAAGATTCTCCCTTTGAAGCCCTCAAACATGTATTTGATCAGAAGCTTTCGGTTTTTACAATCTCCCACCAACCTAAGCCAGCACCAGTTAAGCTCGGCCAAAATACTGAGGCAATTGCATGTACGACAAAATGCAAGGTACTTATGGCATCCATCTACTTTTCGTGCATTTAGTAGATTGCGGCAGAAACTTGGCATATGTTTCTGAGTTGGTGCTTGTATTAACTAAAAGTAACAAGTAATGAAGCAACTGCAATAACTAACCATGGTTTGTAAATATGCAGCAGCCAGACTTCCAGAAGCTCAATGGGCAGAAGGATGCTGATCAGCCCTCAAACAGCAAGGGAGTGGATGAAAAAGAAGACTTCCTGCAACAAATTAGGACGAAAGTGAGTGGCCATTTTCTTAGCTTTTAATATCCTAGTGAAGTTAATGCTGTATCATTGTGCTGCATCTTTTATTGCTGTGGGGCTCCTTATGCCTCCATTGCTGAGACTGACCTGTAGTGGGAGAAATATAATTCTTTGCCTTAGATATCAGGCTTAAGAAACTTAAGATTTAACTAAAACTTTCAAGAATTAGACTTGTGCAAAAAAACATAAAAAAATATTTAAGAACGAGAAAATATAAATTAAGATTGTGTTAAGTACTTATGTTTATTGCAGGCAGAACTAGCTTAGGAAGATAATTAAATCTTGTAGTACTTTCTAAAAATAAATATTCTTTCTAGACAAGGAGTTCGATTGATTATTGTTACTTGTGCCTTAACCTCTGTCATTTTGTTCCAGTCATTCAGTCTCAGGCGCACTATGACCGATCGGCCAACCACTACACCAGGTGCCCCTGCCAATGTCTCAGTCACTGCAATTTTGGAGAAGGCAAATGCAATCCGCCAGGTCCCCTCTCTTTCTCTTGCTCACTATCAACCTTTATCCATCTCCCTCAGCTTTTAATCTAACATCCATCCAATTTTTCAGGCTGTTGGAAGCGATGATGGGGAAGACGATGATACCTGGAGTGATGCGTGATATTTTTGTTGGCATCAGAAACCAACCTTGTGGGTTGGACTCCTGAATTTTGGTGAGGCTGTGATATATATGTGAATAATCCCAAATCCTTCTGTAGTTAATTTGTAGGGTATTTCTTGTATCTTCATTAGGTTATATGCATTAATGTTCTAAGCATTTGGGTCAGAAACTGAGCTCAACTGTAATGTATCCTTATTAGGTTATATCTCCGGCCTGTTAGCTATATATGCATAGTGCCTGAAAATATAAACAGTCTCAGTTCTTATTCAATTTATCCAGTATAAAGTGTTTCTCCTTTCATTTCCAGTTATTGCATTCGGCCTGATGTGAGTTTATTTGTTATTGGACACTGCAAGTACAGATTTACAAGCCTTCAAATTGGAATAACGCCTCGAATTCGTGAGAGTAAAATTTTACCTAATTTCTCTTTCTTCTTCTTCCTCGAGTGCTTTCGGGCGACTCAAACTTGTCTCAAAGTTGAGCTACTTTTGACTGTCAAAAAGTGGACTATCATTTTGAGACGACATTTATATATTAGGGTTCTTTACAGAAATATACAATAATTAGAAAGTAATTACACCATTAGTGCATTCCACAAAATAATTAAAAAAAGAGGGCAAAAAATTTAAACCATTCAATTTCACATTAATAAGGAAACTTAAAATCAAGGTTGTCATAATTAATAATTTAAATTCAAATATTTGGGATTTAATAACTAAAAACAAATTCATAATTCAAAATTCAAATCAAAAGGAAGAAAAACAAAAAAATATCTTCTCTATCCTAATCTTCATCTCCCTCAACATCTCCCTCCTTCGCCGTCGCGAATCTACGCCGCGAATCTTAAGCTTGCACACGAAGAGCTTCTCTTTTAAAACGAAAACACAAAAATGGTATAAAAGATTTCATTGGTATTCAGATAGAAATTAGAGCTCACCAGAGGTTACATATTTATGATGCAGATCCTGCGAAAAGGAAGGGGTGGAGAGCAAAGCATGAACTGTCAGATTATGTTTCATTTAACTTCAACAAAAGTATAACACTACTAAAAAAATCTAAAAACAAGGTAAATTTCTAAGAATAGAAGAAATACTCACTATAGTCAGGTTAAAATCTATCAGATAAAACCTTGGTATGAAGGTTTGGCTACCAACTGCATTATGAAAAAACTGCAGGAGTGGTGATGGATTGGTTACATTGGTATGAAGGTTTGGTTACCTTTGTACGAAAGTTTGGTTACCAACTGCACTATGAAGGTAACCTAATAAAACTAAATTGGTTACCTTGGTATCAAGGTTTGACTACCAACTGCATGAAGGTTTGACTACCATCACATTCAAAATAAATTGGTAACCTAATAAAACTGAATTGGTTACCTTTGTACGAAGGTTTGATTACCAACTGCACTATGAAAAAAATTACAGGTGTGGAGGTGGATTGGTTACCTTGGTATGAAGGTTTGGTTACTAACTGCTTTATGAAAAAACTGCAGGTGTGGAGGTGGTTTGGTTACCTTGACATGAAGGTTTGGTTACCTTGGTATGAAGGTTTGGTTACCTTGGTATGAAGGTTTGGTTACCTTGGTATGAAGGTTTGGTTACCAACTGCATTATGAAAAAACTGTAGGTGTGGAGGTGGATTGGTTACCTTGGTATGAAGGTTTGGTTACCTTGGTATGAAGGTTTGATTACCAACTGAACTTGATACTTTAACCAGTACAAGGTGAAAGCCCAATACATACTTTGAAAAAGTCAATATTGGGGACATAAGTATCTCAAGAATATATAACTTACCTTACATTTGTGCTGCATGAAATCTTTCTTCACTCTCTTGCTCATCCTTGGTTATCTGGTCATCATTTTTATCATTTGTGCCCAACAACTTTTCTCCCCTTTCACTTGTAGAATAATGATCCAGTTTTGGAATAACACTCCTTTTGTAGTTCCAAACAAGCATTGAAGTGTAATCCTGAGGCGATATTAGACCTTGTTCATTAAGGCATTGTCGTTGCTCCTTTAGAGTTTTTGGATCATCAAGCCTTATGTATTCAAGCAAGGCCTTCTCATGATCTGGCCTCCAACCAGTCGAAATGTAGTGTAGTCAGTTTTCTGTCGTAAAGTTAAACCACCGTCCCAAAAAGGAAGGTTATCGGAGGGTCGGCGACACGGCAGCGGACGACAGAGAAGGGAGGAGAGAGAGCGGGAAGAGTGAGTTGGTGGTTCTAATGGAAAAGTAGAAGAAGAAGAGAGAGAGAGAAAAAGGCGGTGGATGGTTGTAGTTTGAATCAAAAAGAATATATTAAATGGATACCAAATACCAAATTAACAGATAGATATAAGGGAGAGAATCGTGGACCACGATTAAAGAGATACCCAAATGCACTAATTTTGTAAATAAACTATTAAAAATGTATTAATTTTGTAAATATTTTCTGCATGCACTGTTGTTGTAATTTTTTAAAAATAGTACTAAAATGTAATTGTTTCTATATATTACTTGGAAATGACAGGCGTTTGATTGCGTAAAGTTTTGATGGAACAAACAAATAAAAATCTATGTAGTGTATGCTGGTGGTGCACAAACAGGCTGCCTGGCCTGATCAAGGCCTGACAGGCTTTGACCATTGACCAGGCCAGATCAGGCCCAGGCTCATATAATAAAAGGTCGGACCAAGGCCAATTATTTGAGTAAAATCTATGGTCTGAGAAGGCCTGTTTGTCAGGCCAGGCCCATGCTAGGTCAAGGCCGGGCTAAGCTTGGTCAAGCCTCCCCCATCAAATTTTTGGGGCAATTATATCCTTTAAGACTTGAAGTCTTCTTTAATTTATAGAACAGAGGTAACGACAAGAGAAGCTTTTTTAAACGATGTGGGACTTTCTTGCACTCAGCTAATATTTCAGCCTTCTGTGAAAGTTGTTGTGTGGAGAAGATGCTAGGAAATTCATCTGCCTTCTTTGCCATCAATCTCTATTATCTGATGAACTGGTATTGGGAACTCAAATAAATAGTTCAATACAAAAGAATCTCTATCATAATAACTTACAAATTTTGTCAGCACGTATGATAATGCCGCATCTACATACACCAGAAACATAAAAAATAACTCACAAACTGTAGCAGACAATATAGTCATAAACCCGTTTGAATTCCTTCGGGGAATTCACCGATGAAATTCCCGTGACTGTCATTTTGAGCAAATAAAGAAATTATTCTCAATTGCTTTAAAACATTTAAAAACACATAACCCTCGAAATGAAAACTAGTAAATCCCGAATCCGTTCAATCCTATATGCATTAAGAAACAACAGAGCATTTGATAAGGGCCCATATAATTCTCAAACATAAATGCATTTAAAATTCAAGCATCAGGTAATCACAGTGGAAATGATGAAAAAGTAAAGTAGATAGATTCCACCCATGTGTGCTATATATTAAAATTGAAACTCTTATAAAAAAATATGAAGCAAACTTGTAGCAAACCTTTATCTTTTGTGGTGTACATGAGCAGCTTACGAGGCTTTGATGTGTTCTTCAATGAGTTCGATGAATGATAGCTTTTGTTAATAAGTCCCACATCCTCTACCCACCAACTTATGATAGGACATTGGCAGCATAAATAAAACAAGTATGGACATTAAGCTACTTTTGACTGTCAAAAAGTGGACTATCATTTTGAGACGACATTTATATATTACTTGGAAATGACAGACATTTGATCGCGTAAAGTTTTGATGGAACAAAAAAATAAAAATCTATGTAGTGTATGCTGGTGGTGCACAAACAAGCAGCCTGGCCTGGCCTGATCAAGGTCTGCCTAGGCTTTGATCATTGACAGGTCGGATCAATCCCAGGCTCATATAATAAAAGGCCGGGTCAGGCTAGTTATTTGAGTAAAATCTATGGTCTGAGAAAGTCTATTTGTTCAGGCCAGGCTCAAGCCATGACAAGGCCGGGCTAAGTTAGGTCAAGCCTCCCCCATCAAATTTTTGGGGCAATTATATTCTTTAAGGCTTGAAGTCTCCTTTAATTTATAGAACTGAGGTAGCGACAAGAGAAGCTTTTTTAAACGATGTGGGACTCTCTTGCACTCGGCTAATATTTCAGCCTTTTGTGAAAAGTTGTGTGGAAAAGATGCTAGGAAATTCATCTTCCTTCCTTGCCATCATTCTTTATTATCTGATGAACTGGTATTGGGAACTCAAATAAATAGTTCAATACAAAAGAATCTCTATCACAATAACTTACAAATTTTGTTAGCAAGTATGATAATGTCGCATCTACATACATCAAAACATAAAAAATAACTCACAAGTTGCAAAAGACAATATAGTCAAAAACCCGCTTGAATTCCTCCAGGAATTCACCGATGAAATACCCGCGACTGCTATTCCCCAATTGAGCAAATCAAGAAATTATTCTCAATTGCTTTAAAACATTTTAAAACACATAACCCTCGAAATGAAAACTAGTAAATTCCGAATCCGTTCAATCCTATATGCATTAAGAAACAACAGAGCATTTGATAAGGGCCCATATAATTCTCAAACATAAATGCATTTAAAATTCAAGCATCAGGTAATCACAGTAGAAATGATGAAAAAGTAAAGTAGATAGATTCCACCCATGTGTGCTATATATTAAAATTGAAACCCTTATAAAAAAAATATGAAGCAAACCCGTAGCAAACCTTTATCTTTTGTGGTGTACAGGAGCAGCTTACGAGGCTTTGATGTGTTCTTCAATGAGTTCGGTGAATGATAACTTTGGTGTACAGTAACATTACTTGATGAATGATAGCTTTTGTTAATAAGTCCCACATCCTCTACCCACCAACTTATGATAGGACATTTGCAGCATAAATAAAACAAGTATGGACATTAAGCTATTTTTGACAGTCGAATAGTGGACTATCATTTTGAGATGACATCTATATATTACTTGGAAATGACAGGCGTTTGATTGCGTAAAGTTTTGATGGAACAAAAAAATAAAAATCTATGTAGTGTATGCTGGTGGTGCACAAACAAGCATTCCTGGCCTGGCCTGATCAAGGCTTGCCAGGCTTTGGCCATTGACCTAGCCGGATTAGGCCCAGTCTCATATAATAAAAGGCCGGGCCAGGGCCAATTATTCGAGTAAAATCTATGGTCTAGAAGGCCTGTTTGTCAGGCTAGGCCAGGCTAAGCTAGGTCAAGCCTCCCCCATCAAATTTTTGGGGCAATTATATCCTTTAAGGCTTGAAGTCTCCTTTAATTTATAGAACAGAGGTAAGGAAAAGAGAAGTTTTTTAAACGATGTGGGACTCTCTTGCACTCATCTAATATTTTAGCCTTCTGTGAAAAGTTGTTGTGTGGAGAAGATGCTAGGAAATTCATCTGCTTTCCTTGCCATCAATCCTCTATTATCTAATGAACTGGTATTGGGAACTCAAATAAATAGTTCAATACAAAAGAATCTCTATCACAATAACTTACAAATTTTGTTAGCAAGTATGATAATGCGGCATCTACATACATCAGAAACATAAAAAATAACTCACAAGCTGCAGAAGATAATATAGTCATAAATTCCGCTTGAATTTTTTTGGGAATTCACCGATGAAATACGCGCGACTGCCATTCCCCAATTGAGCAAATCAAGAAATTCTTCTCAATTGCTTTAAAACATTTAAAAACACATAACCCTCAAAATGAAAACTAGTAAATCCCGAATTCGTTCAATCCTATATGTATTAAGAAACAACAGAGCATTTGATAAGGGCCCATATTCAAACATAAATGCATTTAAAATTCAAGCATCAAGTAATCACAGTGGAAAATGATGAAAAAGTAAAGTAGATAGATTCCACCTGTCTGTGCTATATATTAAAATTGAAACCCTTATAAAAAATATATGAAGCAAACCCGTAGCAAACCTTTATCTTTTGTGGTGTATAGGAGCAGCTTACGAGGCTTTGATGTATTCTTCAATGAGTTCGGTGAATGATAGCTTTGGTGTACAGTAGCATTACTTGATGAATGATAGCTTTTGTTATGGCAAAACTATGAATTTAGCCACTATAGTTGGCAAGTTTTACTTAATGCACAACTCAACTTTTAATTTTTTGAATTACCCCATTAAACAAATTAAAATTTTACAATTGGATCATTCTGTTAACTGTAGCTCAGTTCTGTTAATATGAACGTTAATTTTTTCCTACGTGGCTTTTTAAAAAAAAGAAAAATGACTCAGCCACTATCGATATATAACAACTCAACTTCTCTTTCATTATAAACTTACGCATTTGGTTTTTGCAAACAAGGGATCTAGTGCTCCAAAACCAACTTGGAGATCAATTTGCCCAAAATCAGAAGGGGAAATTTGGGTTATTGCTATATTTTATCTCTTCAAAGCATTCGAACACCCAGAGGAACGTTAATGGCATCTTGTCTTCCTCCACCAATCACCACCGCCACTCATCTTCTTTTCTTCTCTCTCCTCAAACCTCGTCAAATTCACTACAGATAACACCCAAAAAACACCCCTCCTTCAAATCCCTCATTTCCCAACCTACCCCCCCCCCAAATCCAAGATCGTCGTCTATCCCTCCTTCGCCCATGCTCCACCTCCAATTCCACCTCCCCATCCACTACATTCCTCGGCGTCTGCTACGTCGTCGGCTAACATCGACACCGACCAAATCATCCCCGCTGAATACCTAACCCTAGTCCCCTCCAACTCCGACGAATACAAAAAACTCGGGTCTTATGCCCTGGTCGGCCTCCCCTCCTCCTACTAGCCCCGCTTCGTCGACTCCGACGAATTCAAGTCCAAGTACTCAATCCTCATTGCCAGAGACAACTTCGGCTGCCGGTTCGTCCCGTGAACACGCTCCCGTGGACCTCGGAGCCGCCGGGCTAGCGGCAGTGGTGGCGGAATAGTACGCGAGGATATTTTTCAGGAATTCGGTGGCAACGGGAGAGGTTTGTCCCATTGAATCGGAGGTGAGGATCTGTGAGGAGTGTAAGACTGGAGATGTGCTGACAATTGAGCTTGGACAGAGTTTATTGATCAATCATACCACTGGGAAAAAGTATAAGCTGAAGCCAATTGGGGATGCTGGGCCCGTTATTGAGGCTGGTGGAATTTGGTTTGCAAAAACCAAATGCGTAAGTTTATAATGAAAGAGAAGCTGAGTTGTTATATATCGATAGTGGCTGAGTCGTTTTTCTTTTCTTTTAAAAAGCCATGTAGGAAAAAGCTAACGTTCATATTAACAGAACTGAGCTACAGTTAACAGAATGATCTAATTGTAAAATTTTAATTTGTTTAATGGGGTAATTCAAAAAATTAAAAGTTCAGTTGTGCATTAAGAAAAACTTGCCAACTATAGTGACTAAATTCATAGTTTTGCCCTTTTGTTATTAAGTCCTACATCCTCTATCCACCAACTTATGATAGGATATTGGCAACATAAATAAAACAAGTATGGGCCCTCCACCTATACAAATTAAAAATAATGTGTTTCAAGTTGGGGTGTAATTATGGCTCAATTTTCATGGACCGGACCAGTCTTTGGGCCAGTCCGGGCCGCGGGTCAGACCAGGCGGAAGGCTAGGCTGGTCCAAACTTTTAGAAAGGCCTTTTAACCTTGCCAAATTTTAGCTAAAATATGATGGTCTGATTACAGCCTTCCAGGCCGGGCCAGCCTGGCTTAGACCAGGTCTGGCTCAGATCGGACCAAGGCCGGGCTCCGTGCCGCGGGCCATTTGTACATCACTAGCTGCTTGCTACATGTTAGAATAATACCAACTCCATTGAAAAGTGAATTGTGCAACAAAAAAGTAAAAATTAAAAAAAATAGAAAAGATAAAATTTGCTGAAACATGTTTCTGTCATGTAATTTAATTTACGTAAGAGACTAGATGTCAATGGCAGTGTGCTATCAAATGCTTATTGTAATATTTCATTAGTTATTTCTAGCATTTGTACATTTCTGAGTACTGTACAAGTCTAATCCTGGTCCATATGAACAACTTGATTAAGACTTGCATTGTAATACCTAGAAAAAAAAACATTTAAATTTATATTTTTAAATATGTTAATTGGACTTTGTCATTTATTTGAGGTCAAACTAATCATTTAATGTATGTGGGCTTTTCTTATGTTTGGGGGCTTTTCTTATGTTTGGGTAAAATATTGTGTTTAATTTATGTGGACTATAATAAGTAAGGGATTTTATTAATTTGGGCCTTTAAAAATAATTGGGTATAATTTATAATTGTGTAATATTAAAATCCTATTAAAATTAGGAGAAACAATAAGATATATAAATAATAAACAAAATCTAATTACTTCATTATATCTATACAAACGAGAAGAAGAAGAGGAGCGGTGGCGAAGAAGAAGTAGGCGTGGTTGCCTAAGCATTGAATTGGGGATCATTCGTTAGACTTGATACTTGGCAAGATATATTCAGTAAGCTATCTCTATATTTCTTTTAAAAATTATGAGATCTGCCATGTTGAAAGCAACATCCTGAGATATTAAAATTCCTATTTTATATACATACTGTTTCGGTAAATGTGAATAGCTTATTGACTTTATTGGTATGATTTGATAAATAAAGATAGCATTCATTATATATATATACTATAATATAATATATGTATCCTAATATGTAGTTATATTAGGATTCTGAAAGTTTGTGATGCTAGGCCAGTGGGCCGTTAATTAGTATATATATATATATATGTAATATTTTAATAATTATTTAGTTATAGTGCCAAACTTTTAAATCGAATTGAAAACAGTGTATAAATCGGCACACTTCTTGGCTATCCATGAGGGTTACTCGGTAGATAGGTTGGCACAGATCTTTCAGCAGGAGATTGTTAGACTTCATGGTACTCCGGTGTCTATTGTTTCAGATCGGGACCCACGGTTCACTTCACGGTTCTGGAAAGGGTTTCAACTAGCTTGGGGTACTTGGCTCAACTTTAGTACTTCTTTTCATCCGCAGACTGATGGGCAATCCGAATGGACCATTCAAACGTTGGAGGACATGTTGAGGTCTTGTGCACTTGAGTGGTCAGGTAACTGGGATGATTACTTGAGCCTAGTTGAGTTTGCTTATAACAACAGTTGGCATATGAGTATTGGGATGGCTCCATTTGAGGCGTTGTATGGTAGGAAGTGTCGGGCACCAACTTGTTGGGATGAGGTTGGCGAGAGAGCCATAGAAGGGCCTGAGTTAATTCAAATCACTACAAAGAAGGTAGCAGTGGCTAAGGAAAAACTGAAGTCGGCTCGATCACGACAGAAGAGTTATGCTGATAAGCATAGGAGGACCTTAGAGTTTGAATCTAGTGAGCATGTGTTCCTAAAAGTTTCTCCTTGGAAGGGTATTCGGCGATTTGGTCTGAAAGGGAAGCTTAGTCCGCGTTATATTGGCCCATTCGAGATTCTGGAGAGGGTTGGTGAGGTTGCATAGCGGTTAGCTTTGCCTCCACAGCTAGCTCATGTGCACAATGTGTTCTATGTGTCGGTGTTGAGGAGTTATCAATATCATCCATTGAATATGGTGCAATATCCGTTCGATAAAATTCGTGACGATCTTACTTGTGTAGAGCAAGCCGAGGTAATTTTGGATCGTCAAGAGCGGGTTATGAGGAGGAAGACAATTTTGTTTGTTAAGATTTTGTGGAGAAACCATTCGAAGTGTGAAGCTACGTGGGAGATGGAGGAGTCTATTAGAGCGGAGTATCCACATCTTTTTGATAATTAGGTTCGTTCTTTTCTTTTGATTCCGGGGACGGAATCCTTTTTAAAGGGTAGGTGATGTAATACCCAGAAAAAAAAAACATTTAAATTTATATTTTTAAATATGTTAATTGGACTTTGTCATTTATTTGGGTCAAACTAATCATTTAATGTATGTGGGCTTTTCTTATGTTTGGATAAAATATTGTGTTTAATTTATATGGACTATAATAAGTAAGGGATAAATATAATACTAAAGAAAATAATACTAAAGCTCTAAACCACAAAAGAATAGTATTTAAAACTAATAAATATCAACAAGGTCAAACCAGAATAAATGCCAAACTGACCCAAATTATAATCTGAAATAATTATTACAACTCCAAAGAAATCAATCTATCAAGCCTAAACAGAATATCTAAATCATTGGATTGAAAGGTGCTCTCATCACATTTGCCCTTAATTCTTCTGAATACCTGCCGGAGGAAAAACACAGCATGAGCCAAACGCCCAGTACAGATATAGAATACAAGAATAATGAAACGAAATAACTAACTCAATAAATGAATTGAACTGAAACGAACAAAACTAACACAATGAAATAATAGGCTGAATCAAATGGCTGGGTGTTATTTCATACCGAGCTCAAAATAAAACAGAAATATACCTTGCCACACAGGCAAGTCAAATAATGCCACACAGGCAAGTCACACACATTGGACCGCGAATCCAATGTGCATGCAAAATCGGAAGGCGTATTTGGCACAAACATCGCCACTCCGCAGAACAGAACAGAAAACTAGGGTCGACCCATACGCCTCCCACAACAAAACACCCAATGGCCAACTCCTACCGGAGCACAAAACGGAAACGCCGTGGACTGAGCACACCGCCACGAAAAGTGTCATGCCTCTTGTGCCAAGACGGCATGCTTGTGGTATCCCCACAGGTGGTTATAGCTCAGGTATACCCTATGGTATATTCTAATAATAATATTATGTCACAGCACATGCGACACAATATTAACACAAGGGTTCTAGTATGTACATGTAACAACGAAATAAATATAAATACGAAACTTTAAAGATACGTTAACATGTACATCTCTAAAAGATTAAAATAAACTCTAAATATGTTAACCCAATTCAAGAGTACAAACACGAGTTCTAAGTATCAATACCAAGACGAAACTATATCACAAGAATTTGAGAATGAACAATTATGGGAAACAATAATCGAATTCGAAACGAGAAACAAAACGAACAAATTAAATTTAATAAGAGAATCGCTGAAGGAGTACGGAATCCGTACCTGAAGTAAGCAATGTAATACCCAAAATTATATTCCAAAATTTATTCGTTAAACTTCTTCCGTCCAAACTAAACAAAAAGAGTAAATGAATATAAGTATGTTTGCAAAATATTATTATTATTATTATTATTATTATTATTAATAAGTTGTTGAATAAGCCCTCTGTTCCACCCATATATAATGATCAATAGATTCATTAATCACAAATATATATATATATATATATATATATATATATACATAGGCTAATTCCCAGTGTACTATGATTCCGTCTTTTTTTTTTCTCTGGCAAGTTCTACTGGCGGCATAATTCCGTTTTCTTTATATACATATATATATATATATATATATATATATATATCAAGTAGTAGAAAAGCAGGCAAAGATTTTGTAGGAGTAATTTATATATATAACGTATTAAGCCTAAAGACTACATGGCAACCAACTTGTTAAAAAACATACATCCAGTCATTTGGTTAAATAAAAATAACTCTCTACATGCAATCCTCATATGATCAGTTGGTATTCAAAAAGATATTGATTAATAAAATAATCATATTACCTTAATTCCCCCCTTTTCGCTTACTGCACTTCTACCGCCGCCCCGTCCCTCAGTCTCTTCTCTTAGAAGTATCCTTCACAAATGTCAAATACCCCTCACAACCCTTTGCCACTAACTTCCCAGCCTTCAAGGCTGAAATCAATTTCACCACTCTCCTCGGCTGTGAACCTTGAAATACGAATTTCGGAGACTTCACATCTCCAAATATAACCTTCCTCGCCTGGCAGTTGATAGTGGCCTGATACTTATCCAACCAGTCCATCCCGAGAATAACATCAAAATCGTGCATACACATTGGAAAAAGATTAGCACTACGAATCTTATCCCCAAAACTGATCGAACACTCTCGATATAAATCAGAAATAATAACAGAAGTCCCCATCGGGGTAGCAATAGACATCACAGAATTTAAAGACAGAGATGGCACACCCAGGTGCCGAACAAAAGACCGAGCCACAACAGAATGAGTAGAACCAGTATCAAATAAAATAGAAGCCTCACGACTACCAACTAAAAGAGTGCCAGAAACAGTACCTGGCGCACCTGCCGCCTGATTATGTGTCAAGGTAAACACTCGACCACCTTGACGCTGACCACCATTGCCACCATGATCACCGCCTCCACCATTACCACGTGGCCCGGTACAATCTCTAGCCATGTGACCCATATGTCCACACAAGAAGCATGCACCAGTAACTCTATGACACTGTCTCCCCGGATAATTAGCCCCACACATGGCACAAGGAACTATCGGAATAAGATTTGGGTTACCCCCACCAGCTGGTCCCAGATAACGACCCTGATTCTGCCCCTGCTGACGATTCTGCCCTTGCTGAGGATTCTGTCCATACCAAGGTAGCTGAAGCTGACGATTCTGCCCTTGTTGCGAATTCGATTATTGTTTCCCAGAATTGTTCATTCTCAAATTCTTGTGATATAGTTTCGTCTTAGTATTGATACTATATATATATATATATAGTATATATATATATATACTATAATATAATATATGTATCCTAATATGTAGTTATATTAGGATTCTGAAAGTTTGTGATGCTAGGCCAGTGGGCCTTTAATTAGTATATATATATATATATATATATATATATATAATATTGTAATAATTATTTAGTTATAGTGCCAAATTTTTAAATCGAATTGAAAACAGTGTATAATAATTTAAAAATTACTTGATAATGAATTTAATAGTATTATGTTATTAATGATTGGATTGTAATAAATCTTATTAAATTATTTAGATTGAACGGGGAGAGTCTAAACGAGTTTTTGGAATATACTTTGGGTATTACATTGCTTAATCCAGGTACGGATTCCGTACTCCTTCAGCGATTCTCTTATTAAATTTAATTTGTTCGTTTTGTTTCTCGTTTCGAAACTTATTATTGTTTTGCATGATCGTTCGTTCTCAAATTCTTGTGATAGTTTCGTCTTGGTAGTGATACCTAGAACTCGTGTTTGTACTCTTGAATTGGGTTAACATATTTAGTATTTAGTTTAATCCTTTAGAGATGTACATGTTAATGTATCTTTGGAGTTTCGTATTTATATTTGTTTCGTTGTTACATGTACGTACTTGAACCCCTTGTGTTAATATTGTGTCGCATGTGTTGTGACATGATATTATTATTAGATTATACCATAGGGTATACCTGAGCTATAACCACTTGTGGGGGTACCACAGGCTTGTCGTCTTGGCACGAGAGGCATGACACTTTCCGTGGCGGTGTAATCAGTCCACGGCGTCTCCATTTTGTGCTCCGGTGGGAGTTGGTCATTTGGTGTTTTGTTGTGGGAGGCGTATGGGTCGACCCTAGTTTTCTGTTCTGTTCTGTTCTGCGGAGTGGCGATGTTTGTGCCAAACACGCTTTCCGATTTTGCATGCATTGGATTCGCGGTCCAATGCGTGTGACTTGCCTTTGTGACATTATTTGACCTTGCCTGTGTGACAAGGTATATTTTTCTGTTTTATTTTGAGCTCGGTATGAAATACACCCAGCCATTTGATTTAGCCTATTATTTCATTGTGTTAGTTTTGTTCGTTTCAGTTCAGTTCAGTTCAGTTCATTTATTGAGTTAGTTATTTCATTTCATTATTCTTGTATTCTATATCTGTACTGGGCGTTTGGCTCATGCTGTGTTTTTCTTCCGGCAGGTAATCAGGGGGATCAAGGGCAAGTTAATGAGAGCTCCATTCGATCCAATGATTTAGATATTCTGTTTAGGCTTGATAGATTGATTTTGTTTTGAGTTGTAATAAATACTCTAGATTTGGGTTTGAGTCTGTGGCATTTATTTTGGTTTGACCTTTTGATATTTATTGGTGAAATATTATTCTTTCGTGGCATAGAGGTTTCGTTCGATTTTGTTGTGTTTTGTGTAACCTCTCTTTCTATTTCGGAAAGGGGGTGTTACATGCATTTAGTATGGGTGATTGTGTAAAATATAAGATTAAATTTGATTTTTTATTAGTTATTTTTAATTCAAATATATATGGTTTATTCAACTGTTGAAAATATTAAATATTGTAATTAATAATATTTTTTTAGATAGTTCACAATTTTTTAAAAATTATATTATTCAAAAATAACGAATTAATACTAATTTTGAATTTAAAATATATTTTAAATTAACTTTAAAGAGTTCAAATTTATTTATTTTTTATTTTAAAAAGGGGAGAGTATTATAAACCAAATATGGCATATCTAAAAGATTTGGATGACCTCAGCTAAAAAATACAAGCTAGCAACAGCTACATGATTCTATGAGCAACTACTCCTCAAAAACAATAAAAATACATCACAAGTTGGTGAGAAATCAATCCAGTTGAAAACTTTTCCCCACCATCTGGTCACCTGCCATGTGTAAAGGATGAACCCTTTTTCCCTGATTTAAATTAAAAGTAGTAAAAATATTTATAATTTTTATTTTTCTTTTAACCAATATATAATGCATGCATGCATCTAGTAAACATGATTCCAGCTAGTACTACATATCTATATTAAAGGGATTTATTTCTTTTCTACTTTTCTCCTTTTCTCCTTTTTATATATTGAGATGTCTATGCTAATAAGTTTCTGTTGGTGCTGGTAGTGCCAATTAAATCAATCGGAAAGGTAATAAATAAGTTAATATTATAAAGGAGAGAAAAGAATTAAAAAAAGGGGAGACTTTCTTCCTCAAGTATATAATTAAAGCAACTTGATAATGATCCACAACAGCAAGCAACATGATACTTCGCCTTTCCAACCCACCAAATCAACTTTAATTAGTTTAGTTACTAATTAATTTCTAATTGCAAGATATTTTTTTGTGAACACTATGGGCGCCTCAATATTTATAGAACTGGACTGTGATCCTCAGGCTAGAAAGACAATAATGTCCCTTTCTTTTCAAAAGGATTGATGTAGTAGTTAATTTTTTTAAAAAAAATCTTCTAAAATTGATTAAATCCAAACAATTTATAAATTAACTAATTATGTAGAAGATTTTGTTTTCCAAAAAAAGGCTGTGAAATTTGAGTTGTTATACGAATGATCAAGCTTTTATGTCTCCCATATTTGTTTTTCTTTAGAACCTATTCTGTCATAATATTTAACAGAAATTTATCTTCTTCATGTAGTTGATTAATTTTGATTGCTACTAAGCAGTAGAGTCGAATAGTGAGACTATTGCACACTAAAGAGAGAAGTCTCAACCACTATATTATCACATTTGAGTTGTGTTTTCCATCTTTTACCTTAATCTTAGTTATAATTATATTAAATTAAGGTCGCAAGTTGAATTCTAAAAAAATTCTTCTTTTATATTATGATGTCTTTAGTTGCAAACTGAAGTTTTGATACTTAGAGTATAGGTTATACAAAATGATACGTCAATCAACAACATTTAAATTAGGGTTTCGGTTAACCTACGATTTTGCCTTTGATAGTCTTGACTTCGTGGAAAAACTGTAAAAAGTCCACCGAAATTGGGGGGCTTTGAGAGGACTCTCAGAGGCTCAAGTCAGAATACTGATATAAAGGGAGATAATTATTATTAGTACTTTGAATGTGTTGATCCCTTATTTATAGCATGGGAGTCCTTAGCTCTACTTTAAGAGTTATGAATTAGAATCTTACATGGCTTTAGAGACCTTTTAGGTTGTCAATCCTTAGTTGGTTAAACTTCCTAGCAATTTATCATTTACTGAATTTAATATGATTATAGAATACTCACTGAGCAAAATTATTTTATTACCCTTTATTAATAGGGTTCTAGAAATAGCACATGGTAACTTGTCATTGGTGCGTTATTTTTATCTACATCATTTGTCCCCTAAAAAAGAGTAAATAAAATAATAAAGTTTTTTTCTCCGCGCCCATGACGCTAATTCAAAGCCCCCATTACCTTAATTCTAGCCTTCATATATAGTCTTAATTCTTCGCGCCTATGACGCTAATTCTTGGTGCCCATAACGCTAATTTTTGGCCTCCATGATCTTGATTCTGGGCCGCCATGGCCTTAATTCTACCCTTCATGACTTTAATTTTTGGCGCACGACACTAATTTTGGGTCTCCATGACCTTAATTCTGGACCTCCATGACCTTGTTTCTAGATCTCTATGACTTTAATTCTAGCATCTATGGCTTTAATTCTGGACCTTCATGATTTTGATTCTGGGCATCCATAACCTTAATTTTGGCCTACATAACCTTAATTCCAGGCCTTCATGATCTTAGGGGTTCCTATTTCCAAACTAATCATATTTTCTGATGCGTCAATCAACTAACATTCTAATTAGGGTTTCGGTTAACCCATAAATTTTATATTTGACAGCCACGTACCCACCTCGATCCTGTTGAATTACCTATAAAAGGTCCACCAGAGTTGGGTGGGTTCCCGAAGTACTCTCCGATGCTTAGAACGCTGATATGAAGAGAGATAATTATTATGGAAGCCAAAATTGTATAGTTTGATTATGATGGAGCATCCCTTGTTTATAACATGAGAGTGCTCTTAGGAATTAAAATCCATCATGAATTTAGAGACCTTTCAGGTTGTCAATCCTTAGTTGGTTAAATATTATGAGAATTTTATTCTTTATTGGATTGAATACTCTTGTAGAAAACTCAATAAGCTAATTTATTATATTAACCTTTATAAATAGGGTTCTAGAAATAACGCCTGACAATTCGTCATTGGTGGGTTATTTTTACCCACATCGCTTGCCCTTGCTCCTTTAAAAATATATTTTTAAAGGAGTAAATAATAATTTATAATTAAATAATCAAAACCCCCATATTTTCTTCTCTTTTTTAGTGGGGCCCTTCATTTTTTCACCCTTGACGTTGTGCACTCTTGGCGTTAAAAGGGAACTCCTTTGCACGTATGGGAGTTCTCCTTGGCGCTAACTATTACTGGTGTCTTACCCTTGGCGTTTTTCCCTTGCCTTCTTGGCGTTCTTGAAAGCTTTCATTGACGCTCTATTTTGATGACATTTTACTAGGCTACTTGGCGCTTAATTCTTGGTGCCAATGACGTTAATTCTTGGACTCCATGACCTTAATGGACTCCATGACCTTAATTCTTGGCACCCATATTGCGTTAATTATGGGCTCTATGGACTTAATTCTTAGCTCATATGGGATTGATTTTGACCTTTATGGATTTAATCTGAGTCTCCATGATTTTAATTCTGGACCTCCATGGCCTTGATTTTGGACCTCCATAGCCTTGATTATGGGTTCCATAACTGTAATTCTACCCTCCATGGTCTTAATTATGGGCTTTCATGACCTTGATTTTGGCATACATAGCGTTAAATATTGGCGCCCATAACACTAATTCTTGGCCTTCATGATGTTAATTCAGGGCCCCAATGGCACTAATTCTGGGTCTCTATGACTTTAATTCTTGGCTTCCATGGGCTTGACTCTAGGCCTTCATGACCTTAATTTTGGGCATAGCCTTGGTTCTGGGCTCCATGATCTTGATTCTGGGTCTCTAGGGCCTTTATTATCATGACCTTAATTCCAAGCCCTCATAACCTTGATTCTAGGCTCCAAGGCCTTAATTTCAGGTATTCATGACCTTGATTCTAGGCTCCAAAACCTTGTTTCTGGGTTTTATGGCCTCAAACAGTTTCTCCACTTCTTTATTGATGCCTAACGTATTTCCGATGCAAAATTTTTCTTTTTTTGTATTATGGGTCTCTTTTACGGCTCTACATCTTCCAATAAAATTGGGACTAGTTCCTCTGTAGGTTCTCCTATTTGCTCTTTATCCTCATCTCTCACATCTAAAGAATTAATAGGCAAAACTTTCCCCTAGCTAGTTTCTGATCACCATTGACTTCCTTTATTCCACTTGTTGGGATCTTTAATTACATATGATACGTAGATGGAATAAATTTAAATTTATTCAGCCATATCCTACCAAGGATTATGTTATATGATGAAAGGAATTTTACAACCACAAAAGTGATCATAGTAGTGAATTAATTTGGTGTTGAAGCGCGAGTATTCACCATGATTTTTTGAATTGTGAGAAAGTAAATATGACTTTTTGTTCGATTCCCACAAACGGCGCCAATCTGATGCGTAAATCAGCAATCTTCAAATTAGGGTTTCGATCAACCTAAGAACTTTGACTTTAACCGCCTTGACTTCATCGAAAAACCTACAAAAAGTCCACCGAATTAGGGGGCTCTGAGAGGACTGTTCAATACTTAAGTCAGAACACTGATATGAAAGGAGAGAATTATTATTAGAGTAAAATAACGTATCTTGAATGTACTGAAACGTCTCTTATTTATAGCATGAGAGTCCTCTCCTTCAGAAATTAGAATCTTACATGGCTTTAGAAATTTTTTAGGTTGCTAATTCTTAGTTGGTTAAACTTCTAACAATTCTTTCATTTACTGGATTTAATATGCTTCTATAATACTCAATGAACAAAATTATTATATTACCCTTCATTAATAAGATTCTAAAAATAATACGTGACAACTTGTCATTAGTAAATTATTTTTACCCACATCAGAAAATAATTTCTTTGGACTAAAGCAAAAATATTAGGCTGGTTTAAAAAAATATCTTTAATACCTTGTTGAATTATTCTTGCTATATATAATCATATGAGGTACACCAGAGGGTAATTTGGTAACTGAATTCCCAATAATTAATAACTAGGAGTACCCTGTACCCCTAGCAATATATTAATTAACTTGTAAATCTATATATGCACCCATATCCTTAAGGATTCTTTTATATTTCTGAATTAATTGAGTCCGAAAGGGACCTTTAGCCTAAAGCAATTAAAATAAAAAGTACATAACACTTTCCAACTAAAAACATACGAAAATACTCCCTCCGTCCCGTCCCTAATTATTTGACGTTTTAGAGGTGGACACAAGAATTAAGATAATGGATTGAAAAAGCATTAAATATAGTACTCAATTGTCTATAATACCCTTAAATCATTTGTTGGGATAAGGAGAGTTTTGTTGGAATAAGGAGAGAGAAAAAGAGAGAGAGTTTAAAGTATCAAAAAAAATAGGCAGAGTAATGAGGGGTAATATTAAAAAAATTATCATTAATTCTTCTAGATTTGAAGCAAACGTCAAATAATTAGAGACAAATAAAAAACTTCTAAAACGTCAAATAATTAGGACGGACTTCTTTGTCACACATTATTATAGGATATAGTGGAAAAAGGTGTTGGAAATGAGGCAACTTTAATATTAGTAGATTATATAAAGATTCCTTTATTAAAGCAATCCCATATTAAACCCTACTTTTGGTTATGTATTTGCAACTGAAAATAAGATAAAAACTGCTGAGTGATCATGAAAAGGTAGTAACAAAATCTTTTCCAACATGTATACATATATAATAGATCATTTAGGCCTAAACATAAATATTTTGAAGCAAAAAGCAACAGCATTACCATAATAAGCATCCAACTTTAAGGATCAACGCACCCTATGCCTTCTTACATTATAATGTGATATATAGTATATAATCTCACCATGTGTTCATTCTTCTTGTGTATAAAGGTTTTTTAATCCCTCATACTCGCGCGGGCTATAATATCATTGGATGCAAGAAGCTAAAATGCTTATGCATGAAGATTAACACTAACACAAAAAATAAAATCTTTACAACTCGTTCTAATAAAAAGGTTTGATTTTTCGATAAATAATGGGCAATTAAATCACAATTTACATGAAATATTTAGTGATTGTAAAATTAAGTTGATTCTTAGTACTCCCGTTTTAAAGGAAGCAAATGTTAATTAAGTTCTTGAGTATCATGTATAAGCATTTAAGTCATTGACGGTGGAGTCGGCTAAAATTCTCGTTTCATGTATATATGAGATAAATAATGATTTATAGTCAACGTTGATTATAGAGTCGAATTACATTCTCAACCATGTATGTCATCTTTGACCGTCCAAGATAATAAGTAACAACTGCGATTTAAAATAATAGGTAACTAGTTTTCGCAGTTAGTTGTTCAAGATTCGTTGATTGAAAATAATTCTATAAATATCGGTCGGTTATGGATCATTCATCTTATATATCTGGTCATTTAATACTGGTTTTTACGGGCAGCATATGATGCACAAAAGATTTGCTCTGATGGAAAATAGAATTTTGTATCATCACGCATGCATGCATAACTGTAATAATTAGTCGATATAAAATCACTTTTATCTATCACTGTTCCGAAACATACACTAAATTTTCTGATGCATTTACTTGGGTACACCATACCAATTATTTGATGTTAGTGGTGATCTTATTCTAATGAATTTACTTAATTATATAAAAACACACTAATTATTTGATGTTAGTGGTGCTTTTTTTTATTTTAAATTTTCTATCAGTTAATTAACCATTGACATGCCTCAGAAGCCTACAAAAGCTTAACCTTTACGACTAAAAAGCACATGAACATGAGATGAACATGATGTGGCGACCATATATATTCTTCAGCTTAATCTTGTACTTCCTACACAAAACAATTAAAGTAAATGGATTTGAAAAGAATTTTCCAACTGAAAATAAATGCCCTTTATGCCTTTTTTTTGTACTTTATTATTCGTCTAATCTTTATGCTCCCACTTCCATATACTTTTCAAGCAACCTTCCTGGCGTGGACCCCACACCAGGACTTTAACACAACAAGCTGATGACATGGAGTAACGATGTGGACAAAAAGCTCAGCATCAACTTTTCAAAAGCCACATACTTTTTGGCGGCATGTCCTTGCAAACTCAATTTGATAATTTCAAACTTTTATTCAAATTCAAGAACAAGAAGTGCGACTTCACCTTAATTTTTTGTTTTCTTTATTTATATATTGAGGATTTATATTGAATTTTGTTGTGTTTCACAATCGAGAAAAATTCAGGGGTCGTTTGAGTTTTGAATCTGGAACGAATAAATTCAAGAGATGAGAGAATTAAGGATACCTATTAAAAAGACTAATCCAATTCATAATGATGTACCGAAAAATAAAACAAACTCTTCTTATTTAATATTTGATTTTTTTTTCAAAATTACGTGGTTAAAATTTATATTCTATATTTGTATATGCCAAAGATTAGGTTCAATTTAAAATTTTGTTAAATAATAGATTCTTTTTAAAGTTCAAAGTGACCTATTACATGTGTCTCAATCTCATTAAAATCTCTAATTTTTATGTGTAATATGTAAATACTAGTCGTATTATCCGTGCTTCCGGCACTACATACGAAGGAAGGGAAAGGGGAAGGGGATGAGAGATTGTCGGCGCTAGAGAATAGAGAGGTAGAGGGCGAGCTCGGGAGGAGAAAGAACGGAGGAAGGATCTGAGAGTGAGAGAGAGAACAATTTTTTTTTCTTTGAAGTTAAAGAGGATATAATGGACGGTGAGATTTATCCAAATTTTGAATGATCCTGATCGTTTATTAGGATGAGCGAAAAATTTAAAATCAATTGTGTTTTGTTAATTAGATTATTGAGATTAGACATAATTTTACATCGGATAAATAAAACATGAACTTAATATATATATATACTTTTGATAGATTACTGTTTCACTCATTGTTAATTAAAATTATAATTGAGAATATGAAAAGAGCCTAGTGTGATCGCATTGGTGCGAGTATATGATTCTTCTCTTAGTCAGATCATTAGCTTTTCCTCACTTTTAGCTACTCTCTCTCTCTCTCTCTCTCTCTCTCTCTCTCTCTCTCTCTCTCTCCAACTGGTACTTAGGGCTGTTGTTAAATACATATAATACACCATATATATATATATATATATACATACAAACACATTTATTTATCTATCTATACATATAATATATATACATACATATGAACTGCACAACCTCTTGCCATCAAACATGAGCATTTTGTCTATCTTTTAGACATACCGTCTCTCTCTCTCTTCCTCCTCCTAAAATGGCTGAAGTGCACAACAATCAAGACGTAACAGGAGGAATCAAGCTATTTGGAAAAACAATAGCAGTTCACGAGAGAAAAGTAAAGGATGAGGAGCCTGCAGAAAAAGTTGATCAGACTATAGACAAGAGGCCAGATAAAATCATAGCATGCCCTAGATGCAAAAGCATGGAAACTAAATTTTGTTACTTCAACAACTATAATGTTAACCAACCAAGGCACTTTTGTAGGGGTTGTCAAAGGTACTGGACTGCTGGTGGGGCCCTTCGAAATGTTCAGGTTGGAGCCGGCCGCCGGAAGACTAAGCTGCCGTGTCAGGGCCTTGCCGGGTTCCCGGAGGGCTGCGGTGGCTTGTTTGATGCCTCCTCTGGCATGCAACAGTTTGACTTCGATGGGATGGTGGAAGAGTGGCACATGGCGGCGGCGGCTGCTCAGGGAGACTGCCGGCACGTTTTTCCGGCGAAGAGGCGGAGGAGCATCTCAGGTGGTGAAAGTTGTTAATGATCAATTATTTCAAAGAAAGAATTATAAATCTTTTAGAAAAATATTGCTGGCTAGTGCATGTCTTGCACGTCTTGTGTATATACAACTTAGTCAAAATTAATTAAGAATAATTATAAAATCACTCAATTATTTGCGTAGATAATTCAAATCACCTTTGGATATATATTATTTAGGTCAATTATAAGTTTGCTTAAGAAATAAATAAAAGACACTCTATCAATTATAAGCTTATTTGTCTAGAGAATATTTTATGTGCTATTGCAACACGAAGATCAATATTCTCTCAAAATAACCTGGGAATCTGTATTTCTAATAATTTCCAGAGCTCAAAACTTGCTTTAACTGCAATCAGTTGTCATTGAAAAAGTAACGACTTATGATCTTACGAAATTTGGACAACATATAACCCCAAACAATTGATATGCTAATCCAAAAATTAAGAACTTTCTAATAATTAAGGTGATGCTATTCGTCAACTTTATAATTAGCACTCTCAGTTTCAAAAATAAAATTTTCATTTAACTTTCACTGATTTGTCATATATTAAAATTGTCATAGACACGCCTAGACATAATTTTTCGCTAATATAACCTTTTTAAGACAATAGTTTTTTATTAAAGAAAAAATTATCTAGTTAAATGAGAGTAATTAGCACAAACCCTGATAGCATAAAATAAATTCAAAAGTCTTAAGGAGACTGGAAAAAATGGATTATTTAAAGAAAATGAGAATGTGCAGTGGAATAATAAGATGATTCCAAATTAAATGAAATTTACAGTAAAGCAGGTAAGTTAGGGATGCTAGCAATACCCAGCCGGCTAATCACCAAACTTAATTGTATTATATCCGAGTTGAGTTTTATGACTCATTTCATAACACAGCCTTAGGCTGTCTTTGTGAATTTTGCTTCGGAGAGAAGAGATTGAATAGATGAGAAAGAAAAGTTTATTCTTCCATTTTTTTTGAAAAGAAGAAGTAATTTATGTAAAACTAGACAACAAGTGAATGCAAGCTTTTGTATTATTCTTTCTTATCTTCTTTACAAACAGAATTGTCCTATATATACATGTATGAGAACCATCTAAGTTAGAATCAAGGGATTTACAAAATCATCTAAGCTAGAATCAAGGGATTTAATTACAAAATCAAATATTCTCAAGAGATAATTATGGTAATTCAAAAACAATATCCTAACTACATGCTAAGGTTTTTCTTCACCCCCCTCAAGCATAACGGTATGGAATTGAGGTTAAGCTTGGAGCACAAAAACAGAAATCGGGAACGTGTTAATATCCTTTTGTAAAAATGTCTGCAAGTTGATATTCGGATTTAACAAAATGGATGGAGAATGTCCTTTTGCAGCGAGTTCTCGAACAAAATGATAATCGATTTCGATGTGGCGAGTACGGGCACGAAAAACCGGATTACGAGCTATGTGAAGAGATGAAATATTATCACAGTAAAGTTGTGGGGAACATGGAAACGAGATGCCAAGTTTTCGAAAAAGAAAGGTAAACCACCGGAGTTCAGAGGTAGTAGTGGCGAGAGCACGATATTCAGCTTCACTACTAGAACGAGAGACAGTGGCCTATTTCTTGGTTGTCCAGGAGAGTAGATTGGGTCCAAGAAAGACACATGCACCAGTAGTACAACAACGATCATACAGATCACCAACCCAATCGGCATATGAAAATACTCGAAGAGAAAAATCAGTGGATTTTTGAAATGTGAGACGTACCATGTGTTATGGAACCTTTAAGATATCTAAAAATCCTTTTGACGGCTTAAAAATGTGATGTGAGGGGAGAATGCATGAATTGACATACTTGGTTCACAACAAAAGTAATGTCTGAACATGACAAAGTAAGATACTGAAGACCACCAACCATACTGCGATAGGTGGTGACATCAGTCAAAGGATCACCATCGTGACTAGATAAACGAGTATGAGTGGATAGTGGAGTGGGTGAAGGCTTACATGATTCCATGTTAAATTTTTGAAGCAAGTCTGAAACATAACTAGCTTGTGAAAGAGTGAGATGAAAGATTGTCCAAGTGACTTTAATGCCTAGGAAGAAACTTAGTTCACCCAAACGACAACTCTCAAAAGTAGAACACAAAATATCAATGAACTCGTTATATTTACCTAGAGAGTTTTCGGTCATAATAAAGTCATCAACATAGACTAAAAGAATCAAAGTTATTGGGCCAGAATGCTTGATGAATAATGATGGATCCGAGTGGCTATTTGCAAAGCCATGATATGTAAGAAAAGCTTGAAGACCTTGAAACCATGCGCGAGGTGATTGCTTGAGGCTATAGAGTGCACGTTGTAATTTACACACATGATGGGGACGTAATGGATCAACAAATCCAGGGGCTGAGTCATATACACATCCTCATTTAGAACACCATTGAGAAAGGCGTTGCAGACATCAAGTTGTTGTAGTGGCCATTCATAACTTAGTGCAAGAGTAAGTACTGTTCTTGTTGTGTGAATTCTTCAGCACAAGACGTGCTTTGTAACGCTCAATCGAGCCATCATCCCTCCACTTGGCCCAATATATTCATTGACACCCAACCACATTTTGAGAATCAGAAGATGTAACCAAGGTCCAATTGTTATTTTTATGAAGTGCATCAATTTTGTCTTGCATAGCTTGTTGGAAATTAGAGTGTTTGGATGTTTGGTGGTTTAGACATCTGAATAATATAGAGCCTCTGTCCAGAATTGTGTCTGAATGAAAAAAAAATATTGTTTGATAATTAATTTTTCCAAAATGTCTGAATAACTGTATTTTACTATTTTAACCCTCTGAATAGTTTAAACAAAACCTGTTTAATTATTAGAAATGTCTGAATAGTATTTTAAATACATATTTATAATAATTTGACCACAATATACGATGAAACAAAATGTATCATGTTCAATGAAAAAAATCAACATAGCATAATAATTCAACCATACAAATTAAATGAACTTCAAATAGTTGTTAAGAGTTAAAGTGTAGTTTGTTCACGTAGATTAACCATAAATTCTATGCCTTGATCACCCCATTGCTGTTCATCTTGTCCCTATTCTTCGTTCCCTTCATTTTGCTCTGCTTCATCGTAGAACATGTTATCTTGGTTATATTGAACAAATAATTCATCCTCAATGTTATGTTTCGTTACGGGTAAGAATTATTTTTCATGGATCATTGATGCCGAAATTCATTTGGATGTCATGGGTCTTGGAGACACCATTAAAGATTGTAATAAAACATCTAGGCAAAATAAGGCAAATGCCATGATTTTCTTACGTCATCATCTCCATGAGGAGTTGAAGTTAGAGTATCTCACAATAAAAGATCCCCTTATTCTTTGAAAAAAATTGAAAGAAAGATATGAACATCAAAAGACAGTTATTCTCCCAAAAGCTCGTTATAATTGGATACATTTACGATTACAGGATTTTAAATCAGTAAGTGAATATAATTTTGCAATGTTTAAAATCAGTTCAAAATTAAAATTATGTGGAGATAATATCATCGATGAAGATAAGTTAGAAAAAATATTCTCTACTTTTCATGCATCGAATGTGCTCCTGCAGCAATATAGAGAACGGGGTTTTAAAAAATACTCTGAATTGATTTTATGTCTCCTTATGGCTAAACGAAATAATGAACTTTTAATGAAAATTCATGAATCACGATCGAATGGTTCAGCTCCATTCTCTGAAGTGAATGCTACGAGATATAATAATTATTACGGTTGTGGTCGTGGCCGTGGTCGTAATAGAGGTTGTGGACGTGGCCATGGGTGATGACTGTTTAATTATCGCAACTATGATGGTCGTAATTTGTCAAATTCTAACAAATCTTCACAGAATGAGGAGAAACAAGAAAAGGGGAAGAATATACATAATAGAGAAACCAAGAAGGAAGAAAATATATGTTATCGGTGTGGAATGAAAAGACATTGGTCTCATACCTGTCGTACGGTCAAACATCTTGTTGATTTATATCAGTCCTCATTGAAAGGAAAGTAGAAGAACATAGAAATAAATTTTTTTTCACCCACATCAAGATAATGATGATATTTATTTTGACCCTTTGGATATGACGCACCTAGCTTGGCGTTGCAGATTTTGTTGAGCAAAATGATGAGAATTGAGAAAGTTAATATTTCTTGCAATGATAATAATTAGTTCAGAACTATGTTAATCCTTTAAGTGTGTTTCTTTTATGCTAAAATATTTTCGATGTGTTTTGTTTTCTTCCTTTCATGTTGGCTTATTTAATGTAAATGATTGTGTTATAATAATAATAATAATAATAAATTATGTCTTATGAACTTATTATATATTTATTCATTTTCATGAAGAAAATATGGATTTGCGTCATGCTATAAATGAGCCTAATATCATCGGTGGAGATATATGCTTAGCAGATAGTGCAACAACGCATGCCATTCTCAGGAATGAGCAATATTTTTTAAATCTAAGAATAATGAAAGCAAAAGTGAATACAATATCAGGTTCAACAGACTTGATTGAAGGCTATGGAAGTGTAATAACCCAATATTTTTATATAATTAAATAACAAATTTTACGTATAATTTTTTTTTCTCAAAGATAATATGTGGGAATACGTGCAAGGTAAAGAATAAGAATATGTGTGATAAATATATAATTATTTATTTCACGAATGATTTTAAATAAATTTTTTTTAAGAAAGGAATTGTTAATTATTATAATTAATTAATTTTGTAGTGAAAATATTTTACTATTTATTTTTCCATGAAAATATAATTAATATATTATTTAAATAATATATAAATGATTTCTAGAATTATTATAATAATTATTTTATTATATGAATTAATCAAGATTAATTAAGTTATTTATTTTAACTTAATTAATAATAGGATATAAGGTAAAGTGTCATTATAGATCAAAACCCTAATTTTGGTCTATGTTATGAAATTTCATGGATTAAAACAATTATTGTATAATTGTATTTAAATGGAAAGTGTATTTGTATTATATATAATGAGAATTTATTTTCTTAAGAAATTTGGATATTAAATATAATTAATAATTATATTTATCTCCGTATATATGTAAGTATGTTAATACAAGATGTGATTATGAATTATATATATAATTATGATAATTAACATAATTATATGAATATATGTTATAAATTTATTTATTTTATTTAGTTTAAATATTAAACATAGTAATTAGATATGTTGGTATTTAAATGAAAATATGTATATTATGTGATTAATGACTAATTAGGAAAGCCCTAATTTATAAATTTGGAAATCCTAATTTTATCAAGAAATCCCTAATTTTATAAAAATCCTAATTATTAAATTAGTGTGTTTCAATTTTATTTTTATTTAATTACTAATTAATTTTTCAAACCCTAAAAATTTATTGTCAAACCCTAAGGGTTAAAACCTACGGATTAGACCCTAGGAATATGTGTCATGGTCAAGAATACCCTTAAATGCTTTATTATTTACAAAAATGACATTTTTGATTTTGTTTTATTATGTTACTTGCATATCTTGCCAATATCTATGTTCGATATTACACACATGTTGCAAATCTCTCCTCTACCAACCCAATTTGACAGCTAGCTATACTTGATACATTGAATTAATTGGATCAAAAGAAAGGAAAGAAAAAGTAAAGAAACAAAGTTCATTTTTTCTCACAAGCCAAGACATTCTCTCTCTGCCCAAGCCACGAAATTTTCCCTTAAACTTATCACAAATATCAACCAAATACACTTCATATCAATCCAACATCAAGATGAGAAGGTGAAAATCAAACTTTGTTCAAAAAGGTAAAAAATAAAAACCCTAATGCTAGATCTTCAAATCTGTAATAGATGTTATGATAAGTTGTTTAAATGTGTTCTACGATATGTGTATTGATGATCTAGGTTGATAAACATTACTTTCTAAGCATCAAAAGACTCAAAATCATGAATTTATGAAAACTGCCAAGAACCATAATTTTTGCTCTCTGACAGCCAAAGTAAAGGCCTATAAATCTTATCCTGTTAATGCTAAGTTATGTTTAATGATTTCTATGTGTATTATGTTATGTTGTTTGTAAATTGCAAAAGAAAGCATGATCATATCATGTATGGATTGAAAGATATGATCGGTCAAAACCCGTTGACCGATCAGATTTTCTGTTTCTGGGTAACCCAGAAACGTATGAATGTTTTGACAGTCACTTTGCAAGCCCAGATCTTCTTCATGTGTTGATAGATGTTTATGAAAGTGCAAAATTTTGTTATTTGGTATATGAACTACATGTTTATGGCATTAGATCGTACTTAGCAACATTGGATTGAAAGATATTTAAGGTTAAACTGCGTTGACCAGTCACGAATTTCAATTTTCTAGGAAAACCCAGAAAACTGAAGAACAAGTTTGGCCAGTTACTTTGACCAGCATAGATCTTTCATGTGTTATGGTTTTGGACCATACCTACTACATCACTGAAGCACTCTAACACCCTAACTAACCCCAGAGTCAAGATCTAAGCCCTGCAAAAGCGTTGACTGAAATTGACTTCATTCCTGGGCAACCCAGAAATGAATAACAGTGTTGGTTGGTACTTTGATCATTAATTTTCTCCTGATCTAGTGTTATTTGAACTTAAAACTTGCAATGAAACTATAGCCTTGCATATATACTATAATGTGTGATTATTAGTTAACCCAGACACACATTACACAGTGAATTAATCATGGTTAAAGTAGCTAACTCGAAACTGACTTTGAATCTCAAGAACACCAACTGTGACAGTTAGTGTCGCTAAAGCTCTTTAGCGACGGTTTTAATAAAAATTAATTATATTAATTAAATAAATAGAAAATAAATATTAAAATTTCAAAATAAAGTTTTAAAAATTATTTTAAATTTTAAAAATTAATTTTTAATATTCTGACATAAATTTCATTAATATTTTAAATTAATTAAATATTAATGATATTTAATTTATTTAATATAATATTAAATAAATTAGATAAAAATGATTTTTATTTATTAAATATCATATTAAATAATATTAAAGTATTAAAAAATATTTTAAGTTATAATAAATGACTTTTAATATTTTGAGATAAATTATATTAATAATTTAATATTAATGATAATAAATTTATTTAATAATTATATTAAATAAATTAGTTAAAAATGATTTTAATATTTTAAAAATCATTTAAAAATAATATTAAAGTACTTTAAGTTATAATAAATAACTTATAATATTTTGATAAAAATTTCATTAATATTTTAATATTAATGATAATAAATTTATTTAATAATTGAATTAAATAATTATTTAAAAATGATTTAAATGTTTTATAAATCATTTAAAGGTGAAATAAATATTTTAAAAATATTTTTAAGTTATAATTAATAACTTTTAATATTTTGATATAAAGAACATTAATATTTTAATATTAATGGTAAGTATTTAAAAATGATTTTAATACTTTAAAAATCATTTGAAAGTAATATTAATGTTTTAAAAATATTTTAAGTTATAATAAATAACTTTAAATATTTGAGAATGAAATACATTAATATATTAATATTAATGGTAATTATTGAAAAATGATTTTAATATCTTAAAAATTATTTAAAGGTAATATTAAGGTTTTAAAAATATTTTTACGTTATAATAAATAACTTTTAAAGTATTGACATGAACTTCATTAATATTGTAAATTATTTAAATATTAATGATAATGATATTAATTGACAATTAAATCATTAAAAATGATATAAGTGTTTGAAAAATCATTATAAATGATTTTAATATTTGGAAAAATATTATAAATGATAATTAAATTATCTAATATAATATTTAAGTTCTTGAACAAAGTTTCATTAAAAAGAAATTCGTTAATTATCCGATAATGCAATCAGGATGCCGAAACGATACCGAACTCAAACCAAATAGACATAGTTTGACTAGGTATACGCTCTTATGTGTTTTAATAACTGATATGACTATGTGACAACATGTTTAAAGCAGTATTATGTTAAGTTATATTATTCTAATTAAAAGAATAATTCTATTAATGATATGACTTTGTATTAAAGATAAGAACGTAAGCTATACTTCGTAGCAGTAATCAGCTATCAAGGCAAGTATCTGAACTATTCTCTTTCATTGTACAAGTACCCTAATCTTACTCTTTATTGAGCAAATATTCTAGAATTTTTCATATCTGGACAGGTTCTCTAAAGTTTGAACTGTCTGTCTCATTATTTATGAATAATACAAGGTTATCTAACCTTTTTATTCCAATCAGCTTTAAAAAGAATAGTTAAGATACTATTAAGTACATCATTCTTTTCTTACTTAAAAAGTTTACATTGCAAGTTTCTTTACTCAATTTATTATTGATATCCATGATTCAATTATTTCTTATTATTATCTCATTATTGTTTGTTGTCATACAAGTGTCCCCACTTGTATGAGCTATTGTATTCATGCAAGAACTCTTGAACTAGAACTTCTTTGATGTGACAAATTTCGTTACATACTATTAAACTTCAGTATGTCTTTATGGTTTAAAGACTGTCTAAGCTATTTGACTCGGCTAGACAGAGTTGAATTGTACTGCTAAGTAGTATTGGTTATGATAAGGTCATCTAACTGAAATGTTTAGTTAGAATTCCAGACTGAGAATGAACAACCCGTAATGGGGAAAATATTTTTGTGCCCAAGGCGAACAAAGTGAACGAATTATCGTTCAAACATATAGTATTGATCAATACAGGACATAACGGGGCTGATCACCCTACATGTCCGTAAGACCAGAGTGGTTTGCAGATGAATTTCTGTTTAAACCTTTTCGAAAATAAATTATACAAGTTCATGGTCTATTGACCGCTCAGCATTTATAGTCACTATGTCGTTTCAAAATTTTAAACGATTTGATATGTTATTAAGATATGTTACGAAAGACTTCACAACTATTGATTCGTTGTAGAAGTATACCTCAAAGAAAACATTTATTTCTTTCAGCTAAAGTTTATTAACTGCTATTACTTGCTGAGCAATTGAATGCTCATTCTTGCTTTAAATTAAATGTTTTCAGCTAAGCGTGATCAACCAGAAAGCTCTGGTAAAAACAAAGGGAAAGAAAAGCTGCAAGAATAGGTTTATGATATCGTGTGTAATAATTAGACTTTATTAAGATGATGATATTTATTATCTATCATATAATGAATGTTTTAAAGGTCGTGCACCTGGGATTAGATAACTCTGATATGTAAATTAAGTTTGTTTATCTACTTTATATTATTATTCCGCTCAAAGAAATGATATCGTGTAGCACCGAGTTCGGGTTTCAAATACCTAAATTTGGGAGCGTCACAGGAAGAGCCAATATAATGCTTCCTAGTGGAGCAAAATTTATTATTGATAATGTTTAGTTTTCCACTAAATTAAGGAGGAATCTGCTAAGTTTCAAAGATATACGACTCAACGGGTACCATATTGAGACTGGCAATGACAATGGTATAGAATACCTTTACATCGTATCGAATGTCTCTATTGGAAAATAAATATTAGAAAAATTACCCGTTTTATCTTCAGGTTTGTACTGCACAAGTATTAGTACAATTGAAGTCAATGCAATAATGAACGAGAAGTTCAATAACAAAATAATTTTATTATTTGGAATGACCGGTTAAGCCATCCTTGATCAATAATTATGCGAAGAATCATTGAGAATTCACATGGTCATCCATTAAAGAACCAGAAGATTCTTTAATTTAAGGAATTCTCGTGTGATGCATGTTCTCAAGGCAAATTGGTTATTAGACCATCACCAGCTAAAGTTGGGATTGAATCCCCAAGATTTCTAGAACGTATTCAAGAAGATATTTGTGGGCTTATTTGATGAGGACATGATTAGCTTGGATTCTAATGGAGGTCATGGATTGAATCCGGTGCAAGTTCCCGTAGGACCGGTCACGAGAGGACGAGCTAAACGCTTCTTGGAAGGACTTAACGAACTTATCAAAGGAGCATGGAGCGGTGAGGGAACGAATTTGAAGACCTTGGAGTTGGAGTCTAAGCTCATAAACATGATAGAAGTATTTGTTCCAAGCTAAGGGTCTCAAAAAAGTTTTCTGGTCGACCAGCGCGCCCCGCGCCAGGATAGTGCTAGAACCAGCGCGGCCCGTGCTAGGAGCATCAGAGTTTTTGACAGTGTAGCGCGGCCAGCGCCAGGGCTGGGCCAAGACCAACGCGCCCCGCTCCATAGCCCCAGAATTTTGGGCGCATTTTTCAAGGCTACGCATTTTGACCAGATTTTCCTTATTTGACCAGGTTTCTTTCCTTATTTTTAGGGGGGTTTTCATATCTTTATTATTTTTATACTAATTAGGATTCTATTAGATAGAGTTTGGTTACTAAAATAAGTTATTGATTCCTTATGGGATTCTAGGATTTTCTTAGTTGGTATAAATAAGTCATATGAATGTAATTCATAGAACATTCAATATATTCAGATTTTATTAATTCTTGAGTGAATTATTCTCTACTTTTGGTTCTTTAAAGAATTCCTAAGCTAATTTCTTAGTTTATTCTTTGAGATTCAATTTGACTTATCGTACAACATTACATAATTATGTGTGGCATCCTCTACCGCATCAATCGTCGATTGTACCGAGATTACCTCTTCAATTTAAGCGAGGGGGTCAAGGTGTCATTGGTGTCCATTCAACGTATATTTTTGAACGCGAACAATTGTTATAAGATTACCGTCTACATATAGGCGATGGGTTAAGATGTTGCAAGCAATCCATCCTACAACTATGCTAGAAACGATCGGGGCGACAACCACCTCACGCAAGCGTGCCGTGGAGTCTATCACTATTCACCCACCATGTGGACCATTTAGATATTTTATGGTTTTAATAATTGCATCTTCAAGATGGTCACATGTGTGTTTATTATCAACTCACAACCTGGTGTTTGCGAGATTACTTGCTCAAATTATTAGATTACGAGCATAATTTTCTGATCATACAATCAAGACTATTCGTTTTGACAATGCTGGTGAATTCACATAACAAACATTTAATGATTATTGCATGTCACTTGGGATAAACAATGAACATCTGTTGCCCATGTTCATACTCAGAATGTTCTTGCTGAATCATTTGTTAAATGCCTTCAATTAATTGCAAGACCATTGCTCATGAGAACAAATTTTTTTGTCTCTTTTTGGGGGCACACTATTTTACATGCAGCAACAATTATTCGCATTAGGCCAACATCATATCACAAATTCTCCTCATTACAATTGATTTTTGGTCATGAGCCAAATAATTTCCATCTAAAAATATTTGGTTGTACGGTATATGTTCCAATTTATCCGCCACAACGTACAAAGATGGGTCCTTGAAAGAGGCTGGAAATATATATTGGGTTTGAGTCCCCATCGATAATTAAATATCTTGAACCCTTAACATGTGATTCATTTACAGCATAATTTGTCGACTGTCATTTAATGAGACTATGTTTCTAGCATTAGGGGGAGAAATTAAACAACTTGATAAAGATATTACATGGAATGCATTGTTATTATTGAATTTTGATCCTCGTACAAAACAATATGAACAAGAAGTTCAAAAGATACTTCATTTGCAAGATATGGAAAATTAGCTACCGAATGCATTCACTGACTCAAAAAGAGTAACCAAATCTCATATACCAACTGTAAATGTTCCAGCTCAGATTGAAGTGCCAATAGGACAATCCGCAAAAATTGTAGCACATGAGTCTAAGGTACGCCATAAGTGTGGTAGACCAACTAATTCAAAAGACTAAAAATCCTCAGAAAAGAAAAGAAGTAAATAAACAAGTTGACATTATTGAGGAGAAAAATATTCATGAGGATATAGACATAGCTAATCATAAAACACTTGAAGAGGTTCAGGTACCTGAAAATAGTAAAAATGAGGAGATCTCGATAAGTTATGTCTCTACAAAGAAAAGATGAAATCAAAATGAGATAGTTGGCGACAAATTTTTTTCATATTATATATATATATATAATATCAAGCTATATATATAATATAATATATATCTTGATATCATTAATTAAAACGAGGATCTTGATCCTAAATCAGTCGAAGAATGTAGATGCCGAAATGTTTGGCCAAAATGGATAGAAGCAATCTAGACAGAATTAAATTCACTTGCAAAACGTGAAGTTTTTGGACCTGTAATCCAAACACTTGAAGAAATAAAGCCAGTTGGATAAAAATGGGTATCTGTGCGAAAACGAAATGACAAAAATAAAAGCGTAAGATATAAGGTGCGACTTGTGACACAAGGGTTTTCACAAAGACTTGACATTAGATTATGATGAAACATATTCTCCCAGTGGTAGATTCAATTACATTGCGGTATCTTATTAGCTTGGCATCTCATGAAAAATTAGATATGTGTCTAATGGATATTGTTGTTACAGCCTATTTATACGGGTCAATTGATAATGATGTTTATATGAAAATCCCTGAAGAATTTAAAATGCCTGAAGCATATAATTTAAATCCCCATGAAGTTTAATCAATCAAGTTGCAAAGGTCCCTATATGGGTTAAAGCAATCAGGACGCATGTGGTATAATCGTCTTTGTGAATATTTATTGAAAGAAGGGTATAATAATAATCTTATATGCCCATGTGTTTTTATAAAGAAGTCAGAATCAGGTTTTGCTATTATTGTTGTGTATGTTGATGATTTAAATATTATTGGAACTCATGGAGAGATACCAAAAATAATAAATTATTTAAAGAAAGTATTTGAGATGAAAGATTTGGGAAAAATAAAATTTTGTCTCGGCCTGCAGATCGAGCATTTAGCAGATGGAATTCTCATTCATTAATCAACTTACACAGAGAAGGTCTTTAAAAGATTTTATATAGATAAAGCACATCCATTGAGTACCCCATTGGTTATTCGATTACTTGATGTGAAAAAGGACCATTTTAGACTTCGTGAGGATAATGAAGAATTATTTGGTCCTGAAGTACCATACCTCAGTGCAATTCGTGAGCTAATGTATCTTGTTAATAATACACGGCCTGATATAGCATTCTCTGTGAATTTGCTAGCAAGATATAGTTAGTCTCCTACTCGGGGACATTGGAATAGAGTTAAACATATTTTTCATTACCTACGAGAAACTACATATATGGGCTTATTTTATTCAAATAATGATAATTATGAATTTGTTGGATATGCTGATGCATGATATTTATCTGATCCACATAAAATTCGATCTCAAACAGGTTATCTCTTTATGTGTGGTGATACTGCTATATCATGGAGATCTACGAAGCAAACATTAGTTGCCACTTCATTTAATGATGTTGAAATACTTGTAATCCATGAAGCAAGCTGAGAATGTGTATGACTGAGATCAATGACTCAACATATTAGTGGAACATGTGGTTTATCCTGCAGCAAAAGAACTCCAACCATTCTATATAAAGACAATACTTGATGTATAGCTCAATTAAAGGGATGATACTGATGAGTGGGTAATATATCCATGAGTTAGATATATTTAGGCTTGATTTATTGTTGTTCTTAGGGATTTTTAGGATATTTTCATTAGTTTTATTTGTATTTTGTGGCAGGAGGGCAAAACAGGAAATTGGATGCATTAATGACAAGAATAGGGAAGTCTGGCAAGGCAATGGCATGAATGTAATTTTTAGGACAAGGCTACAGCACCGAGGCACTCAAATAACAAAGGGCATCAGAGATTGGCGATTGGTAATCTTGCAGAAAGAAGGAAAGGGCAAAACTAATTCTACTCTGAATAGGATTACGACATAGCTGACTTAATGAAGATAGAAAATTATAAAAGGAGGAAGGACATGGACAATAGGGACACATTTTTTGAGACAGCTACTGAAGATTCAATTTGGAGTTTCCTAGAGGAACATTGAGGAATTGCAGCTGGAGATTGAAGATTAAAGACTATTATTGAGTTTTTCTCATTCTTCTTTATCTGTAATTTAATTGAGATGTTTAGTTTGGGATTTTTCGTTTTAATTTTCAGCATGAACTAATTTATTAATTAAGGCTACAATTGAACCTTTTATGTGTATGACTTGATTTTGCATATTAAACCAATTTATTATTCATATTGAGTTGTCTATCATATTCCATGCTTATTGTTTAGTTATTTGGCCAATAATTACCATGTTTCACTAGATGAATTTAGAAGATGAAATCTAGGGTTAGAACTGAATATGATAGCATGTATTCTTATTTATTTGCATGGGATAAATAATTAGGGTTGTGAATTGAATAGGGATATTGTTTTTTCACTGCATGTAACAATTGGGAATTAAACTTATTGAACTTAATTCTTTGGTTGTGCATAGGAATATAGCATAAATAATGGAATTAAGTAATTTTAATTGATTACTTGGAAAAGGACTGTTAAATACATTGACTTCATGTTAACAACTCATGTGAGTTTAATAATTGGAAAATTGGATAATTGATTTATATGCATAATTGGGGATATTGTAGTCTTAACCCTTAATCATCTGAATCAATCATTGTGGTAAAATTAGTTAGTTGGTTTAATTTAGTCATAATTGAAAAATGCAAAATTGGAATGGTTTAAATAAATTGGATTGATACAATACTAGTAGTTGGGATTTATTAAATAGGATTCCTCGTGGGTTCGACACTCGTTCTTATCATTTTATTGCTTGTTGACCGTGTATAGTTGCACATAATTATTGATTGTGAAATCAACCGACAGATACATCAAAGGAGATAGAACAAAGAACATCTCACCGAAATTCTTTTCCACACATGACCTTGATAAGTGTGGTGACATTGATGTTCAGCAAATTCGCTCAAAAGATAATTTTGCAGATTTGTTCACCAAAGCATTACCAACTATAACGTTTGAAGGATTGCGACACAATATTGGAATGCGACAGCTGAAGGACTTAAGGTGAAACTTATATGAGGGGGAACTAATACACGCTTGTACTATTGTTTCCTTAACCGATGTTTTTTCCCATTAGGTTTTTCCTGATAAGGCTTTTAATGAGACAGTCTTCAATGCGTATGACTGCACAATAGACATCCAAGGGGGAGTGTTATAAATTTATACATAGTATATGGATGTCTAGATACATTCTTACCCCCTCTTTATTTTAATGATCTTCGAGCTTTGACACTCCTATGACCTTTTGAAACTCCTATGATCTTTGAGTTTTGAAATCTCCAAGTATTTATGTACATGCCTATAAATAGGAGCATTGTCAAGAGAATATGAAATACACAAATACAACTACAACTTATATGAAATAAGAATGCTCTCTCTTTTCCCCCTAATACTTATTGTTCTTAATATTTAGCATACTTTTATAATATTTTTATACTTATATTTATTAATTTTAGAGAGAGAAACTAAAAGATGAGATTTCTTCGTAGAGAATGTGAAAAATCCATATCTACATAAACCTATACTTATACTCAAATTTGATATATTGGATAACTCGTATCCATTTATGACCGCCCATTTTCAACCCATTTAAGTCCAACCCATATTGATATGGGTAAAAATAATCCATCAATGACGAGTTGTAACGTGTTATTTCTACATCCCTATTAATGAATGACAATATAATAATTTTGGTAATCTAGAAGTATATTAAATCCAATAAAGGATAGAATTCTCACAAAATTTAACCAACTAAAGATTGACAATATGAAAGGTCTTTAAATCCAATTAGGATTCTAATTCTAATTCTTGAAGTAGATGACTCTAATGCTATAAATAAGAATGTTTCAACACATTTAAGGTATACAATCTAAAATCGCATAATAATTCTGACTTAAGCATCGAAGAGTCCTCCCATAACCCTCCAACTCCGATGGACTGCCAGATTTTTGGACGAGATCAAGGCAGTCAATCAGTTGTCAAATTCAAAGTGGATTGACTAAAATCCTAATTTTTAGCCGCTTATTGACTCATCACATATAAATCCAAATCCATTTATGCCCATCCAAATTCGCTCACACCCGACCATTTGATAGGTCTTTCAAATCAAAAATATCATGACCAAATTAATTTGATGAAATAGAATGATATGATTGATGGTACATATAATTATGCAATTAAACACAATTACTTAACAAGTCCTGATCTTGAAAATATATTTTGGACAGCTCAATTGCAAAAGCCAAGAATTGATTTATATATATAGCTTGATTTCTAGCACGTTATGAGTCTTTCCTTGTCACTGCTTTAACTCGCTATAACAATTAAGTACACGAATTTCATGATCAGTGGGCATAACTATCATCAATTTGATCCATTTTTAATTATATCCCACGTGTGTATGTGTGTATGAGTTGTCATTTTAGTCTCTGACCTATTTTATATTGCTAGACAGGATAATAATTCAATTTTAGTATCATTAGCAGTGCCATTTTATAGCATGCAGTGGTGCTATAAAATTTTCACCAATATCAGGCAAACGAGTATGCTTCAAAATTTAAGATGGGAATACCTCAGAAAATATTGATACTCCTTTTGTTCAATAAAAAGTGTATTACTTATAAAATATATAAATATTAAGATACATTTTTGTTACCGTCATAAATTTAATAAGTTATTAGTTCAGTAATGATAGTAAGGTAACAATTATGATAACAAACTTGAGAAAAATATATGTTATTATATATCGCTATCAATAACGTAAAGAGAACTCTTGTTGTGAAATAATTTTTTTTATTCTTTTATTTTAAACTAATGGAACTATTTGTGAATTAGAGGGAGTAATATACTCGAGAAATAAAGGGGAAAAAGAAGAAGAGTGGATAGAAAGAGACCAGATTGATGAAAATCAAACATGTGTATTATTTTAAAACACCCACAAGCCATCAAAATTGAAAGGTGCCCACATGCATGTAAATGTTCCTATAAATACATCCCTACGACCTTCGCTTACAGTCACATATCTCCTCACCATTCTCCTCACACAAACAAACAAAAATGTCTTCTTCACTCTCACTTGCATTTTTTGTTACACTACTCTTTGCTTTATCAAACACCGTAGCCCAAGCCCAATCCGTTGTTGGCGAATTTGGCGAATACATTGTCAAATACGCCGCCAATTACCGTACCGACCTGGGCATAGGTACATTTCCATTCCTCCTCTTTGTTTCTATAACACCACTCCTAATGCCTATATTCTTGAACTACGCATGGGCAATCGTCATTCCGAATCCATCATGCGTTGGGTTTGGGACGCCAACCGTGCCAAGCCGGTCCGGGAAAATGCAACACTCACATTTGGCACAGACGGGAACCTAGTCCTAGCCGATGTCGATGGCACGGTGGCTTGGCAAACCGGCACGGCCAACCAAGGTGTGGTAGGTTTGGACCTACGTCCTAATGGTAACTTGGTGTTATACGACTCCAAGGGTAAATTTATTTGGCAAAGTTTTGACCACCCAAGTGACACACTTCTGGTTGGCCAATCTTTGCGGTTTAATGGGGCGAATAAGCTAGTTAGTCGATTGTCCGATATTAATCCCTCAGATGGCCTTACTCATATGTATTGGAAAGGAGGCAGCTGTCTTTGTATTACAAGAGCAACAATGCAAAAAATCATCTACTTTATCACAAGACTGAGTTTGGAGGTGGAGGTGATAAAGGCTTTTTGGCAAGCATATTGTGCAAGATTGATCCCTTTACAAATATCGAGAGTGATACAGTTTGGGCTTATGAGTTTCAGCTCGAGGTCACCAAGAACAACTCCACAAGCCCAGATGGTCATAGTTCATTGTCCAGACCAAAGTACAATACTACTTACTCGATGCTTCGTATTGATATGGATGGAAACCTGAGAGTATATACATACGAACAACACGTTGATTGGGGTGCCTGAGAAGTTACATATATACGTGCTTTTTGATAGAAATACAGGCATTGAGAGCGAATGTCATTTGCCCAAAAGGTGCGGATCCCTAAGAGTGTGCGATGAGGATCAATGTGTGGCGTGCCCGACGCCTAATGGGCTAATAGGGTGGAGCAAGACTTGTGCACCACCATGCAAGAAAGGGGCTACTGTGGACTACTACAAAGTTGGGGATGTTAGGCATTTTACGAGTGGAATTATAGATGGATCTGGGCCTATCACAATTGCTGATTGTAGGAAGAAATGTGATTCAGACTGCAAGTGTTTGGGCTTTTTCTATTGGCCAGACTCATCAAAGTGCTTTTTGGCTCCTGACCTAGGGACTTTACACAAGGTGGAAGATTCCACTAATGTTGCCTATATTAAGATTTCCAAGTAGATTTTGTGCTTTTCTTGGTTTGGCCGGAAGGTTTTTTTTTTTTTTTTTTGTTACTGTATTAATAAGCTAATTGCAAAAACATCCCTTCAAATTATCACCTAATTTCAATGTAATCCTTCAAGTGGTCAATTTGATTCACTCCAGTGCTGACGTTGACTTCAATCCAATTTTTGCTTGAGCCTCATTTTCTATAAGTATAAA
Source organism: Panax stipuleanatus (assembly GCA_020205555.1). Taxonomy (NCBI): domain Eukaryota; kingdom Viridiplantae; phylum Streptophyta; class Magnoliopsida; order Apiales; family Araliaceae; genus Panax; species Panax stipuleanatus. Next base: position 144,806,875 of record CM035121.1, on the reverse strand, counting down.
AATAACTTTTTATACTTATATTTGTTAATTTTAGAGAGAGAAACTAAAAGATAAGATTTAGAATGCGAAAAATTCATGTATACACAAATCTATACTTCTACTCAAATTTGATACACGGGCTAACCCATATTTATTTATAACCGTCCATTTACAACTCATTTTATTTTCAACCCATTTAAGCCCAACCCCTATTGACATGGATAAAATAACCTATCAATGACGAGTTGCCATCTGTTATTTATAAATCTCTATTAATGAAGGGCAATATAATAATTTTGTTCGCGGAGTATTCTAGAAACATTTTAAAACCAATAAAAGATAAAACTATCATGAAGTTTAACCAATTAAGAATTGACAACCTTGAAGGTCTTTAAAGTCAATTAGGATTCTAATTTAACTCATGAAGAAGAGAACTCTCATGCTTTAAATAAATGATGTTCTAACACATTCAAGGTACACATCTGAAACTCCATAATAATTTTGACTTAAGCTATCGAAGAGTCCTCCCGGAGTCCCCCAACTCCAATGGACTTTTTTTTTGCAGGATTTTTTAGCAAGATCAATGCTGTCAAGCGGTGGTCAAAATCAAAATTTATGGATTGACCAAAACCCTAATTTAGAGTCGCTTATTAACGCATCACATATAAATCAAACCCCACTTATGTCCGCTCACACCTTCCCATTTATAAGGTCTTTCAAATCAGAAAAATCATGACCAGCTTTAAAATTAATTTGATGACATGGAATGATATGATTGATGATACATATAATTATGCAAATGATGCAATTAAACACAATTACTTAACAAGTCCTAATCTTTAAAGTATTTTTTGGACAGCTCAATTGCAAAATCCAAGAATTGAATTTTATATATATCCTGATTTCTAGCACATTATGAGTCTTTTTCCTTGTCACTGCTTTAACTTGCACTAAAACAATTAAATACACGGATTTCATGATCAGTGGGGCATAACTATCATCAACTTGATCCATTTTTAATTATATCCCGCGTGTGTATGAGTTGTCTATGTAGTCCTTCTGGTAAATTTTACTCCCTCCGTATCATAATATATTGATGAAATAAAATTTTCACCAATATCAGGCAAACGAGTATGCTTCAAAATTTAAGATGGGAATACCTCACAAAATATTGATACTCCTTTTGTTCAATAAAAAGAGTTACTTATAAAATTTACAAATATTAAGATATATTTTTGTTACAGTTTATCATAAAATTAATATGTTATTAGTTCAGTAGTGATAGTAAGGTAACAATTATGATAACAAATTTGAGAAAAATATGTTATTTTATATCGTTATCAATATATATAAAGAGAACTCTTGTCGAGAAATAATTTTTTTTATTCTTTTATTTTAAACTAATGGAACTCTTTGTGAATCAGAGGGAGTTATATACGCAAGAAACAAAGGAGAAAAAGGAGAAGAGTGGATAGAAAGAAGAAAATTGATAAATTTACAACAGAAAATGATATTTTCACATAAAAACTGTCGCTATAGATTCTATAGCGATGATTTTCACCGTCTTTATACATCTATAGCAATATTTTTCATATGAAAATATCAAAGTATCGTGAAAATATCAATTTCCTAGAAAGAATTAAAATTATGGACTAATGACAAAACTGTCCCCCCAAGTTTGGACGAAAATCAATTTGATACTCAAAATTTGGGAATCTTCAATCAATACATCTAAGTATTTTAAAACAACAAATGTGTTCCCTTTTGGCCGGACCGACCAATTTTTCTCTTCCATTTTTTGTTACACTACTCTTTGTTTTATCAATTGCCTTACCCCAAGCCCTATCTGTTGTTCCATCTAACGCAACTTTCAAATACATCAATGAAGGCGAATTTGGCAAATTTGGCGAATTTCACACAAATAATGTAAATAATATGACAGAAAGTAAGTGCTGAAAGATAAAGAACGCAAGCAAATTTTAAGTGGTTCGAATACTGAACAGCTCCTAGTACACTCTTCTACTCCGATGAGTAAGAAATCCACTAAGGATATTTGATCACACAGATCTTTTACAACTAAACTACTTAGATTCCTTCGAGTCATTAAGTCTTGGAATATGGACATTTAGTCCAAGATCACTAAGATCTCTTCAAGTCACTTAGACTTGGAAGATTGTCACTTAGACAATGAAGACTTGATTTAATATTGTTGAGATGTGTTGCTAAGTTGGCAATATGATCTTCTTCTCAGGTACTTAGAAGCTAAAACTAGATGTTCAACTTTCGTAGAGTTTGTTCTTAGACTTTGTCAGAGCTTAGGCTTGATGATCAGAGCATTCTCTCTCTTTAAATTTGAATCTTGGTTGCCTTTTATAGACTGCCAGAAAATTTTCTCATTGCTAGGTTCCTGTTGGGGCATTTAATGCTTAGATACTTTCATATCCTTGATGTTGACATTTATGTTGGTGTCAGCTTGCTTTACGACTGGTTCCTATCACATCAGCCTGTAACTTCTCCTACCACCTTGACACATCGATTTCAGTAAACTAGTTGTTAACACACTTCTTCTAATCTTCAATTTTGGCCAAAGATGTTTGGTGTATACATTGGGACCTTCAATCAGCAACGCTCTCTAGTCAATCTTTTTGTCAGACCTGACTTTGCTCTACGAAGTTGATAGAACGTAGAGTTTGTTCTACGTCCTAATCTTTACGAAGAATGCTTTACAAAGGAGTGGTATTCTACGATCAGCTCTACGAAGATTTGGTTTACGATTTATGAGATGTCTTTATGACTTTGTCTTCACTGAACGATCCTTGAGATACTTTACGATTTGACTTTTACTCAGCGACTATTTGGAGTACTCTGCATTCAGTCTTCACTCAATGAGCTTTGCTTGACTTTGGAATTCTCGGTTCAATTTACGAATTGAACATTACTTTACAATTTGAAGTGAACTTTGCGATGAACGCATATGTTCTGGGATCCTTCTGATGCACCGGGAACATGATTTGACTCTGCGATCTATCATATTCACATTATGAACTGGCAGAGTAACTCAACGAACAATTAGACCTATCGACTATACATTAGATCAACTCCAATAAATTAACCTAACATGTTTGATCTTTCTATTCTAAATCATTGTCAATTAAATATCAAAGCATCATTAATGATTTTACAAAACTTACTAATACAAATATACATTAATTACATTCATCGCCAAATTAAATATGCAAACTCTAACACATTGGACCCTATTTACCTACTGATAACAGAGAAGAAGCTACCAAGAAGCGATGTTGTAACTACACGGTTTAGTATGAGAAATAAGCTCCAATTGCTAATATTGTGTTGAGGAACTGATAGAATTCGATCACTCACACACCCATACGACAGTAACGAATTAACACATAGATTTACGTGTGTAAGACCCCAACTTTTATGAATAAAGATTTAATTTTCTTTATATATTATTTTGAAATAGTAAGGTGTTGATTTGATAAATGTGATAAGTTATGGATGAAAGGTGCAAATATTCATTGTTGTCGGGGAATATTCGTTTGGTCGTGGAATATTCTTGTTGTCGGGGAATATTCGTACGACGGCGCAGCCATTTGTGGGCCCCACAACGGAATAACTGTCGGAAATAGAAAGCGACAGAAATAACATTTTTATAAAATAACGGCGTATTTGTTACCGTTAGTACTGTTGAAATACCCGGTGGTTAAAATACAGTAATATGCGGTGTTGCACAGTAGCACACGGTATTGCACAGTATTTCGAATTATTGATTATTACGTAGGAAGGCACTTACTCAATTATTGTTACAGTAATTACTGTTCAATATTTTATATTATTGATTCAATAATTGCATAATATTTTATTAGTTCAATATTTGCTACGTTGATATTTTATATCAATAATTGCTACTTTACTATTTTATATTAGTGATTCAATAATTGTCATTGCACATTATTTCAAATGATCAAATCAATAATTCATATTATTTGAATAATATTATTAGATAACATTATTGGCAATGCCTAAGAAAGTTCTGCCTAGGAAAGAGGTTGATTAATTGCGCGCCAGTAAGGAGAAATTCTTATCGGAAGGCCCCCTCTTTCCTGGGAACGACCTGGTTGTCAATATTGTAGTTCTGTAATATTATTTGTGAATAATTAATTGTTGATATACATGATAAGGAAATATTTATTTCAATTTTGATATAAAAGGGAAGAATTTTTAGCATGCGACATTTGTTGAAAGTTGACATTTTATTTTCACCGATAAAATAATTTATTCAAATATATTATTATAATATTACATTATAAACTTATAATATGATAATATAATAATTTTATGTGGTTGGTGGGAATATGGATGAAGGCTTGAAATTTTCAAAAGTTGTATGCTGAAGCTTGTTTTTCAAAAGTAGCATGCTGCTGAGTCATCCGTATATAAATTTGAGTCATTTTTCGTTCGGAATTTAGAAAAATTTTCTTCTACAAAGTTGTAGAGAATTAAATTTCATATGGAGTGGACATAAGGTTCGTATTTTTCTGATAAAAGGGCTATTTATTATGAATTGTGAAGTTTCAAAAATAAATGTTTTAATATATATATATATATATATATATATATATATATTATATAAACATGTGGACAAATGGGTGGTGGCTTGGAAAAGGTCCTTGGAAGTGTGCTGCAAAATTTTTCAAGGAAATGTGCTCAAAAATTTCCACCGAGGGTGTGTTTTGTCAATCTTGGCGTTCTAGTATTTTCCTATAAATAGGATGCTTAGTTAGAAATGAAAATCACACCAGAATCAGAAAATTTTCTCTCTATAATATCGAACGTATTTCTTGTGAGTATTTAGATACTTTGAGTATTGATAGCAGTGCAAGTTTTCGTCCGCATAATATCCGATATTTCAGTCAAAACTACTCTTCTGTTAAGGTAAAGGATATTATTTTTCTCGTAAATGATGTTATTTTCTTTCAATATTCATAATAATATTATTTCCTTTCATATTCCATATTATGGAAGTAATAATATTTCATTTCATATTTCTGAATTTGAACTTACTACGGTAAGTATTGCTTTTATAATTTCTGAAATGATTAAAAATTTCTTGAGTTTTGCGTTTCATTTTGTATCATTTCACCGGAATAATTTTCTGAACTTTTTATGAAAATTTTTAACTTTTCATAAAGAGTTACTATTCACGAGTTACTATTCACGAGTTACTATTCACGAGTTACTATTCACGGTAAAAAAAATTCTTTGATTGGATCCAAGTTTTGATCTTCATTCTTGAATTTTGCTCCACAATTTATTATTACAGAGTATTATTGAACTTGGATAAACTAAATTACGAATCCCTAATCTTTGTCATTTATCTCACTAGATTTGTTATTCGTATTGTTTTTCATCATTCTCAGTCCTAAATGGTGATATAACTGAATATCTTTGGCCTGTAGTGCAAATATGAATGGTTACTTGATGAATATCTTTGGCCTGTAGTACAAAAATGAATGATTACCTGATGAATATCTTTGGCCCGTAGTGCAAAAATGAATATCTGATTCAAGATGTATATTGATTGTTGTTACATGGATAAAATATTGATGATGGACTTTTAAATCATAGAAGATAGTAGACTTCATTCTCTACTTAACTCTTCTAATGAATTGTTATTTTCGCTGCGAATATTGATCTAAAACTTGTTGTCCATTATATTTTATCTGATTTATTGAAGACTAACGATAATTTATTTTTCATTATCTTAGTCATAATATTCTTTACTAGGCTAGTTGAGCTCACCCTTTTCATCTATGGTTCTCTTCAGGAAATGAGAATATCGCGAGGACTAGTCGGAAAACAGTGTGATGATCAGAGTTAGATATGTAGAAGTCCTCACTATTCTATAAAATAGTGAGACAATTATTGTAATGAATAAGGAATGAATTTGAATGTTTTTATATTTCGTATTATATACGATTTGTATTGAAACCCACAGTTTGAATGGTTGTATTTTAAACGACCGTTTGTTATAAAAGATTTGTATTTGGAATTCTGTACCATGTATTTGGCGACTCAGAATGGGTTGGTATTGAACCTATTTTGGGGGCGTCACAACATGGTTCTCCAATATAGATAGTCCACGAGAGCGGCATTCTTCTTTTATTAACTGAGTACTCAGGATTTTTATAATAGGGAGTATATATATAACTGCTTTTTCTATTCCAATCCTAATTCACATCGCTTAACGATAGAACTTTGCTTATTTCTTTTTTTTAGGATCGTCGAATCGATACAAATTGTGACCCTGATCTTGCAGATATTTCGATTCCAGCGAACGATGACGCTATATCTTCAATCCGATTAATTCTATGGCCTAAATACCCACAGTGCCCATGTAACACCGTACCCACACCCCCCAAACCTTCGGTTCATAACCTGATGGGTCACTGCTCCGCTCTGCACTTGGCCTTTTTCAGGAACTTCTCATTTATAAGTCACAAGTTCCAACAAGAACAACTTGTTAGATTAAGCTAAAAAGTTGAACCCTCTAGAAACCCGAGCAATAGCTTGTGCCTCATTCCAATGCTTCCAACTTATCACTCGAACCCAATGTTTTTAATTTTACTTTCTATATGAATTAAGAAAATTAGGCCAACTTATAAAGAAAAAGAGTATAAAATAAGCTCAAATTCTTACTCATTATGGACCATAGGTATGTACATTAATATATTTTTGTCTTTTTTAAAATTAATTTCCCCGTGTTAAACAAATTTTTGTGGATAAACTATTCTTTTACATAACATTTTGTATTTGGATTGTATAATTGATGAACATTTTTTATTTTTGTACTTAATACATCTCTTTATGAGATTTAATAGTATTTATTTTCTCCCTCTCCTTTGAATTTTACAGTATAATTAGACAAAAAAAATTGTCTTTAAATAAAATATAAGTTTACGAATACAACCAATAAAAATAACTTTATATACTTATATTTATTAATTTTAGAGAGATAAACTAAAAGATGAGATTTCTTCATAGAGAATGTGAAAAATCTATATATACATAAATCTATACTTAAACTTAAATTTGATATATGGGCTAACTCATATCCATTTATAACCGTCCAATTTTTACCCATTTAACCCCAACCCATATTAGTGTGGGTAAAAATAATCCTTCAATGACGAGTTGACAAGTGTTATTTTTAGATCCTTATTAATAAATGGCAATATAATAATTCTGATCGCGGAGTATTTTAGAAGTATATTAAATTCAATAAAAGATTGAATTCTTATGAAATTTAACCAACTAAGGATTAACAGCAGGAAAGGTCTCTAAAGCCAATTAGGATTCTAATTCAAATTCCTGAATAAGAGTACTCATGCAATAAAAGATGTTACAACACATTCAAAGTACACAATCTAAAACCCCATAATAATTTTGACTTAAGCATCGGAGAGTTCTCCTAAAGTTCTCCAACTCCGGTAGTCTTTTTTTGCAAGATTTTTCAACGAGATCAAGGCGGTCAAAATCAAAATTCATGGGTTAATCAAAATCCTAATTTGGAGCCGCTTCTTGACGCATCACATATAAATCCAAATCCACTTATACCTGTCCAAACTCGCTAGCACCCGCCTATTTGCTGGGTCTTTCAAATCAGAAAAATCAGGACCAAATTTATTTGATGAAATGGAATGATATGATTGATGATACTGTTAGTATCGTAGCTTCGTAAAGTCATAATCGAAAAAATAGTTAGAAAACATGACACAGGTAATTCTTGTTCTTAAGGTCTTTATCGCCCCTACCACGAATGATTTGTTATGAGTTACAGACGATATACCTCCAGAATATATGTCAAGTTTCGGAGTTGAACAATTTTGTGATGGCAATTCACAAAGTGTTCCAAACGAATATTTTTTTGTGATACTTATATGTTTATAGAAAAAACTAAGTGAGAGAAGAGAATTTCATGTGCAAGTTTTCTTCTTCTTCTAATGTAAGTATTCTCCATTTCTCATATATATATAGGATAAGGCTCTTAAACGGACTGTTCGTAAACGAACAATCCTTTTGCGTACATCCTTTTTCTACTTATCCTACATAATTGAGATAGTACATAATTGGGCCCACTTATTCAATTTAAAAGTGTACGCAAAAGGATTGTTCGTTTACGAACAGTCCGTTTAAGAGCCTTATTGTATATATATATATATATATATATATATATATATATATATATATATATATATATATATATGTGTGTGTGTGTGTGTGTGTGTATGTGTGTGTACATATATAATAGTAATAACTATTATCTATTTTAATTACACATTATTAGTCATAATGATGTAAGTTACAAATTATTAATAATAATGTAATTAAAATAGAAAATTGGAGAGTCACAATAAAAGATTAATTAGCTAGCTAGAAATCCAAAATATATTGGACTTCTTTTCTTTTGTTTCACATAATTAAATAAGATTACACGACTTTATAAGGCAAATAGTAATCTTTATTAATCATTATGGAACCAAGACAATTAATTAAACTAGTTTTTACAAACAACTTGCACCTTATCAAATGTTTCATTTAAGTCATTGATAAACACAAGTAATAGTATTCCAATTTGAACCAAATGAATTATTCTCATTCTCCACATAGAGGATATTAAGTTACATTTTTTATACTTAAATTATATTCACAAATGAGTTTTATCAAACTCAAAATATGACAAATAATAAGTCACAAAATTATAAAATAAGATACAATATATAACAGATACATATAAGTATGCAAGTGATGCAAGTAAACACAATTACTTAGCAAGTCCTAATCTTCAAAGTTTATTTTGGACAGCTCAATTGCAGAAGCCAAGAATTGAATTTTTTTGTGATAGTAGCATTATTGTTATTTTAAAACACCCACAACCACAAGCCATCAAAATTGAAAGGTGCCCAGGGATTAGGATTCTCTACATTTGGGTTTCCATTCATTTCCATCAAGTTCACCAATTTTTGATAATAATGATTTGTTAGTAATGATCCAAATATGTTAATAGATAGTTAATGATTTGCTCCGTTGTTTTATAAATATAGATTCAAAAATAGTAAATAAATTCAGAGACTACTCCGCAGGGCATGCAAGGGGTTCCCCCTTGCCACTGGCCACTGACCACTGACTGAAAGAGGGCAAGCGAGGGCTAACTTCCTCTCTAATCCACCTCCGCCATGGGACAGAGAATCTGAAGACATACTGGCTGCTTTTTGAGCTTGCCCGTCGCCTAAACGTGTTTGGTGAAATTAAGTTCTTTTTTATTGATTTGTGCTAAGCTGATGGAGTATATATGTTCCTTCATTGACAGTAGAGTAACGCCCTTGCTTTTACACTCTAGTGACTAAAAATAAATTATAACTCTTAATATTTAATAGTTTCAAATCTTAAAAATTGTGATCCTTCCTAATCTTCAAAGTATTTTTTTTTAATTGGACAATACAATCAAAAGCCAAAAATTTAATTATATAGCTTAATTTCTAGCCACCACACTATAATTCTTTCCTTGTCACTGATTTAATTAAATTACTAAAATACATAAATAAATACATGGATTCCATATCAATGGGGCATAATAAACTACATATATATATCAACAACTTGATCCAATTTTTTTTAAAATTATTATATCCCGCATGTGTTCTTGTTGTACTACAACTTGTAATACATACTAAATAATCCATGAATTTTATAATATTGCTAGACAGAATAATAAGTCCATTTCTACCTCGAGTGGGACATGCATTCTATTGAATTAAAATTCTCTCCATTTCAAATGAAATGAAGATTATCTATTTTATAGTCCAAATTTAAAATGTGTTGAAATGTAAAATGATGATGATAATAAGAGAGATGATGAAGAATGTATTGGAATGGAGAGTATCCTATTCTCATTCTATCGACTATTTATTCTGTAAAGCGTCTAATATATTGGAATGGAATGGAGGAAGTAACAAATAAATAAAGAGAATATCCATCAATCATGCTAATAGAGTAATGGAGTACTACTTCCAAGTCCTAACAAATACCGAAAAGAAGCCGGATTGGTCAAAATATATCAAACATTGTGCATTGTTTTAAACCCCGATAAGCCCATCAAAATTGAAAGGTGCCCACACGCATTCATCTAAATGTTCCTATAAATATATCCCCACCTTCGCTTACATCTCCTCAGACAGACAAACAAAAATGTCTTCTTCACTTCCACTTTCATCTTTTGTTACACTACTCTTTGCTTTATCAATCACCGTAGCCCAAGCCCAACCCGTTGTTCCATCTAATGCCACATTCAAATACATCAACCAAGGCGAATTTGGCGAATACATTGTCGAATATGACGCCAACTACCGTTCCTTACCCATAGGTAAATTTCCATTCCTCCTTTGTTTCTATAACACCACTCCTAATGCCTATATTCTTGGACTACGCATGGCCCATCCTCGTTCCGAATCCACCATGCGTTGGGTTTGGAACGCCAACCGTGTCAGGCCGGTCCGGGAAAATGCAACACTCACATTTGGCACCGATGGGAATCTAGTCTTAGCCGATGTCGATGGCACGGTGGCTTGGCAAACCGGCACGGCCAACCAAGGTGTGGAAGATTTGGACCTGCTTCCTAATGGTAACTTGGTGTTATACGACTCCAAGGGTAAATTTATTTGGCAAAGTTTTGACCACCCAAGTGACACACTTCTGGTGGGGCAATCCTTGCGGTTTAATGGGCCGAATAAGCTCGCCAGTCGATTGTCCGATATTAATCCCTCAGATGGGCCTTACTCATATGTATTGGAAAAGAGGCAGCTGTCTTTGTATTACAAGAGCAACAATGCAAAAAATCCTCTACTTTATCACAAGACTGAGTTTGGAGGTGGTGGTGATAAAGGCTTTTTAGCAAGCATATTGTTCAAGATTGAACCGTGGACTAACATAGAAAGCGATACGGCTTGGGCTTATGAGTTTCAGCTCGAGTCCACCATGAACAACTCGACAAACCCAAGTGGTGGTACTCGTATATTATCTGGACCAAAATACAATACTACTTACTCGATGCTTCGTGTTGGTATGGATGGAAACCTGAGAATATATACATACGAACAACATGTTGATTGGGGTGCCTGGGAAGTTACATACGTGCTTTTTGATCGAAATAGAGGCGATGAGAACGAATGTAAACTGCCCAAAAGGTGCGGATCCCTAGGAGTGTGTGAAGACGATCAATGTGTGGCGTGCCCTACGCCTAATGGACTGTTAGGTTGGAGCAAGACTTGTGCACCACCGGTGTTGCCACCGTGCAAGAAAGGGGCTAATGTGGACTACTACAAAGTTGAGGGTGTTGAACATTTTACGAGTGGAGTTGCAGATGGATCTGGGCCTATCACAGTTGCTGATTGTAGGAAGAAATGTGACTCTGACTGCAAGTGTTTGGGCTTTTTCTATAGGGAAGAGTCTTCAAAGTGCTTGGTGGCTCCTGACCTAGGGGCTTTGAACAAGGTGGGCAATTCTTCTCATGTTGCCTATATTAAGATCTCCAACTAGATTTTATGTTTTCTTGATTTGGGAAGTTTTATTTTGTGTGTTGTTTTGAACTAAATAGGAGAGATGGATTTGATATTTAAGGGGGGAAGGGTGGGGTTGTGTTAGTTCATCTTATCATATATATGTAATTAGGGACGTCATTTACATAATTATGTAATTGCTAAACATTTTGTTTAAATTTCTGCACTCTTTCTCCAACATTAATTATATGGATCATATACTTCATCCACAACCAAGCTTTAATGGAATTACAAGCTTATAAAAAGAAGTACGGATACAATGATCGAGTAGTAAGTATTCCATCATTGAAAGAAAACGAAATTTAAACATCGGCCAGTAAATTAAAACAATATTTTGGACACTGTAATTAAATCATCTCTCAAACAAAAACAAAGTTTTGCACTTTTACTTTTTATAAAGAAATATTTATTCTCATTGCTACCATATTGTAAATCCACTGCTATGGTAAACAAATATACTCAAATACATATAAAAATAAAATGCCCCATAATGACAAATTAACAATCTTTGGCTGGCAAAACCCTAAAACAAACACTCTCACAGTGTAACAAATAATTTGTTTATTTCAAGTACGAAAAAATAATATAAAAAAAACGACTAGCAATGTTGTGATATTGCTATAGCTAGGTCTTTATTGTTCACACTTGATCGGGAAGAACACCCAATTCATCCAGAATCTCCCTGCACTCAGCAAGCGGTTCTTTCTTCATAAAGCCGATAGGGTTTGCGAGGCGAACATTAGTGGCCAGCCCGCTGTTAGAAGTGAGACTAATCCTGGCCACAGCTTTCGAATATCCGTCTTTAGGGATGTCACTACAATCAGGGAAGGGGCTCTTGATAAGGTTAACCTCGCAAATCTCTTCCTCATGGTCTCCACTCACTGGAAGGTGGTACGTTCCTGTTTGGTCCGTCTCGCCATCAACGTTGAATGTCATTTTCCCTCCTTCACGTTCCCTGCACTCCAAACGCACCGCAGCTCCTACAATATATACCCCCCATCAAAGTTAATAATGCCCACAAACAATGGAAATAAAGGGAGAGAATATGATTGTGTTGAGAATATAAGAAGAAACATTAAGAACATGCATATCTTTTCGACAATATGCACTACTTATGGATCTACGATGTTATTCCCCATGTTAAAAAACCCACTTCCTCTCCAATATTTTCTTCTTAAAAATGGGGTTTTGTGTTGGAAGAAACAAATTTATCTAGTGGTCTTGTAATATTTCCATCTGAAAATTATAAGGTGTAATCTGAAATTTATTATTTTTTTATATTAAATTTTTTTTGAAATGGGACCCAAAATAATTGGAGGGAAAAATTAAAAATGCATGAATGATCATAACCTTAATAAATATATGCATGCAACAATTACCTGGCATAAATTGGCTAACTTTTGTCATGAACTGGGCTCGGCATGTGTCGCAATAAACTTGGCCCTGAACAAAGAACTCAGCTGCCTGAGCGGATGCTGGTTTTGATTCAGGCGACGTCGACGCTCTTGGCGCAGCTGGTTTTGATTCAGGCGACGTCGACGCTGCTCTTGGCGCAGCTGGTTTTGATTGGACCGATTCTTTTGATTGAACAATGTCGACCAAGGACAAGAAGCAAAGAGCGCTGATCACAAAAATGATTATGCTAGTTGGGTATGGCTTTGTCATTTTGTATGTATTATTACAGTACTTTAATTAAGAATATATATATATATATATATGTAATTACAAGTACGAAGTTGCTTTTGAGAGGTTGCTATATATATTGGTGTTTTACTGTTAGTGTTGTGAGGTGGTTATTTACCTTTTTTTTCTCTGTGGCTCACAATATTATTTGACTCGCTCTTTAAACAATTTATTTTTATTTAGAACTCTACATGTGGATGAGAAGAACGCCTTATCTAAAAACATGGTAACTGATTTTAATTGAATCATAAAGGAAACGGATCCGGCTCCTGAATTCCTAGGGTACTTCAAACTTTGGAGTTTCTTAAACTTAGACCATTTATTTTAATTAAATCTAAAAGGACCAATATATTATCACTTCAATTAAATTTTATAACGGGAATTGATATTTTCACAAGTTAATTTGATATTTCCATAAGTGTATCTCATTTTAAATTAAACCAATCTTTTGTGCTGTAAACTAATTATAGGATTTAATTTTTATGTCCAAATTACCCACCCTTGATAAATAACTAAACATCTGGTTGCTTAATTTTATTGGATTAGTAGCGTTACTCAATTGAGAACAACTTTTATTTATTTAATTATTATGATAGTAATAATATTAATATTAGTTAGGAGATAAGTGAGAAAAATTATTTACACAGAAAAATTAGGATCTAAGGCTTTCTCCCACTAGAAAAAAAATTATTTTCATAATTTCTATTATCATATCATATTACTAAATTAAGATTTTTATGAAACAAATTATACTTAAAATGTGTAAACTTTATATATAAAACTGTGTAAAAATTAATCTTGTAAGACTGTAAAAATTAATTTAAGTTTGACATTGAAACTGCTCATCTGAATTAATATTACAAAAATTGATGTAATAAGATAAAATAAAAGTTTCAAATTGTTTATTTGTTCGGAGTATTCGAACCACAAGACATGCAAATTTTTATCATCTTATGATCCATCGAGCAGCCTAATATACATTTTATATATATATAGGAAAAGACTTATATATAAAGTTTACACATTTATAAAAATCTTAAATATAATTTGTTTCATAAAAATCTTAATTTAAGTATACTTTTTTTACACAGTATACTTTAAATATAATGTGTAAACAAATCTTAATATAGTAATATGATATGATAATAGAAATTCTAAAAATAATTTACACATTTAGTAATATGATATGATAAAGTTTACACAGTCTTATATATAAAGTTTACACATTTAAAATTTACATAGTCTTATATATAAAGTTTAAATTTACACAGTTTTATATATAAAGTTTACACTGAAAGTCCAATAATAATCTAGAAGGGGGTTGAATAGATTATTACAGATTAAAAAATTATCTTAGGCATTTTTAAATTTTTAGATAATTAATTTGCAGTGTTAGAAATTAATATGCAAGACAGTAAAAATTCAATCACACAATGCACAGATATTTGTCTGGTTCACAACATACATCCTGGGTATGTTGCTACGTCCAGTCTCAAGCTCTCCTCCAAGATTTGAGATCCTATTACTATCAGTAATAAATACTCCTTCAACAGGCGGAGAAACCTTTACAAAGTTTTATAGACAAACTTTCAACTATTCACAACTACCTATCCTGGATAACAAGCTCCCAGTTCCCTCCTCAAGCTTAGTTGTACTTCTTTTGAGTTCAGTTCTATTTTATGATCTGATCTTGAAGCAACAGTCTCTTCCTCACCTCACAAGTTCACTAGAGACCCAACTCCCAGCTGACCTCTCTAAGACTCTGGTCTTGGTCGAAGAATTACTCGTCTTTCTCACAGGTACATAAAATAAACTAACTCTAATATTTTCCCTTTTTACAAAAGATTTTACAACAATGTATGTAAGACCCCATATTTTATGAAATAAAAGTATTCAATTTTTCTATTTAGTAAATGGTTAAATTGATAAAAGTTTAAAGTCAAGGGTGAAATATGCAAATTTTTCAAAGTAAGCAAGTGGTTATAAAATATTCTTGTTGTCGGGGAATATTCGTTTGGTCGTGGAATATTCTTGTTGTCGGGGAATATTTGTACGACGGCGCAGCTATTTGTAGGCCCCACAACGGAATAACTGTCGGATATAAAAAGCGACAGAAATAACCTTTTTATAAAATAACAGCGTAGTTGTTACCGTTAGTACTGTTGAAATACCCGGTGATTAAAATACAGTAATACGCGGTGTTGCACAGTAGTACACGGTATCGCACAGTATTTTGAATTATTGAGTCTTACGTGAGTAGGCACTTACTCAATTACTGTTCAATATTTTATATTATTGATTCAATAATTGCATGATATTTTATTGATTCAATAATTGCTACGTTGATATTTTATATCAATAATTGCTACGTTGCTATTTTATATGATTGATTCAATAATTGCTACAGTTGATATTTTGTATTATTGATTCAATAATTGTCACTGCACAGTATTTCACATTATCAACTCAATAATTCATATTATTTGAATAATATTATTAGATAGCATTATTGACAATGTCTAAGGAAGTTCTGTCTAGGAGGGGTTATTTAATTGCGCGCCAGTAAGGAGAAGTCCGTATCGGAAGGCCCCCTCTTTCTTGGGAACGACCTGGTTGTCAATATTGTAGTTCTGTAATATTATTTGTGAATAATTAATTATTAATTTATATGATAAGGAAATATTTATTTTGTGGATATAAAAGAAAGAATTAGCGCTGATGTGTTTTTATCAGTATTTTGGTGTGAAAATCATCCGTTTATGGATTTCGGATAATTTATGTTTGGAATTTGTAAAAACTTCCTTCTAAAAAGTTGTAGAGCATTAAATTTCCTATGAAAAAGATATAGAATTTGTATTTTTCTGACAAAGGGGCTATTTATTATGAATTATTGAAGTTTTGGAAAATAAATATTTTTTTTTATAAAATGGTGGGCCCCGCTTTTGGTTGGTGAATGCTGATGGCTTTTCTTGGGGAGGCGGCTGGAAATTTTTTTAAAAAATATTATTTTATTCAAAAGTCTACTTTGGCGTCCTAAGTTTTTCCTATAAATAGGGTGCTTTGGTTAGAATTGAAAATCACACCAGAATCAGAAGTTTTCTCTCTCTATAATATCGAGCATATTTTTGTGAGTATTTAAATACTTTGAGTGTTGCTATTCAGTGCAAGTTTCCTTCGGTATTATATCCGATATTCCAGTCAGAAGTACTATTCTTTTGAGGTAAGGGATGGTAAGGGATGTTATTTTTTTTCGTAAATGATGTTATTGATTTCAATATCATTTCATCGAAATATTGGTATGAATTTTATTATGAAATTTTTACCTTTTTCGTCGAGGTTACTATTCACATATACAGCACTATTTACGAATACGGTACTATTCACGAGTACTATTCACGAAGTATAATTTTTCTTATAAAATTTCTATCCTTTTCATGTCGGGGTTACTATTCACGTATACGACACTATTCAAGTATACGGCACTATTCACGTATACGGTACTATTCACCTAAAAAATTAAATTTTCTTCTATTTGTCCAAGTTGCCTGTTAAGGTTCCTATCTTTGATCGGATCCATATTTTGAACTTTATTCTTGAATTTTACTCCACAATTGGTTATCATGTTGACAATTGGATCATATTGTTCTTATTCTCATATATAACATTTTTTATAATCCGGATGATGAAAATTCTCTTTGACTTAAGTGTAAAGATGGGTAGATTAGTGGTATGATCATGACTATGGGTTCTCTTTGGCCAGTAGTGCAAAGATGAATTGTTAACTGGTATGATCATGATCATTGATTTTACAATTGAATATCTTTAGCTTAAGTGCAAAGGTGAATTGATCAACATGGTTATAAATGTTATTTCTATAAATTCTAAAATGATTAGATATTTATTTGGGATTTGGATATCTTTGGTCTGTAGTGCAAACATGAGCTGTTGACTTATGAATATCTTTGGCCTGTAGTGCAAAGATGAATTATTGTTGAATATCTTTGACCTGTAGTGCAAAGATGAGCGGTTGATTTGTGAATATCTTTCGCCTGTAGTGCAAAGATGAGTTATTGATGAATATCTTTGGCCTGTAGTGCAAAGATGAATAATTAATTGTTGAATATCTTTGGCCCGTAGTTCAAAGATGAATTGATTAGCATGGTTATGAACAAGAACTGTGATTTGGTATAACTATGATCTTTGGTGTTTCAGGTAAAGATAGGTGATGAAAGTTATCTTCGTCCTGGGTGCGAAGAGGAATTTAGCAACACAATTAGGATTATGAATTATTCACATGATTATGAACAGGAACTGTTGATTGATGTTACAGGGATAAAACATTGTTGGTGAACTTTTAACATGGAGAAGATAATAGACATTATGGTCTATTTGACTCTTCTAATGGATTGCTCGTTCCGCTGCAACTATGGTTGAAAAGTTTTATCATCTACCATATATTATAAATCTCTGATTTATTACTGATGAAGACTATTGATAATTTAATTATCTTTAGTCATGATATTCTTTGCTGGGCTATTTGTGCTCACCCTTTTGCTTCACAATTCCTTTCAGGTAATAAGAGTATAACGGGGTCGAGCAGGGATAACAGGGGAATAGAACGAGGGTCTATAACTGTTGAAGTTTTCCACCAAACAGTATGAAAATAATTTTATTAAAAATTTTAGATAAGTGTGTCATATTTTATACGTCATTTAACCGTTGATTTTGGTGACCTGACTTAGGTGAGGTGATCCCAATTTTAGAAGGGTGTTTTGTCACTATCATACAAGATGTCTAACCACATATGACTTCATGTTATCATAAGACATGATTGTGCACATCCACTTGCTGATTATATCCATGAACACTACCTATATAATCTTGGAGTACGGTTAGAATATAATTCTCAGTTTAAGACAACAGAGATAATTATTTGGCAAGAGAAGACCCACCATTGGAATGAACAAGATAGTAATCTTCTCGTTTTTCTTTGGGGTCTATTGGGTCAACCAAAGATAATTCTCGAGTCCTACGATATCTATTATAACTTAGATGCATGGCCGCCCATGTACGAAGGTTTTCTTGAGTATTTTCCAAAGATTTTAATTCTTAAAACAGTGATTGACTGTACCTTTCTATAACGTATTATTGATTTGGAATATGGGCACTGTATTTGTATTGAAACTCACAGTTTAATTGTGGTCGTATTTTGTACGACAGTTTAAAAGTTAGAATTTGAAGATTTATATTTAGAATTTTGTTGAGTATATTTCGTGGCGACCCAAAATAGGTTGGGTGGATTGGACCTATTTTGGGGGCGTTACAATGTACTTCTTAAATAAGCAGATAAAATTTAGTATAGATTGATGCTTCTCAAATAAGCAGATAACAATTTAAAGATCATATATATTTATAAAAGTTCAAAGACTTTTATACTTGAGAAAATATGCTTCTTTGTAAGCAAATAATAATTATGCTTTGATAAAATAATGCTTCTGTGTAAGCAAATATGTAAATTATGCACTGTTATAAAAGTTTAAATAAATTTTATATTTTGTGTGAAAAATGTTTCATGAATAAGCAAATATGTCAATTTTACTTTAGCTCAAAAAGGCTTCTCTGTATAAGCAGATATATAGTTTAATGCAAATTTAAAAAGAATTATTTATTTTTTATGGATTAAATAAATCTAACTTTAAGTTCAAATATAAAAGTTTGAATTACTTTTATATTTAGAGTGAAAATGCTTCTGAGTAAGCAGATAAGTTGTTTTAAGCTTTGAATCAAACAAGCTTCTATTTAAGCAGATGTATTCGTTTAAGTTTGTGATATAAAAGTTTAAATAACTTTTATATTATGCAACAAGTATTTTATGAATAAATGAATTTATGATCAAATACTTGTGATGATAGATATCAAGTATAATAAATAAATCAGTTAAGCAATACTTGATATAACAAATAAATTTGTTTAACTCAAATAATATATAATAATATTTTATCTATTATGTGACAGGTTATAAACAAAGTCACTTAGTACTATAAGGAATCGTACGGTCTGATTCCCTCACTTAAGAGGAATATCTCCGTAGTCTTGCGACGTCTAAGTATGACAATATTTATAATTTTCACAATTGATATTTATATAAATATTTTCAATAGATCACTTAGATTTTTCAAATACGGTTCGGATGATTCACTCTTAGAGGAATTATCTCAGTGTTGTTTTGAACTATTAAGTGTAGATCTATTTTATAATATTTATATAAGTAATATCAAATACAAAGTTACTTAGTACTATAAGGAATCGTACGGTCCGATTCCCTCACTTAAGAGGAATATCTCTGTAGCCTTGCGATGTCTAAGTATAACTTTCGATTTGATAAATAGATGAAATATAGATATATAAAATTCTGCATAACAATTTATATTCGTATATCTATAAATATAAATAAGCAAGAGATAATTCAAATAAAGTAAATCAAACAACTTATCTTAAATGCTTAGACCAAATTTCTCTTCTCAAAATGATTAGAACTTTGATAAGAAGAGAGAGAAAGCTTCTTAAAGAGAGAGAGTATGTAGGAGGAGTATAAGCTTTTCTTTGATAGCGAATTGGCAAAATAAAATGAATGAAAGCACATCCTATTTATAGAATTTTAAAGTTGGGGGTAAAAAGGTAATTTTAAAATCAATGGCTAGGATTGCTTGATTTAAAATGAATGGCTCGGATGAATTATTATACACACGGATTGCCAATCTGCCGAATTTTGTGTTTTCTCAAATGCAATAAATGCTAAGTAATTATTATGTCCATGTGAAATCTCTCCCAAATCTTAACACATAATTCTTCAGCATTTCTCACATTGGTAGCATTAATTATGTGAATGCTTCCATCCTAAAACATACTCCCTCCGTCCCTTAATATAAGACGTTTTAGAGAAGTTTTTTTGTCCTTTAATATATGACGTTTTAGAATTTCAAGTAAGCATTAATTGCTTAGTTTTCAATATTACCCCAAGTATTAAATATAACTTTGGTTCTCTCACTATTTTTTGTCCAATAAATAACAATCTCTTTTTTCAATACAAGGACAATATAGACATTTGATATTATATTTAATGCTATAAAATTATTTCTTTAATGCTTTTGCACAACTCTAAAAAGTCTTATATTAAGGGACGGAGGGAGTACATGTGAATGCCCAATCCGAAAAGGCCATATTTGGTCAAACCTATGATAAAAGCTTTTAATTAAGTCCCAAAGGGAATGTCACCTATTAGACCCACCGAAAATTCACACATGTATGCAAGTTAAAATATCCATAAAGTTTCATCCGAAAATCACGTATGAAAGAATGCCCCATCCGAGCTTTTAAGGCTAAATTCGGCCAAACCCTTAAAAATGTGTTTATGCCATATGTTCATAAAGTATAGATTTTATATGTATGTAAAATTTGAACCCATTCGTGTATGTAATTTTTAATTCTTTTAATGCTATATGCTCATAATGATGTATGTATGTATGTAAAAATTAACCCATCCGTATATGTACAATTTAAATTCTTTTAATGTCCATATGTCCATGATGATGATATACAACATTTATGAACATATATATATATACACACGAATAAATATATACATATATATAAGTATAGATATATATACATATATATAGCATATTTAATAAAGTAATCATTACATATATATATATATATATATATATATACACACACACTCACGAATATATACATATATATATAAGTATAGATATATATACATATATATATATACCATATTTAATGCAAGTAATCATTACATATATATATACACATTTATGAACATATATATATATATATATATATAATCACATAAATGTCCATTGTCCACATTAAATTTGTTCAAACAATTTTTAGCATATAATGGGCAAGCTTTTGTCCTATAAAAGATTATCTCTTTTAAACTCCCAACATATTCATGAAGGTTTTGTCTCAAAAGATTTGTCTCAAGTTCAAGTTTTCAGCTTTAGCAAAATTTCGGCCCAACATAAAACTTCCCAAAAAGCAACTTGTCCCAAAAAGTATGTCCCAAATAAAACTTCCAGCAATGCATTAAATTCGGTCAAGACTATTCATTTAATACTCTTCATGCACATATACATACATATTCGGACATATATATATATATATGCATGCAAAAATAATTTTTTAACACTTTATATTAAATTACCAAGATCAAGAACATCAATTAAATAAGATTTAGAAAATATTTTGTGTCAAAGTAAATAAGATAAATAAAATAATTTATAATATAAATCTTATGGAGAAGATTCTACCCTTTTAATTAATTTATTTACTAATTATTGTTATCATCAAAATAAACTTAAAAGTTGGAGACCCAGCATACACATTTTAAGTATAATTTATTTCATAAAAATCTTAATTTAGTAATATAATATGATAATAGAAATTCTGAAAATAATTTTTTCTCTGGTGGGAGAAAGTCTTAGATCCTATCAATCAATTGATAGTGGATGACCAGTACTCGAATACATGCAAGACATTATCAATATACATTTTTGTTGATATATATTTTGTTTTACCTATCAATACTTTACAACAAGTTGCATACTATAACACTTTGTTTCTGAGATTTGGACGGAAAAAAAAAAAGAATAGAAAACTTAAATTAGAATAGAAAAGAAAAGAATAGAAAACTTATGTTGTGTTTGGTTGGTGGGAATGGAATGGAATGAGCTGGGAATAGAATGACCATTCCTTATAGAATGACTTAAAACATGTTTGGTTACTCAATTGAAATGACCATTCCATTCCTTTAGTTATTCCTTGCCAAATCTAAAAATTATTTTTCATTCCTTTTTAAATAGGTGGGTTTATCTCATTCCTAGGCCAACCTCCTTCCCCACTTCTCTATCTCCCAGCCCAACCCCACCCTGCCCCGCCCGCCCCGCCCCGCCCACCCTACCCCGTTCCACCCTAACCCACCCCCACTCAAAAAAAAATATTTACTGATTATATATACACACCCCACCCCACCCACCCCCCCAGCCCCACTCAAAAAAAAAATTACTGATTATATATACACACCCCACCCCAACCCCACCCCGCCCACTACCCAACCTCCCACCCACCCCACCCCTACCCACTCCCCCAACCACCCCTACCCAGCCCCACCCATCCCCACCCCCGACCCCCCACCCTCACTCAAAAAAAAATATTTACTGATTATATATACAAACCCCATCCCACCCTGCCCCCCCTATCCCACTCCACCCCACCCCCACCCCCACTAAAAAAGATATATTTACTAATATATATACACACCCCACCCCGCGCACCCTACCCCCCACCCACCCCCCCAACCCACTCAAAAAAAAATATTGATTATATATACACACCCACCCTAATCCCACCCCACCCCCTACCCCACCCCCGCCCACCCCCACTCCCACTCAAAAAAAATATTTACTGATTATATATACACACCCCACCCTAACCCCGCCCTGCCCACCCTACCCCACCCCTACCCACCCACCCACCCCCACCCCCCCCACCCCACCCCCCCACCTTCACTCAAAAAGAAATATTTATTGGTTATATATACACACCCCACCCCACCCCCGCCCCACCCACCCACCCCCTCACCTCCACTCAAAAAAAATTACTGATTATATATATACACCCCACCCCAACCCCATCCCGCCCCCCAACTCCCACCCACCCCCCCCACCCACTCACCCTACCCAGCCCACCCACCCCCACTCAAAAAAAATTATTTATTGATTATATATACACACCCCACCCCGCCCACCCTACACCACCCCCCACCCACCTCCACCCACCCCCCACCCTCACTCAAAAAAATATTTACTGATTATATATACACACCCACCCCACCCCGCCCACCCCACTCTGTTTGAGGTACTTTTGCATCTTCTCCCTCTGTTTTCGATACCACAAGTTTTTGTCCAATTGATTGATGAATTGGTAGTTTGTAATGCAAAAGCAACAAAGAAGTCGTTTGCGCCAAGAAGTCTCGTTCTCTTTATTAGCTTTGGTTTAATAGATAAAAAACAAATTGAGGATATTTAGCAAAAAAAATTATTTTATTTTAGCAAAAAAAAATAAATTGGGGACATGTGTTGTAATTTAAAATTTATTATATTGAAAGTTGAGGATAATATGAGAATTATAAAAGTATTACTTATTCTCTTTTCTTTTCCGTCCAAATCAGACCAATTTTGGATGGAAAACTTTGGTAAGAAAAGTGGCCCAAGTTTTCTATCCATCTCTTTCTTTTCTTTTTTGTTTATTAAAAAACTCAGAAATATAGGAATTGAAAAAAAAAACTTAAAATTTTTGACTATTTCTTTTCTTTTATGTCTATTTTAAAACTCAGAAACAGAATGTAAGAGTAATTTTGATATGCCCATTGAGAGTGGTAAGGTGGTAAATATATTATCTTTTCCCTTTTTTGAAAATCACAATATAATTTAGGGTCACTTTTCATCCTAATACGTGTACCATAAAGGCCTTTATATAAGAGCATCTCCAATAGTCTTTTCAACTATTTTGGAATATTCAAATAGGTGAGTCACATCAGAAAAATTCTCTCCAACAGCCTCTTCAATCTTAATCATCAAATCTGCAATCTTCTTCTCATTTTTCAAATCTGCAACCTCCTCCTCACTCTTCAAATCTACAATTAAAGGCTAAAAATATTTATTAGGCTTGATGGGTTTGATGTATAGCTCATTGAATTGAAGAGACTAATGAGACACAAATTATAAAAGTAGCAAATAATGCTCTTTAAATTGCCACGTAGGTCATCAAACTTCAATTTGAAATGTTTTTTTTATTATTACTGTTGGTGTAATACCCGAATATTTTAATAAATAAATAACATTTTTAAAGTTTTTGTTTAAATATTTTAATTTGGTTTTTTTTTGTATGTTTGGGTCAAATTATATTTAAGTATGTGTACTACATTAATTGGGCCTTAAAACTTAATTGGATCAAACTTATATTTGTGTAATATTAAAATCCTATTAAAACTTGGAGAGTTAATAAGATACATAAATACTAAGTAAAACCTAATTTACTAAAGCATTATCATATTAGTAAATGAAGAGAAGAAAGAGGCGAGCCGCTGTTACGGAAGAAAAAAAAGAAGAAGAAGAAAGGTAGCACATCATTGTTTTTGATAAAAGATTGCTTTGTTCCTTTGATTGTTGTGCATGTTAGTTATTAAATATGCAGATCACATATATGCTTCCGTGATATCTTAGATTGGAAAGCAATTAGAGTCCATATTTTTGTCTTATCAGCATACATGGAATCAATTATAAAAAAAATTGAATGTATATTATATATATAGTTATGAAAAAGAATCTAATGATTATAGTTTTGGACGGAAGTCAGTGTATATATATATAATTGATAATAATAATAATAATGATAATAATAATAATAATAATAATAATAATAATAATTAACTAATTGTACTTAATTTATTTTGTTTAATTAGTTCGAACGGAAGGAGTTTAGCGATTAATTTCTGGAATATAATTTCGGGTATTACATTGCTTAATCCAGGTACGGATTCCGTACTCTTTCAGCGATACTCTTGTTAAATTTGATTTGTTCGTTTTGTTCCTTGTTTCGAATTTCGTTATTATTTCACATAATTAATTCTTGTGAAATTCATATAATAGTTTTGTTTTGGGGCTAATTCATATGACTTGAATTTGTACTCTTTGAATTAGGTTATCATGTTATTATTTATTTTGATAATTGTAGAGCGGTACATGTTGTTACTTTCTTTTGAGACATTGTGATTATATTTCGATTTGGTTCAACATGTACATATAGAACCCTCTCTATTAATATTGTGTCGCATGTGTTGTGATATGATATTATTATTAAAATATACCGTAGGGTATTGTTGTATCGGAAAACCGATCACTAAACACGCGCAAGTATACGCGGTCTAACAAGTAATACAGTGATAAGAAAAGTGTCGTACCCACGAGGAACTATCACTAATATTTACCAAGTACCAACTTTGTATCGCTTAAGTCTTATTCGAACAGTAAACTAATAGGAGTGTGGTTAAACTAGTTATAACTAATTATAAAAGCAAGTAAACGGATAACGAATGGTAAACGAAGGAATTACAAGCTAAGGTTACAACTTCACCCCACACAGGCATTCCGTCGAACACCTGGTGTGCTATGCTTCATCAAACTTCCTACCCTTCTCTCTTTGGTCTTAATGGTCACGACAGTTTGTCGACCGAGAACGCACAGGTGTTCATACACCTCTGTCGAGGTATGCACAAACATATCCTCTCCAGATCCACCCGAAAGGGAATAGAACAGAAAAGAACATCCAAACTAGGTGATAATCCTACACATGTCTATGCGAATTAACCTAACAAGGATTTAAGCATAAGTTCTCAATTAGGTCACACGTGGCACACAGATATATGTCTATTCTACGCACAACTTATGCAGTCGAAACCCATAAACACATGCCAATATATTTAGGTGTAAATCTACAATTCTTCTTTCGATATCATATAGATTACCAAAATCATCACTAATGTCTTAGCGAGAATCATTAAGCATGAATATATTAAACCAAACCATATGGTGCCAACCAAAGAGATAAGACAGTCAATTTAACTAACAAAGGGTTCCATTATAACCTTAGAGCCAATACTTAGTTCATAGCTATTGAACAAAATATAAGTAGCAATAAAGACAACATTTATGGATTACAAAAGTAGAGGAAATAAATGGATAAGAATAAACTCTGTCAAGCCTCCTCAGTCTCCAAGCATTACGCTCCTTTCAAGCTCTCCAATTCGTGTAGCTCAATGCTCTTGTTGCTCCAAGGAAATCCCAGACTTCACCCTAATCTACCTAATCTATATTTACAAACATTACCTAATAACTAGAGAGAGAAAGTACTAAGCTAACCGATTCTCTATCCCAGTCTCCCCCTCTCCTCTCCTCTCCTCCCCTTTTTTCGTAGAGGCCCCCTCTTTATATATATATATCAGTTCTCCTCTTTTTCTAGGTCAAAAGCAAGCCTTCTCTGTCTGGGCACCGGAGGTCGCGCTGCGGCGCGGGATATAGGCTTATGGATGGCGCTGCGGCGCCATGTTAAAATCAAAAGACCGGAGGTCGCGCTGCAGCGCGAGTTTATAAAGGCTCAGGGACGCTGCAGCGTCATGGTGACGTCAGGCTGAATAGGTAGGTGGCGCTGCGGCGCGAGATGGAGGTATAGCATTGACGCTGCGGCGCCAGTGTATGTAAATTGCCCATTTTGCCTAGAAAAGTACTGCAGAGCCTGCAACACAACGGTTAAGCATACTAATACTAAAATAATATAAAAATATATAAACAAAGCGAAGATCAGGCAACTATTTAAGCCATAAAGTATCCGATTCGCGGGTGTAAATCCCACTCATCAAATACCCCCAAACTTAAGTCTTTGCTTGTCCTCGAGCAAACTATCTAACACAAACACACAGTAAAACACACGCAAAAGAACAATAAAACTGCACTAGCATCACGGCTTCTAAGCTCGAACATAGCTATTCCCAGAGAACAGGGCAAACATAGATATTAGCAAGAGTTCATTCAGCTTCAAGCATAAGACTGTATTCGATCCGTTCTATGTGTGTGTGTGGGGACCAACCATCCTAACTAATCATTGCTCAAATAAGATCGCACAGTCAATTGCTAAAAACAATATGCACACTACGCAACTTAAACAATCAACAAGCATTAAGACTAGGATGCAATCATAGGAAAAGATCAAAAGGCTCTAGCATGAAGACAACAAAAATCTGACTCGGACAGTCCTTAATTACCTTAGGCTAGACAGAGCTACCCATAAATGAGCTTTTGATCAGTGACTCCCAAGCCAGACGGCTTTAGGGCACTAGGCGTAAAACACCCCTATGAATCTAATCACTCGAGCAGCAAAGGCCACGTAATCAACATAAGCCAAATTAGACTTTAAGAAATCTGAAGATTATATGACGAGTGCATTTTATGCTCCATCTCAACATCGGTCCTGCGTTTATGGATGAGTGCGTTTTACGCTCCATCTCGACCCACCGCAAGACTTTCGATATTCAATCTCCTTTTCAAATTTTTTTTTTTTTTTTTTTATTATACAACATGCCAGAATCCAAGATCCAAAACTGTATATGCGTCGAAGTCTTTTATTACCTTGTAAAAATGAAAGTTTATAAAAGTGAACATACTCCCAAAGCAATAAACAGGCGAACTAAATTCAAAAAATAACTAGTTAGCACAGTTGGTCGGTGCTTGCTAAGAAGGACGGATCAATAACAGTCTCAACTTATCGATTGAACAACCCCTAGCTCATACATGCTTGACACGATTCTAAGAGATAAGCATAATTACTTGACGCTTGTCATTAGCCACAATCAAAAATCAGCGAAAAATATACCACCCTCGCATAAAAGCAGCTCAAAATAGGGTAATAAAGCCATTAACATGGCACAAGCATATAAATCTGTAAAAGCCCCAAAAAGATGGCTATAAACCACAAACATGCTAAAAACAAACAAAGTGCTAATAAATAACCAAAAACTGTTCATGGCATCCATCATAATAAACCCAAAACATAATACCGCAGTACAAAACGACTGCACTACACTCCTGATAAAAACCTAAATAAAGTACTAAAATAACAACCTATCATGGCAATAGACAGAAATAAAACAGATAATAAACCATAACACCCCCAAACTTAAGGTGAGCAATGCCCTCATTGCTAAACATATATCACTCTAAACAAGAGAGCTTCCCTGAAGTCTGGTCACTCGGCAGCAGCTGAGTCCTCGTCAGCTTCGGCGGGCGGTGATGGTGGAGGGTATGGTGGGAAGACAGGAGGCTCTGGGAACTGGAATGGCGTGAACTCCGAATCCTCGCCACTATACACGGTGTATATGCTCTGCATCGTGTTGACCAGCTCAGCCTGATACTGCATCGCTATGTCTTGCCTCAAGGCCACCGCTGCTATGTGCCTCTGCTGCCTCTGAGCATTAGCGTCCTGGTTCTGATGTAGCAGAGTGAGGGATGCCATGATTTCTGCCAGTAGTCCCTGTGAAGCTGTGCCTGCGTCTGATGGCTGCGAAGGCTCTGCTGTAGGAGGTGGCTCAGTAGGTGGCCCGAATCCTTCGCCTCTAGCATGAGAAATAGCCCCATCCCACACATCGAAGCGTGAAATGGTCTGATGGTCAATGACTGACATGGGCGGCAAAGCTATCTCTTCTGGCCCCCAATGTATACCTGCCCTCTTGCACAGCCGGGTGATCAAGGATGGATGTGGAAGTCCCGTAGATACATTGCTCTTGATTGCCTTTATGATGGACTCATGGATGAGAACTCCGATGTCCACGTTCAGCCCCGTGACAATGGCAAATAATAGGATCGCTCTATCCTTAGTCACGTTGCTCAGGTGACGAGTCGGGATCATGTTGGCACAAATAAAACTGAACCATGCCTTCCCATAGCGACTGAGTGCAGCATGTGGGAAACTGGTCCTCTCACCCGTGAAGTCATTTGTCTTCCATGTAGTCCCGGGCTTGCAGAGCCTCCGAACAATCTCCTCGAGGTCATAGCTGCGGAGTCCCGGCCCCATATAATCCTTACCCTCGAAACCGGGCGTCGCGAACAGTGCATTGATGGCTTGGCTTCCAAACGCCACTGACCGCCCCCTGACTTGGGCAACAACAGGACCCTCGGCACTAGCATTAGCGTAGAACTCACGAACCACAGAAACAATGGCCGATTCGGGTGGTTTTGTGAAGTGCACCCACTGGCGACCCGCAATCATGGCTAACAACTCGCCATCCTTTGTTTTGTCAGGCCTCAAACCCCGTTCAGGAATCAAATTTCGTGCGGCAAAGGAGCTTTTGTATCGTTTCCATGCCTCTTCGTTAACAAATTTGGTGTTGTCCCATGCCGTTGGTGCTGCGGACGAGGAACCGCCGACGCTCAGGCGTTGCCTTTTTGAAGCCATGTCAGAATTTGTAGCAATTGGCTTGAACACAAGCAGGACTCGATTCCACACTTCGCCAAACTTAGGCTAGAATAATTCCCAATGCAACTTCAATGTCAAACAATCCCAAACAGTCAAATTATCTCTCAGTCAATTTATCAAACACCTTGTGCGCGCTTTCAAAACCCAATTTGGACAGCCCTTGCTTGACAGTGCTCTGTCCCGATTTCCGTCAGTGGAAATCACCCCAATCAACAGAGTAAAACCAACCCAAATATCGAAATCAAACAGTAAATGAATGACTAAAATCCCCCAAATACCTTGAGTGGGAACCCTAGATTGATTCTGATCTCCTCTTGCTGCGTGCACTGGCTTGGGGTTTTGTGAAAGAATGAATGGATTGCTCTCTTGTGGTAGATTGATCAAAGGTTCGGGGGTGGAGAAAGGCACGTTTTTGTTTTGGGTCTCTTTAGGTTCTTTGTGCTGCCGAAACTGTCGAGAGAATTGGGAAGGAATGGGCACAACTGCCGGCTTCAGCTGTGCTTTTAAAAACACAAATTCGCTACCGGCGCTGCGGCGCGAGTATTCCTTCTTTGCTTGGCGCCGCGGCGCGACTTGGCAGTAGCTTTGCCTGCTTTTGGCGCTGCGGCGCGAGACCCTCTTTGTTCCTGGGCGCTGCGGCGCGAAGCAGAGAATTTGAATAAAAGGCTTGGCGCTGCGGCGTGAAGTTCAAGGCAAATGCTGGCGCTGCGGCGCCAGACTTGTATCTGAGTTTTTTACCTGCACAAAAACCATGTATTAGACAACATATATTACACAGATATCATGCTAAGTAAACAACATGCTATATACTAAATTCTAACTAAGATATACACTAGCAACATACTAAATAACATGCTGCCTGCTATAATCACAAAAACAAACGCATTGACAACAATGTTTACATGGTAAAAAGAAAAGACACAATATAAACTAGACATAAGTAAAGAAAACAGAGAAAATTGATACTGAGATGGGGTTGCCTCCCCACCAAGCGCTTGTTTTAAAGTCGTCAGCTTGACTATACCGATGCCGCTCAATCCGGCTCATAAGCAAAAATGACCATTTCATGCCGCCTATTTGTCAATTCCTTTAAATTTGTGGCGGACATGGATGATTGATCATCCTCGTTTTCGTCACCCATCGGCACGAAGAATCTTTCACCACTGGAATTATCCAATAATTCGCCTTTTTCATCAAGTTGAAAGCGTTCTTTGTGCACTAGCGGGTCCTCCAGGGTTTCCACAATCGTGAGCGTGGCATCCGGTTGTTGATTAGTCTTGACAATATAGCCACTCTTTATCCTCTTCTCTCCAACTTCAGTCTCCACCTGTTGGACAATTTGCGCTATGA
This sequence comes from Panax stipuleanatus, assembly GCA_020205555.1. Lineage (NCBI taxonomy): Eukaryota > Viridiplantae > Streptophyta > Magnoliopsida > Apiales > Araliaceae > Panax > Panax stipuleanatus. Next base: position 144,776,114 of record CM035121.1, on the reverse strand, counting down.
CATCTCCCTCAACAACTTCGTGAGACTCCCCGCCTTCTCCTTGCGTATCCACCGTGCAATGCTCTACTGCTTCACTGTTGAGATTGGTTATGACCGGTAGATTGCCCTGTGGTAGATTTATGATGGCATTGACGAGTTGTCCCAATTGATTTTCGAGGCTTTGCAATGCGGCATCTTGGCTTGCCATTCGAACCTCATTTCTTTCTATAAAGTTGGTGAGGAGCTCTTCAAGCCTTTTCTCTTCTATTAAGTCTGCCGAAAAGCTCTCATTGGGTTGGAATGTCACCTTATATTGCAGAGGTGATGGACATTCAAATTGATTCGGATAGGAGTAATTCAGATCATGATATTGCTCTTGACTATAGTCCCAAGAGTTTGGATAACCCTGACAGTTTGGATGATAGGAACTTGGTTCAATGTCAGCTCGCTCCTGACAGTAGGCAGTCTGAGTGGACTCACACTCAAGATTATCAGAAAACCTCAAGACATTTGCAATTTGAGCTCGCAATTTCTCGAGTCCTTCTTCCGAGCTTGGTTGTGTAGTCCTCTCATAAGGCCATTGATAATATTGATCGTCCATAACCTGTAAACTTAAAAACACAAAGGAAGATCAAACAAATAAAAGAAATATATACACGTTCAAATTAAGACTAAATTGATTTAAATCAATATTGGACAATATTAGAATAATAGTTCCCCGGCAACGGCGCCAAAAACTTGTTGTATCGGAAAACCGATCACTAAACACGCGCAAGTATACGCGGTCTAACAAGTAATACAGTGATAAGAAAAGTGTCGTACCCACGAGGAACTATCACTAATATTTACCAAGTACCAACTTTGTATCGCTTAAGTCTTATTCGAACAGTAAACTAATAGGAGTGTGGTTAAACTAGTTATAACTAATTATAAAAGCAAGTAAACGGATAACGAATGGTAAACGAAGGAATTACAAGCTAAGGTTACAACTTCACCCCACACAGGCATTCCGTCGAACACCTGGTGTGCTATGCTTCATCAAACTTCCTACCCTTCTCTCTTTGGTCTTAATGGTCACGACAGTTTGTCGACCGAGAACGCACAGGTGTTCATACACCTCTGTCGAGGTATGCACAAACATATCCTCTCCAGATCCACCCGAAAGGGAATAGAACAGAAAAGAACATCCAAACTAGGTGATAATCCTACACATGTCTATGCGAATTAACCTAACAAGGATTTAAGCATAAGTTCTCAATTAGGTCACACGTGGCACACAGATATATGTCTATTCTACGCACAACTTATGCAGTCGAAACCCATAAACACATGCCAATATATTTAGGTGTAAATCTACAATTCTTCTTTCGATATCATATAGATTACCAAAATCATCACTAATGTCTTAGCGAGAATCATTAAGCATGAATATATTAAACCAAACCATATGGTGCCAACCAAAGAGATAAGACAGTCAATTTAACTAACAAAGGGTTCCATTATAACCTTAGAGCCAATACTTAGTTCATAGCTATTGAACAAAATATAAGTAGCAATAAAGACAACATTTATGGATTACAAAAGTAGAGGAAATAAATGGATAAGAATAAACTCTGTCAAGCCTCCTCAGTCTCCAAGCATTACGCTCCTTTCAAGCTCTCCAATCCGTGTAGCTCAATGCTCTTGTTGCTCCAAGGAAATCCCAGACTTCACCCTAATCTACCTAATCTATATTTACAAACATTACCTAATAACTAGAGAGAGAAAGTACTAAGCTAACCGATTCTCTATCCCAGTCTCCCCCTCTCCTCTCCTCTCCTCCCCTTTTTTCGTAGAGGCCCCCTCTTTATATATATATCAGTTCTCCTCTTTTTCTAGGTCAAAAGCAAGCCTTCTCTGTCTGGGCACCGGAGGTCGCGCTGCGGCGCGGGATATAGGCTTATGGATGGCGCTGCGGCGCCATGTTAAAATCAAAAGACCGGAGGTCGCGCTGCAGCGCGAGTTTATAAAGGCTCAGGGACGCTGCAGCGTCATGGTGACGTCAGGCTGAATAGGTAGGTGGCGCTGCGGCGCGAGATAGAGGTATAGCATTGACGCTGCGGCGCCAGTGTATGTAAATTGCCCATTTTGCCTAGAAAAGTACTGCAGAGCCTGCAACACAACGGTTAAGCATACTAATACTAAAATAATATAAAAATATATAAACAAAGCGAAGATCAGGCAACTATTTAAGCCATAAAGTATCCGATTCGCGGGTGTAAATCCCACTCATCAGGTATACCTGAGCTATAACCACCTGTGGGGGTACCACAGGCATGTCGTCTTGGCACGAGAGGCATGACACTTTCCGTGGCGGTGTGATCAGTCCACGGCGTCTCCGTTTTGTGCTCCGGTGGGAGTTGGCCATTTGGTGTTTTGTTGTGGGAGGCATATGGGTCGACCCTAGTTTTCTGTTCTGTTCTGTTCTGCGGAGTGGCGATGTTTGTGCCAAACACGCCTTCCGATTTTACATACATTTGGATTCGCGGTCCAATGTGTGTGACTTGCCTGTGTGGCATTATTTGACCTTGCCTGTGTGGCAAGGTATATTTCTGTTTTATTTTGAGCTCGGTATGAAATAACACCCAGCCAATTGATTCAGCCTATTATTTTATTGTGTTAGTTTTGGTTGTTTCAGTTCAGTTCAGTTCATTTATTGAGTTAGTTATTTCGTTTCATCATTCTTGTATTCTATATCCGTACTGGGCGTTTGGCTCATGCTGTGTTTTTCTTCCGGCAGGTAATCAGGGGGATCAAGGGCAAGTGTGATGAGAGCTCCATTCGATCCAATGATTTAGATATTCTGTTTAGGCTTGATAGATCGATTTTATTTTGAGTTGTAATAAATACTCTAGATTTGAGTTTGAGTCTGTTGGTATTTATTTTGGTTTGACCTTGTTGATATTTATTGGTGAAATATTATTCTTTCGTGGCATAGAGTTTTCGTTCGATTTTGTTGTGTTTTGAGTAACCTCCCTTTCTATTTCGGGAAGGGGGTGTTACAGAGTTGGTATCAAAGCTTAGGTTCTTTCTTGTAGAAAACCTATTTAGGTTTGACCTGTGAGTTATGGGTAGAATTCTGGGTTAGGTTTTGTTCAGTTTGATTTTCTGTTCAGCTATATTCAAATCTGTCTCTAATCTATTTTGCTGATATTCGTTGATCTCTTTCTTAGATGGCTCGTAGATCCGCTAGAGTTGCTGGGAGGCGAGGTAACAATAGGGGAAGAGGTTATGGTCAGCCCGATGAGCAACCTAATGACCAGATTAATGCTCAATTGACTAACTTGGTGAATCAGGCGGTTAATCAGGCTTTACCGCAGTTGGTGGCACAGGTGGTACAAGCAATGCAGCAACAGCCAGAAATTCCTGAGCAGGGGAACTCGAGAAATAATGGTCCGCATGCAAACGAGGAGGAAGGGAATGCGGATGGTCTTGATCAACAGGTGGTTCCAATGTACGTATGGTTGGAGAGGTTTCAGAAGCAGAAGCCACAGTCATTCAGTTCAGCTCCGACTCCAATTGATGCGGAGAATTGGATTGCACACCTAGAGAAGATCTTTGATGTATTGGGGTGCTCAGATAATCAGAGAGTGTTGCTTGCTGTTTATAAGCTAGAGGGGGATGCTCAGAGGTGGTGGAAAGCGATGAAAACAACAAAGGGTGATGGGTATGTGGAGACACTTTGATGGGTAGAGTTTTGTGAGGTCTTTTATCAGCAGTACTTTCCGACTGCTGATAAAGAGGCCTATGCTAGAGAGTATCTGTCTATTCGGCAGAAAGATGATGAGTCCATCACGGATTTCATGACGAGGTTCACCAGGTTGGCAGGTTTTGCGGGAACCTCTGCAGGGACTGCAGCGGAACAGGCGGAGAAGTTCAAGTGGCGGATTCATTATAGGTATCGGCAACATCTCATTAACACCAAGTTTGCAGATGTATCGGCTGTGGCTAATGCGGCCAAGAACATTGAGATGGAGCGACAGGACTTTCGGTCTTCAAAACCGGAAGGGAATCGGAAGAGGGATAGAGATGACCAGCCGGGTCAAGCTTCGGGTCAGCATGGGAGAAATCAAGGTGGTCAGTGGAATAAAAACCGTGGTGTCCAGCAAGGGCAGTGGCGTGGTCAAAATCAGAATAGGGGTAATCAGCAGATGCCTCAGCAAGGACAGAATCGTCAGCTTCAGCTACCTTGGTATGGACAGAATCCGCAGCAAGGGCAGAATCGTCAGCAGGGGCAGAATCAGGGTCGTTATCCGGGACCAGCTGGTGGGGGTAACCCAAATCTTATTCCGATAGTTCCTTGTGCCATGTGTGGGGCTAATCATCCGGGGAGACAGTGTCATAGAGTTACCGGTGCATGTTTTTTGTGTGGACAGATGGGTCACATGGCTAGAGATTGTACCGGACCACGTGGTAATGGTGGAGGCGGTGATCATGGTGGCAATGGTGGTCAGCGTCAACGTGGTCGAGTGTTTGCCTTGACACATAATCAGGCGGCAGGTGCGCCAGGTACTGTTTCTGGCACTCTTTTAGTTGGTAGTCGTGAGGCTTCTATTTTATTTGATACTGGTTCTACTCATTCTGTTATGGCTCGGTCTTTTATTCGGCACCTGGGTGTGCCATCTCTGTCTTTAGATTCTGTTATGTCTATTGCTACCCCGATGGGGACTTCTGTTATTATTTCTGATTTATATCGAGGGTGTCCGATCAGTTTTGGGGATAAGATTCGTAGTGCTAATCTTCTTCCAATGTGTATGCACGATTTTGATGTTATTCTCGGGATGGACTGGTTGGATAAGCACCAGGACACTATCGATTGTCAGGCGAAGAAGGTTATATTTGGAGATGTGAAGTCTCCAGAATTCGTGTTTCAGGGTTCACAGCCGAGTAGAGTGATGAAGTTGATTTCAGCTTTGAAGGCTGGGAAGTTAGTGGCAAAGGGTTGTGAGGGGTATTTGGCATTTGTGAAGGATACCTCTAAGGGCGAGTCTCGTATTGAGGATATTTCAGTGGTTCGTGACTTTCCCGATGTGTTTCCTGAGGAGTTGTCAGGGTTACCACCTCAACGAGAAGTTGAGTTTACTATTGAGCTCATTCCTGGTGCGGGACCTATTTCTAAAGCGCCGTATCGGATGGCACTATTAGAGTTGCAGGAGTTAAAGGAGCAGTTGCAAGAGCTACTAGATCGTGGTGTGATTCGGCCGAGTGTTTCACCATGGGGTGCTCCGGTTTTATTTGTGAAAAAGAAAGATGGGTCTATGAGGTTGTGCATAGACTACAGGGAGTTGAACAAGATTACTATCAGGAATCGGTATCCACTGCCGAGGATTAAAGACTTGTTTGACCAACTTCAGGGGGCGAAGTATTTTTCAAAGATAGACTTGAGGTCGGGTTACCATCAGTTGAGGGTGAGAGATGAGGATGTCTCTAAGACCGCTTTTCGTACTCGATATGGGCATTACGAGTTTTTGGTGATGCCATTTGGGTTGACTAACGCTCCGGCAGTGTTTATGGACTTAATGAACCGGGTGTTCAAGGAGTACTTGGACCAATATGTTATTGTCTTTATTGATGACATTTTGGTTTACTCTAAGTCTAGGGAGGGGCATGAAGAACATCTTCGAACAGTGTTGGAAATTTTGCAGAAGGAGAAATTGTATGCTAAATTCTCTAAATGTGAGTTTTGGTTGGAGCAGATTGCATTTTTGGGCCACGTTGTTTCTGCTGAAGGCATTAAGGTGGATCCTGGAAAGGTTGAGGCTATCACTAAATGGCCGAGACCTACTACTGTGACAGAGATTAGGAGTTTCTTGGGTTTAGCAGGGTATTATAGGAGATTTGTGGAAGGATTCTCTTTGCTTGCTTTGCCATTAACTCAATTGATGAAAAAGGGCACGAAGTTTGGGTGGAATGAGGAGCGCGAGAAGAGTTTTGAGGAGTTGAAGAAACGACTTGTGACAGCTCCTATACTTACATTACCTTGGGGACAGGAGGTTTCCAGATTTATAGTGATGCTTCTAAGAAAGGCTTGGGATGTGTTTTGATGCAACACGGTAAGGTGATTGCTTATGCTTCTAGGCAGCTTAAACCTTACGAGGTGAACTACCCCACTCATGATTTGGAGTTGGCAGCGGTGATCTTTGCTCTAAAGATTTGGAGGCACTATTTGTATGGAGAGACTTGTGATATCTTCACCGATCACAAAAGTCTTAAATACATTTTCACTCAAAAAGAGCTTAACATGAGGCAGAGGCGTTGGTTGGAGCTCCTAAAAGATTATGATGCGAGGATTCAGTATCACCCGGGGAAGGCAAATGTGGTTGCAGATGCTCTTAGCCGAAAAAGTTCAGGATGTGTAGCAGCTCTTATTTCACAACCTCATCTTATTTCGGATATGGAGCGACTAGAGTTGGAGTTGTATGTCCAAGGTTCAGATGGGCGTTTGGCAGATATGAGAGTGGAGCCCTCTCTTATCTCGCGGGTTAAAGAAGCTCAAAAGGAAGATGGGGAATTGTGGAGTATGGCACAGAATATGGAGGAGGGCAAGCAGCCCGACTTTCGTATTGATGACCATGGCGTGATTTGGTTGGGTGAGCGGTTGTGTGTACCATCTGATCCAATCATTCGGGAGGCGGTTTTGGCGGAGGCTCATAGTTCACCATTTTCTATTCATCCAGGTTCTACAAAAATGTACAGGGATTTGAAGGAAAATTTTTGGTGGAATGGAATGAAGCGAGATGTGGCTGAATATGTTGGGAAGTGTCTCACTTGTCAACAAGTGAAGATAGAACATCAACGAGCTAGTGGATTGCTGCAACAGTTAGACATTCCAGTGTGGAAGTGGGAAGATATCACGATGGATTTTGTGACTGGTTTGCCGAAGACTTTCAGGAAGAATGATGTCATTTGGGTTGTGGTGGATCGGTTGACTAAATCGGCACACTTTTTGGCCATCCACGAGGGCTACTCGGTGGATAGGTTGGCACAGATATTTCAACAGGAGATTGTTAGACTTCATGGTACTCCGGTGTCTATTGTTTCGGATCGGGACCCACGATTCACTTCACGGTTCTGGAAAGGGTTTCAACGAGCTTGGGGTACTCGGCTCAACTTTAGTACTGCTTTCCATCCGCAGACTGATGGGCAATCCGAACGGACCATTCAAACGTTGGAGGATATGTTGAGGTCTTGTGCACTTGAGTGGTCGGGTAACTGGGATGATTACTTGAGCTTAGTTGAGTTTGCTTATAACAACAGTTGGCATGCGAGTATTGGGATGGCTCCGTTTGAGGCATTGTACGGTAGAAAGTGTCGGGCACCAACTTGTTGGGATGAGGTTGGCGAGAGAGCCATTGAAGGGCCTGAGTTAGTTCAAATCACTACAGAAAAGGTAGCAGTGGCTAAGGAAAAATTGAAGTCGGCTCGATCACGGCAGAAGAGTTATGCTGATAAGCATAGGAGGACCTTAGAGTTTGAACCTGGTGAGCATGTGTTCCTAAAAGTTTCTCCTTGGAAGGGTATTCGGCGATTTGGTCTGAAAGGGAAGCTTAGTCCGCGTTATATTGGCCCATTCGAGATTTTGGAGAGGGTTGGTGAGGTTGCATATCGGTTAGCTTTGCCTCCACAACTAGCTGTGCACAATGTGTTCCATGTGTCGGTATTGAGGAGTTATAAATATCATCCGTTGCATGTGGTGCAATATCCGTTTGATAAGATTAGTGATGATCTTACTTGTGTGGAGCAAGCTGAGGCGATTTTGGATCGTCAAGAGCGGGTTATGAGGAGGAAGACAATTCCGTTTGTTAAGGTTTTGTGGAGAAACCATTCGGAGCGAGAAGCTACATGGGAGATGGAAGAGTCTATTCGAGCGGAGTATCCGCATCTCTTTGATAATTAGGTTCGTTCTTTTCTTTTGATTCCGGGGACGGAATCCTTTTTAAGGGGTAGGTGATGTAATACCCGAATATTTTAATAAATAAATAACATTTTTAAAGTTTTTGTTTAAATATTTTAATTTGGTTTTTTTTTTGTATGTTTGGGTCAAATTATATTTAAGTATGTGTACTACATTAATTGGGCCTTAAAACTTAATTGGATCAAACTTATATTTGTGTAATATTAAAATCCTATTAAAACTTGGAGAGTTAATAAGATACATAAATACTAAGTAAAACCTAATTTACTAAAGCATTATCATATTAGTAAATGAAGAGAAGAAAGAGGCGAGCCGCTGTTACGGAAGAAAAAAAAGAAGAAGAAGAAAGGTAGCACATCATTGTTTTTGATAAAAGATTGCTTTGTTCCTTTGATTGTTGTGCATGTTAGTTATTAAATATGCAGATCACATATATGCTTCCGTGATATCTTAGATTGGAAAGCAATTAGAGTCCATATTTTTGTCTTATCAGCATACATGGAATCAATTATAAAAAAAATTGAATGTATATTATATATATAGTTATGAAAAAGAATCTAATGATTATAGTTTTGGACGGAAGTCAGTGTATATATATATAATTGATAATAATAATAATAATGATAATAATAATAATAATAATAATAATAATAATAATAAACTAATTGTACTTAATTTATTTTTGTTTAATTAGTTCGAACGGAAGGAGTTTAGCGATTAATTTCTGGAATATAATTTCGGGTATTACATTGCTTAATCCAGGTACGGATTCCGTACTCTTTCAGCGATACTCTTGTTAAATTTGATTTGTTCGTTTTGTTCCTTGTTTCGAATTTCGTTATTATTTCACATAATTAATTCTTGTGAAATTCATATAATAGTTTTGTTTTGGGGCTAATTCATATGACTTGAATTTGTACTCTTTGAATTAGGTTATCATGTTATTATTTATTTTGATAATTGTAGAGCGGTACATGTTGTTACTTTCTTTTGAGACATTGTGATTATATTTCGATTTGGTTCAACATGTACATATAGAACCCTCTCTATTAATATTGTGTCGCATGTGTTGTGATATGATATTATTATTAAAATATACCGTAGGGTATACCTGAGCTATAACCACCTGTGGGGGTACCACAGGCATGTCGTCTTGGCACGAGAGGCATGACACTTTCCGTGGCGGTGTGATCAGTCCACGGCGTCTCCGTTTTGTGCTCCGGTGGGAGTTGGCCATTTGGTGTTTTGTTGTGGGAGGCGTATGGGTCGACCCTAGTTTTCTGTTCTGTTCTGTTCTGCGGAGTGGCGATGTTTGTGCCAAACACGCCTTCCGATTTTACATACATTTGGATTCGCGGTCCAATGTGTATGACTTGCCTATGTGACATTATTTGACCTTGCCTGTGTGGCAAGGTATATTTCTGTTTTATTTTGAGCTCGGTATGAAATAACACCCAGCCAATTGATTCAGCCTATTATTTTATTGTGTTAGTTTTGGTTGTTTCAGTTCAGTTCAGTTCATTTATTGAGTTAGTTATTTCGTTTCATCATTCTTGTATTCTATATCCGTACTGGGCGTTTGGCTCATGCTGTGTTTTTCTTCCGGCAGGTAATCAGGGGGATCAAGGGCAAGTGTGATGAGAGCTCCATTCGATCCAATGATTTAGATATTCTGTTTAGGCTTGATAGATCGATTTTATTTTGAGTTGTAATAAATACTCTAGATTTGAGTTTGAGTCTGTTGGTATTTATTTTGGTTTGACCTTGTTGATATTTATTGGTGAAATATTATTCTTTCGTGGCATAGAGTTTTCGTTCGATTTTGTTGTGTTTTGAGTAACCTCCCTTTCTATTTCGGGAAGGGGGTGTTACAGTTGGAGATGCTCTAATATAATACACCTTAATCATGTTCCATCAAAAAGTAAAAAATTGCCCATAAAATTTAGGTTGGAAGCATAATTATTCTGAACCCTCGCTAAAATTATATAAAATAATGTTACTATCACATAATTTTGGGTTATATAATGTTCATATACACACATGTATATTGTGGGTCCTGCGTGACATGCAGGACCAGCAAATATGTATGTGTGTGTATATAAGCTTTATATGACCCAAATTATGTGATAGTAACATTGCTATATTATATATGTCCTTATAACAGTTAGTATGTCCTTAATCTATTAAATATACTAAAACGCAGTACATGGCACAATAAATTGACATATGTCATTCTATAAAATTAACATTTGTCCATCCTAATTAATGCTCCTTATTAGCCTTTACAAAAATGCACTTGACAAAAATGCCCATCTCAAAAAACAACTGAGGTTGTAAAAAACCTAAATTCAATCCCCTACTTCCCCTAAATCTGGAATCATATATTCAAATATGGCAACTAAATTCATTCCGTATTCGTTCAAATTCGTTCAAACGGCGGAGAAGAATTAGCCCCAAATGATGAACATCATGCATCGGACCCAAGGAAGAAGCAGACTACGACGATCTTGACGAGATTATTTGAACTACATTAATACTATTACTCCAATCATTTATGTATAAACCAGAGCATCAAAAACTATACCAGTTGAGGTTATGAAAATTTAGTTTAGCTACATCTACAGCTGTTGTTCGGATTGAGTACCGATTTTTAAGTAAGTTTTCCTTTTGAAATTCATCTGTTTTGATCTAATTAGTGTTTTGTGAAGTTATTGGATCATTACTGCTGTAGATATGCTATATTTCATGTTTTGGTTTTTGCTGCGATCTTTTGCTTATTGATACAACGTGTGAAGTTATGGAAACAAATTGGTTTCTGTTTGAGGATAAGGTATATACATTTATGTTTGTTTTTGCATAAAAAAAATTAGTTAATTATGGCTAAAGATCTAATTTTGATATTTTCGAGATTATATAAGTTATGGAGACAGATTGGTTTCTGTTTCTGTTTCAAGATCCCTGAGGTTGTTACTTTTAATTATTATCTCCAAACATCACTGTTTTACCTAATTTGATCCCTATAAATACATACCAAATATTGCTCATGTTACAAACAAACATCTCCTCCTTAATGTAGAAAGGTTTGACTGTTTCTCGCTATTATCTTTTTACTGCTCATTATTATTGGAAACCCTAACTATTTTATTATTACAATTTGACTGTTTTGAGTGGCTTTTTCCAATCACTATGTCAAGTCTTTGTTCAGAACTTGGTTACTATCACTATTCTTTTTCTGTCTTTTAATTGACTTATAGATGAAACTGTTTTGAAACTTTAAGGAAATTTGGTGGGAATAACAGAGGGTCATCCTTTGCTTTTAATATATTTATTACATACTTTTGGCTCTATGCTCGCAGATCATCATTTATGGTCAAAAATTGTTTTGTAGTCTCCTATTTGACTCAATTTATTACTATTTTTTTGATAGTCAACTGAAACTTTATTGATTTATGGTTTTTTGTGAGTTAGCAACAGTTTTATTTGTGCTCCATAAAACATAAATGTAAAAGTACACATTGAGTAAAAAGAGTATAAGATTGTAATAAAACCCTATTTTATGCTTTTACTAGATTTAGAAAATGTATATTCAAGATTCACCTCCCCAACTAGGTGGATTTAATCTAATTTGAATTTGGTGTTGTTTCAGGTTGCAAATTTGATTGGGAAATACCCAGATCTTATGGAAGGGTTCAGTGAATTTTTGGAGCGCTGTGAAAAAATTGGTAATTGCCGTAAATAAAGTTGCTCAACCAGTTCTGTCTGTTTTTTTTTTCATTTTTCTTATCGGCCCTTATTTTGCAGATGGATTTCTTGCTGGTGTAATGAGCAAAAATAAGTGATCTTTTCCTTCTGTCCTCCTTTAATAGGACCATAGGTGTATTTAAATTTCATATTGTGTCATTTAATTCCATGATTGTAAAAGTTGGATGAATTTATGTGTAAACTTCGTTTAAGCTACTACTTTGGTATTTAGATTATAGTTTGTGTTCTGGAAAGCCTGATGAAGTCATTGGGTTAATAGCAGAATATTTCTGCAATGAAGGGCTTGCATCAAAATCAATTAAGGTAGAGGATAAAGAAAAGGAACATATATTTGAGGTTGTCAACACCATGAAAGATCTTATTGATTTCTGCAGAGATCAAAAACCTGGGCCTATTGGTAACTATTTTGATTTTTGATATTGTTTCGTGTTAGTCCTTTGGTAGGTTATCTTCTGAGTTCAATTATTTAGTTAAGTTGCATCCTAATACAGTTATTAGGTGTGTGCGTGTGTTTGTGTGCCATTTATAGTTTCAGCTTTTGACAAAAATGAGCGTGTTTTAATCCAGTTTCCAAATAATGTGGATATAATGCTTACTTTTGCCTATTTCAATGCATATCAGATGTTGAAAAGGTTCGACAGCGTCAAACACAGATGGAGAATAAGGGAATTATTGCCTTTCTTGTATGCATATTTTTCGTAGATACGGTGTTGAGTTTTTACAGAACAGAGAATTCTAGGAAATTTTGTTCAAAATAGGTCTTCCTGGGGGTTTTTACTGTTGAGCAATTGCGTTATTATTTTAATCGTTTCATTATAATTATGCCAAAGTGTCAAATTTTCTTATATATGATCATATATATTTTCGTTGCCTATACTTGTATTGTTGGCTTATCAAGTTCCATTTTTGGATGGTATTATCTAATGAATATATGCACTTTTCATCAGATTGCTCTTAACAGTTAACCATATGTTATGGTTACAAGAGTCAGCTGAAGCAAAGAAGGTAGGAGTGGTAAGGGCAACTCAACATAGCGCAGGGGCAACCCATTTTAGCGTAAGGGCAGGGTAGTAGCGCAGGGACAAACCATTTTAGCGTAAGGGCAGTTAATTGTATAGCTGATAGTAGTAGTTAGGAAGTAGTTAAGGATTAACCAATTATAGAAGTTTATTTTGAAATTGTAATTAGCGGGAAAGATGGTTAGCTCAAGTGGAGTTAAATAGGCTATGGAATAGAGGAAGAGATATCAATCAATTGTATAACTTTGGCTACACTCTATCAATCTCTCTCTCAATTCTGAAATACAATCTTTATCATTTCTATTCTTCCATATTTTGATTTCCTTGAATCTATTTCTTTTTCTTTTATTAACTTGCCAATATAGCAACTGAACTGAATTTGAGGGTCTAAACCATTACACCATATGACGTGCTTCAATATTTTATGAACTCTATCGCAGCTTGGTTCAAACTGGCTATATAAGAGTTTGCTGTGCACACATATCCTTGTCCAAAAATTGAGCTTTCCATGGAACTTGCCAGTGTTACCCTATCTTCCTAGGTTTGCTGGGTAACTGAAAGTGGCATTCTTATTAATTATCTATTTTCTTCAATGTTCATGTGTGAAACAGTATCAAGATCATCAGACGAAGGGTGTTCCATCTCTAAATTAGGATATGGTTCCATTCGGGGTATATATATATTTTTATCATATGGTACATTTGTGTTTAAATGTAAGAACCTTTTTTTTTCTTTTTCATAAAATTAGCCTCTTAGTCCTAAATTAAAATTCCCAACCTTCTCATTTTTGGATATTTCATGATAAATTGGATTTGATATATTAAAGTAAATTTTGATCTTAAATAATGTTCTTATGAGTTTTGAATGTTCTATAAATGTTTGTTTAATAATTTAATTCTAACTCACATGCAAAAATTTTACTCTTAAACATATTCTATAGCAATTTTGACATGTTGAAATTAAAAATTAAAATTATCATGATTCATTTTTTTTAATCAATGGAGTTTCAAAAAAAAATTGTTAATCTCTTAAAAGGTACATATTTCATCTCGACATTGAATCAAAGCAGCGGACCTGTACAAGAGTTCTGGACAGATCACCAGCTACATATTTAAGTTTATCTGGGGATGCTCAAATAAGCTTTTCAGCAACATTTAGAGCATTTTTAATCTGCAAGAGAAAGATATACAAGTTACAAGGAGGAATTATCCATCACCAACTGTTGGTCTACAGATTTATCATAATCTGATTTGTGTGTCATTCTTTTATGGCTTGCTGAGGACATATTGATTAATCAGGCATACATGACCAGCAATGGACAAACCGGTTGGCAACCCTTTTTTTGCAGTAAACAAAATACAAAAGTAGTAAAGGACGGGAAAAATAAATCAGTTGGCTACACTTTAGTTAAGAAAAACTGAAAAAGAAATATAAAAAGGGAAGAGTATAAAAAATGAGTTGTTCACAAGTTTAGGTCACTTACTTTGCCACTAGCCTAAAAGCAATAGTCACATAGAGTGTAATGCACAAACCGGTAAACTCTAACGACTACCCCCTACAATGTATATTCATTTGTTTTTTTGTGTAAAATTTGATCATCGCACAACAATCTATCATCTTTTTAATTATATTTTAATTTATTAATTGTACGTACACATTTATTATTAAAAATTAAATAATCCCGCCGCAACGCGCGGATTTGTATCTAGTTGCTCTCCTAAAACAAACCTTCTCACTTTCTTTTTTTACTATTAGAAAAAGAGAGTATTGCGACCCACAAAAATATCGGTCGCAACGTCCATCAATCAAATCCAATTACAAATAAATTTGTCACTGTAGTATGTCATTTGCGATGGACTTCATTCCTCGTGACAGCTGCCCGTCTCAGACAAGTATTAGCAACAGCTAATATAGCTGTCACATATCATATTAAATTATGGTCAATTACATGCATTCCAATAGATATACATTTTATTTTTGAATAAGTCTTGGCAGACAGCTAAATCGGATATTATGAATTTTTTTTGCTTTTGTTGTGACTCTCAAAAAATATATAGTATTTATTTTAATTGAAATTTTTATAAAAAAATGCTTTAGATGTAATTTAGATATATATACAAGAATAATATTGTATAATTTGAACAATACTATTCTTGTATATGTATTCAAATTATATTTAAAATATTTTTTTTTATAAAAATTTCAATTAAAATAAATACTATATATTTTTCGAAAGTCACAATAAAAACAAAAAAAATAAAAAAAATTCACAATGTTCAATTCCCATATCCCCATAGAAGGACTCTTTATTTTTTTGTGGGAAAATCCTTCCCATTCCTTCTCCTGACAAATAACACACATCCCAATAGATTTTTCCTCCCGTCTCGTCTCTGCTCTGCAAAAACCAGATATCATTTCTGGAGAGAGAGAAATACCAGAATCCAATCTTCTTCAACTGTTTACTAATTACAGCAACTCCTTTATATATTTATGTGTATATACATACATATATATATATATATATATCTGATGGAGCTCTGAACTAAGCAGGGCATGGACGTTTGGTTAAGAGGATAACAAAGATAATGGAGACGATGTTGACTTAACACAGAGGTCAATGGATCCTTGTTTCTCTCTCTAGAAAAGGAAAAGACTAGAACTTTCTCACTCCTCAATTTTTTGGCCTTGTGTGATCAGTGATTTGGTTTGGATTTACTATAAATACCTATATTACATTTAATGGCATCATCTGCTCCTTTACGTCATTATTGCCCGAGATTTAATCTCAGAACTCCACATTATTTTAATTCTTCTACCTCTTCAGCATCATCGTGTTCTTCGTCTTCGGCGTGTAGCTCGTCTTTTGATAATCGTCAGGATTTGAATTCAAATTTCTGCAAATTTTCCGGTAATTGCTATAGACTTTTCGCGTTTATGTATATGTTGATGTTGTATGCAGGTTAAATTTGGGTACTTTCCTCGTAATTTTTTCACCATAGCTGAAAATAGTTGAATTGTGCTGTAATTTGGATATGAAATGAATTCAGATTTGAAACTCGTTGTTCAGTATACATTGCTAAAACATTCACAACTTTTTTAGGGCATTTAGGAATTTTGGCAACTTAAGAGAATTATGTTCACTGCCGGTTTGTCATTTCATTCCCAAAGCACCTAAATTATGGTAAATTGATGAATTCACAAGTTAGCTACTATGAAGTCTGTTGTTATTGAAATTACATTTTATGCTTAATATCCCTAAATTCATGTTCCAGCAAGCTGTGTTGCTGTTTCGCTTCAGCTTTTATAAATAATTAAGATTTTTCTTGTTTTCCTTGTCTTGCTGTTGGAATATGAATATTACATGAATCAATCTCATAACTCTGTTGAAGTACCTTGGGTGGATAGCTGCCTGTGCTCTTATGAACTGGGTACTAGTTGGCAGATTAGAAAACCTACCACTAGTTGTAACCAAAGAGACAACACAAAACACTACACGTCAACATTTGAAGGGGCAATTACCATATTACATGAAGTGAGTTGATATGACAACTGATAGGTCAGTTAAATTTGCACAGGTTATAAATTTACTCTCTTTTTGGTATCTCTGGAGGATCAGCAGAAGAAATTTAGAGATACTTAGGACTTGTCTCTTTTTTCTTATGAACTTTTCTGGGGCGACAGGGAATTAGGGACCGGTCTAGCGACAGGTAATATATTGCACTTATTGTTACCGGTAACACTACTATTATTGCACTTAACATATTACAATAGTAATGTTACCGGTAACATTACGTGCAACATATTACCGGTCGCTAGACCAGTCCCTAATTCCCTGTCGCCCTAAAATTTTTATTTTCTTATTGGGGTGTTTGTGTGTGTCGGGGAGGGGAGGGGAGGGGGGAGGCAGAACAATAAGTTCCATTTGTTGTGAACATTGCGTTGAAAGATAGTGCTAATGGGGTTTCCATTCACACACATTTTTCATTTTATAAAGATAAGCAGTGGAAGAACTGAAGTTACTGAATTTCATGCTGTAGCTAGGCATCCTTGGTTTACAAATAAAATGGTTTTGGTAAGACTATGAGCCAAATAAGAAAATAAATAATGAAGGTAAATGATGGATCACTTGACTGATGCTGAAAAATATAAGCTTGGCTCTATACTGTTGTCCCTTCCTTCCTCTGCAGTCTGCACAGATCTGGCAAGGGGAATCACTGTTAATATCAATCTGAATATTTTTGAATCACTTAAAGAGGCAGCCTAAGTTTTATAGGGTAGCCTTTCCTGTCCACTGCTTTTGTTAATTCTCAACCAATAGATGCCAAATTATTGTGAGGTGGCCAGTAGCAGAAAAAAAAACAGAGGCTACATTTATGGGATTAACTTTATCAAATACTAATGTAATGGTTTTTTCTTTAAAAATATGGGAATGGGCATGGCCGTGGCGTGATGAACTTTAAGAGGATTGCAAGGGTAGCAAGTAAAGCAACAGAGTGAGGAGAGATATCCAGAAGTCACAATAAGAGACATTTGAGTCTCACTGTCACCCTCTTAAAATTTGTCTCTGTATTGTTCTGATTCTTCTGAATAAATAGAGTAAAGCTTTTTATTTAAGTTACATGGTTATTAACCACTGATACTAACCCATAAGGCTGTAACTGTACTGTTCTAGCTTGTGTTATAAGATTTTACAGTAAGCCAGATTTCCAGAACCTTACTGACTTGCACTACTACCAAATTGCATAATGCTTTGTTAAAGGAACTAAAGTTGACTAATCAACATCTGGCGAGATTCAGATTTAGAAACAAAGGGTCAACCATACTCTTGACTCATTCAGTTGGTTGTGCCGTTTGGAGAATCCAAGAGTCAAAACTGAGTATCTACTCTCTAATGTACCAAATTATGCGATAGAACTCCTCCATTGATCAGGTTGAAACTTGCTTGTTATTGAGATATGCACCTATCCGGCATCACCTGCTCAATGACTTGTATCATTGTGCCCATAATATAGATATTATTAGCTTTACTTATGGATTAAATTTACTCGTAGTTAAATATAATCTATTAGTTTCCTTAGGTTTGAGGCTCTCACTCTCAACTGAAGTTTTGCAGGCATGAAAAATATCTGGAAACCACAAGGTGTAAGAGCTCAAGCTATGACTACAACTCAAGGAGATGTTGCATCACCAAAGGGCTTTAGTAATGTGAATGATGAACCTGATCATCTTCTTGTCCTTGTTCATGGCATCATGTCGAGGTACATAGTATCTTTAACTTATAAAAAAGATTAATAATTAGGATTTATGTGTAAGTTGTCTTTTTTGGAACTTCTGACATCAGTATCCCGCAGAGGAATAAAAAAGAGAAATTGTGGGTTCTAAAATACAGAAAGAGAAGTTTTTCTATCCACAAGAAGAACCGCTCGGGGCCGGGGGGGGGGGGGGGGAGAGATGAAAGGAAAATGACATTTTCGTTACTGGCATAATTACTTTTATGTGTTGTACATGTGTGTGTTTAGCTTCACAATCGAGGTGAATATATCTTCTTTGAATGGCTTCTTTTGAATTTAACTCATCGGATCCAACAATGATATCCAACAGTAAGATCTTTGGGTTATAAAAATAGTTACTTTTATTTGTTGTACATATGTGTGTGTATTTAGTTTCACTATCAAGGTAAATATATCTACTTTGAAAGGCATCTTTTACATTTTGCTTATTGGATCCTATAATGATATCCAACACTAAGATCTCTGGGTTTGTAAAAGTCCTTGACGCGTGCTAAGGGTTTTCTTGCTTTGTTTTACAAGTGGAACATCATTTAACTCTTTCCATAAACTGCTGTGTGACTAATTCATTACAGTCCATGTGATCTACAATAATATACAACACTAAGATCTCTGGTTCTAAGAATCTTTAATGTGTGCCAAGTGCTTTTGTAATTTGTTCCTGAATGTAGAACATCATTAAGATCCATCCATATACTGCTATATCACTGCTTCATTACAGTTCATGTGCGAAACAGCAGTAACCAACCAGGGCAATTAAAGGCTGATCGAGGTGGGTTACTGGCTTACAAGTTACGGTTTGGCTTGTCTATCTCTCTCTGCAACTCAAACAAGAAAGATTAAAAGTTATAACTCTAAATTATGGTTTGTGGGTCACATCCTTTGTCAAGTTTACACAAAAGGCCCTTTTCTTTGACCCAGTGCTAAAAGCTTAATTACAATAAAAAATTATTGTACTGAATTTCAAAATTAATTAATAGGACCACAATATTGTATAATTAAAAATTTATTTTATTCCAAACAGTATATATAATCATATGTGACAAACATCTATACAAGTTGGATGCTCTCTAGGTGCTCCCGCTCTAATAAATTAGGAAAAGTTGTTTTCAAATACTACCTTCGTTTCAAAATGTAAGATCACTTGCCTTGACATTTTGGAACAGAAGGAGTACTGTGTCAAAGTGAATCATATGCAAAACTAAATATTCGAATAAAAAATCATAATTAAAGGTATTACCCTTCTTTATGATGGAGGGAATATGTAACAAATAAAACTGGAAGAAATGGTGGTCCCTCTTTCTTTCATGTGATGGTTGTTTATGAAAAACTGTACAGTACACTTGCATAGCTATTTATTTCCCTCTTTTAAGCAAACTCTTGTTGGTGGTCCTGTGCATTATTGCAGTTAAGTTCTGGTATTATTGTGATGCTGGTGATCTATTCCTTGATGTGAGGTTAGCCCCTCTGGTTCTGGAGGATCACCTGATAGGTGATACCTAAGCCTGGGCAAGTTAATGCTCTGCTTTCATCATGGTTGCATGTGTGCATGCTATCAAGTGAAAGTCTCTTCTATTTGTACAATTTTACCTAATTTGATCTTCACCCTGAATTTCAATCTTAGTTGTTGATTTTCACATATAGCTATCTGATATTGCAAGAGAACCAGTATTGGATGCTTATTTTTGGCTTTTATACACAAATGATTTGAGCTGGCTGAACCTCTAAGTTATGCAGCCCAAGTGATTGGACATATGCGGAAGCAGAGTTGAAAAGGCGTTTGGGAAGAAATTTTTTAATCTATGGTATGGTCATTTATTCGGATTGTCATATTTTCACTTTCATGTAACTAATTGATGCTATTAGAAGTCTTTTTTTGTTGATATTAGGAATGAAAAACTTAGCAAGTAGTACTATATTAAAGGTTTTCTATGAAATGTTAAGCATCATTGAGAAATTTTGTGTAGACAGAGAAGAGCAATGGCACCACCTAGCTGAATCCCTTATTATGCTTGAGGGCTATAGCAAAGTGGATAGTTGGAAAAACGAAGGATGGGGTTTGTATGAAAAGAACATACATCATCCTTTTAAATTTAGCATATGATTATTGGTGACAATTGCTCCATCAAAGAATTAATCATGCTTTTGAATTGAAGATATTGTTATTATTGGGCAGTTACGTAATTTGATAAATTATTAGTACTTAGTGGAAAGGTGTGAAGGAAAAAGGGTGGAGCATACGGTGTTCATTGACCAGAAGGTATATGATAGGGTATATTCAAGGAATTTCTTTGGTGGGTGTTTAAAATGAAATTTTATTTTGCCTTCAAGTTATGTGATTAAGGACATGTATGATGTAGTACTTACTTGCATGAAGACTTGTTATCATACGATTAACTTATTTCTCAATCACCACCAATGATGAGAGTTAAATCTTATCTTTTTGCCTTAGTTTTGGATGAACTAACAAAAGACATTCAAGATGAAGTGTTATAGTTTATGTTATTTGCTTATGATATTGTATTGCAAAATTAGAACTATGGAGTTGTACACGAGATTGTACATGAGAATGTAAGGTTTATAGATTAAGTTTACAGTATGAATATATGGAGGGAAAATTGAGCAAGATATGAAGATGTAGGTATTATGTAGATGTTGGGATAGGAGGTGCCCAAGGAAAATTTCTTTATATACATGGGATCAATATTGCATTAAGGGAGAAATGTTAATGAGGATGTAAGCCACAAGATTATATTAGGATGGATGAAATGGCATTGTGCATCAGGGTGTTGTGCGATTGTAAATTTTGGTCAGGTTGAAGTGATAGTTTAGTCAGACAATGGTGACGCCAATAACATTATATGGAGTTGAATGATGGAGGAACAAGAAATAACATATGCATAAGATGAGTTTATGAACAAAATAAGAATGTTAAGGTGGATTTATGACCATACAATGTTGGATATGATTAGGAATGAGGATATTTGAAAAACGGTTGGGTAACACTGATTGAGAAGAATCTGAGGGAATATCAGTTGAGATGGTTTTGTCGTGATCAACGTATGCTTATAAATGCAGTGGTGAGAAGAAGAGTATATTATCATATTATCAGGAAGAATTATTAGTGTCAGGGGTAGATCGATAATTAGTTGGGGGAAGTAGTAAAAAGAGACTTAAATAGAGAGGAATTTAAATGAGGATATGATTGTTGATAGGATTGATATAAGCAGGTATGGGGTAGGTCAAAAATTACTTGGAATAAGTAGTGAAAAGACACTTGAATGAACGGAATATAACTCACAACATGGCTTTTGATAGGATTGAGTAGGAGTGCAATTCTAATATGGAGGTTGAGTGGGGTTCCACCTTTTTTCTTTAGTCCTTGCCTTTTCTTTTTCTTCCTTTCTTTTTCATTTAGTTTTATTTTGGTGTTTTTTATGTCTGTCTGTATGCATGTTTTATATGCAGGGATGTTCTTATTTTATTTATTTCCATCTATTTATTATTCTTATCTTATTTTATGTGTTTTATCTTTTTATGTTTTTCTTTTCTTTCTACTTTTACATTTCATACTGGATTCATTTCCAGCCTGCTCCAGCTAGATAAAAGGAGTTGAGTTGAAGGATGTGATTTGCAAAATGAGGATTTTAGAGATAGTATTGTATTAAAATAGCTCTCTCTAGTTTAATTAGAAAGGGGAACTGGTGGCTAATGCACAACCCCGCTGAGTGTTGACGACTTTGAAAAGGTTCAAGGCAAATACAGTGATGTCAATAATTTAGTTGAGCACAAGATTATTACTGTTCTATAGGTTATGAGTTACTGATAGCCTGTCAACTGGTGGTAAATGGATTTCTTTCTCACAATATCAGATAAGAACTTACGGTACCTAGTTCATTATGGACCAAGGATTAACTTGGTTTTTGAATCTATGCAGCAAGTTCATGTAACGCTTACACAAAAACCTTTGGTGGGATTGATGGAGCCGGGAAACGATTAGCAGATGAAGTGAGTTTTCAAATATATATATATATATATATATATATATAAATGTCTAATATGTATGCACTTCTGGGTAAGTTCCAAAATTGTAGCTTAGGGACTATTACATTATACCATAGTGGTGAAAGCTTAGCTTCTACTTAGCAAAGAAAATAAAATGAAGGAAATCTTGGTTATCTAACATAAAGATGTTCGTTGGACTGAGGACCGCTACTTTATGCAAATTAGACGGACTTAAGGTCTGTATCTGGTTCATCATCCCAGTTCTCCATAGAGATTGGACGACTGTACATAGTTGCTTTTTTTCCTAGTTGCAACTTGCAATAAGCTAGCATGCGATGTCAAGAAACATTTTATCCTATAATATTTTGCTGACTTCTGTTTTAAACAGGTCTTGCAAATCGTGAAAAAGACAAAAAGCCTTAGAAAAATATCCTTTTTAGCCCATTCTCTTGGTGGATTATTTGCAAGATATGCTGTTGCTGTTCTTTATACAACAAATGTCTCAAGTAGTGATCAGTCTAATGATCTTGCCTATTCTAAGAATGAAACCTCAAACACAGAATGGTCTTTGAGGCAAGGCTTGATTGCTGGACTGGAGCCAATTAATTTTATTACTTTGGCAACACCTCATCTAGGAGTGCGAGGGAAGAAGCAGGTTTGTTTTCACGGGTATAGCTTGTTGTCCATGTTTTCACGGGTATAGCTTGTTGTCCATGTCTACACAGGATTGCTGGATAGTTATATAGCTTTGCCATAATCTGGACTCAACCTATTGTTATTACCTTAAAGTTATTTATATGTAGAACATTTTGACACACCTAAGTTTCTCTACTTGGATGCTTCTGAGTTTACTTGTTTGCCTAGACCAAGAAAGGGATAAAGGGGAAATATAAACAACTGAAAGTTGTCTTGTGTTAAGATGTGTTTGGGTCAGGCTTTCAGCCTGGACCTTGAGGTGTAATTGAGCAAAAAAAGTGTTCATACTAAATAATAGTCGTCCCAGACGCCAAGGACTGGGAGAATTGGCAGAGGTCCTAAGGAATAACCTCAAGGTCGTTTCTGGCCAAATTTACCTATATAAAATAAATAAATCGTTGTCCAAGCTTCTATACTGAAAGCTGGTTTAACAAATTTGTTATAATAACTAAAAAAATTGCTCTCTGAACTCTAGCATCAACTGCATATTTGGACTTAAAGCTTATAATAGAATTAATATCTTATATGAGAGATAAAGCTCATATATTTGTAAACACATAAGTTTCAATTCCATAGTATACATTTCAGCTTTATTCATCCTATTTTATTTTTGCTGTCATCTGAACACAGTACTAAGTATTTCAATCATTTGATATTTATATTGATCTCTGTACTTATTATCAATGTTTACACTTCCACATTTCATTTTGGGCATGATCTGATCAAGCCTACAAGTAATCCTTGCTTTTACATAAGGAATATTCATATTTAGTGAAGACTTGTATATTGTTGTCTAATGATTGCAGATGTAAAATTTGACTTCCTGACATTCGATCTACCTTCCATGATTCAGCTTCCATTTCTTCTGGGAGTAACCATCTTGGAGAAAATTGTTGCACCAATTGCTGCCCTTTTTGCTGGTCAAACTGGTAGCCAGCTCTTCCTAACTGATGGTAAACCCAACAAACCACCTCTTCTATTAAGAATGGCATCTGATTGTGAAGATGGAAAATTTATGTGAGTAATAAATTTTATTTTTTTTGGACATTTCCTTGGATAAATGATTCTGCGATCCATTCAAAGCTTCTTATATGTTTCGGCTATGTTGCAGATCTGCCCTTGGTGCATTTAGATGTCGTGCAATCTATGCAAATGTCTCTTATGACCGTATCCTGATGCCTATTTTGTGTAACATAGGTTGTCAATCGTGCTTGCCTGATATAGAGCTGTATTATCTTTGTCTCTTCATTCCTTTAACACTACTTAGATATGGTTGGTTGGCGCACATCCTCTATAAGAAGGGAGACGGAACTTGTCAAGGTGTTGTGATGATCTCTTTATGATATTGCTATTAGTTATTCATCATAAAGTTTAGTAGAAATTCATTATATTTCCTCATTAAAAATAATTAGTATTTCAATGATAAGGTTAAAGCTTCCATCTGAAATTGAATAGCAGATCTGATATATTCTCGTAAAGAAATAGAAATAAGTATTACTGCTTGGTGTAATTCTAAGATAACAGATATTATTTATTTGTTGGCGTCTAGAAATGAAGGCTTCAGGCTTGCAAATATTGCATCGAGTTTGAGGGTCACATATGAGTAAATAGCTCCAAAGTTTAGACACGATTCAGACCCACCCCTCTTGGAATCCTGCATCCTGTATTTGGAGGAGATATCTTATATTCTATTCGAAACTTTTGGATAACAAATTCTTAGTGGAGCACATATAAATTATAATTTCATTTAAGATAGATTTTTCCCTAAACGAGAATCTGACAAATTCCTACTGAAATTGGCAGCCCCCTCTACGGTCTTTGGATGGTTACAAACATGTCGTAGACGTGGAAGATTGTCCTCCAGTTTCATCAGAGGGTCCCTATTTTCCTACAGAAGCAGCCAAAGCAAAGGAGGCAGCTCAAAACACACCCAGCACAATGAACGCAGTAGAGTATCATGAAATTGTGGAAGGTAATATTAATCTGTGCCACTTGATAGCAATAAGAGGCTTAGTTCACAATAATTTAGTTGTTTTTTCTTGGGAAAAAAATAGAGAGATGTGACCATTTCAGTTTGTTTAACAGACGAAATGATATGTGGCTTACAACAATTAGGATGGAGAAAAGTCGATGTCAGCTTTCACTCGTCATTTTGGCCTTTCTTTGCCCACAACAACATTCATGTAACGATTACCTGACAAGTTTTTCATCTTTCGAATTCTTTGCTTTATTCATAATTCTAATTAATTAGTCGTGGGAAAAATTTTAAGCAGGTGAAAAACGAGTTGGTTCATAATGCTGGAGCTGGAGTAATTGCTCACGTTGCAGACAGCTTAAAGCAACAAGAAAAGCCACAAGAATCTTCCTCACTAGTTCCTGCGAGCTTGTAAGGATAAATGAATACTAATATTCTGTTATTCATTTCATTTTACAACATAATTGAGTGCATTTTACAGAAAGAAATAGGAATACTGAAACACAAGACAGGCTTAAATGTTTCTATTATTAGTAATAATAATAATCTTCATCATCACATTATAGAACAAGCACTACTATTTTCGTCGCTAAACAAGGCACTGGCCTGTTGATCCAAGATGGTTGAGTAAGGTGGTTGATGATAATAACTGAGTTCATGGCCGTTGTAGCCGTGTTCATAATCGTTGTATGAAGAAATCGAAGGGTCGGATGTGATCAAATAAGTGGTGGGATCGCTCTGGTGCTGGTATTGATCATAGTTATAATACTGGTTGAAGTTCTGGTATTCTGGGTTGTACGGAAATGGCCATAGCTCAGCTTGCCTACCATTCTTCCTCACTGTTTTCAGGACTTTTTCTTGATCTGCCCATCCTGTGACTGTAACCTTTTGCATGCCCATGTCTATATCAATATTATCAACTCCTGAGACATTAAATTAATTAGCAATATTTATGTTGAATTATTATGGTGTATATATATATATATATATATATATATATATATATATATGTGTGTGTGTGTGTGTGTGTGTGTGTGTGTGTTTAGAAAGGGAAAAAAAGAGAGAAGAAGAAGAAAGATGATCGAGTGAAGTGTGGTGTGTACCATCTAGCCTTTGAAGAGCTTTCCTAATCTTGCTCTCACATCCAGGACAATCCATGTGCACTATCATCTCCACAATCTGAATGAAGAAAAATAAATAGTTTAATTGGCAGCTATTTTTGGCCATTATTATCACGAAAATAAAGTTTATGCGACCACAAAACCCTACTACAATTATGAAAATGTCTAAATTACGAAAAAAAACTTAAAATCATGCTGAATTACTACAGCGTCCACCCAAAAAACGATATGCTTATTATGAGTAAAAAAATTAATGGGATAAAATAACAAATGCCAAGCCCAACAAAACACTGCTTTAACAAGCCATGCTCTAGGCTAACGCTAGCTAAGCTGTATAGTGTATAGTAAAAGGCAAGCAAAGTTATGTTTCAAGAAATGTATATATTTTTCTTGGTAAAAGTTAAAATACAAATTAATGTCATTTAAACAATATTCAAGCGCAACCTTTACAAGGAAACGTAAAAAGTCCTCTCTAATTTTCACTTTTATTTGAGAATTCGAGATAAAGATTCTACATAGTGCATGTATCCAAAGAAAGGAAATTGATGTAATATTTATATTACAAATTAACAAGTGAGAAAATTAGACGGTATATATATCATTTATGCATGGCTCATGCATGCATGCAACATGTATACAATTTGTGCTATTGTCATAACTAGTTCAAACAAGGAATTGATCAACTTATTAGAGTAGATTTGAGGCAACTTAAAACTTATACAAGTTCATATATGCAACATTAATGGTCGAAAAAATTGGATGATAATGAAATTGTTTTTACACGGGATTAGTTTCTGCTCAGAGGCAAATCTGAAAGTTAGACATGAATGTTGTCCAAAATGGACAATCCATTTGAGCAGTCTATAAATATGAGTTACATAATTTGTACAGAAAACGGTTGCACTTCAGATGAGTTTTGTTGTACAAAGTATTATACAAATACAACCTTTTGCTATACACGTGCAACTCACTGTCTATCTAATTTAAACTATCTAGAATTCAAATCCGTTGTCAACTCTACATGCAAACAGATAGAACAGAATCCATGAAATGCACATACACAATGAACAACTTTTAAGCACAAAAATTAATCAAAGAGAGAGAGAGGGTGGTTAGGGACTCACTGTAGACATGTTGAAACCTCAGAGTAAAAAGACACTAAGCTTTAGTCTCCTGAAATATCCAAGAAAAGTTGTTATGAATAGAGATGGAAGGAAAACATTACATATATATATATATATATATATATATATATATATACAACTTTTCTCAGAAGCCTTTCTATTTTTTAATTGGACATCAATTCATACGCATAAAAAAAAGGAAATGGTCCGTCCCACTATATATATAGGTTTTTTCCGGGCAACTTTTATTTGGGACGAAGGTCCCTAAAGCAAACAAGTCACAAAGAAATATGCTGTGAATAGAGTTCCCTTCAACGCCTAACTAGTACATATAACTAGATATATGCTTTAATTTGCAGGCTTGGTTATCTTAGAACCTATCCATGGCCCACTAAGACAATGCCACTTGTGAAGGTCATCCAATTAAAATTGGCCGAACACCTCATGCATGCATGTCACCTTGACAGCTTGTGCCACATCATAATATAGAAATTGATCCAATTTGGAGATGAATTAATGTAGAATTATAAGCTTGAAAATGGGTGAGTTATGTGTGTGATATTCCGCGGGTGACAGCTACTTAAGATAATGGGTTACGTCTTATTAATACTAATACTAATACTACCATGCAAAATATCTCTTTCTTTTCTATTAAAAAAAAGGTGGCTCTTTTATCATATTCTAGGAATTTTCTTCCTAGCTCAGGCAAGATTAACATTGAAGAATCAAAGAAAATGGAGTGTTAATCAAACAATATTTGAGAAAGAAAAGCTTAATACTCAAGGAGTATATTACTTTTATCTTCCATGATCTCATGGGTATATATATATATATATATATATATATATATATATATATATATATATATGTGTGTGTGTGTGTGTGTGTGTGAGAGAGATAGGATCTTTTATAAGCATATACCACAAAGTTTCTTCGAAAAGAAATATAGGAATAGGAGGAGTTGTCGCACAATTGACATGATAATGCCCCCTACAACTAAGGGATTTGGATTCCAGGCAGTTCAAATTTATCTAGGCAATCATATATTATAAATGAATTGTATTAATATAGCATATAACTGCATTTGTATTTGTATTATAAGTCGAATGATATGTATTTTTTGCTATACAAATATTACAATTACATTATTTTTATATATTGTTCAAACGAATTGTATATTTTGAACGGTTTAGAATCAGGATCCAAGCCTAAGTTAGGCGCCTTTTTTGCTTCTGCACAGGAAATATAAAATATCAACTCGCCGTGCAATTTCTACGCAAGTTGGGAATGTTCTGGTAAAGAAAAGGGCAACCAAAAGGAAAAAGGGGCTGGTTTATAGAAGTATATACCATAAAAGAAAAGAACTGATATAAAGGAAATGGTCCTTTTAGAATCTTTGATGTATTAAATCTTGGTGGATCAAAGATACTTGCACTTGCGGCCACTGGCTGTTGCTATATATGTCATATATACATAGTCAGAACTTAATAATTAAGATTGCTTCCTTTGTAAGTGTTGACTATAAAAGATAAATTGCTTAATTAGACAATCGTACAGTACACTTGTTGTAATAGTGGCAATGATGGAATATCAATTTGCAAATAAGATTTATAAAGAATTATCTAATAAAATGAGGTTTTTATAAATAATTTGTGTTTTATGTGATTTATGATCGTATTATGACCATGATGTGTTATGTGAGTGTTTGAAGGTTCTACGTGGAAAATAAATTTTTTGTGAAAAAAGACGTAAAAATATTATTCACGCTAAAAACGTTTTTTCGTTTTTTCGACTTTTCGAATTACGACATAACGTTTATTCGGAAAATGGGGACGGATGATGAATTAAATCGGTTTTTTGAAAGTCAAAAGTTGATTATTGGGCTAACCGAGAGGTTTACAAAAAGTAACCGAAAAAGTTAGGAAATCTAACTGGGAAAAAAATGTTTAATAAATTTATTTGGACTAACTAAGTCTAGGGTTTGTAAGGCTTATTGGTTAGGGTTTTAATGACTTGGCTAGGTTTGAGCTTAGGGTTGAGCCTAGGGTTTGCAAGGCTTGGCTAGGATTGAGCCTAGGGTTTGGATGACTTAACTAAGGTTGAAGTCAAGGGTTTGAGTTGGGGTTAAACCCTATATTGTTGAAGAGAAAGAAAAGGGTAATGAAATGAAATTCAAATGGAAATTTAAATTAAAGTAAAAAGCAAATGGAGGGCCATTTTAAGGCCAATGGATCCGACCATTTGGGCAAGGGGCAGCTTGTGATATATGACTCATGTGCTATATGTGGCAAGTTTTCATCTTAATTGGACAAAGCATTAAATGTTTTGTCTATTCTATTAAGCTATCTTAACAATTAAGTCTTCAATTGTCATCATTTTGTTCCCTTAACCCAACATGAGTTAGGTGCTGTTTGTTTACATCTGATTGTCTCTTAATGGACTGCCTCTTATTCGCTAAGAGGCATGATGCTGTTTTTTTTTTATTACCTCTGAATGCCTCTTAATCGGTAAGACAGAAAATGAAATCTTAATAATTAAGAGGTACCTCTTAATGAAATTTTTTTGATATTTTTTTTATATAAATATATTCAACAATATTATTCACTCATTTTTATTGAATTGAATATTTAAAATTATTAAATAAAATTTTACCCTTTAAAATGGTAAAATAGTGTCATTAAGAGACAACTTACTTTTTAGTTATCAAACAATTTTTTAGATTCAGACCTCATAACCATTCAGATGATCTAATTTATTAAGACATCATAATCATTCAGATCTTAATTCACAGGTTTATCAAACACAACCTTAGTCTAATTGTGGATGGTTAGCTTGACCTTGATTAGCCTACCTTAGTTAGTTAACCTAACTAGAGGAGGGTTGGTGGTTAAATGAAGATATAATGCAAGTGTACTTTCATTGCTCTTCATTTCATTTCAATCAAAATCTTCTAAGTGTTAACAGAGAGCTTGAGAGTACAGAAAGATAGAAAGAGAGGGCTGGATCATATAGGAGAGAGAGAAGAGGATCAAGTGCTAGCTGGGATTAAGGTTAATAAGAAGAACAAGAACAAGAATAACAAAAAGGTAAGCCTAAAACTCGAACTTCTTCATCTTTTTATTTTTTTTTCTTAAGAATGATTAGTTATTGGTGTTTGTTGTTGTTGTGAAATGGAAGATCATGAAGGATCTTGAAGATATAAGATGGTTATTGAAGGAATAAATCTTGTAAAACTACCATTAATACGCATATCAAGTAAACAAAAAACTAAAACCGTAAGCTTAAGCATGAGTATATATGAAAGATAACTTCGTAGAGGACAACAGACTACTATAACTGTTTGTTTGTGGTATATTTGGATTCCGAGAAGAATGAATCATAGATAAGGAGGTTGCAAAGATGTTCTAAGTGGAATGAAGGAAAAATACGTTATAACGAGAATATGACAAAATTTTCAGTAAAAGACGTAAAACTTGAGAAACCCTAACTTGGTACCATTTTTGGGACGAGTTTATGGGTAGTTAACGCTTTCGAAAAATTTAGATTTTCTAGGGGTTTTGTACTTGGGTGTAAAAGTGAGTCGTAGGCTCAAGAACGAGCTTAATCCGACTTCGGATAAGCGAGTTATGAAGATTAGAAAGTTAGACGTTGAAAACGTCATTTGGTAAAAACTGACTCACGAAGGATTTTTTGAACCAATTTTCCGACAAGTTAGAGAACCTTAAAATTTATTTCGTCCAAGGAGATGTGTAAAGGATGTTAAGAGCAAGAAAATGACTCAAGAACGGACTCATTCCGATATCGGGTGATGAAGTTATGAAGTGGTGAAGTATCTGCGACAAATTGCAAAAATTGAGTTTGGGATGCATGGCCCAAGCGCCTAGGCGCTGCCATGGGGCGCCTAGGCGCTGCCATGGGGTGCCAAGGCGCTGACCAAGGGGGCAGTGTAAGACAGCTTCGACGTACTTTAGTAATCTGGGCATAACTCTTTCGTACGAACTCCGATTGAGATGATTCAAGATGTTTCGGAAAGTTAAGAAGTAGACCTTCAACTTTTATTTGATAAGAATTGAGACTTAAGGTCGGAATCAGGTTCGAAATTGAGCCTTTTTAGGGCTGTTGTGCAATTAGGCACGAAGCGTGGTGATTTTTTCGGAACGCCGTGACGCCAAGCCATTTTGTCAAGTTTTTTCAAGTTATAAATGTTGAACTTTGGAAATATGATCTAGGGTATTTTAATCCAATGTATGGTAGATAAGTTGGGCGTGCCAATCATACGCAATGGCATGACGCCTGCCGTTCGAGTTAGGCAAGTCGGGTATGCGACGTACGAACGTCGAAACGCTGAGTCAAATATTAATGAACTTGAAAAGTGTCCTAATGCTAATCAAATGGTTATTACAAGACATTAAATAAAGTTAATGTAAACCATAATTCACGCCTATATATACGTGCCTAATTGGTATGTCAATGTGCACTAAATGTGTAGGACATTTGAAGAACGATTAACGTCAAGCTTTAAAGAACGCTTTAATCTTTGTCTATTGAATGTTATGAGACGCTTTTAAGTCAAATTCGTACAATACCTTTATGACTGTATGAATTCTATATACTTATGCAAACCTTCTTTATTTGTATAAGTGTTCAAGCTATGTTATGACATGAATTGT
Organism: Panax stipuleanatus; assembly: GCA_020205555.1. Classification (NCBI taxonomy): domain Eukaryota; kingdom Viridiplantae; phylum Streptophyta; class Magnoliopsida; order Apiales; family Araliaceae; genus Panax; species Panax stipuleanatus. The sequence continues at coordinate 144,744,521 of CM035121.1, read as the reverse complement.
TCAAGCTTTAAGTTTTGATATCTATAAACTGTTAAAGAGTTATGTCAATGCCAATTGTATCGGCTAGACACATGTTAAAACGTTTTATTGATTTGAGTATAATTCTCTGAAACGTTATTGGGATTAAGTAGAGCTGTCCACCTAAATTGTTTTAGGGTTTGGACTCTAGTCTGAGAAGAAAAAACTTTTAGTCGAGTAATTCGACTAGATACCCCAGAGGTGGTCCTAGAGAACGTAAAGTCAGTCGTTCACCATGTAGTATTAATCAATGCAAGGTACAAAGGGTTGATCACCAACGTACCCGTAAGCTATGACGGTTTACAACGGAATAGTTATTCAAACCTTTTCAAATGAAAATAAAAGTTCTTGGTCTTACGACCGCTGATCAGCATAAAATCAGTATGTCGTTTCAAAAAATGTTTTAAATGAAAGAAAGTTTTATTCTTGTTATTCGAGATTTCTTCACAACTATTGATCAGTTGTTGAAAGTTTAAAAGTATGAAAGCATGATTCTTGATTTTGTTGTTTATACAACTATTATACTTGTTGGACATATGAATGCTCATTCTTATTTTAAATTAAATATTTTCAGCAAAGTCCGAACGTGTAGAAGGCTCCGGTAAGGACAAAAGGAATGGCAAGATAAACGAGTAAAAGATAGGATGACTATCTGTAATAGATATGAGTATTGTAATAACTAATATGTTAAGTATCATGTTTTGAAGATTTAAAGATCATAGAACCCGAGGATATAATAATATGTTTGTAATAGTTAGTAATTACTTTTATATTAATTAACAAGATATATAGATGAATGCATGTGAAAGTTAATATCGTGTAGCACCGTATCCGGAGTTTAAAGGTACTCGGATTTGGGGGCGTCACACTTGTGCTCAATTTTATTTTTTTGATGATTTAGTTTTTAATTAGTACTTAATTTAAATTTAAGATTTGTATTAAAATTTATAATGTTTAACTGTGGCCCAGGTAGGTTACACCTTATATAACTTAGGAATATATAACTTATATTCGACCCTTCAACATTGTCCTTTGTTTTTACTTTGGTTGGTAAGTTAACAAGCTTGCCCAATTGACAACTAAAACAACCATTCAACATCATCAGTTGAGTTGTTAAAAATGTCTTAGCATCTTCCCTAATTACGCCCTAAGCAAAAGCATCAGCTGGTTCAAGTCTAAACCAGACCCCTCAAGTCCTTGACCATATTCTCCGTCAATTGTTTGGATGATTACAAACAAAGCACGCTTAGATTTTGATGTTAAACAAAGCCTATAAATCTGGGTTTTTCCAATAGATTTGTCTCGTGGAATGGTGCGACATTTAACAAAAAAGGAAATGCAGAACATGATGATTTAGATGAGAATGAGGACAACAACATTAAACAGAACATTTCATACATTTGGCGATTCAAACAAAGCTTCTAACCTTGATTTTTCCATTGGATATATTCGTCTCATTGAGTAGCCACTCGATATAAAAAGACTTCTCCTATATATATCCACAAGTTATCTCTCAGAAAGTAAGTAGAGGATTTATCAACATGGCTGAAAAGGAAGGAGGAATCGTCAAGAAGGGTCACGACGAGGGACTGAAACTAGCATGTGAGCTGCTTAAAGAGTTTGAGCTACCATTGGGACTTTTGCCTCTTGCCCAAGTGATTGAAGTAGGTTTTGTAAGGAGCACCGGCTACATGTGGATCCTGCAAACAAAAAAAGTTGAACATAACTTTGACATGATTAGCAAACTTGTTAGTTATGACACTGAAATAACCGGATATGTTGAAAAAAAGAGAATCAAGAATCTGAAGGGAGTGAAGGCTAAGGAGCTCATGCTATGGCCTCCTGTTGGTGAGATAATCCTCGACTCGTCCACCGGAAAGATTCACTTCAAGAGTTTTGCTGGCATCACCAAAACATTCCCAGTCGAGGCATTTGCCGCAGGCCAGTAATACAAGCAGTTGCATGTAGCCCACGGCCAGTTAACATTGTCAGCCAACTTCTGTCAACCAATAACACCATTAAGGGCTTCCCCTTTCTCAGGGAGTGTTTAGAACTAAATTTCAGCTATGTAAGATATGATCATCGGATTGGTGAGATGGATAAATTTTCGTTTCAAGTGTTGTTTCAGTACTTGACCTGTAAATGGAAATGTTTCGGTTTGCTTTGATGCTCTTTCATTTTAATTTTCATCTTTTCCCTAAGTTTGATTGTTTCGTTAATTTATGCTCAAAATGGAAACAAACCAGATATTTCGACCGTGCTGATCAGCAAAACTTTAATACATGCATGGAGTATTGATTAGAAAACAATACCTATTCTAAAAGAACACAGATGAATTCTAAAATTACAGATCTAACTTCTGTGCTCCTTGAAAGAATATATAAAGAGAGAGAACAAAAAATAAACAACCAAAATATGATGCACAACACAATGCTGGTTGCTTGTACATAAGCCCAGCAAATATGAGAGAAATATTAATTCCCCCCACACCAAGTCCAACTCTGTAAGCAGTTGGTACCTATCTTGTGTGCTAGCGCTTCTTAGAATGAAAACACCAAACAGTTCTTATTCCTTCATATTTACACTCACACAAACATGATAAAAATATATATATAATACCCATACACACAGACTCTTCTAATCATTGTTTGAAGAGCATATTTTCCTCCAAATGTTGAGTGCATCTATCATGGTGTCTCGGGAAAAACTCTGCCTGGGATTCTATTAAAACTTATTTACCAACTTATTTATCTTTTTTTGGGGTTTAAATAGAGAAACTTGTATAAATAAAATTTATATTGTTTTAATTATATTTATAGCATCTAGCTTAGTTGGATAGTAACTTAAATTTTTGAGATTGAGGTTTTGAGTTCAAATCTTAACACAAATTTTTTAATCTTATAAAGGTTTGTTATCCAAATTTTTATATAGTAGAGGGTTTAACTTATTTACATGTCATCATTATCACATATTATCGGTCAATGTCCAAATATATTAATAGTACAATAGTCACTTTTGCATTTTAAAGTGATTACATGTATGGGCGAGATAAATAATTATTTTTCTTAATGAGAAAAAAAAAATACTTTATCCCTACTAATTGCCCAATCTTTTTGAATAAGTCACAAGTTTAGTCCATTTAAAATATATTGACCGAATTATTGCAAGTATTTGGTCCTTTGGTTTCTTTTATTTTTAAAGCTATTTTGGAATGGGCATTTTAATAATGAGCTTTAAAGTGTTACATTTTTAAATAGGAAAATTGTCTTACCTTGAGAAATGTTACTATATGAAATTATTTTCATAACACTTCATATTTTATCAAGGTCAATAAAAATAAATTCAATGCAAGTAGGAAAAAGATTTTGAAAAGGTTTTTGAGATGAGCTTTAAAATCAAAAATAAAAACTTATGGAGAGGATTCTATTTTTATTCTCTTTTTCTTATTTTTCCTAAATATTTGTTATCATCAAAATCCTAATAAAAATGGAGACCCAACCATGAGTAACATATTTAAAACATAAAAACTTGTTACTTGATGTTATTATGTTAATGTCATGTATGGTGTCATGTGTGATTTTAGAATTATCAAATTGCACTCAAACGATTTTATGTGCGGTTTGAACTTTCAACTGCACCATACTCCACGCTACCGAATGATGGTTGTAACTTAAGTCCAAGGTTGCTCGTCCCATATGTTTTTGTGGCCCTTGTGAACAAGGGTGTAAATGAATCGAGTAGAGCCGAAAATTGAGTTGTTCAGATTTAATACATTAAATTTATCGAGTCTGATATAAGGTTTAATTGAGACTCGTTTAACTACCAAATAAAGTTCGATTCGACAATTTGAACTTTTTGAAGTAATATGATTTGAGTATCAATAAAAAATTATAAATTAAAGATATTCGATTAATTTATCGAACTTTAAAATTTGCTCATATTTAAATTGTTTATATTTCGAGTCGAGTTCAAAATGAACTTTTAATCGAGCAAATACAAATTAAATAAAAATCGTTTATTTCATTTTATAAAGTTTGGTTAACCAAAAGGGCAAAAAGAAGCATGACCAAAAAAATAATAAAATGTTTTTAAAAAATGAATAAAGAAAAACAGAGCAAAAAGTCTTAACCCAAATATCCATTTTCTAATATGAAGTCGGTGGTTGTACTTGTCTATCTCCAGCACAATTAAAAATCACTTGAAAATGTATACAACTCCATATAATAAGCAGTGGCAGTTGGAACTTTGTGAGCCTAATCTCCCAAATCTCAAATCCCAGTTCTTGAAAGTCTCTGCAAACCTTTTTCCTTTTGGCATTTTCTCCGCAGACAAACACACATTTACGTATTTTCTAGGGTTCTGATTCAATTTCTTTCTAAATTCATCGATTTCCTCAACTGGGTCACACCGATTCAAAACTCCCCGCCACTCAAATCGCATCGAAATGCTCCAATTCAAGACTATCAAGAAGAAAATGTGGATTTTCTCTCATTAATCTCTTCCCCAATCAAAGCCCTGCTTATCTTTCTCTCTCCTCTAATGGAAGATATGACCAAACCCAGCTTTACTTCTTCTTCAGTTGCTTCCTTCAATCGTATGCTCTCTTTCTGGTTTGCTCCCACTAATCGCCCTCCTGGTCTAGACCCGTAGTTCATACATAAATTAGAGACAGAATTTATATCTATATCTCTGTATACATATTTTCTCGATATTTTCTACAAAGGTTTTTTCAGCTGATTTTTTGGTTGCAGTAGATGTAAATTTTGATATATACTTTAAAGTTGAATATGGATTGGAATTCTAGCAATTCGAAAAAATCAGACTTTGGATTTGGTCATTTTGGATTGGTGGAGCAGTTTTGGGGGAGTCTGGGTGGGAATTTGGGAAGTGGGTCAATGTTGAATTCGTACACTTTGGTGTTGGATGGGGAGAAAGGGGAGCTTGTGAAGGCTCCTGGGGAAGTGGAGAAGAAAGATGGGGTTTTGGAGGTGAAAGATGTGGCAGCTTTGAAGAGCCATAGTGAGGCTGAGAGGAGGAGGAGAGAGAGGATCAATGCTCATCTGGATACCCTTCGTGGTCTTGTGCCATGTGCTGGAAAGGTTATCTATATTTTTATCTCATTGAATTTATGATCAATTGTTTTGGTATATAAATGCTACTATTAGTACTATATATATGCTTAGATGATATCAGTAGTTGTTTAACTTCATGATCTCAAGTAATAATTTGTGAATGATTGACTCATTTACTGAATTCTTATAAATACTAGTTGCTTTGTTGATCTGTTATACACTTATCCTGCAACTGAGATTTACACAAGAAGTGACATTCGTTGGTTTTGAAATTCTGAACTGAAGTCGTTGCTGCAGTTCAAGAGATATCTATTCTATTATTTCTGATAAAAGATGGCATAATTAAAATGATTGTATCCACTTATTTTGGAGCTTTCTGCTTCTCCCATGAGTTTAGTCGACGACCAAAAAAAGATTAGAGTTTATGTTTAGTAGTGCATACAGTATAGCTTCTAGTAGTTGTTCCCCATATATTAGATTAAATAATTTGTTGATTAAGTATCCGCTTAAGTGGTATATGCAAGATTTCTTTGTTAATATTAAAAATATGCAGACGTATACAACTCTGAGAGCTGACTTTCACTTAATATTTAGGAATCACTAAGTCAAACATATGGTGATATTGAATTCATAGCAAGCTACAAAATGTCAATATTTATACATTGTTAATTAGTTGATCTGTAGATGGAATTGATTTATTGGAACATATTATTATTTTACGATAATAATCACAATTTCAGTTCTAATATATGTAAATTGTGAATTGCAATAAATTTACTTAAAGCAGAAGAATGCACAGATTTGAGTTTGATGCAACTATCTTCAAATATGGCACATGGTCAGAAATGAAATAAACCAAGGGAGGAAGGAGGAAGAAAGAAAAAAGGAAGCTACTGATGACATAGAGGCTGATCTCAATTGATTGATAGCTGGGTCATAAGGTCCTTTGTTGATTAAAGTAAAGGGTATTATCTTATGAAAAAAAATTAAAAGAAGAACTTAGTCTAATACTATTATATACGAGGATACTGGGGTTGTTTGCCAACTAAAATAAATATTAACAATTCATTGTCAAAGATCACAGCTAGGTGGCTAGTCACGTATATGAAAGTGATAGATGTTGGGTTGCCATACCAGCTGGTTGGTATGGATGCCTTAATGTGGTCTATGTTGTTAAAGTACAAATATATGGCTAATAATTGGGAAAGGTTAACTGGTGAATATTTAATCATGTTTAGGTATGTGAGCAATGAACAAACATTTAGTAAGAAAAACCTGTAAGCTTCCAGGTTTTAATTAATTGAGTAGGCTGCATCATCTTTCCTGCTTGTATAAGTTGACCAGAATGCAAAGGCACCCGAGTTATTCACTTTGCTAGGCCAAGCCTCTATTTCCTTTCTGAGTTTAACAGAAAATTAAACTAGATATAGTCAGCATGGTATCTATTTTAATTCAAAAAGAAAACAAGGGGGGGGGGGGGGGGGGAAGAACGAGGAAATCATTTGTAGTTTGTGTTTCTGCATGTTAAGTGGTGACTTCAAAAGATATACTCTATATTTTTGGATAAGTCGCTTCAAAAGATATATAGTTGTCTTACTGCTAAAACATCATGGAGAATGACATGAAACTATATTTAAATACTATTGTCATTAATTCTAGTTATGTTTCCCCCTTTTCCTTTGTAATTAAACATTCAATAACTTTTGAACCATAGCTTTTCAAGCTAAAAAAAATGGAGAGCTTGGGGAAATACTTTCTGCAGGAAACAAACGTGATGCAATGTTTTCTTCTTCTTTTTTATAATGCTACTAAAACGTTTTCTTGTTAATCCTCAGTTGTCTGTCACTTGATAAGTGTTCTGGTATTAGTAGTAATGGTAATATTCTGATAACCCTGACATTTGAATGATTGTGCATAGATGGACAAAGCCACTTTGCTTGCAGAAGTTATCTGCCAAGTGAAACAGCTGAAGAATTCTGCAACAGAAGCCAGTAAAGGTGTACTTATTCCCATGGATGCGGATGAAGTGAGAGTTGAGCCACTTGATGAGAGTTCCGGAGATGGAACCTACTTCTTAGGCATCTCTCTGTTGTGATTACAATCCCGAGCTCCTATCTGATGTGAAAAAAGCTCTTCATGCCCTTCAGCTAAATGTAGTGAAGGCAGAGATTTCAACCTTGGGCAAGCGGGTGAAGAATGTGTTTGTTTTCACGAGTGGCAGAGGCAATGGTAATGCCGAGGAACAACAGCTTCTTTTGAATTCAGTTCGTCAGGCTTTAAGTTCAATAGTGGATAAGATTTCTTCTGTATGCATGGAGTACTCACCGCGAACAATGCTTCCAAACAAAAGGCGCAGGATTTCTTTCTTCGAGTCTTCAAGCTCATCTTCATGAGTAGCAAGCATCCCGGGTAGTCTGATTATGTGTATTCTGTATAGGCTAAACTTATAAGAGTTGATCTAAGTTGGATGCAGACTATGGTGCTTGGTATATCAAGAAACACCTTCATTTTTACTTTTGATTGTTTGATACTATAAAATAAACTCATGTCCACTCTCTTCTAGTATTAGTTGAACGTGTAAGTTGTTCCTTTTAAAGGACAAGGAAATGTAACATATTGCTTGATGTGTTTGGAAAATTGGAAGTTTTAAAATTCATACGTATTTGAGAATGTTGTTTATCTAATAAAAACTTTTTTTTTTATTACTTACATATGCAGATTTGATGTTCAATTGCATTTTGCCAAAAATGGTGCGGAACAAATATAAATGAAGTATCCTAATAAAGTAAAATATATTATCTTAAATTGCTAAGACTCGGTATGGGTTGTCTAATACTTTATACTAGTTACGTGGCATACATGCAAATTTTTAAAATAAAATTTGCACATTTTTATATAGAAATACAAATTTTAGCAGGGGAGAGAATTTAGGAGGTGGTAGATAATGGGACGTTAGATAAAAAATAGGGATACAAACATTGGGCTAAATTTTTTTTGAAAAAATTGAGAGACGAAGTGTGCAAATTTTTAAAATATAAATATAAAATTCAGTCAGGCTATGTATTGCGATAAATTTATACTGTATTATTTCATTTTTTTTACAAAATTTATTGGAGGAGAGAAATTAGGAGGTCATAGATAATGGGACGGGAGAGAAAAAATAGGGTTACAAAAGTTGGGTTAAAAAAAAATTAAAAAAATAAGAGACAGAGTCCAAAAAATAACCACTCTTTTATTCTCTCTTAATACGAGTAATATAGATTGACAGATAGATGGACCATACATGTATGAAATTTATAAAAGAGGTTTTTGGTACGGCATGCAATGCAAGTATGCAACTTTACGGTAATAAAAGAGTCATGCTACTATCATATAAAACAATCACATAACGCTCACATACTGTTGATGTGACAGTATGTAATTTGCTGTTGACATGACTCACTTAATTCAACAACAAATTATATACTACCACCTCGCAGTATGTGACCTTTATGTAACTTGTTTTATGTGATAGTAGCATTATTCACGGTAATTACACCTGTACAAATCTGTGTATTAGTGTATATATATACTAATATACAGTCTGATATGATAATTTGTGATAGATAGAAGGAATTCAGATAGAGGAGAGAAAAACAGAGAGAAACAGAGAGTTTTGTAGAAGGTTTGTTATTAATAATTTGCATAAGAAAAGAACAACCTACTGGCTATATTATATAGCCCCAGGGGCGGAGCCAAGTGTCCCCTTTCGGGGCTATAGCCCGGCACAAATTTTTTTTTTTTACTAGATATACTATATAATTATGTAGCCCAAAGTAAAAAAAAATTGGAATAGCCTTGGTCAGCCAAGCCCAAATGTACAATTTTAGCATTTCTGGCTCCGGCTCTGTATAGCCCAACTATTAGGAATCATAAACAACTACTAACTAGGAAATAGGAAACACTAACACACTACCACAGTACCACACTAACACATTAACCTAAGAACCAGGAAACCCCCCCTCCCCCCCCCCCCCACCCCCCACCCCCACCCCACATTCACGTACTGTTGCATGAAGACCCCATGCATTTCCTACATACCAACTATAAATGTGCTTGTACATATCAATCCTCCCCCCTTAAATTTCCTTGTCCGCAAGGAAAATCGGGATAGGTCCGAGACAAGCGTCTGGCATCTTCCCACGTCGCATCTTCAATCGGTGCCCCCTTCCACTTAACCAAAATTTCAGCTTTAGGATGATAGTGGTTTTTTTGTACTGTACGATGATCAAGCACAGTTTTAGGTTGTGGAAGGATGATGGACTCCTCAATCACCGGTGGAAGTTGAGTAGATACAGTAGATACTGGTCCCAAATGTTTGCGCAACATACTCACGTGAAAGACGTTATGAATTAGTGATCCCGACGGCAAGGCAAGGCGATAGGCTACCGGACCCACTTTGTCAATAACTTCATATGGACCAAAATACCGTCGAGACAGCTTCAAAGAACTGCAAAACGTTACCGTTGTTTGACGGTAAGGCTGGAGTTTTAAATACACATAATTTCAAGCTTTTGTGATCTGTACGCACAATGAAGGGCTTTCCAAGCAAGTATGGTTGCCACTTTTTCACTGATTTCACGATGGCCAACATTTCATTTTCATATGTGGACAGAGATAGTGACGATTCTTTTAATGCTTCACTAAAATAAGCAATGGGTCTGTTATTTTGGGTAAGCGCCAATGCCAGTCCCACAAGCATCACACTCAATTTCGAAACCTTGTGTAAAGTCGGGGAGGTTGAGAACTGGGGTAGTTGTCAATGCTTGTTTCAATCTCTGAAATGCCTCTTCCGCTGCTTCATGCCATTGGAAGCCATCTTTTGTCAACAGTTGATTGAGAGGTGCTGCGATGCTAGCAAAGTGTTGGATGAATTTTCGATAGTATCCCGCCAGACCCAAAAATCCTCTTACTCCTTTGGTGTTCGTTGGTCTTGGCCAATTTTGGACGGTTATTATCTTGGTTAGGTCGACTTGGACACCTTGCTCAGAAATAACGTGTCCCAGATAATCCACAGAGGTCACACCAAACCTGCATTTAGATTCTTTTGCAAACAAGTGGTTTGATGACAAAATTTCTAAGACTGTGCAAAGGTGAGACAGATGCTCTTCCCAGGATTTGGAGTACACCAAAATATCATCAAAAAAAAAACTAAAATGAATTGTTGCGTATAGGGTCAGAAGACTTCGTTCATAAGGCTTTGGAAGGTTGCCGGTGCGTTGGTGAGGCCGAAAGGCATCACAACAAACTCATAGTGCCCTTCATGAGTTCTGAAAGCTGTCTTTGGAATATCTTCTTCCTGCACCCTAATTTGATGATAGCCAGATCAGAGATCAAGTTTTGAAAAATACCTTGCACCATGGAGTTCATCCAAGAGTTCATCAATTATTGGGATCGGGTACTTGTCTTTCACTGTTAAATTGTTCAAAGCTTTGTAATCGATACAGAACCTCCATTCTCCATCAGCTTTGAGCACCAATAACACAGGGGACGAGTAAGGGCTATGACTGGGTCGTATGAGCCCTTGTTGAAGTAGTTCTTTCACCATCCTTTCAATCTTATCCTTCTGATAATAGGGATACCGATACGGCCTTACACTAACTGGTTTGGCGTAGGGTTGTAAGGTGATTCGATGGTCACATGTGAGTTGTGGGGGTAGTTCAGTAGGATTCTTGAACACGTGAGAGAATGTTGATAATAGGTGGGCCAAATCTGGTGGGTGTGATTCTTGGTGGCCGTGAGCACCCGTTGGAATAATGGCAAATAGATTCCTAGTGCCATATAAATTATTAAACTCCTTCTGTGATAAGACTTCTAACCCCATCTGCTTCATTCCATGAAGGGTGCATGGGACCCCTCCTTTTTGGAAAGTCATCGTAAGCTTCTTGTAGTCAGTCTCTATTGGTCCCAGAGTAGCTAACCATTGAACGCCTAGGACTACCTGACAAGCTGCCACTGGAAGTATGTAGTAATCGGCTGTGACAGTGTGTCCTTGGATGACGATCGTGAGAGACGGACAAAGACCAACACATTCTATCTTCTCTCTATTAGCCACGGTTACCTGCAATTTCTCATTTTTTTTATTGGTAGGCCATGTTTTGACACAATGGCTTGGTCGATAAAGTTGTGAGTGCTCCCACCATCGATCAACACCGTGACCTCCTTGTTTTTCAACTTACCGAATACCCTGATGGTTTGTGGATGATTTGTTCCCGCAATTGCATGGAATGAGATTTTCGGGGTGGGTGTGTTATATTCTGTTCCTTGGTTGGTATCCTCTTTCTCCTCCAGTTCTTGATGCATGGAATCCTCTATCATGAAAAGCTGGGGAGATTTGCAACGGTGGCCCGGTATAAACTTTTCGTCACAATAATAGCACAAGCCTTTCTCCCGCCGTTCCTTAGCTTCCTGGTTCGTGATACGCCATAATGGTGTCGAATTTAAAAGTACCGATGGACGCATGGTGGGTGGAGGTCCAAGTAACCCAGCCACTGGATTGGTCGTTGCCTTGGATGGAACAGTGATGGACGAAGGACGTGATGATGGAGTGACTCGTCGCTGCAACTGATTTCATTCCTCAATTAATCGTGCAACGCCAATTGCCTCTGTTAAGGAGGTTGGATGTTTAATTTTAACGTCGAGCCGAACGTCGTCTCGTAACACCGCAATGAAACAGCTAATGAGGAAGGCTTCAGGTAAGCCATCCACGCGATGTGAAAGTCGTTCAAAAGCTTCCTAGTAGGCAGCAACAGTTGTGGTTTGATGAAGGCGAGTGAGAGCCTCGGATAGGTCGTCGTACTCCGTGGGTCCAAAGCGAAGAAGAACCGCTCAAGTGAGGTCGGCCCAAGTGAGAGGACCACGGAACTTGATCAACCACCGATGCTATTGAAGAGCAATGTCTTCGAGATGAAAAGATGCCAACTGGACTCGTTGGTCATGAGGTACATTGTTGAACTCAAAATATTGCTCCGCTTTGTAAATCCAACCTGTGGGATCATCACCGTTGAACTTTGGAAAAGAAAGCTTAAGGTGTTGATGAACATGGTCACGATTGGCATTAGAGGTTTCACCTACAGCAAACGGGTTAGTGTTAGGAGGGTGAGGATGAGGTTGAGGAGGACCTTGATGCCAAGGTAATCGCAAGGCGTGAAGTTCCGTGATGACTGTTTGCATGGAGGCATGCAGCTGATCAATACTGTTTTGGAGTTGATCAAAATGAGATTCATGTTTGGCTAATGTCTCGTTTACGTCATCGGAATTCGGCATTAGACTTTCCTCGGGTATCCATAGTCAGAACCTGGCTCTGATACCAAATGGTATGATAATTTGTGATAGATATAAGGAATTTAGATAGAGGAGAGAAAAACAGAGAGAAACAGAGAGTTTTGTGGAAGGTTTGTTATTAATAATTTGCATAAGAAAAGAACAACCTGCTGGCTATATTATATAGCCCAACTATTAGGAATCATAAACAACTACTAACTAGGAAATAGGAAACACTAACACACTACCACAGTACCACACTAACACATTAACCTAAGAACTAGGAAAAAAAAAACCCACACTCACGTACTGCTACATGAAGACCCCATGCATTTCCCACATACCAACTGTAAATGTGTCTGTACATATCACAGTCCTTCTGGGGCGACAGTTTTTTCACCGACCAGGGTGGCGACCGGTCATAAATTTTTATTTTTATTTTTTTTGTTTGTTTTTGACTCCCAAATAATTAATATCATTGATTGGAACTGAAATTTTTATAAAATACAGTAATTTAGGTATCGTTTGGATACACGTAAAAAATAGAATAGTACAGTCTGTACAATTCATTTTTTACGTGTATCCAAACGATACCTAAATCACTGTATTTTATAAAAATTTCAGTTTCAATAAATCACATTAATTATTTGAGAGTCAAAAGCAAAAAATAAAAAATAAAATTCCGACCGGTCGCTACCTCGGTCGATGGAAAACTGTCGCCCTAGACTTATTTGATATATATATATATATATGTGTGTGTGTGTGTGTGTGTGTGTGTGTGTTATTCTTGCATATTATCAATTAAAATTTGTACAGTATACTAAAAGTGCTAGGCATATATACTTATTAAATAACAGTACTTCTCTCCCGTGACAAAAAAGAAAAATTAAAAATCTTGCCCATGACTTACCCGAGACACCTAATTTTTCAGAGTTTTGGACAGAAAATAACAAAATATTTAAATTAGGATGAACAAAAAATATAATAGAATTTAGTTTATAAATAATATGTTATAAAAATTTGACTGTTTTTTAGGAGAAGTATTATAGAAATTATAAAAAAATTATTTATATTATTTAATCTTCTGTTGATCATTCTTTTCTTTCCTAGCTCCAGGAAAATAAAACTTCAAAATTTAAAAGTTTGTCTCTCACTTGTTTTTCTCGGAATTTCAGAATTAAAAATAGAAAAAGAAATCCAGGACTTGCACACAAACTCTCTCTCTCTCTTCTTGGTCTGGATTCTAAATTACTCAAAGGACTCTACTTCTTAATCTCAAAGGACTCTACTTCAAATTATGAAATCCAGGACTTGCACACAAACTCTCGCTCTCTCGCTCTCTCTTCTTGGTCTGGATTCTAAATTACTCAAAAGGACTCTACTTCTTAATCTCAAAGGACTCTACTTCTAATTAAGCTGCAGGCTGCAACATCTTTGACCTTGTTAAAGATCTGGGCTTTGTTGTCATCAAGAGAGAAATCGTTTGCTTCTGGTAAGCCTTTGTCTTTGATATGGTGAATTGATCTTTATACTTCTTATTTAGCAATAAGCATTGGGGTTTTGAGCACCCAGAATTATAATAATAATCAGAAAAGGGCTCAATCGGCTAAACTTTTTACTTGTTTAATGATTCCTGATGGGTTTTTTTCTTCTTCTTTTCGTGATTAATATATAGTGGATGGCAAAATTGGGTGTTTAGAGTACCAGTTTCAATTGGGTCGAAAGAAAAACCAATATATTAAATTTGTATGGTTTGAAGTTGTTTACTGGTGCAATTAGCTTGATAGTTAAAACAGTTTAATTGTTAGAAGTATATATAATAGTGATGTTCTCTGGTTTGAAAATCATGAAATTCAAAATATTTGTTTTGAAATTAAAAAATCTCATCTTGACTTAATAATGTATTGTTTTTGAGGTTCATTAGTACGAACTCAAAAATCTTTAGAAAGAGAAACCTGACCATAGAATGGCAGTCAGTGGGTTAGATTTTGTTTGTGATCTTCGTGTTTGTTTATAGACTTGCAGTTGTTTGCATTGGACTGCACTGCTCAAGGACACTGATTTTTGTGAACTTGAAACTTGATTTACCTAAATGGCTTTATTGTGATCTGATGTTCTTGCCAAAATTTTCTGCAAAGAATAATCTTTATGAAATGTGCGTTTTTATTGTGTTTATTTTTTGATTTATGTGTGCAATATTCATCTAAGCTGAGTCCTCACATTTCATCATACTGATAATTTCACTAGTTAAATTGTCAACCTCCTTTTATTTGTATGATTATTTAGTTTTATTAACTTTGTTGCTTTCTTTGCCAGTGAAATTGCTGTATTGCTTAGAATTACTCCCTCCGTTCCTAAATAAGTGACGTTTTAGAAGAAAAAATTTGTTCCAATTTATTTGTTGTTTACAACTTTCTAGGAGAATAAATTATTTACTTTCCTATATCACTCCTACCTTCTCTCATTGTCTCAAGAAATTATTTTCCATGTATTAATAGTTTTCAACTTCCCATAAAAGGGTAGAGATGAAATTTCACACAAATTTTAATTATTAAATGATAGTATTAAATGACTTTCTTAATCCATGTGCATGAAGCTAAACTGACAGTTATCATGGAACGGAGGGAGTAGCTTCTAACGTGCCAAGAGAAGGAGTAATATATAGCCGCAAGTATGGCTGGACATGAGAATGGATCTGTTCTTCAATTTGCACCTTTTCAAAGTGCTGTGGATGAGGGGTTTTGGCATAGATTATCTTCTTTGAAGCTCAATCAATTGGGCATTGATGAATCCCCAATTCCAGTAGCAGGTACCTCGATTTTTTCTTGTGAAAGAAATGGTATCATCACCTCTTTTTGATGGCTAATGTCGACTACTCTGGCTATGAAATTACTTTTGCCAGGTTTCTATGCACCCTGCTCGCATTCGCAAGTATCAAATCATTTCATTCTTTTTGCTGAATCTTTGCCTCCTGAACCAAGTGACCAGCCATCAGTTCCATCAGTAAGTCGTGGGAACAGGAATAGATGCTCCATCCCTGGAATTCTTTACAACACAAATACATTGGAGGGATTTCACACCCTTGATAAACAAAGTTTGCTGAAGGCTGAAACTAAGAAGGTATTTCACTCGTGAAGATTTTATTCTTGATAAATTAAATTCACGATGTATGTCTAGAGATGGCTTTATCTCATTGAAATAAACCTTTTTGATCTTTTAAATAAGTAGCTTACGATTTAAATAGACTAATTCTGATTTTCCCCATTTAAAATACGTGATCTCATATAACAAATTTACTTTTGATTGGATATTAGATTTGGGAGGATATTCATTCTGGAAAAGCTGAGGAGGACTGTTCTGTACTTTCCAGGTTCCTTCTTATATCTTTTGCAGACCTAAAAAAATGGAAATTCCATTACTGGTTTGCTTTCCCGGCTCTGGTGCTTGATCCTCCGGCAACTGTACTTAGTCTGAGGCCAGCTTCCCAGTGGTTCAGCCTAGAAGAGGTACTCTAAATTTGAAAGTTCTTTTCAATAATTTTTTAAGTAACTCTTTCCAAAACTTTTAGTGGTTTTTTATTACTTTCTCCAACATAATTGATACAACATCATTTTTGTGGCGTAGGCGGAATCCCTATCAGTAGCTTGTAATGAGTGGCGGAATTCCAGCTTAACAGCAGGTATAAGTCCCTTTTATTATATAACTTGTCATTTTTTTGTATACTCCCTCCCTCTGGAAATGAGGCCCCCTTTTCTGAATATTAATTTCAAAAAGTATTGAGAAAAAGTATTTGTTAGTGTCAAATTTAAACCATAATATTCGTCGGGGGGGAGGGGAATCCACAAAATAAGTAGGACTCTCTCATTTCTAGATTGAGGTACTCTATCATTACTTTGAATGTAGAACTTAAAGCATGTAAACTGTTGCAGATGTGCCATTCTTTCTGGTGTCTATTGCTTCAAATTCACATGCTACCATTAGGCATCTGAAAGACTGGGAAACTTGCCAAAGTAATGGTCAGAAGGTCTGTCCACATACCTCTTTGGGTAGCTTCGATTATTGATTCTACTAAGATATTTTATTTTTATTTTTTATTATTCAACTAAAACCTGTTTTAGTTTTCTGCCTATTTATAAATAAGCTCATGGTTTCTGGCAGTTTCTTTTTGGTTTTTACGATCCTTGCCATCTTCCAAATAATCCTGGCTGGCCTCTCCGCAACTTCCTTGCATTTATTTGTTCAAGATGGAATCTTGAAAAAGTTGTGTTTTTCTGCTATCGCGAGAACCGTGGTTTTGCTGATTTGGGGTTCTCTCTTGTTGGTGAAGCCTTAATATCAGTTTCACAAGGTAGAGCAGCAGAAATTGGGTAACACCTCTATTCTAATTATTACATATTCTCTCTCAACGGTTGGGTTCTCTTTTATGCAGTTATTTTGCTGAAAAAGTAATGAAATTTTGTTCAGGATGGAAAGATCATCAACATATTCCTAATGCTGTTGGATGGGAACTCAACAGAGGGAAGAAGATTTATCGGTGCATTACTCTTGCTAATTCTATGGATCCAACTAGGTATGATTTGAGTTTCTTCACTTCATAGCCCAGTGTTATTCTCCTTAACCTTTAGAGATGAAATAATGACAGGTTAGCGGTATCTGCTGCAGACTTGAATTTAAAACTAATGAGATGGCGTGCTTTACCATCGTTGGACCTGAATACGTTGTCTTCTACCAAGTGTCTTCTCCTAGGAGCAGGTACCCTTGGATGCCAGGTGGCTCGCATGCTTATGGTGAGTGTTTGAGATTCAAGATAAGTTCGATTATGCTATTGTTTTGTTGTAAAAATTTATGCATTTGCAGGCCTGGGGTGTTCGTAAAATTACACTAGTCGATAGTGGCAAGGTAGCAATGTCAAATCCATTGCGGCAGTCCCTCTACACATTGGAGGACTGCCTCAATGGTGGTGAATACAAGGCCTTAGCAGCAGTTAAAAGTCTCAAGCAAATATTTCCAGCGGTGGTAATGAATTTACCCCCATAGTTTTCCACACCCAATCCTATTGTAGGAAAATTTAACCATATTAATCAAGTTTATGTGCTATTTGTTGTCTCAGGAAGCGGAAGGCGTTGTGATGGCTATACCAATGCCTGGGCATCCGGTCCCTAGTCAAGATGAGGGTACTGTGCTTGAGGATTGTAGACGGCTCCAGGATTTGATTGATTCTCATGATGCAGTTTTCTTGTTGACTGATACGAGGGAAAGCCGATGGCTTCCAACTCTTCTTTGTGCCAATGCGAACAAGGTTGATCACCTTTTTGTACTCGCTATATGTAATAACTAATAGGACCTCACTATTATATTCTTAAATAAACACTAGCACAATTTGCTTTGGGTGCAGAACCCTAAACAGTTGGATTGGGCACTGTTGATGGAGATCAGTCGCTTAATATGCACTTTTTTTATTTGATGTGCAGATTACTATTACTGCAGCTTTAGGGTTTGATAGTTTCCTGGTAATGCGTCATGGTGCTGGTCCCCTCATTGACTTCAAAGCTGAATCTGTGAATGCTTTATCTGCTGAAATGGGAAACTTTTCTCTCACAGGACAGAGATGGAAGCAAGAGGCTAGGTTGTTACTTTTGCAGTGATGTTGTCGCCCCAATTGATGTATGTAGTTGTCTGAAAAGAAATCAGTTTAATTATTTAAATGCTCTAATTGTATTAAGGCATTTCTTATTCTGTTTCTTGGTTCAGTCAACTGCCAACCGCACTTTGGACCAGCAGTGCACAGTTACACGTCCAGGACTTGCTCCTATTGCATCGGCCCTTGCTGTCGAACTTCTAGTTGGGATTTTGCATCATCCACATGGGTAAATCCTTGATAAAATTTCATACTAATCCCCTATCTATTTACCAACTTTTCAAAGTTGATAAAATTTCATACTAATCCCCTATCTATTTACCGACTTTTCAAAGTTGTGAGAATAGTCACTAGGCAAATGAATTATAGAAGCTATATTTTGGCACATCCACATTCTGATCCTCACTCTGGCTCAACTGCTACTGTACAGAATATTTGCCAAAGCTGAGTTTGCCAACTCTACAGATAGTGGAAGCATAGAGCAACCTCTTGGTATTTTACCCCATCAAATCCGAGGCTCCCTCTCTCAATTTTCTCAGATGACGCTTGTGGGTCACTCATCAACTAGCTGTACCGCTTGCTGCTGCATCGTAAGTTTCAGCTGATTATGCTATCTCTAAGCTAAAGATTAAGCAAGAACACATTTATTACCTGCCCAATTTCTTACTATTTCTACTCATTTTCCCTTTGTTCAGCTTGTAATTATCTTTGGACTTCATGTTTAACTAGCTATTCAATTACATAGTGGTGAAAAGTACCAAATTGGTTGAGCTTCTCTTCATAGTTCTTAACTAAAACACTAGTGTAGGAAGACGGGTTAAAAACAATAGACCCAAAAATCTTTTCAAGGATGTTTTCAACTAGCTGTGTATATATTGAACAAGCTCCTACTAATACTATTTAGATTTTAGCTAATCTCCTTTAGAACAGTACTTGATACTACCACATAGCCAACCTACACCTTTACTGATTTTAGAAGTATGATGGTGTTGTAGGATCTCTTCAACTACATTTACTACCAAATAAATATCTGACACTAAAGCGCAAAGATTTGTGACATTTGTTATGCTTACGTGGATCAAATGTACTAAAAAAATGCAGACATGGACTTGGAAGATTCTTTTGCCTAGCAATATGAACTCGTAAATGAATTGTTTGTTTTGTGGTACTTAATCATCTTTTGTTTTTTACGTTTTTAATATATTTATGAGTATTCATAATGCTCAGGTGGTTTCCGAATTTCAAAACAGAAAGATGGATTTCGTCCTTCAAGCCATAAATCATCCTACCTATTTGGAGGATCTCACTGGTCTGACAGAGCTAATGAAGTCTGCAAGCTCTTTTGAATTGGACTGGGATAATGAGACAGATGACGACGATGATTTTCTTGAAATCTGAGATATTTATTAAGCTTCAAATTAAATTCATATGGTTTAAAGGTTTTTCCTATGCTCTAGGCTGTGCTTGTTCAATTAATGATAATTGCCCCTCAAAAGTAAATTATGATAGCTGAACTGTGGTGAGGAGGAGTAAGTGCTGCTTTTTTATTCCTCAGCCACGTTTTTAAGCATGATTTTTATTTATAAAATGCCTAATTTCTTAGGCATGGTCAAGGAGTGACAAGAAATTCTTGAAGGGACTATTATGAAGAATATTTTTTTTTGAAAATTGATATTTTCACATTATTTTTTGATATTTTTACAAGATAAGTGTCGCTATAGATCTATAGCGAAGGTAAAAATCGTTACTATAAGATCTATAGCGATGGTTTTTATGTGAAAATATCAGTTTTTCTTTTCTTTTTTTCATTTGTTTAAACTTTTCAATTCAGTAGATAAAGGCAATAACTTGGTGGTAAGATATCTTATTCTAAGAAAATAATTTACTTGGAGGTCTATTCAATAAGATATAATAAAGAGTCATGCTACTATCACATAAAACAATCGCATAACTCTCACATATTGCTGACGTGGCAGTATGTGATTTGTTGTTGACATGATTCACTTAACTCAACAATAAATCACATACTGTCACGTCAGCAGTATGTGAGAGTTATGTTACCATCTTTATGTGATAGTAGCATTATTTTATAATAAATTAGGTTGGGGTTATTTTTAATTACACGTCACATGTATGCACATACGTATGGAAGTATATGTAATAAGATATAATAAATTAGGGTGGGTCATTTTTAAGCTATGATAATCTTTCGATGACGGAACATATTCTTAAGCATTGCAGTAATAATGCACAGCACTAGTGGTCTAGTGGTAGAATAGTACCCTGCCACGGTACAGACCCGGGTTCGATTCCCGGCTGGTGCAAATATTTTTTAACTTGACATATTTACCCTTTTTGGTTTTTTAAGCCCAATTTAGTTATTATGCCTTGTATTCAATGTGCACAAGAAAAGCCATTTTTTAGCTTACCATATTTTATCCCTCTATCTTTCTCTCCCTTTTTTATTTTAAACCCAATTTACTTATAATGCTTACTCACAGATTTGGATTTCATGAATTTGTCATATCCATGAATTTATAATTTTTTTGTTGTACTGATTATATAGCAAGTTCTCCCTCCATCCCATAATAACTGTCTTTTAGCTTCATACACATGGATTAAGAAAATCATTTAATGCTATCATTTATTAATTAAAATTTGTATAAAATTCCATCACTACCCCTTTATGAAAAGTTGAAAACTATTAATACAAATGAGGGAATTTTTTGGGACAATGAGAGAAGGTAGGGGTGATATAGAAAAGTAAATAATTTATTCTCCTAGAAAGTTGTAAACGACAAATAAATTGAGAAAAAAAAATTCTTCTAAAACGACAGTTATTATGAAATAGAAAGAGTATTATATTTGTGCTTGCTTACAAACAGGACGACGATCAAGGGTGTGACAATTTCATGGTTTCTGATTCCGCTATTCACACATCGCTCAACCACAATTGTTTTTATACGCTTAAACTAAAAGTAAAATTAAAAAATTTTGTGTTTTTGGAAAACTTGTATAAATGTGGGAAAGAATAAATGCACTCCATCGACATGGTTTAACGTACGCCATTACTGACATGTGGCGCACGATATTTGACTAGATAACAGTCATTTGAATTTGACATTTTCTTTTCCTATTTTTGTGATAATTAGGCATGCCCCCCGCCCCAAGTGTGTACAAATTCTTTTTCATTGAAAAAAACAAACAACAGCTGCAAGCCCGAGGCTGAGACGAGTAGCCGCGTCCTTCAAAAGTTTTTTTTAAAAATATCTAAATTATGAGTAACAATTAATAGTCTTATTCACCATTGCAGATACATAATTCTATACCCTAAATTCTGATTAATAAATCATATACTCTGATTTATAAATTTAATAAATTTTAAATATTTATTGATAAAGTCAAACACATTTGATAAGCATATGTTACTATTAGTAGCGGACGCTAAATAATTTTTTTATCGTCCGCTATTAATAATATCCTGATTGTTCTTTAATATTTTCAATGATATAGATAGGGGCATGTCTTATAAGTATTCATAACAAATACATGTTATGAATCATTCTCATATATATATATACTAGCTGTGTCCCCTGCCTCCGACACTATAACGACGGTGGAATTTATCCTAAAGTTTGGACGGCCCAGATGATTTATTAAGTGAGCGGAAAATTTAAAATTATTTGTATTTTGCAAGCACCCAACCTCTTCTTCTAACTAATGGCTAGAGCATTCACAACAGTTTTTCTAATAAACTCTCTATCCTCACATTTAAAGAATATATCAATAAATCAGTATCTAACAGTTTCCTTATCCTTATATAATTCTCTATTTTAATCCTTATATATGATTTGACTCCTCAGGGTGAGAGAATCAAAAAAGTGTTTTTATTTATGTAAAATGACATTTCACACCCTATTTATTATAATTTTATATTGGTTAAAGGATCTTATCTCACTTAATTGCTGATTTGGGTATGTTTATCAAATTCACTCATTTTTTTTTTAAACAGAGGATTTAGAGAAGAAAGAGAACTATAAAAAAAATTAAAAATCAGTTAAATTTTGATTTTAATCATTTTTGTAAAAAATATTACTACTAATTATAAATTTTATTATTTTATAATTAAAATAATATTGTTTTAGTTCTGATAAACAGTAATGATCGTTGCACTTTTTGATTTCTAGCAATATCTATTTTTAAATTAAAATAATTATAATTTTTAAATTCAAACAACAATTACTTTTTAAAAAAATAGTTACAACGGTCAAAATATGATTTGACTGTTGGAACTTTTAAATTTTAAATTTCATAATTTAATATTTAAGAAATCAATATAAGAAACATGTTGGGTACATAGTGAAAAAATTGAATCCCTATCCTACAGAATAACCCAATAGCACTGTAAAATAGAGATAAAAATAAAAAAATTATTGTGAATGCTCTAATGAAGCTCTACACTTTTCACTATTCCCTCATAAATAGGTTCCTTTCCTTGAAGGCTGCAAATTAAGAACGCGTGCGTGAGCCGGATCAAATCCATGCAATATGCTACTCCTATATATTCCCTCCGTTTTTAAAAGATTGTTGTTTAATATTTTGGCACATGAATTAAAAAAGTCATTTAATACTAGTAAAATTTGTTTGAAATTTCATCACTACCTCTTTATGGAAAATTAAAAACTATTAATACAAGAAAGAGAATTTATTGGGACAATGAGAGAAGATAAAGGTAACATAGGAAAGTAAATAATTTATTCTTTTAGAAAGTTGTAAACGACAAATTTTTTGGAACAATTTTTTCTTCTAAAACGACAATCTTTTAGGAACGAAGAGAATATGTATAATTATTATTGCATGCATGTTCGCAACACAACACGTAGACAATTAATTGACGTTTTAGAAACAAACACATGGATTAAAAATATAATTTAATATTTTATCAAATTAATCAAGAAAAACTTTTTTAGCCAATGTTACCCTTACATTGAAAAAAGAAAAAGTGTGGTAGAAACAAATATGTATTTAATACATTGGATAATATAGGGGAAAACATTCTTTCTAAAAAGACAGTTGAAAACGAAGAGAATTAATGGAGTTAAAAAAATTTTGTATTAAAAATGTCAAAACAATATTTCACTAATAATATAGTTATTCCTCTAACATTATAAAGGGCATTTTATTTTCCTCCCTTAAAACAGTGGCGGATCTATTATAGGGGTAGACAGCTTGTCTCTGTTGATTTTGTTTTACAGGGGTATAAAGATAGGATAAATGTATAAATTAATAAATTTAAAGGGGCAGATTAATAAAATAGTTAAATTTGGAGTAGGCAAAAAAAAATTTCATAAACCAATATTAAATATAAATACAAAAATCTTCTTAGTTTTAAAGGTTGGTGAAATCTTAAAAGTATTTTTTGTATAGTTTTTGAATGTTCATCAGCGTGTGAACTTTGAAGGAATTGTTTGATTCAAGTTTGATTTATTTTTTTTATTGATTTGGTTTACTGTGGTTACTGTTTGTTTGGTCTGATTGAGTTTTTATTTTTGAGTTGTTTGATTTTCAATTGAAAATGTGATCATTTTGGTTGAGTAGTTTATGTCTTTTATTGTAATAGCTTACAATGAATTTATCTTATTTTATAATGAAAAATGGGAAATGAAAAATGACTTTGAGTGTGACGCCCCCAAATAAGGTCTAATACACAACTCATTCTGAGTCGTCAAATACATGGTACAAAATTCGAATACAAATCTTCTTATAACAAACGATAGTGCAAAATACGACCACACATGCTGTGAGCTTTAATACAAATTGTATATAATATGAAAATATTAACACTCAAATAAGTCATCATTATAATTATTATCACACTATTTTATAAAATAGTGAGAACTTCTATAGCTCTAACTCGGATCATCACTCCTTTTTTCGATTAGTCCCCGCGATATTCTCATTTTCTGAAAAGAACAATAGAAGAAAAGGGTGAGCTCAACTAGCTTAGTAAAGAATATTATTACTAAGATAATGAAGAATAAATTATCATTAGTATTCAATAAATCAGATAAAATATGATAGATAACAAGTTTTAGATCAACAACTGCAGCGGAAATAATAATTCATTAGAAGAGTTAAGTAGAGAATGATGTCTACTATTTTCTATGATATAAAAGTTCATCATCAATATTTTATCCCTGTAACACCAATCAATAATATTTTTAATCAACGAATTATCCATGCACTACGGGCCAATGATATTTATTTGTATCACCAGTGGTTATGATAATGTCAAACACCTGTCTATCTTTGCACTACAGGCCAAAGATATTCATAAATCAATAGCTCATCTTTGCACTACGGACCAAAGATATTCATAAATCAACAACTCATCTTTACACTACGGGCCAAAGATATTCATAAATTAACAGCTCATCTTTACACTATAGGCCAAAGATAACTTTCACCACAATATAGAACTGAAGATGATGAAATAAGACATAAAGAACGAATCCAGTGAGATCAAGGACAAATATTAGAGATTTATAATTTAATTTATTCAGAGTTCAAGAATATCTAAGTTGTCAATATAGAGATCAAAACATGGATATAATCAAGGATAATTTGGACAGGGAAAAATATAATTTTCATAACTCGTGAATAGTAACTCATCATGAAAAGACAAAAATTTTATAAAAAGTTCAGACCAATATTCCAGTGAAATGATATTAGATGAAGCGCAAAACTCAAAGAATTTTTGATCATTTCAGAAATTATAGAAGCAATACTTACCGTAGTAAGTTTAAATTTAGGAATATGAAATGAAATATTATCACTTTCATAATATGGAATATGAAAGAAAATAATTTTTTTTATGAATATTGAAAAGAAATAACATCATTTACGAGAAAAATAATATCATTTACCTCAGTAAAATACTAGATCTAACTGAAATATCGGATATTATGTTGCAAAAAATCTTGCACCGTTATTCACACTCAAAATATTCTTATACTCACAAGAAATACGCTCAATATTATAGAGAGAAATTTTTTTAATTTTGGTATATTTTTATTTCTTAACTAAGCACACTATTTATAGAAAGTGGTAGCACACCACTTCTGACAAATTATACCTACGAAAGAAAAATGATGCAGCAGCAGCACCCCATCTTTGAAATCTCAACACACCAAAATGGAACACTCCAAGTTTTCACCCACCACATGTTTATATAATATATATATATATATATATATATATATATATATATATATATATATATATATTATAAAATATTTATAATTATTAAAATAATTCAAATTCTATATTCTCTCTTCCACCTTATTTTATTTTTATATCATAAATTTATCATAATAATGTTATCATTTAAATTATAAAAATTATACTATTATATTATCACATTATACTATTATAATGTAATATTATAATAATATATTCGAATGAATTATTTTATCTAAAAAGATAAAATGTCAACTTTCAACAAATGTCTCATGCTAAAAATTCCTCTTTATATCAAAATTGGATAAATATTTACTTATCATATTTATCAATAATTTTTATTTATTCACTGATTATTATAATTAATATTATAGAATCACAATATTGACAACCAGGTCGTTCCCAGAAAAGAGAGGTCGTTCCCAAGAAAGAGAGGGCTTTTCGATAAGGATTTCTCCTCATTGGCGCGCAATTATATAACCTAACCCCTTTTCTCGACAGAACTTTCTAGATATTGTCAACAATACTGTTTAATAATATTATTCAAATAATATGAATTATTGATTTAATATTGTGAAATACTGTGCAGCGATTATTGTGACAATTATTGAATCAATAATATAAAACATCAATGTAGCAATTATTGAATCAATAATATAAAATATTGAACAGTAATTACTGTCACAATTATTGAATGAGTGACTTCTTACATAAGAACCAATAATTCAAAATACTGTGCAATACCGTGTGCTACTGTACAACAACACGTATTACTGTATTTTTATCACCGGATATTTCAACAGTTTAACGATAACAATTTTACCGTTATTTTATAAAAAGGTTATTTCTGTCTCTTTCTATATCCGACAGTTATTCCTTTGTGGGGTCCACCAATGACTGCGCCGTCGTACGAATATTCTCCGACAAAAAGAATATTCTCTGACCAAACGTATATTTTTTGACACAATGAATATTTTATAAACAATTGCTTACTTTGTAAAATTTGCACATTTACCCATAACTTACCACATTTATCAAATCAACACCTTACTATTTCAAAATAATATATAAAAAAATTAAATCTTTATTCATAAAAGTTGGTGTCTTACAATGAGTCTTTAGCAACTCCTCATTTCTAGTTGTTAATTATAATTACTTTATTTTCCAACTAATAAACCCTGTATAATTTTTGGTGTTCTGAGTATATATTTTGGATGGTTTGTTTCTCTTATTTCAAGTAAAACTTATTTAAAACTTATAAAAAGATACAAAAAATGGTTTTGTTTGGATATAGAAAATAAATTTGATTTGAGATTTTGAGCATTTGGAGAATCATTCAAATTGAATTATGACAAGTAGCCAAAATAAATTTATAAATTGTATCTAAATATTTTTTTTATTTGATTTTTTTTTAATTTGGATTATGAATATTTATTACAATTTATAATAATACTTAATCTTATGATTAGTTCAAGTTTTCTTTATTTATACTTTAACAAAAAATTTAACTAAAATCTGTCCCGTTAAGAAAAATTTCTAGATCCGCCTCTGCTTTAAAATGTCTTTTGTAATAGTCTTATAAGACCATCATACATGTAATAATGGATGTTACAATCAATTGAATTTATCAATCCATTTTGGTAAGACATTAATAGTAAGTTGGTGGAACATTAAACCCTTGTGGGACGGAATATATATCAGTTCTCCTCCTTGTTTATGTATTCGATGAGTGGAGTGACCATTATAATTTGAGTCCCATTTAGTTTCATTTGCGCACGTGAGATGACTTGAAAGTGCAGAATCGAGCTACATATGAATCTGCGCAGAAATAACAAATGCCATTGAGCCATTGTTAAGATCACGAATTTCATGCTCAAATATGTAGGACTAGCACACGTGAATATTTGCAAGCATTGTAGTTGAAAATATATCACTTGAATATATTGAAATTTATGTAAATAATTTTTAAATATACTTTTAACTTGGCTTAAAATATGTATCACACATCTAGAGGTAATATAAATTATTATTACTATTATTTTATCCACTTGTATTTACTATCTATACCCCTAGTAAACCTCCTCACACCAAAAGAGCTTATGTAGAGTTTTGATTTGCTATAATGATTTTGATTAACGTGTTCGATGTGGAGGGATATAAATACAAGTAAAATGAATGACATAATCACTTTCAAGTATAATTAACAACGGAAGAGTTATTTATCAAAATTTGATATAATTTATCTTTTGGTATTTATAGAAAATATAAATATTTGATATATTTTTATTTATTAATTAATAGTTAGGGAGGTTTAATTATTAATTAGTAATTGTAGGAAGTTTTTCAATTCTAATATTGTAATTAGGAAGCTTTTTAGCTAGGTTTTTGATTCCAAATCAATTTATTATTTCCTTGTAAGATTAGAGGACTAGTATAAATATGATGCAAGACCGATGTAATTAAAAAAAGAACTTTTATTACTTTTTATAAAACGTGTGGTTGTTTAATAGTCAAATTTATTCAACTTTCTAATTGTAAAGTTACATAGATTCAATTTATGTGATTGTTTCTATTCTCTATCCGTCTTCCGTTGTGCCAGTTGGTATCAGAGCCTGTGAGTTAACCCACGACAAGGACAATTCTACTGATTAAGTAAGAGAGACAACCCATTTCGATGTCAGTGTGAAGGAGAACGATGTCGATT
Source organism: Panax stipuleanatus (assembly GCA_020205555.1). Lineage (NCBI taxonomy): Eukaryota > Viridiplantae > Streptophyta > Magnoliopsida > Apiales > Araliaceae > Panax > Panax stipuleanatus. Next base: position 144,716,548 of record CM035121.1, on the reverse strand, counting down.
GAAGCTGCTTAACCGGAGATTGCAAGCAATCGTTCGTTCATTGTGGGGACTAGATAAAACTAGTCGAATCTATCTTTTAATTTTATGTTTATCCAAAAAAAATATATTAGAAAAAAATTTGTTATTGTCGAATTACATTACCATAGTCGCTGCCCATCACATAATTTGCCGCACTGATTATCAACTAGTTCACCAAGTCACAAATTGTTATCTGAGATTATTGCGTTTCCTCAGATCTGTGTAGCGAAAATGTTTAAAGTTACAAAGACAAGAATTGAACAAGTATGAGATTATATTGACTTTCTTAAGAGTGAATGTGATTTGATAGATTATGAGACTAATTATGTTCGTCATCATAGAAACTTGTTGCCCGAGTGTGATAATCTTTTAGAGGAATTGGAGGAAGCACATTATAGACATGACAAGTTGAAACATTGGTATCAAATTGAGAAAAGAAGAGTTAAAGAAGAACGTCAAAAGGAGATTTGATCTTTTCTAATTGATGAAGTTAGGAGGCGTTGCAAATGCACAAAAATTCTTCAAGAAAGTTGTAGTGTCATCAATCCTATTTCTCAATCATGTGATTTGTCCGTTCTAATAGAGAGTGTGGAAGACACGAAGTAGGAAGTTGAGAAAGATGTTATAGTTAAAGACGAATCAAGTTTAGTGATTGAGGATGATCATAATTTGGAGTCATCGTGACATAAGAATATGGATATTGTAGAAATTGAGATTAATCATGAGCATGTTTGACAACTTGAAAATTTTGATTTCATCTTTCCTAATCCTTTGTTGCAAGTGCAGGTTAATATAAAGGCTTTGATTATTTTAAAATTATTTACAAATTTTTCTCTGAGAAGCAACATCGTGACTACTTGGAACATAGAAGATGGAAAATGTCTAACTATTGGTGCTTGATATTATTTCATTTTAAAATTCAAGATCGAAATTTTTTTCAAAAAAAGGGGAATGACACGGGAAGAGTTATCTGTCAAGATTGATCGATATAATTTATGTTTTGGTATTTATGAAAAATATAAATATTTCATGTATTTTTATTTATTATTAAGTATTCAGGTAGGTTTAATTATTAATTAGTAATTTTAGGAAGTTTTTCAATTTTATTGTACTTAGGAAGCTTTTTAGCTAGGTTTTAATTTCAAATCAATTTGTTATTTCCTTATAGAATTAGGGTTCTTTTTAGTAGTATAAATATGGTGCAAGACTGATGTAATTAAAAGAAAACTTTTATTACTCAGATTTATAAAACATATGGCTGTTTAATAGTCAATTTTTGCAAAGTTACATATATTTAATTTATATAATTGTTTTTATTCTCTATCCGTCTTCTACTATGTCGATAACATTAAATAACTAACTAACATTAATCTAAGAGTAAAAAAACAAATTTCACAATAAGAAGGAAACAAGAAACGTGTTTTAATTTGAGTTTTGCACAGCTAAAATATTACTAGTATACCCTATTTGGCTATGTTTAATTGGAGCTGGTGGCATGAGTTGTAGTGGAATTACACCTCTATACACAACACCTCAAAATGGTACATGCACTCCAAAAATGACTGCATGTGGTGTGTGGTTGATATGACGGAAGGAACGAATGGTAAGAAATTTTTTTAACCTAAATTTCTATTTCTATATATACAATCTACATTCGTCACTGGATTAGGATGGAATTCCTCTATTACACGTATCTTCTAATTTTTTTCAATATACATTCAGCCACATAAAAAATTTCAAAAAAAATTTAAAAAAAGAAAAAAGAAGAAGAAAAAGGTGGTTTGTAAAAAGGGTCCTCTTAACATGTGCCCTAAGAGCACATGCTAAGCACACAGTTTAAGAGAATATTCTCTTGAACTGTGTGCATATTCCCTTATTTTCTGCATTTGCACTAAGGAAATATACACACAATTCAAGAGAATATTCTCTTGAACGGTGTGCTTAGCATGTGCCCTAAAGGCACATGTTAAGAAATTTCTTGTAAAAATTATCCTACACTTACATGGTTGGCGTTTCATCAACATGGTGCATGATTACTCGTAATTAATTAGGCAGATTTGAAGCCATAATTAATTGAATGAGCTGTCTACTCTCTGTCTAATCTGATCAAAAACCCTAATAATTAAATCCTGTTGCATTCATCTCACGTGTAACCCTTATATATTTAATGCACTCTCAAGGAACAATGATCCTCGATTATGCACCCTTACACTAACATTATCATTAATGTGGCTCTTCAAAACCAATAGATATGTTATTTAATTTTAAGATTCAAATATTTAAATCAAGATACTAATTAGTTAAACAATTTCATGGTTTATGTGAAACAACCCTGGTGGGGGGGTGTCCTTAAATTAGCAAGGCACATTAGGAACACTCCACACACAAAAGGGTCAATGATCACCGTCCGATCTTATTATTTTTGGATCACATAAAGATCTTAAATTAAAATTATCAGGTGTTTTTAAAATTAAATTAAATGCTCAGAAAATTATGTTAAACATGCATCTATGCTTACCATGTGCATTGGATTAACAGAAAGGATTAGGTATATCCCACACAGGGCCGGCCCTGACATTTTCAAAGCTATAGACGAAGATAAAATTTGGGGCTCCTTACATTAAAAAAAGTGTCACTTCTTCAAGAGCAAAAAATGATAAAAAAAAAGGACTACAATTTTCAATATCACTTAATAGGATACTATTGAGTTCAAATAAAAATCTTACAATTACAAATATCAGTACCTGATTACTGAAAAACTACCTTTCTTGCATTTTTGGCCACAAAGTTTCAATTAAACTTGAATAGTCAAGCTTATGAACCAACTCTTTTTCAATCGACAACAAAGCTAAACCGTTCAATCTTTTCTGTGACATAGTTGATCGAAGATAAGATTTGATTAACTTTAATTTTGAAAAGCTTCTCTCAGCAGAGGCAACAGTAACTGGTATGGTTAATAGAATTCTATAAGCAACCCAAGTATTTGGGTAACACTCTTTCATTTGCTTCAAATAGTGTAATACATCCACTGCCCTCTTTGCCTCTTTTGGTATAGCTCCTTTCAATTAGCTCAACTCATAGAATAGGTCACTTCCATTAACATTAGAGACATCACCATCTTTTAACAAAGCTTTAAGATTCTTACAATAGCCCATCAAACTATTATTATCTATAGACTTCAATTTCTCCAACTTAAACAAAAATCCAATTTGATAGATATCACTTTTTTTCGTGTGTTTTTTTCTTTTCAATTTAATATATATCACTTTTTTTTTCTTTATATACATATTAAAAAAAAAATTGGAACTCTTAAAAATTTGAGACTCTAGGTCTATGCCTCTTGAACCTATGCTCAAGGCCGGCACTGATCCCACATTAAAAATTAAATATCCTGAACTAAATTACTAAGCTCATTGGGCTCCTTAATCCTGGTTATGCCTGACAAAATATTGATAGTTCAATGATCAATGGCATTTTAGTAAAATGAAAAAAAAACACAGGGGCATTCTGGGAAACCCAAATTTGTTGAATATCCAAATTAAGTGCTACTCCAATCTCCATACAGTATTTATATGCAACAGCGTGTGATTACATGTATCCCTCCTCCCTGCATGTGCCCACTGATCTTTGTGTTTGCCCTCAAAGTCATCTTCTAATCTCTCTCCTCTTTCTCTCTCTAAAACTACACAAAAAAGAGACTTATATAAAGCACCTCCACATAATATAAACAGTCATACAGAGACATATAAAGCTCTAGAACTTTTTCTCTTTTCTAAAGAAGCAAACATGCCTGATTCTTCAACTTGGCACTTGGCTTACACAAAGCTACGCTTCTTTACTCGAATCCGACGGTTCCTCCAGCTCAAGAGATCCAACAAGCGATACGAGCCGTCTGATCAATCCAATAAATTGAGGGTTATGGATATGAATGATCAAGAATCAAAACAAGAGGATGATTGGGTGGTGGTTTTGCAAAGGTCTGTGAAGAGACTTCTCTTTGGGAGCTGGGAAGAGAAGGAGGTGGCGGCGATAGAGATTAAAAGGCTCGCCGGAGAAGATTTAAAGAGGCGGAAATCGATGGCGGAGCTCGGGGTTATTCCACCGTTGGTGGCAATGGTTGGCTCGGAGGTGGAGGGCAGACGGAGGTTGGCGGTTCAAGCGCTTATTGAGCTTGCCAATGGGACTTGCACGTAAGTTATTTTGTCTTTGTCAAATTAATTATATGCCCCCATCTATTTAAATGAAAATTTACTAGTAATAGATATTTTTTTTAACAGAAAATAAATATTTGTACTAGTAAATGTAAATTTTGATAACTAGTATATTTTTCTCTAAAGAAATAATTTAGTGCTTGAACAACAGAACAAGGCATATTAATTCAATATCACACTTCATTATTATAAGGTTTTTGATAAAATCGATTTTTGTTGGTATTGTTAACAGTAGTATAGACAATTACAATTATCTTTTGGGCTCCTTAATCCTGGTTATGCCTGACAAAATATTGATAGTTCAATGATCAATGGCATTTTAGTAAAATGAAAAAAAAACACAGGGGCATTCTGGGAAACCCAAATTTGTTGAATATCCAAATTAAGTGCTACTCCAATCTCCATACAGTATTTATATGCAACAGCGTGTGATTACATGTATCCCTCCTCCCTGCATGTGCCCACTGATCTTTGTGTTTGCCCTCAAAGTCATCTTCTAATCTCTCTCCTCTTTCTCTCTCTAAAACTACACAAAAAAGAGACTTATATAAAGCACCTCCACATAATATAAACAGTCATACAGAGACATATAAAGCTCTAGAACTTTTTCTCTTTTCTAAAGAAGCAAACATGCCTGATTCTTCAACTTGGCACTTGGCTTACACAAAGCTACGCTTCTTTACTCGAATCCGACGGTTCCTCCAGCTCAAGAGATCCAACAAGCGATACGAGCCGTCTGATCAATCCAATAAATTGAGGGTTATGGATATGAATGATCAAGAATCAAAACAAGAGGATGATTGGGTGGTGGTTTTGCAAAGGTCTGTGAAGAGACTTCTCTTTGGGAGCTGGGAAGAGAAGGAGGTGGCGGCGATAGAGATTAAAAGGCTCGCCGGAGAAGATTTAAAGAGGCGGAAATCGATGGCGGAGCTCGGGGTTATTCCACCGTTGGTGGCAATGGTTGGCTCGGAGGTGGAGGGCAGACGGAGGTTGGCGGTTCAAGCGCTTATTGAGCTTGCCAATGGGACTTGCACGTAAGTTATTTTGTCTTTGTCAAATTAATTATATGCCCCCATCTATTTAAATGAAAATTTACTAGTAATAGATATTTTTTTTAACAGAAAATAAATATTTGTACTAGTAAATGTAAATTTTGATAACTAGTATATTTTTCTCTAAAGAAATAATTTAGTGCTTGAACAACAGAACAAGGCATATTAATTCAATATCACACTTCATTATTATAAGGTTTTTGATAAAATCGATTTTTGTTGGTATTGTTAACAGTAGTATAGACAATTACAATTATCTTTGGAATTATGTTATTGTGGGCTCTTATGACATTATGCTGATGTGGCAATATTTAAATGTAATTAATAAGAATTTATAGTATATAGATAATTGAATCCAACAATATGGTTTTTGTTTATCCAAAAATTCTTTAGGGTCCAACCTGACTTTTCGTAGGCCAGTCTTATTTTTGTTTTATATTTATTTATTGAAATAAAGACTTTTAGTATCTCACTTCACAATTCAAAAATTTTGCTAAAATTTAACATACTTATAGCTTGCTCCATATTTGAAAAGTTGCCCTAGCTTCTAAATTTTTAGGCAAAATGAATTATTTGTTTCTGTACTCATATTTTGATTTTATTTTAGTATATAAACTCTTTTTTTTTCAAAAATCTCAATGTACACTTACTTTCCTAAAAATAGTATAAAGAGATTTTTGAAACAAAAAATTTATATAAAAATTAAAATAAAACCAAATTACAAGTATAAGGATCAAATGAATAGAATTATTTTGCCCTTCCTCTTAGACAAAAGTTTGTCTTGCTTTACCTTATAAATAATTATTGGAAGGGTTTATTGTCAATGATGTGAAACATATTTATTGTTCATATATAGGAAAATTCATATGAAATAGATGGAAGATAATGGTAGTTGGGTCAACTTGACCTTCTTTTTTTTTATCTACAAACATATATATTATCCCATATGGAACAATTAACACTTAGTGCCATCACCACTGGGTCTAGTAGTTATGAATACAAAATTGAATAATAAACTTCCACCAAGCTATGAACAACTAACTCTTTTATTTTGGCTTTATCAGTTTATCCTTTGAAATTGCAGCAGTTATTAATTTGCTTGATTATAAAGATCAAAAAATTCTATTAGAACACGCATCAAACTTTGAAATATGTAACAAAATTTTACTTTTAAAATATCAATTTAATGGTATATATATATATATAGAATTATTAGTCCACGAGGTGCGCTGACTGTCCACTAAACTCCATGGGGGTAGGAGGAAGTTGTAGTTGGCATAACACTAGTTAGGCAGACAACTTATTTATACAATGACATTATAATTTTTAATTTTAGAGACCTAAATTTAATTTTCTAGAGACTTCAATTATATTTCATGATTTTTTAATGCAGTTGTTTAGATTTCCTATTATCTTTCAACAATTCTTAAAAAAACTGACGTCTTAATATTGTCATAATGCATGTTTTTAAGTTGTTATTATAACTTAATTATGATGATTAAGGGCCCCTTTCTACATAATTGGAGAACCCCACAAACAATTATAATATGCCCTACTAGTGGAGTATTATTTTCCAAGAAGTTAATTTGTGCCAAGTTATAATGGGGCTTTGGGGCTTCTGCAAGTCCCTTAATTATTAGTAGGTTTCAAACTGATCACATTATATATTAGTATTAAAATGGGGTTGGTTTAGTTAATGATTTGTTGTCTGTCTTGTTGTTTTTTCAGGAACAAAGCTCTCATGGTGGAGGCAGGAATCTTATCAAAACTACCCGAAAACATCGTTATTTTAGAAGAACAAACAAGGCATGATTTTGCACAACTGGTCCTGTCCATATCTTCCCTAGCCAACAGCCAATTATTCCCAATAAATTGGTCCAAGATTGTTCCATTTACAATCTCCATTCTGGAGTCGGCTGATTCAAATTGTGACACCAAAGAGTTGTGTTTGGGTACATTGTACAATCTGTCCACCATGTTAAACAATGTGGCAGCTTTAGTGTCAAATGAGCTGGTAGTTAACAATCTCTTAAGGCTATCTTCCGTAAAAGAAACATCAGAAAAGGCCTTGGCAACCTTAGGGAACTTGGTAGTGACGGGAAAAAAAGCATTGGAAACTCATGCGTTGGTGCCCGAGAACTTAATCGAGATTATGACATGGGAGGATAAGCCGAAAAGCCAAGAATTATCGGCTTATATTTTGATGATTTTAGCACACAAGAGTTGTGTTCAAAGACTGAAAATGGCCAAGGCAGGAATTGTTCCCGTTCTTCTTCAAGTGTCCTTGTTAAGTACCCCCTTGGCACAGAAAAGGGCACTAAAACTACTACAATGGTTTCAAGATGAGCGACAGGCGAAAATGGGGCTTCATTCAGGGCCACAGACGAGAGGATTGTCCATGGGTTCGCCTGTAAATCATAAGGAGGCCAGCCGAGGAAAGAAACTGATGAACAACATGGTGAGGCAAAGTTTGTACAAGAATATGGAAACCATTACTCGTCGTGCCAATGGTACTGGCCAGGGTTCTTCAAAATTCAACTTCTTGGTGGTTAGTTCAAGTTCTAAGAGTTTGCCTTACTAGACTTAATTGCTCAATCTAATTAACAAAACACAACTGATTTTGAATTCTCCGCTCCCGTCCAAAGTTTGGGATAAATGTCACCGTCCATTATATCCTCTTTTAACTTCAAAGAAAAAAAAATTGTCTCACTCTCAAATCCTCCGTTCTTCTTCCTTCCGAGCTTGCCCTCTGTCTCCTCCATTCTCTAGCGCCGACAATCTCTCCTCCCCTTCCCCTTCATACGTAGTGCCAGAGGCAGGGATACACACATACAAGTTTTTTCATTTTTACTTTATATAATAGTATACGGAGAATGAAAGAATTCTCTCCTAATAGGGAAAGTAAAGATGTTCTTTGTTTCCATAGAAGTACACATTCTGTGCAATTTTTTAATTTGCACATGTGGGAAAATAAGCATTATTAATTTTTTTTTCATTTTTGTTTTGGGGCTGAAACAATGTATACAAATCGATACTAGTTACAGAGATATACAATGTGTTTATTTTTTTCGTTTGCATATTGCTATAGAAAATTTCCTATAAATAAAAACTATAGGAATTTTATAGTCTCTTATTATTATTTTTTCTTCGGGTATTGTTAGATCTGACAAAATCGGCCCAGGCCCGCGGGCCAGTTTGTCAAAAAATGAGCTTTGGGTTTCACTTTTTCAGCCTATCAAAACCTGGGCCGTTTTGGCCTGGTCCGCCAACGGCTCGACCCGTTTGGGCCAAATCCAAAAATGTGTCAAAATATGATGAGAAATTAGTTCAGGCCCGCGGGCCAGCCCGACCTGTTTGCCAGGTCTAGGTATCGGTAAGTAGCGGAATTTATTAGGGAAAAAAAATTGATTCAAGAATGATTATTTCCCATTCAAGATTTTACCTTTCATAAAAACAATATTTCACTGTCTCAAAATATAAAATCAATATTGACTTTTTTTAAATTAATTTAATATATTTAGTATTTTCTTAGATGGTATACGATTTTTACAATTATGTTGCCTAAAACAAATTCATACCAATTCTGACTTTGAAGATACTTTAAAAAATAAAACTTAATCCTATATTTAGAAAATTAGATAATCGGATTAATGATATGGTCATCACTCAGCCCATCTATGTCAATGAAGACCTCGTCCATTCCCAAGTTTTTGCTCAATAATAAGTTGCATGAGACTAATTTCCCTACATAGAATATGCAAAGTGCCGAGAATGGGTCTTTTAAACGAAGCCCAATTCTATTTTCAAGTAAAACCTAATCAATTTAACTTTAAATAGTTCATGGGTCACGGGGACGCGGTCATAAGTTTGTATGAAAAAGACAGACCCAGGTTGAAAAACTCTTGGATATTAAAAAAAAGAAAAAAAAATGCAATTTACTACCCACGATTGAAAGATAATTGCAAGTCGCCACCTGTGGATTATGGACTTCTAAATTACACCTCTGTGGATTATAGACTTGTAAATTACACCCGTTGTTTTGCATATGTTATATGTTACTTTATTTCCATCCAGCTTAAGAACAAATGTACTACACTTGCCCGTAGATATTCTTGCAGGGCCGGCCCTGAGGGGGTGCAGAAGGGGCGACCGCATAGGGCCCCAAAATTCGAAGGGCCTCCGAATTATTTTTTTTGTGTATATGTAAAAAATTAATTATAAAAGTTTGATTAATGATTTTGCAGCAAAAAATGCAAGAATGATGCTAGCGATCATGTGAAATTTATTTTTCATTTAAGTTTTAGCTACCTTTTCTTTTTAATTGATAATTTATTGAAGTTTTAGCTATATTTTTTTTTAATTGATAATTTTGTTACTCAACGTTGACATTTATTATTTTAATTAATGATGAATTTTGATATAAATTGTGTTTTATATATTAGTGTTGATAAAAAAAATTAATATTTTTATATGCGAGAGGGCCCCTATTTTTTTCTCGCACAGGACTTCTAAATTCTTAGGACCGGCCTTGTATTCTTGGAACATGCATTTGTAAACTCCTTAGTACATTCTTAAGACAATGCTCTAATCTCCAATCATATTGGATGAATATGTATGCATTAGTTTTTCAATCTAATATCTCAACTCTCAAGGTATAAATATATATTTTGTTTAAATGACAAAAATACTCGTGTAAATATATCACGTTGCGTTAAGGACAATTCATAGATAGATATGACTGTTTTTTTTTCAAACATTACATGTAACATATATCGCGATTGTGTAGATTATAAGGGCATATTGTAGTGACTTCATTTAAAATTAAAAAAAATATTATTATAAATATTTGCTTAAATATGTCGTTTCTAAAATTTGTCTAATATATAATTTATTTTTAAAACTTACTTGTGTTTTGCACGGATTATCAAATTTATAAGCTAATAAAGAAAAACACGTACCAAATTTGTCTATACTTTTTTTTAAGTAAAATGATTGCAAATATCTATACAATAAGAAATGAAAAGTTTAAAAAAATGAGACACTAAATTATAATTTTGTATTTTATAAATCAAAACAATATACACACGACATATGTCTTAAATAAGAAAAATAAATATATATTTAAATTATCATTACAAATTGTACACTCAAGGACAAAGATAAAAAGAATATTTTGAATTTAAAAAACACTTAAAATGTGTTAATTACATGTACAGTTCAGTACTCGATTCATAAATTTTAGCTTGAAACACTAAGGTGGTATTTGTTTGTGTTTGAATACCTTTTAATTTACCTGCCTCTGATTCTGTCAGAGGCAACTCTTATTTTGTAAAAAAAAAATTGCCTCTTAATGCCTCTTAATCGTTAAGATAAAAACTCAAATCTTAACTAATAAGAGTTGCATCTTAATAGTTTATTTAAAATTTATTGACAAAAATAGCCTCAATAAATATTGTACTATTTCAATTTCAAATTTTAAAATTATTCAACTAAATTTTTTAAATAACTCAGAGGGTTAAAATGGTAAAATAGTGTCATTTAGATGTTTTATATTTTTTAGTTATCAAATAATTTTTTAGATTCAGATGATATTTCATTCAGATGATCTAATTTATTAAGATATATTAGTCATTCAGATCTTAATTACTCAATTTTATCAAATACCACCTAAGTATCAATGATTCCCGACGATGATTATCTAACACACTACATAAAATTACTTGATATATATGTTTTAATGGTTTTTCAACGATTAATATTTGTCTGATCTTTAAATAAAACATATTTTCACTTTCCATATAGCTTTGTCTATTATAAAGGGAAAGGTCGGGGGGATAAATATTTTTTTGGTCAGTACTTTACTTTAGGTCAACTTAAAAGTGAGCCACTCAACCGCTTTTTATTACAGCAACTCACTATATTTTTGTTTATTTACAAACCATTAGAAAATTCGTTAAATTATGTTTACTTTAAACGGTTTGACACGTCTGATTTCGCATTAGAGAGAGAAAGCTAACATGGCAAGAGAGAGAAAACTGACAAGTAGACTTGGCAAAAGAAGCCCGCGGGCCGGCCGAAAAAAAGCGGACTATGGGCTTTATTATTTCAACCCATGTAAAGTTGGGCTATTTTTGCCCGACCCGTTTTTGGTCCGGCCCGTGGCCCGTTCGTGAGTTTTTTTTTTTTTTTTAAAACAATGATGCTTGTGAGGGTTGAACACAAGACCTCCAACTTATTAAATAAGAGTTAAACCAACTGAGCTACAACAACTGCTTGTTTAAGACTAAAATTTTTTAGATCAAATTAATCTCAACCTCTTATATCACTATTATTTTGTAAGCATATATTTTTAATCACCTTATAATACATTTTATAAACGCAAAAAATGTATGTTTTCATTAATTAAGAAACAAATATTCATGTAAACATACATTTGGTGCGTTGCATTTTATAATACATTTTACATTTATAAAATAATAAAATATAAAAATATAAATATTACTGTGTATGGGCATATGACATTTTACATTTATTATAATTAAGATTCATAGTAGATCTGATAAAATATGCATTTTATTAATTAAGATTTCATATGGATTATCAGAAGTTTGTAATTTATAAGAATCGTTTATATATATATATATATATATTTAATACTACAATGAAGCTAATATATTACAACAGTGATATAAAATATTATAGCAGTGCTATAATTTATTAGTTTCATTATAATAATATATTAGTTTCATTATATTATATTATAACAGTGCTATAAAAACATGGAATTAATATCAAATATATTTAATATTATAATGAAACTAATATATGAATAAGTGATAACAGTGCTACTGAACAATTATGTTATTATTGGTAAGGTATAATAGTCGTCCAAACGTTAATCATACAAATGTTAAATCCTACTCCCTCCGCTCCTAAAAAAAGAGTCCATTTGCCCTTTTTTTTGTTCTAAAAAAAGAGTTCGATTTGTTTTGATTGTAGCATTAACAAACATCCTTAACTCATTAAGCTAAGGAAACTTGAATTTTGCGAAATTATGACATAAAAAGATTGTGTAAAATAAATTTTGCAAATAAAAAAATAAGGCAAAAGCCCGTGGGCCGGCCCGGGTTGGGCCACGGGCCGTAGTTTTTCAGCCAATAAAAAGCCAGACTGTTTTGGCCCGGCCCAAAAACGGCCCGGCACGGCCAGCCCGTTTGCCAGGTCTACTGACAAGTATAAAAATAATAATTTACTTATTTTTGTGATTATTAGAAAATGAGTTTTTAGATAATTAGTAACAAGTATAATTATTTAAAAAATAAAATATACTAAAATTACAAATCAATTCTTATATTGATTTTATATACATACATATTTATAAAATTATTTTGACATTATATACATATATTCTTGGGTTATATAGATTCTTTTTATTTGAATTTCAGTTTGAGTTCTGTTCTTGGGTGTATGTATTGTATACACACACACACACACATGTATACCTATATAGATATATGCATACACAAACCATATACTCTATTATACCAATAGCACAAATAGGGCTATAATAAAGGGAAGTGAAAGATTTCAATTTGATTTCTTTATATTTATTTTTCTCTTATTTCTCTCTATTTTTTTATTGAAAATCCAAAATGTCATCAAGAAACTCAAAACTCAGACGAAGAAATGGCACAAGAAGAAGACCCGGATGAAGAAGAAGATCTGAGGGCTTTTAGATCGTGGGGGCTTCTCTGTAGAAGATTAGTGGGGTTTTGAATCGAGTGTGGATTTTGTAGTTATGATATGGAATGATGGAGTTTAGGGGCTAAAGGCTTTGGAGTTCGGATCTTAGTGATCTGCTTAGGTTAGGAGTTTGGTTTGAAGGATCTGTTGGGTCTAGTTTGTGCATTCTTTGTTTCGGTTTCTGATCTAGATTTTATATCTATTGCTTATTTATTTTCAATGTTCAGATTTGGATGTTTGTTTGATGGGTCTGTTGTTATTTATTGGTTTTGGATGTTATTCTCCTATTGTGATAGGGGGGAAATTCAGATCCAGTACTGATATGGACTTGAATCCGTTCAAGTTATGCTCTAGCCTCTAAGTCTTGGGCTACTTAATGATCCTTATCGTCGCTGCAATTATCGTCGTTTCTTATTTATGACGTCAGCGTCATCACTTGGGCTCTCCGTCTCCTTCACGGTGGCTTTGATTCCTTCTTATTCTCCATCATAATAGCCAGTTAAATATGAAATTAACGATTGTTTGATACAATATGGTTATCTTATGTACCTTTTTACAAATTAGGACTCAAATTAATTTCTATGAAATGGGTTAAAATGAATCAATTGATTTCTACGAACGATTTAAAGAATAATTATTAGATCTAGGATTTTGAAGGTGAATGATGGGTTTGAATTTTTTTAGATACGAATTATAGTGGAGTTTAAATTGTGTTAGATATTGTGGTGTAAAATTTTAGATCGTTGATGGTGGTGGTTATAGGAGCTGTGGTTATGGATTATAGTGGCAGTGTTGTTGGCGTTGGGGTAGATGAAGAAGAAGATGAACAATAAGAACATTTAGCTAATTTAAATGTTAAAATTTAATTAAAAATCTTTTTTACTATACATAATTCATTAATTTTCCAAGTAAGAATGCATGTATATAATGTCAAAATAAATTTATAAATATGTATGTCTATAAAATCAATAAGAATTGTAAAAATAAATTTATAAATATGTATGTATATAAAATCAATATAAGAAGTGATTTGTAATTATTTTTTTATTATTATAGTAGTAGTAGTAGTAGGCTAGTCGTAGTTGGGTCGGGTGGGCTGGGTGGACATGAAGTATACTTGTTTTTGATGGGTGGGCTATAACTTGTGTGTATAATGATTAGAATGTAGTAAATATTTCTTTTCCACCACACTATTCCGTTCAAAAACTTAACCTTGCTGACGGAAATTCAACTTAACAGCTAGGCATGCACAACAGGCCGACCTGGTCTGGCCTGGTCTGGGCCTGCCAGGCCTTGGGCTTTAACCAGGCCAGGCCAGGCCGTTGATGTGACGCCCCCAGAATAGGTCCATTCAACCCAACCCATTCTGAGTCGCCAAATACATGGTACAGAATTCAAATACAAACTTTATATCATACGGTCGTGCAAAATACGACCACACAACTGTGAGTCTCAGTACAAATATGTAGAAAATATTAAGATTCAAACTAAGTCCTCATTACAATTATTATCACACTATTTATCAGAAATAGTGAGGACTACTACTGCTCTAACTCGGACCATCACTCTGTCCCCCGACTAGTCCCCGCAACATTCTCATTTCCTGAAGAGGACAACAGATGAAAAGGGTGAGCTCAACTAGCCCAGTAAAGAATATTATGACTAAGATAATGAAAAATAAATTATCGTTAGCCTTCAACAGTTCAGATAAAATATTATTGATAACATGTTTTAAATCAATATTCGCAGCGGAAATAACCGTTCATCATCAATATTTTATCCCTGTAACATCAATCAATATTAATTTCATCAAATATTCATCTTTGCACTACAGGCCAAAGATATTCATTTGTATCATCAGTGGTCATGTTCATCTCAACACCTGTCATCTTTGCACTACAGGCCAAAGATATTCATCAGGTAATCATTCATCTTTGCTCTACAGGCCAAAGATATTCATCAAGTAATCATTCATCTTTTAGGACTGAGGATGATGAAAAACATTTAAAAAAAACGAATCCAGTGAGATAAAAGACAAAGACTAAGGATTCGTATTTCAGTATATCCAATTCAAAAATACCTCGTAATAATCAATTATGGAGCAAAATTCAAGAATAGAGCTCAAAACTTGGATACAATCAAAGATAGTAACCTTAACAAGCAATTTGGACAAATAGAAGAAAAATAAATTTTTTCGTGAATAGTGCCGTATCCGTGAATAGTAACCCCGACGGAAAAAGTAAGAATTTCAACATAAAATCCATGACAATATTTTTGTATAATGATATTGAGAAGAATAACATCATTTACGAAAGAAATAACATCCCTTACCTCAAAATAATAGTACTTCTGGCTGGAATATCGGATATAATTTCGAAAAAAACTTGCACTGAATGCTAATACTCAAAGTATTAAAATACTCACAAAAATACGCTCGATATTATAGAGAGAGAAAACTTCTGATTTCTGGTTTGATTTTCAATTATAACCTAAGCACCCTATTTATAGGAAAAGCTTAGGATGCCAAAGGAGACTAAATGAATAAAATAATATTTTTTTTCTCCAGCCGCCTCACTCCAGCAGCCTCCAAAAGCCATCAGCCACCACACCAACCAAAAGTGGGGCCCACCATTTTATTAAAAAATATTTATTTTCCGAAACTTCAATAATTCATAATAAATAGCCCATTTGTCAGAAAAATACAAATGATGTGTCCTTCTATAGAAAATTTAATTCTCTACAACTTTGCAGAAGGAAGTTTTTCCAAATTCCAAACATAAACTATCCGAAATCCATAAACGGATGATTTTTCACACCAAAATACTGATAAAAACACATCAGCACAAATTCCTTCTTTTATATCCACAAAATAAATATTTCCTTATCATATAAATCAATAATTAATTATTCACAAATAATATTATAGAACTACAATATTAACAACCAGGTCGTTCCCAGGACAGAGGGGGCCTTCCGATAAGGACTTCTCCTTACTGGCGCGCAATTAAATAACCCCTCCTAGACAGAACTTCCTTAGACATTGTCAATAATGCTATCTAATAATATTATTCAAATAATATGAATTATTGAGTTGATAACGTGAAATACTGTGCAACGACAATTATTGAATCAATACTATAAAATATCAACTGTAGCCATTATTGAATCAATCATAAAAAAATAGCAACGTAGCAATTATTGAGTCAATAAAATATCAATGCAGCAATTATTGAGTCAATAATATAAAATATCAACGTAGCAATTATTGAGTCAATAATATAAAATATTGAACAGTAAATACTGTAACAATAATTGAGTAGGTTCCTTCTCACGTAAGACTCAATAATTCGAAATACTGTGCAATACCGTGTGCTACTGCGTACCACCGCGTACTGTATTTTAACCACCGGGTATTTCAACAGTACTAACGGTAACAACTACGCCGTTATCTTGTAAAAAAGTTATTTCTGTCGCTTTCTATATCCGACAGTTATTCCGTTGTGGGGGCCCACAAATAGCTGCGCCGTCGTACGAATATTCCCCGACAATAAGAATATTCCACGACCAAACGAATATTCCCCGACAACAAGAATATTTTATAACCACTTGCTCATTTTAAAAATGTTTGCACATTTCACCCATAACTTTCATATTTATCAAATCAACACCTTACTATTTCGAAATAATATATAAAGAAAATTAAATCTTTATTCATAAAAGTTGGGGTCTTACAACCTCCCCTCCTTATGAAATTTCGTCCTCGAAATTGACGTACGTACCTGGTATGTCGAAAAGGTGAGGATACCTCGCTTTCATTTCCGATTCCAACTCCCAGGTCATTTCCTCAATTGCATGGTTTCTCTACAAAATTTTAACTTGAGGTATAATTTTCGAGCGTAGGACATGCTCCTTCCTATCCAAGATCTTGACAGGTACCTCCTCGTACGTTAAATCTTCAGCTATCTCGTCTGGTTCTAACTCAATAATGCGGTTTGGATCCTTCACATATTTACGTAACACGGATATGTGAAACACATTATGAACACGAGACATGCTTGGAGGTAAAGCGAGTCTATAAGCCACATTTCCTATTCGGTCAAGAATCTCAAATGGACCAATGAATCGTGGATTGAGCTTTCCTCTCTTCCCAAACCTTGTAACTCCTTTTCATGGAGCAACACGTAATAACACATGGTCTCCAACATTAAATTCCACGTCCTTTCGATGAAGATCTGCATAACTCTTTTGTCGATCCTGTGCCGTCTGTATACGTTGTCGGATTATTTGGATCTTTTCTGTAGTCATACGTACTAACTCTGGTCCCAACAATGTTGCTTCACCCACCTCATCCCAACATACTGGAGAACGACACTTTCTCCCATACAACGCTTCGAATGGAGCTACGCCTATACTTGCCTGATAACTGTTGTTGTAAGAGAATTCCACCAATGGTAAGTACTTATCCCAACTCCCTTTGAAGTCTAGAACACAAAGTCTTAATAGATCTTCAAGAGTTTGGATAGTCCTTTCCGATTGTCCGTCTGTTTGAGGATGATAAGCCGAACTGAATCGTAAATCCGTACCCATAGCTTTCTGCAAACTGATCCAAAATCGTGAAGTAAATCTGGGATCACGATCCGAAACTATGGATACTAGCATGCCATGCAATCTTACAATCTCATTCACGTACATATGAGCAAGACGTTCAAGGGAATAAGTCTCTCGTATCGGCAAGAAATGAGCAGACTTGGTTAATCTATCAACAATAACCCAAATCGCATCTAAGCTTTGAGAAACCTTGGGAAGACCCGTAACGAAATCCATCGTAATGTGTTCCCACTTCCATTTCGGAATCTCCAGTGGTTGCAATGGACCCTTCGGCACTTGATGCTCCGCCTTTACACGTTGACAAGTTAAACATCTAGAGATGAACTCCGCGATCTCTCTCTTCATATTGCTCCACCAAAATGTATGTCGAAGATCACGATACATTTTAGTACTCCCAGGATGGATCGCAAACGGTGTGTTGTGTGCCTCCATCATGATTCTATACTTCAAGTCGAAATCGTTAGGAACACAAAGTCTGGAGTTGACTCGAAGTATTCCCTCTTCATCGATTCTTGCTTCTGGAATTGCACCTTCTTGCACCTTCTTCTTCATCTTCATCAGCTCCGCATCTGTAGCTTGAGCAGCTTTAACTTTATCAAGCAAAGCTGGTTCTACGCGTATACTTGACATCATCGCACTCGTTCCCCCATATGATCTTCTACTCAACGCGTCAGCTACCACGTTCGCTTTTTCAGGATGGTATTAGATGGTATGATCGTAATCTTTCAACAGCTCAAGCCAACGTCGTTGTCGCATGTTGAGTTCCTTCTGAGTGAAGAAATATTTAAGGCTCTTATGATCTGTATAAATCTCCACTTTCTCTCCGTACAAGTAATGTCTCCAGATCTTCAACGCGAAAACGACTGCTGCTAACTCTAGATCATGAGTAGGATAATTCCTCTCATATTCTTTGAGTTGTCGCGAGGCATAGGCTATGACTTTCCCATGTTGCATGAGAACACATCCTAACCCTTTGCCCGAAGTATCGCTGTAGATAACAAATCCATCCGAACCAGATGGTATTGTCAGAACAGGTGCCGAAATAAGTCTCTTCTTGAGCTCTTGGAAGCTCTTCTCGCATTCCTCGCTCCAAACGAATTTTGTATCTTTCCGAGTCAACTGAGTTAATGGAGTAGCGATTCGAGAAAATCCCTCTACGAACCTCCGATAATAACCAGCTAAGCCCAGAAAGCTTCGTACTTCAGTCACCGACTTAGGTTGCTCCCAGCTTTGTATTGCTTCAATCTTCGCCGGGTCAACAGATACTCCACGTTTCGATACCACGTGCCCAAGGAATGCTACTTCCTCAAGCCAGAACTCGCATTTCTTTAACTTGGCGTATAGCTTGTTCTCACGAAGCTTTTGAAGTACCAGCTTCAAGTGGTGCTCATGATCTTCACGGCTTTTAGAATAGATGAGGATGTCATCAATAAAGACAACAACGAATTGATCTAAATACTCCTTAAATACACGGTTCATCATATCCATGAAAGCAGCAGGAGCATTAGTCAATCCAAAAGACATGACTAAGAACTCATAATGCCCGTACCGTGTTCTGAAAGCAGTCTTTGGAATATCCTCAGTTTTAATCTTCAGCTGATGATATCCAGAACGAAGATCGATCTTTGAAAAGAATTGCGCTCCTTGCAACTGGTCGAACAGGTCATCAATACGAGGTAGCGGATACCTATTCTTGATGGTGACATGGTTCAACTCCCGATAGTCAATGCAAAGTCGCATACTCCCGTCTTTCTTCTTTACGAATAAAACAGGAGCACCCCAAGGAGACGTACTAGGACGAATAAAACCGATATCTAACAACTCTTGTAATTGGACCTTTAACTCCTGAAGTTCAATAGGAGCCATTCGATATGGGGTTTTAGAAATGAGCTTTGTACCGGGCTCAAGGTCAATAAAGAATTCAACTTCACGTTCTGGGGGTAGACCGGGAAGTTCTTCGGGAAATACATCAGGAAACTCATTAACAACGGAAATATCATTCAAATCTGATGTATTCTGATTTAGATCAGTGACATGAGCTAAGAAAGCTTGACATCCGTTTTTCAATAAACGAATAGCTTTATGACTTGAAATGATATTGACTGATTTTAGTGGTTTGGTGATTTGGATTCGCACAACAGGTTGATTAGGAATATGAAAACTAACAACCTTACGAAAACAATCAATTTTGGCATGGTAAGTGGTTAACCAGTCAATTCCTAAAATCACGTCAAATGCAAGTATTTTCAAAGATATAAGATCAACAGGTAAGGTAAGGGTACCAATCTGAATCAAGCAAGATTTATAAACTGTAGATGTAACAAAGGTTTCTCCTAACGGAGTTTCAACAGATAAGTCAAAGTCTAATTTATCAGAAGTCAAGTTCAAACGTTGAGCACAAGCAGGTGAAATAAAGGAATGGGTAGCACCGGTATCTAACAAGGTATAAACTTCGCAAGAGTTTATGATCAGCTTACTCGTAATCACCTCATGTGGATTCCTCGCGTTTTGGGCTGTAACGACAAACGCTCTTCCAGGAATCACCGACTTTGACTTGTCTGCAACCGCCTTTGGAATCACCACCCCCGCTGAACTTGGTTTCGCTATAGGACAATCTCGAGCTATATGTCCTTCCTTTCCACAGTTGTAACATGCTTTGAATAGTTGTGGACAGTTTGGGCTGATGTGTCCCTCTTTCCCGCACTTATAGCATATGACTGGTGGTCGTTCTCCTCCCCTCGAAACAGTTGATTCTGGTGCTGATGTTGACATCTTCGTGTTCTCATTGTTGTACCTTCTCTTCTTGAAATCTCCCCCCGATTCGCTTCTTCTATTATCATGGCCACGATAACCACCGGAGTGGTTACCGCTTCTGTCATACTTTCCTCCTCGCTGGTTGTCATTGCTCCGATGACTACTGCCACCAGTACGACCTTGGTTGTGGTCCCTCGGTTGAACATAATCATTATCTCGTTCTAATAACTGGGCCCTGTTTACTACATCCGAATATAAAGAAAACTTATGAGAAATGAGGTATTGACGTATTTCGGGTTTCAAACCTCTTAGAAACATCCGCGTCATACGTTCCTCATTCTCCACCAAATGAGGTGCAAACCTGGACAGCTCCGCGAACTTAGCCTCGTACTGGGATACCGTCATGTTGTTTTGCTCGAGTCTGATAAACTCTACTTCCTTCATATGACGAATACTTTCAGGAAAGTACTTGTCATTAAATAGTTTCTGGAACGCTTCCCAAGACATCTGGAGTGCAGCAGGCTGGGTACGCTTCACGGATTCCCACCAGTAATCTGCCTCTCCACGGAACATAAACGTGGCGAATGGAACCTTCTGTTCCTCTGTACATCCCAAGACATCAAATATCTTGGTAATTTGTTTAATCCACGTCTCCGCCTTGATCGGATCTGGCTTTCCCAGAAACTCTGGTGGTCCCAATTCTTTGAACTGTTTGGCAGTGACAGCTCGCGTGTTGTTATTATCTCCACCTGTATGTTGCACACGAGTCTCCCTCGTCTGATTTTGCATGAACTGCAAAAAACTTCTAAACATCTCATCGTTTATCGTCTGACCAGCGTTATTTTTAGGATGAACATTGCCTTCTTGTTGCACGTTCTCCTGGTTAACGATTAAAGGTGTCTCCACGGTCTCATTCACTTCGTTGTTAACATTCTCAGCTGCCATTCTCAAATACTGCCATAAAACAAGGGTTAATTAAACAAATCAACATATCACATATTAACCCTATGCTCCGACTGACCAATTAAATACCACATAAGCTTAGGTAGGACACACTAGCGAAGGATTTACTCGTCTCTCCCCTCCTAGTTCTATTTTCCGATCTCCGCCAGAGATCATATCCCTAAGCTCTGATACCAACTGTGACGCCCCTAGAATAGGTCCATTCAACCCAACCCATTCTGAGTCGCCAAATACATGGTACAGAGTTCAAATACAAACTTTATATCATACGGTCGTGCAAAATACGACCACACAACTGTGAGTCTCAGTACAAATATGTAGAAAAATATTAAGATTCAAACTAAGTCCTCATTACAATTATTATCACACTATTTATCAGAAATAGTGAGGACTACTACTGCTCTAACTCGGACCATCACTCTGTCCCCCGACTAGTCCCCGCAACATTCTCATTTCCTGAAGAGGACAACAGATGAAAAGGGTGAGCTCAACTAGCCCAGTAAAGAATATTATGACTAAGATAATGAAAAATAAATTATCGTTAGCCTTCAACAGTTCAAATAAAATATTATTGATAACATGTTTTAGATCAATATTCGCAGCGGAAATAACCGTTCATCATCAATATTTTATCCCTGTAACATCAATCAATATTAATTTCATCAAATATTCATCTTTGCACTACAGGCCAAAGATATTCATTTGTATCATCAGTGGTCATGTTCATCTCAACACCTGTCATCTTTGCACTACAGGCCAAAGATATTCATCAGGTAATCATTCATCTTTGCTCTACAGGCCAAAGATATTCATCAAGTAATCATTCATCTTTTAGGACTGAGGATGATGAAAAACATTTAAAAAAAACGAATCCAGTGAGATAAAAGACAAAGACTAAGGATTCGTATTTCAGTATATCCAATTCAAAAATACCTCGTAATAATCAATTATGGAGCAAAATTCAAGAATAGAGCTCAAAACTTGGATACAATCAAAGATAGTAACCTTAACAAGCAATTTGGACAAATAGAAGAAAAATAAATTTTTTCGTGAATAGTGCCGTATACGTGAATAGTGCCGTATACGTGAATAGTAACCCCGACGGAAAAAGTAAGAATTTCAACATAAAATCCATGACAATATTTTTGTATAATGATATTGAGAAGAATAACATCATTTACGAAAGAAATAACATCCCTTACCTCAAAATAATAGTACTTCTGGCTGGAATATCGGATATAATTTCGAAAAAACTTGCACTGAATGCTAATACTCAAAGTATTAAAATACTCACAAAAATACGCTCGATATTATAGAGAGAGAAAACTTCTGATTTCTGGTGTGATTTTCAATTATAACCTAAGCACCCTATTTATAGGAAAAGCTTAGGATGCCAAAGGAGACTAAATGAATAAAATAATATTTTTTTTTCTCCAGCCGCCTCACTCCAGCAGCCTCCAAAAGCCATCAGCCACCACACCAACCAAAAGTGGGGCCCACCATTTTATTAAAAAATATTTATTTTCCGAAACTTCAATAATTCATAATAAATAGCCCCTTTGTCAGAAAAATACAAATGATGTGCCTTTCTATAGAAAATTTAATTCTCTACAACTTTGCAGAAGGAAGTTTTTCCAAATTCCAAACATAAACTATCCGAAATCCATAAACGGATGATTTTTCACACCAAAATACTGATAAAAACACATCAGCACAAATTCCTTCTTTTATATCCACAAAATAAATATTTCCTTATCATATAAATCAATAATTAATTATTCACAAATAATATTATAGAACTACAATATTAACAACCATGTCGTTCCCAGGACAGAGGGGGCCTTCCGATAAGGACTTCTCCTTACTGGCGCGCAATTAAATAACCCCTCCTAGACAGAACTTCCTTAGACATTGTCAATAATGCTATCTAATAATATTATTCAAATAATATGAATTATTGAGTTGATAACGTGAAATACTGTGCAACGACAATTATTGAATCAATACTACAAAATATCAAATGTAGCCATTATTGAATCAATCATAAAAAAATAGCAACGTAGCAATTATTGAGTCAATAAAATATCAATGCAGCAATTATTGAGTCAATAATATAAAATATCAACGTAGCAATTATTGAGTCAATAATATAAAATATTGAACAGTAAATACTGTAACAATAATTGAGTAGGTTCCTTCTCACGTAAGACTCAATAATTCAAAATACTGTGCAATACCGTGTGCTACTGCGCACCACCGCGTACTGTATTTTAACCATCGGGTATTTCAACAGTACTAACGGTAACAACTACGCCGTTATCTTGTAAAAAAGTTATTTCTGTCGCTTTCTATATCCGACAGTTATTCCGTTGTGGGGGCCCACAAATAGCTGCGCCGTCGTACGAATATTCCCCGACAACAAGAATATTCCACGACCAAACGAATATTCCCCGACAACAAGAATATTTTATAACCACTTGCTCATTTTAAAAATGTTTGCACATTTCACCCATAACTTTCATATTTATCAAATCAACACCTTACTATTTCGAAATAATATATAAAAAAATTAAATCTTTATTCATAAAAGTTGGGGTCTTACAGTTGACTTTTGGCCTCTAGGCCAGGCCTAAATCCAGGCCAGACCCAAGGCCTTGGCTGGTCTGGTCTGGTCTTTTTTTTTAAATTTACATATTAAATATTAAAAATATAAATTAATAAAATAAAATTTTGTAAAAATGATCCAAGATTTTTGAGATTTATTTTATTTTAACATTCTACTACACACCAATATAAGTTGAATGATTAGAACAAAAATAAATATATTTCTCTTAAATTAAAAGAAAATGTAATTTAGATGTAACTGAATATAAAGTAAATTGATTTCCTAAATATATGTATAGTTGTTTACTATGCACTTCGTAGAAAATACTATAGATTACACTTTTATTTTTTGAATATAAAGTTAGTTTCTATTTTATTTTTTTATAGTACTAGGATCGGTTGGGCATATATTTTGTAAAGTTAAAATACACATATATCTTTTCATTTATGGTCATTAAACACTTACATAGTTATATCTCAAGTATTATTTTTAATTAGTTTTCTAATTGCTTTATTATTATTTTTTTAAATTGGTACAACAGAATACCTGAAAAATAACCAAAATCATAAATCCCCCTAAAAATTTAGCATATCCAAATTAATAAAGAACTTGAGTATTTACAAAAAACTAACTTATTATTAATATTTAATATTAAACGTTAGTTTATTGATGTATTAATTAATGTTAATATTTAACATTAAAGTAACAAGAAATAATAATAAAATTTTATTGTTAAATATTAGTAATTTAGTATTTACAATAAATTAACTTATTATTAATATTTAATCAACTAAGTAACTAACTTATTATTAATATTAAATATACTAACTAGTTATATTCATTGAAGATATATATTAATTAAATGTATCTACAAGAAATCAAGAATGAATAATTAAAATTTTAAACTTTATTGATATATTAATTAAAACTAATGTATTATAATTTATGTACTATAATAATGAATAAGTAAAAATTTATACTTTATTGATGAATATTTATAAATTTAAAGTTCAAAAATTATAAAATTATAAAATCATAAATTTAAATTATAAAATCATAAATTATATCTCAAGTATTATTTCAAATTAGTTTTCTAATTGTTTTATAGAATTTTTATTTAAATTGGTACAACAGAATACCTGAAAAATAACCAAAATCATAAATTTTCCTAAGAATTTATCATATCCAAATTAATGAAGAACTTGAGTATTTACGAGAAACTAACTTATTGTTAATATTTAATATTAAAAGTTAGTTTATTGATGTATTAATTAATGTTAATATTTAACATTAAAGTAACAAGTAATATTAACAAAATTTTATTGTTAAATATTAGTAATTTACAATTTACAATAAATTAACTTATTATTAATATTTAATCAACTAAGTAACTAACTTATTATTAATATTAAATATACTAACAAGTTATATTCATTGAAGATGTATATTAATTAAATGTATCTACAAGAAATCAAGAATGAATAATTAAATTTTAAACTTTATTGATGTATTAATTAAAACTAATGTATTATAATTTATAAATTACAATAATGAATAAGTAAAAATTTATAGTTTATTGATGAATAATTATAAATTTAAAGTTCAAAAATTATAAATAATTAGATAAAAAATCATGTAAGGCCTCAGGCCAGGCCAAGCTCAAGGCCAGGCCAGATCAGGCTTTTTTGTAGGCCAGGACCAGGCCAGATTTTTATTTAAAAATAGCAGTCTTTTCAAGCCTTTCAGGCCAGGCCTGATCGGGCCAGGCCGTAGGCCTCGGGCCTTTTGTGCATCCCTATTAACAATCCATATTTTTGTATTAAGAGGTTTTCTCAATAGTTTAGACTTATATTTATATTTTAACTATTAAGAGAACCTCTTAATACAAATATATGGGCTCTTAAGAGACATTAAGAGGTAGACTGTTAGTATGTTAAGATGCATTATGATGCAATCAAAACACCACCTTACCCTATAATTTATTAAGGTTATTCCTGACATTTTCATAGAAGAATTGGGGAGGTGAACGGAATTTGATGCTACGTTTCTACTTTCCACCTGGAAAGTATCGAAACGGTGCGTTTGTCACAAGCACACACTATAAAGAATACTAATCCTCCTTTTCTTCTAAAGTATCAGTCCAGAACAGTTTATCTCTCTCCTAGGGTTTAGTTTATATCTCCTAGGGTTTAGTTTCTCTTTCTAGGGTTTGCTCTCCGTTTCTCACTCTTACTAGCCATGGACCTCTCCAAGAAGCGCAAAACCGACGAGAATGGCGGCCCCTTCTCTAACGACGCCGTAGCCTCGCTGCCGCCGCACTTCCATCTGACCCCAGAAGATACCCGCAAGATTCTCGAGCCCTTCAGTAAAGACCAGCTCCTCGAAATCGTCCAATCTGCCATGGCACGCGACCCGCTCACCCTCTCGACAGTTCGCTCCATAGCCGACTCCGATCCGGCCCAACGCAAACTCTTCATACGCGGGCTCGGCTGGGAAACTACCACCGAGAAGCTTCAATCCATCTTCTCCTCCTTAGGCGAGGTCGCTGAAGCCATCGTAATCACTGACAAAAACACTGGTAAGTCTAAAGGATATGGCTTTGTCACATTCAAACATATAGATGGCGCTGTTTTAGCCCTTAAAGAGCCCAACAAGAAGATTGACGGCAGAATCACAGTCACCCAGCTTGCAGCAACTGGGAATACTGGACCGGCTGGCGGAGTCGATGTGTCAATGCGTAAGATTTATGTGGGACATATTCCGTTTGAGATCTCTTCTGAGAGGCTGTTGGGGCATTTTTCTGCTTATGGAGAAATCGAGGAAGGGCCGCTAGGGTTTGATAAGCAAACGGGAAAAGCAAAAGGGTTTGCTTTTTTTGTTTATAAGACTGAGGAAGGGGCTAGGGCTTCGCTTGTTGATCCAATTAAGAATATTGATGGGCACCAGGTGAATTGTAAGTTTGCAACTGATGGGAAGAAGGGTAGGCCTGGTAATGTGCAGAATGCAGGTGAACCTGCTGGAGCAGGGGGAATGAATTCAGGGTATGGTGGATTTTATGGTGGGATCGGATCATATGGTGGTGGATTTGCTGGTGGGATGCAGATGCCGCCCCCAGCACATCAAAATCCAAACTTGAATTCAGGTGTTGGAGCTGGATATGGGAATCAGGGGCCTGGGCAGGTTCCGTATGGTGGTGGTGGATATGGTGGGGTTGGTGGTGGTTCGCAGTATGGTGGGTCTGGGTTGCCACCTGGTGAGTATGGTGGATCAAATAATCCCGGCTCTATGTATAGGTTGCCACCAAGTTCTGCTGGAATGCCATCTGGAGGTGGATACCTGGATGGTGGAAATTACGGATTGCCAACGTCTGGGTTTGGCCAAACGCAGCTGTCTCAGCCGTCCGGTCCAAGGGTTCCACCTGGTGGGATGTACCAGGGACCATATTACTGAGGTGATTCTCCTTTTCACATACAACTTTATTAGTAATTGACTATTAAGTTTTTTGCTCCATGCATTATTTTTGTTTCCTTAAATGTAACATTGTTTTCCCCCATATATTACTTTTTTTTTGGGATTGATTGGTAGTTTCTTTTACCGTTATTTGGTTGACATATCCTTCTTATTTGTGTTTTTGTTGGTGCTTGGTGATAGTTTATTTTCTTATAATAAATTATTTTATGGCCCTATTATCTGGTGTTTACTTTGATTTGTTGGCAATTCCTTATTTTGTTTCAAATTTCTCTTTCTTCCATGTTTTAAGTTGTCCTTGTGATGACTGTTACTCAAATTGTTGTCTTGTTGCTCATTGATGGAGATGTCACTTGTTTAAGGATTACTTTGTGGTTGGGATGGTATTTGATAAATTGGCTCTTAATGGAATCAGCTTCGAATTTTTCCTGCTAGTTGTATTGCAATAAAAAAAGTCCCGTTTTTATGACTGGTTGAGAGGGTTCCATGTTATCCTGACCTCTCTTAATTCTTTCATCGAATCTTTTTATATTGTCGTTCTAAAATATTGCTTAGCCACAATTGTTGGTATTATGGAAATATTTATATTGGAAATTGCATCTATCTTACCACTTGGAATGGTGACAGTAATGCGATGTGTGGCGGTTTTAACAATCTAAAAGTCCTTTGTCATCTGTCAGTATAAACTATATCTTGTCTTGTGATACATGTCCGTCCCAATCCTTTGGCTAATAGTATGTAAAATTAGTACAATTTATTGGGTGGTTTTACCTTTCTGTTAATTTGCTTTAGGATGCTTTTAGTACTACATGGTTCAAAACCCTTTTTGTTTGTTTCCGCTCCAGGTTAAGCTTTCTTCATATATAAGCTTTCTCATGGGTTGTCGGTGTGGTTCTTGCCGGTCTTTAGTTTGATTTGAAGTCTAGCTCTTTTAGGCCTACATTAATCTAGATGGAATTGCCCATTGCACTTTTCTTGTGGTATTACACTGTAATGTGAGCGTTGGTTGTCATCATACTTTTGTCCTTTTCTATTTGATTTTTCTTGGACTTCTGATTTGCAAATCTGTCATTAGACGTGGTTTGAAATGATCTACGTGATAACTTAATAGTGCAAAATAGTACAAGCCCTTACCTGCTGTTTGATTGATTGATTGTTCTAAAGTTGAAGTCCTTTCGCTAAGTTGAATTGAAAGGTAGGTTTGTCAGTGATTAAATGGAAAGGTGGAGCGGTTTGGGCCTACTCTTGAACTTTTAGGCTAATTAAAAGCCAAAACAAAAGCCAAATATCGGCATGTAACTGAGAAAGATGGGATTCAGTCAACATACAAAGGAAATTAAAGCACTCCCGTCTTCCTGTCGACAATGATGAAAACCAGATCGAACTCTAAAGTAAAGTCTATAAGCTTGATTTCACCTGAGCTTGGAAGTAGCCTTATTTTTATATTACAGTTAAAGGTAGGTGATCAGCGTGGTTATGTCAGCCATCTTTTAGAGTCTAAGATTGAGTTTGGCTCAGAACAGGCAGTTGGAGCTGCTTATGGGTCTTATTGGCTCTTTTCATTTAACTTGATGATTTGGATAAAACCAAGCTACTTTCACACGTTGATGAAAGTCATTTCGAGATAGATGAAGTTTGTGCCTGTCTTGTTTTTTTGCGTGCTTGACTTACCTCTATTAATGTGTTGCTTTGATGTAGGTCATCACTATCTCTGTTCCTGCAGTTGGTAAGATTGGTTAACATGATTTTATATGCTACCTTGTTAATCATTTTATTTTTTATTGATAATCATGTTTGCAGTTAATGTTCTATTTCTTTTAATTGATTTGCCTTTACCTGATTAGAACTTTATGCACTACCATATTCATGGATGGAAGTTGTGAGTATTTTGTTGGCATATTGATTTATTTAATATTCCACAAAGCATTTACTACTTTCATTTCAATATGATATATTTATTAAATGACTTTATTTTGTACTTTTTACATGATGTGATTACTATTACTTGGTTCTGTTACTTGGTGTCGGATTGAGTTATAAATATGTATTTGGTTCAGGTATTTGAGAGCTTCTTGGGGGCAAATGCTTTAAATGGTTGTGGTGATTACCTGATTGCAGACATTGTATCTTTGGTTGATAAATGGACTACTGTGCCTTTGTTGCTGCTTCACTCTATCTGCTCCTAAGTTGTGGATTTTTGGTTGTTGTTAAATGTTCCTTAGATTTGGTCCGGAATCTAAATTCACTGTACTTGTAAACGATGCAAACGATGCAAACAATGTAGTTCTTTATTTCATGATGAGTTTTAAATGGTTTATAATTTTCGATGTTTTTTCTAAGAATTAATATTATTAGTTAGTTGTATTTAATTACCTATCTGTTGCCAGATTTTTTGGTTTACCATGATGAAACATGCATATGTTCTTGAGCAAATGATCGGTGATTTTTGGAAACTAAACTTCACTATCTTCCTTTTATAAATTATGCCTGCTACCATTGATTTACAACTCTTTTCATTTGTTTTATGTGAATATACGCAAATTAGACTTCCCAAGTATGGCACCTTCTTTTTAAAAATTATAATTTTTTTCTTGTCTTTTACTTCTTCTATATGATGTTTCAAAGTAAAAACTTTTCCGTTTATATGTTTCTAGTTTCTTATTTTTATTTTTCATTTTGCAAAAAGTAATAGCACCTGTATTTCGCCGCCATAGCTTTACAACTCTTCTTATTTAATTGGTGTGGTCATTCGGAAATGAGTTTAAAATTTGTTAATCTGAAATACTACCAAGTGAAATATTATTCAATTCATAGATTTTTGATGCTCATTACCCATTTTGCAATCTGTAGTAGCATGAGTATATTTGCAGTTTCATAACAATGTCAAATTTCCGATTGCGCGAGGTCTTGACGGGGATGTCTTTTATAGCTGAATTGAGGGGTTATTTCTTGATATGTACTTTAATTCAAATCAATATGTCAATAATCTGAAAAATAATAAAGACTGCAACTCTTTATATAGGAGCTCTAAGACTTAGCAAACAAGTAAAGAGTCCTATAAAAAAATAATCTCGTAATTAAACTATACTACTATAATTAAAACCAATCTCCTAATTAAAATCTATTACTATAATTAAAACTAATTTCCTAATTAAAATTTACTACTACAATTAATACTTCTAGAATATCCTACTTATCAAGCAATAAACAATTAGATTAATAATCTAATATTTTTCCCTAAATAACAATACAAAATTAATACGAATTTTTCTCTTGCTTTCTGCACCACCTAGAGTAAAAGTGAAAGATATTTACCACCTTTCGTGCGTAGTACATACATATATATATATATATATATATATATATTTGTATTATGTAAATCCTTTTAGATCAGTCGATGTAGTATAAACTTTATTAGTTGTAAAAAATGTATTTATAAAGTATAAATAATAATTTATTGTCCTCTGATATTATTAAATTATAAGAGGGTTGACTTTAGTTACACTTCTAAGGCCTGTTTCTTGAAGCTTATTTTAATTATTTTATGGTCTATAGCATAATTGAGCTGGATCTATAGTGTTTGTTACTATGTTGTACAAATAATCTATTATTCGGTTGTTCACTTAAGTTTGGCATGATCCCCAAGTTTTTAGGAGCTGAATGTCAGATTTTAAGCTGTGCATTATTCAGCGATATTCTGAACTTCTAAGAATAGCCTCTATTAAGTTTAGTAAAACTCATGATATTCCTAATTAATGAGATTGTTAATATATGATTGTCGTAGTCTGATATAATAACTTACAAAAAATAATAATTGGATTAGCATAATTTTCAGCTATGTCAAACGGGGCCTTTATATAGCAGAAATGAGCATGACTTTTGGCATTGTGGCAGGTGCCCTTTACCTAAAAATTACATAGTAAATTATAAGGAAAAACTAAATTGTGGTGGGTGTACTAAATTATTCAGCAGTTCACCTTTTTACTCAATTAACTGTTAAAGCTGCAAAAAATTTCTATTTTTTTTCACACGCATGGTGTGTGGCCAATGGTTGGCTAGTGTGTAATAAAGCTTGCTCCTTATAAGTACTATATACGGAAACATAATAATTCGATTATGATAATCTTGAACTGTTTGAAATGGGGCCCTCCAAAACAGCAGGAACGAGCATGACTCCAGGCATTGTGATGGTGTCCTTTAGCTAAAAATTTAAGCATGTAGTGATACAAGGGAAAAACAAATTGAGTAAATATATATAGTGTGATGTAATACATTTTCAAAGCTCGAGTACATATGGATGTTCTAGATAAATAATTAAATAGCTGGGTTGGTAATTAGTTAAATGGATTGTGCAGTTAATTCATGAATTTTTTGAACTAAGAATAATATGCTCTAACAGATATTTTGAAACTTGTGATATTTCTAGATAATCTGACTGTCAAGTAATATGATTGCCATAATCTGATCATGATAGATAATGATTATCTATTGTTGCACATTAACTTGTGAAATGTCAGGAGTGTAGAAGAGCTTAGAGGTCACATATGCAAAAACACTTAAAATATTTACATATGTATGCATAATAAGTGCTATAAGTGAATATTACATGAAGGTGATTACAAAAATGTCCCAATATGTCAAATAGGGGCCTTTACACAACATGAACGAGCACGACTAAAGTATTGGTGCTGATGCCCTTTACCTAAAAATCAAGGATACATGTAAAATATAATAAAAAACCATACTTGATTGACTACAATTATTGAGGATTTTTTTTGGAAGTAAAGCTTCTTATAAGTGAAAATGTAAGGATACATACTTAATTCAATGTTACCTGGAACACACAATGTTCAAAAAAGCGCTCGAGACGTATGCCTCGAGGCGTGCCTCGTAGCGAGGCGGAAGGAAGCTGAATCGAGGTGGGCGCTATACAGGGGACTTACGAGACTTACGCAATTTTCGGGTGAGGTGTCCGCCTCAAAGCTTTACGCCTCAAGGCGATGCGAGGCGTGGGCTTGACTTCGTCTTCGTCGGTCGTCGTCTTCTTCTTTGTCGTCCGTCGTCGTCTTTCTTCTTCGTCTTCGTCGTCCGTTGTCTTCTTCCTCTTTTCTGTCGTCGTCTTCTTTGTCTTCGTCGGCGTCTTTCTTCTTCCTCTTCGTCTTTCTTCTTCTTCGTTGTCGTCGTCTCGTGAGTCTTGACTGTTATACTGTAATTTTTTTCTTCCTTCTTATTTGTTTATTGTTATTTATTTTGTTTTTATTTGTTAATTCTTTTAACTAACTAAAACTTCTTATTTGTTTTAACTAACTAAAACATATTAAAAAGATTATTATTTTTATTACAATTATATATATATATAAGAATTATAAATTATTATTTATAATTTGTAAATTAAAAATTAAAAATTATAATTTATAAATTATAAATTATTATAAGAATTATATATTTATATATATATAAGAATTTATTACAATTATTAGCATTTCTTTATAAATTTTTGGGGACTTCTATGTCTTCAAATCGAGACTTCTTCCTCGTTCCGCCTCGAAGCTTACGCTTCGCCTCGTCCGGAGAAAAACGCCTCGTACTGCTTTTAGCTTTTTCGAACATTGGGAACACATCATTTCGGTTCGCAGAACAAATACAGGTATGCGTTACACTACATAGGCTGAGACGCGATATGCATAGGAGTTTATAGTTGGCACTTTCTTAGAATCTAATGGAATAAAACTTGGTTTATTGAGGTTTTTTACTTGAATCAACAAATTGATTGTTTTATAAATAATTTAGTACAAGTGTGATGTTTGTGCTTCCAATACTAAGTTAGAATATTAATTTTTGTGCAACTATATGTAAAACAACAAAGAAAAATCCGGAATACTAAATTTAGAGTATTAGTACGTAAGAGTGCCACGATTGAGAATTGATGTATCAATATGGGGTTTGTTAGGTCAATAAGAGTATCTAGTAATTTTACCTAATTTATTACAATAATATCCGCAATGTTAAATAAAGCCTTTAAACAGCAGGAACGAGCATGAGTTTAGGCATTGTAGTGGGGCCCTTTACCTTTTAAGTATATACTCAGTAAAATATATGGAAACACCAATTTGAAGATTTATTTCAAGTTTTATGAAAGTACAAATGGATGTTCTAGACAAATAACTTCAAGTTCGAGATTTTTTTTTCAAGTAGGGTAGTCAAGGGCCGAAATAGAAAAGCAGTAATTTTTTTTGAACTTTCAAGAATATTCTCAAACAGTTTATTGAAACCAGTGATATTTGATAATCTGATTGTCATAAGTTGATCATGACAACGTGATTATGATAATCTATGGCTACCTAGATGAATTAGTAAAAAGTCAACAATGGAGAAGAGTGTGCAGTCATATATATGAAAATAAATGTCTAGATCAGTAACCGTACTTAGTGCTATTTGCTTACGCATATGCATTACTTTCTCTCTCTCTCTATATATATAATGTGTATATATATAATTTTCTATGGTATATCTCTGTAAGTTGTCTGATTGTGAAATTAACCTTAAGCTTTGCCCCTTCTGGTTAATTCTCCCAAAACTAAGCATGTTAGTTGATCATTCTATGTTTTATGTACATCTCTCTCTTTGTGCCACAATCTTTATATTACAACTGCTTGTCTTTGCAAGTTCAAGAGCATGATAAATTTATGTTTCTTTATTTTTTTTTCTTTTTTGGGATAGAAATGTAGGTTTACTTTGTTCTCTCACCTTTTTAGTTTGTGCATCTCAGTGTAGTTGTCTTATGATCAATTATGTGTGTTGATCTATTATTACTATCAAGTTTTTGGAATTGAGTTATGGCCTGCTTCACGATTTGTAATACAAAAATTATATGTAGTAAGATTTTAGGATATGCTTGTTGGAATTGATTGTAACTAGCTTAAAAATATGCTGATGATTCTTTTTATAACTAGGGTGAGTTTAGGCATTATAGTGGGGCCCTTTACCTTTTAAGTATATATGCTGGCCCTTTATCTTTCAAGTATATATGCAGTAAAATATATGGAAACACCAATTTGAGGATTTATTTCAAGTTTTAAGAAAGTGCAAATGGATATTCTAGATAAAAATTACTAGTTTGAGGTTTTTTTTAATAAAAAACTTATAAGTTGGGTAGTGAAGAATTTCATTTATTATGCAGTGCTTTATGGTGTGCTTGCTTGCTTGCTGTGTCACGTATATGCTAGCTTAGAAGACTGCATGACTGGTGCTTAATTTAAATCCTGCTGAGTATCTTCATTGGGCAAGTCTTTGACATCACCTCCTTGGCTTGTTGGGAATATGTTCATAATTTTAGATTTATTGTGGGCGTTCTTACATTTATATGGCTTTTCCTTTTGGCAATGTGTAAAGTATTATTTGGCTGGTGCGGAGTATCTTACCTATGCTTCCATGGCTTGCTTCTAGTTATGGGGAGAGAATGTTTCATAGGAATGGTTTTTGAATTAATACAGATGGCTCTATTATTGCCACCCACCCTCCACTGCCTTAGGGGCAGATTGTTGGCAAAAACTGTGATGTGAATTGTGTCAATTTAAGAAAATATACATGGTTGTTCATCCCTTTGTTTGGTGATCTCTATTTTAATGGGATATAAAATATAGTTAATTTTCTCTTGGAGGATATTTAAACAATCTTAACTGATTAACGGGGGGCCACATAAGAATAAAACCTGCTTAGGCATAGCTTTTGCGTGATGAATTCACTGTTAAATTCTAGTGTTAAGAATGTGAGACGCCATATACTTCCCCATAATATTAATTAATAAGTAGCTTTAGTTTATAAGATCTCTTGGCCACAACATATGAAAAAAATACTGCTTCCCTTAGTCAAGATACTTGAAGAATATTGATAGGCAAGCAATCTTCTGCTAGAAAAGTTTTGATACAAGTATTGTATTTTCTACCTTGTTCTCACCTTTTTAGTTTGTGCATCTTGGTGTAGTTGTCTTATGCTCAAGTTTGTATGTGGATCTATGATTACTTTCTAGTTTTTTGGAATTGAGTTCATCCTTCTTTAGCTCACGATATGTGTGTAATGTAGTATGTATAGTAAGAATTAGGATACACTTGTTGGAATTGATAGTAACTAGCTTAAAAATATTCTCTGATAATTCTTAACATGGGTGAGTTATTCTTTCGTTAAAGTGATGAATTGATGTTCGCTGTATGCAAACTATGTTTGTTAAATGACCCAATCAAATTTTATTGTCAAGAATGTGAGATACTATATACTTCACCATAATATGAATTGAAAAGTAGCTTCAGGTTTTAAGATCTCTTGGCCACTACATATGAAGAAATACTGCTTCCCTTGGTCAAGATACTTGCAATCTTTCTGCTAGAAAGGGTTTTACACGAGTATCGGAGTTAATACGAAATTATGAAGTCGGGATATTTTGATTTAGAAGGCTGTTGTGTGGTATAATTTAGTTGGTGTAATTGTTCCGCCCCCCTTTCTTTTCTCTCTCCTGTTTATACAAAAAACATATTAGAAGTGTAGGTCCATGTACCGTCTTTATGCTTTTAAACTCAAACAAGTTGTAAACTGCTTGATAAGCTCTACAAGATGTAAAGCTGCTTGTGAAGCTTAAAAAATTGTAAGAGCTGCTTGTGAATCTTAAAAAAGTTGTAAAAGCTGCTGTTATGCTCAATAAGTTGTAAGGCTGCTTGGTAAGCTCAACTAGTTGAAGGCTTGTCGTTAAGCTCAACAAGTTGCAAGGCTGCTCGTTAAGCTCAGCAAGTTCTAAGGCTGCTCGTTAAGCTGAGCAAGTTCTAAGGCATCTCGTTATGCTTAGCAAATTGGAACGTTGCTCGTTACGCTCAGCAAGTTGGAACGCTGCTCGCTATGCTCAACAAATTGTAAAGCCGCTTGCTAAGATCAATAAGTTGTAAAAGCTGCTTACTGTTCCATATTTTCAGTACTTATCTAAATGCGACTAATTTCATAGGAGTACCAGAACTACTATTAGATGTGCAATATTCATTGTTAGTCTTATTGGTCTGATGACCTATGTTGAAGAAGCTGATTGTATGCTCTGATGATTTGACAAAGAGGGAGCCCAAAACCAAGAAATTATTCGGTTCATCAAAATATAATTTGAGTGATTGACAGTGAGATGGAAACTAGGCTCCTCCGACAAAGCATGTTTTCCCCCTCAAGGATGTACAACATTCTGATGTTTGTTTGTTCCTCAATTGTTTCATTTCAACATCAGAAACAATTTTTTATTGCCATAATTAGATACGGAAATTGTCTATACAAACAAGTGTGTTTTTTTTTGTTCAGGAGCATGTGTGAAATGTATAGAATGCGTTCTATATTAAATGACTCTTAATGGACTCTTTGGCTGATATATACACGTGGGAAAGGAAGAGAAAAACAGAGATGGAAAAGGAAGAGAAACGCTTGGAACACTATAAACAGTTATCATGCAGTAGGGTAGGAAGCTTCCATGGCAATTCCGCACAAACCTTCCTTTGCACCAATATCTCGCTGCATCCTTATGTACCCTTCCTCTCCCCAGCCAGTGCCCCATGAGTTCTTTACTATCCAGAATTTTATCCCATCATCACTAGTGCCATAACCAACCACCGTAACACCCAAATTCAAACTCGTCTCACATTTACCGGTGAATATGCCAGCTGAGTAGAACTGGAACTCTGCTCCTCCACCATCAATAGTGACTGCAACAGGTAAGTTTGCTACCGCATCCTTGAGCAACTTCTCATTGTTAGGTGGAACGTTTTCATAGCCACTAATCTTGGTCACAGGCTCTGCTTTCTTCTTGGTGTTGCAGGTGCCACTGTCAGCCTTGGAAGGATAAATAGCTTCACTGGTAAGACCATTCTCTTTAATGAACTCGAATGCTACATATGTGAAACCCCCTCCACAAGCATGGTTTCCGGCTTTGTTGCAGTCCACAATCTCTTGCACTGACAACGTGTACAACTTGCCATTTTTGATCTTAGTAAGTCCTTCCACAGCATCAACTGCGGGGAATGTCCAACTCCCTGCACATCTCTCAATTGATTAGTTATCGGTCTTGCATATAATGGCTATTTATTTTGTGTATATGAATTCTGAAGTTTTAAATGAAATTTGAATCTATTATCAAATGCAGAGCATAAGCATAGGATTTGATAAGCTTGCTTACCGCATGTCTCGTTCCTAATAGGAGTAACAGCTCCTTTCTTTCTCCAATCCACACTAGATGGAACAGCAGTAACGTTTTTGTAACCGTGAGAGGTTGCTACAAGTGGTTTTTTCATGGGACTCCTAAATCTTCTGAGTGATGCCCTGAACTCCTCATTTGTCTGGTCAGCGAGTGCATTTACACCAAGTTTATATGGTCTGCCCCCTGCACTATTGAACTCGTCGACGTACTCAACATTGGCCTTGAATATTTTGTAACGCATTTCCTTTTCCGAGGCATCCTTATATGTGCGCTTATAACGGGCCACCCACTTGTCATGCCTCTGTTTCATGGATGCCTCGTGGCTTAAAGACGACACGGCTTGAGAAAGCCAAACACTGAGAATGAGCAAGGAAATGCAGATCGAATGATGCTTGGGTGTCGATGCCATGATTCAAAATCATGGATGGTGATGCGCTCAATGGGTTTCCGGGAAAACTAAACCATTTTATAGAAGCAACTACTTCTGACTTACTTTTTGTTTTATATATATATATATATAAAATTTCGACTCTAGGAATTAATGAATAGAACTTGGATATAATTGAGCAGCGTTAACCTTGCTAAACATTTTGTTGTCTATGTCACAAATAACTTGCCGGGTTATTTGTCTAGGGACTTGGCTTTCTTAATTACCAAAATGTTATAGTAACGTTTACGCTGAGGTGACGTTTGATTAGTGTCAAATTAATGTAATAGTTGGTGTTGAATTAATGTTTCGTAATGCAATAAACTACTTCCTTCGTCTCTAATTATTTGACGTTTTAGAGTTTTTCATTTGTCCCTAATTATTTGGCGTTTGTTCAATATAAGAGAATTAATGACAATTTTTTCAATATTATCCTTCATTATTCTGTCTATTTTTTTGATATTTTAAACTCTTTTTCTTTTTTTCTTCTTATCCCAATAAAACTCTTCCTTATTCCGACAAAAGATTTAAGGGTATTATAGACAATTGAGTACTATATTTAATGCTTTTATCTTAATTCTTATGTCCACCTTTAAAATGTCAAAATTATTGTGTTCACCTTTAAAACGTCAAATAATTAGGGATGGAGGGAGTATTATATTGATATGACATTTATTATTATATTGATATGACATTTATTATGTTTGGTTCATCTATTACATTTATTAGCCCGTTATGAGCATAATGAAATTATATCAGTTTTTAAGTTTTTCATTACATCTTTCAATTGATGTATAGACTTATTATGTTCACAATGCAATAGATCATAAAAGATAAAATAATAATGACTACAAATGATTTAACATTTTGACTTTCAATTTACCTTATTAATTACTCCCTCAATTCCTAAATAATTTTTAGAAACATTAATTACTATTTTTTTTCTGTTGTTCTCAAATATATTCTTTTATAATTTTTTCTCATTTATTTAGGTCAATTTTATACATATTTTCTTAATTCATGAGGATAATTGTGACAATTCATATCAATCTTAATACAGAATTGGAGCAATAAATGACTTTCTTAATAAGTGTGAAATATTTTAAAACGTCACTTATTTAGGAATGGAGGGAGTATAAACAATCAAATAATTTAGTGAACTAAATATAATTTTGAACATAATGTAATAACATTATAATTACTACACAAATACCAAGAAATAACCAAACAGATATGTTGTAATAACTTATTATTATTATATTATAATTCTATTGCATTACGTAGACTATTGCATTATATCAAATTTTTACCTCACGAACTAAACCCTACCTGAGTGCAATGTTTAGTTTTACTTTAGGTAGTGTTTGATAAAACTGAATATTAAAATCTTAACAGTTTTGATATCTGAATAATGTAGAGTATCTGAATAGAATTGTATCCGAATAAAAAAAATATTATTTGATAATTAATTTTCAAAATATCTTAATAACAATATTTTACCATTTTAACCCTTAAACAAAACATCACTTCCCCTGCAATTCTCCCCTTCTTCTCCATCCTCCGTCTCTCATCTCTCTCTTTTCATCTTTCCCTCTTCTCTCATTTCTAACAGAGAAGAGAAAGCAAAAAAAAAAAAGAAATAGCTAGACGACATGGATTTGTGCTTCTTCTTTTTCGCTCTTTTTTTCTTCTCTTCTTAATCTGTTCCTCTTCTTCTTCTCTCTTTTTTTCTTCTCTTATCTGTTCTTTTTCTTCTTTTTCTTCTCCTCTTTTTTTCTTCTCTTCTTAATTTGGATATTGTTAGGTTGGGTGACGAGGTAGATTTAGAGACATGAATTTGTTCTTGGTTGATTTTTTTTTAAAAAAATTATTCATGGTGGAATTGTAGATTTGGTTTGTTATTATATATATATATATATATATATATATATGTGTGTGTGTGTGTGTGTGTGTGTTTTTTTTTTTTTTTTTTTAATTTCCTAGATTAGATGGTGGGCTTTGTGGCTAACATTGATTCTAATGTTTTGGCATGGTTTCAATCGGCAGGGATGATAGAATTTGGGAATTTTTAATGGAGGATTAATGGCGAATTATTGGTTAGATTAATGGTAGATTGGGGGTTTTTAATGGAAGAAGGAATTTGGGGATAAAGGAGAAAATTTATAATATTGAAGAGGTTAGTTTTGTTCAATTTTTTTTTTTTACTTGGACATACTTTCTAGATGGTGTAGAATTAATTTTGTGTCTAACCGATTATGAGGCATTAAGAGGTAATACCAAATAAATTTTGCCTCTGAGCGAATCAGAGACACCTATTAAGAGGTGTTAAGAACTAATCAAACACAGCCTTAGTAACATTTACGCTACTCAATTAACCATTTATGTCAAGGTGATGCCGGATTGTCTATGGACTTCACTTTCTTGTCAAAAGGGATCAGTCCTAATAAGAATGCAGTTTTGGACATATCCTTGAGAAAGGAATTGGAATGCAGTTCTACAAAATACATGTTCGACTTTTGCAAGACCCTGTGTAATATCACCACATTGAGATTTTAGGGGTGTAAACGAGTCAAATACCCTTATGCTCAGATTCGACTCGACTCAACTCAACTCGAAAAAATAGAGCTCAAATTCGACTCAGGATTCGATAAGAAATTTTTAATTTTACGCTAGATTCGACTCGAATCATTACTCAGACCTACTCGGCTCGTAAGCTCGTAAGTACTCGACTCGTTTACAAAGTGAGTTACTCATGAGCCTTCAAAACGAGTTTCGAATATGAACTATTGCACTTAATGTTTATACATGAAAAAATTTCATTTTTATTTATGTAAAGAAATTACAAAGAATATAATACAAATTGACAATCACAACTCATTGATTTATTTAAGTACAAGATTAAACAATTACATGCTACACTTTATAAATCACAAAGGTTGGTAAAAATATCACATATTTAGCTTCGAGTATGGATCAAACTAGTATTCGAGTATGATAAATCGAACAACAAGTATCGAGTATGATTCATGAAAAAGTGCAATACTCGAACCCTAATTTGAGCGAACACTGGTATGCTCGAATTCGACTTGTGTATTACTAAATGAAAAACGATTATGGATCGGATTCGACTTGAATAAACTTCAAATTCAAGTTTTAGATCATATTTTTGAGCTGATCTAGAATCGAGCACCAAGTACGTAACTCAGCTGGACTTACACCCATATGGGATTTTAGCAATAGTCAGTTGAAAGTTCTTTTTTGCAGTATTGTTATACCTAGTTTTACACTGATGTGGGCTTAATTCTCAAGCCACATGGCACATTCTTCAAGAATCATCAATGGCCAACAGACGCGAGCAATGGAATAAACAAGCAAAGTAGAAGATGATGTGTACAAACTCCTGTAAAATACTACTTCGACATTAACAAAATATTCGAACTCAACCTGAATGATAAATTATGTCATGTTTGCTTGCAAGATAATAATTGATAGTTATTGTTGGCTTAGACAAGAGTTGGTGGAATAGATTCTGTATCCAACCAACCCTAAAACCATAACAAAAGGCAAAAAATAAAATTACCCTGTGTGGATCTAACATGTCTTATATCCAAGCCTAATCCATAAAAAGGAATTTGACTATTCATTCCAAGTACCTTATTTGTTTTAAAAATTGAATTTAGAACTATTAGTCTAGGGATAACAAATGATTAGGAATGGGAAACTATTTAATACTATATCCAACTAGGCATCATAATTCCTTCCATTTGAGATTAACAATTTGTGGACAAAA
Organism: Panax stipuleanatus; assembly: GCA_020205555.1. Classification (NCBI taxonomy): domain Eukaryota; kingdom Viridiplantae; phylum Streptophyta; class Magnoliopsida; order Apiales; family Araliaceae; genus Panax; species Panax stipuleanatus. Next base: position 144,674,693 of record CM035121.1, on the reverse strand, counting down.
TTAATCTTTACCTTTTTTTAAAATGCCATTGTATACTATTCTATCTAGTCTATATTTACAGTATTGAGAATACTATCTTTTTGTTATTACTGGTAAGGTTATAATAGTTCAAGGGATAAGTTTTTATTCAATCCTTTAAGTAATTTCGGAGAAAACAAACATAACATGAAATTATTTTAAGTTATCACATGAATAATCACATTCTAAACAAACATGTTATTAGGAGTACTATTTAATTCTAGGAATAATAATCTTGAAATTATAACTCATGGAAATATAATACCGAGATTATAACTTGCAAACAAACATGGTCATAGAAAACATAGCTTAGACCTTCTGTCGAATTAAAATGGTGAACCAGAAATTTGTTTTTGCAGACCTGATTGTAACAAAGTATCAGAAATTCTGTAGTAAGCAAATCTTTTTAAGTTTAACAATCTATCTTTCAGAACATGACCTATTTTTGACTGGCATTCTTGCTGTTAGCATATTAAGTAGGGGATAGTAAGAAACCACATTTGTAACTGCAACCTGCACCGATGCAATTTTTATTTTTTGCAAATTGCACATTGTGGTTGCAGTTGCGGATACACCTTAAAACTGCATTGCACCGCACTTGAATTTGTTTGTTTTGAGTTTTAATCACTTGTATGTATAATTAATAGTAATTACGTTCAATGTATATCAATTTAGCTTCCTCATTTGTTTAGAACGATTGCAAATTTATAAATTACATTTTAATTATACTGGTTGCAATTTCATAAAGTAAATTATGCAGCTCATTTCCTTAATAAACATTATATACATAGGAACATTAAACACTAGCAAGATTAAAACCCTATAATGCACACAGTAGAATACATATATATATATATATGCAATCTGAAATCATGAGGACAATCCATATGTAAATATCGTGTGTCCCAAGAATTCTTAACTAACCAATACTTGGTACGTACCATCACTGGTTGTCCCATAACCAACTGCAGTAACACCATGATCTAAGTCTATTCCACATTCTCCTATAAAAACCCTATTAGAGTAAAACTGAAAGGCATATCCACCAGCATCTATAGACACCGCTGTTGGCAGGTACCTTTTCATAACCACTGATCTTGACTGCACGGGAAGCTTCCTTCTTAGCATTAAAAGTTTCATCAGCTGCGCGCTGGGTAAGGATAAGATGCTTCAAGGGCAATCCCTTTGATCTTCACAACAATAAATTCAAAGCCATCTTCCATGTAGGCACCTTCACAACCTTGATCTTCGCCAGATTTGTCATAATCCACTAGTTCTTGCTCGGATCATAATGAGATTAATTTCCGGTTTTCAGTTGAGTGATTCCTTCTGTTGCAGCTATATATTGTTGAAAATGCCCAGCAGCTTCCTTTTGATAATTAGAACTACACTTAAAATAAAAATTCATTGAGTTTGGAAAAAGTAAGATTTCCGTACGTACCACATTGACCTTGATCCTTGATATTAGATCATCAAATGTAACTTACAGAAGGTGATCTATTCTATTGAAAATGTTAATTATTTTGGAGCTAGTTTTGTATTTGTCTATCTATTAGCTCGATCTTCCATTGCCATATATATTTCTGCTGTATTATAATTACATCAATTTAACTCTAGTGGAAACCATTTTGCTTTGTAATGTATATCATATCCCAAACAACAACACATGGAAAACAAGCTTGATGTAATTAAATATGGACGATGTCTTTGAATTTAATTATCGTAAAGAATAAAGGCATTGCCCTTGAAGCATCTTATCCTTATATACACAGCAGTTGATGGAACTAGTAATGCTAAGAAGGAAGCTTCCCGCGCAGCTAAGATCAGTGGTTATGAGAAGGTACCTGCTGCCAACAAGCTAGCGAGGCTGCTCTATTGAAGATGCAGGGGGATCCTGCGTTCCAGTTTTACTCGGACGATTTTTTTTACTGTAGAATGTGGAACAGACTTAGATCGATCATGGTGTTACTACAGATGGCACAAAGTATTAGGGGGATAGCGGTTACATTAATTATACAGCCGTTACGTAACAACTCCTCTTATCATTCATTAAAAATGGAGAAATTTATTTGAATGTTAGCTAGTGTTCAGTTAGCTCAAAGGAGTTATGACTCGAGCACCAGTCTAGCTTGGCATTAATAGATTTTACTAAACCATTCTACATATACAGATACTAATAGGGATACTATATCAACTGGTGTATACTATACTACTAACATTGATACTATTCCTACTTGCAGCAAATACTAAGGCACAATGTGCACAAGCTAGAGCTATTGGTTCTTCACATGGTGAGGACTTAATCAGTAGCACAATCAGACATCAAGGAGAAATGAAGCATTCCTTACATAAGAGTATATACTACACAACTATACCACATATTGTACACAGACAAGTTGTAAACACCAAAAGCACACATGATGGTGTAGAGAAGCACTAAGAACAATATTACTGCAATGACAACTGTAATGTAACTAATTTATTAGATCATGATTAGCTTAGTAAATAAAGGTTAGATGACATTTTGTTAGTTTAGCAGTTAGTTAGAAGTAAGTTGGCTTACTCTATACGCTTAATATAAATAGGACTAATGTAAAACATTCTCTGTAATTTTTCAATGAAATAATATTCATCTTTTTCAGAGCTTCAATTAAGGGTTTTCATTTTTTTTCATGGTATCAGAGCAACTGCTCAGTAGCAAATTAGTTTTCGATCCAATACTAATTTTCTTCCTCATCGATGGTTACATAATTTTTTTTCGCTCCAAATTTTATCAAATCTGAATCTTTATTTTTTCTCGTTCCTTCTGAATCTCAAATCTGAATCAGTTCTTTGTTCCTTCTAAATCGATTTCTTCAATTGTGTATCTCAATCTTAATGGCGCTGAGTTCGAATGAAGAAAACAACAATCAAAATCAGCAAAATCAAAGCAGAACGGAAGACATATTAGTCATCGAATCGAATCTTCATCCACTTTTTCTGCACAATAATGACCATCCTGATATGATTCTGACTTCTAAGAAGCTTACTAATGCTGATAATTTTGCTCCTTGGAAACGGTCACTTAAGATTGCCTTATTAGCTAAGAATAAGCTTGGGATTGTTGATGGAAGCTATGCAATATCTAATGAAACTTCTGTCTTGTATAATTAGTGGATGAGGGTTAATGATATGATAATATCATGGATTATGAACACAGTTAGTGATGAAATAAGTGACAATATGTAATTTATAGACTCTGCTGCTTTTGTTTGGAATGAGCTAAATGAACGTTTCTCTGGCATTAATGGACACATGATCTTTGAAATTCAGAAGGATATTCACAAACTCGAGCAAGAAAACATGTCAGCGAATTTGTATTATCATAAGTTGAAGGGACTTTGGGATGAGTTTGCAGCTCTTGAAGTTCCAAAATGTACTTGTGGGGCTTCTAAAAAGCCCAAGAGGAACATGAGCAAAGAAAGAAATTGATGCAGTTCTTGATGGGTTTGCATGACAAGTTTATAAGTGCCAAGGGGCAAATTTTGATGATGACTCCATTACCATCAGTAACACAAGCTTACTCATTGATCAAGCAAGATAAGAAACAACGACAAGGTTATAATCATAATAATGCTAATCTTGTGGCTTTGGGGGTTTCTACACAACCTTATAAAAAGAAGTTTGGTACTAAGATCACTAGTTATGATGATGGATGAGCAACTATGGAATGTAGTTACTGTCATGGAGTTAACCACTATAAGGAAACTTGTTTTAAGCTAAATGGATGTCCTAAAGGGCACCCTCTGGCAAAGTACAACAAACAAAAAAATCCAGTTGAAACTTCTAGTTTTAAAGGAAATTTTCACAAAAATGTTGGTGCACATCCTAAAGCTATGCAGGTTCAAAAAGAATAGACAGTTTCTTTACCTGATACTAGAACCAGTTGGAGAAATTGGAAGCAAAGTTTGATCATTTGATGACAATGATGGAGAAATCCAAAGGAAAGGAAGTTTATTCACTAGAAGATCATATTGCATGTATTGCAGTTTCTTTGTCTACTTTCTCTATCAAACACTCCAAATAGTGGATTATTGATAGTGGAGCTACTGATCATATGTGTCGCAACATTCAGTTGATGCATTCCATTCGTATTGTTCATCCTCCTTTACATGTCTTGTTGCCTACTGGTATTAATGTGATTGTCCACCAATTGGGATCAGTCCATCTTACTTCCACTTTTGATATACATGACGTGTTATATATTCCTTCATTTCATTATAACCTTTTACCTATTAGTAAGCTTACTACTTACAATAATTGTAGTGTGATTTTCTCAACTGGGAAATGTCTTTTTCAGGACCAGTCCCAGATGAAAATCTTGGCAACTGGTGAAGAAAAAGATAGTTTGTACTATCTTAGTTCCACACATTCCAGTCTCTCAGTTTCCTGCTCTGCTATGATTTACAACTACATCTGGCACCAGAGATTAGGCCATGCATTTTTTCGTATCTTAGATAGAATCCCTGTTATTGAATTCAATAAAACTTATAAGGACTTGTGTCCTGTTTGTCCTTTAGCCAAACAAAAAAAATTGGTTTTTCCTTTAAGTACTTCTAAAACAACTGTTTTGTTTCGTACTTCTGTCGAATCCTCCCTATCTCATGATCGAGCTTGTGTAGGTAGATGTTCTAAAACAACTATTTTGTTTGAATTACTTCACTGTGATCTTTGGGGTCCATATAAAACCTCAACCATACATGGCTGCAAGTATTTTCTTACAATAGTTGAGGATTGTTCTCGTAGCACATGGACTTATTTGTTACCTACTAAGCAACATATTTTTGACACTTTGAAATCTTTTCTTTCTTATGTTAATACATAGTTTCATACATCAGTGAAAACCATTAGAACTGATAATGGAACTGAATTCATGCTTAGAGAAGGGACAACATTTTTTACCAATCTTGGTATTGTTCATCAAATCTCCTGTAGTGACACCCCACAACAAAATGGTAGGGTGGAAAGAAAACACAGACATTTATTGGAAGTCACTAGAGCACTTAGGTTTCAATCAGGCTTACCAATTCATTTTTGGGGCTATTGTCTTCTCACTGCTACATATCTTATCAATAGATTGCCTACTCCTATTCTTTCTCATAAAACTCCTTATGAATTGTTGTTTCCTAAGCCTCCTGATTATTCACATCTCAAAGTTTTTGGATGCTTATGTTTTGCTTCAATTCATGATAATGATAAATTAGCACCAAGAGCTATCAAGTCTGTTTTTTTGGGTTATCCACATACACAAAAAGGTTACAAATTACTCAATCTTGAAACTAAGAAGCTTTTTGTTTCCAGACATGTCATATTTCATGAGTCTGTATTCCCTTATAAACAATTCATATCTACAATTTTATCTGGTGTTCCTGATTCTCATTGGCATTCTTCTCATAATACATGTTATTCATCTCCAATTGCAGCAGATATTAATGCCAATAATCTTTCACACCACACATTTGAAAATATTGTTGAAACTTCCTCTTCTAGTCAGTTACCTGTCTCACCTACCACAGATTCTTCTTCTTTGCATATACATCATGATAATGGCTTCCCTATTCATTCTAATCCACCTGTTAACATTAGAGTTTCTACTAGACAGAGAAGTAGACCTGCTTGGATGAATGATTTTTATGTTCCAGGTATCTCTAAAGATTCTGATGATATAGTTGCTACTAGTGTTTCTAAGTATCCCTTCGTAAAATATGTTTCATATGAAGCTTTTCCTGAATCTCATAAACATTTTATAGCAAACATCTCTGTTTGTAAAGAGCCATCACATTATAGTCAAGTTGTTAAAGACCCCAGTTGGGTAGAAGCAATGAATAAAGAATTGAAAGCCTTAGAGGATATCAATACATGGGTTGTACAGGTTTTACCTCCAGGCAAAAAGGCTATAGGGTGTAAATGGGTATATAAAATCAAACATCATGTTGATGGTTTAATAGAAAGGTTCAAGGCTAGACTAGTGGTAAAGGAATACATTCAATCAAAGGGAATGGACTATCATGAAACCTTCTCCCCTGTGGCTAAAATGGTGACAGTCAGAACTTTTTTAGCTGTTGCTGCTGCACACAAATGGTCTGTATACCAAATGGATGTAAATAATGCTTTTTTGAATGGGGATTTACATGAGGAAGTTTACATGGACTTACCACTTGGTTACACACAACATGATAATACTAATTTGGTTTGCAGACTTATCAAATCATTATATGGTCTCAAACAAGCTAGTAGACAGTGGTTTTCCAAGCTAACTTCAGCTCTGTTAACCCTTGGATATACTCAGTCTCACGTAGATTACTCCTTGTTTGCTCTCACACAAAGTAATCATTTTACTGCTGTTTTAATTTATGTGGATGATATCTTGGTCACTGGTACAAATGCTTCTCATATTCAAGCTTTAAAGTTGTTCCTGAAAGAAAATTTATTATCAAAGATCTTGGACTTATCAAGTATTATTTGGGAATTGAGGTTTTGCATAATGAAGCTGGTCTGTTTTTAAGTCAAAGAAAATATGCACTTGATTTAGTTCAAGATGTTGGTTTGTTAGAAGCTAAACCATTGTCTATTCCTACGGACACAAATAAAAGGCTTAAAGCAGATGAGGGTGATCTTCATGCAGATGCCTCCTTTTATAGAAGAATTGTTGGCAAACTCATGTATCGTACTATCACAAGGCCAGATCTCAGTTTTGTTGCCCATCACTTGAGTCAATTTGTTTCAGCTCCAAGGTTTCCTCATTTAGCTTATTCTATTAAAAGTCATCAGATATGTTAAGAGCTCAGTTGGTGAAAGTTTACATTTTCCTTCTGATACTGCACTTACATTAACTGCCTATTGTGACAGTGATTGGGGCATATGTAAGGCTTCATAAAGGTCAATTACAAGTTATTGTTTTCTTTTGGGATCTTCTTTGATATCCTGGCAATCCAAGAAACAAACAGTAGTTTCTAGATCATCAGCTGAAGCTAAGTATAGATCTCTAGCCATGACAACCTGTGAATTACTTTGGTTAGATAGTCTGCTCAAAGATTTTTGCATTTCTGTTTCTTTACCCTACTTTGGTGATGGTAGATAATGAGGCTGCCATTAGCTTGGCTTCTAATCCAGTCCAACATGCTAGGACTAAACACATTGAACTGGATTGTCATTTTGTAAGAGATAAAGTTCTAGAAGGTGTTTTACAGCCTACTTTTATTTCTGCACACGCACAGTTAGCAGACATCTTTACAAAGCCTTTGGCTAGGTATCCTTTTTGGCAGATCATTTCCAAGTTGGGAATGCACAATTCATGTGCACCTCCAACTTGTGGGGGGAATAATAAGGATACCATATCAATTGGCGTACACTATACTACTAACATTGATACTATTAAATTCCTACTGCAACAAATACTAAGGCACAATGTGCACAAGCTAGAGCTATTGGTCCTTCACATGGTGAGGACTTAATCAGTAGCACAATCAGACATCAAGGAGAAACGAAACATTCCTTACATAAGAGTATATACTACATAACTATACCACAGATTGTACACAAACAAGTTGTAAACACCAAAAGCACACATAATGGTGTAGAGAAGCACAAGAACAATATTACTGCAATGACAGCTGTAATGTAACTAATTTATTAGATCATGATTAGCTTAGTAAATAAAGGTTAGATGACATTTTGTTAGTTTAGCAGTTAGTTAGAAGTAAGTTGGCTTACTCTATACGCTTAGTATAAATAGGACTAATGTAATACATTCTCTGTAATTTTTCAATGAAATAATATTCATCTTTTTCAGAGCTTCAATTAAGGGTTTTCATTTCTTTTCAGATACATATGCATCTAAATTGGCTCGCTCGCTCGGTGTAGTTATGTTAGTAGCTACATATGCTTATTTGCCAAGATGTGTCCCAAATGCAAAATGCAGTAGCTTAAGAAGTTATATGTAACCAACACTGCATGCAGTTGCAAAGTGAAGACAATATTTGCTTGGTACCAAATTCAACATATACAGTGGCCGGATAAAGTGTTAGGGTGAGTACCAACTTCACCCTAGTAAGTTATATAACTTATTATTGCATTTCGTAAAGAAAAAGTAGATTGATAAGTTCTATAACTTTTTTATTGCAGGCAGTGGTTAATGAAACAATTTTTATACCCAATGTAATGAAAAGCTATATAAGCTTATTTGGGTGAAGTTGACATTAACCATAACCAACTTCACTATAAGGGGATCCACAAACTTAAATATTGAAACTTTTCATATATAGAATCTCCAACTGTAAAAGCTTGGGTTATCCCGTTGGTGATTAATTCCCTAGCTAATTATGAGCTTAATTATCCCCCACATTTTTTTAAAGAATGGATCTAGCTTACGAGACAATTGCTCATTAGGTAACACATCGGTACTGACCCATATATATATATATATGGTGGATGTGAGAATGCAAGTTCAAGGGGCACTTTCGTCGCCTAATCTCATTTTGGACATGATTGTGATCCATCTGTTTAGAGTTACGAGTCTGATAATATATCCAATCAAATCTCGCGACCTCACCTACTAGGGATCAGGATTCTCTCCTTTTCAATTTAAAATGGAGAGTCTTCATTTAAAGGTCCTGATTTAAAATTATTACATCTAAGGTCTAGAAGTTGCCACCTCATTTAAAAGTCACTAACTTAACTCTAATCATCTCATTTAAAAGTCACTAACCTAACTATAGTCACCTCATTTAAAAACCACTAACCTAACTATAGTCACTTCATTTAAAAGTTACTAACCTAACTCTAGCCATTAATTTAATATAACACTAATATATTATTATTATTATTATTATAAATGTAAACAGGTGGAAGTTAATGATTATGAAGAATTGCTAATAGCTCAGGAAGCACACACAGAATGAATGATGTTCAAGATAGTGAAGAATATTATTTCTTGCACCGGAGAAAGTAATTAAAAATAAAATATAAAAAATAAAAAAATAAATCTAAATTTAGAAACAAAAGAAAGAAAGTACTTAAATTAAAGTTATGCTTATGCATGATGTAAATAATATTCTCATGTTACCAAAAATATCTATTAATATAATGAATTGATTAGTCAATCCTTAATTATATGATTCTTCAAAATTGTGAACCGTACATAAATTTATTATTACCTTTAAGTAATTTTAAATAATTTATTAATGTTATATTACAAATTACAAATAATATTCAACTCTTACAGGCTAGGAGGGAATTAAGTGCCTGTGAACTGGCCACTCTTTTTATTTATTTATTTATGGAAACTGTAGTCTGTAGCTCAAATGCTCAATCCAACTATAAATAAAATACTTTACTCTCACAAGATTCTATATTTAACCTTTCCTTATTTTATTTGGACTTTCAATCCAACACTTTTCTTTCATTATTTTGATTTGAGCCTAATTTGCTTAATTACTCCCAAAATCTCAATGTTTAATAAAAAAAAATTTATAAAAAATGATATATATATGTTGATTTTTTTTTTTTGCAATGTATTTGATATACGATTAATTCGACATAAATTTTTATAATATATAACACAACTCTTTTCTATTTACTTATTGTTAATTTTTAGAATTTATATTAAGAAATTAAAGTTTATTGATTTTTAGCGTCAATCACCCTTTCTAATATATGTATGTACAATCTTAAAATAATATAATACATTATAAGAAAAACTTGACATATTATTCTTCTTTCTTTTTTTGTTATTCATAACCTTAACATGATAGAGTGCTCATCACAAAGCTCCACTCAGTAAATATTTAGACAAAATAGATATATAACTTTCGCACCAAAAAAGAAGAAGAAAAAAAACAAAATAATAATAATAGTAATAATAATAATAATAATAATAATAATAATAATAATAATTAATTATTAAAAAACCCAATGAGGGACATAACAAAGTGCTCATAATAATAATAATAATAATAATAATAATAATAATAATAATATATTAGTGTTATATTAAATTAATGGTTAGAGTTAGGTTGGTGGCTTTTAAATAAAATGACTAGAGTTAGGTTAGTGGCTTTTAAATGAGGTGGTTAGAGTTAAATTAGTGACTTTTAAATAAGGTGATAACTTCTAGACCTTAATTTAATAATTTTAAATCTGAACCTTTAAATAGAGATTATCCATTTCAAATTGAAATAGAGAGGATCCTGATCCACCTAATAGACTCATAACTTTTGGCCATGATGTAGGCCGTTTAAATCCCGAAAATGAATAAAAAAAAACTCAATATGAGAATTCCAAAGTTTTTTTTTAATTTAAATTATAAACTTATGAGTTTTTAAGTAATTTTATTATTTATTGTCCAATTAGAGTCGTCTGACATTTCTTTTCATACTATTTAACATTTTTTAGTGTTACGTCTTAGACAACTTTAATATCTATTTTTTAGATATTAATGTAAGTGCCTTGTATACAAACAAATTGTAAAAGTATACTAAGCATATAATATATATATATATATATTGTAGAATAAAATTTAACCCAAACGATAGTACAACAAAACATAAGAATGACGACATGCCCATACCTTACAATTTTAATTATAATTTTAGTTAAGTTTGAAACCTTAAAATTGACAACTCTAAGTCTGTGCTGAAATTTTAGTTATGAGAGGGTAGAAATAATATAAATAAATAAATAAATAATTTTGACAAAATTTTCTTAGCGAAGAATAATATATTATTGGAGAAGTTTAAGCGATTCTGAACCAAATCTTTTTTTTCTCCTCCCATAACTATCGTTATTATCTAAATTATAGTCCTAATGTTATTTGCAAAATTTTAAAATTTTCTCCTCCCATATCTATCGTTCTTATCTAAATTATAATCCTAATAATATTTGAAAATTTTAAAAGCTCTTTAAATACTGGAGTCTAATGATCATTCACTCACATCCGCTTACTCTAATAACTAATAATATCAGCCACTCCACAAGTACTTTTTTTCAATGGCTTCTTCTACTTTAGGGAGCCATTATTCCATCACTCTCTTCTTCTTCCTGATTATGTTTGTGGCTTTTGTTTATCAAGCTACCTCTCGAACGATTCATGAGGAGATCATCCATACGAAACACGAGCAATGGATGGCTCGTCATGAACGTGTGTACGAGAGTAGGCTAGAGAAAGAGAAGCGATTTAAGATCTTCAAAGCCAATGTTGAGTTCATAGACAATTTTAACGAAGCTGGTAATCGTACTTTCACACTCGGTACCAATAAATTTACGGACTTAACTACTGACGAATTCATGGCCTCACACACCGGACACGTGATGCCATCACCGGAAAGTTCATCAACAATGTCGTCCAAAACATTCAGATACCAGTATGTGAATAATGTGCCGGATAGTATAGATTGGAGAGAGCTGGGAGCCGTCACCAATGTCAAGAATCAATATCAATGCGGTAAAGCAGATAATAATTAGTTTTTGTTTAGTATATATATATATATTTATTGTTGGTTTTGACTTGTAATTTAGGATTTTAATTTACTCGATCGATCTTTATATATTGTACGTACACGGTACACAGCTTGTTGTTGGGCATTCTCAGCAGTAGCAGCTTTGGAAGGAGCGCATAAGATAAAAACCGGGGAGTTAATTTCACTATCCGAGCAACAAATAGTGGACTGCAGTGGTAGAGACGGGTGTTACCCTAACTATATGGATCATGCCTATGAATACGTAATGTACAACGGCGGCCTCACCACCGAATCGGCTTATCCGTATATGGGAGATGAGGGAGGCTGTGGCTACACTCGCAATCGCTATGGTGCTATCAATTCTTACGAAGACGTTCCCCATAACGACGAAGCCGCCCTGCAAAGAGCGGTGGCTCACCAGCCGGTTGCCGTCGGAATTGATCCGTCGTCCCTTCAACATTACCGCCGTGGGGTTATAAATGGTGGATGTGGGACTGATTTAACCCATGCCGTAACGATTGTGGGGTATGATACAAATGAATATGGTATGAACTATTGGATTTGCAAGAATTCATGGGGGACTAATTGGGGCGACGATGGTTATTTTCTGGTACAAAGAGATAGCGGCCGTCAAGGAGGGATGTGTGGGGTTGCCATACAGGCTTCGTATCCTGTTGCATAAGGGATCTGATTTCATTTATTAGGGTTTCAAAATGCATGGCGATTCATTTATTAGAGTACGTAGAATTGTTTCTCAGGCCTACCTAGCTAGTGTATATTTCTCATAGCATGTTAGTAGTAGTAATAATAATGGTAATAACTTGTTCCCATGCATAATCAAAGTTAGTTCAGGTAATACTACTTAATTACCGCAACTGATTATCTTTTTCAAGTAAGCAGATAGAGATTGGTTTTTTTTAAAGAGTCGTGTTATGTATCACGATAATTTTTTATTTTTTTTGTCAAACTACAATTATGAAATATATTAATATATAATACACGGGTCGGATATAATAATAAGAGTTAAATTGATTAGTACTAATATTTATCCACATAATTAACAATCATAATATGATGACAAATTATTGTTCAACTACAACGTGGAAATATATCAATACATTGGATTGGATATAATTATAAAAGAATTATCACTAGTACTTATCCATGTAACTAACAATTATTTTAAAAGTGAGTATACATTTGTAATATATATCATTTTTCTTTTTAAAATGCTAGTATTCTAGTAGTATGCTACAATATATATATATATATATCATTTGCAAGAAGTATATTGGGAACTAAGAAACACACTCTTCATTGTAAAAATTAAAAGGATTATCACTAATATTTATCCACATAATTAACAATCATAATATGACGATAAATTATTGTTCAACTACAACCGAGAAACATATCTATACATTGGGTTGGATATAATTATAAAAGAATTATCACTAGTACTTATACATGTAACTAACAATTATTTTAAAAATAAGTATACATTTGTAATATATATCATTTTTCTTTTTAAAACGCTAGTATTCTATGTACTCTAACTTAATATATATATCATTTTTCTTTTTAAAACGCTAGTATTCTGTGTACTCTAACTTAATATATATATATATATATATATATATATATATATATATATATATATATATCATTTGCAAGAAGTATACATGGGAACTAAGAAACACACTCTTCATTGTAAAAGTGTGAAAAATAAAGGGACAAAACAATCTGTTTGTAATTTAAGAAATCCTAGGCCATCAATCCATTCAAGAATCCCAACACTAAATTGAATTAACAAATAAGAAATAAAAAAAACAGTAATGAAATTTGCCCAAACTACATTTCAAATTCAAACTAGACCTACAACTACAAGTATATTACAATAATATAACATGCATTAATTAAAGACGTGACCAAATTAAAAAGAAAATACAAAAACAAGAGTTGAAATAACAAAATTAGTCTAGGAGTTTAATCAAAAGAATAAGAAAATGATATATGTGTCGACAAATATTTGACAAATTTGAATTACGACCAACATAGAAGTGTATGATATATGTGTATTCTATGTATACACATACGTCCCAATCATAATTCGGCTGTAATTTTTTACAATATATATAGCATGACTCAAAAGAATATATACCAATATAACATGTATATGTATTGCAGAATCTAAAAATTACTCTTCATTCATCTCAAAAATAGATTCATACGTATATTTTATTTACTCTTTGTTTGAATATTAAGATTTACACTTACTAAAACCTGGAAATGTATTTCGAGAAACTAGGAAATCGGCAATGGCTTGGGCCACCAAAATATCCTTCGGCCTTTGGGGAACAGTTTATATCTTCTATGCTCAGAGATTGAGGAAAGAATTGTTTGGCCAGGTAGAAAATGGGATAGGGTCAGTTTTGGATTGTAATCTTAGCCTCCAGCTGAGCCCAATGAGCCAAACTGTTGTTATCAAGAATTTGGTAAGCAAATGCTTATTTTGGTGGACTTTTGTGTAAATGTTCTCACGATGTTAGAAAAAATGTTTTATATAAATATTATTATTTCCAATTATATTTTTGAAATTTTTGTTTTAATTTTTTTAGCCATATTATGTTCTAAGAGTCGAGTAATAGGTTATCATATAAGTTAAAATAATTATTATATTAACTTAATCTTGGCCTCTTTTTATTTTCTTGATAGCTTTTAATGCAATTATTATTAGAACTTTTGGCTCCTACAAGCAATAATTTCAGATCCGGACCGATCATCGAACCGAAAAAGTTATCGAGTGGATGAGTCACTGGTTGAACCATTATTGAACCGGTAACATCATAAAAATATAAAAATATATATTATTAGTAATTAATAATTTTTTTAAAAAAACTCGTTTTTATGAACTTAAATTTAGTCAAGTTGAGTTACAATATTAGTAAAAGTAGTTAATTTTAATATTACAAAAAAAATGATTAAAAATCAATTTACTAGGTCAACTTAATCGATTTTACCGGTTGACCGATCAGTTAGACCGGTGGTCATGCAACCGATTATACTGATTTTTGACTAATTCGATTGAACCGGGTCAAACCGTACCAAATATAGAACCGGTTCCTCGGTTTAACCAGTTGAACTGACCAATCCGATCCATTCCTACAAGAACTGATATATATAATATGTTAGACTTTAATAACGATATAAAACATACATGTTAGAATCCAAATTCTACTCCCTCTATCCTCAAAACTCAAAAGAGATGACTTGAGAAAGAATGACTTAAGATACAAATTTTTTGTTCTAAAAAAGATGATCTGAGGAACATAAAGTAAACGGCCAATATGTCATTTAATAGAATCGACTAGTATCAATAAAAAAAATAACTCAAGTCCTAGAATGTTGATCTTATTGTACATTGACTTTGTATTGAAAGATATTTATCTAATATACATCTCAAATGTATGTTTAGATAGCCATGGGTGATGTAATAGGCTGATATAATTGTCACATTGGTTTATTCTATTGGATTGAATTCTATTTCATTAGTGAAAATTAAGGGAAACAAAATGATTAATTTATTTCACCAAAATAATTTATCAGCTAGAATGAATGGCCATGCAAATATAATTTTTAATTTTTTATTTTTATTTTATTTTATTCCACCCCGACCTTAGTTCCTTGCGTTCAAGCACAGCATATTTGACCAACCGCTCACAAAAAAAAAATCTTCCATTTCATTGTGATCTTATAGTATGGTTAAGCTACCTACATCAATGCCTAACCACTATCTTTGATTTATATATGCACCACCTTATCTCCACGTGACGTGTGGCAAAAGAAAACTGCATGCAGTTAATTCTGATCTGAGTAATACTAAAGACATCGACTATACATAAATAACATAAACAAATGAAAAGAAATATTTTATTATTAGTAAACAATACATGAATTCTACTCTTTATATATAATTTTATTTTATTTTATTTTAAATTTGTGTACACATTATGACTCTTCTTTCACTTTTCATATGATTGTGAGTGGACAAAAGGGCAAAATAGGGTTATACATATCACTTCAACAAACAACTTGTAGTTGTTGTTATACAGCCATTCCAGTGGGGCCACCACCCAGTTCACCTAAAGCCCAGTAAGTTGATGTGCCTCCCCATATATCTGGCCCATCTTAAACAAAATAGACGCCCGCTTGACCTTAAGTAGAAGTTTTTCGATCGTCTTGGCCCCACTTCTAACAACTTGTCTGAGTCGATAGAGATAGTGCATTGCACTCCAACTCTGTGGTGGATAATGGTATTCGTATAAACTAGGGATATATATATATATAATGTCCGTGATCTTAAATTTATCTTTTATCTAACATACATTGCTTATTCTTTTTAGCGACGGATCGAACGACGATTCGGTCCGTCGCTATATATACAACCGCCAGTCTTAGCTTTTAGTGACGGATAACATATAAACGACGGTTGTATATATAGCGACGGACCGAACCGTCGCCCGGTCCATCGCTAAAATGGGGTAAACAAGGTATGTTGGATAAAGAGTAAGCTTAAGATTCCTACCGTATATATATAGGGAGTATTTCAAGAGCATATCTCTTAAAAGACATAACAAGCATAACACTTTTAGCAACGGATCAAACCGTCGCATGTCCGTCGTCATAGGTCCATCCAACGCCATAGGTCTTATCCGACGGATAATATATAGCGACAGACGGACCTATGGCGACGGACGGACCTATGACAACGCATTTAGCGACGGTTTGGTCAGTCGCTAAATGGGAGTTATGCTCTTTAAGGAATTATGCTCTTTAAGAGTTATACTCTTGATCCTTGCTCTCTCTCTCTCTATATATATATATATATATATATATATGAGAAAAATTGAGATACAATCATGATAACTAACTAACTTATTCTAAGGTTGATGATACAATGGCCAATACTGTCTTTACCAGCTACAAGGCCACTTCGGAAACAAGCAATGTGATATTTATTACCACAAAAAATATTAAAAAATTAAATTCAAAAAACTGAAAAAGAAAAATCAGTATTCTAGTTGTCTCTATCTTCTTGTCCTTCATCTGTAAACCACACAGCTCACCATTGGAAAATTAGTGCCATAGTGGTCACTCACTGGTCAACTAAATTACATGAGAGGGCAGAGAGGTTTATGGAATTATGGTCCTACTCTTTTAGATGGTATCCATTTTTAACAATTTTTCCTTCCCAATAAGATTTTTCTATGCAGACAAGAAAATTGAATATAACCTATTTGTATTTTTATCTCTCATTGAGAGTCAAAATACAAATAGCTGAATTTTAAATATACGCGAATCTAATTTTTTTGTCTAATTTTCATGTCCACATAGTGTTTTTGTCACAATAATACAAGTCCTTAACAAATTGATGCCTACTTTTTTGAATAGTTAATTAATTTCTTAATAATTTAGGCTTTGGTGATATGATTCTTGACCAAATTAAAGAACTAGCTTATAATTAAGAAGCATGTTGGATAACAAAGTGATAACAACCAATAATCTCATCATTACATGACAAATTAAATAAAGTATTTTAATTATTCTACTTCATACATGCATCTTTAATATTTTTCATTTACCCACCGAGGAACAGTAAGTAAGGTTTTAACTTTAAGACAAAGAAATAATTATTCGGGAAGAAACATAAATTAATTTGTTAATATATATATATATACACACACACGATCCGGATCTTAAGCTCACCCAATTAAAAGCTCACCCAACTCACCCCCTTTAGCGACGGACCGGGCGACGGTTTGGTCCGTCGCTATATATACAACCGTCGTCTTAGCTTTTAGCGACAGACAACATATAGACGACGGTTGTATATATAGCGACAGACGAATCGTCGTCCGGTCCGTAGCTAAAGGATGATAAGTTTGGATGAGCTTTTAGTTGGGTGAGCCTAAGATCCTTATCGTGTATATATATATATTATATATATATATATATATATATATATGTATATTGTTCATATATATGCTATGGAAAACAAAACATTTAATTTTATTAATAAGATCGAATTCGTTTAAATATGACCCTCGTTGAAGGTCCTATTTGCTTGATATGACTATGATTTCTGTTAATTGTCCTATCGTATCGTATTGTTGGGCTTTTTCAATTAAGAACTTAATTATTTGTACAAATCATTATTAGAACAGCCATTTTACATGCTAAACTTTTACCCTAGATATATTCTATATAAACTGATATTCTGATTATACTTGGGAATCCTCCCGTTATGATGACCTCGTTATATGAAAAGTTGTCTTAATTAGGAACAAGATGGTGCCAAGATTTTAAATTTTCAAGTTACTTGGAGTAATCCTACATCAATGAGACAAGAGGTTGACATGAAGAATACCATCAAGGCTTAAGAGTAATTTATATATAGTAATTGAGATTTTGTCCATCTTTCTTCCAACTTTATTATACTACTCATCTATTACTATATATAAAAAGACACCAAATATGGTAAATTGTTGGTTTGATAGTCCTTTTAGGGCTTCTTTGGCCTTTCTTCCGGCAAATATTATTACGTAGAGTATTATCGGTTACGATTAGAATATATATTGTGAGTGAGTACTACATATGCACACATGATGAAATAAAAATTTATATACCTATTTATTATACTTAAATAATAAGCGGTTACATATTTAAAATGACATAAAATTAAAACTATATTAATAACAACGGTTATAAGAATGTAACGGTTAATATACAAATACTATAACGGCTACACATCATTCACCTTCTCTTCTTGAGATTATGATTTTGTGATTGTATTTGTATATCAACCGTTTGACAGATTAAACTCAGCTATATTCAAAAGTAGTATCAATAATAAGTCATGATATTTCGGAAAGGAAAAAAACAAAGACTTTTAAATCAGGATGACGCAAATTGATGCTTCGAGGGACAACGAATTGACATTAATTTTGTTATGTTGTAATTATCAAAATATATAATAGAACGGAGAATTAATTAATCCATAATTAAGATTGGATATAATCTAACAGTTTGTGAATTAGTCCAATTATAAAGCGATTCACAATCATTTTCCTTTTATGGTTGCTTTGTTTTTACTTAATTTTCATAAACAATCAAAAAAAAGTGTTAATTATGTTGATAATATAAGATGATCATCAAGAGACTCGGACCAACCAACCCCACGGCCACATATTTGTGGGTTAATTAATGTTTGTAATATTAGCATTTGAATTTTTATTTTTGGACAAACGTGCTAGAAAAGTTTGAAATTAGTGAAGAAGTGGAAAGATAGAATTTGATTTTCCTCCTCTTGTTTTTTTGAATTTTATTAGTAGAGAAAAGGAAAGAAACGATCCAAGGGAAAATTATTAGTCAGTTTTGCTAGCTCATATATGTACATGTATCAGGCTCTTAATTTTGTACAGTCTATTATCATGCAAAATCACTTATAATAGAAGAATAAATGTATTACATTTTCTCTTTTAATTTTGGTACAAAAAATTAATTTGTTAAAATGAAATTTAATATTATACACAAGTATTTGTGTTGCTGTCATGTCATCCACGGATGACGAAATTATAGCATTACAAAGTAATCGCATTAAAGGAAATCAACTCGGATGACATAAAAGGTTTTTCATATTATTTAATAACTATGTAACACAATTATATCCCATTAATCAGAATAATATCTCAAACATAATTCAATTTTATTTATTTTACAATTATTTAAATGATTTTATTTTTTAAAATTTTCATAATCATTAATCATTATTAGTCCCAATACATCATTACATGCATATAATGTCCCAAACACAATTCAATATTTTCAGTTAATATATTTGCAACTCCCTTCCAACTATTATGCACAACAATTTCACAAATTCATAAGATAAAATAATGCACAACATTAAAATAATAACATTTTCATCACATAACAATATATTTACCCAAACACATAACTCACTATAGTTTGTCAAAATAAATATTCATAATAAAACAAAACTCCATTACAATATATTATTCAAAACTATTTAATAATAAGTCAATAATCATAATAACTACTTCACCACATAATTATATAATTGCTCAAACACATAAATTATAAAAAAAAATAAAAATCACATGCGTATATGTAGACATAGTAATGGTTGATAATTTCCCCTAAAAGTTTAAACTTCTATTTTATCATAAATATATTTTTACAAAACAATTATAATATTTATTTATTTATTTAAAATTAGGAAAATAAATCTTACAAAATTGATACTTGAATCTAAAAACTTGTAGATAATCGGATGCATGATCAATCTATTCTTCTTTTTCTCTATTTTCTCTCTTTTGTTGCTTAAATGAAGTTGATTTAGGAGCAGGGGGCTGGAATATAAGTGAGCGGCAGAGGAAGAGAAAATGAGAGAGAGTGAACGCTGGAAGAACAAAAATAATACATATCAAAAGAAGGGAGGGGGAGAGGGCTGCCGCTATAGCCTGTAGCGACAGGGGCGGTCTTCAATTTATCAGCAGGTCAGCAGCAACAGAAGGTCACGTCATGTCAATCAGCCTTTGGCCCTGTCGAAGGAGCCTGTAGCGGCAGGGGATGAATAAAAAAATGGGGCCAACAAAGTAAAAATCGCACGATTTTTGGACTGGTGTGACTGCCTCTACTGCCTGTAGCGGCAGAGGAATGAAAATAAATAAATTTTAGTCTTTCATTGTTCTGATCAACGGCTACGAAAGTTGATTGCTAAAATAGTGCAATGAGCAACCGATTGCTGACGGATGATTTCCATATATATATAGTGGAGGGTGATTGATTGTTTACCATTTTCGAGGTCACATGATAAACTAGGAAATTGCCGCCCAACCCTAACCTCCAAGAATTTGATTGTATCAATTATAATATTTGTAAATATTAATGATATATTTGTATTTTGTATTTAGCTTTAAAATAATAAACTGGTCGTTCAATAATTATGACATGAAAATGAAATTATTATAAACTTGAATATGTACATTGTGTTATTCTTTAATAAGGTATTTGTTTTTTCTTAATGATTTGTATCGTTTGTTGTTTAGACGGGACAGAGTATGTTTTTTTTAATGAAGTGAAAATATGATCTGCTGATAGCAAATCAAGTGGTAATCAGGTTCTAGTTTCTACTAAAAATTAAATGGTTATTAAATTAAGTGTGAATTAGCAATTAAGTAGAAATGAAGTTGTAATATTCTCTTATAAATGTAGAAAAGGAAAAGACTTATTTGTATTGTATTTGATTACATGAATATTGTGTCCTCATTTTGTCTTTTAGTAAAAAATCACAAGATTCTGAAAAGTAGTACTTCCTCCGTTCTTAAAATATTATCGTTTAAGGTTTTGACATATGAATTAAGAAAGTTATTTAATACTAGTAAAATTTGTTTAAAATTCCATCACTACCCTTTATGGAAAATTAAAAATTATTAATACAAGGGAGAGAATTTATTAGGACAATGAGAGAAGATAAGGGTAATATAAGAAAGTAAATAATTTATTCTTCTAAGAAGTTGTAAACGACAAATATTTTGAAACTAATTTTTTCTTCTAAAACGATAATTTTTTAAAAACGGAGGAAGTAGTAGTATAGTTATTTTTGGTGAATCTCATTCATGAAATGTACACATTTACTGTGCACATGCCCGTGACATGCCAGCCACACAAATGCAAAAGAACACATGAGTAGTAAGAAGAAGAATAATCCAAAATTCCATGTGACACTTCATGTGTATTTCCCAATAAAACAAATTGGATCACATGTACATAGTAATAAAGAATCAATACAAAATTTTACTTGATTCTTTAAACTCGAGTACATCCACGAGAGCGGACAGATGCGTTTTATTTATTATCTTAATACATATTAAGATTTTTCTAATAGAGAGTATATATATATAATTTAGTGAATCTAGACAAACATTTTAATATTAGGAGTTTAAAGAGAACATGAGAAGGGTTTTGAATTAGGAAAAAATTGATCGAGAAATTTACGTTCATTACCTAGCTTGCAGCCTTGCACTAATTCTGTTGAATAACCATGTGAGACTGAAACAGCAACCAGCCTTCCTCACTCTCTCCCTCCTGTCTTCCCTCTCTCTCTCTCTCTATATATATATATATACGCATTACACACGGCACACTATATATAATGTGTATATATATAGATAGGAGATGAGGTCTTAGACAACTTTTCCTCCCTCACTGGTCTGTCTGTCTGTCTTTATCTGCAACTTTGTGTAGCAAAATCCGAGATGGGTTTTGTGTACCATTTATTAGCCTCCATGTTATTAACTCAGTTTCTTCTTCAAGCTCTGTTCGTTTCCTCTCTGGCAAGAACAGAGCGACCTCAGCAGCTTATATATAATGTGACTAATTTGAGAGGCAAAAAACTAGGTGGGAGCGGATGCAATTTGTTTCAAGGCAAATGGGTTGTTGATTCTTCCTACCCATTTTATCAATCCTCAAGCTGTCCCTTCATTGACCCTGAATTTGATTGCATAAAATATGGCCGCCCAGATAAACAATTCCTCAAGTACTCTTGGCAACCTGACTCTTGCAATTTGCCCAGGTACCCCCCCTCCCTTCTGGTCTCTCTTATGGTACCCATTTGGGATGGATTATTCACATAGAATTTCAAATTCATGCATAATATGATTGTGTGAGCTTCAATTTGGAGGGTACACAAATATTGGGTACTGGGTAATTTCCAGAAATGGGTATGTGATATTATTGACTAGTGTGATTTGATTATTTGTTGCAGGTTTAATGGGTTGGATTTGTTGAGGGGATGGAGGGGAAAGAAGATAATGTTTGTGGGTGACTCACTGAGTCTAAACGAGTGGCAATCACTGTGTTGTATGGTTCATGCGTCGGTGCCAAATTCCAAAACAAAATATGTGAGGACGGGGATAGTTTCTTCTGTGACCTTTGAGGTTAGTAATTTCTTTTTTTTTTCTTTTTCATGTTTCATAAAGTCAAAAAAAAATTAAAACATGTACATGGATTATGTATATTGCTTGCTTTTTATTCTGTTGTAAGTACAGTTATAATTTTCTTGTCAGGTTGTTTCTTTTTAGAATGATCTGTTTTTTTCTGTCTGTTTCCACTCTTTCTTTTGTTGCTTCCAATATTCCTTTCCCTGGAAAAGTGAAAAGCTCAATACACATTAATATTTTCACAAATTAAAATTTCAAACAGTGCTAAAAAAAATACAATATTTCCTCCGTCCTATAATATATATGACGTTTTAGATGATTTTATTTTTCTTAAGTTATTTGTCGTTTTATATAATCTATGAGAATTAATTATAATCTTTTCAAAATTATCTTTCATAGAAAAATGTTACAGATGAGAGAGTATGAGATAAGTATAATAATTTAAGGGTATTACAGACAATTGATATTATTAATTAATATTATACAATTATTTTTTTAATTCTTGTGCACAACTCTAAAATATCATATATTATGGGACGGAGGGAGTAATAATGTTTTAGAAAATTATAATTTTTTTTATACATAACATGAGAACGAGTGTTTTCAATAATAAAAAACAACATCTATTTTATAAAAGTTGTGAAAAATATAATAATACGTGGTCAAAGTTTAACGGGTAAAATAGATTGTTCACTAGTATTTTTTTTGTTTGTCAAATTTTTCATGATTATTGCTTTTTCTTTTGCTTTTGAAGAAAAATTATGAATAGTAGACGTGGCATCTCTATCTCTATTTTACTCGACTCCAGTGGAAAAAACATTTATACAGCACATGGTTCAAGAAAATGAAGACAAAGACTTTAATTTTATCTTCCTACATATTTTTATTATTATAAATAATTTGATAAGGACCTTATATTTTGTTTTGACATTTTTACTTGCCAAGTAAAGTACCCCATTCTAAGGGTGTAAACGAGTCGAATCCAAGCGAACAGAGAGCTACTCGGATTCGACTCGAAATGATAAATTCGTATTTGAATTCGACTCTAATTTGAATTGTATTTGAAAAATTCTACTCAGATTCTACTCGACTCGAATATTTACTACTCGAATTCGATCCGACTAGGCTCGAATTATAATCAAACTACTCGCGAACTTCAAATTCAAGCTCGAATTCGAGTCTCTACATAATAACTAATTTTATAATAAATATAATTATAAATTGAATTTGTTATTTTACTTAGAAATGAGAAAATATATCTACTATTACACTTTACAAATATAAAATCACAATTAAAATTAAATAATAATAATAATAATAATTAATTATTCTAATTTGATTTAAATTTGTATATATTATAAGAGAATGTATCGAGTATCTAATCGAATTTGTATCAATCGAGCATGTATCGAATCACACTCAAGAATTCGAGTAGTTTGAATCTTAAA
The DNA here is from genome assembly GCA_020205555.1 of Panax stipuleanatus. Lineage (NCBI taxonomy): Eukaryota > Viridiplantae > Streptophyta > Magnoliopsida > Apiales > Araliaceae > Panax > Panax stipuleanatus. The sequence continues at coordinate 144,650,708 of CM035121.1, read as the reverse complement.
CGAGTCGAGTATAACCTTACTTAGATTCTACTCATATTTTTATTCTAACTATTTTTAATGCTCAAATTTGGATCATATTATTAACGAATCCGAGTCTCGCTCGTATTTTTTCGAGTCAAGCCCGAATCGAACTCGAACCGTTTCGCTCGTTTACAGTCTTACCCCACCCACCCCCCAAAAAAATAACACATACACACCAACAAAAAAGAAAAAAGAAAAAGAAAAATGATTCGCTTATAAATCCCCAGCTAACTTTATCTTTTACTTGTACTTGCATCTTTTCTATGTAGAAGCTCCTTTATAGGAGTATTTTGTAACTGAAAAATGAAAGTTGTAAAGTAAATTTTGGGCTTTACTTATGTCATACGCACGTCCCTTAATATACAAGCCCTTATAGAGTTTTGCACCAGTATTAAAAAAATAATTATATTAAATATATAGTATTAAATATAATATTAATTATTCTTATATTGTATTAGAAAAAGAGTGTGTTATTTATTGAAAAAAAATAATAAGAGAACCAAAATTATACTCCGTATTTAATACTTGGGATAATATTGAAAACTAAACAATTAATGCTTACTTGAAATTCTCAAAAAACCTATATTAAGGGACAAAAACATTTCTTTATATTAAGGGACAGAGGAGTAGCATATAATTAGTTGCCAATTTGATGTCAAAAGGCAAGACTCAATGTTCTGGCAAGATGTGCTACCAACAAACATTCAAGTGCCCGAGAATGTTTATTGTCCACCTATGACATTTATAGCATGCCATATGAAATGTCAAGTGTCCCTTGTCGAAAAATATGAAGGCTTCATAGTGATGGCAACTTCTTTACCTATACTTTTGTTTAGCCACTTGACCACCCGTATTAATTGTTGTTCAAACATGTAAACTATTTTATTGTTCTTTAATTAGGAAAAACGTCGTTTTCAAGCTCATGTAAAGGCAATCTCAGCCACCCCCTTAATAATGATTTACTTGAACCGGAGCTTTATAGATTCACATGTTATTTTCCAGAAGAAGAAAAAAAAAAGGATTTCCAAAGTTCTTTTTTTTCAAATTTATTACAATGATGATGATGCTGCAATTGTGACAATACTAAAGGTAAAGACCAACCATATGCAGGAATACGGAGTATCAATACTTCTGTATCATTCAACCTACTTGGTAGATATAGTAAGAGAGAAGAGTGGGAGAGTATTGAAATTGGATTCAATTCGAGGTGGAAATGCATGGAGAGGAATGGACATGCTAATATTCAACACATGGCACTGGTGGACTCACACGGGAAAATCTCAGCCGTACGATTCATTAACTGGTCTTTTTTGTGATTAATTAATCTCCACCGTTTGTGTGTTCTCCAACTTACGAGGATGGATTTTTCTCAAAATAACAACTTCTGTGTGAACTTCAGATGGGATTACGTACAAGATGGAACCAGCATACTGAAAGATATGGACCGTCTGACAGCATTTTACAAAGGGTTGAACACATGGGCTAAATGGGTTGATCTCAACGTTGATCCTTCCAAAACCAAAGTCTTCTTTCAAGGGATTTCTCCAACCCATTACCAGTAAGTAATTTTGAGATAAATTATGCAAATTGATCTCGACTACAAGCTTACTACGAAGTTGTAAATAATTGCCAAAAATGAGCAACAATGTCGATATTTTGTAAAACCAGGGGAAAGGAATGGAGTTCACGATCAAAGAATTGCTATGGGGAGCTGGGACCACTAACAGGGTCGACTTACCCAGCAGGCGAACCTGCAGCTGCGCTTATTCTGAAGAAAGTATTGAGTTCAATGCAGAAACCAGTTTACCTTCTCGACATCACCACGCTCTCCCAATTGAGGAAAGATGGTCACCCGTCAGCCTACAGCGGTGGTCATGCCAGCATAGACTGCAGCCACTGGTGCCTTCCTGGATTGCCTGATACTTGGAATCAACTCCTATATGCAGCTCTTGTTATGTGAAGATACATACCTGAAACAAGAGTTTAGTTTTCTCTTTTTTATTTAATCTCTTTTTTTTCAACCAACGATTGTGTAATTATTTAATCTTTTTCTTTTTTGTATTTGTCTATTGTCTATTGTCTATTGTCTGTTGGGGAAAATTAGGGGAAGCAAAAACAACTGTAAAGTCATTGATCGGGCATTCAATTGCTTCGAATTGAAATAAGAACATAATATGATTGGGTAGTTTAATTATGTAAGTTTGATGGAGAATCCTCAAATACATTTTATGTTATGTGATTGAAGTTTTCTTTCGTACCACTTACGGATTTTCTCGAGTAAGTTCTGCTCGAGTGTTTTATTAATCGCATTGGTTTTGAAACATAAATTTGGTAGATTTCTTTGCCTTTCTGCAACCTAATGATCACATTTGTAACCCAATGTCAACAACTCAAATAGGCTCTCAAGTATGCAAGCACCAAAGTGTAGTAGAGCTATAAAATACCGTGAAGAAATTTCAGGCTGTCAATCAAATAACAACAATCAAGTTCAGTTGATTGTACTCATCCATATTCTACAGACATTGTAACAAACATCGAAATCATAACAAGAAGAATATCAGTTGTAAACAAATATCTACACGGAAATGCTGAACAACCACTACAATTGAAGGAGAACCAACGACATTACCTGGGATAGATTTATCGGGTTAAGAGGAGAAGAGTAAATTCGAAAGACTTGTGACATTAGGTGAACATCAAACAGAACTTAGTAACCAACATAAACAGCTGCATTCACTATGTAACAGTCATCATTCTTATCTCCCATTTCTTCGACACGGACGCCGCTAGAGCATATCAGTCCACCATCCGTGACTTCAAAATTTACAATTTCTCCGCTGTCATTTCAATGTGTAACTAATGAATATTATGCAAAGCCTTGAGATACTGTTTAAGGCAAAGTCTTTTTCAGTCTTAATCTATTCAGGACATCACATTTTGTGTCTCTTTGAAGACCAGAATCCAAGAAGCAACAATCCTAAACAACTCATCAAAGAGTGAGATACTTACTAAGGAAAAACAGATTTGACTTTAGCAATATCCAGGGAATTTTGGAGAGGTTGAGGAACTCCCAGCTTGATCTGTAGCTTCATCTCTCCAAATGAAACACCGGGTATAGACCCTGCACCAATAAAACCTTTTCATATTAGAGGTGAAAATTTAAACTGAAAAATGGCCACATCATTCTAAATGAAGTACTAGCTAAAAACTTGTAAAATAGACTACAAATTTAATTCTGTTTAATGCGAACAAGTTAATATCTCCTCTAACTTAGCTGTGATCAGAGTTTTCCATTAACATCACCTAAACCTAATAAAATAAGGTTTTGCAATTAGACCTTAAAAAGAGATTGTTATTGTATTTTTTAAAATAAAAATAAAATAAAGACACAAATCAAAAAGATTGTTAATTCAAATGTATCACTCCACCATTATCCAGGAATTATAAGACCATTAAGAAAAAGGTTATACAGAGATTATACTGGTTTTAAATGTCCAACCTTTTAGGTTATCACAAACTAAATAATAAATACATTAATTTATTACAAAATACTCCCTCCGCTCCAAAATTAAAGATACATTTCAAAATCGACGACTTTTAAGGATATTTTGTTGCTCTGAAATGTATTATCAATCCAATAGCCAAGGTTTGATGAATGATACTAGCAACGTAATGGAAAATTAAGAACATTACGGCACTTTATATTTTTAAAACAGAAATGTATCTCTAATTTTGAAATGAATTAAAAAAACAGAATGTAGCCCTACTTTTGGAACGAGGTAGTATCAACTTACTTCAAGTTAGAGCTGCATGTCTTAAATTAAACAAATTGGGCAAACCGGAGGGTAAAACATAGCATTTGAAGTATAAATTTACTAGCATAAGTTGTCTGAAGTAGGGAGTGATTGGATTGTAATACCTCTTCGAAAGGCGGGGATAGAATTGGAAGAAATAGCATCCCTACAAGCTCGAATTGCTGCTTTTGTAACGTCTTGCCTGTGTTTATACCAAAAATGCTATCTTTATCAAACAATTGTACGGATAAAAATGAGATATAGAGGGAGAAAAAAATTAACCCATGTTGATCGTAACCGACGCCCATTTCGACGAACAATAGCTTGATGAAAGAGTTAGGGACCGAGTGGACTGGAATTGGTGGGCTTTGATCGGTGGCCATGACTGCTGCTGCTCCTTTTGTTGTTGCTGAGACGATTGAGATTTAAGATTGGGCGGTAATTTCTAGAGGAAGGAGGAACGAATTGGGGGTTTAAGGATGGAGCTACTTCTTCAGTTTAAAAAGTACTACTTCTCTTTCTAAAAGATGTTGGTTTAAGTTTAATGTACATAATATAATTAGTTGTTAGCAAAAATACTATACTATTCTTATTAATTGTTTTAATTAATTATTTTTTTTTAATATTTTTTATTCAATTTAACTAATTACTTCTTATTCAACCAATTACTACTTGGAATATAGCATTGAATTGAATAAGAATCATTGGGAAGGAAAAAAAAATTTAAATAGGAGAAAACTTTAAATAAGGGTAAAGTAGAGAAAAAATAGCTAATGTGAATTGATAAACTCAAAACGACAATCTTTTTGGAACAAAAATTACTTTCCTAAAACGACAATCTTTTAAGAACAGATGGAGTAATTGTTAAAGGAATTTTTTAACATGTGCCCCAAGCACACAGTTCAACGAAATGTGCATATTCTCTTGTACTTGGTGTAAATACAGAAATTAAAAAAATATGCACACAGTTTAGAATATTTCTTAAATTGTGTGCTTAGCATGTGTCCTAAGGGCACATGTTAAGAGGACCCTATACTCTTCTGTGCTATAATATTATGCACGTTTTAGAGTTGTGCACAAGAATTAAAAAAATAATTATACAACATTAAATATAATATCAATTGTCTATAATATCCCTTATCATACTTATCTCATACTCTACTCTCTCATTTGTAATATTTTTACATATTTTTGCATGAGAGATAATTTTAAAAAGATTGTGGTTAATTCGGCTAGTTTATATAAAACCTGAGCAATGCTACTATCACATAATTTGGGTCACATAAAACTCATATACCCACACATGCATATTTGCAAATTCTGCATATATATCACGCAGGGCCCACAATATACATATGTGTGTAGTGACATAAAATTATATGATAGTAGCATTATTTTTCTTCCATTTACACCCCTATAAGTAATAAATTGTTGTTTTATTAATATGATACGATAATAAAATTATGATGACAATTTTAAACACATTCTTTTATTTTGCACAAATATTTTTAAAAATTGATCTCTTTTATGGAATAAAAATTATTGATATTATTTTATTCTGCACAATTATTTTTAAAAATTGAACTCTTTTATAGAGCAAAAAAAATTAATAAACAAGACTATTTTTATAAAATTGAGGAGGTATTAAACCTGACTCTCATCACCTATTAATTCTGTGAATGACTCGTTAAAACTTCACCACAAAGTTTTATTTTTTAGAATAAAAATAAAATAACTAATATTAATGTCATAGTCTGTAATAATATTACGGATAAATTAAACACAATATTACTACTATTTAAATAGAGCTAATAATAGTCCAAACTCATGCTTTAAACAAGCAAACAAGCATGCCCCATAACAAATAAGGAGAGGGGTTCTACCCATTTAGACTATGTTTGTTTGTAAGTATTATATTTGGGATATGACTATTAATTTTAAATGATTTGTTTATTTTTAAATTTGAGTTTGAGACTATTAATCCTAAAATTATAAAATAGCTTAGGATGTAGGATTATTTAATATCATCTCCTACCTGGTATTATAATCCTTACCATTCAAAATTACCCCTAGACCTTTTCTTAATATCTTATTCTATCATTTCTGTATATCAGTCGATCTATTTTTTTAAAATAATATTTATTGATTATGTATACACCCCCACCCCGCACACTACCCACCCGCCCCCCACTGCCCCACCCATCCCCAAAAAATAATATTTATTGATTATGTATACACCTCCACCCCACCCCCACCCCCACTCCCTCTCCCTCAAAAAAAATTATTTACTGATTATGTATACATCCCGCCACCCCCACTCCCACTCCCACTCAAAAAAAATAAAATTATGTATACACCCCCACTCCACCCACCCCCACTCCCACCCCACCCCACCCCACCCCACCCCACCCAACCACATAAAAATTAAAAAAATAATATTTACTGATTATATATACACCTCATCCTACCCCACCCCTGTGACAACCCGAAAATTTGAATAATTTATTAAAATCTTAAAAAATTGAATTGAGGATAAAAAATAGACCTAGACAAAAAATAAGTGTATAGATTTGATATTTTTATGAAGTATTTTTATGGGTTTAATTTTTTTTTTTGTGAAGAACTTATAGGGTTAAGTATATTAGTGTATATGATTTTGTGAATAGTGACTATATGTGTACAGTATGTGGTAAGGGTCAATTGTTGATCAGATAAATTATATCAGTGACAAATCCTAATGTTATGTTAATAACTTTGACGTTCAGTTAGTAAACCCTAGTGACCGATAAGAAACCCTAATGAATGGTTCGAAAATCTTAATTTCAGTTCCAGAAATATTAAAACCCTAATGTTCAATTAGGGAAAACCCCCCCCTACCCCCCCTATTACAACCCAAAAATTTGGACAATTTATTAAAATCTTAAAAGATTGAATTGAGGTTAAAAAATAGACCTAGACAAAAAATAAGTATATAGATTTGATATTTTTATGAAGTATTTTTATGGTTTAATTTTTTTTTTTGAAGAACTTATAGGGTTAAGTGTATGAGTGTATATGATTTTGTGAATAGTAACTATATGTGTACAGTATGTGGTTAAGGGTCAATTATTGATCAGATAAATTATATCAGTGACAAACCCTAATGTTATGTTAAGAACTTCGACGTTCAGTTAGTAAACCCTAGTGATCAATAAAAAACCTTAATGAATGGTTCGAAAATCTTAATTTCAGTTTCGAGAATATTAAAACCCTAATGTTCAATTAGGGAAAACCTAATTGTTAATTTAAAATTTTAAGGTTAATTAGAAAACCTTAGTCCTAATTAGCACGCTTGAATGTGATTAGGAAACTTTAATATAATTAGAAAATCCTAATTATAATTTAAAAATCTTAATTTTCTATTTTAAAACCTAATTAGAAAATTTTAAAAAAATTCAAAACCTTAAGGTTAAACCCTAGGGATCAAACCCTAAGGGTCAAACCCTAAGTGTTAAAAAATTCAAAACCTTAAGGTTAAACCCTAGGGATCAAACCCTAAGGGTCAAACCCTAAGTGTTAAAACCTAATGGTTGTATCCAATGACAAAATGCCATTAAATGTGTAGGCTAAAAGACTAAAGTGCCCTTTTTGTATTTTTATAAGATTGTGTGCAAATCTAGCTAATATCTTGGTTGCTCACCAACTTTTGATTTTTCATGTGCCATATATCTCAGCAAACTCAGCCCTCATGTGCCACATTTCAAGATTTAGATACATTGAATCAAAATAAAAGATTAAAGAAAGAGAAAGTCTAAAGAAAAATCTCATTTATACTCTTACACTCAATCAAGTCATTCTCTCTCCTAGGCTACGAAATTTTTTAGTGGATTCAGTCCCTATCTAAGTCCCCAACACACTCAAGAACAGATCATAAGGATCAGAATCCGAACTTGTGCATTCAAGAGGTATAAATCCTAAAATTTTTAAATCTTATAATTTATGTTAGATGTTATGATTTGTTGTTTTAAGTTGTGTATAGGGATGTTATTGAGTGATCTGGGTTGTTATATCTTAGATCCATAACATATAGATGCACGAAATTGAGTTTTTAGAAACTGATCATGAACCCTAAAAAGTTGTCTGACAGCCATATGTCAGGGCTCATAGATCTGTCTGTGTTAGGTGTGTTTTATATTATAGATCTGTTCTATGCCATGTGGACTGTAATCTGAAACTGGAATCATGGTCATACCATGTTCAGATTTCAAGTTATAAGTGGTCAAAGTCAGTTGACCAACCATGAGAGACTGCTTTCTGGGCAGCCCAAATTTTCCAGGAACCTCCTGACAAGATATTTGAAGGTTCTAATTTTACAATTGTTAAGTAGTTTGGCCAAGTTGTTGTTTTGATGTTGTAGCCTGACATGTAGACTACACATACATGTCATTAGATTACTTAGATCTTAAATAGAATCAAAGTTATAAAGGGTCAAAATAGGGTTGACCACCTGTTTTGATGAATTTCTGAAAAACCCAGAAAGTTCAAGAACAAGGTTTCTAACATGGTTTGACCATGCCAGATCTTGTTCATGTGATGTTATTATAATGATCTGATGTTATATAATGGTTCCTTGACATCAAGACTACATGTTTAAACCTTTAGATCCTACAAACTAAGCTTGGAACTCAAAGATTCAAAGGCTGAAAAGTAACCCCTCGAACTGTTCTTCATTTCTGAAAAACCCAGAAATTGAAGAACAGTGTCTGACAAGTTTGCTAAGGCTTAGATCTCTTTGTTATGTGATATAATTGCTATGAAATCAGTTGGTGATTGTAGTATTACATTAGTACTATAATCCTAACAAAATTACAAGCCCAGAATCCTTAAGATCATGAATCTAGCATTGGTCAAACCTAGCACCCTATTAACTGCTTATGAATGTCTGGGTTTCACAAGAACACCTATAGCGACGGTTCTATCGCTATAGGCACATTTAGCGACAGTTTCTTTATAAAATTAATTATTTTATTTAATAAATAAAGAAAAATAGTTTTTAATTATTAAAAATTCATAATAAATTACTAAAAATTATTTTTAAAGCCTAAAAATGGTTTTTTTAATAATTTTGAATATTCTTCATTAATATTTTTGAATATTAATGGTACTTAATTTATTTAATTATTGTATTAAATAAATTATTTAAAAATAATTTTAATACTCGAAAAATCATTTAAAATTATATTATGGTATTAGAAAATATTTTAAGTTATTTTGAATAACTTTTAATATTTTGTGATGAATTTAATTAATAAATTAATATTGACAATGATTGATTTATTTAATAATTATATTAAATAAATTATGAAAAAATAGAATTAATGTTTTAAAAATTGTATAAAAATAATTTAAAGGTTATAAAAATATTTTAAGTTATAAAATATAACTTTTGATATTTTGTCAATAAATACATTAATATTTTAATATTAATGACAGTATTTTGATAAGGGATTTAAATGTTTAAAAATCATTTAAATACAATAATAAAGTATTAAAAATACTTAGAGATATTATAAATAATTTATAATATTATGACATGTAGTTCATTAATATTTAATATTAAATAAATATTAATGATAATGAAATATCGTGGTATTTAAATTATATAAATATGATATTAATGATTAAAAAATTATGATAAATGATATTAATTATTTGAAAATTATTATGAGCTTGTGAAAAATATTTTGACTGATTAATAAATTATCTAAGATAATATTAAAACATTTAAGTAGAGTCTTATTGATATTAGGCTAGATAATTGTCCGACTAGATAAATTATCTAAGATATTTAATTCATGTTATTTCACAATTGTTATATTGTTGAAATTCAGCCAGCTTATTATTCATTCTTTTCAATCATGATATATCTTTCTTTGAACTTAAACTTGTTGGGCAAATTAGTTGCTCACTCTTGCTATATCATGATAAACATTGCAGATTAGGACGAATACGTCGGATACAGACAAAGTCAAAGACAGTTCTAGTAGTGATTTATAGTATAGATAAAACTTGTAATAGTATTGTATGATAATGATATTATATGTCGGATAGAATATGAAATTCAGGTATTAAGTTAAGGTTACAGACCTTGGGAAGTATGTGTAAAAGTTTATTGTATAAACAATTTATGTTTATATCTTCCGCAATAGTTATAGAAATGTTGTAACGTAACGTACCAGGTCCGAGGTTATGGGGACCCGAATTTGGGGGCGTCACACCCCCACCCCCCACCCCCACTCCCACGCCCACCCCCACACCCACACCCCACAAAAATTAAAAAAATAATATTTATTGATTATATATACACCCCATCCCACCCCCACCCCCCCACCCCCCCACTCACCCACCCACCCACAAAAATTTTAAAAAATAATATTTACTGAATAATATAATCACTTATTTAAAAAATTTTAATTAATTTTTTATTATTTTTTAATGTATAAATAAGTTTAAATTATAATTTAAAATATGTTAGGGTATAATAGTACAAACGATATTTTTAAATCTAATCATTTAATTAATTCTGAAAAAAATAAACATAACATATAATTATTTTATGTTATCCCATGAATAATCCCATAAAAATAAAAAATGTGACTAAAACTATTTAATCCTAGAATTAATAATCTTGAATTATAATTTCGGAATTATAATCCTTACAAACAAACATGACATTAATAAAATAGTGGTAACATAAATTACATGAGAAATTAGTAAATGTAGCAAATATTTCACAGGTTTCTTTTCATCAAAAGTTAGAATAACCAATGAAAATAACAATTCCATATAACCAATGAAAACGTTGCATCCCAAGTTTGAAATTTTAATATGGTCCTCAATTCTTTAATTAGCAGATCAGTAATCAACTTGTCAAATAATTAATGAAGTGAAAAAAAATATATTAATAATGACTAATGGGCACTGCTATTGTATTAAGAACCAAGTTTATTAGCGGTCTATTTTTACAACAAAATGTGGTGGTGGTGGTGGTGGTGGTGGTGGTGGTGGTGGTGGTGGCGGCGGCGGCGGCGGCGGCGGCAGGCAATTCTGAAGCTGAGTTTGCTACAGAGAATTTTAGCAAGCTGTAGACCTGCAAACATATTTTTGTTGTTGCTGGTTTTGGTATTGTATATAGCATGATCTTGCTTTATCTCTCAGCTCTTGGAATGCCCTCATTGTTTCCACATCAAAACCATCCGCAAACTGCCCAAATCCCGCAAGATACAAAAATTAATCATCTGCACCACAATTGTTGCAAATAATAATAAAACAAGCATTACCTGATGAACCCGAAAGGCAAACTTTACACCTTGAACTATCAATTCTTCTTCTTCGGGACCACCGCCTACAGTTTCAAGCTCTGCAGACACTCTTTTCACGTATTTCATGGCTAATTTCACAGATGCTAGCTTAATCTGAAACAATGAACTCAATACCTCATTTGCCTGCCTATGTTTCCCAGTCCAAACAAAAGGTATACAGATGATGGCGTAAAACAAAGGACACAACCAATGAGACCGAGAATTTCACATTTAAAATTTTTCAATTGAGCATAAGGTTTTACATGAAGTGCTGCAGCATTAGCAACAAACATACATTTTAAAGGACCTCTAGAGACTACCACTTATTAGTAATACAATGTATTACACCATATATAGGTGAAAACCATTCACAGTTAATTTAGTCAACATCCACAAGCTAATACTCCATTTGTTAATCTAGAAAGAAAACATATGCAGGAGGAAACTTCCAGTTCTTGGGAATGTGGTTCTCTGTTGTATGATTAAAAATATGAGCATGCTATATTTAATATATTATTGTTTCCTACTGTCTTTCCAAAGAGCAATTCTTTTCAAAAGGTGCCGAGTTGGATTCCTAATTCATTGAAATGTATAAAAGGTCAACAGAAAGAATCTGACCCTCAATTTACTCACTAAACCAACATAAAAAGGATTGAAGACCAGTAGATACACATTTGGAATCTGGGACGTCTCATGTGCGCATGCGACTTCATCGGCATATTTTCCATCTTTTGGCAGCTAGTATATGCTATGCTATTGTTATTCATTCAACCACTTAATAATAGACACTGTTATTGCACAATTCTTATTTTGTCCCTCCAAGATTTAACAAGTACGACTCACCTCTTAGGGACCCACCTAATAAACCACCACTGAATTAACAAAAGGGATCCCCGTGACGACTGCGGGGCGGGGTTCATGAAATCAGTTGGGACCATGCCTCATGAACCGAGGTTATTGGCTCTACTTATGCCCCAGGCTACACTGTCTCTGTGAGTGAGTGAGTGAGTGAGTGAGGTCATTTAAACACAAGGGCCCGGCGAAAAATCAATGTAATATTAACCAACACCGCATGAGTACAGTTAAGGCTGCATATGCAATGAAACCCCCCTTTCCACCATTTTCTATACTGAAACAGCCAAAAGGTAGTTTGGTGCCTAAGCAAGCAGGCTAGCAGCATGGTTCAATGAAACTCGTACATTTATAAGCAACGATTGGCATCAGGGGCAATGCTTTTCGGAAAGGGTTGTTATATTTACTTGACCAAAAATTGGAAAAACAAGGAAATATATACCTGAAGATACACACAAGAGGTTATATTAAATTAACAAAACTGAAGAGCGACATCATTTACCTGACTGACATATCCAGTATCTAGCATCCAATCCATTGGAATTTGAAATCCTTTATACCGCTTAGCAGCTGATTCTCTCATTCGGGAGAGGTTGTAAACCCCATGCTCTAATCTGCTCAATCACACAATCTTCTACATAAGTAATTATAACTGAAATGATCATTCTACCAAGTCCAAAAATCAAGAATCTGTCTAAACATTAACAGACACCTAATATCTCATCGTACTTTTCAAATAAGGCCTGCATTTTCTTGAGGGCCGGGGCACAAGGTTGTCGAGGGTCGTCCCTGAAAGAGGATGCCTCGGATTCCAGCTTCTTGAGATCACAAAACCCAAATGCTGCTTCTCTTAAAGTATCGGCTTTCTGCTCCGGCCATTGGAAGTGTTTAAGCACTGCCCTTTCATCAACCTACAAATAGGAAATAATGCATTCGGTTCATGAGATTAGGCAAGATTATTGGTAAAATTAGCAAACTTAATAGATATTTCACGGGGTTTGGGTTAAATTACCAGATATGAGAGCTCATCATCAAGCCATTTAACAAAAGGCACAACATCTTGAATATCAGTAAATGCTGCATTCTCAACTTCTTTGATCAAAAACCTAATGAAATCGCCTTGGGTTTCTACATCTGTTTTAATCTGTGGGAAATAGGACACCATAATAAATAGTCAAACAATCAAATTACTACAAATAATTGACCTCAAAAATTTTCAATAATGACAACTATGTCCAAAATCTAAGCCCAAAGATTTGATTTTGAACTATTTAATTACCTCAACCAAGAACAAAATTCAATATTTAGCAGTGAAATGTCAAAATCAGCCTCTTTTCTCAATCAATTTCATAACTTTTTACTTTTCCCATTTTGATTTCGAATCAAAAAACTGTCTTATCTATTAAAGCATCATTATAGGGGTACCACCAAATACACTAGGTCTAGTCAAGTTGTCACTGACATGAGTTACTCAGAAGTCAGTGGCAATTGCCGTAAATTAATAAACTAAAACACCAAGACCGGAAATAACTACTTACGGCGAGCAAATGGGTGGACCGGTTCTCAATCTCTCCTATCATGTCACGTGCATTGGCTGTCGCCGCCACATCCGTCCCTCCGCCGGCGCCGGAATCCCGCCGTGAATCCCTCCGCATCAGAGAGTGATAAAACTCCACCACCTCCGGCACTCTCCTCACCTTCGCCGCCCCATTCATCAACCCCTTCGGCGGCGGTGGCGGAGGTGGTGGCGCAGCCTTAGCCGCCACTTTCGGAGCTAATTTCAAATGTGGCGGCGGTGGAGGAGGTGGAACTGGTGACGGTTCTGCCAATGCCCTCTCGGCCGAACCGGCGAGAGAACTGGAAGAAGACGACGACGAAGATGGCGAGAATGGCCCAACCGAAAAATGAGAAGAAGCGGATGAAAATGAAAGCGATGGTCTAGGCGGGGGTTTTGGAACCCTAGGCACCCGAGATCTTTCTGTTACTACTAATTCTGTAATCTCTTCTGAGCAGTTTGAGCTAGAGTGTCTTGGCTCAGCTTCTATAACTTTTTCTTTTGCTTTTTGCTGCCCAACTTCATTTCTATTGTAATTATAATTTTCGAGAATTGTCCCATTTTTCTTCAAATTCTTCATCAAACCCGACTTACAGGAAGCATCGATTAAACCTTGAAATCTTTGAGATGTTGAAATTTCTTCGCATTCTTTTTCAATTTGGGCCTTTTTCAATCCCGAAATCTCTGCTTCCATGGCTTTGAGTTTATCATCATTTTCCCTCCTCTGTTCCGTTAGCTTGGAGTGCAGCATTTCCACCTCTTGCCGTAAGCTTTCGTTTTCCGCTTCCAGGCAGACAATCTTTTTGCTAGACCGTTCGATTTCACTGTCCTTTTTCGAGATGTCGTTTTCGAGAATTGGGAGAATGGCGACGGATTCTTTTAGCAGTTTTTGTTCGAGGAGCTCTGTTTTTAGCCTAGACTCTCTCTCTAGCAATTCCTCGACTAGGTGGAGGAGCTCCGCCACATCCGGCGGCCGTGGCTGGACTTGCGCGGAGGAGCGCGGGAAGTAGACGCCGAACGAGCGCGAGAACGCTGCTCCCTTTTGCGGGCCCTTGGCTGAGCTGGGTGACGGAGATGTTGATGGCTTTGGGAATGGCTCTGATTTGGGATTCGGTTGCGATTTCTGCAAACCCATTGCCGCCTTTACCTTCCCAGCCACCATTGTTGCCCCAAAATAAGAGCTCTCTCAGTAAATTTTCTCTCTCTACAACTGTATATATTTATATATTATGTATATGATTACAAATTTTACTATCCTCTTGTTGGAGCAATGTAGATAGATTGGGGGAGACAGTGAAGCAAAAGGAGAACGAAGCCTCCAAAGTAGTCGTTGTCTGTCTGCTGTGAAACAACTTTGTAAGAGAGAGAAATGGTGAGGGTGAGGGTGAGGGACTGAGGGTGAGGGTGAGGGTGAGGGTTTTAGTTTTAGTTTTAGAGAGAGAAATTCGGAGGCACAAATATCGAGGAACGGTCTTTTCTTTCTTTGGATTCAATTTTTTTTTTAAAAAAAATATTCTTACAATCCAAGGAAGTTTAATTAAAGGAGTTTATGTTAAGCACATAATTTAAGAGAATATTTTTTTAAATTATGTGTATATTTTTTTAAATTTAATATAAATATAAAAATCAAAGGAATATGCACAAAATTCAAGAGAATATTCTCTTGAATTATGTGCTTAGCATGTGCCCTTAAGACACATGTTAAGAGGACCTTTAATTAAAAATAATGCTACTATCACGTAATTTTATGGGTCACATAATGTTCACATACATACATATTATGGGTCTTGCATGATATACAGGGTCTGTAAATATTCATATGTGTATACATGATCTTTATGTGATCCAAATTATGTGATAATAGCATTGTTCTTTAATTAATTCTACTCTATTATTAACCAAAATTATAACCTTATAATTTACCCCTTCTGTCCCTTAATATTTGATGTACAACTCATTGATTGAAGAGATTAATGAGATACAAAATATAAAAATAATAAATAATACTCTTTAAATTATTACGTAAGTCAACAATCTTTAATTTGAAGAATTTTTTTTCTACTATTGTCGAATATGCTCTTTATATGAGTAATTTTCTAGTTTTATTTATATACCGATATGGGGTTTTGGCAAGGGAATAATAAGAGTGGAAATAAAACAATGTAGTTTTGAGAAATTGGAAAAGAGTTTCTAACGGTCGGCACTTACAGGACGAAGTCTTAGATATTATCGCCTTATTCTCATCTCATCTGCAGTAGTAGTGTTTATCTCATGGTATTTTAGCTGGTTTGTTTGAAATGAAGAGGTCTACCAAGCGTTGACTATAAAGGGTCCTGGTTTGACCAATGTCAAATTTTATTTGGGATCCTATAATTCCTTTAATTTTTTTCTCTCTCTCTCTTGTACCACATTATTAAAGTGTGGTAATTAATGGACCTCCACTTTAATATTTGGTGAACTATGGAATTTGAAATTTTGGGTTTCAATTTAAAGATGATATTTTGAATGGGATGCATAAAAAGGGATTTGGTTAGTATAAAATTTATTTTTTGATAAGTTAGTTAATTAATTAATAGAATATTGACACGAAAGAGGGAGGGAATATCTTTTCGTCTGCGTGTTAAGAATTTATTGATCAATTGACCAACTTATTAAAAAATAAATTTCGTGCTAACCATTCTCATAAAAATGATATTAAGGTTGTGAGGACTGACAAGCATTTATCCAATTTTTCAACAACAATAAATCACTACTAATAAGCAATTCTCTCCTCAATATATTACTCTAAAAAATTAAAGGGTCCTCTTAATATGTGCCCTAAGGATACATGCTAAACACACAGTTCAAGAGAATATTTTTTTGAATTGTGTGCATATTCTCTTGATTTCTGTATTTACACTAAGTTCAAGGAAATAAGCACACAATTCAAGAGAATATTTCCTTGAACTGTGTGCTTAGCATGTGCCCTTATAGCACATGTTAAGAAATTCCAAAATTAAAATATATATACACAAGTTAATTTGTCATATTATTCAAAACACATGATCTCTTGCGAAAGCACGAATTTTATTATAAAATTATTATTTTGTACACACTTACTGTCCCTCCTCTTTTACGTTTATGTTTGGTATCTCCTCCCCTTTTTTCTTTTAATAATCATAAAATTTTGTCCCTAAAATTCAATATAGATTATGAAAATTATAAAATTAAAGAAATATATGTGTAGATGTTTCTTATGCAAATATTGAGTAAGAGACTGTCGATCTTTCTTTCTACACGGAAAGGAATGTGTGTGTGTGTGTTTGTTTTTTTTAAATTTTATTTTATTGTTGTGTGATGTTTTCAACAACTGGTTTTAGACTGTTAGGTGTGGAGGCTTTTCTTCAATTTTGGCCATTGTTGGGGTTTGGAGCTTTGATTCGATTTTGGGTGTTTTGTTTTCTTCTTCGAAGTGGTCAGTCATTTTTGGGAGTTGCTCTTTAAATTTAATTTGTGATATGAAGCTAATGAGTATATACATGGATTTATTTTGTTTTAATGATAAAATACACTAAAAATACAAAGTAAATTACCACAACTAATGGTGACTATTAACATGCAAAATTTGATACCCCCTGATCAGTTCTTGCAGCTTCTTCTTTGGTCTTATTTTATTTGCTTGCTGTACTCTTCTGATGAATAGAGGCAACTAAAAACATGTGGAAGGCCCCAAAGTATTAGAGGGAATTTGATATTTGAATCTATTGCATGGAAGGAAACAAATTAAAGAGCAATGATCAAAGGCAAAGGACTTCCCTAGCTTTCTTTAGCTACCAGCACTTAATTTAGAGTTTAAATTTTCAAATAAAGTACTTTGGCTTATGATTTATTTACTATTACTCCCCAAATCCCTGGGGGGTTAATTTGAGAGGTCTTTCTATGCGTACTTTAATGGCTCAAACTCCTAAATTCTCATGACCAAAACATAATAAGAATTTGAACAACAAATAGGTCCCAAATTGTCAAATACTCATCTGTCCTCCAAAGGATGACCGGAGATATAATTTTATTTTATTTTTTTTCTTTTCAAAATATGAGATAAAATACATAAAATAAATGATAAGTTTGTAATTTAGTGAGGTTCATTAGTATAAAAAAATAAAAGTGCTCAACACTTTATATAATCTTATGGAGTCACTAAGGATAAATTTGAAACTTTTTTTACTGTATTTTTTTTTAAATTTTTTTTTAATATGTGTGAAAAATGTACTTTGTTCATTTTTTTAGTAGGGATGAAGTATATGTTATGAGATTGAATGGTGCTATATCTACATAATTCACGATTAGCAATGAGTTCATTGTAGTTGCACCTAAACAGACCCTATGTGCCGGATCATGCATGCCCATGGCTGCCTACCTACGTACACAATTAAGCTTGGGACAAAATTGATTTGGTTAATTAATCTCTAATGGATATGTTATGATTGAAGATAACCTAAGAAACATTATTGAATTGGAGGTGAAAAATGAGAGGAAATATATATATAGTAAATTCAAGGAGGCAATTAATTAAAGACTAGCTAGCTAGCTAGGGTTGCCTTGGCCAGACGACAAGAAAGGAATGTGTCAAAAGGTGGGAATGTGACGTAATAAATGAGCAGTGGTCCTTAATTCGAAGGAGCTCCTCCCATACACAAAAACTGGACCATCATTTTCGTGCAGGAGCTACTACTACAAACTATATATACACATGCAAGGCCAACCAAGCTGTCGAATTAATAATTGTAATGCATGGAATGCAAATTGCTGTTACATGCACAAGCGCAAGGGGTTCAAATTTATTATTCTGTAACAAACAAACAAACAAACAAAGAAACAATTGTCCGTATAAGTGTTTGGTCACATGTTACTACTTAAAATGGTCAGTAGGGTTGCTCACAGTTTCATAAAATTCACAACCTTTAATATCTATTTTCATGATCAACAACACAAGTTTAATTAAAATGAGAGTCTCGTTTAAGTTTGACTATTGAATATTTTTATTTATTTACGCATATCAAGTTTATCAATCGCCTGCTCTTAAACACAATTTTTTTCTTCTCTCAAATTTAGTCTTACATTTATGAAAAGTTAATACTTTTTTTACAAACCACGTCTCAAAATAAAAAGTCTAATGAGGACACTCTTATTTTGAGACGTACGTGCTGAGAGCAAAAAGCTAGAATGATTTGATCTATATGCATGGTGTTAATTCTTAGTTCACATGCAATTTGGCCGGATAATTAAATGGATATATATATATATATATATAGGATTATGCATACTTGGTAGGCATTAACCAAAAAGGTTGGTTTAGCTTCTCTCGGGAAAGCATATATACAGTCTGCATTTCAATCTTTGTCACACAGCTTTGTTTTATGCACTATGAATAATTTAAGTGCCATTATTTTTAGTAGGGTCGATCTGCTACAACTCTCTATACACTGTGTAGTATTAGTAGTATTTCTATTGATTCTTTCTGCTTTGTCTTCTACATATATACAGCTGCTGCCTCTACTCCCAACCTAGTTTGGTGTGCTTTTAATGCAGGACCATTTATATAAAAAATTGATAAATTCGCAACAGAAAATGATATTTTCACATGAAAATCGTCTATGAAATTCGCAATAGAACTGATAAATTATTTGAGTTATAATAGGTTAGTTAATTAGTTTTTATGTTATGTATTGGTTTAGTTTTGGACTTATATTATAAGTCAGAAATTTGAGTTCAAACTAGTTAATTAATTTTGACCCATATTACTCAACAAATCTCAATTTGTTTAGTTTTCAAATTAGGCTGAAAAAACATATATATATATATATATATATTCTTCCGAATATACATGCAGAGAATGTATATACATCCTCGTCAGTTCTGAGAACTAATTGCAGATGTGTATTTGAAATATTGGTGGATCTGGATTGGACCTAAACCACATTATTCATATTTAATACTACCTCCGTCCCATAATAAGTGTTTTTTTAGTTTAAATCACACATACCAATACATAAGCTAAAATGACAAAAATACCCTTAATATACTTTCTTTGTTTTGTTTGAAACTTTTTTTATTGCCTTTTGATCTCTCTTTCTCTTTCTTCAATCTTTCAACTTCCCAATAAATACGCAATAAATACCATTGGTTGCACAAGGGCATATATGAAAACATATTGTAAAAATTGTATTGGAGTCCTAACACATCACTTATTTTGAGAAAAAATATCAAGGCTAAAAAAGCACTTATTATGGGACGGAGGTAGTATAAGTTATATGATTTTAATTCCTAATTAACTCATAACTATTTTATTTTATGTAACTTTAAACCAACACAATCCTATTTCTTGTCAGGCCTACTAGAAGTGCACTTCATATAGAGTAAATATGTGTAATTGTATGATCTACGGCAACACAAAAATTGTTTTTTCAAAACTACTAATACGAAAAAACCTGCAGTAAACAAAAGTCATAAAAAGTTTTTTTAAACTATGTAAGCATAAGCCGTAAACAAAAGACTGGTATATTGAGATAGAGAACTGCTCCCTCCCTACAATAATATATATAATATATAACGTTTTAGATGATTTTATTTTTTTTAAATTATCTAATATAAGTATATGGTAAAAAGTATTATAGACAATTAATATTATATTTAATACTATACAATCATTTCTTTAATTCTTGTGCACAATTCTAAAACGTTATATATTATGGAACGGAAGGAATATACAATAAAGACATGTAATTATTATTCTAATAAATAAAAAATTAAAGCTACATGCATGTTTTTTTTGAAAATTGATATTTTTACATTATTTTTTGATATTTTCACACGTAGGATGTGTCGAATTTTTATTGACTAATATATGTGGGTCATACTTATAAAAATATCAAAAAATAATGTGAAAATATCAATTTCCTTTCTTTTTTTTCACATCTGATTTTATTCTATATTTTTGTCTCTCGAGTATGATGCATTTAATGGGCTGGTGATGTGAACGTTACTATTGGGAAGGAGGTCCGTGGTTGGGTAGGGTTGAGGCGGGGAGCATGACCATTTGTCTGTTTTGGGGCCCTAGCCTGCTCAAGAACTTGCTTACACATTCTCGTGAAATTTTTTGTTTGAATTGGGAGAGTGATGAGCTACAAATCACCGTAGAATGTAGATTCATTATTCATTTTCACAATAACTATCTACATGTATTCCTATTTCCTATTCTCGTCTATGTATATATATATATATATATGGAAATTTATTTATAATTAACGTTGTAAAGTTAACATTATATTTAAAACAGATCTCAGTCGTCCAACCAATGGTCTTGGGCTCAGTTGGTGTACTAGACCCCTTGCTAAGCAAGAGGTCATTAGTTAAACCCTTCCCCCAAATTAGCAAAAAAAAATAAAATAAAAAAAATCTCTACAGTCACTACTAAAGTGCGAATTTAAAACTGACCAAAATACTCTCTTCTTTAAAATTTTCATCGTCTGCACAAATAAAGTACGAACTGAAGAGATTATCTTTTTTCACCGGTCCGCATAAAATTTTTTTGGTCACTTTTGAGTCCACACTTTAATAGTGCGGACACCCAAAACTAAAGTGCAAATGAATGATAATTTTCACGTTAGATCCGCGATTGAACAACCACAATCTGTTGTAAAGATAATTTTAAATTTACAACGTTAACTATGTATCAGTCCCTTATATATATATATACGATAAGGATCTTAGGCTCACCCAACTAAAAGCTCACCCAAGCTCACCCCCCTTAGCGACGGACCGGGCGACGGTTCGTCCGTCGCTATATATACAACCGTCGTCTATATGTTGTCCGTCGCTAAAAGTTAAGACGACAGTTGTATATATAGCGACGGACCAAACCGTCACCCGGTCTGTCGCTAAAGGGGGTGAGTTGGGTGAGCTTTTACTTGGATGATGTTGGTAACATTATTTTTAAATTGAATTTTTTTAAAATTTAAAACTTAAATGGATCGATCATATGAGTTTTAAAATTGAAATATATTAATTAATTTTAAAAAAAATTATAGTCAATCTTATATTTTAAAACGTAGAAAGTACATTGCAGAAGCTATAAATGAATAAAATAAAAAATTATTGATAATTTTTTGTCACATTTATAGCCTCTTGAACACTGTTTTATTGAAATTTATATAATCAGATCATTCCATTTAACTAATTGAACAGACGTTAAGTTATTGTATACGTGACAATTTTAATTAACATAAGAAATTAAAATTAATGACTTAGCTGCCACTTGAGATGAATAAAATACTAAAAAAATACAAGTCCCAAATTGGGATAGTTCATATGAATCTCACATAAGATAAATTCAAGAGTGTATATGAGTTAATAAGTATGGTAGAGTTTTAACTTAATAAGTTAACTTTTTAAGTAAGGAGGGTACGTAATCTAATATGCTTATTGAGCTAGTCTACACAGGGTGATGAATTGAAGTGGGATAGGTCGCACAATTCTATTACAAGTGGTATGGTGGAGCACATTCGCAATGCTAACGAGGTGGAGTACTATTAGAGTTGAGTACTAAGGGCTTTTAAAGGAGTCGAAGAAGGTATGCATGCTTAGACGAGTTAATTAGTATGGTAGAA
Organism: Panax stipuleanatus; assembly: GCA_020205555.1. Classification (NCBI taxonomy): domain Eukaryota; kingdom Viridiplantae; phylum Streptophyta; class Magnoliopsida; order Apiales; family Araliaceae; genus Panax; species Panax stipuleanatus. The sequence continues at coordinate 144,628,501 of CM035121.1, read as the reverse complement.
CTTTAACCTGATAGTTTAACCTTTTAAGTAAGAAGGTTATCCAATATGTTTATTGAGTTAGTCTACACATGTGTACGTTACATTGGTGATAAATTGACGTGAGATGAATCGCACAATTCCGCTACTATTTAGTACCTATACACAATTACACATGCCAAACAATATAATTTAGCAAAACAAGATATAGATTTTTATTCCACTTGAGGATAAATGAGGTTAACTATACCCTTCAAATCTCTTCCAGAATAAAGGGTAGAATTATGTAACAAGTATTGGAAAATAGATTCATATAGTTGATGTCACCACGAAATAAATTCCTATTAGTACCGCCGTTTCCAGGCAACGTCTAAATCAAAGAAGGTAGGGCAGATCACTAAGTTGGTGTTGCCAAGACTTGTAAAGTTAGCAAGCATTTCTTTATTCCATATTCCATACATTAACACTATTTGTGTCTGTAACTTCAAAGCAAAGAATTTTGTATTTGGCTTTTGTGTAGATTTTGGTAAGGGCCAAGATAAGTATTACATATTTTGTCTAGAATATTCCTCCTACAGTTTTGCCTAACTAAATACAGTATTTTGAATTTACGTTCACATGTACACGTTAATTCCTTAATTGAAATGCTTGACTCAACAATATATGAGAGAAAAAATTTGCAACAATGTATATGTGAAAATATCTAAATAACTTGTGCTTAATTATTAGTAATGTGTTATACACCGCAAAAAGCAAGCACCAAAAGCTCACTTTAGGATGAAGCAATTCCCTCTCTCTCTCTCTCTCTCTAGATCCCTAATAGAATGGGGAATGGCTTTCTTCAGCTGCACTAAACAACTAATGACCTAATTTGTCCATGTCAAAAACCCATCACATCTAATTATAAATTCTTGACCATCTAGAGTAAATTGATAGACAGATGATAATTTCCAAAGTGTAATTAATTTGAATGCCGATCAGCATGCATGATCGATGGATCCACAAATATATGTTAGTAAAATTTATTTGTTAGACAAATAATCGCCAAATCTATATATACCTATTGTTGAAAATGTATCGAAGAGGATAAATTATAGAGAGGAAGCGGATATATAGTAATAATTGTCTTACTTCAACTTATATCTCATTTACCCTTCACTTTCATGAAATGATTTATTAATTTATAGGACTCCTAGAACATTTATAGAGACACTTGAATAACTACTACATGACCGAATACACGTACATGAATCTAGTTATATATATTCCAAGACTCTTCTAGATACATTCATATACATATATGTATCATGTATATAGACACTCACCCATTCATATACTAATATAAATACTAATTAAAAAAATTCATGATGAACATTCTAGAAAATATTTATTAATTTAGTTTAATTTGCTAACACCTATAGAATATATACATGAAATATATTCAAAAAAAGGTAAAGAATAGAAGTTAACTACAAGAAAAGGCAACCTACATATTCTGCAATATGATGATTTTTGGAGCTCATTATATAAACAAGTGAATATGAAACCAACTTCAAAGTTTTTTATATATGCACCGGCACCGTCCTTATCTAGTAAAATGATGATGAAGTGTTTGAAGAGAAAGAACAAAAAAATGGGTGGCTCAAACACAAAAATGACTAGCATTGCCAACAGATGGAAAGTTCTTAGCGGCGAAAATAAATGGAATCGCCTATTGGATCCATTAGACAATGATCTTCGTCGGTACATCATTCACTATGGAGAAATGGCTCAAGCAGCCTACGACACTTTCAATTCCGAAAAGGCATCAAAATATGCTGGAAGCAGCCGTTACGCAAAGAAAAACCTCTTGTCTAAAGTAGGTATTGATCTTAATAATCCGTTCAAGTATCGCGTGACAAAATATTTGTATGCAACATCATCAGTTCAAGTTCCCGATGCGTTCATTATAAAGTCCTTATCCCGAGAGGCTTGGAGCAAGGAATCAAACTGGATTGGGTACGTCGCGGTGGCGACGGATGAAGGGAAGGCGGCGTTAGGGAGGAGGGATATTGTGATTTCTTGGAGAGGGACAGTTAGGACCTTGGAATGGGTTAATGATTTTGAATTTGTGTTGGTTTCGGCTCCGAAAATACTTGGGAAAGATGGCGATCCTAAGGTGCATAGAGGATGGTACTCCATTTATACTTCTGATGATCCGAGATCACCATTCAATAAGACCAGTGCAAGAGATCAGGTCAGTTTTGATTTAATAGTACCATATATATATATTTGTAGATTAATTTGTGATTATTTAGAAAACATATATGTTCTTGCATTTTATTAAATTGATTTTGGAGATAGTATTAAGGTTATACCTTGGCCAGGCTCAAGATCTTAATCATTCATTTGCAGTGCGGCCATACATAAATAATTATCGTATATTAATGTGTTCTTGCTTGCACATTAGTAGGAGTATTAGATATTTCTAAACTCAAGTTACCTTACAGTTCGTTTTTCAATACTTTTGTTAATAAATAGGTTGTAACAAGCATGCTTAAATTATAGTATTATATATAAATTAAGTAAATGATATTAATACATATATTTTTACGATGAAACAAACTATATAAAATCCTTAATCATATAATTTAGGCACTTGGAGAGGTCCAAAGACTAGTTGAACAATACAAGGATGAAGAAATCAGCATAACAACAACCGGTCACAGTCTAGGCGCAGCCATTGCAACCCTAAATGCAGTTGACATAGTCATCAACGGATTCAACCTGCCTAAAGACCGGCCAAACAAGCAATGCCCGGTGACAGCCATAGTATTCGCCAGCCCTCGTGTTGGAGACTCGAACTTCGAAAATTTGTTCACCGACTTGAATCATCTTCGTGCCCTACGCGTCCGTAACGCCCTAGACGTTGTCCCAAACTACCCGTTAATAGGTTATTCTGACGCCGGTGAAGAGTTGGTTATTGATACTACTAAATCCCATTATTTGAAGAGCCCTGGAAATTTATCAAGTTGGCATAATATGGAGGGGTACCTGCACGGGGTTGCCGGAACACAAGGAGAGAAAGGAGGATTTAAGTTGGAAGTGAATCGCGATATTAAGCTTGCGAATAAAGGTCTTGATGCTTTGAAGGATGAATATTGCGTGCCGATATCGTGGTGGCATGAGAAGAACAAGGGGATGGTTCAACAGGCTGATGGATCTTGGATGTTGATGGATCATGAGGATGATGATGATTTTTGATGTATTATAAACATGCATGCTTGAGCTAGCTAGGTTGACAATATATTTTCCCCTTGTGGTTTAAAAATCTAATTTACATTGTTTTTATGTTGAAGGGAGTTTGTGGGCATGTTAAACATTCTTTGTGTGAATAAATTATCTAAATAAATATTATTATTAACAGAAAATTATAGATATGTGATTTCTCACCTGCGCAGCATGAAGATTTCTAAAATCGTGCAATTCGCCATATATAAGGGACAGTTATTTCACAAATCATTTTAATAGTTTTACAAGTTATTTTACATGAATAATATATAAATTCCATGAGAAATAAATACTGCATTTATATAACACTAAGCTTCTACGTACTCAATTTATTTAATTTGATGTATGTTTCTGCAGACAAATCTATGAAATTAACACTGGTCTTTGTCATTTGCCCTTGTTAAAGGTTATAGGCGGCTTCCCCTATCTATCGATTGCCAATAGAGAGTTTTCATTTCTTTCTCCAACTAGCCATGTCTACTCTCTTATTCGCTTTTCTGGATGTCGTTCGTCTCTTCTTTTTATAGTTGTGTTTATTATAAGAATTTTTTTTTATCACACAAAGATATTTTAATTTTCAAATATGTACCCAAGTAACTCAGTCTCCAAAAACTCTTACCAAGATTTGAATAATTTCACCTCCATCTATTTCATTTTCCTCAAGGACACAAGATTTGAATATTTTCTCCATAAATAATAGATTTGTTCTTTTTGATGCCTAACGAAATGTTTGTCCCATTCGGAAGGCAAGAACAAAATAGAGGTAGACCGGCAGTTATTGATTTGTTCAACAATGGATTTTAGGTAACAAGTCAACTATAAGTCCAGGAACTTGCTGGAGGCCATTCTTTTCTTTGGACGATTAGGTTATACACGAATTGGTACTATTTGACTTTTGAAATTTTAACTTGTATAAAAATTTGTTGGACACATGGGCATAATTTTTTATTAATATTTAATATTTTAGACTGAAATTTGTTATTAAAAAGTACAACAATGCTATTATCACATAAAAAGTTACACATAATTCTTACATACACATATACATACTGTGAGTCCCTGCCTGATATGTGGGACCCATATTTTGTATGTGTATGTATATGAGAGTTATTTGAGAGTTTTTATGTGATCCTAGCATTATTTTAAAAAATATCACTTTTTCTTTTTGTTCCAGTATCTCATTTTTGCTTACACGATTACAGGTTCAACCATATTTTTCCCCAGCAAAATCAGCTCATACGTCACATGTCAAGTGTAAGTTTCACCAATTAAGTTTCCCCTATATTTCTCATATTTCCCCTTTTGACCCTTTGATACAAGTTCTCCCTAAATCCCTAGTTTTAAAATACAATAAATTATGTTTCTCAAAAATAAAAAAAAAAAATCTGTAACGTTATGTTTGTTTTTAATAATTATATTTGGAATTTGAATATTAATCCCAAGTCTTTTGTTTGATTATAAAAATAGACTTGAGACTATTAATCCTGGGATAACAAAATAATTTAAAAGGGGGGATTATTTAATATCATGTTGAATTAGGTATTATAATTCATACCATTTGAGACTAAAAATTTGTGGACAAAATTAACTTTTAACTTATCTTAAATAATTATGTTTACATGGATGATTTTTTTTATAGAGCTTAATTCATGATGAAACGAGTCTCTGCTGGTCAAGTGAAGAAACGATTTTCTTGAATTAAGATGTAAAATTGATGTACAGTAATGATTAGAACTCTTATTCCACAAAAGATGCATGCTAAAAAATATACGTGTATATATATATATATAAATATATGTATAGTTAGATTTGAAAATCATGGGTCTGATGGGGAATGTTCAAAAAAAAAAAATAATTCATGCATGTAAACACAATTGACTCGAAAAAAAAAAAAACATGCATGTAAACACAAGTAAGGTTATGATAGTCCAAACGATAAATTTTTATTCAATCCTTTAAATAATTCTAGACAAAACAAATATAATATGTGATTATTTTAAGTTATCCCATTAATAATTTCATAAAAAACAAACATGTGATTATGACTATTTAATCCTAGAATTAATAATTTTTGGATTCAATGGTGAAGCCACATACAAACTTGAAAAAAAAAATTGTTTTATAATGTAAGGTAAATTTTAAAAAATTTAAGTATTATATATAAATTCGCACAACTAAAATTTTATAAATTTTCTATTATACGAGGTCAAATATTGAAAATTTATAACTTTGTCAATCAAATTTTAACCACATATGACTTATATCCTCTCAATATATGTATATCTCTCTTTAATATTTTAAACTAAATAATAATTTAATTTATATTATTTTTAAAAATAAATAATGATTTACTTATGAATATTTGTGATTAAAAAAGTCTATTATGATCTTTACAAACAAACATATCTTAAGTAAACTATTACAAGCGTAAAAATAAAAAAATATTATGTTACTTTTTTAGATTTTTTTTGTGAGGCTAGTGCTTATTGTAATTCTCTCATTGTTAATTTGAAATTTAATTATTGATATTGTAAATATGAATGTACACTTGATCACAAAAATTCATTGCACGTATAATGACATTCCTAAATTAATGGGAGTTTTAAAAAAAAACTCTGATGGGTGATATATAATTGCAAGTCACTCGTATGAAAACAATCCCAAAACTAAGCCGACTCTATCAGTAAAAAAATATCTTATAAAATACTATATAATATATAGTAAGTTTAGGGGGTAAATGATAATCGAAAATTTTGTATTTTGTGGGCCCAAGTACAAATTAGGGTTCACATGATTTATTGGAATTAAATACATAATTAAGGTTCCACGATGTCATTAAATGTACACATTAGGGTTCACATGACCTAATTAAATGAAGACAAAAGCCGAAAATAAAGATGCTAGACTCGAGAGAAGCCTCCACGTGTTCCGAGACAAAAAACTAGTGGAAGTGGCTCGTTTTGGGAATTGATTGAGGGATTGGATTGGTGGTTAGAAGGACATGACGATATGGGCATTATTCTAATGACTAAAGGGTATTTCTGGAATTTTTCTGAAGACATGTGCCTGACATGTGACCACTTAAGTTACAGGAAACTCTATAAATCCCTCTTCCATTCTATGAAGGAAGGGACCTCTCTTCAGACACAGTGTGACGCTCCCAAAATAGGTTCAATACTCAACCCATTCTGAGTCGCCAAATACACTTAACAAAATTCAAATACAATCTTTCATATCAAACGGTCGTGCAAAATACGACCACATAACTATGAGTGTCAATACAGACATGTAAAAAATATAAACATTCAAACTAAGTTCTCATTACATTTATTATCACACTATTTAAAAAAAAATAGTGAGGACTTCTACAGCTCTAACTCAGACCATCACTCCATTCCCCAACTAATACCCGCGATATTCTCATTTCCTGAAGAGAACAATGAAAAAAAAGGGTGAGCTCAACTAGCCCAGTAAAGAATATTATGACCACGATAATGAAAAATAAATTATCGTTAGCCTTCAATAAATCAGATAAAATATTATGGACAACAAGTTTTAGATCAATATTCGCAACAAAAATAACAATTCATTAGAAGAGTTAAGTAGAGAATAATGTCTACCATCTTCTTTGATTTAAAAGTTCATCATCAATATTTTATCACTGTAACATCAATCAATATACATCTCGAATCAAATATTCATCTTTTACACTACGGGCCAAAGATATTCATTTGTATCACCAGTTGGTCATGTTCATCTCAACACCTGTCCATCTTTGCACTATGGGCCAAAGATATTCATCAGGTAATCATTCATCTTTGCACTATAGGCCAAAGATATTCATCAAGTAATCATTCATCTTTGCACTACAGGCCAAAGATATTCAGTTATATCACCATTTAGAACTGAGGATGATGAAAAATAATACGAATAACGAATCCAGTGAGATAAAGGACAAATATTAGAGAATTTATCCAGAGTTCAAGAATGAAGATCAAAATCTGGATCCAATCAAAGATGATTTGGAAGAAAAAAAATATTTTTTTTATCATGAATAGTAACTCGTGAATAGTAACTCGACATGAAAAGATAAAAATTTCACAAGAAAGTTCAGAGCAATATTCCAGTGAAATGATATTAGATGAAGCATAAAACACAAGGAATTTCTGATCATTTCAGGAATTATAGAAGCAATACTTACCGTAGTAAGTTTAGAGTTAAGAATCTGAAATGAAACAATATACGAAACTGCAATTGAATTTTTACCCGTCAGGCGGTAGTTCGCTCAGATAGATTATTTTCACAATTTAATAACAACAGAATACGAAGGGTTATTCACCAGGCATGCGGTAGTCCGCGTAGACAGGTTATTCCCACAGAATAATAAAGAATGGAATAACAACAGGATTTCACCATACATGCGGTAGTTCGCGTAGACAGGTTATTCCAACAGAATAATAAAGAATGAAATAACAACCCTTACGAGTATTGAAAGAAAATAACTCTCTTCATGAATACGAAAGAAATAATACCCATTACCTTAAAAATTTAGAGACTACACTAGTGTAATATAGCAGAATACTCTTCTTCTTTCTCTCTTATTCTCTTTATACTTTCTCTCTCTATAACTTTAGTGAATTGGTGAGAAATAATGAAGAAATGAGTTTCTATTTATATGCTCGACAGAGTAAGGGTAAAATAATCTTTTTGCCATAATTTATGACATCATCTCTTACATCATCGATCTTATGACATCATTGCTTACCTCATCGCTCCGATTATATCCTTGTTTACCTCATCGTTCCGATGACATCATTGTTTGCATCATAAGAGTTCAAGTTCAATTTGCACTCTTCCACCTCGTTTAATTTTTATACCATAAATTTACTATAATAATGTTATCATTCTAATTATAAAAATCATACTATTATATAATCACATCATACTATTATAATGTAATATTATAATAACATATTTGAATGAATTATTTTATCAGAAAAGATAAAAAACCAACTTTCAACCAATGTCACATGCTAAAAATTCCTCCGTTAAAAATTCACATTGAATAAATATTTTCTTATCATATATATCAAAAATTAATTATTTACAAATAATATTACAGAACTACAATATTGACAACCAGGTCGTTCCTAGGAAAGAGGGGGCCTTCCGATAAGGATTTTTCCTTACTGGCGCGCAATTAATCAACCCCTTTCCTAGACAGAACTTCGTTAAACATTGCCAATAATGCTATCTAATAATATTAATATGAATTATTGATTTGATAATTTAAAATACTGTGCAATGACAATTATTGAATCACTAATATAAAATAGCAAAGTAGCACTTATTGATATAAAATATTAACGTAGCAAATATTGAATCAATAAAATATTATGCAATTATTGAATCAATAATATAAAATATTGAACAGTAATTACTGTAACAATAATTGAGTAAGTGTCTTTCTACGTAAGAATCAATAATTCAAAATACTGTGCAATACCGTGTGCTACTGTGCAACACCGCGTATTACTGTATTTTAACCACCGGATATTTCAACAGTAATAACGGTAACAACTACGCAGTTATTTTATAAAAGGTTATTTCTGTTGCTTTTTATATCCGACATTCATTCCGTTGTGGGGTCCACTAATGACTGCGTTGTCGTACGAATATTCTCCGACAAAAAGAATATTCCTCGACCAAACGAATATTTTTCGACACAACGAATATTTTATAACCACTTGCTTACTTTGTAAACTTTGCACATCTCATCCATAACTTATCACATTTATCAAATCAACACCTTACTATTTCAAAATAATATATAAAGAAAATTAAATCTTATTCATAAAATTTGGGGTCTTACACACAGGACTTGGATTCTTGAAAGATTGAAGGAGTCAGACATTCCTCTCTCAACCAGAAGCACTCAAGAAGGTTCTTGGAATCCCTGCTACCCTAACAAGGTTTTCGAACTTTAGGAGTTATGCCACGTGTCATTGGAGTAATCGCTCACCTGTCGTTCTCCTCTCTTCAATCAATCAATCAATTCCGTGTTCTTCGTGAATTTCTCTCCTTTTCAGCCAACACGAAACCCATAACCCTAGCAAAGAACGATTTTCTTACCCACAAGTCCTAACCCTAAAAGAGAGGGATAATACTTTACCCGAGATCATTGTTGTTTCTTCAGCTATTCTCTCTCTTCTTCGTTTAAGTTGTTTGGCAGCATTTCCTTTAGTCCGCCTTCTCCACCACAACAGGGTGGGCTAGTCTTGGACTTGTTTGTGTTAGAATATTTTATTCACTTATGTGGCCTCTACTATTTATGTAATTATTGGGCTTACATATTGTATTAATTTATTATTTTATTTATGGGTTTGGTAATTAATTGTGTGACCCATAAATATTATTACTAATATTAAGTTGGCATAATGGGCCCTAGGGTTTTATAATCTTGATGGACGATTTTGACCCTTAGCTATCTAATAAATAAAACAGTTAGGGTTTGGTCGCAGTTGCCGTCTCAAGAAATTTATACACACCTATACACCCATCATAAGATTGAGAGAGGCAATTGAAGACCTTTACCCTTACGCGCAGCGGAAGCTTGATACATACAAGATGTCTTCTCTCAATTCATGTAAGTACTTAATTGTTATGATTAATTTATTTGATTTTATTCTATGCAGTAGCACGTTCCGATATAATTATTCAACATCTGGTATCAGAGCTTGGTTACGCTATTGTAAAGAATAAATTAATTATGTTGTTATGCCAATAATTTTAATTCCGCATAATTTTTTTTTATTGAACGGAATCATGTTTTAAACGGAATCGTGTTTCAGAATAATGAAACATATATATAATTCTTGCATAATCATGTTTCTGTTCACGAATTGTGAATAGTCTGCTTTATTCATTATGTTCTATGTGAGGGAATATTTATAATTCTTAAATATAATGTTTCAAAATCATGTTTGCTTTATGCTTTATGTTTCCTATTAATAATACCAAATTCATAAAGCATCATCTGCATGTGCGTGAAGCATTCTTTAAAAGAATTCCTTTGAATAGGACTACATCATTTTGTTTGCAGAGGCAGTCCGCCCTTGGACTCAATCACAGTAAATAGATAACTTCATGTACTCTGCATATATATATTCATATGTAATGTTCCCACAAATTATGCACTGTACATGCAAGTTTATTTTAATATAATATTATGGTGGACATTTAATTTTTTTTTTTAAAATATTATATGTTAAATTTATTACTTATTATGTCTACATAATATTATGATATTCTTATGCCCTCATGTATTCAAGTTAAAATTAACGTGATTATTTTATAATCAATTCATGTTCATAATTTTATATCTTAATTTAAGATTCTAGAACATGATATGATATATTATTAATTAGGGCTTTTTTAATTTGTTACATGTAAATTATAAATAATGTTAATTTTCAAACTTGATTATTATGCTATTTAAAGAAAATTGAGTTTGATCATAATAATTTACATGTATTCGTGACTCTTTTATTGTTAAAATTAATAATCAGCTCAACGGAGGATTATTAATTGAAACAATTAAAGATTAAGAAAAGTCACATAATGTTACATTTAATAAATAAAGATTTTAATTTTACCCAACGAAAAATTAGAATTGAAATTTATTAAATGGAATTTTATTGCATACGTAACATGTTTATTTCGTTTCTGCCTAACGGTGATGCGTGAATAAATGTATTGTGCATTATTTTATGGGGATGTTATTAGCATATTATTAATTGGACTAACGAAAGATTGATAATTATGCCCAATGTCTCATTAAAATCTATTTTTTTGGTGTTATAAATAGATTTTATGTAACTAACTGCTTGCCCTACAGTTAGTTTTATTATGATTAATTATTAATTATTGTTGTACATTGTGGATTTCTTTTAGTTTTTTGTAAGCATGCTTATGAGCTTGATTATGTTTCAGCATTGACTCCAACTAGTATTTCTGCTTATGTTGTTCATTTGACTACCACTAGATCTTATAAGAAGAAGGTTCATAAAAATGGCAATTGTTTGAAGAATAAGGATAAGCATATTTCTACTAAAATAAATAAGGCAAATAATTCAGGTAACAACTCTGAGGCAGGTCCTAAATGTCACTTCTGTAAGAAGCAAGGACATATTAAGAAAGAATGCCCTAAATTTAGAGAATGACTTGAAAAGAAAGGTATATCGTCCTTCAATTATGTAACTTATGAATCCTTTCTAGTTGATGTTCTTTCTAATACATGGTGGCTTGACACTGGTGCTATGGTTCACATTACTAATTTATTGCAAGGATTCATTTCAAAGAAAACACTCCAAAAGGGGAAAAGAACCATTAAAGTTGGTAATGGAGAGTCTATACAAGTTGAAACTGTAGGAACTCTCCCTTTAGTTTTGGATAGTTGTTTCACCTTGTATTTATATGATACTCTTTATGTTCCCAGTATGACACGGAATTTAATTTATGTATCTAAACTTGACGTTGATGGATTTTCGTTTAAGTTTGGGAATAATAAAATAATTATTTATCATTACTCTCATGTTATTGGTTCTGGCTCTTTAGAGGAAAACCTCTATAAGATAAATTTAGATAATGTCTTTGCTGAATCCTTATTAACAATGAATGTGACAGAAAATACTTTTAAAAGTGGAAATAAGAGAAAATTTGATAATGAGAATTCTTCAAAATTATGGCATAAACACTTAGGCCATATTTTAAAAGACAGAATGCAACGTCTTATAAAGGAAGGAATTCTTCGTTCACTAGATTTTTCTAATTTTGACCATTGTATTGAATGTATTAAAGGAAAATTTGAGAAAGGTAATAAGAAAGGAGTCACTAGAAGTGGTGCACTGCTTGAGGTGATTCACACTGATATATGTGGACCATATTCTTCAGGAATTGGGGGACATAAATCTTTCATTACGTTCATTGATGACTATTCTCGTTATACTTATGTCTACCTGATTAATGAAAAATCTGAATCACTAAATATGTTTAAAATTTTCAATGCTGAAGTTGAAATTCAACTTAACCGAAAAATTAAAGTAGTGAGATCAGATAGAGGCGGAGAGTATTATGGTAAACACTCCGATATAGGTCATAGTCCTGGCCCATTTGCCTTATTTTGTCAAAAAAAATGGAATTGTCACTTAGTATACAATGCCTGGTACACCGCAGCAGAATGGTGTAGCTGAGTGGCGAAATCGTACCTTTATGGATATGGTACGTAGCATGTTATGTAATTCCAACTTACCGATATTTTTGTGGACTGAGACATTAAAGATAGCTGTTCATATTTTAAACCGGGTTCCTAGAAAATCTGTCCCTAACACTCCTTATGAAATTTAGACAGGTAGGAAACCTAGTTTAAAATACTTACGGGTGTGGGGCTGTCCAGCTAAGGCTAAGATTTTTAATCCACAAATAAAGAAACTTGACTCTAAATTCATTAGTTGCCATTTCATTGGATATCCTGATAGATCTAAGAATTTTCGATTTTACTGTCCCTATCATACCACTAGAATTGTTGAGACTATGCATGCAGAGTTTTTAGAGAATGGTAATTTAAGTGGGAGTAGTGAGCCTAAAAAAATTGATCTTGAAGAAAATATGTTTTATGTTCCTAATCCTGTAATTCAAGAGGGTGAGGCACTACAACCTCTTATTGAGGCTAATGATGCCACTGAGATAGCTGGGCCACCACCTAATGTTGAACCCCACATTATTGAAAATGATATTCCTGAAATTGTGCAGCCTTTACGTAGGTCCAAAAGACCTAGAAAGCCATGAATGATGAGTTGAAATCAATGGAGCTTAATAATTTTTCTCTCCAGTATCCAGGAAAGTTTCATTTAGAATAGTCATGGCTTTAGTAGCTCATTATGATTTAGAGTTATATCAGATGGATGTTAAAACTGCATTCCTTAATGGTAACTTGCATAAGAATGTTTATATGGCACAACCAAAAATTATTTTTGGTTAAAGGCAAGGAACATGGGTATGTAGACTTAAGAAGTCCATATATGGGTTAAAACAGGCTTCTCGACAATAGTATCTTAAGTTTCACGAGGTGATGAGTAATTTTGATTTAAAGAAAAATATAGTTGATCAATGCATATACTTCAAGGTCAGTGGGAGTAAATTTGTTATTCTTGTTTTGTATGTTGATGATATACTAATTACAAGTAATAATTTAGACATGTTGCATGAGACCAAACGTTTCCTTTCTGAAAATTTTGATATGAAGGATCTCGGTGAAACCCCTTATGTTCTAGGTATTGAAATTCATTGAGATAGGTCTCGCGGGATATTAGTATTGTCCCAAAGAGCTTATATTAACAAAGTTCTTAACAAATACAACATGCAAAATTGCTCCCCTACTGTCGCCCCTAATGTTAAGGGTGACAAATTTGGCTCATATCAATGTCCTAAGAATGAACTTGAACGTGATCAAATGAATCCTATTCCCTATGCTTTTGTGGTTGGGAGTCTTATGTACGCTCAAGTTTGTACACGTTCAGATATAGCGTATGTGTGACGCCCCTCAGAATAGGTCCATTCAACCCAACCCATTCTGAGTCGCCAAATACATGGTACAGAATTCAAATACAAACTTTATATCATACGGTCATGCAAAATACGACCACACAACTGTGAGTCTTAATACAAATATGTAGAAAATATTAAGATTCAAACTAAGTCCTCATTACAATTATTATCACACTATTTATCAGAAATAGTGAGGACTACTACTGCTCTAACTCGGACCATCACTCTGTCCCCCGACTAGTTCCCGCGACATTCTCATTTCCTGAAGAGGACAACAGATGAAGAGGGTGAGCTCAACTAGCTCAGTAAAGAATATTATGACTAAGATAATGAAAAATAAATTATCGTTAGTCTTCAATAAATCAGATAAAATATAATGGACAACCAATCTTAGATCAATATTCGCAGCGGAAATAACAATTCATTAGAAGAGTTAAGCAGAGAATCAAGTCTACTATCTTCTATGATTTAAAAGTCCATCATCAATATTTTATCCCTGTAACATCAATCAATATACATCTCGAATCAAATATTCATCTTTGCACTACATGCCAAAGATATTCATTTGTATCATCAGTGGTCATATTCATCTCAACACCTGTCATCTTTGCACTACAGGCCAAAGATATTCATCAGGTAATCATTCATCTTTGCTCTACAGGCCAAAGATATTCATCAAGTAATCATTCATCTTTGCTCTACAGGCCAAAGATATTCAGTTACATCACCTTTTAGGACTGAGAATGATGAAAAATATTTTAAAAAAACGAATCCAGTGAGATAAAAGACAAAGACTAAGGATTCGTATTTTAGTATATCCAATTCAAAAATACCTCGTAATAATCAGTTATGGAGCAAAATTCAAGAATAGAGCTCAAAACTTGGATACAATCAAAAATAGTAACCTTAACAAGCAATTTGGACAAATAGAAGAAAATTTAATTTTTCCGTGAATAGTGCCGTATACGTGAATAGTAATCCCGACGGAAAAAGTAAGAATTTCAACATAAAATCCATGACAATATTTCTGTATAATGATATTGAGAAGAATAACATCATTTACGAAAGAAATAACATCCCTTACCTCAAAAAGATAGTACCTCTGACTGGAATATCGGATATAATACCGAAGGAAACTTGCACTGAATACTAATACTCAAAGTATTGAAATACTCACAAAAATACGCTCGATATTATAGAGAGAGAAAACTTCTGATTCTGGTGTGATTTTCAATTCTAACCTAAGCACCCTATTTATAGGAAAAGCTTAGGATGCCAAAGGAGACTAAATGAATAAAATATTATATATTTTTCAAAATTTCCGCCACCTGGCGGCTAAAAAATTTTCCACCAAAAGTGGGGCCCGCCCATAAAAAATATATATATTTTCCAAAACTTCAATAATTCATAACAAATAGCCCCTTTATCAGAAAAATACAAATTATATGTCCTTCTATAGGAAATTTAATTCTCTACAACTTTGCAGAAGGAAGTTTTTCCAAATTCCAAACATAAATTATCCGAAATCCAAAAACAGATAATTTCTCACACCAAAATATTGATAAAAACTCACCAGCGCCAATTCCTTCTTTAATATCCACAAAATAAATATTTCCTTATCATATAAATCAATAATTAATTATTCATAAATAATATTATAGAACTACAATATTAACAACCAGGTCGTTCCCAGGACAGAGGGGGCCTTCCGATAAGGACTTCTCCTTACTGGCGCGCAATTAAATAACCCCTCCTAGACAGAACTTCCTTAGACATTGTCAATAATGCTATCTAATAATATTATTCAAATAATATGAATTATTGAGTTGATAACGTAAAAATACTGTGCAACGACAATCATTGAATCAATACTACAAAATATCAACTGTAGCCATTATTGAATCAATCATATAAAATGGCAACGTAGCAATTATTGAGTCAATAATATAAAATATTGAACAGTAATTACTGTAACAATAATTGAGTAATGGCTTCTCACGTAAGACTCAATAATTCGAAATACTGTGCAATACCGTGTGCTACTATGCAACACCGTGTATCACTGTATTTTAACCACCGGGTATTTCAACAGTACTAACGGTAACAACCACGCCGTTATTTTGTAAAAAAGTTATTTATGTCGCTTTTTATATCCGACAGTTATTCCGTTGTGGGGGCCCACAAATAGCTGCGCCGTCGTACGAATATTCCCCGACAACAAGAATATTCCACGACCAAACGAATATTCCCCGACAACAAGAATATTTTATAACCACTTGCTCATTTTAAAAATGTTTGCACATTTCACCCATAACTTTCATATTTATCAAAACAACACCTTACTATTTCGAAATAATATATAAAGAAAACTAAATCTTTATTCATAAAAGTTGGGGTCTTACAGTATGTAAATGGCATGTTTGAACGTTACCAGTCAAATTCAGGTTTGGATCACTGGAAAGCAGCCAAAAAGGTTTTACGCTACTTACAGGGCACTAAGGATTTTATGCTTACATTCAGAAAAACAGATAATCTTGAAGTTGTTGGTTATTCTGATTCTGATTTTGCTAAGGGTAAAGACGAAAAGAAATCTACATCAGGGTACATCTTTATGCTTTCAAGAGGCCCTATTTCGTGAATAAATCATAAGAAGAAGTTAACTACCACTTCCACGATGACGGCATACTATGTGGCTTGTTATCATGCTACTTGTCACGCTGTATTATTGAGGAATCTTATTTCATGACTTAAAGTTATAGATTCCATTTCAAGGCCATTGAAAGTATTTTGTGATAATGATTTTGCTATACCTCGACACTAAGTATTTATTTTGTCAAGGGAAAGAGTTGAAGATCAAAACGTTGTCATTAAGTATATTAGTTCGCATGATATATTAGCGGATCCACTTACGAAAGGCTTACCACCCAAGCTTTTTTTAGAGCATAATGCCGGCATGGGTTTAACTGGTAGTCTTAATTAATGAGTTATTTTGATGTAAGACAACAAGTTTGAGCTCGTTGTTTTGAACTTCACATTATGTTTATGGTTTGCTATTCTCTTTATTGTGCACACTTGAGAATTTATGAGCAAACGGAACGATTATGTTAATTTTGGACCATATGAATGAGTTTAATATATTACCACTTATGTAAACTCTATTCATACCTGTTATGCTTAATGTTAATATTTGTTATAATAAAAGTACTAATTGTGTAACTAATGAGGATCTTGTGTTAATAGTGACACAACGATTATTGATGTTTTTATTTGAACAGGATGTAGATATTAAATTAATACTTGGCCAAATTAATGATTGTAAGCTTTATGTTTTATATATAAATTGTATTTCGGCCAAGTGGGAGAATGTTAGAATATTTTATTCACTTATGTGGCCTCTACTATTTATATAATTATTGGGCTTACATATTGTATTAATTTATTATTTTATTTATGAGTTTGGTAATTAATTGTGTGGCCCATAAATATTATTACTAATATTAAGTTGGCATAATGGGCCCTAGGGTTTCATAATCTTGATGAACGATTTTTACCCTTAGCTATCTAATAAATAAAACAGTTAGGGTTTGGTCCCAGTTGCCGTCTCAAGAAATTTATACACACCTATACACCCATCATAAGATTGAGAGAAGCAATTGAAGACCTTTACCCTTACGCGCAGCGGAAGCTTGATACATACAAGATGTCTTCTCTCAATTCATGTAAGTACTTAATTGTTATGATTAATTTATTTGATTTTATTCTATGCAATAGCACGTTCCGATATAATTATTCAACAGTTTGGGCCTTTATCACACTCACAATAACTTATGAGCCCGAAACGAAATCCTATCGAGATCAATCTAGATTGCTTAAACAACAAGAATTCTGGTTAACACTGGCCATAACAATACTAACAATCCTCCCCTGGCTCACAGTTAGACGTGTGCCAGTTAGGGTTTCTGCGCCTTCCGGCCATGCGTCCTAATTAAATTTGATGGGGGAGTAAAGGACGGTATATTGGGCCGGATTAGTCCATCACTAGGGCTGTAAATGGTAACCGAAAAATTCATATTTGTCCGCATCCGTATTCGAAAAAAACGGATATTATTCGTATTCGAAAAAAACGGATATATCTGTATTCGGTTTAAAGGTATCCGCAAATAAACGGATACGAATACGGATATAGGCGTATTCGTATTCGTTTAACATCCGTCCGTAAATATATCCGGCGGATAGCGAATATCCGAATTCGAATCCGTATTCGAAATTCGTATGCAAATAACTTATATATTATATAATAAGCAAAATAATTTTTTTAAAGTGACATTCTTTATATAATAATTAGTTTTCACTATTATACGAAAATTATTTTAAAAATATATCATTTCACTTCTAAAAAGTAGGAAATAACACTTTTATTTTAATATTAATAAACTTAAATAAATTGATTTAAATATAGTTAATAAATTTTTACTATTATAAAGTTAAAATATCTAAAATGTATCATTTACCAAGAAAATTATATACTAGAAGAACAAAACTATAGTTATTAGTTTATTATAAGTTTTTTACTTTCAAAACTTACTTGCAATATTGGGAGACGGGAACAATGAACAATATAATTTTATTGTTAAAATGTGTTAAGTCCGAATTAATTCAGAATTAATCTAGAAGGGAGTTGAATAATTAATTAACGTTTATGAATTTTCGGGTGGAGGGAGTATTTACCAATTTCGTTTGCCTAATTATTTAAAAATTAGAAGTCCAAATATTTAAAGCAAGTACAGAGTAAATTTTAGATGAAGTTGTATTAACTAGTTGTCAGTTGTCATATATACATTATAACTCGCACTCTCCATAAATATAATGAAATAAACTTTTTATAACTATGTAAATTGTAATCTATGTATTGCGGATAAATTATAAATAAAAGCTCCCATAAACATATTATTAAAATTTTAATCAAGTATTTGAGAAAAAGTAATTAAATATTTAATGTAAACTTTGAATCTAATTATAAATTATAAATATTCATACACACTACAATATTGGACATCTAAACATTAATAAGTAGTATTGAAATTTAGGATTTCAAAAATGATGAAAACTTATTTGAATTGTAATTAAGAACATTGATTATTGTATTTAACTATTTATTAAAAATAAATAAATTATTCATTAATAAACTATATTTTAAAACTCATTATTTTTTTTATTCTAGTTATAGTTAGGACTAGAAATGGTAACCGGAAAATCCATATTCGTCCGCATCCGTATTCGAAAAAAGAGAGGATATTATTCGTATTCGAAAAAAACGGATATTATCCGTATTTGGTTTAAAGGTATTCGCAAATAAACGGATACGGATACTACTGTATCCGAATCCGTATATATCCGTTTACACCCCTATCCATCACCCTTATCCGAATGGCATGCTTTTGGAATAATTTCTGATGGAACGAAAGAGCACATGATGTTGGCCGGAGCGGTTGGTGACTTTACAAAGACCCTAGTATCGAAACCACCCTGCCATTTATGGGTTCGAAAAGTTCAATTTGCGGTCCTGCCCTATTTGGTGAACATGTATGATAGGGTTTTGGTTGTGGCAACCGGGTCGGGTATTTGTGTTTTCTTGTCATTTCTCTTGCAGCCATGTTCAGCTGATGTTTTTGTGCTTTGGGTGGCAAAAGGGATTGAACAAAACTTTGGTAAGGAAATTAAAGAAATGGTTAGTGGATTTCCTAAAGAGAAGGTAATTGTTCATGATACTGTGGTACTTGGACGGCCTAATGTACTATCACAAATGAGTGTGGATGCAGCTAAGAATTGGGGAGCTGAGGTTGTAACTGTGACTAGTAATCCAGAAGGAAGTAGGGATGTTGTTGATGCATGCAAGGCCTCAGGAATTCCGGCATTCAGTCCGATTTTTGTTTGTTTGATACTATACTTTTAAGATGGTGATATGCAGTAAACTAAGAATGTGGTCTCAAACTTTTAAGATATACTTTTAAGATGGTGATACTATACTTTTAAGGGACCTGTATGGTGCAAGTAAATAATAAGTATTTATGTAGATAATTATTGTGTCTGTAAATGAAATCATTAATTAATCGTTGATGATTGTGCTAAGGACTTAATTAATTTCCAGTTTGTTTAATCAAAGTTCATATTCTTGTTTAATCTCCTTATTAAGTCAAAAATTTATGTTATTTGATTTCCTTAAAGTCAAATATGCTGGATGCATTGCTGGGAACTTTCTTTCTTTTTAACTGAGACCCGGTTAAGTAAAAGAAAATAAAAAAAAATAAAAAAAATTAGGTCCTTCCTTCTTTCAAGGTTTTGGATGTGGGACAAAATATGTTATACTCTAACAGATAGATTAATGGATTTATTAACGGATTTATTTAGTTGTACAATGAGTTCATCTTGAGCTCATCAATCTGGCTAATATGAAATAATATATGCTTTAACTACTACAAGGAAAAGAGCTAATTTGGATAGATATTACTGCATTCAAATTAACTTAATTTCGGTGGAAAAATCTATCCAAAATGGTATGTCGTAAATATTATTTTCTACAATTTTTTTTCCCGGAAATTTTATTTATTTATTTATTAAAATCTAAAATTTTACAAGTGTGACAAATCCAAAAGGTATGGATAGAACCACAAGGAAATATAAGTCATTATAAATTTGAAATAGAAAACCTCAAAATTATGCAATATGACATAAGCTCAAAACATACTATCAAAAGTACACGATATCCAGTCATGTATATGCCCAAAACTTCATTGTAAGCCTCCTTTTAACTGCTCCATCAAAACACCTCAAAACTTCCAGCTATACTTTCAAAACAACCCCTAAGCCATGTTGATACCCTAAAGCATTCCCTAAGTAGGGCAGCAACCATGTTATTCCATATAACCGCATTAATCATCAACAAATTAAAACTAACCACAAAATAGTACATGAGCAATTCATGAGCAGCCCAATATGAAAATTAGGGAAATAAGAAAACTAACCACAAAATGAGATGGCGTGAAATCACTCCATTTGTTAGAGCATCAACATACTAAAACCCCATCTAACCATAAGGTTATCAAAGTTCCTTCACTGCACCAAAAAAGGGTGCACACTGCAAACTATTTTTTTTTATTATTAATTTTTTTTTTGATTCGTGAGAAGATTTTTATAAGACAAAAAACCCACCCCAAGAAAGAGCATCTTCTTGAACTGGAAACAAAAATTTACTCTGAATCCATACATGCAACAAATGTTTTTAGTGTTTCTTTCATCCTCTTTTTCACCTTGGTTTTTCCCGTCTTTCTTTTTCTTTTTGACTTTCAATACTTTGAATTTCTCCTGATAGTTTAATTTCTTCTTCTGAAAATGAAAATTTGGGCTCAATTTCCTCAAATTTTGACACTAATTCTCTGTCGGCCTCCCTTTCATCGGCAATACTCAACGTTTCTGCTGTTTTTTTGGAAAATCATCTACCTCCACTTGATCGCAAAACTCCTCCTTGAGAACCTGCTTCTGCTGCCATTCATGAATTTTTGCATCTTAAGATTTTCCATCTCCCTTCAAGACAATAATCTCAACATGACTCGTTTGAAGTAGGACCCTTGCTTTGTCGATTACTTTTGCATGCTCTGTTTTGGAATGAAGCGGTATCAACTTTCCCCAAACCCAAGCTATATTCTTCAAAGTCTCCCTAGTCCAGATAAGGAGAGGAATACCAGGGTCGGTCCTAAGAATTTGAAAATCTGTGAGAAAAAAATAGAAGCTCTCCCACATATAAAACTACTAATTTTTTTATTAGCACCAATATATAAATCACAATTTATATCAAAATTCATCATTAATTAAAATAATAAATGTCAACGTCGAGTATCAAAATTATCAATTAGAAAGAAAATATAGCTAAAACTTCAATAAATTATCAATTAAAAAGAAAAGGTAGCTAAAACTTAAATGAACAATAAACTTCACACGATCGCTAATATCATTCTTGCATTTTTTGCTGCAAAATCATCAATCAAACTTCCATAATTAATTTTCTACATATATACAAAAAAAAAAATCGGGAGCCCTCCGAATTTGGAGGCCCTGTGCGGTCGCCCCTTCTGCACCCCTCAGGGCCGGCCCTGAGGAATACCATTAATCCTCTCCATCCTACTTCCCAATTTATTACAATCTTTCTTTTTTTGCACGTACAGCTATTATTCTTTGAACTCACCATTTAATCATATTTGATATGCTCAAGTCAATAGAGGAATAATTTATTGTGAACCCATAAAATGCTACATTTCATTAACTGAAAAGTAAAAACCATGCATTTATTTCTTGCATAATATATAACCTAGTAAACCCGATCAAAACAGCAACATATTTCTGTGGGAGGAACTTTTTTCATGCATGCGCTAGCTAGAGTGGGGGCGAAGTGAAAGGGCCGTGGATCAAACCCTTAGCTATGTAGGCATAAGCTGCCTCCGTTAAGTGGACTCCGTCCCAATTTGCATAAGTTGAGGGATCCCTGCATGATTTGGAGCCTGTGTGTCCACATCTTGCTGTATTATTAAAATTGAATGGTCCACCTCCTCCGCAGCAAGCCACCAATACCCCATTTGAAAATCCTGCATAATTAAGCACCACAGTACAGTGCATACTTGAATAAATCAACATGCGTATATAATAATTAACTATTCTTGATACTAAATTTTGGATTTTTGGTATATTCAAATGGGGCGCCATGGACGGTCCGACCCATTTAGTTGTTACCCAAAATATCATGTGCGTGACGAACTAGGATCCTCTCCATTTCACCCTCCATTTTACTCTCCATTTCATGGTCCAGATTTAAAATCTGTGCTCTCTCTCCTGTCAGCATGATGTCACATTTCATTACATTTTAAATATGAACCATGAAATGGAGAGTGAAATGGAAATGATCCCTAGTCCGTGCGTGACTTGGTTAATTCCCGTTATTTTGACCGAGTGTGGGAGAGATAGTGGGAAGTGGGCATAACAACCTTATCACGTTAATACAAATGTTGGTTGATTTATGTAACGACCATTAACGCGCAAGTATACGCGGTCAACAAGTAATATAAGATAAGTAGGGTGTCGTACCCACGAGGACGAAGTCTTAATTGCAAATCAAATACTAATGTAAGTTCTATACTGTCTTATCTAAACAAGTGATTGGAGATGGTATTTTAAACTATGCGATTACAACTAAAGGAGGTGAGAGAAATAGATGCGCTAGGGAGACAAGTTAGGATTACAATTCCCCTAATGTGTCGCCTAATCTCCTAACTCTCCACATTACAAACAAATCAAGGAATGGTCAGCCGAGAATAGAACTATGCATATGCTTCTGTCGAAGGCCAAACACACATCCCTAGCTAGCTGAATCACAATATGTCTATTGATAAAAATAACTAGACTAGGGTCATTAAGCTCAGTCTCAAGGCTACACAAGGCAAATAGAGATATGTCTATCCTATTAAGCAGATTATGCACACATTCCCTTAGGCAAGGGCATAACAAGTGTTATTGTATTTTAAAAGCCAGATATTAATGTCCAATTTTCAATATCCATTAATATCACTACCAAAAACTCTGTCAAGCAAGCGGTCAATAAGCAAGAAATACAACAACCCATTCCCAAAATGATTCCTTAATATAAATAGGAGAGAAAGTTAATTAGGCTAAACACTAGGTTACATTGCAATCCCAAAAAGGAATTAGTTCATAACCATGGTGCTAATACACATTTCTATAACATTCAACATTGCTCAGTAATACACAAATAACTGAGAGATTTGGAATAAGAAAACTCCTGTTATGAGGTTTTCTGTCTCCAAGTCTTCTCTTCTCCGTGTAACTCCTGAGCTGTGTAGGATGCAATAACTATTCTCCCCTCAAAACCAGCTTCTTTCTCTTCTAGAATCTAATTAATCTACCCTGTTATCACTGTCTGTCATCCACTGTCCTAGCCTCCGTACTTGCTTTCTATATCGCTCCCCCCGCTGTCTGTTCTCTTTCTTTTCATTAGGTCATTAAAAGCGAGCCACTGGCTAGGCACCGGAGGTGGCGAGGTGGCGCGGAGACATAGCTGTTGGGTGGCGCTGCGGCGCCACTCGCGCTGCGGCGCGAACACAAGAAGTAAAAGGGACGCTGCAGCGGCAGATGACATCAGCGTGGACAAGGAAGCGGCGCTGCGGCATCAGAGTGTAGAAAATAACAATTTTGCCCCCTTAAAGCTGGAAATGACCTAAACAGCCCTGCATCATACAGGATAAGCATAATAACAACAAAATATCTATAAAAGCTCAATAAATAACATAAAACCAGCAGCGTCTTAAGCTTTTAGAGAATCTGATTCGCGATATAAAAACCACTTATCAGATACCCCCAAACTTAAGCTTTTGCTTGCCCTCAAGCAAACTATCTAACATCCACGCCTACACTACTGGAAGACGCGAATGAAAACTACTATTATAGAATAATACCACGGCTTCTAAGCGTAATTATAGAGCCTCTCCGAGATTAGGGCAAACACTGACATGAAAGGGGGCTTAAAATCAGATTTACAAGCATGAGACTGTACTCGATCCATTCTATGTGTGTGTGAAAACCAACCATCCTAACTAATCATAACTCAATTAAACTCGCACAGTCGATCGCTAAAACTAGTATGCATCGCAACTTAAACAATCAACAAGCATTAAGACTAAGATGCAAGCACAGGAAAAGATCAAAAGGCTCTAGCATGAAGACTGTAAAATCTGACTCGGACAGTCCTTAATTACCTTAGGCTAAACAGAGCTACCCATTAATGAGCTTTTGATCAGTGACTCCCAAGCCAGATGAATTTAGGGCACTAGGTGTGGAACACCTCTATGAATCTAATAACTCGAGCAGCAAAGGCCACGTAATCAACATAAGCCAAATTAGACTTTACGAAATCTGAAGATTATTTGACGAGTGCATTTTATGCTCCATCTCAACATCGGTCCTGCGTTTATGGGCGAGCGCGTTTTACGCTCCATCTCGACCCACCGCAAGGCTTTCGATATTCAATCTCCTTTTCAATTTATTTTATTTTTATTTTACTATACAACATGCCAGAGTCCAAGATCCAAAACTGTAAAAGCGCCTAAGTCCTTTATTACCTTGTACAAATGAAAGATTATAAGAATGACATATTCTCAAAGCAATAAACGCGCGAACTAAAATCGAAAAATAACTAGTTAACACAGTTGGACGGTGCTTGCTAAGAAGGACGGATCAATAACAGTCTCAACTTATCGATTAACAACCCCTAACTTATACATGCTTGACACGACTCTAAGAGACAGCCATAACTACTTGGGGCCTGTCATTAGCCACGATAAAAAATTAACAGCTATAACACCATCACCCAGCATATTTACAGTTATAAAACAGGTAAAAAGGGGGGGTAATCAAAACAATTTAGGCAAGAAGTAACAAAAGAAACAGCACCCTGCCCAAATATGGAAAAACCATAACCCATGGCATCAAGAAAACCAATTATCTGCACAATCCCAAAAATATGGCTATAAACACACCAACCAAAAATGACATGATAGCTAACGCAAATGTAAAATACTATATACAAAATAAAGCAAAAGTATTCAAAAATTATAAACCAAAACATTCATATATATATTTAATAAAACGAACATACCAATGCATTTTAACATGCATCCCATAATAAACCAACATCATACACAAACACAGCATAAATAAAACATAGTCTGGGGCTATACCGCCCAAAAGAAACATAACAGCAATTCATATATAATAATACTTAAAAAGGAATCTGCCCCAAGCTTGAAATCTGCCAATGTCCTCACTGGCCTTCACCCTCTAGAGCATCATCATCGCTGCCATCATCATCGCCATCATCATCGGCACCCGCTGTGTTCTCCTCGCGATCCTCTCCTCTGGCAGGGAATGGCGGTGGATAAGGCGCAAAAATTGGAGGCTCTGGAAATTGAAAGGGCATGGACTCTGCATCATCTCCGCCCTGGGCATAATAGATACTGGAAACTGTATTTGCGAACTCCGCATGATAGTGATTGAATTGGCTCTACCATTGAGCCACCGTATCAACCTTGCAGTGGAGAAAATTAAGGCTGCTCAAAATCTCTGCCAGGGCCCCGGGTGGCATAGCCTCAGAAGAAGGGGGCTCAGGCGCTTGAGCGGAGGTACCAGCCTCAGATGAGGGAGGCGGCAGAGGCCCAGGCAAATAGCCCTGACCCTTAGGGTGCGACGGAGGTCCCCCATCCCATACTCCATATCGGGCTATAACGTGATGATCAATGACAGCCATAGGCGGCTGAGTGATATCGTCTTTCTCCCATACCACACCCGTCCTTTTGCATAGACGTGTGATCAACGACGGGTGAGGGAGTCCGGAATTGACGTTGCTCCGACGGCATTCTTAATTGAATCCTGGAAAAGCACCCCCACATCAACCTTCAGCCCCATGACAATTGCATACAGCAATACTGCCCTCTCTCTTGTTACATCGCTCAGGTGGCGTGTTGGCATGATATTGGCACAAATGAAGGAGTACCACGCCTTACCATAACGACTTAAGGCTTAATGGGGGAAAGAGGTCTTTTCACCGTGGAATTCATTGGTTTTCCAAACGGTACCAGGCTTGCAGAGCTTGGTTATAATCTCATCTGTACTGTAACTCCGCATCCCAGACTCCAGATAATCCTTACCATCGTAGTTTGGAGTCCCATACACAGCATTGATGGTACGACTGTCAAATTTGATCAACTTACCTCGAACTGGCACTATTGCAGGACCATCAGCATTAACATTTGCGTATAATTCCTTTACCACCGAAATAAGTGCAGATTCGGGCGACTTGGTGAAGTGAATCCATTTCATAGCCACAATCATGGAATTCATATCGCCATCCGTCTTGTCATCCGGCCTTAGCCCTCTTTCAGGCACCAAACTCCTTTTTGAAAAATTTTGGGCATATCGCTTCCAGGCTTCCTCACTTGGGAATTTTACAGCATCCCAAAGGGGAGGAGAGGTTCTGGATGATGGAGGAGGACCTATACTAGTGCGAGGACGCTTTGAGCCCATTTCCAACAAAACT
This sequence comes from Panax stipuleanatus, assembly GCA_020205555.1. Classification (NCBI taxonomy): domain Eukaryota; kingdom Viridiplantae; phylum Streptophyta; class Magnoliopsida; order Apiales; family Araliaceae; genus Panax; species Panax stipuleanatus. The sequence goes on along the minus strand of CM035121.1, from coordinate 144,601,497 downwards.
CCAAAGACAACAAAAAGAAACTTAACAAACGAAAATCTAACTCTGGCTCTGAAGAATTCCTTTACCTCAAATAGGATATAAATAGGATGAAGGAGAAGTAACTGCAGGACGGTTGATGGCCCCGAACGATCAGAAACTGAAAGGGGGACGGTTGATTTGCCGAACTGCTTGAAAGAAGGGAAAAAATGTGTGAGAGAAAAGAGGGGAGATACATGAACTGCTGCAACCTGAATACCAAAAGCCTCATTTAAACTCAAAAACACGGCACTGGCGCTGCAGCGTGGTGCATGGTGCTGCGGCGCGAGTTAGATTTGTATTGGCGCTGCGGCGTCATTCTCGGCGCGGCGGCGCGACATCTTGGAGCTGCAGCGCGAAGAATTACGAAGGCCTCAACGCTGCAACGCAACTCTCCAGTAGCTTCCAGTATAAGCCGGCGCCATGGCGGGATAATTTGTAAAGGAACTGGTGCTGTGGCGCGATGGAGAATTTTGAAATAATGAGCATGGCGCTGCGGCGCGAAACTTAGCTAAGCACCTGGCGCTGCGGCTCGGCCTTCTGATTTCCTGCACAGCAAACATCCAAATTACTGAATCAACACAAACTAATCATACTGACAATTATACCAACCATTAACCTACATACTAACATACCAACTCAGCATCTATAATTATTCTAAGGAAAACAAAATGCACTAATGATAACTAAAGAAAACAACACTGAATGAAAATAATAAAGGTATTTTTGATACTGAGATGGGGTTGTCTCCCCATCAAGCGCTTGATTTAGAGTCGTCGGCTTGACTTTCACCCCGTCTTACACCGGGTCTCCCAAGGTGATGGAGGTGTTTCGCCGGTCGACCTCGCCGCCCCAATAGTGTTTCAAATGTTGTCCATTGACTTTGAAGGTTTTGTCTGAATGAGGGTCTTCGACCTCAATCGCCCCATGAGGATAAACCTTAGCAATTGCCCCGACCATCGGGACTTCAACTTCCTCTGGAATAATTTCAACCGGGAGTTAAAAAGAAGCACCTTCTGGCCCTGTTCGAAGTTCCTTTCGACAATTTTCTTGTCATGCCACCGCTTTGTCTTTTCCTTATACAACTTAGCTTTTTCATACGCATGCAGACGAAACTCGTCTGATTCATTGAGTTGTAATAGCCTTCGTTCACCCGCTGCATCCATATCGAAATTTAGCTTTTGGATGGCCCAATATGCGTTGTGCTCTAGCTCCACAGGAAGATGACAAGCCTAGCCATAAACAAGCCTATACGGAGACATTTCGATAGGCGTTTTATAAGCGGTGCGGTATGCCCACAAGGTATCATCAAGCTTCTTTGACCAGTCCTTCCGATTAGGGTTAACAATCTTCTCCAAGATACGCTTAACTTCTCGATTAGAGATCTCTGCTTGGCCACTTGTCTGCAGATGATAACCTGTGGCTATTTTATGAGTCACCCCATACTTAGCAAGAAGGGCTTCGAAATATTTGTTACAAAAATGTGACCCTTCATCACTGATTATTTCCCGAGGAGTGCCGAAACGAGTGAAAATATTTTTCCTTAAGAAATTAAGCACCACCTTAGCATCATTAGAAGGCAAGGCGACTGCTTCTACCCATTTGGAGACATAATCAACCGCAACAAGAATATAGAGATTGTTGTAGGAAGAAGGGAATGGACCCATGAAGTCAATACCCCATACATCAAACAACTCTATTTCAAGGACATTCTGCAGAGGCATTTCATGCCTTTTTGAGATGGTTCCTACCCTTTGGCATCTATCGCAGTGCGACACATATAGGTGTGCATCTTTGAACAGGGTAGGCCAGTAAAACCCAGATTGGAGCACTTTAGCAGCAGTTCTTTGTCCCCCAAAATGTCCTCCATAATTAGAGGAATGGCAATGATGGAGTACACCTTCGATTTCCTCCTCTGGCAAACATCTCCGCAGAATCTGATCTGAACACTATTTGAATAAAAAGGGCTCGTCCCAAAAGTATTGTTTTGCATCATTTAGGAATTTCTTCCTCTGTTGATAGCTCAAGATGGGAGGAAGCACTTGACAAGCTATGAAATTGGCAAAGTCCGCATACCACGGGGCTTTGCTTTGGACGCCAAACAGTTGTTCATCTGGGAAGAAATCATTGATGTCTTTGATTGCATCTCCCGAATGAGGAGGGTTTTCCAACCTCGACAAGTGATCTGCTACCTGGTTTTTTGTCCCCTTTTTGTCTCGGATCTCCAGATCGAACTCCTGTAGAAGAAGGACCCACCTTATCAGCCTAGGCTTTGTATCTTTCTTCTTTATCAGATATTTGATGGCCGAATGGTCTGTGTACACGGTCACTTTTGTTCCAATGAGGTAGGAACGAAATTTGTCGAAAGCATAAACCACTGTCAGCAGTTCCTTCTCGGTTGTGGTGTAATTTAACTGAGCATCCGTTAATGTTTTGCTGGCATAGTATATCGTGTGGAACACTTTATCCCGTCTCTGTCCCAACACTGCCCCAATAGCAAAATCGTTGGCGTCACACATGAGCTCAAATGGGAAAGTCCAGTCAGGAGCTACCACAATAGGAGTTGAAATGAGTTTTTCCTTCAATAGTTCAAATGCTCTGAGGCAGGCTTCATCAAACTGAAAAGGCATATCCTTTTCCAATAGTGAACATAGCGGTTTGGTTATTCTTGAGAAGTCCTTGATAAACCGCCTATAGAATCCTGCATGCCCAAGAAAACTCCTAACCCCTTTCACTGATGTAGGCGGTGGTAGACTATTGATGACATCAATTTTAGCCTTGTCTACCTCGATACCACTATCAGATACTCTGTGGCCCAGAATAATGCCCTCCTTGACCATGAAGTGGCACTTCTCCCAATTCAATACAAGATTAGTTTCAACACATCTTTGGAGAACGGCCGTCAAATTCACCAGACAGTTATCAAATGAACTCCCGAATACAGAAAAATCGTCCATGAAAACCTCGAGGGTCTTTTCGACCATGTCAGAGAAGATAGACATCATGCAACGTTGGAATGTTGCAGGAGCGTTACACAACCCAAATGACATTTTTCAAAAGGCAAAGGTCCCATACGGACATGTGAACGTTGTTTTCTTCTGATCTTCTGGAGCAATAGAAATTTGATTATATCTAGAATAACCATCTAGCAGACAATAAAAGGCATGCCCAGTAAGTCTATCGAGCATCTGATCAATAAATGGCAGAGGGAAGTGATCCTTACAGGTGGACTTGTTCAACTTCCTGTAGTCCATACATACCCTCCATCCGGTCACCGTTCTGGTTAGAATCAACTCGTTATTCTCATTGGCTACTACCGTCATGCCGCCCTTTTTTGGCACGCACTGAATGGGACTGACCCAAGGACTGTCCAAGATAGGGTAGATAATGCCCGCATCTAGCAGCTTAATGATTTCCTTCCGGACCACCTCTTTCATTATTGGGTTCAACCGCCTCTGATGTTCAATGGTCGGCTTGGATCCTTCCTCCAGTAGAATTTTGAGCATACAAAGGGATGGGCTGATCCCTTTAATGTCTGAAATCGACCACCCCAGTGCCGTTTTATACTGTTTAAGCACTAGCAGTAGCTTCTCTTCCTGGCCTTCATCTAACGATGCAGATATTATAACATGCAAAGTGGATGATTTCCCCAAGTATGCATACCTCAGATGATTGGGCAAGGGCTTTAACTCGAGGACAGGAGGTTCTACAATTGATGGCTGGGCCTTGGAAGTAGATGCTTCTGGATCATTCAGAGATTCAGACTGTCTTTCGAACTGTGTAGATCTCTGGGGTGCATCCAGCCAGTTAGCACATTCAACATGGGTGGCTTCTTCCATAGGACTGGTACCTGTTAGTGTAGCTTCTAAAGGGTCTGTCATGCATGTTTTTGAGAATACTTCCCTGACTGTATCATCAATCACCTTAATCTGGAAGCAGTCTTCAGGAGTGTTTGGATATTTCATTGCCCTAAACACATTGAAAGTTACTTCCTGATCCTATACTCTCATAGTCAGCTCCCCTTTCTGCACATCTATAAGGGTTCTCCCCGTTGCTAAAAATGGTCTGCCCAGTATTATCGGAACCTCCCGGTCTTCCTCAAAGTCCAGGACAATAAAGTCCGCTGGAAAGATTAACTTGTCCACCTTGACAAGCACATCTTCAACTATCCACTTAAGGTAAGTGAGAGATCTATCCGCCAATTTCAAGGTAACACTTGTGGGTTTGGCTTCATTCAGCCCAAGCTTCTTATATTTTGATAGAGGCATCAAATTTATACTCGCCCCCAAATCACATAAGGCCTTGCCAATGAATTGGTCCCCGATAGTGCATGGAATCGTGAAACTTCCAGGATCTTTTAGTTTTGGCGGGAGCTTGTTCTGTAGAATAGCACTGCATTCCTCTGTCAGAGCCACTATTTCATAATCTCCCATTTTCCTCTTCTTCGACAATATGTCTTTCATGAATTTGACATAGCTCGGCATTTGCTCCAACGCCTCTGCAAACGGGATGTTTATGTGAAGCTTCTTGAACACTTCTAAAAACTTAGAAAATTGCTTATCAAGCTTTTGTTTCTGCATGCGCTGGGGGAATAGCAACTGTGGGATAGGAGGATTAGTTGTGTTCACTGTAGGGGTTGGTGATGAAGGGCTTTCTTGAGCATTTACCTCACCCCCAATCTTATCATCACTCTGTTCCACAATAGGTTCCTCTATAGTCACTTCTTCTTGCATTACAGGACTCTCTCCACCCTTTTCATTTATAGTTCTCCCACTCTGTAGTGTAACTGCTTTGCAGTGTTCCTTCCCATCCCGTTTCGGGTTGACATCAGTGTCACTTGGCAATGTGCGGTCGACTGTTCAAAGCAGAGGCTAACTGCCCCATTTGGACTTCAAGGTTCCGGATGGAAGCTTCTTGATTACTGCTCCTTGTCTCATTTTGGGCAATATATCGTGACAGGAGATCTTCCAAACTAGGTTTTCTTTCCTGTTGAGGTGGTGGATGGTGGAACTGATTATGAGAACTCTGTGGTTGTTGGTTGTACAGATTTTGAGCTTGAAAACCCGGAGGGTTTGAGAAATTAGGCCTGGTGGTCGGAGGTTGTACTTGATGGTTATTTGTGTTGCCCCAAGAAAAGTTTGGATGATTCCTCAAGCCCGGATGATAATGAGTAGGGAGACTTGCATTTTGCTGCCTCCCGTAGTTGGAAACAAATTGAACTGACTCGGGGCTTATGGCACACTGATCAATTGGGTGGCTCCCTTGACATAATTCACACGACACTGCGACACTCTGAACATTCTGCACAGCTTGCACTCCCATGGTGTCGAGTCTTTTTGTTAGTGCTGCTACCTGAGCCGCTATTTGTGTTATTGGATCAACCTCATATATTCCTGCTGCTCTTCTAGGGGCCTGCCTGTCATTTGGCCATTGATAATTATTGGCCGCCATTGTTTCCACCAATTCATACCCCGCTGTGTGATGCTTAGACATGAACGCTCCTCCAGAAGCGGCATCAATACTTGAACGAGTAGCTCCGGATAACCCATTATAGAATGTTTGGATGGGAAGCCATTCTGGAAGTCTATAGTGGGGGCATTTTCTCAGAAGATCCTTGAATCGCTCCCATGAGTCGTACAAAGACTCTGACTCAAACTGAATAAAAGAGGTAATTTCGTGCCTGAGCCTGGCGGTTTTAGCGGGTGGGAAGAACTTCGCCACGAACTTTTGAGCCAAGTCATCCCATGTGGTAATGGAACCTGAAGGAAGTGAATGTAGCCAGCTCTTGGCCTTGTCCTTCAAGGTGAATGGAAACAATCGGAGTCTGATGGCATTGTCAGATACTCTGTTGCACTTAAACGTATCGCAGATCTCCAAGAAGTTCATCAAGTGATCATTGGGGTCATCATTTGGTAATCCCCCAAATTGAATATTGGAGCACATTTGGATGGTGCCCGGCTTGATCTCAAAATTATTTGCTTGGATTACGGGCCTGAGAATGCTCGCTTGCAAATCTGCGATGTGAGGCATAGCATGCTCCCTTAAAGATTTCTGAAGTTCCTCAGCCAATGTAACAGGAGTATGTATGTCCCGAGCTTTTTCTCTATGCAGGCGTCTGTACGTTCTATCAACCTCGGGATCGAGAGGTATTATGTTCCGACCCCTTCGAGGTGGCATACGCCGTAGAGATCACCTGAAAAGAAAATTAAACAGATAATATCAGTCTAAATTAAGATCGTATTGACTTAGTTTTAATATTGATAACAAATAGTACTAAGTCCCCGACAACGGCGCCAAAAACTTGTTGGTTGATTTATGTAACGACAATTAACGCGCAAGTATACGCGGTCAACAAGTAATATAAGATAAGTAGGGTGTCGTACCCACGAGGACGAAGTCTTAATTGCAAATCCAATACTAATGTAAGTTCTATACTGTCTTATCTAAACAAGTGATTGGAGATGGTATTTTAAACTATGCGATTACAACTAAAGGAGGTGAGAGAAATAGATGCGCTAGGGAGACAAGTTAGGATTACAATTCCCCTAATGCGTCACCTAATCTCCTAACTCTCCACATTACAAACAAATCAAGGAATGGTCAGCCGAGAATAGAACTACGCATATGCTTCTGTCGAAGGCCAAACGCACATCCCTAGATAGCTGAATCACAATATGTCTATTGATGAAAATAACTAGACTAGGGTCATTAAGCTCAGTCTCAAGGCTACACAAGGCAAATAGAGATATGTCTATCCTATTAAGCAGATTATGCACACATTCCCTTAGGCAAGGGCATAACAAGTGTTATTGTATTTTAAAAGCCAGATATTAATGTCCAATTTTCAATATCCATTAATATCACTACCAAAAACTCTGTCAAGCAAGCAGTCAATAAGCAAGAAATACAACAACCCATTCCCAAAATGATTCATTAATATAAATAGGAGAGAAAGTTAATTAGGCTAAACACTAGGTTACATTGCAATCCCAAAAAGGAATTAGTTCATAACCATGGTGCTAATACACATTTCTATAACATTCAACATTGCTCAGTAATACACAAATAACTGAGAGATTTGGAATAAGAAAACTCCTGTTGTGAGGTTTTCTGTCTCCAAGTCTTCTCTTCTCCGTGTAACTCCTGAGCTGTGTAGGATGCAATAACTATTCTCCCCTCAAAACCAGCTTCTTTCTCTTCTAGAATCTAATTAATCTACCCTGTTATCACTGTCTGTCATCCACTGTCCTAGCCTCCGTACTTGTTTTCTATATCGCTCCCCTCGCTGTCTGTTCTCTTTCTTTTCATTAGGTCATTAAAAGCGAGCCACTGGCTAGGCACCGGAGGTGGCGCTGTGGCGCAGAGACATAGCTGTTGGGTGGCGCTGCGGCGCCACTCGCGCTGCGGCGCGAACACAAGAAGCAAAAGGGACGCTGCAGCGGCAGATGACATCAGCGTGGACAAGGAAGCGGCGCTGCGGCGCGAGGAAAAGGCTAGGCTCTGGCGCTGGGCGCCAGAGTGTAGAAAATGACAATTTTGCCCCCCTTTAAGCTGGAAATGACCTAAACAGCCCTGCATCATACAGGATAAGCATAATAACAACAAAATATCTATAAAAGCTCAATAAATAACATAAAACCAGCAGCGTCTTAAGTTTTTAGAGAATCTGATTCGCGATATAAAAACCACTTATCAATAAACACGTCTCTAAGATTATACGCAAGGATCATATGATCATCAGTTTCACAACTTTTATAGAGTAAAAGCGAGACATTCTTAATACAAAGAGTTCCCAACATATTGAGTGAATTCTTAATTGCTTCGTACCGTGGAATTGAGTTCCGTTCTCATCTCAAAAGGATAGTAGTTCGGAGAACGCTAGGTTGTAGAGTACGTGAAATTGCACGAGATTTTTTCGCACCAAAGGCTAACACGCTTCAAGAGTTATGTCCCTTTGGTTCTCATTTTTGTGGAAACAAGTAATAACATGCATGTATATTACTAAAAATATGGGCATTTGAGACGGAAAGATTGTCTCAAATATAGCCGAATCTGTCTCAAAATCCGTGTCAATAGGTCGCGTCGCTAATCTGTCAGTCTCAAACTCCGTCACAAATAAAAAATTTAGATACGAAAAATGTCCGTCTCAGATTATTAGATACGGAAAATATCCGTCTCAAATCCGTCTCGAAACTGACCCATGGGGAGCTAACTTTTGAAACTGATTTTACCGGTTTCAAATTTGGCTGCCTAAATTGGCGTCCTTTTTTTGGCACATGTAATTTGAGACAGAACATTCTGTCTCAAATCCGTATCAAAATTGGTAGTAACTGATTTCCGTTGATATATTTTGACTCGGGCATCATCTGTTTCAATTTCGTTTCAACTTTGGCGCCAATATTTTTTTAGCGCACAATTTTGAGACCGACAACTGCCGTCTCAAAATTCATGTCAACTTTAGGGCCAATAATGCACATTTTTTGAGACGGAAAGAAGCCGTCTCAATTCTGTCTCAATATGTTTATTAACAACAAATTACAAATATTTTCATAATTTAATTTTAAAATCTAATAATAAATATGTTCAAAGTAATAATAATAATTACTAAACTGTTTTTTATAGACCGTATTAGATAAAACATTTGTTGATGAGTACTATTACAAATATCTTATGAAAGATAACGTATTACAAATATCTTTCATTAGTATCTGGAGCATGGTTTAATTGATCATATATATGTTATGTATGAATTGTTTATACGATGTGTGCCATGAAAGCATATTTAAAAGCTTGAAAACATCATTTATGACAACTTACGTTACACTTGTTGTTAGGGGCTAATATATATTGCAGTATGTTATAGCCAATGTGTAGTGTATATGTTCTATATAATTTGGGCTCAATCAGATTCCCTAGTTATAAAGTTGCCTATTCAATCCGCCATAACTTTCTGGTGATTATCCGATTCTTGTGCAATTGGCATGTAGGAGTAAAATATTTTATGAGCTTTCCATTGATATATAATACGCTTAATTTGGACTTAAAATGGATGAGATATGGGTTGTCGAAATTTTGATCGCGATTTAGGGCTTCTGGTGGCTGAAAGTTGAAGATGAAGTGCAACGTCACTCATAGTTGGACGCAGGTTCGTCTAACTTTGCTTATGGTTGCTTCCAAATTAACAGGTGGGCTCACCAGAAAATTGAGTCAATTAGAACCCTGCAAATCGAGTCGTGTAAAGATTTCAAGAAGGCCCGCGTGGTCTACATGCCTGCCGGAGTGCAGCGATGACCACGCCCAACCGCGCCATGCACGATTGTTGATTCTTCAGTTCGTGCTTGCACTTAACGCGCCCACGCGGTTTTACCCGCGGTTGACACGGAATGTTAGACCCAACCTACGCTTTTGACCTATCGTTGACTTCCATTTGCTAGATTTTATCATTTTATTTTTTAGAAAATTATTTTATTAATTATTTTATGTATGAAAATTAATTAATAAATATTTATTGTGATTATTAAGTTTTAGCATAAATTAATTAATTGTCATAAGATTAATGTTTCCACTGGATTTTTGGAAAATTAATATGTTTGGATTAATTTAGTTAATTACCGATTTAATTATGCAATAGTTAATTAATTGTGATAATTAGTATAATTATCAGAAAAATCCAAGAAAATTATAGAAATTGTTTTTGATGTTAAACTATTGTTGTAAATTTATAGGAAGTTTTTTAATGCTTTTATAGTATACTTGGTACATTAATTGAGTAATATTGCCTATTATTTAATTCTTTTTGTTAATATTTTTTAAATATTAATTGTTGGTGCTTGTAATTAAATTATCATGCTATAATTACACATATAACCTTGTTCTTATTAGTGGGAGTGATTTAGGTTGTAATAATTTAATTAAATTATTCCCTAAATTACACGTTTTATGCGCTGAAAAATTAAATTTAAATAAATGGGCATTTGAACAGATTGTGATTTCTAAGCTGGGCAAAGTTTTCATTCTATATTTATGTCCTATTATATTTATGTTAATTTGATTCATACTGCAAATATTTTTTATACTGTGGTGAACTAATCAAAAATCTCTAATTAATAAAGTTATCCTTTTTAAAAAAAAAGAAAAAAGTGGGCATGATTAGGTTGTATTTCTTAACTACCAAATTCGACAGTAATAAGAAGATAGTTGAACACAATATTAGAGAGCATCTTCAGGTCATGTCGAATATAATTGAAATGTTAGGAGTTGTTGGCAATAATTTATCAAATGACAACAAATTCGAGTAGTGATACGCTCATTTTTCGGCAATTGGGATCATCTCAGAGTTAACATAACTCAAAATGAAAACATTAATTAAGTCTTTGGAAGAAATTTTTCATCACCTTGAGCGCTTAGAAGCTGAGCAGTTGGAAGTTGAGCATTTAGAGGCTAAGCGACTAGAGGTTGAATGCCTAAAGGAACAATAAATAGAGATTGTCAATGCTAATGCGCCTCAAAAGGATGCAGATGTTTGTACTTCTAAGAAGAAAAAAAACATGGTTCTAACAAGAAGGACAAGACCAAGTTGATTTGTTCCAACTGTGGCACAGTAGGACACTTCCCTTGTGACGGCACTGAGCCGAAGCAGGTACTGATCACTTGTTGATCAAGCTATGACTTTAGTGTCTTCCACAGTATTCGTTATTCATTTTCTCCATATGTGGATTTTAGATTCCAGAGCAACGGACCACACAAAACGTGATCTGACCAAGTTCGTGGAGTATCGCCGAGTTTTTGGCTGGTAGAAAAGTACTAATAAGGAATGATTCCAATGTTAACATACTAGGAATTGACACTTATAAATTGGAGATGCAAGGATGCTTTGCATTGATTCTTCACGATGTACTTTATGCACCAGATGTCTAACATCATAATTTATTTCCTGTTCATGTTATACTTAGTTTAGGCTACTCAATTTGTTTTGAGAATAATGGTGTTGTTATTTCACGTGAGACTAAAACTTTTGGATATGGTTTTATCTTCAATGGATTTATGGTTTTAGATACTATTATTTCTAGCATTAATAGTAATGATTTTTATTCCTTACTTGTTGAAAATGATCATGATAGTTCAATTCAATGTCATGCTAGATTAGGCCATATTGGACAGGATAAAATGGCCAGGTTAGCTCGAGCATGTCTTTTAGACCCACTCACTAAGGTCAATCTGCCTACTTGTGAACATTGTTTAGCAGAGAAGTCAACTAGAAAGCCATTTGGTAAAACTACTAGGTTAGTTTCAACTTATTCACTCAAACATCCGTGGCAAAAAAACATAGATGTTCCTACTTTTTCACAATGATAGATGAATATATGCGCTTTAGGTACACCTTCTTGATCTTTCATAAGTCTGAGGTATTATAATGTTTTAGACGTTATTTGATTGAGGTCGAGAAACAGTTCGATAAATGTGTTAAGGCACTTCGAATTGATCGAGGCGCGAGTATATATTTAATCAGTTTAAAGAAATCTGTGAGGAAAAGGAGATAATCAAACAACTGACAATCCTTAGAACTCTGTAACAAAATGGTGTAGTGGAGAGAAGGAACCGGTCATTATTAGACATGATTAGGTCTATGATGGCGCAGGCCAATTTGCCTATTTCTTATTGGGGTGATGCATTATTGACTGTGACGTACATACTTAATTGCGTGCCTTCAAAATCGGTCCAATCCACCCTATACGAAATGTGGAAAGGTAGAAAGTCCGAATTGGACATTATGTGACCTTGTGGATTAGTAATATATGTGCATAACATTTCTCATAAACATGGGAAGTTAGGCACGAGGGGTATTTTTGTAAGATATTCTAAATACTCCAAAAGCTATGTATTCATTGGAGAGGAGCCTGATAAGACTGTATCTGAGATAGAATCACGATATGCAAATTTCCTTAAGATGAACTTCCCTAACAGAGGTAATGTGAGTAAGAAGATGAGCCTTCATGAGATGGAGGAAGATTTGGACACCCCAACTCGTATAGTAAAGAATGAAGAGGCTATTCTTCAGGCTCCTGTAGATAGTGTGAGTGACATGTCTTCGAGTAGTTTTCTTCTATCAAATGAGAAGTATCTTGTAAGACCCCGAATTTATGAAATAAAAGTATTCAATTTTTCTATTTAGTAAATGGTTAAATTGAATAAAGTTTAAAGTTAAGGGTAATATATATAAATTTTTCAAAATAAGCAAGTGGTTTTAAAATATTCATTGTGTCGGAGAATATTCTTGTTGTCGGGGAATATTCGTACGGCGGGGCAACCATTTGTGGGCTCCATAACGAAAAACTGTCGGATGAAGAAAACGACACGAATGAGTTTTTTTTTTTTTTAAAAATAACAGCGTAGTTGTTATCGTTAAAACTGTTGAAATACCCGGTGGTTAAAATAAAGTAATACGCGTTGTTGCACAGTAGTACACGGTATTGCACACTATTTTATATTATTGTTATATTTCAATAATAGTTACTGCACAATATTTTACTTTATCAAATTAATAATTTATATTATTTGAATAATATTATTAGATAGCATTATTGGCAATGTCTAACAAAGTTCTGTCTAGAATGGGTTATTTAATTGCGCGCCAGTAAGGAGAAATCCTTATCGAAAGGCCCCCTCTTTCCTGGGAACGACCTGGTTATCAATATTGTAATTCTGTAATATTATTTGTGAATAATTAATTATTGATAAAAAAATGATAAGAAAATATGTATTTAATGTGGATATAAATGGAGGAATTTTTAAAGAGACAATTATTGAGAGTTGATATTTTATCCTCTTTGATAATTCATTCAAATATATTATTATAATATTACATTATAAATGTATGATGTGATAATATAATAATGGTGATATTTTTACAATAAATTCATGGTTTATGAATAAATGAGGTGGAAGGGAGAAAATGAAATTGGAAATTTTTTTATAATTATAAATATTATATATATATATATATATATATATATATATATACGTGTGTGTATATGTGTGGGTGTATGTGTGTGTGAAAGAAATGGTGGGGATGAGAAAAGAAGAAAAGGGGAGAGAGAGACTTAGTGGAAAAATATGAAAAAGGAAGAAAGAGAAAGGGAAGAGAAGGAAATGCGAAAAAACATTCGTATGTAAATTTCGGTCATTTTTTGTTCGGAATTTGGAAAAATTTTCTTCTACAAAGTTATAGAGAATTAAATTTCCTATAGAATGGACATAAGATTCGTATTTTTCTGATAAAAGGGCTATTTATTATGAATTATTGAAGTTCTGAATTGATTTTTGATTAAAATATACCGTGGGCCCCACTTTTGTCCTTTAGTTTGTGAAAAATGCTGGGAAATTTTTGGTTCAAGAATGGTAGATGGGTGGTTTGTAAATAAAAAATAAAATAATATTTTATTAAATTTTCTGCTTAGGCGTTCTAAGCATTTTCCTATAAATAGAGTGCTAAATTAGAATTTGAAAATCACACTAGAATCAGAAATTTCTCTCTCTATAATATCGAGCGTATTTTTGTGAGTATTTTGATATTTTGAGAGTTGATAAGCAGTGCAAGTTTTCGTCAGCATTATATCAGTTATTCCAGTCAGAAGTACTATTCTTTTGAGGTAAGGGATATCATTGTTGTAAGGGATGTTATTATGTTTCGTGAAGGAGGTTATTTTTCGTAAATGATATTATTATCGTAAATGATATTATTTTTGTAAAAGATATTTTAGTAAAGGATATTTTGGTAAAAGTTGGTATTGTTCTTGTAAGAGATATCATTCTTGTAAGGGATGGTAAGGAATGTTATTTTCTTCGTAAATGATGTTATTTCTTTTAATATCATTATACCGAAATATTGATATGAATTTTATTATGAAACTTTTTCCTTTTCGTGTCGGGGTTACTATTCACGTATACGGCACTATTTACGAATACAGTACTATTCACAAGTACTATTCACGAAGTATGATTTTTCTTATGAAATTTTTATGTTTTTCATGTCGGGATAACTATTCACATATACGACACTATTCACGTATACGGCACTATTCATGTATATGGCACTATTTACATATACGACACTATTTACGAATACGTGGTACTATGCACGGGATTCACGACAAAATTGGTTTCTTTTTCTAACCAAATTATTGTTGATTTATGAATCTTACTCTTGAAATTAGATCGATGTTTTGATCATATTATTTTTATTATCATATATAATATTTTTATAATCCTGATGATGAAATTTCTCTTTGACTTGAGTGTAAAGATGGATGGATTATTGATATGATCATGACTATGGGTTCTCTTTGGCCAGTAGTGCAAAGATGAATTATTGACTGGTATGATCATGACAATTGAATTTATAATTGAATATCTTTAGCTTAAGTGCAAAGGTGAATTGATCAACATGGTTATAATTATTGTTTATATAAATTCTGAAATGATTATATATTTCTTTGAGATTTGAATATCTTTGGCCTGTAGTGCAAAGATGACCTGTTGTTGAATATCTTTGGCCTGTAGTGCAAAGATGACCTGTTGATGAATATCTTTGGCCCGTAGTGCAAAGATGAATTTATTAGTATGATTATGAATAGGAACTGTGATTTGGTATAACCATGATCTTTGATGTTTCCGGTAAAGACAGGTGATGAAAATTATCTTCGTTCTGGGTACGAAGAGAAATTTAACAACACAATTATGATTATGAATTATTCACATGATTGTGGACAGGAATTGTTGATTGATGTTACAAGGATACAACATTGTTGGTGGACTTTTAACGTGGAGGAGATAGTAGACTTTATGGTCTATTTGACTCTTCTAATGGATTGCTCGTTCCATTGCAACTATGGTTGAAATGTTTTATCATCTATCATATGTTCTAAATCTCTGATTTATTATTGTCGAGTGCTATTGATAATTTGATTATCTTTAGTCATGATATTCTTTACTTGGCTATTTGTGCTCACCCTTTTGCTACACAATTCCTTTCAGGCCAAAAGAGTGTAGCTGGGTCTAGCGAAAATAATAGGGGATTAGTACGAGGGTCTATCACTGTTGAAGTTTCTCACAAAACAGTATAGAAATAAATTTATTGAGAATTTTAGATAAGTGTGTCGTATGTTATACGTCATTTAACCGTTGATTTTGGTGAACCGAATAGGGTGAGGTGAACCCAACTTTGAAAGGGTGTTTTGCCACTATCGTACAAGATGTCTAATGGCATACAATCTCGTGTTATCATAAGACAGGGTTGTGCACATCCACTTGCTGATTATATCTATGAGCACTACCTATATAATCTTGGAGTTTGGTTGAAATATAATTCTCAATTGAAAACAATAGAGATAGTTATATGGCAAGAGAAGACCCACCATTGGAATGAATAGGATAGTAATTTTCTCATTTTTCTTTGGGGTCTATTGGGTCAACCAAGGTTAATTCTCAAGCCCTATGATATCTTAGATGCATGGCCTCATATGTATGAAGGATTCCTTGAGCATTTTCCAAAGATTTTAATTCCTAAAATAGTTATTGACTGTAACTTTATGTAGAGTACCATTGTAAGGTGCTGTGGCCGAGACACCATGAGAGTTACATATATTTGTATTATAACTCACAGTTTAACTGTGGTCGTATTTTGTACAACAGTTTAAAAGTTAGAATTTGAAGATTTGTATTTTGATTTTTGTTGAGTGTATTTCGTGGTAACCCAAAATAGGTTGGGTGGATTGGACCTATTTTGGGGGCGTTACATATCTTGTTCCTCAAATGCGTAGAAGTCAAAGGGGTAACATTCCATGCCGTCATTGAGATATAGGGGAATGCCTTTGTAGCTGATGCGCAGAATGATGAGGAACCTCGATCTTGGCAAGATGTTTTATCATCTGCTACAAGCAATAAGTGGATGATTGCAATAGAAGATGCAATGGAGTCCATGAGGAGTAATCAAGTCTAGGACTTGGTTTAACTTCCACCAGGGCGAAAGACTATTGGGAACAAGTGAGTTCTTAAAGTTAAGCACAAGGATGATGGTTCTATTATTTGGTACAAAGATCTTCTAGTAGCCAAGGCAACACCTAATAAGAGAGAATTGATTACGAGAAAACCTTCTCGTCCGTTGCGAGGTTTGCCTCAATTTGCCTCAATCCAGCTAACAGACATGTCGCCCAATTATGCCCCTCCCGTTAACAGACCTGCCAGCTAGACAAACCTCTATAAGGACTGACACGTGACAAAAATAAAATTTAATAAAAAAATAATTATTTTCTCTTTCTATTCCCTCTTTTCTCTCTCTTTCGTCCCCTTCCTCTATGCTTTCTCTTCCGGTCATTTGCTGTCTATTTTCATGTGAATCTTTCAAAACCAACAGATTATGAATCGAAATGTTTCGCCTCCGAATAGGTATAAAGTTCACCGAAATGTTACTTCAAAACTAATTTCTTCCCCGCTCAAGCAGAGTACAAAATAGCCACGGGTTGTTCGGATTTACTTCACTGACTGGAGATGCCACTGATTGTTCTTGAAGTGATGATGATAAAGATAGTAATTCACAAATTTTCTGCAGATTAAACATCTTATTAGGTCAACAAATAAGATGTTTTTGTGCCCCTTCTATACAGAGCACCCATCCCCTGCAACACATGTGAAATTTGGAATTTTTTGGTGAATAAATTGAATTGGGTGTGTTCAATTGGTTCACAAAGGGTTGTGGACTCTGTGTTTGTGGGGTTTTTTTTTGGGAGATTTATATAATTTATTTTGGTGATTAAGCTTTTAAGTAAGGGTAATTGGGTAGTAATTAAAATGTGAAAAAGAAAAGAGATTATTAAAGAAGAAAACACCTGTAAATCCTAGAATTAGTGAATTTAAAGAAGAACGAGTTCTTCTCTGTTGAATAGAATAATTGGTGGTTGGTAAAATATAATTAGTTCAATAGGTTTAGAGTTCTAATTAGATTATAGGTCTCAAATTCCTCAAAACCAAGATTTGGATTTTCATGAATACTTCTCCTGATCCCTATGCACCATCCAATCTACAAGTTTTGTTTTTCTGACCAAATTGAGGAAATCATCACCACCAGATCTTCTTCCACCACCAGATCTAGTGCCATCACAAATCATCTATCACCAACAAACAAAAATTCGCCACCATCCACCTCCACCTACTGCAACGCCACACCTCAACATCAACCACCACCAAATCAGATCTACACACTACCAATCAAGAGAGAGAGATGAATAGAGAGAAAGGAAAATAGACTTATCATCATCCAACAAATAGATCCACCACTTGTTAACGGCCACCATCAACACCACCGATCAAAGAGAAGAAGAAGAGAGGATGGAGAAATCAGATCGCAATAGTTTGATGGCTTGATTAGGACTTTTTCCTCCTTTTACATCTACTCTCTTCATGCCTAGTCATCAATATTTGTCTAGGTGTAACTCTTTTTGTCTTGCTGGCAGGTCTGTTAACGGGAGGGGCATAATTGGGCTGCTTTTTGTAATGTCAAGCATATTTTTGGAAAAAAAATAAGTTCAGGGTAGAAGTGGGACATTGGGAAAAACATCAAGGACTTTTTTGGACCTTTACCCTTTGGATATATATGGAGTTATATCAAATGGACATCAAGTTAACTTTTCTCAATGGAGATTTAGCTAAGAAAATATAAATGGATCAGTTAGAGGATTTCATTATAGAAGGACAAGAGCACAAAGTATGCAAGCTCAAACATTCTATATATGGTTTGAAATAGACATCCAGGCAATGGTATATGAGATTCCATCGAGTCGTTATTAGTGATGGTTTTAAGATGATCGAGGAAGATCATTGTGTGTATATTAAATGGTCCAAAGATAAATTCCTTATCCTATCGATGTATGTCGATGACATTTTGCTAGTTGGGAACGATAATGAGATGATTGTCACCAACAAAGGGTGGTTGTCCTCTAACTTTGAGATGAAGGACATGGGAAAAACAACTTATGTTCTTGGAGTAAGATCTATAGAGATCTCTTAAGGAAGCTTCTTGGTTTGTCTCAAGAAAATTACCTTAAGAAGGAATTGGAGCAATTTCAAATGAGCAACTTTAAAATCATAGGACACTCCTTTCGCTAAAGGTGACGCTATTGGACCGAATGAATGCTTTTCTTCTCCTGAGGAGATTGAGAAAATGTCTCATTACCCGTATATCAGTGTTATAGGAAATCTTAAGATGAAGGTGAAGAATAGAGCTTACATCGAGGGGTCGATGTGTGAGGCATACAGTTCGATAAGATATTTATGTTTGTCTCAAACTATTTTCCCAAAAAAGTCTTGAAAAAGGCCAATCGAGTCCCGAGACAAGATGATGGGGGCAATGTTGAACTAAATGGTCGGATTTTTGTATTTTGTCTATCGAGTCACGCCTATGAAAAATAGAAGTGCATATTCCTCTCTATGCAAAATTACATGCTGCACATACTTCAACTCTTCTCAATTGCGATGGTATTGACAAATTTGTGAGGTACATATGTAAAATTCATATTTATTGGACATATATCTTAACCTACAATCTCATACATTCTAATGTGTTAATGTTTATAAAATTGTATAGATCACACGATAACGAGTTAAAATCGAATCAGTCCGGCATAACTAATAAAGATATTCAACTCAGTCGTGATAAAAAATTTGCACTTTGGCCAAAAGACAAAGTAAGTTAAGTTAATTAAGCACGACATATACTCCATTAATTTATGACTTCATTTAATTTAACAGAATTTTTGTAAGCTCTTAATGAGGGAACGATTCCTCTAAATGTACACGTCCTAGCTATGAGCCCAGACAAGGACAAAGTCAGCCGCAATGGTTACAAAATAAATGGATTTGAATTTCATACAAAGGCATATGCTCGGGGTAAAAGAACAACTAACACTGGAGTGTGTGTTCAAGGAGTTTGTTACAATGAGCTTGATCGTGCCTTTTATGGGGAGTTGAAGGAAATCATAGCGTTGTCATATAAAGGTACTTATGGGGGTCAGATGAACTTGTTCAAGTGTCGTTGGTTTGATTCAGAAAAGGGGATACGTGTCGATCAACATGGAATCGTCGTTATTGACCTTTATAGGTCCACGTATGTCAATGCACCATTTGTGTTTCCAACTCAAACAGTACAAGTATACAACACTCCTAGTCCTGTTAGGAAAAGGGATAGACAAGCTGCAGATCAGCACGTTATAATAAATACTCTCGCGCGTAGTCGTGTACAAGTAGTAGACGGGGAGTTCTACCAAGAAGAGATGTTACATAGACCTCCTATAATAAATGTAAAGGACAACAATGAAGTAATCCAGTTAGTTGGTGGAGATGAACCTGATGAATTGGATCCTGAGTCGGTACATGTGCCAGATAACATTGATATTGAGGAGGAAGAGTTATTGACTGACACTGACACTGAATCTGAAGAAGATGATGGTTATGAATCTTCAATACGTATACAAAATGATTCTGACTTAGACAATGATTAACAAAATAAAATGTATGTTTAGTTTTACTTGTATTATATACGATTACATATATACATGTATGTTACATACAATTACATTTATACATCTTTCATTTATAGTTGTCATAGTTAACTATTTCATACAATTACCTGTCATTATTATTATTTTAATTGTATATGTAATATCATATTACTCATAATAACATCATGAAACTTTGTATTTATAGATGTCTTCTGAACCAGCACAAAAGAAGCGTGACTTGGGTCAGGGAACTAATCATGTGCCGAACGCCCTGGCTAATCCGGATGACCAGATTCTTATGCAGATCAGACCTCCTCCAGACAGCACGTACGTTATCTAGCTATTATATATAAACATTTTATATTACCATTGTTGTAAATATATAATAACTCAAAGTGCTTTAAATAATATAATAAAATTACTTATCTTTAATGTAAATTATTGTATATTGTAATGATTTTCAAGATAGCAAGATTGTGAAGTGTATTTCACAAATATGCTTATAGAACTAGCATACGCCAGTGATTACGTGGGCGAGCACACCTTTCGCCCACAAGGATTCAGTTTGGGCTGAATTTCAGGTATATTTTTTAAATTCTAATAATATAATTAATGAATTAACTAATATTTTTAGTAGTGTTGGATTATATTATCATTGTCTAAATAATAATCCGTGTTGTTTTATTTGTAGAAAAATGTATAGATGGGACGACACACATGCATTAGTAATATAAATAGTGTTCTGGAAAAAGTGCACCGTCCGAACAAAAGATAACTTGAACAAGGAACGACAAAAATCCCTGCATAATGCATCAATCAACCATCCAGGGCAGGGAAAGGAGTACATGCATAAGTATAGCCTTAATTGTGCGCACAACCCATTTATGGGCTGAGATGTGTGAGCAGCGGCGAGCTGAGAGCTGGGTGAAAAGACGCAAGACTTCCGCCACTAACAGAGCCTCAAGTGCACCTGAAGGCGATAAGGGAAAAGGCACATATAGGGGCAACAATATTACACAGTTGCAACATATTGTTGCACGGGTATGTATTTTACCAAGTTTTAAGTTTTAGTTTTAGCATATCAAATGTTTATATATTAATATATATATACGAGCATATTTTGTAGGAGGCTCAGTCTCAGTGTCAGCATTTCCATTGGCTGGATGTATACATGGCCACCCGCGATGGTTTTCCTAAGGCTATCCAGATAGCGCACGGTACTTTGATATGTTTATAAATTTTTACGTCATTCTTAAGCATTTTATATTTATTTTTAACTATTTAATTTTTAACCTATTGGTAGGACACTTATAAGAGCCTACTAAATGAGCGTTATCCTGAAGGCACCCCGCGACTGTCGATTGATCAAGAATTGTGGGAGACGGCGTCGGTTGTGAAGAAGAACTATGTTAAAGGCCATGGACAACGACGACCGACTATCAGTGGCACAAGCAGCTCTGCTAGTCAATCTACTTAGTCCTTGTGTCATCCGACGCCGCACACTCCTGTTGACTAATATGAGAGCAATATGTCGGGATCAAAATCTTCTTTTTACATTTGGTGGGCATTTGCAGTCTCTGAGTCCTGAGTAGTTAGCAGATGCAAAGGCTAAAGCAGCACATGACCAGGATGAGCCCGAGCAGGTAATTAATCTTTTCATTGTTTAGCTTTATGTACTTTAGCTTTATGTTTAGCTTTGCATGTTTAGTTTAACTTTACATTTAATAATACATGTTGTATTCTTTTGTTACAGCCCCATTTGGACGATATTAATCCGTGAAGACATTTGTATTCCTTCTTCTCTTGTTAATCTATATTTGAATTTAATTTTTTACCGAGAGTAAATAATGTACGGATGAATGTTTATATTGGACATTATGACATTTGTATATAAATTTCACTCGGATGGTACTTGTTTATATATATGAGCACAACATGCATGGATGTTTATATTATTGTGTTGGTTTTATTAATTTATATATATTGATGGATATATCGATAGATTTGTATGGATGTTGGTTTAGTTATAGATATTGTTGTGTGTTAGGATATAAAGAAGGTACAAAACAGGTACAATTTCTTTTGGAAAATCCATAAAATAGCCATTTTTTTAAATTTTAGTATCAGCGATCGAACGCGGTCGCTATTACCGATCAGCGACCGAAACTAAATAATTTTTGTTGATATTAGCAACTGCCTGCGGTCGCTACAACCAGTCATTGCCACGTGGCTCCATATCATGCTAAAGGCTAACACAGTCTGACGACTGTATCCGTCGTTACTACCGGTTGATGATATGTCGGTCGCAAATGGTGGTTGCCGACGAACTTCTAGCTACCAGAAAAACTGCGACTGCTATCAGCAACTGGATTTGGTCTCAGATTGATGCAGATGAGCCTTTTTCTTGTAGTGATCATTAGATCAATAATGTGGGGTTACTAATTCTGAATATATTAGTACATACTATGTTTGCTCTGTTGAAGAGGATGATTGATCTCATAATCATTTGTGTGGAGACACTAACACTATGTTTCTGAGTTTTGAACGGAAAAGAAAAGAATAAAAAACTTAAATTAGAACAAAAAAGAAAAGAATAGAAAACTTGAAGTTTTTCTTTTTGTTGTTTCTGAGTTTTAAATAGAAAAGAATAGAAAATTTAAATTTTTTCTTTTATTGCGTTTTTGGGTTCCAATGAAAAGAAAAGAAAAATATCACTTTTATAAATTTACCCTTTTATTAATTATAACCACTGAACCATGAATAAAAATATGCAAGATAAATTTAATCAAAGAAAATTGAATGAGTTTCAAAGTTAAATACACAACAACAAATGGACATAAAATAATAATAGTAAATTCATAATTTTGTTCACAAAACCATAAATAGACTATCTATATAGAGACAATCTAATAGTAATAAATTATTCTGAAACATGGTTTGATAGACATAGCAATTATAACTACAATAAAATGCCCTATTTTAAATATGTACACCGTAAATCATTTAAATAACATATTTGCAAATTAAAAGCATTCAAGTCACTGATAATAGCATGTTTAATTGCAATCTACTATTTAAAATTCAGAAAAGGAAAATCATTACACTAATCATAACTTATATTCCATATTAAGTCTTCACAAGGAAATTGCAACAAAAAATCGATATTTAAGAGAAGGTAAAGCAGATAAGCAAAGGTATGTACCTGAATCGTTCGCGGCAACAAAGAAGTCGTTCGCGCCAAGAAGCCTATTTCTCTTTATCAGTTTAGGTTTAGTAGATAAAAACAAATTGGGGACGTGGGTTGTAATTTAAAATTTATTATATTGAAAGTTTAGGATATTATAGGAATTATAAAAATATTACTTATTTTAAAAAAAAATTCCAAATCAGGCCAATTTTGGATTGAAAACTTTGGCAGGAAAAGTGACCTAGTGTTCTATCCATTTCCGTTCTTTTCTGTTTATTAAAAAACTCAAAAACATAGAATTTGGAAAGAAAAGTTAAATTTTTCGTCCATTTCTATTCTTTTCTATCCATTTTAAAACTCAAAAACAGAGTGTAAAACAAGTATGTAGGTGCTTATTAGAGAATAAGTTTATTGAACTTGATTTGCTTAAAGGAATACCTAATGGAGTTTTACTTTCCTGACAATAGGAATTTCTATAGTGATAGTAGTACAAGTAATCCTTGGACTTGAGATCATCATAGTATCTTGTGTATTTGGAGTTATACTTTGTCATATTTCTTAATACTTTAGAATATATTATAGGGTTTGTTTGGGTATAATAAAGTGTACATGGAGGTAGGTGAATGATCAACAAAATGATCTACCACTTCCAGTAAAGGGAGAGGATGTCTTATGCGATTCGATAAGTGACAACTTAGAAATCCTTGGCCAAGGTGAATGAAAATTAGAAAGGAGTTTCAAATTTACATTAATTAGAGTTGTGCATTTTGTGAATCGAAATGCATATAATTAAATAAATAAGACTTGTTAGTAATTTTATGTCTTATGTTTAATCAGGACATTATATGGTAAAAGGATTGAATTATACGGTAACTATTCATGGAATATGTTCTTTGTGATTAAACATTGATTTCATATTATCCGGATAGTCATGAAATACTGATGTAAGGTGCCCCTCATGATGTAGAATAAATATTTTTATTTATATGAATTAAAGGATTTTAATTCATTATAAATAATATTATATAGAATGATTCTAATTTATTTATTCTACTACCGGCTTAATATTGAACCTAAAGGGTTACACCGTAAAAAGAGAAATATAATTTTAGAAGTAATTGATTAATAATAATAAATTAAGTATATTTAATTTATTAGTGGAATAAATTAAATAGCTTAATATTTATAATTAAGTATTTGGAGAAATAATAAATTACAAATTAATAAGAGTAGTCTTATTATTATTATTATCATTATTATAAATAAATTGGATAAATAATAATAATTTAGTATTTGGAAAAATACTCATATTTATAATTAAGTACTTGGAGAAATATTAAATTATAAATAAATAAGAGAAGTCATATTATTATTATTATTATTATTATTATTATTAATTTAGTTGAATTTCTAATTAAATTAGAAATTAAATTAAAGCCCTAACTCCTAAAGGTTTAGAAGGGATGGTTAGTTTATAAATAAGAGTCTTATTATGGAACAAACTAATGCTAGTTTGCAAGTATTCTCAAAACGTAAGAAAGTTAGGAGATAGAGAATTAGGACTAGCCACTCAAGGTTTTGAGAAATCTAAAATTACTTTTTCAATTAATATACTCTTGGTCGATCAACTTTAGAGCGTTGCACACTAGGGTAGTTTACGTATGATCCGAGGAATTGGAGAAATCAAATGATTGGAACTTGAATATCATAGCAAAGAGTTGTATCATCTTCATAAGTTATATCTTTATCCTTTCTCAATTAATAATATTGCATAAGGTGATTCCTGGGATTGCAGAAAATTTTAAATTTAATTTATGTTATGCTTCTGCTTTTATTACAATATGATTGTATGTATGTATTGTTTCTGCAAACCAACAGTAAGAAATAGACTTGCGTTGCTCTTTCGACGATGGAGTCAGAGTTTATATCATGTACGTTAGTTGTTCAAGAAGTCATGTGGTTGAAGAGATTCTTTGAGGATATCATGCTTCGAATCCTGTAGCTATTTACTATGATAGAACGACGACCCTAATTTACATTAAGGACCCCATGTATCACGGCAGAACGAAGCACATTGATTTGAGGATGAATTTCTTTAGAAAGAATATAGCAAATAATGAGGTGATATTGAAGTACATGCCCACTAGCCTTATTGTAGCGGATCTTTTGACGAAGTCGATTTCGAGAAATGCTTTTTGTAGGCATGTTAGTTCGTTAGGTCTTTGTAGGTAATTTCATATATCACTCGTTATTTAGCTTGTATTAGAGATTTTCATTATTGTTTCGAGACATTTGTCATTTGTGCGAGATTTATTTGTTCCCATTTATGATTGTGATCTTTTAGTGTATATGATAAATAATAATAATTCACACAGTTATTATGTATATTGGATATGCATATACTAATTAAATATATGCCAACAGGTTGATTGGCTCACTCACACGAGCAATCACTTTTGGCGTTTTGAAAAGCGATCAAAGTTGAGAAAGTTCATTCATTGGTGCTTTGAGTAGCGAGCTATTGATGTTTTAGATAGCAATCAATTGGCGCTTAGTAGTGAGAGCAAAATGAAATATTTTGTTTCCTTGACATGTGTCAGGATGAGTTTAATTGGATTAAACGAATATAGTATGTCCCCCATCTATATTAAACTGTACCGATAGCAAAATATGAAGCTTTAGAGTTAGCGCTTGGGAAAGTGAGCAATCTAAAAATTCGTGTTAGACGCTTATTAAATGATTGAACTAATATCCGTACGACATGACCATATGACATATGCTCAAATGGATGAGATTGTCTAACGTAACATGATAATCGGACGCGAAATTTCAAATGTGACGATTTGATAAGCGATCAGTTTGAAATGTTCGAGTTAGACACTCTAGGAGTGACTAGAATAAGGTCCGCACAACAAGCCTATAGAATAGTATGTTGTGAGAGTGTTATATGTGCTTATCGACCATGTAGATGAGGTGAGAGAATGAATCAATATTTCCTCAGCGTGTGAGTCATGTAGGACAATGTTCATATCCTACATCAAGTGTTCTTTGTGATCTTTGACTATACTGCAAAGATATGGATTAGTGTTGCTACTTTGGTTTCGATTCCGAAGGCCAGGATTGATGAAACTGTAAGGATCAATTATGGGAAAGTAGATGATTTATATCTAAGTAGAATTAGGGTAGAGGAAAGAAAATTTGATTTCACTTTGGTATGCACTTATTGTCGACAACTATAACGCTTCGATAACGATATAATAATAAGTGAAATATGAAATGGACTTGGGTCCAAAGGTGGTTAAGTATGACTCTCTGAGGGATTACTACGAGTTCATGGGTTGTAGCCTTTACGTGAACTAATTGAGTTTAGCGTGAGAGCTCCCACACTGTTTTCTTTAACAGGGTAGATGTATCTATGTTGGCCTTAACGAGTTGATATAGAGCTCCTGCATTGCATGTGAACTCAGCGATCGCACGGTCCGACAACTGATGATTTACTAGTTATTGGTTAGTGTTGTTTTTGGCATATGGATTATTACGTTGTCTCCGCCATGAGCGAGTGAGAGATGTTGAATTTTGAGTATATCCAAATGGGACGCTCATGGAGGGTCCAACCCATTGGTTGTAACCAAAATATCATCCGTGACTTGATCAGTTCCCGTTTAATTTATTAAACGTTATTTTGATTGACTATTGGAGAGTTAGTGGGAAGTGGGCATAACGACATTATCACGTTGTTAATATAAACCCACGTTTCTAAGATTATACTGTAGGATCATATCATCAGTTTCACAACTTCTACAGAGAGTAAAAGTGAGACATACTGTCAATTCAGAGAGCTCCCAACATACTGAGTGAATTCCTAGTTGCTTTCTACCGTGGAATTGAGCTCCGTTTTCATCTTACAAGGATTGTAGTTCAAAAACTCTGCTGGGTTGTAGAGTACGTGGAATTGTACGAAATTTTTCTACAACTCAAATGATTAATGAATCTCACTTTAATTTAAGCTCAAATTCTAACAAATACTAACACGTTTCAAGAGGGGTGTCATTTGGTTTCTTGTTTATGTGTAAACAAGTAATAGCATGCATTGTAATCCTTCACTAAAAAAATTAAATAAAAAAAGCTACTAAATATAAGTTTTACCTGTAGTTGTCCTAATTACTTTGGTTACGCATGGAGCTGGCTATGGAGCTATATAAGCTTAAACAAATGACTTCCGTGTAAGAATTTACAAATACGTAGACATAGATATGTATGTCTGTGTTTGTGTGTATACATATCTTCTATGTGAATCAGTAGCACTTCTAACAAATTTAAATGGGAATTCAAAATTAACCTAACTCAAAAAGAAAAATGATTTATCTTATACATATTTTTTTTATTATCAATTACGTGAATAATTATTACTTATAGTATTTTAATGATATATGTGATATGATTGGCCAAACCTGTGAACCTATCCAATCTCATATACTGATCCCTCCATTCTTATATATTAGTTGTTTTAAGACTTTTTTGTGTTCCATTATTGTAGTTGTTCTCTACCATCTATGATAGAAAGATATTTCAATTTCTATGATACTCTTAATTTTTCTCTCTTTTCTCTTTTCAATGATATTTATTCTCATAAAACATTACTATTATCCTTCATAGGAATATTGAGACTTATATTAATTATGAAGTAATGACATTCTTAATATTTGTATTTTATGTTATAACGACTAAATAAATTAAATATAAATAGAGTATTAATATACGTTAGAATCGTAAGTTGATAAAAAAAAACTTTCACAATAAATGCGTAGCAGAAATATATTTGGAGTGAGAGAGAGAGGACTGTGAAAGGTATTTAGCTAAAGTGGTGCAATGCTTGTTTTAACAATTACTACAATTAAATGAGAGGTCGTTGTGCCTTCATCATGAGTAGCCAACTACTAAAAGTTGGCCATTTCTTAAGATGAATGCATACAAATATTTTATTCGATTGAATTTAAGCAAATATATTGTCCATTTCTTCTGCAGCAAATTAATTTCTTTTAAAATTTTTGATGATCAATCAGAAGTGGGACCATATGAGCTATGAAAGCAATTGAATGATAGGATATTCTTTCGATTTTTGCACGTCCCATTTTATGACACAAGTACATATGCCCAGCCAGTAAATATTTAATCTCTTTTGATTGTTTGTAGAGTACACACCCGTTTCACATTATCTTTTTATATTATTGATCATTTTCGAATGATGAGTTTGGACTTAAAACACTAAGTTGCTAAGTTAACAATTATGTTTAAAAAATGTATGTACAAAACGAATGAGATTTTCAATACAGTTAATTAGATCTAAAAATTCCGAATTCTCAAGTACTCAAACATGCACTTTCACTAACATTTTGGAGAGGGGAAGAAGAAAGGAAGTGAACCAGAAAAGAAAAGATGGATGCTCTCATATATTCGTCCTCCCCTCCATTAATTTATAATTAATTTTTCTCAAGGAATTACGAAAGGGAAAAGCGAAATTACGTTTTCTCCATCCTTTTTTAATTCTTTGCTAATCAACACAAGAAAAAATGAACAAAGTCATAATTGTGAGACAAGGTTCTCTTTTCTCCAAACACGACATCTATCACCACAGTTATTTAAGATTTCTTGTACTTATAAATGGTCTCAGATTTAACATTTCTCAAAATGAGGGTTTTTATTTGACCTTTTAAAATTAAAAAAATTGACAAAAAATTGACATATTATAACCTCTATATAGTATTTCTAAAAATGTAGCATTTTTTAAAAATAGGATTCCTCAGTAGTGAATCCTACTGATCCATGGAATAAAATTATGTCCAATCCTATAAATATATATATACACTACAAATCTTGCTATAAGATTTTATTTTGGGTCGGATTAGTGAACTATAAACTTAGCTTGGTATAGGAGTAAAACTCACCATGATGCTTTGGCGTGTGAAAAAATCCCTTAGCAGCACCGTAGTAGTCGGCATATATAATCTTTGCATGTGGGTACTTTTGGCGCAGTTTCTCCAGAGCAAGTTGGAGTTGAGCATTGTGATACTTGGCGAAATTGTTGTATGCTTTTAGGCACCCATTTTTGTCATAGGCAGCTTTATTCGGAGTTTGAAACAATGTCAAGTACACTGAGTTGCAACCGATAGGCAAATTTCCAGGCACAACTAATTCAACTGCACCTTCCTCTATTAGCATCTGATAAGAAAACATTCAAGGCAAAATTAGAAAAGAAAAGGAAGCTGTAGTTTTTCCTAGCTAGGTCAATGTTAAACAAACAACAAGAGAACTTACACTAGTGGCTGAAACAATTGTTTCAAGAACTGAAGGTACTAATGCTCGAAGTTGTTTGATGCTTCCACCACCAAAGAAAGGGTAATTGTAGTCGTTTCCTCCAATCTCTCCCACGAGAAATAGCGATTTCTTGAAGTAATTATCGCAATCTTCAACCAAATGAATTAAAAATGTAATTACGCTGATTGAATGATGGGGCTAACTTTGTAGATATTAAAATTGCATTATTAACAAACTAGTTTCCTCCTGTAAATCGATATTAATATTTGTTCGTTTCTTACGACAAACTAGTGGCTAAGAGCCAAAGGCATATGGAAGGTATGGTTTTGTTGGGATAGTTCACATAAATTCCATCTCGGATAAATTCAAGAGTGTAGATGGGTTAATGAGTATGATGGAGCCTCAACCTAATAGGTTAACCTTTTAGGTGAGGAGGTGATCCAACATGCTTATTGAACCAGTCTGATGAAAATTGATATGGGTTGTGGATTGTACAATAACACTACAGGCCACAAATAGACTTCTTTCTTCCTAGAAACACAAATGACAAAGTTACTTTGTAAAGCACTATAATAATACTTGTAGCTTGCTATTTGTATTTAGGGCTAATTACACTTCTAGAATACAAAGTATCACTAAATTCATAATTTAGTCCCTGAAGAATTTGGACAAATCTGTTACAAGGAGAATCCCAAATTCAATTTCCGGTGAAAATTGACCGGAATAAAGCTCGTGTTATACACTTCTGTTACACCAAAAATGTTTAAATCTTAAAATATTTAATTCAACTCACTTACTTAAAATGACTATCATACAAGATTATTTATAGGGCTCCTATAACGCTCTTAGAGACACTTTAATAGCCAAATACATGTACATGAATGTACTTGGACACTCACTCATGCATGTACTAATATAAATACTAATTAAGACAATTCATGAACAATCTAGAAGACGTTTATTAATTTGGTTTAGTTTCCTAACAACGCCTCCCGTAACCCAAATTTATTCTTCACAATTAATGTCATAAAACCTTTTGATCTTCCAATTCCTTCAAACTCAAGAAACTTGATCTTTTGTCATCTCCATTAATGTATATGACACAAATAATTGTCATGCCATACTCGAGTATTTAACACATTGGAATACTTTCATCATTTTTGCAATTTTGTTGGACGACGTGAGAATTTTCTCTATTTTAATCACTTTCGTGCCTCTATATTTCTTTTTCACATATGCTTGAAGTTTCCATTTTTTTCTTCTTAATCTTACTTATTAGTTTCTCATAGTTTAGATGCTTGTATTTCTTCTCCATTTCACTATTTCTAAACTCATTTTGATCAAAATACTTCTCAATGTTAATCCATTCAATGTCTTCCACAAAATTTACCATTATAAATAACAAATCAATTTTGACACACAAAATAGTTTTCTCATTCTCCTCTAAATTTCCAAACATAAAGTCTTGATCAACAATCTTTTCTTTTATGTTCATAATTATAACAAGGTCTCCACCATTGACAATTTTGTCAATTAATTCAATTTCTTTGATCACCTCCTCCTTTTTTCCATCTCCATTTACCTCTTCAAATGCTTCTTCACTTGACGTCTCTTCAATTTCTCCTTTTTTTATCTTCAAACTTAGGAAACATCATTTCTATATAATTTACATCTCCCAAACATTATCAATATAATGATCGTTGTGATGCTTTAACTCGCCAACTTCTTTTTCAAATTTTCTTTTAACTAACACCTTCATCAGACTGCATTCCGGAGCTCTAACGCCACTACTAGAAAATCAAGCATACGTGACGGATTCTGGTGATGATTTTCAAAAACAATCACAATAGATAATATTTCGTGATGAATTATTTGATTCATCACAAAAAATAGTATATATATAATGACTCTAGTGATGGTTAATTTTTTCATCGTGGATATATATATGTGACGGCTATTTCAATCACCAAATATTGTCCTAAAATAATTTTTAATTTTTGTGATGACATGCAGCCATCACCTATATATTTCTCCTTAACGTGATTGCATTTAAGCCATCACAAAGAAAAAAGTTCAGAAAATATTTGGTGACGGTCAAAACCATCACGAAAAGAAAATCACATGTGATGGACCTTTATGACGACATTTAAAGCAATATCAAAAAATGGTATTATATGATGGACTTTTTCAACAATCACAAAATAATAATATAGATGACGGCTTCTAGTAATGGCTACTTTTGCCATCACTATAAACTATTTGTGATGGTCAAGACAATCACTAAAAAACAAGCATATATGATCAACAAATATATTAGGTGATGGAATTTACAAGTCGTCACAAAATAATAATATATATGATGGCTCTTAATGATATCTAGTTGTGTCATCACTATATAATATTTGAACAACCATTACAATCACTTATTTTTTCGCGTAAATTATTTTTTATTTTTTGAAGGGAGGCGGGTACAATTGATAAAAAAATTCAACGAACGCTTTAATTTTTTATTTTTTGCCATTTATCGAAGGAGGTCTTAATTTTTCAATTTTTTTCTTGGTTGTGTTTGAACCATCACACAATATTTTATCTAAAGAAAAATATTAAAACTTAATGCAATCACTTATATTCTTCTTTGTCGCGCCTGAATAAGTTTTATTCCACATTACTATTAACCGCACCCACTATATTTAATATCATTATGAGTAAAATTCTCTAACATAAGTAATATATCTTTTGTCCCCAAAAAGTCTTAATATCAAATATATTACTATTTAGAGGACCCTCTTAATTAGAAGTAATTGTTATTATGTCGATTCCGATATTTGATTCAAAGTTTGAAGTTATTAGTTAGTAAATACGAACTTATCTTATCCTCTCTGAAACAAAACAAAATGAATTTTGACACTAACACATTTGGAAAAAATAGCGAATTAAATAAATAAAGTAATTAAAAACTTAAAAACAAATCCATATGAGGCTTGTCATTAAATAATTAGTGAATTAAACAATTAAAATTAAAATAATAAAAGAAAAGACTTAATTTGCAGCTTAAACTAAAAAATGATATAAAATTTTAATATTATTTTAATTTATTTTACTTTTTTGAATAAAAATTTTGTAGTTAATTACTAGTGGATCAATTAATTAATATTTCACAAATTTATTAAAAAATATTTAAATGTTACTCTTTTTGTAGAACAAATAGTATATCAAAAGAAAATTAAACTAACAGAAATCTAAGCTAATTAAATTAAATTAAAAGAAAATTAAACAAACAAAAATTTAAGCTAATTATATTTTTTTTAATTTTTAATTTCATGTACTTATGACTTAATCTAGTCCGAATAAAACTGAAACTCATTTTATAATCTTTCTAAATTTTTGCAATGTATTTCTATATCAATATCCTTTTATAGTTTAAAGAAGTATTTTCCCCCTTAAAATTCAACTACTACACTAGCGATTTCCTGCGACTCCTCTGTCAAGTACTACACCAGCGATTTCCTGCGATTTCGAGCTTATTTCCTGCGATTTCGACGTCATCCTCTGTTTGATTTGGAGCGAGGCCTCTAGATTTCGATTTGGAGCGAGTCCTCTAGATTTCGAGCGATTTCTGTGTAAAATCGACAAAACTTGCTGCGATTTCAATTTGGGTTTCGCAATTATTGAAATCGTCCTGTCAAATCGTCCGAAATCTGTCAAACCCTGCTGTGATTTCGAGTTGATCACTGTCAAAACCTTTCTGCGATTCCTATGTCAAATCGTCAAAACACTGCTGCGATTTTGAAATAGGGTTTCGCGCGATTTCAGTCGAATTGGGACAAGGTCTGTGCACTCTAGTTATGATTCTCTCTGTTGCGTTTGTCGTCTCTGTCTCAGTTTTTCTATATCTCTTCGGAGATGAAGGTTAGTGATTTTCTCAATTTGGGGTTTTTTTATAACTTATATTGATTTGCTTGTTTGTTTGGTGGCTGTGAAGTGTTTGATTTAATATTGGGGATTTTAGTTTATAAATCTGGATGTCATAAAATCTAATTATGATCACTTTGAAATTATACTATTACCCAATTGAAGGTTATGAACTTACTAACTTAGTAAGTTCATTAATCTTCCTTTATAAGCTTTTTGTCAGGCACCTAACAGAGGGGTTTACCATTTATTTTGCTACTTATATGTTTTAATTGTTTTTGAATATGTTGAATTTGTGTTAGTAATTCAGGTTATTATAGGATTTTGTAGGTATTCAAATTCATTTGTATTATTTTTGAACAAAATCCAGGATGGTTGGTTGGACTGGAAAATTTTGTAGTATTTTTATCCATTTGGTAGTTGATAATCCACTAGCTTAGCTTGATTTAGGACATATTCTTTTGAAAAACATTTGAGAGGGGGAAGGGATTTTGAGTATATTATAATCTGTTCTGATAATTTTTGGGTATATTATAATCTGATCTGATAATTTGAACTATTATTATAGTTGGTCTTTCAATTCCTCCCTCTACCAATTACAATCATCAGGAGCAATTTGTATATTTTGTAGAATTATTGAATAATGACCTTAAACTTGCATAGAACTCGTTGACCCACCACACCACTTTTTGAAGGTGAATTATTTCCACCTCATCTTTCATTGGCTACTCGTGCTGGAGCAACAGTTGAGGTCCAAGTTAAATAAGCACAAGATAGCCTTTTCTCCTAGAGAATTTGTATAATTGAATATCTTTTTTTTTCCCGATGCTTGGGTTAGTGGTTAGAAAGATGTCACTTATATTCTCGTAATAACATCGCTTGCATTGTTTGAATGATTACTGAAACTTAGGCTCTGTTCTGAAAACTTCAGAAATATTCAATACTGACGGTAGTGTCATTGATTAGCTTTTAAGTTGAAATTATTCTTACACAGAAAAAACCTTGGTATTGTTTCTAGTTCCCTTATCTCATTAAGAATACATACTTGAACAAAGTAACATAGCAAGTATATTCAAGATTTTGGTGTTTGTTTCATCTGTTAATTTCCTTTCTATACGACTATTTGTTAAGAGTTTTGGGCACATTTATATTGTACGTAAAGTCCAGAAATAAATAAATAACCTTTTACCTGATATATATTTTTAAGTATTGATGGGAATTGTTAATTTTACTTTATATGCCTCGGTTACTTATTATTCTGGAAATACCTCATTTAACCAAATTTCTTTTGCCATGTTGGTATGTCTGCTTATGACTCCTTCAATTTATTTATCCTGCTTTGTAATCTGAATGTGACATTCATACTTCAAAGCTGGCTATCAAGCTGCTCACTGTGTACTTTTTGTATGTTTTAGATTGTGTTTGGTAGCTGCAAGTTTGGTGGGAATGCTCAGTCCATTACAAAAAATCATTGGATCCATCATACATGATGTGTATGGCTTTGTAAATTGATACTTTAAAACTCTTTTATTCAGGTTGAGCCATGCCTAATATCAAAATGTTTATCCTTTGATTTAGGTTGAGCCATGCCTAATATCTTTTCTTGAAGTCTCAACTGTCATGCTTTCCTTTTGTGTTTCGATTAAGCTATCTAATTTTTGTTGTTCTGCTCGAGGCTTTGACTGTTTTGGAATACTTGGTTGCCAATGGGTCAGAGCGTGTGATAGATGAGATCAGGGAACATGCATACCAGATATCAGTAACTTTTTGTTCCTTAAAGCTGCAATTTTCATTACAACCTTTGCTGTGAATTTAGATCTTGAAGTTTGTTTTAATTCTTGTGGTAGTTACTAATATATTTTTCTCTGGTCAGACATTGTCCGATTTTCAATAGATTGATTCTAGTGCGAGGGATCAGGGAAGCAATGTAAGGAAGAAGTCTCAGAGTATTGTGGTACTAGTAAATGATAAAGAAAGAATACACGAAGTTCGACAGAAGGCTGTTGCAAACATGGACAAGTGAGTCTGGTCTGCAAAAGTTTTTAATGATTAGTTTCATTTTCATATTTCATAATGAAATCACAAGTATCATCAAATCTACTTTATTCCTTCGAGCACCATCATCCGTGTCAACCGGGATTTTATTCTTAGTAGTTCTCCTGTTATTCCACTTCATCCATGTCAGTAATACTCTTCCCTTTACTTCATCCAGTTCTTTATATCTACATATTGGAACTCATTGTGTGATGTTTATCTCAATTTTGTTATTGTTTGATTAAGTTTTTCTTGATTGATTTTCTTATTGTCCATCTTTGGTTGTAGATGACAACTCTATTAAATTAAAGAAAATGGAAAGCTACTTGAGTTATCTTCATCAATACGCAACGAATATGGCAAAAACACTTGCACTTGATCCGACTTAGATGATTTGTTTGCTTCATCAAATGCATCAACTGATATTGCAACGAATAACTCAGCCACACATGTTGAGAATGACGACGCAGATGATGACGACTCTAACGAGGTCTCTATGTAGAATTTAGAATGATCTAGATTTCCTTTGATTATCAATTTATTAGTTTAGGAGTTCTTTGATAGATGTTGGGTTAGTTAATTATTTGATGAACCTATGACATGTAGCTACCTATATAAGTAGTTGGTTATGAATTTATTTTTAATTAAATGGATTAAGTTTTTTCATTTTAATAATTTTGTATGATTTTACATTTTAAATTTATTAAAATTTATGTCAATTACAAATTTGAAATATAAAATTGACAATTAAATATATTTTAATATAAGAATTTTGTGATGGCTTTACTATCACCAAAAAGTATAAATGAGTTACAAAAATAAGAACAATTGTGATTACTTTAGCCATCACAACTTATGTGTATGATTGCTTTAGTCATCACAAATGCCTTAACATCTGGTGATTGTTTTGACCATCATAAAAACCTTGTCAATTTTGTGATGGTCGTGACCATCACAAAAGGATGTGATTGCTTCGACTATCACAAATAACTATTATACTAATATGACAGGTTTAGCCATCACAAAAGGATTGAATGTTTCAGTGATTGTCAAAACCATCACGTAAAACCTTTCATGATGGGCGTATACAAGATGGCCATCGTGATGCTTAAAGCCATCACGTAAACCTTTTGTGATGGTTTTTCTAGTTTTTGTGATGGATTTTGGCCATCACAAATGACCATTTTTTTAGTAGTGCGCGCATACTTTGCACTCGCTCAGCAAAACACATTAATAGCACCAAGTCACCTCTCTTGGGTTGTCTACCTTTACTTCACTTTGGCTTAACCTTCTCTAAACTTTGAAATTACCTTGGCTCTGATACCACTTTGTTGACAATGGAGGATAAAAAATAGAGAAATAAGGAAGAATGTTTATACTTTAAAATATTTTATTCAACTCACTTACTTAAAATGACTCTCATACAAGATTATTTAAAGGGTAATTACTACATGACCAAATACATGTACATGAATCTAGTCATAAATATTCCAAGAATCTTCTAGATACATTCATGTACTTGGACACTCACCCGTACTGATATAAATACTAATTAAGACAATTAATGAACAATCTAGAAGACATTTATCAATTTGGTTTAATTTGCTAACACACCAAGTATCACTAAATTTATAATTTAGTCCCAAAGTAATTTGACTTATAAATTGCTACATAAACTATCTTATTGCACACAATGTAGAACCCAAGATCATTTTCCGACAGAAACTGGCCTGAATACTTTATTTAATTTCGCAAGCACCCATGAGAGTGATTTGCATCTCTTGAAACCCTTATACTCATAACCACCATCATCTCCAACGTCAAAACCCTTAAAATATATAGAAATCACCATCATCCCCACTTCTTGAAACCTTTAAAATCAAAACATCATCACAACCACCATCATCCCCACCTCTTGAAACCCTTCAAATCAAAACCACCATTATCACAAATGTCCACCTTAAGATTAAAAAAAAATGTTAATATAGATCTCACTCTCCAATCTTATCTCTGATTTCAATCGTATCTCCAACTTCACAATCACAACACAATATTAGAAGTTTTCACCTTTAAATAGATAGATTTGAGCACAAAATCAATAATCTCATTTTAAAAAAATATAGATCTCATCTCTAATTGAATACATGAGACTTCTCAATAGAGAGAGAAAAGAGAGAGGAGCTAGCATATATGGGATAAGGGCAGGAGGCAAAGGAAGTGGATGGTGTTACTGGTGCATAGTCGGACTAGTGGGGATGGTGTTGGTGGTGGTGTTGGGTGGACGGGTGGTGATGGTGGTGCATGACCAAATTGGTGGTGTTGGTGGGTGAACTGCTACTACTGGTGGTTGGTTTGATAATTAATTTGACAAGCAACACTAATGGTTAAAAAGGTAAAACCAATTTTGTTTATATAATTTCATCTAAATGTTATTTAGTTTCGTTGTAATTTAGTTTTATATACAATTTTGTTTTATATAATTTAAATTTAACGTTTATGATCATAAAATATATTAATTAAGTTATTATTCTTAATGATAATTTTATTTAGAAGTAATAAGACTGCTAATTGTTGATAATTTATTATCTATGAAATAAGAGTACACATCCTAATATATATACATGAGTTTGGAGAGTTCTCAAATAATACATATACTTTAATAATTATCTCATAATTCAAAGTTTATTTTATCTTAATCCTAATGTAACAATAAGATAAAATTACAATTATCTAGAATTAACTAATTGTAATTATATTATCTAATATGTCTTCTCAAGCGAAACGGAGGTGAGCGGAGCTTGAGCTTGAATTTGAAAAAATAATAACTAGTGAAATAATAACGTCTCGAAGCATAGAGAAACACGAACAATTTCCATGAGAGAGGGAACAAGAATATAACATGGCCGACAATAGTGAAACATAAAGAATAGGTGAACTTATTTGGTTGTTCCATTGGCAACAAAAAGGAACCTGGCCTTTTCTGTGCTAGACGTCCATAAACTTCTTTACAAAGCACCTTAAATCCATCAAGAAATGAAATGTGTTCTGTATCCAATTAAGACACGATTTTCCCAACTTTGAGCGAAAGTGGAGACCGCAAAGAAACCAAAAATGAATTTTTAAAGATATCCAAGTCAGAATGAGAATAACCATTAATTGCTTGGGAAAACGAGTGTAATAACTCAAATTTGATGCTAGTACAACTTGTAGAAACTGCTAATATAAGATTATCAGTTAACAATGAAGAAGAATCAATCGAACTTCTCGTATCCTCAGGACGTGCAACCACAAAAAAATGAATATCATTAGGCTCAACAATAATAGGCTCAATTTTAGAAGTATCAATAGATGTGAA
The DNA here is from genome assembly GCA_020205555.1 of Panax stipuleanatus. Classification (NCBI taxonomy): domain Eukaryota; kingdom Viridiplantae; phylum Streptophyta; class Magnoliopsida; order Apiales; family Araliaceae; genus Panax; species Panax stipuleanatus. The sequence continues at coordinate 144,563,129 of CM035121.1, read as the reverse complement.
TTGTTGTAACAGTTTTTCATGTCCAAATAGAAGAGTGAACAAGTCATTAAAGGAAAGATTCATCAAATAATAATAAACATGAACTCTTTTGAAAAAAGTATCATCAAAGTCTTGAACTAAAAAAATGAAAAACTTTGACACACTTAGGGAACCTCTCGCTCTTTCAAGCTCATAAAGAAGCGATGTCGCTTCGTGAAGATAACTTTTGACAGACTGAGTATGTAACTTTTGTAAACAAAATATTTGATCAAAGAGATCATTCATATACATACCATGATGTTGCATCATCTTGGAATTTGCAACCATCATTTTCATGGACCAAAGAGTCGGTCATTTTGAAATTGACTGTATATTTGATTAAACATGGAGGCGGGACCAATTTGGGATTGACAGTGATTAAACTTGAAAAACAATGAGAGCAGCTACTGCTTGTAGGTTTAGACAAGAACACATCAAGAGATTAAACTTCAAAGAAAAATAATGAGCCAGGGGCGATGAAGAAAAAAAATTAAGGAAAAAAAGTAAATATTATCGGGATTAAAAAGGCTGTTAAGCTTTGCAGCTCTGATACCATAACAAGACTAATAATTGTTGATATTTTATTATCTATGAAATAAGAGTACATCATCCTAATATATATACATGAGTTTGGAGAGTTCTCAAGTAATACATATACTTGAATAATTATCTCATAATTCAAAATCTATTATATCTCAATCCTAATGTAACGATAAGATAAAATTACAATTATCTAGAATTAACTAATTGTAGTTATATTCTCTAATAAGAAGTATTTTAATTTGGGATTAACTGTATTTATAAATATTTTAATTTTTTTAATAAAGTTAACTTCTATGTGAATATGATCAACCCGTATAAAACCAATCGGGTTTAATCAGGTTGCTTTTCGGGTCGGGTATCCAACCAATTTTCGTCAAAAAATAATTTTGGGGTCGACATTATATACAATTAGGTAATTTATGTAGTAATTTATAAACTCAATTATACTTTAAGGGTCAAATTACGAATTTAATGATACTTAATGTAACAAATATGTATTTAACCCTTAATTATACGTGTTGACTGTATTCAAATTAGGACTATATATTTATCTTAAAATAATAATAAATAATAAAGTATAAGCATATGTCTATCAAAATACGATTTATATTAAAATTTTATACTCTACTATTATTATTTGTCTTCCTTTATACCATTTTCATATTTGTCCAATTGAAGCGACTGGACTAATCAAAGCAAAGTCAAAATCATCTCCATAATTTTATAATGAAGTAATGCAATATGGTCAAAACATATATATTAAGTGCATCACGTGCTCCGACAAAAAATCAAATAGGGGTCGACATTTTAACAAGTCTGTAATTTTATGCATCGATTTATTAGTTCAAATTTTTTAGGGGTTGAATTATGAATCTGGTGATGCTTCGGTAATAAAAATTTATTTAGCTCTTGTATTTATTTGGTTTATTTTTACGGTTTTCTTTCTATTTGGAGTGCAATTTTATTTATTATTTGATAATTCTGAAATCTTGATTAGATGCTACTTTAATTTTGCTCCTTTTAATAATTTAGGTCTTAAATTCCATAATTTATTACTACCTAATATATATTACTCCCTCCGTCCCAAAATAACTGCTTAGTTTTGACTTTTTAAAGTCAAATTGACTATTTTTTAAAGCTATTTTTTGTACTATTTTTACAGAATATAGGTGAAAAGGTTATAACAAAAAAAAAGTATATACAATTTATTACTAATACCAATTTTTATAATGTTAAAAATATATTTATACATGCTTAATTATTAATTTTAAAAATAGTCAATTTGACTAAAAAAAGTCAAAATTGAGCAGTTATTTTGGGACGGGGGAGTAGTAGATTACTATGCTATATTATATGTCATTAATAATCGTGGCTTAATGAAAACATTAAAACTGAATATTTTTTGTCTTGATAAGTATTAAGTTGATTTTTGCTTGTTTGTCTATATAATAATTTACTTATTTACAAGTTAATTGGGTTTCTAAAACTACTCGTGATGGGGACAACCAAATTCTAAAAAGGAAATTGATATTTTCATATACTTTTTAATATTTTCACATGAAAACTGTCGCTATAGATGTATAACAATGATAAAAATCACCGCTATAAAATTTATAGCGATAATTTTCATATAAAAATATCAAAAATTATATGAAAATATCAGTTTCCTTCTAAAAAAAAAGTTTCTTAAACTCATGTCATTATAGACTATAACCCTAATGATAAGAAAAAGTTAGTATCTATTCTACCTCTTGATTTTACATCTGTTATGGAAGAAAGTCAGACAAAGCAATTTAATGCATGCAAATGGTTTGCATGGATATTACGTGGTTAGAAGATAATGAAATCAGGAGAATTTACTCTACAAATTAAACCACCTCCTTATTTATAACCTTATACTTGCATGCATGCATACGCATGCATATAATGCTTGTTCCTGTTAACTATAATAATGAATACAGACAATTAAGAACAAGGATTGACATGGGTAGTCCATGTCCTTAAGGTGTTTATTGCCCCTTATCACTAAGGTTTGCTAAAGGCTACTAGCAATATACCTCAAGGATTTATGTCAAGCCTATATTTGTTCTAAGTGATAGCAACTCACTATCAGAACCTCAGTTTATACTGCTGTGTAAAGATGATAAGATGGAAGAAGATGGAGACTCTTCAATTTCATAACTGAATTGTGAATTAAGCATTATTTACAAAGTAAATGATGTAATAATCACATCAGTTTTAAAACTCATTTATATCCCATAATGATTAAACACAAAACTGTTTAAACATTAATGAAGTTTATTAATCTGGTTCAATGCAAAAAAGTATGCGTACGTGCGAAGTGCAAAGTGCGCCTAAAGCGCCAATGCGACCCGAACCCCGGGTCGCAGGACACGGGCGCGGGCGGGTGGTGCTTTACACCACGTCATTGTGACCAAATCTAAGCCTTTCCTTTAGTACCACAAGTGAATTAAACTATTCCACATATACTTATAAAGTATTAAATAGTTTTATTCCTACTCAATGTGGGACTTAAAAGAAAATAATTTTCTTAAACAACAATGAACCTTTTCATGTACTCCACTTTGGATACAATTAAAACATAATATATAACTCCCACTTGAACTATATATTGTTCTCTATTAATCTCCTTGTAATAGACTATCAAATGCACATTTAATTTAATATAAATTCAATCAATTAATGGGTCTAAATAAATCCCCAAATTGATCAAAACTCATGTATTGAAAAGGTGCAATTAACAGTTCCTCTATCTACATTTGGAGGTTTCAAACTTACCAAACGCAATTAAGAATATTATTCGTTTGTAAATAACTTATTTTAAACGTAATTTATTTAATTCATATACATTGTATTTGGAGTCCAAATGCAATGCAGCAAATGCTATCGCTGCAAACGTTCTTAAGACCAGTAACTGAACATACCTATACATATATACACATAACACATATATTTATATACAATAAAGTTGTAAACGGATATATACAGATTTGGATACCGTGGATTCGTATCCGAAAAACTAATACCCTATCCATATTTGTATTTGGTATTCAACGGATTTTAAAAATACTATCTGTATTCGATACTCAAAATAATATCTGAATACGAATAATATCTACTTCTGTTTATTTTATTCGAACGAACAGATTATTCCATATTCGTTTATCAATTACCTAATAAACAATTCATTCAAATTATTTACAAGAAGAAATTGAATAATCACTTATCACCATTTAAAGTTTAAATAGTACATATAAATTAAATATCCTAATCATATATGGGAGGAAAATATCAAGCGCGTTATCATCCATCATCATTAATCATAAAAATCAATCAAAAGTTAAACATACTAAAGAAAGTATCAAATTAATAGTATTTTCAATGAAAAGTAATACTAATTTATCATCCACTCTTGTTTTTGCACATATGTTTTGAAAATAAAATATTTATAACAAACTAATAACTCATGTAGTTTTATTCTTGCATGTAGTATATATTTTCTCGTTAAACGATACAATTTAGGTATTTTACACTTTATAGTAGTAAAATTACAATTTATTTCAGTTTATTAATATTGAATTTAAAAGTATTATTTTTTATATTTAAACATAAAGTGATATATTTTAAAATTAATTTTTATATGATAGTAAAAACTAATTATTATATATGTAAGTAAGCTTATTTGAAAAAATTATGTTTACTTAATATATGATGATTTATAATAAAATTATATATATATATATATATAAGTTATTCAAATATTGGATACGGTACTATCAGATATATTTACAGTCGGATGTTAATCGAATAGGAATACCTTTATATCCGTTTATTTACGAATACCTTAAAAACCGAATATGAATATATCTATTTTGTTTTGAATACGAATAATATAATATTTTTTTAATACAGATAAGGACGAATTAAAAAAAATTGTCACTATTTACTTCCCTAATATAAACACTTATAAGGTATCTTATATACTAGACTGAAAAATAACGAGTTCGTGTTTAATTAATTACCTTGTTTAGTGGTGCATATGGTAGATTTTAGCTTCTTGAACCAGCCGAGCTGAACGCTTAGCGAATCGTTAGTCCACAGAATTCGTCCTAATTTCATGCCATAGAAAAACTTTGCATCAAGTGCAGTAGCACCAGCAACAGCAAAGTTCACTCCATGTTCATACTTCAAGCCTTTGGCAAATCCTAGGTACGGCGGCAAATATGGTAGCCCATATGCCTCAGCTATATTTTCATGATCAACAAAAAAAAACATGAACTTAGTATTAGCATACAAAATTTCATTCTATACAAAAACATTAAGCCAAGAAATATCAATTTCCTATTTATATATTTTTGTTACAAATGAAAGTACTATTTGACTTCTTGAAATAAGTTAATTGTGCAAGTCAAACAGAACTCTCAATTTAAGAAAAGAATGGGATACTTACCAATAAAGTCAACTATTAGGCGTCCATCAGAGCACCGACCCGTTGCATTTTTAAAGAATGTCTCGCCATAAGGGAGTTTTCCGATGACCGGAAATGCAAGGGCGCCGGAAAGTAGGAAATTTCCGGTGTCTGCAAGTGAATCGCCAAAACTAAAAATTGAATTGTACCTTAAATGACTACTAGTAGCATATGAAACTGTCCAAAAGAAACAAAAAGCAAGGGGAAAATTAACAGTTCTCATGGTAACCACAGAGGTTGGAGATTAGGAGAGAGAAATGTTGTGAGTGTGGCTACAAGAAGCAGCTATATCTACCCCTTAGTTGGCTCTTAAATTTTGAGCAGTTGAGCTTTTAATAGGTATCTGCTAACTGAAATTGCTTCCTCTTTTCTTTTGAATGTGGTTTTAAATGGTGGAATTTTTTAACATGTGCACTTAGGGCACATGCTAAGCACACAGTTCAAGGGAATATTTTCTTGAATTGTGTGCATATTCCCTTGAACTTGGTGCAAATACAGAAATCAAGGGAATATGCACACACTTCAAGAGAATATTCTCTTGAATTGTGTGCTTAGCATGTGCCCTAAGGGCACATGTTAAGAGGACCCTTAAATGGTATATGATCTTTTTACCCTCAATAATTTGCTTGTTCATTTGGGTTTTACGCCTACCAATATTTGTTAAGATCATTAATTCTCAGACGCCTTATATATTAAATATTCGGATTAAAGGAGTTGCGGTAAGCAGTCTTCAAAACAGCTAATTTATTAATATTATATATTTCGCGCAAGCCACCTTTTCTCTATATAATTTGTTAGGATTTAGGAAGACCTATTTTAAGCAATAAATTTGAAGGCAAATTTACGATTAGGAATATAATCATCATGCTTAACTATGCAGTGATGAATCTTAATCTATAATCAACTGAACTATTTCATTTGTTAGCTATATGGACAACATATAATATATTTACTAGATTTTGAAAATATTCAACAGACTATACCATGCGACATTTATTTTGCTTTTATTTGCCACCTGATATCTCTGTGTAAATATTTATCTCTCAATCTGCCCATGAGCAGTGAAGAGCCTCCCACTCTAAATTTCTACGTTGAAGGTATGCACTCTTTTTCAGTCTTTATACGGTTTTTTCTATATATTTAAATGCTTCCATGCATATATATATATATATATATATAGGGTCCGTCTCTTCAGCGAACCATAATGAACGAACTAAAAACGAACCGGCTATAGCGACAATTTTTTCCATCGCAACTGTCGCTATAGCCGGTTCGTTTTTAATTCGCTCCCTATAGTTCGCTGGAGAGCCTAACCGTGTATATATATATATATTCTCTTTTTAAAATAGAAAGAGAGGTTGCACAAAAACACATAATTGGCAAAATTATATCAAAACTCTAAGTCATAAAAGAATAGTCTTCATAATCAATAAATGTCGCAAGACATCATAATAAATGTCAAATCGGCTCAAATCACAATCTAATTAATATATTTATTACAACTCCAATAACTAAATAACTTCATAACACAAATCAAAGTATCAAAGTCTAAACAAAATGTAAGAACCCAACTTTTATGAATAAAGATTTAATTTTCTTTATATTATTTCGAAATAGTAAGGTGTTGATTTGATAAATATGAAAATTATGGGTGAAATGTGCAAACATTTTTAAAATGAGCAAGTTGTTATAAAATATTCTTGTTGTCAGAGAATATTCGTTTGGTCGTGGAATATTCTTGTTGTCGGGGAATATTCGTACAACGGCGCAGCTATTTGTGGGCCCCCACAACGGAATAACTGTCGAATATAGAAAGCAACAGAAATAACTTTTTTACAAAATAACGGCGTGGTTGTTACCATTAGTACTGTTGAAATACCCGGTGGTTAAAATACAGTGATACACGGTGTTGCATAGTAGCACACGGTATTGCACAGTATTTCAAATTATTGAGTCTTACGTGAGAAGCCATTACTCAATTATTGTTACAGTAATTACTGTTCAATATTTTATATTATTGACTCAATAATTGCTACGTTGATATTTTATATTATTGACTCAATAATTGCTGCATTGATATTTTATTGACTCAATAATTGCTACGTTGCTATTTTTTATGATTGATTCAATAATGGCTACAGTTGATATTTTGGTATTATTGATTCAATAATTGTCACTGCACAGTATTTCACATTATCAACTCAATAATTCATATTATCTGAATAATATTATTAGATAGCATTATTGACAATGTCTAAAGGAAGTTCTGTCTAGGAGGGGTTATTTAATTGCGCGCCAGTAAGGAGAAGTCCTTATCGGAAGGCCCCCTCTTTCCTGGGAACGACCTGGTTGTTAATATTGTAGTTCTATAATATTATTTGTGAATAATTAATTATTGATTTATATGATAAGAAAATATTTATTTTGTGGATATTAAAGAAGGAATTGGCGCTGATGAGTTTTTATCAATATTTTGGTGTGAGAAATCATCTGTTTTTGAATTTCGGATAATTTATGTTTGGAATTTGGAAAAACTTTCTTCTGTAAAGTTGTAGAGAATTAAATTTTCTATGAAAGGACATAGAATTTGTATTTTTCTGACAAATGGGCTATTTGTTATGAATTATTGAAGTTTCAGAAAATAAATATTATTTAATGGGTGGGACCCACTTTTGTTGAAAAAAAATCTGAGTTTGGATAGCAGCCGGCGGCGGAGGAAATTTTTAAAAAATAATATTATTTTATTATTTTAGTCTCCTTTGGCATCCTAAGCTTTTCCTATAAATAGGGTGCTTAGGTTAGAATTGAAAATCACACCAGAATCAGAAGTTTTCTCTCTCTATAATATCGAGCGTATTTTTGTGAGTATTTCAATACTTTGAGTATTAGTATTCAGCGCAAGTTTTCTTCGGTATTATATCCGATATTCCAGTCAGAGGTGCTATCTTTTTGAGGTAAGGGATGTTATTTTCTTTCGTAAATGATGTTATTCTTCTCAATATCATTATACAGAAATATTGTCATGGATTTTATGTTGAAATTCTTACTTTTTCCGTCGGGGTTACTATTCACGTATACGGCACTATTCACGGAAAAATTAAATTTTCTTCTATTTGTCCAAATTGCTTGTTAAGGTTACTATCTTTTGTTGGATCTAAGTTTTGAGCTTTATTCTTGAATTTTGCTCCATAATTGATTATTACGAGGTATTTTTGAATTGGATATACTAAAATACGAATCCTTAGTCTTTGTCTTTTATCTCACTGAATTCGTTTTTTTTAAAATATTTTTCATCATTCTCAGTCCTAAAAGGTGATGTAACTGAATATCTTTGGCCTGTAGAGCAAAGATGAATGATTACTTGATGAATATCTTTGGCCTGTAGAGCAAAGATGAATGATTACCTGATGAATATCTTTGACCTGTAGTGCAAAGATGACAGGTGTTGAGATGAATATGACCACTGATGATACCAATGAATATCTTTGGCCTGTAGTGCAAATATGAATATTTGATTCGAGATGTATATTGATTGATGTTACAGGGATAAAATATTGATGATGGACTTTTAAATCATAGAAGATAGTAGACTTGATTCTCTGCTTAACTCTTCTAATGAATTGTTATTTCTGCTGCGAATATTGATCTAAGATTGGTTGTCCATTATATTTTATCTGATTTATTGAAGGCTAACGATAATTTATTTTCCATTATCTTAGTCATAATATTCTTTACTGAGCTAGTTGAGCTCACCCTTTTCATCTGTTGTCCTCTTCAGGAAATGAGAATGTTGCGGGAACTAGTCGGGGGACAGAGTGATGGTCCGAGTTAGAGCAGTAGTAGTCCTCACTATTTCTGATAAATAGTGTGATAATAATTGTAATGAGGACTTAGTTTGAATCTTAATATTTTCTACATATTTGTATTGAGACTCACAGTTGTGTGGTCGTATTTTGCACGACCGTATGATATAAAGTTTGTATTTGAATTCTGTACCATGTATTTGACGACTCAGAATGGGTTGGGTTGAATGGACCTATTCTGGGGGCGTCACACAAAATATCTAAACCACTTTGATATAAGGGAGCTCTGATCACACTTGTCTTTGATTCCCCTGATTACCTGCCGGAAAGAAAAACACAACATGAGTCAAATGCTCAGTACAGATATAGAATACAGAAATAATGAACTGAAATAAATAACATAATAACATGAACCGAACTGCAATGAACAAAACTATCATAACAAAATAGTAGGCTAAATCAAATAGTTGGGTGTTATTTCATACTGAACTCAAAACAAAAATATATCTTGACACACAGGTAGGTCAAATAATATCACACATGCAATCACACATTGGACCACGAATCCAAATACATGTAAAATTAAAAGGCGTGTTTGACACAAATATCAACAATCTACATAACATAACAGAACAAAAAACTTGGGTCGACCCATACGCCTCCCACAACAAAATTACCATATGACAACTCCCACCGAAGTAAAAAATAGAGACGTCGTGGACTAATCACAATGGCACAACAGGCGTCATGCTTTCGTGCAAACATGACATGCATGTGCTACCCCCACAAGTAGTTATAATTTAGTGATCCCCTACAGTATATTCTAACAAAGATATATTATAATGTCACAACACATGCAACGCCATACTAACGAAAAATTATAAGTATACATGTAACACTAAAACAAATATAAATACAAAGCTCTAAAGATACGTTAACAAGTACATCTCTAAAAGATTAAAATAAATATTAAATACGTCAACTTAATTCAAATAGTACACATACAAGTTCTATATATCAACGCCAACATTAAACTATCATATTAATTTCATAAGAAACAATTATGTGAAACAATAATTAAATTCAAAACGAGAAACAAAACGAACTAATTAAATTTAACAAGAGTATCTCTGAAGGCGTACGAAATCCGTATCTAGATTAAACAATATAATATCCAAAATATATTTTAATTATAATTTGTTAAATTCGACACGCCCAATAAAGAAGTGAATAATTATCATTTTTAGTAAAAAAATATATATTAAAATTTAAATTTGATACCTTTAATATTATATATATTCTAACTGTCATGTTTAACTTACAAATATGTACATTTTGTAACAATATGTAACAGTCAGTACCGCTTTAGTCTATAATATGTAACATTCACTACCTCTAGTGTGGTTGACCAACTAATATCTAAAAATATTTTTAATATAATGTCTAATACACCCTTCAAGTTATACTGTTTAATTTATCCACTAAATATAAATTTGTATACTATAATTTTTACTTAACTTGATCTAATTAATTAAATTATGAACTTGTGCAATAAATAACATAAAAGTCAAAAAATAATAAATATTCATTTTATCAAGAAAATAAAGTAATACAATTTTTGCTAATTAAATTATCAAAGATTAAAATTTACGTGATATATTTTAAAATATATTTTTTTGTAATTAAAAAGTAAAATTTTAATACCCATAAAAAGTACAAATTAATGCAATAAAATTATAATTATTTTTTTCAAATATTAAAATTTACATAAAGCAATCTTATTATTACAGAACGAATCTAATTATTCATATAAAAAAAGTATTAAAAATTATATTAATTATTTTTCTCATATATTAAACTAAACATAAGTCACACTTAAACATAATTACTTATTGTAAAAATGACAAATGTTGTTACTCAAAAAAAATATTAAAAGAAAAATCTTTTTACAATATAGAGATAGTAATAAATATTATTATATTTTCTTTTATTCAGCATTGCACAAAAACAACTCCAACTGTATATTAAAAAAATATAATCAAAATCATAAACATCCCAAATTTTGACATATACTCAAGAAAATTTAACATATAAAAATCATAATATGCAACTAAGAATTCACATAATAATTTTTGTTGTTAAACACCAAAAACTAAACTATCAACATACTCAATCACTCTAATTAGAATAGCTCCATCAATAATTTAATTTAATTTTTTAAATATTTGTATCACTTTATCCAAAAATATGTGTTAAATAAACTAAATTAGTTTTTTTTATAAGTTACCAACAATTTAAATGAGATAGTCTTACTTACAAATAAAACCATAATTAAAATGTATTGTATTAAAAAAGGATAATTAAATATATATTTTATTTATGAATTAAAATTTGATAACATACAAGGGTAAATATGTAATTTTATCTATTTAGTCAACCCTAAAAATTGATAAAGTTATTAACTGTTACCTAAAAATTAAAAAAAATGTGAGTATTATTATGATTATCTAAAAAGGATGTGTTACGATACATTTTTGCTTCCTACGATCACGTGCAGGAAAGAGAGTTCTAGTTTTCCCCCTTTTTGAGCCCCTCCCTCTCTTTTCTCTCGCTATAAGCAACTTTCTCGTATTTTATTATCTTTCGTTTAGTAATAGAGTTACAAACCTTAATTATCATATTTATTAGTTGTTGATTTACTTTAGAGGTTTTTCTTTTAACACAAGGCCCACACTTCAATTAATATTATAATATAAAATTATTAACGTCCAATTAAATATTTTAATGCTTACGCACATATATAGGTCTAAATATGAATTAATATCTTGAATTTGTATTTTTTTTTCCACACATTGGTGATTGTCTTCTCAAATTTTTAATTAGGGGATTAAATTCTTAATTTTTTTTCACTTATGAGATTGTTTTCTCAATTTTTTCAATTAAGAGATTAAACTTTTTTAAAAAAATTATAATTACATCTAATTGTAGTACTACGTCAGAAATTAATGACATGACAACGACATGTAGCTCAAAAATACTTGTGTAATATTGAGTCTCATTTTAACATTTATTCCATTAATTTTTTATACCAAAAAGGGTAAGTACAAGATTATTATTAATTTTTTAAAGTAAATTTAATACGTACAAACTCAGCTTAAAAAACATCAATAATCAATATAATGATAAATATTTTAAAATGTATAAATGTACTACTAATTAAAATCTTGTTATTTCATAATCATCAATCACAAATATAATGACAATTTTACCCTTTTTGGTATAAAAAATTAAGTTCTAAATTTTAATTAATACCCTGAACTTTTAGTTCTCACAATAATCAATAATCAATATATTTAATTTTTTATACTAAAAAATTGTCATTAAATTTAAGTAAAAAAATTAATAATGGTCTTATATTTGCCCTTTTTGGTACAAAAAATTAATTGAATAAATGTTAAAATGAGACTCAATATTACACATATGTATTTTTTAGTCACGTTTCGCTGACACTATCAATTAGACGTAATAAGAAAAAATTAAAAGTTTAATCTCCTAATTGAAAAAATTGAGAAGATAAACTCCAATGTGGAAAAAATTAAAAGTTTAATCTCCTAATTGAAAAAATTGAGAAGACAATTCTCAAAGTGGAAAAAAATTAAAAATTCAGGGTATTAATCTATATTTAGGACATATATATATATATATATATATATATATATATATATATATATATATATATATACACACACACACACACCCCCCGAAGAGCTAACGACTATAAAAAGGAGCTCTTAGTATAAGAGATTTAATACAGTTGGTATACACGTGATTTTAGCAACTAAAGAGATCAACGAATATAAGATATTAGCTATCAAAGATATGATTTCCTAGTCAAACTAAAATAGCTTAAATAAAGGAACAAAGATAAGGTTGGTAGAGTCTAGCACAAATTAGATTTCTTGACAAATTTTATTTTCATAAAGGACTCTTATTCAAACTCATACTAATACGGTTTCCATACTAGCCCTTAAAATAAATTTCCAGCAATGATGTCTTGCACTAAAAATCTTTTGGCTAGAGAATCTTAATAATTTACTATGTGATTCCTAACAGACCTAGATCCAGTAGGAACCACTATGACACTTGAACCACTATTGGTCCTCGACGAAATCACTTCACCATATATGAATAGTTCTTCCTTTAAGTCCAAACCTGCGAAAAAATCACTATATGCAAAAATATAATATTTTCATGCAAAGCATATTTATTATTTCCATGCAACATATAAACTCCATACAAAACATATTATCATCATTAAAACATAAACATATAAACCAACAACTACTGTGTCAACCTTCTCCAAGAGAATCAATTTCTCATCAACCTTCTCTAATGAAGTGATACTGGATATCAATATATTTTGACTGTGAGTGGAATGCAGGATTATTTGCTAAGTGAATAGCACTCTGATAGTCACACTTCAACTTTATTATCTTCTGTATAAAACCAAGCTCAGCACGTTTAGTACACATTTATAACTAGTATGTTTATGATTGTGTGTAAGACCCCGGATTTTTGAGAATTATTAAAATAAGAATTTAGTAAATGAAATTCTTATTAAATGATATGTTATGTAATATTATTGCATATGTGAGTAAGAACTATGCACTATGTGATGTTTATATTAATAAATATATTAGAAGTATATATTTATTACTTGTAAATAAATTGTAGGAGCAATTTATTAAAGAAAATGAGATGAGTAAATTAAAATAATTTATAATATTAAATTATTTTAATGTGATAATGGGTTGCATTAAATATACTTAATGTATAACCATGATTTTATTAAAGAAATCATATATTACATTATTGAGTGTAATGTATGCAAATTTTAATGTAATGAATATATTATATTGATTGCAGTTAAATTGTTGAAAACAATTTATAGAAGTGAAAAGAAAATAATTAGTTTAAGTATACAAATATTATGGTATACTTTAATTAAAAGATATTAAAATAAATTCTAGCATTAAAATATTTTAATAAAGAGAGAACATTATTTTAATTAGATATGTAAATAAATTGATATAAACAATTTATAATGTGATAGAATAAAATCATTATTTATTTTCTATATGTGCATGTTTGGTGTAACATGTAATTTGGAGCTAATAGATATATATATTATATATATTTATATATATATATATATATATATTTATTACGCGAGGGAATGATATTGTTATGAACAATTTGCGTAAGAAATTAAAGAGGGTGTTTTAAGTATATAATATTTATATATACTTTACCCAAGAATATTAGAATACATTTCTATGTGAAGTTATTTTAATAAAAGAAGAATATTATATGTACTATAATATCTTCAGGAAGTAAATAAAATTCTTAATTGAATGTATATCAAGGGTATTATAATTGTTATAATATCTTTAGTAGGCAAATAATTATATTTGCATGAAAAATTATGTGTAGCATATTTATTTTAGCTTATATAAAATAAATATGTAGTTAAGAGATATTATGTTGGGAATATGTAATTGTATAATTATATGATTTCTATTAGGTAAAATGTTTTAAGGAGATTTGTGTAAGTAACTTCTTTAATTAAATTAAGTTATCAAGAATTGGGTGTTTAAATTACCTAATAAAGATGTTAAAAGAGTAAATGGGTAATTAACTAATTAAACAAAAAAGGATTAATTCCTAATTTACCCAAGCACTGTTCAAAGATTAATTCCCAAGTATAGCAAATTTTGTTAAGCCATGAAAGATATGGAGAAGAAGAAATGTGAAGGGTACTCAATTTTGATCCTAGGCACCAAGTTTTGCATGAAGAAAAATTGTAGGGAGTCTTCCCCTTCTTCCTTCCCCATATCCGAAGCCTCCCTCTTCCAAAATTTCTTGAAATTTTGTAATTTTCAAAAAAAAAAAGAATAAGTGAGGAACCATGTGTTTAAGGGAGTTAGCTATTATGGGAATCAAGAGAAGGTGATCATGAAAGATAACAAAGTTTGGGATTAATATAGGAAGCTAGCTTAAAGTACAAATTCTTTTTAAGTTTTAATTTCATTTAAGAGTATGAAATTATGTATTTTTTTTGGCTAAATTCTATTTTTGGGGAGTTTAGTAAGCTATGATGAAATTTTTAATGAAATTTCTTTATAAGAAATCAAATTTTGAGTTATGTATGGGTTATATGTTATTAGAATTGAATTTTAAGCTAAAGAACAAAATACAAGTTTTGTTAGTAAGCTTTAGTTTATTAAAAGTCATTTTTGGTTGATTTTGAGCTTGAACTATCAAAGGAATGAGGTTTTAGAGACTTGGTGGCTAGGTATGGATTGTAGGATGTATAAGGATGGATTTGTGGCAAATATCGCTAACAAATCGATAAGAAATCGAGTCGAACGAATAACGCACGTTATATGTTCGTTAAATGAATTTGAAGAACTAACACGGATAAAAAGTTAGAATTTAACGAAGCCAAGAACTTAGACAAATCTTAATATATTAAATAAGACTTATTTGTGAAGGAAGTCAGGTTAGAACGGAGCGAGACGAGTTTTGAACTTAAATCGCGACGTTAGAAAACTAGTGCGAACAGCCTTTTTTGACGCATTATTTGGACAGCTTAAAATACCCAAATATTAGTGGTGATATTTTTTAAAAATACTTTGATATACCATGTACAACATATCCAAAATTCAGATTAATCCGATCAACGAGCAACGAGTACGAAAATCGTGAAGTGGCTGCGTTGATAAGCAGAGCAGCAACAGCATCGCCGCCGAGCGTGCCCGCGCGCGCCTGCTGCCTGACAGCGCCGGCTGGGAATGTGTTTTGACATTATTTTTAAGCGCGGTTTTGACAGGCTTTCGTGTACTATTTTCGCAATGTGAAATTTTTCTAAAATACTATGACATGAGGTCTATAACATGCCAAAAAAATTTCTGTTATACGACTTATGATTTGAAAATTAAAAATGAGTGAACATGCATGTCAGACTGAGCGATTATGACGTTCGACGTTCCGAATCGCGTTTCAGCAAGATAATAAGTTATAATAAATCTAAGAATGTCTTACGGGGCAAGATTTGACTATTAATGATATTTTATGCTGAGAAAATTCCTTTCGGGCATAAATAAAGCAATAAAAATATATAATAAATATAAATTTACATATTTAAGCGAAATAAAAACCAATGTTGCCTATAAAATTATTTTATGGTGCAACAAAGAGCGAGAGACCTGTAAAAATTTGTATTAATCATAAAAATGATATTTTGAGATTTTCGGAGTTCAAAATGAGATTTTTGAGCTAAGATTTATATAGCGGTATATATATGTATATTTAATATATATACGCATATAGTGAAAATGTGAAATGAAAAGTGTGGATCCGTTAAAAATAATATAATGGTGCTAAGAATAATGAAACGAAGGTTTTCGGAATTCGAAACGAAGATTTTGAATAAAGAATTTTCTAACGGACTTTATATATATTTAATATATATATAAAGTAAGAATGCGAATTAATCGTGAGAATAAATACGAAGTAAATTTGTTAACGAAGTAAAATATTTGCGTATGAAGCAATGGTCTGAGTTAACTCATGAGTGGATAAAAAGTTATGAAAATTATTTAAATCAAGTAATAATATAGTAAATTAAGTTTTTACTATAAAAGATATATAATATCTGTTTAGAACCTGAATTCGCAAATAAAGGTAAAAGATATTCCTAAAGTGGAATATAAATGATTTAAGTTTCGATATGTAATATATTTATGACTAAATGACAAATTGCACCCCAAACTTTACAACTTTTTGACTTTTGCACCCCAAACTAAAAAAGGTTTTTAAATACACTCCAAACTTCAATAAACGTAACAAAAACACACTTTCTTCAGTTAGCCGGTCAAAAGTGACCGGCTTAGGCACACGTGTGGGTCTAAAGGGGCATTTAAGTCTTTTCAATTTCCACCGCCCTCTCCTCGAACTCCCTCTTCCTCAAACCCAACAACCCCACCATTTTTCTTTCCTCAAATCCCTCCCCCACCATCCCATTCTCTCTCTCTTCCACCACCTCCACCACTCCCTCCACCTCCCAACCCACCACCACCTTCGACCTCTTTCAAACCCACCTCGCCGCCCAAAACTTCTGGCAAGCCGACGATGAAACCCGCCGCCTCCTCATCACTCTCGCCGGCGACACCGTCGTCAAGCGCGACTACGTCTTCTTCTCCGAGGTCCAATTCATCACCGAATCCAACCTCAAAATAATAGACGAGCTCTAGAAACAACACAGCAACAACAAATTCGGGTACAGTGTTCAGAAAAAAATATGAAACAAAGTGAATAGAGATTTCACAAAACTGTTCAACAAAATTGGGTGGATGAAAAAGCTTGATACAGAAATTGAGCAATATAACTACAGGGCTTTTTCAACTAAGTTCATCTGGGAACTCGGCAATGACTCGCCGGAGGGTCATTTGCCGTTGACGAATGCGCTTCGGGGAAAACAATTGCTAAATTGCATTTTGAATCATCCTGCTTTTGAGACAATTGGGGAAGAGAGAGAAGGTGAAGAAAATAAATTTGAAGGGAAAGAAAATTTGGGTGGTATTTTCTCAACGCCATTGGGTAAGAAATCATCGGAGTTCAAAACAGATTATAGCTTTTGATTTTGTGAGGGAATTTATGGTGGGGAATTAAAGTGGCCGGAGCAAAGTCATATGGGTTTTGTTTTGTTTTGGCCTCTGTTCTCACTTGGGTTTGAGCAGGAGCAAAGGGAGTACCATTTGGAGCCTGCAATTTGGCATGATTAGAGTACCCAACACCTAGAAACGCCAACCCATACCCAACCAAATTGATAGGAGTCACAGTATCCTTGATAACCGACCACGAAAACGCAATCAACAGCCAATCCTTCACCACATCAGCAACATTCATAGGCAACGCTGAAGTCTTCCCCACCAACAAAAACACAGCCAAGTTCAACGCAAATGCACACACCGAATTAGTCCCAAAAATAACGAAATCCAAATGAAAACTAGAAGTCTCATTCACAACAGGGTACTCAACAAAAACCTAGGGAACAAACAGAAAAACCAACCAACAAGGAGCAACAAGGAGCGAAGTAATGGGATTTAACTGAATACCCTTTGATGTCAGCAAGATCTGAATCATCACGAGTCTGGTGGCCTCAAATGCAACCGCACCCAATTGCAGAATAACACCAAACACATCAAATTTTGCCTCCCCATATGCCGCAATCGCTACCCCAACTGAAATCGAGATCATATTCGCCATAGTGTCCGATTTGTAATTCTCCTTTTTGAAGCAGATCCCAAGTGTGTAAACCGCAACCGGCATTAACTCCTTGAGCATTTGAATAAACGAAACAGAGAGATAAATATAGGCCGAATTGGACAGCCAGAGGGAAATCGAATAAAGCGCCCCGATCGAAAATCAGGTACGGCCAGTTGTAGAGTTTCTAATCGAGGATGTATTTGTTGTAGACGATGACGGTGAAGGAGAGGAAGATCCAGATGGCGAAGTAGGTGTAGGAGAGGATGATTTTTTTGAGGACGACGTCGGAGAGATTGGAGCGTTTTCCCATTGTGCGGCGGCGAGCGACGAAGGGTGGAGGATTGGAAGGAGTCAAGAGGAGAGATAAAAAGAGAGTGAAGAGGAGGGAGTTGTACGGAAGAGAGAGATAAAAATTTCTACTATGGTATTCAACTCTTTCTTGAAATTAAAATAAAATAAAATAACGGAGAAGAAGATGATTGAGATATATTTTAATATTTTTTTATTTCTTAAGTATGTTTTACCAAAATTACCCCTTCAAAATTTGGATAACAGGCACAACCGATCACTTTTGACCGATTAACTTAAGAAAGTGTGTTTTTTGTTACGTTTATTGAAGTTTGGGGTGTACTTAAACACTTTTTTTAGTTTGGGGTGAAAAAGTCAAAATGTTGTAAAATTTGGGGTGCAATTTGTCCTTTAGTCTATATTTACATATGAAAATGTGGGGGACCTTTATTTAGTATAAAAAGGTTAAAAAGAATTAAGTTTTTAAATAAAATACTATTTTTTTTAGTTAGAATAAATAATATTAGTTTGTGTAAACTAATAATTATTATTAATAAATATACGTGCATGTTTTGTTACATAAATGGTTACCTAATATGTGTGTATATGTAAACACGATTGTGTAGGAATTGTGGAGAAACTAAAGTTAAATTTTAGCGGTAATCTCCAATCAAGACAAGTTTTTCAATTCTATTATGTTTGTGGATTGTATGTGATTATATAGTGAGTTACATACCATGTTTATTGAATTGTTAAAGTCAAAATATGACTAAGTCAATTGGGTTATGGAATTCAATTTCTATATGTGATCTGTGATAGCATGTGTTGTATGAAAATGTGAAATGTAAAAGACATGGATAAATGTAGTGTATGGAATTATATTGCATAAATGATATGCCTAGTAGAAGAATTATTGATGGATGAATATATACATTGCAAAGAATTATTGATGCATGTAAAATATTATGCATAGTAAAGAAAGTATGTTGCATATAGAGTTGTGTGCTATGTGAAACATGATAGATTATTAAATTTGCTGGGCCGTCGAGGTCAATCTTGCAAACACAAACTTTTTGCAGGTTAATGATGTTAAGCAATAGTACTTGTTATATGGATGATGAAGAGTGGTGGATGTACGAAATGGATACATTTTTTTACATTAGAAATGGTAGAAACCTATGATTGATAGTTTTGATTTATGTAATCAACAACTATGTATAGTTTAAAATATTCAATAAAGAGTATTCGTGTTAAATGTATTGCAATGAATATTTTATTTAAATAAAGTAATATAGTGACATTAGAAATGGTAGAAACCTATGATTGATAGTTTTGATTTATGTAATCAACAACTATGTATAATTTAAAATATTCAATAAAGAGTATTCGTGTTAAATGTATTGCAATGAATATTTTATTTAAATAAAGTAATATAGTGACATTACTATATAAGAAAAAATTAATATTGAGTTATATATATTAATATAACTTTGATAAGTGAAATCATTAAATAAATATGATTTCATTATAAAAGAGAATCGTAAAGGTTGAGATTCAGAGAACAAATGAATGGAATAAAAGGAAAAAAAAATTATTCCGTATTTTTAGCTTTTTTAACATTAAATAATATTTTAAAAGCTAGAACAAGATAGTATTAACGCATAAGATCGAAAAGAGAAATAGTCCTGATTTTAAGATCGTTACATTGTGCATCACCGTTATTATAACTAGTACATTTGGTACACATTTACATGTGTGAATAATTTGTAAACTAAAAAATTTAATAGGTAGAAAGAGAATTCTGGAATAAGGGAAGTTGTATTTAGTTAAAACTACATTAAATAACATAAAGGTGTGAAAAAAATTATACTAAAAGTCTCCCCCACCCACTATATCTAATAGTTGGTGTAATATAAGTATGTCATCCGTCCCACAAAAATATCTAAAGTACAAAAAATTATGTCCTCGAAGAGACGTACGTCTAAAGTATAAACAATTCAAATTTATTTTTACCTTTAATACATATATAATACATATATAATTTGAGAGGTTATTTCACTCGTAGTCAAATGTTATTGAGTTGAATGCTTCAATATGGTATAAGAGAAGACATTATTCAAGTGCAAGTCTAATGGCCACATGCTCCACATCATCTAATTAATATTATCCACGTGTTTAGTTCAAAATGGCTCATTATGAATAAAATTAAAATTAAACTAATTTTCTCCCTTATACTCTAATCTTTCTTACTTTAATTTTATCCTTAATTTTTTATAACAAATTTTATTATGTCATTAAATGTAATATTTAGGTAGGTGAAGTATATTAAAATTTATCGAATCTCACGATAACGCAAATCAAGCCCGATCACACATAATACCAGTTCTGGCAAAGCACAAGCATGAAGTGAGCCACTATTCTTTTAACGGGACATACTTGACAGCTACAACTCCATCTTGTATTCTTGATTTTGGGTCCAAGGGGCATACTTGATAGCTACAACTCCACCTTGTATTCCTGATTTTGGGTCCAAGTTTGCACAGTTCATAAATAATACAGAAACCGACACACATTGAGAGAGAGAGAGAGAGAGAGATGGAGATGGTGGAAAATTAAATCAAAGAGATTTACTCACGTCGATGTACATAATCATTTTCAAAAACCTTTAAATGTTGTGCTCTACTTCGGATACATATATATATATATATATATAGAGGAATGATTCATTAAAAATAATCATATATTATCTCTATTGTTTAATATAGAAATCAACGACCAAGTTTAATTCACCTCCACTATTAATAGTAGATCATCTGCAACTAATAACAACGGGACGCTAAAAATAGTACCGTCGTCTGCTACTATTAGTAGAAGACGTAACTCGATGTCCGCTACTATTAATAGCAGACCTGAATTAATCTTAGCCATTGGTTTCTACGGTGACGGTACGGATCGTTGTCATAGGCCATGTTCGTTTGTTCGTGTTCTTTGGAGAATATATATATCTCGGTGTAGGTAGGGGTGTAAACGGGTATATACAAATTCGGATACAGTAGTATCCGTATCCGTTTATTTGCGGATACCTTTAAACCGAATACGGATAATATCCGTTTTTTTTCGAATACGAATAATATCCGCTTTTTTTCGAATACGGATGCGGACGAATACGGATTTTCCGGTTACCATTTATAGTCCTAACTATAACTAAAATAAAAAAATAATGAATTTTAAAATATAGTTTATTAATGAATGAATGTTAATTTATTTATTTTTAATAAATATTTAAATACAATAATCAATGTTCTTAATTACAATTTAAATAAATTTTTATCATTTTTGAAATCCTAAATTTCAATACTACTTATTAGTGTTTAGATGTCTAATATTGTAGTGTATATGAATATTTATAATTTATAATTAGATTCAAAAGTTTACATTAAATATTTAATTATTTTTTCTCAAATACTTGATTAAAATTTTAATAATATGTTTATGGAAACTTTTATTTATAATTTATCCTCAATACATATATTACAATTTACATAGTTATAAAAGTTTATTTTATTTTATTATATTTATGGAGAGTGCGAGTTATAATGTATATGTGACAACTGATAACTAGTTAATTTAACTTCATCCAAAATTTACTTTGGACTTGCTTTAAATATGTAGACTTCTAATATTTAAATAATTGGGCAAATGAAAGTGATAAATACGCCCTCCACCCGAAAATTCATAAACGTGAATTAATTATTCAAACACCCTTTTAGATTAATTCTAAATTAATTTGGACATAACATATTTTAACAATAAAATTATATTGTTCATTGTTACCGTCTCCCAACATTAATTGCAAGTAAGTTTTGAAAGTAAAAACTTATAACAAGCTAATAACTATAATTTTGTTCTTCTAGTATATAATTTTTTTGGTCAATGATACATTTTAGATATTTTAACTTTATAATAGTAAAAATCTATTAATTATATTTAAATCAATTTATTTCAGTTTATTAATATTAAAATAAAAGTGTTATTTCCTACTTTTTAGAAGTGAAATGATATATTTTTAAAATAATTTTCGTATGATAGTGAAAACTAATTATTATGTAAGGAATGTCACGTTAAAAAAATTATTTTGCTTATTATATAATATATAAGTTATTTGAATACGAATTTCGGATACGGATCCGAATCCGGATATTCGCTATCCGCCGAATATATTTACGGTCGGATGTTAAACGAATACGAATACGCCTATATCCGTATTCGTATCAATTTATTTGCGGATACCTTTAAACCGAATACAGATATATCCGGGTTTTTTTTCGAATACGAATAATATCCGTTTTTTTTCAAATACGGATGCGGACGAATACGAATTTTTCGGTTACCATTTACAGCCGTAGGTGTAGGTGTGAAATATTCTTTATTATGAGCTCACCAAATGAATGATTAATAAATGAATACATGAATATCGAGTAACTAATTGTTTATACACCCATGCATTAGCATAATCAAATCTTTTACACTAATCTCTATTATACTTTTTACATTACATACATATTAACTTAAACTGATATAAAGATAAAATAAAAAATTAAGTTTTCTTTACTTTTCATTCACAAACTCAGCAACAATCTGAAAAAATCTACAAATTTTCCGTTTTTTATGTTAATTAAAAATTTTCATTCTTTACTTTTTAGTCAGAAACATAGCGTAAATCTCTATAATTATAAGAACGTGAGAGTGGGTGTGCGATCCAACCTTAATGGTTAATTAGAAAGCCCAACCAAATAAGTGGGGGAGAAAGTTTATGTAAGAATGAATTACAACCAAATCTAATGAATCATTTGCATGTGGTTAATATAGAATTTCCATTAAGTTTCCTTAATGAAAATTGATATTTTCACAATACTTTTTGATATTTTCACATGAAAAGTATCGCTATAAATGTATAGTGACGGTGAAAACCGTCGCTATAGGATCCATATATAGCGACGATGTTCATGCGAATATCATTTTATGTTGTGGATTTATCAGTTTTCTTAATATATTCCCCTGTCGGCTGTATTTTATATTACTTTACAACGGAGATGCAATAAATAATACAATCAAATCAATCACGTGATAATTTTTAGTCGAGAAAATAATAAAATTATTAATTAGGGGTTGATCATGCTTACTTAAACATACTTTAAATATCACTATGGAAGTCTTTATAATTTGAGGGCTCAATCATAAACCATGATTTTGGGTCGGATATGCTATTAAGCCATAAAAATTTAAGAGTCTGCCCCCTTGCCCTGTTGTGTATCCGCATGTGTATCTTAACTCATGTGAAAGTGACAGTTCTTTATAAATTAATTGTCTTGAAAACTATTAGCCACGGTTTCAAACTAGTGTCACAACAACAAATACGACTCTACATATATAAATGTAAAATGATAACAATAAATCGACGAAGCAAGAACCGTCGCCATAGTCTGTGACAGTTGATGAGCTTTTCGCGACATATACCCGTCTTGAAAGTCCATTTTTTGTAGTGATTTTCTCACCTATAAAGAAAGTGTGGTATAATTAATGTTGAGAAATTCTAGAATTGTTTGAGATTATTATATATAATGTATTGTACTTGCACTCATATCCCTTCAAAATGTGAACGCTAAAAAAAATTACTTAGTTGATTCCTGATGGATCTCTAGTAATTTTTAGTTTATTAGTGTTTAGTATGATGAAGTTGATTAATTTGGATAGAATAAAATTATCCACCGGCTGTACACTAAAGATTTTCTCGCTCGTAGGCAGACTTTATTACATTGCATGACAATGAAAAAAGTCTTGGAGGAAAGTACTCACATGTACATTTGATCTTTATCACATCGATACATCCCAATCCTAATAAAAAAGACCTTGATACATATAATAATATAGCTAATGCATCTCTTAGTTAAATAGAAAAAAACAAAAAAGAAATGGGAAAGTGTGCATACCTTTTATTTTGAAATTTAGAGGAAGAGGCTTTTCACTCTTGGGATATATATAGTCCGACTAACGAAACGAACTGGTTATGGCGACAGTTTGGATCGTCGTCATAGAACAGAAAGTCATCGCAGTCGTCATAACCGATTCGTTGGAGAGATTTTTCATATATATATATATATAAACAGATAGATTGTGGCTAATAATTGGATTATTTAAAACGCATTTTTATAGGAATCAATATTAATATTTTTTACTATTTATGTACACAGTCCATACCTCTTTAATTTTGGGCCCATTCTTTTTTTTTTGGCATTGGTATGTAATAATTCAGTCCAACATCGAAAAATATGAGAAAAATTGTATGTATATAAGGAATTAAGTTACTAACAATAATACATTCAGTCATGACTTTTTGAATGAATTTGATTCAATTCGGACATGGATTTGACCCAAGATTTTATCCGAACTCGAGATTTGACTTGTGGTGACACTTGAGCTAGTGGATCCAAGAAATAATTGGGCTAGTAGCTTAAGATTTTGTGGTTTAAGGCTTGTTTGAATGGATTTGATTCGATTAGGACTTGAGATTTGATCTAAAATTTATTATGTACTCGATATTTGACCCATTATTTCACTCTTTCGTAGCTTCTCTTCTACCTGTCAACTGTCAAGTATGTCCATTGGACCCAAACGGCTTCTGCAGTATTTATGAACCGTCCAAACTTGGACCCAAACTCATCAATACAAGGTGGAGTAGTAGCTGTCAAGTATGGCCCTTGGACCCAAACGGTTTCTGTATTATTTATGAACTGCCTGTGCAAACTCTCCATCTCTCTCTCTCAATGAATAATATATATATATATATATATATATATATATATATATATATATATATATCTCCGTCTGCCCAAGAGCCTCTCACTGTAAATTTCCATGATGAAGGTATGCACTCTTTTACAGTCATTGTGATTAGCTCCTCTAAGCCCTTTTACCTGCTTTTTTGGTTATTAATTACACACTACTACTTAGCTCCTTACTCCTCAATCACAATATATATATATATATATATATATATATATATATATATATATATATATATATATATAGGGTCAGTCTCTCCAGCGAACCATAAAGAGCGAACTAAAAATGAACTGGCTATAGCGACGGTTTTTTCAGTCGCTATAACATAGAAAGTCGGTTTTTTATGTTATAGCGACAAAAAAAACCGTCGCTATAGCCGATTCGTCATTAGTTCGCTCTTTATGGTTCGCTAGAGAGACGGACCCTATATATATATATATAGAGAATCGGAATTTAGTCCCCTATAAAAGCAGAACTTCCTAGTTTTAATTAATCACCACGCAGGCCAAGAATCCTTAGAAACCTTACGAGAAATATGGTTAACTTGAGATTTAAGGTATGCTTGATATTGTTCTTGATTTTGGTTTCATGGTCTTGAGTGCAGCCCTCTACATCATTTTGTACTAGTGGTGGTTTTACATTATTCATAAATGCTTGTTAGACCATTTTGAATTTATGTAAAACCGGTTCTTATTGTGTATACTGTTTCTCTATGAATTCTTCCTCCGGTTTACACGGCATAAATGTATGTTCTGTATATAGTTTCACAATCATGTCTGTCGAAATGTGCAACTGAGCTTGAAGACTTGAAACTAATGTAAGCCTCTTATCGACTCTAAAAGTGGGTGACAATTTGGAGGGACAGAAGTGTCATTCAGGACCTGCATGCTGCATATCTAGTTGGTCTTATATATTCAGGTTCATGACTTGATGTTGCTTGATTTGTTACGTGTATAATTTTTTAGGCCATGCTATTTGAATGCTCCTCATACCTTTAAAGTGGGTAGTTCAACTTCTACACAAGTTTCAACGGATGGAGTAGTAGTACCAAAAGAGAGATTTGATATGCAGCCAATTTATTTTATACTAGTTCACACAAGTAGCTAATTACAAGGAAACAACATTTTTAACCAAAGAGTCTTGACCCAATGATTATCTCCGACCCTTGTGTACCAGGATATATAGTGGAGTTTCACAAAAAAACAACTAGGGCATGATATTAATAACTAGGAGGCTACGAGAAGGTCTTGCAGCTTCTCCACCAAACCATCAATGTAAGAATCCTCAAGCCCCTTTTTTAATACAACTTCTCTGAATTTAGAATGGTTTTCTCTCACCTCTCTCCCAACCTTACTGTCAAAATCCATTACTGATTGTATTGCCTTGCATACACCCTCTTTAGTGAACAAATTATCTTCTCCTTTCTCAATCTCCACTCCCACTTTTAATTCTCCACCCATAAATCTTGCATTAAATACTTGATCACCCGCATGTGGTAGTAGCACCAATTGGCATTCACTCACTAAACCCTCTGACATTGAACCTGAACCACAGTGGCTCACAAAACACCCCACAGAAGGGTGTCCCAAAATTAGTTGCTGCTGAATCCATCCTCCATAAACTATACCTCTCCCCTTATTTCTCTCTTCAAACCCTTCTGGTAAGGCTGATTCTTTACTACCCTCGGCTCCTATGGGTGGTTTTAGGGCAGCCAGAAAAGGCAGGCCTGCTAGCTCAACCCTAAAACCAGTTGTTGAAACTGATCCTTTTGAAGCACGCACTCACTTCCATATGAACAGAAAATCACCGTCTTGGGTTCGAATCCATCCAGCCAGTCCGCCCATCGTTCTTCGAGTGCTGAATCTGTTGGCTCCTCCGGCACAACCGGCCCTGCTAGTAGAAGAGGCTTGTTCAAATGCTTTTCGACATATTCACAGTATGGCCCTTCAATTTCTCTACAAGTTTTGAAACAAATGGCATCACACTCGGCGGTAGAGATAAATAAGCGTCTTGCAAACCATATATTTCTACCGAATTCTTTTGTTAAAAAAGCTACTAGTTCTCGAGCTTCATTTGCCCTGAGCTTGATTGAGGAATGAGGAGGAAAATCTGGAGGAGGTTTCATAAAATCAGCTTCTGTCAATTGGTTTCTTTGGAGATCACTACTTCCATACCTTAAAGCGTAGGCCCTAACTACAGAGCTTATGACGGAATAATAGATGGCCTTAATACCTAAAGGGCGTGTTACTGATGGCAGCCAATGGGTAAAATCGTAGAAGATGAAATGGGGTTTGAGTTTTTGGAGAGAAGTTTCAATGGCGGGTCGGATCAAGTCCATGGCTGTCATGAGTAAACTTAATAGCGGAAAAGGGACATCGGCGGTTGTTTCGGCACCGGGAGGAAGACCTTCCACGTGTGGAAGGATGATTTGTATGAAGGTGATGAGGTGTGGGTGAAGATTGAGGTGCTCCAACTTGTGTAGTGTTTTAGGGGTTACAAAGAAGGAGATTCTATGGCCTCTCTCTGCAAGCTTGTTGGCAAGATGAAGAAATGGAATAAGATGTCCAAATCCAAACCATGGGTACATAGCTATGTGAAGGCTCTTGCCATCCATGGTCAGAGGGACTTGTTGGAAGCAAAAGCCTATACAAATATTTATATAACTCAAACCTGCAAAATTTAACTTTGAAGATTACTATTTTACAATATTGCATGAATGAAAGTGAAATCCAAAGTACGTAGTAGTAGCGTGTGTTAGTTAGCAAAGGTTCGGTGAGTTAAAGTCGGATCAGGGTAGACCAATATATATATATATATATATATATATATATATATATATAGGGTCCGTCTTTCTAGCGAACCATAGGGAGCGAACTAATGACGAACCGGCTATAACGACGATTTTTTTTGTCGCTATAACATAAAAAACCGGCTTTCTATGTTATAGCGACGGAAAAAACCGTCGCTATAGCCAGTTCGTTTTTAGTTCGCTCTTTATGGTTCGCTGGAAAGACTGACCCTATATATATATATATATATATATGAAAGTGGGTGAAAAGGGGCGAGCACCAAAATCGTATACTTGTTTTATATTTGTCTGCCTGATTGCTTTTCTTCTTATTCTAACAAGTAATAACATCATTTTGATGAACATAAGAAAACAGAACTGGCCAATTTAGAGCAATGTATATGGTTGTGCTTACTAGATTTAAGTTGTCGGCAGAGATACATGGGACTGACCAATTTAGAACAATATATAATATGCTTGTGCTTACTAGAATTAATTTGTAGGCAGAGATACATGGACTAATGGAAATTCTCTCTCTTAATATACCATAAAACCTTGATTTTTTCACAAAGAATAATTTGTCGTCTCTTGTTTACTCAATTGTGGATAGCCTGATATGTCAGAAAGCTAAAAGACTGCCTCCCAATCGAAGAGTTTCCTCGCCTATGTGTACTATTGGTTATGATGCTTGAATTGGTCACACCTATTTTGGCTTCTTTTATCAACTCCTACCACCACTTCCTTGGTACCTCCAAGTTCACTTCTTGTATTTTGGCTTCTCGAAATTTTTAAGAAATAAACGGAATTGATTATACAGCTCATGATTCCAGCAAGCGAAAACAAATCAAACTCAGCCAAAGTGATCAAGCCTGAGATGCTAAATGAATGAGATTGTTAAAAAGAGTAAACTCTTGATATTTCAGGCTACCTAAATCAACTATGTCTCAGGATCAGGTTGTCCAAAGCAGCCTATGTTTGAGTATCTTTACACTGCCTAAAAGCAACTTACAAAAGACAATTCTTGAAGGGTCAAATATTTTTTACCTAATTCTGAGTAGCTCCCATCAAATGTTTACAAGAAATCATACATGAGAAGTAATATACGGCATCCGATTTCTATAAAAATATTAAAGCATGCCCTCAGCATACATATTAGTTGAACATCGTAATTAATTCACAAATCAGAGAGCAATGCATAAGCAGGTTACAACAGAAACTGAATTTAACTGTTTTTATTCTAAAACATAAAATGCAGACGGAACTATCATTTTTTTTTCATTTTTAAAGCGTGGACATTTTTCACACATATTCCAGTAACAATTTCTAACATGGTCAACACGAGAATGAGATCAACACTCCGTCTAGATTGTCATAGATCTAGACGGATTCAGTACGAGTTTGTACAAACTATTGAGGGGATAATCTGGCTCATGCATTGGCTTACATGGACTCTATGAAACTAAAACAGGACCAATGAACAAGCAAAAGCTGGCAAGTGGTAGCATTAAAGGGACTAAGCATCACGTCTTTGTCACCTACCATGATGAGTTAGGTCTGTTGCTTGAAAGTGTGACAAGGGAGACAAACCACTTTCTGGCCCAGATAGAGCAGGAAATACAAACAAAACGCGTACCTGAATTTGAAAAGTATGACATGCGATTAAAAAGAAAGTAAACAGACACTGGAAACTATCAGAAATTCATAAATGAAATGCAAAATTACACATGGAAAAGCTGCCATTCTGGTGCATGAGAGAGGGAGGGAGAGAATAGAAGGTACCTTATACAACAAACTTCTTTTAACTGATAATGTTCTAGTGTGAAGTTTACTTGGACATCAATGAGGCAGCAAATTTCTGGATCATGCGGATGTTTCCAAATGTGAAGGAACAATAAGATTTAATTGTGTGGCACAAACTGAATCAAATAAAAAGAAAACGTAGCCAAAAAACAAATAAAAAAAAAACAGTTGAAAGGATATCTTCTCCTCATAGATGGGGTGGTTCAGCATCAGCAGATTATTGTTGTTCACAACAGCTCGAACTAAAATTTCCTTTGCCTCCTCATGTTTCTTTTTCAGCATGTTGCAAATCTGCAGAAAACAATAGCATTCTTACCATCATGTCCAATGTTCTAAATTCGATTCCTAATGTCCGGAACTTACAAAAAAACATGGACTAATGTTTCCAAAACAAGACAACTCATTCGCTAAATTATGCAGAAGCAATTCAGAGGAAGATGCATGGCATGAGATAGGCGGTGAAAAATCTCCAATACATCGCTAGTTTCTTAGCAAACTGGGAGATATGATACCCTCTGTACCCATAACATTCCCAAGCCTGATGGAAGGAAGCACCGCAAGACTCAATCCCAGGTGTATACGGTCTAGATACTCATGATTACAGAGTTAAGTCATCACATTTAAACCTCTAAATGATGCTCATTAAGAAAAAGAAAGAACGCTCATTTTAATCCAGCTTTGTAAGCTAGATTTGGTCCTATTAAAAAATGGATACGATACTTTTGGCTCAGAAAAAGCTGCAATACAAAGATACCTTTGATGTTCACTACAACTTCGAGGCTGAGATGTTAATTAAAAGGCTTGGAGGAGAATAATACTCAACAGTATAAACACAATTAAGATGTTACAGGGTTCCACTTTGGTGCAACTCAGTTGATTTGAAGTAAAATTATAAAGAATAAATGAACATTGCCAATTATATTGATAAAGGGAATCTATCCTTACATCTTCAAGCTCCTTTGCACATGCCTCAGCTTTCTCGACATTGATATCACTTTCCATTGTTAAAGGAGTTTCCAGTTCGTTCATATTTACTTCTTGTGGAGTAATGAAGTCTTGGGCTTTGGTGATTGTTGAAAACATTCTCCTTGGTACCATCAGCCAGATTCTCATTGTTGCAGATCTAGAAATAGGAAATTGGTACTAGAAAAATGATTCTCTTGCTATCAGACTTCTCCATATTGATTAAATGAATAGGCAACATGTCTTATATAAATGATTCTACGAGCTGTGTGTGTTAAGGAACCTGTTTATCAACAATTATTTGTGATGATTCTCTCAAATTTCTGCATATTTCAAGGGAAACATTTGTAAGAGTAGGAACAATCTGGAACTACAAGTTTTCCAAATATAGATTTAATGATATGATGGAACCTGCTTTCACCAGGCGACTGTGAGAGACGTTTCATTGGTTTCAACGTTAGCAAACCTGCACTGGCCTCCTGCATTTTACGATATATATTGATTACATAGACAAAGTACTTTTCAAATGAACGAATATTCTCTGTTTTAAATTTCAACCAGTGTTATTCTTGCACCAGTGTCAAAAACATCTTCAACCAGGATTTTTTTGTTTTTGTTTTGGGGGTGGGTGAGGGGTGTTGGGGGGAGGGGAGATTTTATTTTGAAAGGAGAAGAGAACCTCAAGCGATTTCCGCTTTAGTGTTGGGCTCGATGATGTTTGTTTCTTTGTATCTGCAGCATGTGCTATCCTTGATTCTGTGTTTCCTTTTAAGGCCATGCTTCTTTCTGAGTTGGTCAAGGATATAAAATCCTTCTGCAATGTTGATTTCAATGGAGCACAACTTGATCCTGCAGTCCTGTATCAGGAGAAAGTGGTCCTTAAAGATAAGTGAAAAAATATATAAAGATCAATTACACAAACTATTAAAATTAAACGTTACCTCATATTTTTCAGGTTAGAGGGATCAGATGTCCTCCCAACACCTTTAAGTGGGGAAAGTTTGTTCTTTTCAGCAGAATTATTCTTCGTATTCTGAATAGATTTCATGCCTGAAACTGAAAGTCTAGGATTTTGGCAATTCTGTGAAGAAGATTTATTTGCCTGCTCATTTAAACTGGAAAGTAGGACATGAGAACTGCAGAAAAACAATCCCCAAAGCTTATTTGGACTGTACAATCAGGTTTCATCCATCAAACGAAAAACTGATTACAATATATCATTGAAAAGAAAATGCTCAACTAATAATTATAACTATTAATAAAAGCATTATGTATTTAGCTCAGAATTGAAAACATAATATTTAAGCAAATCTAGAAAACCGCTGTGAATAACAGAGTCTTTACATCCCCAAAGACAGTCTCCCTAAATGAATACCTAAATAAAATAACAAAAAGAATAATAATAATAATTTATAGGACTTTTCAAAATTTAAATTGAATCTCAAGTGGAGAAGTCCAATACTAAAAAATAATTTACTGTAAAAAAACTGTAGGGGTAGCCAAGTATAGTCTCCTCACTTGAAAGTATTAAAGCCCTTAATGTTGTTTTCAGTTCCACTCAACACAAGTTTCCTTGTCAAATCATTATCATGTAGACTTGATGATGTACCAGTCAAAGTACTCCCAGCGTTATCAACATTAAAGGCCCCACTGTGGTCAAAAGGCATGGAAATTTATTAGAACACTTTGCTATACTACTCCCAACTTTCCTGATCCCATACATTTTCTTGAGCAAGAGAAGTGTAAGAATGAAGAGTAGAATACTTGCACATGAAATGCAAACACACGGTATGAAGCCTAACCTATTACTTGTAAGATCTTTAATGCTCCCTTGTTTTCTTATCTGAACTGGTTCACCTCTGGTTAGCTCTCTAGGAAGTGACGTTGGAAGACCAACCAATTTGTTCCCACTTTGTGCATCTTTAGTTTGAAGTTTCCTACTGAAAATTAAAATGGATGCTGTCATTTGATACTTGGTTTGGTTACTTGCTATTGAAAGCATGGCTTACCTTTCATTTGCAGAAGTTTGCTGTGCAGCTCCAATCCTTTTGCTACCAGAAGTTGTAAGTTTTATCTGAGATAACGATGCCTGGCTGCAGTTGAGATTTAGTTTCAACTGATCTATTGAAAATTTTTGACCTGACACCAGTTTCTCTTTCTTTATCTGACATTGCCTTATCACCAGTGGTTCCACTGCATCAAGTGAACAAACTTAAATGCATGGCCTTTATCAAGCTTACCAAAGTTGATTATCTTGCCTAACTGAACAGCATTTGGCTATCTGTTCTTCCAATTTTAAGGCAAGTCAAACGTAAAAGATCTACATATTTCATATAGGTTACGGTTTTCAAAACATAATTACAGTCAAAGGTGCACCAGCATAGTTTATAGCATCAGATAATCCATATTTTTTAGTCAAACTCATAAACCATATTTTCTGGTTTCACTACCATCCGTCTTAAATCCTTATAGTTCAAATAAACATTGATAAACTTATGGGAGAAAACATGAGAGAATAAGGCAGTAGGTTGTCTGACCTGTTCAATGGGGAAGCAATGAACTCTGAAGTTGAATCCAGAATATCCCCATCAGCCTCTGTTTCGTGGAGCAATTCCCCTGAGATAGTTGTAATGGAAGTTTGTTCTAACTGTGAATCACCTTGAGCTGGTTCAGCGCCATCTTTGTAGCCTATTTGGACATGATTATCACCTTCAAACTTCCTTTTTTCACCATTGCTGCTCTGCGAACATACCATATCTGGAGGCAAATTATCTGACTCTGCATTCCCATAATTGAAGACGGAATCATTCTGCTTCAAAATTATATGTTGATCGCCTCCAGTGCCCGCACCATCTTTTCTAGCCTGAGAACCAACTTCCTCTTGTAAATCTGTAGCAGTATCTTGAGTTGACAAATTCCCAGATACAGATTGGACAGGTACATCCTTGCATGTTTCCTGAGCATATGATTCTGGAGAAATAATCTTCTCTGGTGGGCAACTTTCTTGATCTGTTTCATGTGTGCTGCAAGAAACTGATTTCTCGGGTGAAGTTCTTGCTCCCCCAACCACATCTTCAGAGGTCGTTGATTTTGAAAGGCATTTTTCCTTTATCAGAGATTTAAGAGGTTCATCCTTATTTGGGGAGTCAAACTTTCTTCCAAGTTGGCCATCAAATTTTGAAGTGGTCTTCCCCTCAGATGCTCCATGCTTCAGGAATATATTGTCTTCCAATGCACCAATATCTTCAATCAAGTGGATTCCAGAGCCTTGACTTCCCACTTTGGCTTGAAGATTTTTCAGCATCTTGGTTTTTACTAGATTGTTTATCTTTCTTCATTAAGCTTGACTCAAAATTTAAACTATCAAACCTGAATCCAGAAAAATAAAAATACACCAGTCAAGAAATGATATGATTAGAAACTCACGAATGATAGGATAGTACAATTTTCTGACAATGTTGTATGTTCAAAAGTACACGTACTCGTTAAAATCAAATGGAAAGTTAAAGCGGTCTGATTTCCCTTGAAGCTTCCCGTCTGCTGATACTTCTTTAGACCTTTCCTTAGGTTTTCCAGATTTTTTCGCTGGGGAAGAGACATCAAGATCTGACATGTCCACTTTGAATGACGATGTCTTGCCAAAATCACCATCAAGAGTGAAATCCATGTCCCTGGAAAAAGAAATTCTTCTTCATAAGAGCTATTTACCAATGATAAAGCTATTAAATCCACCCATTAGTTAAGGGTACAGAAAAGAAGATGAATTATCACAAGAGTGCTGATCACCTATCACAAAGGGCACAATTAAGGATGACAAAATTATACAGAAGTTTCAGGCTGCTGACATAATGAAATATCAGAATTCATAGAAACAAAAGACAATTTTTCCTTCTTCAAGCAAAACAAGATTTACAAATGAAAAATCACTCTGCGTCAAAATTAAGAATAGCAACCCAATGGTTAAGCAGTTCTTACATGTCATCAAAATTGAATATCTTTTTCTTGCCTTTAGCAACTGTTGAAAAGTCAAAATCCATTGAATCATCTTCTGTCACAGACATTGACTTCCATGACGTAAGGAAGTCCTTTCCAATGTCCAGATCTGCTAAAGCATACAACATAAGTTTATTACTTTTATTTCATTGCCTTCATTTATTAAAAAAAAACGGATATTACCTTTTATTTAGTACTACGATTTTGCAGCTTCAGAACAGACATAACAATAAATGCAAAAGGTTGGTTGTAATTGCTAACAAAAAATTTGTGCGGGATGAAGATTCCTGATCTTAGTTTTTAGTACAAGGACCCAAAAGAATGAATAAAAGTCCTTGAAGTAAATACCTAGCAGCGATGTTTTCTCCTTTGAATTGGTGGATGAGGAAGCTCCCTTCTGCTTTTCTGCCATCTGCACATTTAGATAATTCTTTATGTCATTTACAAACCAAAACAAGATTATTTATCATAGTTTCTGTCTGCAAGAGCAGTCTGTGGTTCAGTTAAAGAGGTCTACGGTACAATAGTTCAGATAGTCATAGGTATAAACACTAATGCTGAGAATGAACTAGCAGCTCCTACATCTCACGTAGAGTTCCTTCTTCAAAGAATCATAAATAAAATGAGACTGTAAAAATTTAGTCATGAATTACATAGCCTTGAATTTCATCTCTATAATAAACAAATTATCATGCTACTTACACCTTTCACAACCTCCGTGAGTAAATAGATCATTTATTAACTATTAAACTTGAGAAATTAAATTGATCAGCATATGATCCACAACTCCAAGATTCCTTGAGATATAAAATCATCCAAGTTTGCACAATGAAATGGCAATTTGCACGGGGAATACAGATAAAAACTACACAATTATAACAAGCTCTCAGACCACAACTTCACAGGTGGAATAGGAAAAACAAACATCATTCAGTAAGAACAGGCCATAGCTAGCAGCAGTTCCAAAAATAGTAAGGAAGAAAGCACAGATGTCAATATGTTGTTGAAAGGTATGTACCTTGTTCTGACTCTTCTGACAGACAATAGAGTGGTTATCTTTCTGGTAACCGATAAGTATTACAAGAGAAACTGATAATTGGGAGAGAAATTTCGCAAAAGAGATAATGCAAAGACTGATTGAATCAGTCTTAGGGCTATAAGGTCACAGTTTAAATAACAAGTGGCCCAAAACTATCATTACAGCGCTAAAACATCTGGCTTGAACTTAACACCGCCTGTGGTTTCCTCACTATCCCCAAAGAAGGAGCTTATATTAAGTTTAGCTTTAATTTTTACTAGGTTTATTATTTTCCATCCAAGTTATGACAATGCATCATTAATGATACTTTCTCAGGTCTGGAAGTTGATACAGAATAGGGGGGGAACTGCTGTTGTGAGGACTTGCAACTACTAGGCTTAATTTGCCAGAGTTTCAACAACATGAATTCTTATTTTTAATGAATTCACTCAAAAATAAGATTGACCTAAGTTAGGCAGTGGTGTAGAAAAAGAGAATTTGAGAAATAAAACACCAAATGAGTGGATCGCCTTCGGAATTCCTAAAAAAAAAGTTCATATTACTCCTTTATTCCAAATTAAAAATAAAATGAATAGATCTACACATTATCGCCCGAATTCACTTAATAGCAGTCCACTAAAGTGGAACAAATATATTCCAAAACTAAATCTTTTAAGTTCGTGAGCTAAATGAACCAGATTAATTGTACACGCGAGGAAATTACTTGATCTGGAATGATCATAGAGAAACTAATTTAAAAAATAAAGTTCACAGTTGAAGAAAAAGTATAACATAGGATACATCTAATTCAGCGAATGTGATGAACGAAATTTCGATGGATTAAGCAAAATTAGTGACAATAAATGGAGCATATTTGAAATATCAAGTAGATCAACGGTTAAAACATGTAGGAGCTTGATTTCAAGCAATTTATTTCAATCAATCAAATACGACAATTGCAAATCATGTAAAAAGAGTTGTAGTACTGAAATTGTTACACTCCGGCATTAACGAAGCTCATTACTTGCGGAATACGAGAGAGAGATTAATCAACACAAAAAATACATTTCGATATGCAGATATACTTTGTGCGAACATGTGTTTGGTAAAGGGATCGAACCTTGAGCTTGTCTCGCTGTTGTTCGCAGATTCTGAGGACTGAATCTTTCTAGAGAGAGAGACAGAGGGAGAGAACGATGAAGAGAGCGAGTTGGAGTTGGCGGTCAAATTTAACAATTTGCAATAGCATTTATACACTGTGAGCTGGGCCATTTTAGGTATTTTGAGAAATATGATGCAAAGGCCTGATTATAGTGAAATTAACAACAGGGGAAATTGCACCCAAAAAAATAGAGGGTAATGTGGTGATTGACTGGTTTACGGAATCATTTCAATTAATGTCGTTAAAATCATTTATAATTTTTCTATCCCTATTTCTTCTTCTTTTTTTCCTCCATGTTTATTTTTTTCATAATTTATGATCAACTATTAATTAATATTAACAAGATTATGGAAAAAGTAGTTAAGCTCATAACCACATATATTTACTAGATAAAGTTGCAATTTAACACGACAAAAAATTTTAAAACTTTTTTATTAATTCAAGTCCTTAAACCAACCTATTAACTTTATTTTTATTTATGAAAATTAAAGATACGTAGTGTAAAATAAAATACATTTAACAAAGCTAAATCAACTAGTATAGCACCTCACTCAATAGTATAAAGTGTTAATAAATCTAATAACATAACTGATAATTTCATCATTAATCAACAACATAATAAAATATCTAATCAATTAGTAATGCATTCAATCAAATAAATCCTGGACAAAAACCCAATAGCATCATTCAATAACCAACAACATAATAAAATGTCTACATAACTAGTATAGCACCGTACCCCACTCAGTAATCATTGACAAAACCTCTTTTTGCTCATCGAAAAGGCTAAAAAAACTATCCATCAACTCCTCTTCATGAGCAAGTTTGCACATGACCTCGTTACGCTCACTATCAATTACACCGGGTTATTCCACGCATTATTAAGATTCTTTCATTACTCATTTAATGAAGTGTCCAATCCAAGAAAATTAGCAAATTGAGTAGATAATTTCTCGAGTTGTACAATGTGAATAGTAACAATCCCTCTCCACATGTCAAATTTAGAATACTTTATTTTCCTCTTCTTAGAACTAGAGGACTTGTTAGATATTTTCTCTTTACAGGTTAAAATCAAGTTATTATCTCCATCATTTGTTTGAATCTCTTCATTTAACTCGATCAGTTCTATTCAAGGGACGGACCCAAGCATAGGGCAAAGGAGGCACCTACCCCCACTGAAATTTCAGCGAACGCAGGCTCTGGCGATTTCACCAGTGAACCACCTGCAACCTCATCTGAGTTGCTTACCTCTGGCAGGGGAGTGATGCAAGCTTCCATATCTTTGTACCTTGTTTTAACACATTGAGTAAATCATAGTTAAATAGGATCAGTTCCATAGACAGGCTAGAAACATAAATTTAATATTAATTGAGCAAAAAGAACATAATAAGTTAAAAAGGGAAACATAATTTTTTTTTTTAAAAAAAACTAAAAACGAAAAGGAGTAAAAAGATATTCAAATAAACTTATAATCTGCATAGTATAATGTTTAATGTTGATATTGTCTTGATTTTTATATTTGTTGTTTTCATTTGGATTATACGTTAGTTATTAATAATATACAACGGTAAATATTATTTCAGTTTTTGAGCAAAACTCAATCCTAATGAAACTTATAGAACGGTACATTAGTAACTTACATTGAGCGTAATATTCTACAACTATTAAAAATGAGGTTATTATGCAACAATTTCAAGCAATGAAACCTCGAAAAATGTTATTGTAAATAATATTTGAGAATTATTTATTTTGTGATTCATTTTATTAATTTTTTATTTTTAAGAGATTTTTTTTTCCAAAATTGACCCAACTGAACTCTGCGGCTGGATCCACTCCTGATTGCATTATTTGTTTGGAGCTCTTCCATCATTTATTTGGATCTCTTTATCTCTTACAACTTTACTCTCTTTTCCTTCTTCTTTTTTTCCCACCTTCAATCTCAATCAATTCACAATTTATTTTTAATTTTATTTCTTTTGTAATTTCTTCCTCAAATGCAGAACACGTATGTCTGGAGAGTAGTAATTATAACGAGGGGATCCCCATCTATAGAGACGACTTTAATCCAAGTTCTATCATATATTTTCTCCCACAATTCCCATCCTATCCACATTCATTGACGTTAAAAATAATATTTTTGTTACTAATTACTCCCTCCGTCCCAAAATAATTGTTTAATTTTAACTTTTTAAAGTCAAATTGACTATTTTTTAAAGTTATTTTTTGTACCATTTTTACATAATATAGGTGAAGAGGTTATAACAAAAAAAAAGTATATACAATTTATTACTAATACCAATTTTTATAATGTTAAAAATATATTTATACATGCTTAATTATTAATTTTAAAAATAGTCAATTTGACTAAAAAAAATCAAAATTGAGCAGTTATTTTGGGACGGAGGGAGTATATATCAAAAAATTAAATAAAAATGTAAATGGGAGAATTTTAATCTTTTTTTGCCTAATTTTTGTTAATACACATATAACTTATATATATATGAATAAAAATTATTTTTAACTATACAATAAAAATATAATATAATAATAATCGCAAATTTAAAAATAATTTTTGTCACTATATGGATATTACATCCCTTAGCATGAGCAATAAGTCTTTGGCAGATATGAAAATTGGATATTTCTATTTTATTTTATTTTTTAGTTTTTATTGTGACTCTTAAAAAATGTATAATATTTATTCTAACTGAATTTTTATAAAAAAATTATTTTAGGTGTAATTTGGATACATATACAAGAACAGTGTTGTACAGTCTGTATAACACTATTCTTGCATATGTATCCAAATTACACCTAAAATATTTTTTTTATAAAAATTTAATTAAAATAAATAATATACATTTTTTAAGAGTCACAACAAAAAAAAATAAAAATAAAAATTGTCCAATTTCCATGTCTCCATAGAAAAGGACTCTAGCATGAGATGGTGGCAAGTGCCACGTCGGCGGGCCCCTTCACCTAACTTAGCATGAGATGGTGGCAAGTGCCACGTTGCCTTTCGAAAATTCAATGGAAAATAACAGCCCAGCCGTGGCCATGCCACCTTCTTCAACAACTAAAATAGATAATACTACTGGTATAAATACAACAAACCCAACCTGCACAAAGGTAAAAACTGCCACCGGTTCCCCACTCCGCCACCAACAATGCAAGTTAACATTTCAGAAACCACCACAGTCCACCCTTCTGGGCCACCCTTCCACCATGATCACGTCCTTTCTCTCTCTCACCTCGACACCGATCGCAACCTCCACGTCACCTTCCGCTATCTCCGTGCCTACGTCAACACCGCCCAACACCACCACGAGGCCGATCCTTTCCACGTCATCACCGCCAGCGCTCTCCGCCGCTCTCGTCCTCTACTACCCTTTAACCGGCACTCTCCACCGCCGCCACATGGATGGCCGGCTGGAGCTACATTGCGCCGTCGGGAGGGGCGTTCCTGTCGTTCGCGCCACGGTGGATTGTTCGTTAAGTTCTCTTAACTATCTAGACGACCCGGATGAGAAATTTGTTGAGCAATTGGTACCCGATTGGAACCCGGAAGATGCGTTGACCCACCCGTTTGCTTTACAAGTCACCGTATTCGGGTGTGGCGGGTATGTGATTGGTGCTGCGCTGCACCACTCGTTGTGTGATGGACTCGGTGGGTCCCTGATCTTTAATGCTATGGCAGAGTTGGCCCGTGGAGTCGAGAGTTTGACGGTTAAGCCGGTCTGGGATCGTTCGAGCTTGCTTGGACCGAGAGACCCGGTCCGCTTGGAGTTTCCGGTTCAGGAGTTTCTCGACTTGGATAAGGGATTTTCACCTTATTTGCAATCGAATGGACCCGTTGTTAAGAAGTGCTTTCATATGAAAGAGGAGTGGTTGGACCGGTTCAAGGCATGGTTAGGTGAACGATCAGGGTTAAAGTTTACTACATTTGAAGCCTTGGGAGCCTTTATATGGCGGGCAAGGTATGTCATATTTTACGACACAACACGTTAATGCATGTCTGGACAATCCACTAAACGTACATAATTTTTGTATATTAAACAGAGTCAAAGCCTCAGGAATTCCAAGTGACGAGAAGGTGAAATTTGCATATTCAATCAATATCCGGAAGCTAGTGAAGCCTCCACTACCAGCAGGCTACTGGGGCAATGGCTGTGTTCCAATGTATGCTCAACTTAATGCTAAAGACTTGGTGGAACAACCCCTTTGGAAAACGGCTGAATTGATCAAGAAGAGCAAATACAGCGCCACAGACGAGTACGTTCGTTCGTTTATCGACTTTCAAGAGCTAAATTATTCTGAAGGGATCACAACAGGGAAAGGGGTGAGCGGATTTACTGACTGGCGACATTTAGGCCATTCAATCTGTGGATTTCGGATGGGGAGGCCCAGTTACTGTTTTGCCTCTTACCAGGCACCTTCTTGGAAGCGTCGAGCCTTGTTATTTCTTGCCATATTCTTCGGCAAAAGAGGAGAAAAAATATGGGTTTAAGGTTCTTGTGCATTTGCAAGAGAATGCGGTGCCTGGATTTAGGGGTGAGATGGATAAGTTTAGCAGGATGGAGTTTGGAATGTCATGAATTTAGTTGTCTAATAAAAATAAGTATGATTTAGGAATTTCATTTGTACTCGCTCGACTAAAAGTTCGATTCAAACTCGACTCAAAATATAAATTATATAAATATGAACAAATTTTAAAGTTAGAGAAATTATTCGAATATTCTCAAATTACAATTTTCTATTAATACTCGAATCATATTCGTTAGAAAAGTTCAAACTCGATTCGAATCGTGCCAAACTCGATTCGAGATCGTGCTCAACTCGATAGCTAAACGAACCTCAATCAAATCTTATTTTATATTCTAGGTTAACTGAGTAACTCAATACTCGACTCGGTTCATTCACACCCTTACATAACAGACAATCTAACCATCCCGCACCCGCAGTTTGACTACAATCATTTTATAGAGATTCGATGGTCTCGCATACCTTGGCCCAATTATATAGACTGTAATCAGATCATTCATCTTGAATGAATTGGAATTATTGCAATTACACGGATTTACCCAATTAAATTTAATCTCAAGGCATTATAGTATCTTTGTTCGCAAGCCTGGGAAGCTTGAATTTGGGATTCTGCTCCAGGAAATTCGGGGGCCTTTGATACACAACTGATGCTGCCCTAATCAAAATCCCAGCAGTTAGACCCCATATCACATACTTCTTACCATCCGTTTCATAGTCAAAAAAATGAATTAGATACTTGTCTCCCATCCACTCTCTCTCTTCTGATCTTCGGTTTTCATCCTGAATCAATGATTTAGTCATTTATAAATCCAGTACCAGGACAAAAAAACCAACTAGAGAACCAAACACTGAGAATAGGAATTGAAAAGAAAAACCTTCAGAAACATTTCCAATGGAGCATCAAATACTTCTTCCACTTCAGCAACGCTAAGAATGGGCTTGAATGATTTTATATCCGCAAGTATGCCAATGACAGGAATCACTCTGAGGAGGTGCTACATAAAAAACAAATTAAGATTATTGCAGACTGCTACGAAAGGCAAACATACAAGGGGGTTGATCAATGTGCATTTAATGGTCTATTGTAAAATGATATAAGCCCTCAAAGTTATGCAAGCTATAATGCTCGACTTA
Organism: Panax stipuleanatus; assembly: GCA_020205555.1. NCBI lineage: Eukaryota > Viridiplantae > Streptophyta > Magnoliopsida > Apiales > Araliaceae > Panax > Panax stipuleanatus. The sequence goes on along the minus strand of CM035121.1, from coordinate 144,520,415 downwards.
CTGATAGAGTTATTCTTATCTAAAATACATGTATCCATTTTTTTTACAAGTAATCTCAGTCTATATTTAATTGTATCCGAAACACACCAACATGGGGTGCAATACACGTAGACGAGAAGAATATACAGCTATCTACCTAAATCTCTGCTTAGTTCGTACAAAAAACCAACAACTTACATAAAGAGATTAGAATTATCTGTATACTTGTGGTGAAAATTTTGCATTTTCCCTGTGAGCAACCAGAGTTTACAACTATCTCCAGTTTGACATTCAATATAAATAAGATCATTCCTCCAAAATTAATGCAGTAACTTGCAACCACATGTTGATGGAGCAAAGGTAAACTTCAAATAGGAGGTACAAAAATATCAAAAGAATCACTTCTTCAGATAAACTCAAGGTTAAACTGATTAACTCAGCCTTTTAGTAGCCAAGTAATTATACATCTCCAGAGGTATGAATATTTTTACAGTTCTCATAGAGAATTACGTCTGAATTGGATTGCAACACAAACTGTATCATTCAAATATGTTATATAGTGCCAAATGTAATCGGTAATCAAATTAAAAGGTAGTTCAAGTGTTCAACTACTTTATTTGATAAGAACATCTTCAGAATTTTGCGCGAAAACACGTTCTTACAAGCACTTGTAGAAAACTAGTGTTTCGAAACTTGTAAGAATATTTTTTGAAAAACACCAAAAGCATTAAAAAATGGCAGCCTCAAATTAGTATTGGGGTGAACAAAAATTATGGAGGCATGTAGGTTGAAGGTTCCAATGTGTAGCAGAAACCTTGTGAAATCTGTGATTGGCATATATACAAAAGTGAAATGTATGAATGTTCAGAAAGATTGTTGCTTTGACTTCTAAACAGCTAGTCCACTAAAGAACAAGGAGAATTAACTGTTGGGATCCAATTCATGTCCTTGTAGTAGTTAATACTCACTACTCAAGAAGGTATTTAGGAAGCTGGATAACATGCACCCGATTTTGCTTTAAAGGAAAATTTAACAACGATATTTAATTGTAAGTACAAAAAGACAATACATTATAATCATGCAAAACAATTACATTAGACATAATTGTGACTACCAAAAGACACTTTAAATTACTAGCATACATAAAATAGACTTTTAAGAAGAAAATTACCACAAGGAAACATTAGCCTTTTACGATGAAAAATCTGAGAAATTTGTGGATGAACTCTAAGACACATGTAAATGTCCCAATCATACATTTTGCTAGTTCCAATGAGCTTTATAAATCTTCTCATCTAGTTACCATATTTGCTTAATTGGCACAGGGTTTCACTTGCATAAGAGAGATCAATATAGCATACACACCTTAGACAAAAATGGCTCAAGGACTGTCACAACATTCACAAGTGAAGGATCCAACCCTATCTCTTCCTTTGCTTCCCTAGTTGCTGTATCAGAATCATCTGCATCTGCCTCATCTGCTTTGCCTCCCGGTAATGCAACTTCACCTGAAAATAGAAACACCCAATTTGGTGAATCAAGAATAACAAGCACACACAAACCAACTATTTTCCTATGAGCTAAATAAAATCTACCCAATACAAAGTACAAACACCATCATCATAAAAAAAAACGACATTAGAATGAAAATATAAAAACCAAACAAAATAAACGCACAACTTCCATAATCAACATTACTGGAGACAAATTTCTGTCCTAAATCAGCAAATATATACAAACAATCATCATCAAACTAGACAGATCCCAATTGCTAAATGATCAAAACACACTATGTTAATCTCTCAATCTCTAAAACAAAATACACCATTATTATCAAAACACACTATGTTTATACTCAACACTCTTAATACAACACACAATGATCATCAACAACTCACATACCCACTAGGTAAGTGATAAAATACACCATGTTAATTCCCCGAACCTCCAAAACAAATACACACCTGGTTACATAAAAAAAACACTGGCTAATTGATGGAAAACTTACGTGTGAGTTACTGACATGCCAAAAACCAAAAATAAACTAATATGATAGTTAATATCAAAATACAAATATACAATCACTTGCTAAATGATCAAAACAAACACTACAGTAATTGTACAAACCTCTAAGACAAAGACACCAACATAACTAATGATCATCAAAAACAAAATTTACCCATTTGGTAAATATAAAAACCCACTCTGATAATTGAACAAAAAATCTATCAAAACAAAGAAAAAAAGATCATCATCAACCAAAAAGAAAAATGTAACAAGGAGCTATTGACCTGAGTGAGTAGAGAGTCTTGAAGATCTCTTAGTGAGAATGACACGAAGATCACCATGATTCCCTTCAAAGAGGCAGATCAGAACCGCAGCTCTCTTGGGCCTGAATTTTTCGGGCTGATTAGCAACTGGGGTTGCAGATTCCGCAAAACCCACTTGAGACACAACCTTCCCTGCACTCTCTTCAACTCTCTGTTCTTCTTCTTCAATGTCTGTATCTATCGGAGTGTGTTTGTAGAGACGGAGCTGTTGAGCTAAGGCCACGAGCCTAGCCGAACCCCAAAAGCAATTTTGAGAATCCATGATGTTTTTGGAAAAGGAAGAAGTAGAAGATGACTGTAATGATGGGATTGATGCCATTGATACTGATGATACCCGTCTCAGTAATGACATCATGTCCTTGTTAATTTGTGTTAATTTCGTTAGGTACGACTATCAGCTGTATCCAATATAAATTGGGGACACCCATTATTATTTGGAATCTAATAGTAGTACTATTATGAAATTTCTTTAACATGTAATTTTAGGTAAGAGCACACGTTAATCACACAGTTTAAAAAAATATTTTTTTAAATTATATGTATATTTTTTTAAATTTAATATAAATATATAAATTAAAAGAATATACACACAGTTCAAAAAAATATTATTATACATAAATAGACTATCGAGGTTGAATCTTGTTTCAGACTTGATCCCCCAACAAAATAATAATGATAATAATAATAATAATATCAATTTTTTATGTAAAATATCAATTTTTTTATATATATTTAAAAAAAACAACTTACAAACTTTATTTGTTTTGATGTCTTAAAAGGGATAACAACAATAAAAAATATTGACCCAGCCTCTAATCAAAATTAACTCTTCATTAATGAGGTGTCTTTTACATTTGGAAATTATAATTATTATTATTTTTTGTATAATTTAGTACTTACCTCATATTAAAATTATTTAAAAAAACTAATTAAAAATATTACTAGCCATTTTATTTAATCAAAGATGACTTAAAAATGAAACTAGTCATTTTATTTAATTAAAAAAGCATCTTAGACTTGGTTTAAATATTAATTTGATTTAATTGACATTAATCTAAGTTGTTTTTGTAATTAAATAAAACAAGCTCACCAAAAATTTGTAAAATCAAAGTTTTACTTTTTAATTATATAGTAGATAACTAGCTGCATTTTAGTGAAGGTTCAATATTGCATCCATGCTTCTAAAGTTACTTATCCAGTAAAGCTAGTGACAAATTAATTATGTCAATCTTTTGGCGGAAATGAATCTCTCTATATCCATTGTTTGGGTTTGATTTTTGTTTTTAATATCCAGTACAGCTAATAGGACCAACCCAAGTCCAGACAGTGGGCCTGTACGTTCTATGGACTTATCAAATTCACTCTGCTCTTTCACATGCTTACAATTATCAGCCCAGCCCCAGCTTCCATCCCAATCAGGCACCATCACCAAGCTAGCAACGTCCTACTCCTACATAGCAATAAACAGTGGGAAAAGAAAGTAATCAAGTACCCCTCTGTTTGCCTTTATATATAATGAAATTTCTTAACATGTGACTTAATGCTAAGCATGCAGTTTAAGAGAATATTCTCTTGAATTGTGTGTATATTCTCTTGAATTTAGTGCAAATACAGAAATCAAAAGAATATACACACAGTTCAAGAGAATATTTTCTTGAACGGTGTGCTTAACATGTGCCCGGCACATGTGCAAAACTAGTGTTTTTACAGCATAACTTTGTATTTTTGGAGAAAATCAAGGAGTTTTGATTCTTTTAATAAATTATGTAATAAGTAGTATTTTTCATGATAAAATTTATTTAATAATTTCAACACAATTAAAACCCCTTAATATTTTTTTCTCAAATTGTAGAGTTCACATATTCTCATTGAATGCCGTAAAAATACCGTTTTTACTGCCAGTCCTTTGTAGAATTTATTCCCTAATCAGAAATGATAAAAGTTGACTAAGTATATACATAAAGTTGAGGAATAAAGGTGATGAAGATATATTACAGACACAGTAACACTATGCAATCATGATAAATTAACAAACTGAAAGAAAGGAAACATGCACAGAAGATAGAGTGAAGTACTACCATCCATGCACATGCACGCATGCATTTGTCCTAGTTCCTTGAGCCCAACCAAGGCCCCATGCATCTAATATTAACTCATCTCTCTTTAATTTGTTACAAGCCATGGGCGATCACATGGGTGATCTGGATTTATCTGCAGATAAATTTTAGGAGAGGTGTAACAATAAATTCACTTATTTTGGGACATCTCAAAGCAGAATGGAGCTCGATTAAGTCGGGACGGAGAGTACGTAGTAGTAGGTATTAGTTATTCATAATTCGGTTCGAAAATATAAGATCGTTATTTACCATTTTTAGGAATAATTGTATGTACACTAATCGAGTAATTGTGCATTTCTGTTTGTTGGGTGAGTTATAATGTAAGTAGTACATGATCGACTAGAAAGTATCGGCAACAGTTGTGCACTAAAGCTGCTGTGCAATTAGTGAGCAAGTACTCATATATATATATATATATATATATATATATATATATATATATATATATATATATATATATATATATATATATATATACAAGTTAGATAGAAAGAGATTGATCAGAAGATATATAAATGAGCTATACAGCTTCATGTCTAGTTTGGTACGTAGGCCACAAGCTAAAGCTAGCACAATGCATGCACTAGTAGATCTAACCCTCTCTTCTCCCCTCTGATATCTCTGTGTTTCCAAGTAATATATACATATACATATTCATATACATATACATATATCACACCCAAGGACAATCCAGACCCAATTACAAGCACACACACGGTCCTTTCTTGAGTTCTCCCATCTGGTATTGCTTCTTCAAGTGGGGTGGGTTTTAACCCTAGCTCTGTTTCCTCCATTTCATGCAACCCCTAGAAGATTATTAGGGATATGAACAAGCAAACTATTGGACTTTTTTGGACCTATATTTCTTGGTAATATATATATATGTATATATATTACCAAGAATTACTATCAAACACCAACATTATTTATATCTTTCTTTCACATGCAGTCATGCGGACATAGTTTAAACACTGCAAGTCCTAACAGGTTTTCTCTCCCGTCCTGAAACTAAACCAATGAAGCAACAAAGACCAATGAGAATCACAAGTGTCTAGCATTAGAAAAATAGATTGTAAAGTATAAGCAAGCAAAAGCAGGAAGGGGAAAATGTCAAATCTAGATCTTTCAAGTAATCAACTTCAATTATCAGATGAAGATGAAGAAGAAGAAGATAAAGATCAAGGTCATGATTTAGAACCTGACGAAGATGATCAAGAAGATTACGGGCTTCATTCAAGTTACCAACAAAAATGGCCTACATCGGTTGCTTCTTGTACACCTTTGGCATCCAAGCAACAATGCATCGGATACACGAGATTTAGGGAAGTGCCGAAAATGAGGCCGAAGAGAAGTAAAGGGGAGAAAGAAGGCCACATTGTTCGCTCTACGGGAAGTAAAGATAAACACACTAAGGTTTGTACTTCAAAGGGTCAGAGGGACAGGCGAGTTCGACTATCAGCAAACACTGCAATTGACTTCTATGATGTGCAGGACCGGCTTGGCTTTGACAGGCCCAGTAAAGCCATTGATTGGCTAATGAAGAAAGCCAAAGTCGCCATTGATGCCCTTGGTAATGAGTCAAAAATGGCTCAGTTTGCTTATCAAGAATTCCAAGGCCATATCCACAGTCAAATTCATCATCAGACACAGCAAGAAAGTAAGTTTCCGAATACTGAACATGATGATATTCAGAATCAGCAGAGTATGAATGACAACGCCATCAACAATTTTAGCTTCATTTCCATGGTTTGTGGCTCTGCTTCATCAAATTCCATTGATTACCAACATGACCTGAATCCAAGAATAAGAAGCCAAACCCAAGATCTTTGTTTATCTCTTCAATCTCTACAAGAAGATCCAACTCTTTTGCAACAACATTTGAGTCCCTATCCTTTTGGTGAACATCAACTCAGCCGCTTCACCGGCTCAACTCCTGTAAACATGAACACCGCATCGAATACAGGTTGGTTCCAGAAAATGATCGCTCAAAACACCAACTCAAAAGGCTGTGTCATCGACTCATCAGAACGGCATTTGGAACCGAATCTTGATCAAAACCAATTATTCAATCAGAGGGAACCCCTTCAGTCCACTTTTTTACCTTCCATTCGTGTTTCTTCGACGAAAACCCAACTTTCCAACATAGATTATCATATGATGCCTGCATTTAACTCATCACCGGTGACGAGCACTGGATTAGCCTATACAGAATTCTCTGTTTCTCCACAAATTCAAGGCCAAGAGGTGGCAGGTAATCCAACCTCCAACAGGTTATCATCTCTAAACTCTTTCTTACATTATGAAGATTAGCAAAGCCGTGAAGAAGTGAATGAAGCTCTCCCATTTGTTCTGTTCTGTTCTGTTTTGTTTTTGGTTGAGGATGGTTGTCAATATTTATTTGAATGTTGTAGTATTTGGATTGTTTCTTGGTCATTTGATTTTCTACTCACTTTCTCAAATGGGGAGCAGTTTATATGCTGTCTTCTACACACTGATTCTGTGAATTTAATCTTTGGTATTTAGTTCTGAAATAACATTATTCACCACTGCAATTAACATGGAGTTTCAGACACAAGCATGTTGCCTATTAACTTCAGGGCTGCCCCTCTGTTTGAATACATGAACTTGAAATCCTACATATTTGTGCAACATTTAGCCTAAAAGGTGTACTCTTTGACTAGATTTTTAACCTACTAGAACCCTTGGTTACAAATATTTCAATTACAAACTTGATGGTAAAATCCACAAAAAAAATGTTTTTAGGCTAAACTATTCCAATTTTGATATGTTGACCTAAATGCTACTTTCAAGTCATTATATATGTGAAATAGTGATTATGGTTCCATAGTACTATGTCAATACTTAAACCCATGTGGGAGATCTAGATTACTAAGAAGAGAAAAAAAAAGTGAAAGGCAAAGTCAATTATTGTGCCCACTTGAGCTATTTGTCAGAACAACTCTTAGACTAGACTACTTTTAACCACTAACCAACTGTATTTTTCGCTTAGATTCTCATGAAAGATTACAACTACAGCATCAATGTCACGTTCTTCGGATTCCTGGTAATGAAATGTTGCATGTATAATCATGCTACCCTTTCAGTTCCACTAGCAGGCAGAGAACCTTAAACTAAGTCCATATATATATATATATATATGGTAAAAATGAAGGTACACAGCTCTACTATCGTAGACTGTGTAATTTTAAAAGTTACACGACTGGGCACATCCATATTCCCATATATTTATATATAAAGAAAATATGCATATATACAAGTCAAGGATAGAAATTGGAAACAACTTGATTCTGCAAGATGATAAATTTATGAACAATGATCAAGGCAAAACAATCGTATAAGCCGAAACATATTATCTTACCTGGTTTAGGGAGGTCAAAAGGTTCCTATCAAGAAAGAAAAAAATTTGCAATATCATTAAAGATGTATATCAAATTATATATTAATTCATAGTGTATTTAAGTAATTACTAATATAAACTTGCATTTTGTGTACTACCTCCTGTCCCAAATATAAGATCACCTGTCTTTGTAAATTGCGAAGGAAACAACTAATCTTATGTTTTGCAAGGGAGGGAGTATAATAGAAAAGAAGTAAACAAACATAAGAATTTAGTACAACACCTCAGTCAACTCAAAGAATTAGAGACAGCTCACATTTGACAATATCACCCAGGAAAAATATGCTTCGCCTATTTACATTACCAATAATAAATCAATAAATAATTTTCTCCAAGATATACATATGCTCAAAAAGAGGGAGGAGGAGAAGGTAATAAGCCCAGAAGAAGAAAGGTCAGTCCCAAATCCAGTTTTTGCTTTTATTCTGAACTGCAACGTAATTTATACGATCTCCATATGCACACAATCAAAAAGGATTACTCCTCAACAATATAGAAGACATGAAGATAGTTTTTCTTTCGGAATGTGATCATCGGGTTGGCATATCTATCTTCTTTATTCCATTGGAAATCATCTCACTGATGTGCTACTAAGATACTATCATTTCTTTCTTAGTGTTTGCCTCTTGGTCAGCTGCCCCATAAGACAACTTTCGGGCCTTTGTAATTTCCTTCCCATTAGGTGAAATGGACTTCACTGAATTCAATGATTTTATTGTTGGTGATTTCAAGTTTTTACCAGTCTTGCTTGACTGCCTACTCATTGCTTTCTTTGGAGGAGTTGACTGAACAATGGCTCTGCTCTCCCATGGTCGAGCAGCAATCCAACGTTCCATCCAGCTCCAACCCCAGATAGCTTTTCCAAGTTCATAATTACCCAGCACAGGGTCCTTTGAATTAGCCCTCCACTGTAAAAATATGGGGTCACTCAGTCCTTTCAGTACCATTAAGCAAGAGAAGTAGATGATATTGTATTGCTGTGTTGCCATACCTGATGAGAAAAAGCATAAGCCATAGCTCGCTCTCGCTTCACTGCTGCTTCTTCTCTTAGATGGATCCTTGCAAGAACTTCCTCCATTGTTTCGGGGCCATTACTCCATTCCACCTGCAAGCATCCAGTCCACGTGCATCAGAGAGGGAGAGAGTTTAAAGTTAAAACAGAAAATTAAACCAGTGAAGTTATTCAACATCGAAGTAAGCACGCTCAAAGTGCAAACACATTAAAGTTCTCCAGATCTGATAGAAATGAATATGTTAGAAAATCTAATTACAGCTCAGAGGATTAGGGTCAACAAACAGCTATACAATGCTACATAAACTCAGGTACATATGTAGGAGAGGGTATGCATCTAGCTGTCAGGAGTTGCTTAATCCCAACTCCAAGGGCACAAGAACATGATGCAAAACTGTTTTTTTCCTCCTCGAGTTAATAAAGTAACTGGTGAGGTAGTGTAACGTAGTGTCAATCATGGGCACTTCACTAGGTTATGAGCAACCATGCAACGAGGAATATAACAACTTAACAGGAGTGTTTTGTAATATATATAGTTAACTTGAACTATAAATATGCTAGTTGAATGTTCAATGAAACTGCTATGCATCAGACAGAGGTACTTCATGTGTTTACTTTGTACTTTCGTTGTCTAGGAAAAAGGAAGTGAATAATGTAATTATAGATGAATAAGTTCCTGAGAAGAATATCTTCAAAATGTCGTCATCTAAGAAAATCTAAATTATCAAAACGAAATGTCTGCGAAATACTGAATTTGCACCCAGATGCATGAGATATTCTTTTACCTCAAGGTCATGAAGCTTTGCCTCAAGCTTTAATTGATTCTCAAGCTTCTTCTGTTTGATTCGGGCTTCCACTGCCATACCAGTTCTGCGAGCTCTAATTTCAGCCTGTATCCTACTCCATGTGTGGAGGTAGGTCAGCGTCGTTGAAGCTTGCTTTCTGGTAGAACAGCCTAGGGTCACGGTCCGCAATCTTACAGTTCCTTTCAAATGCCATCGAATTTTTCTTGCCTACAACAAGAGAAAAGTACGTAACCAGTCACATATAGTATAAGATATTGACAGGTGAATAAAGATCTCTGTTGGGACAATCTAAAAACCAGTTATAATTTATCTTGTTGTTAGTTAATTTTTTCACCGAGTTATATTCAGTATTTGTATAAAGTTTTTCAAGAAATCATACATGGTCATGCATTGGCTCATTCAAAACCTTTTAAAGTAATGTACTTATTCCCTACAAGTGTTAAAGATGCTAAAGGGATAAACATGAAAGCTGGTCTTTTTTGTTTACAGTTACTTATTACTACCACGCAGCATAGTTAAGAAGCTACTTCAAGGTTCAAAAACATTGAATCCATTTAAAGATGATGTAAATAAAGAATGAAGGGCCAACAGTGATCAATCTGCCAGTCATATTTTACAGTTGCGACTGAAGAGCTCTGCAGTTAGCAAATAAATCTTGTAAGCAATAGCAGATAGCTTTGAAGCAAAAACCATACGACCAGGGGAGGGAGGGGGACACAGTTTCAGGTAAGGCTTTGCTATATGCAGGAACTTACAATCATGACTCTAAAAATCCAGATGATCCCCATAAAGAAACACATGATTCTGGGTATGGAGGAGAGTAACACAACTTGAGTCTCATATAACTTCATTAGATTTTACAAAAGATAACTCATTTGAGTATTGTGGCAGGTCTAATGTATAATCTTGTTTACCATTATACAAGTATCTTGAGATTTCTTAAGTAACTTCATAAGCGTTGTGATAAACAGAATAGCAGTTGCGAGCATAACTTGCGGCAAGGTTTGCCACTTTACCTTGTAAGCTCGAAATGCACTTTGAATCCGAATTGCTGCTATATCCTCAACTGGCATACCAAGATCCCCAGGATTCCCATTAGAAGTTCCATTAGCAGGATTAGTGGACTCTTCCTGAAAATGGAGGTCCTTTTTTAACCCATTTGAATTTTGAAGTGCTGAAGATCCCTGTGTTGTAGAAAAGAAAAAAAATGGGGCAGAGGAAGAGTACTAGTTTTACTTTTTGGTGTTTTATGAATGTGGATATACAGATAAATAAAAGAACCATCAGAAAGAGAGAAGCACATATTCAAGAAAATAAATATTTTAAACAAAAGTTAAAAAGTCTGACAGTCCTATCGTGTGTAGAGAAGCTACAACCTCCAAAAAAAAAATCCCTTCTACTCAACTCAACTCAACTCATTTCATCCCAAACAAGTCGGGGTAGGCTGAACATGAATCTACATGTACTCGTGATAGTAGAAAGACAAAGAGACAAATAATGTATAAAACAAATGAAAATGAAGAAAGGAATAGAAATAAAATAAAGTAATAAAAATGCATGAAAATAAATAAATAAGTTAATAGTAAACTAAAAGATAAAAATAAAACTCCACCCACATATATAAAAGCATACATACATATATACCCCCCTTTTCCCCAAAAAATAATCCTGGCAGGAAAAAAGATAATAAGAAAAAGAAATAGTGTGATTGATTTTAACAAAGTGCACAACATCAATCCATTAGGATGCATACCTTTAGAGATTTTGGCTTGCCATTCTTTGCTTTCTTTAAGCCAATTATATTTTTGAGCCAATCTCCAGATCCCATTATCAATATTTACTCTTTGTAGTAGCTTGCCCTGCTCAGAATTTTATATGGTGAATATAAAATGCATCAGCATTATGAAGCAACCAAGAAATAAAACTTGTTCTACATGCAGACATGTCAATCATTCTCTAATCTGTGCAACAGAAAATAAATGCAAGTCGAAGACTCAAAGAAATTGTAAATGGAATACACATTAAGCTACTACCACCGTAGAAGTTCCACAACTTTCACGTGAATGAAGAAACTCGATAAAAGAAATGATAACAAAAGATGCAAACAAACATCTGCCAACCATAAAACTGCAATCCAATCGAAAAATGTGAAAGAGTCAAGCAATTATGTCCTAAATAAAAATAGGGGTATGTCTGCTTTTCATTTAACAAATCATAACAATATTCACAAGTACTAAGCACCACTGATCATCCGTGTACACACATACGGCATCAGTAGCACAAAAGTATGATTATTTATTGACTAGTTGGCCAATGGCAGGGGTTTATAGTTTGAGTAGTAGGTAGACATAAGGATAGTAACTTAACAACCAAACAGAATTGTCGATTGACAACCTTGATGAGCGAAGGTTGAGGAGGGCAGTAAAAGTACCCGGTCAATGTAAAATGAGCTTCATCATTCCCCTATAGTACCAAAACTAACTGAAAACTGATAATGCCTATGTGCCCTACCATTCCTTCATATTCCAAGTAAGTTTCTTAAGCAAGTCACTCACTCAGTTCAAAAAACAAGGGCTTGTTAACTTCTGTCTAAATGAGGCTTATTGATATTTCTATTGAAGGGTCAGTTTTTCATATGTAAACCTGTAAAATATCTATTCCAGAGTAATGATCCTGATCTGCAGTAAACTGTAAGCCATGACAGCAACGAGAAGCTATATTAAGCCTACATTTGGACATCCCTGGTAAATGGTAAGGACACTAGCTTTTACAAATTTATTTCAAGAATACATAGAAAAACAAATGAATTCCTTTCAATGCAATCAGAAACTTCTTGAAATCAGAAAACAAACTGATAGAAATTGAGAAAAAAATAACTTTTATATAGTTCAAAATTACACTTTTCAGTTTCAAGGGGGTACACACTAATTGTAGTAGAAAACATAATTTTAATGAATCAATGAATTTTCCAAAAGATTCATGACCATATAAATTGGCTCGATAAAGAAAATGATATAAACGTAGGTAAGTGCAACAGTGCAACAGAACAATTCCCCAAAATGAGTTAGCTTAACATAACAAAAGTTACAATAGAGTAACCATCATATCATCACAGAACAAAACCATAAGCTAAACTAATCAGCTAATCCAATGTTTGATTGTCTCAGTATCAACACTCCCCTCCCCCCAAGTCCCAATCAGCAAATGTGAATAGATAGATTGCACAATACTCAAAAATAACAACATAACCAGCAAAACGAACACAAACAAGGAAAACTCAAAATGGACTTGCTTCAATTAAATACGTGAGAAACAAACGATTTCCATTTAATGTGACCAGAAACTTGAAATCAGAAAAAACTCGTAGAAATCCAAAAATCATATAAATTTGAATAAACTGAGAGACATAAAAACAAGATACAGCTCAACATTGAAGTTTTCAACTAATAGCAGCAGAAAAGACAAGTTTAATCAACCAATGAATTTTCCGGTAGATTCTTGAACATATATAAATTGGTTCCAGAAAGAAAATGAAGGAATCCTAGAAACAATTAGTAGTTAAACTAATCAGCTAACTATCCAATTTACTCCCACTCTGCAAATGTGAGTGGACTGCACAAATAACATAATAACTATCAAAACAAACACAAACTAACATACCAGAGAATAAATTAACCTTGACGTGGGTTTTGTAGAGACCCTCTATTTAGCAAATGGGTAAATCCAAATTTTGAAGAAGCAGCAGAAAGAGGAAAGAGAGAAAAGAGAAAGATGGTGGTGGGTTGTGGGAAATAGGAGTGAAAGTGAAGAAATACTTGAAGATGGTGAGAAAGAACAAAAGGTGGATTTTTGCCTTCTCTCATAAGCATATGTTTTTCCCTCGAAATAAACATTCTTTTTTACAAAGATTAAACTATACAAACAAAACATTACATACAAAAAAAAAACACTTTCTCTCTCCAATTTTGATTCCATTTCCTTCATCATAGGCCTGAATCTACCATCCAACTAATAATCAAGACTTGTTTTTTACTATTCGACAAATGAGAGGTCAGATTACAGCGACAGAAGAACAAACTTTGACAATATCTTTTATCTGATTCTCATGCCAATAAATATTGTTAAAAATTTAAAATATAATTATAGAATATATAAAAATATAATTAAATAAATATTTATTCTGATAAATAAAATTACTATGACATTATTAGCCGTCGGCCTTTATTTTAAAATTATTACAATAATGCTCCTCTCGTCCAAAAAAAAAATCAAAACTTTATGCATTTTTGGCATGTTAGACTTGAAATAGTTGAACATAATGTTATATTGATAATATGATAATTAAATTATTATAATTTAATAAAATTATCTAATTTAACATTATATTTAAATTTTAAATTCGATCTTTGTGACTTGTGATCCACTATGCATAAAGAAAAAGATACGAGAGAATATTAGTTTGATATAATTATAAGTTATTTAGATTGGGATTATGATTGTTATTATAGTTGTTGAAGATAAGTTCAAGAAAGGAAAATAATTGTGTTTGGTATACCGTAAGGTTGGACCTGTACCTACTCTCAAGTTAGTTGAACGTTGAGGTGAGCCATAAAGAATGGAATTAGTAAGAAAACATATTAGCAAGGAATTAAAAATAATTGTGTATGATAGGTTGGACATACACTCAAGAATTAGTAGTTGTATAAAAGAATTAAGAGTTTGTTAGGAAAAATAATTAAGTTGTTAAATAAAAGATTTAAAATTAGTTAGAAAAATAAGGAAAGGAAATTGCATTGTTAAAAATAAATAGTGTAATTGGGTCTTGGGTTATTGTGTGAGGGAGAATTTTTTTCAGCTTTTATTTTGTGTAAAAAGTTGTATGGTAGAGATTAATATATTGAAGTTGGTTTTATGGATTAGGTCATTGAGGACCAAACTGTGACGCCCCCAAATTCAGGTACTTGAAATCCGAACTTGGTGCTACACGATATCATTTCTTTGAGCGGAATAATTATAATATAAATAAAAAAACTTAATTTACATATCAGAGTTGTCTAATCCCAGGTACACGACCTTTAAACATTCATTACATGATAGATAATAAATAATATTGTCTTAATAAAGTCTAACTATTACACACAATACCATAAAACTTATTCTTACAGCTTTCCTTTCCCTTTGTTTTTGCCAGAGCCTTCTGGTTGATCACGCTTAGCTGAAAATATTTAATTTAAAGCAAGAATGAGCATTCAATTGCTCAGCAAGTAATAGCAGTTAATAAACTTTAGCTGAAAGAAGTAAATGTCTTCTTTGAGGTATACTTCTACAACGAATCAATAGTTGTGAAGTCTTTCGAAACATATCTTAATAACATATCAAATCGTTTAAAATTTTGAAACGACGTAGTGACTATAAATACTGAGCGATCAATGGACCATGAACTTTTATTTTTTTATTTTCAAAAAGGTTAAACAGAAATTCATCTGTAAACCGCTCTGGTCTTACGGACATGTAGGGTGATCAGTCCCATTATGTCCTGTATTGATCAATACTATCTATTTGAATGATAAATTCATTCACTCTGTTCGCCTTGGGCACATAAACAATTTTTCCATTAAGGGTTGTTCATACTCAGTCTAGAGTCCTAACTAAACAATTCAGTTGGACGACTTTATCATAACCAATACTATCTAACAATGCAATTCAAACTATGTCTAGCCGAGTCAAATAGCTTAGACAGTCTTTAAATCATGAACGCATACCAAAATTTTACAGTGTGTAACAGGATTTGTCATATCAAAGAATTTTTAGTTCCAGAGTTCTTTATGAGTACAACAGTTCATACAAGTGGGGACACTTGTATGATAACAGACAATAATGAGATATTAATAAATAATAACTGAATTGAATAAAATTTCACAATATAAGAATTAGTTCATAAGAGAATCATGGATATCATTACAGATATGAATAATTGACAATAATTATTCATGAATATGCTTTTAGCTTACTGGGATCCATCGCATAGAATAACTGCGGGGAGTAGAGATACTTGATCAATATAACATTTGAGTAAGGTTAGAGAACTTGCCTTGGTCGCTGTTTACTGCTACACAATATAGCTTAGGCTTCTATCTTTAATACGAAGTCCTATCACCAATAGAATTATTTTTTTAATTAGAATAATATAATTTATTCCATAATACTGCTTATTTGCAGTCATCATACAGCTTAACACGTTGTCACATATTCATAACAGTCATTAAAACACATAAGAACGTCTATCTAGTCAAACTATGTCGGTTTGGTTTGAGTTCGGTATCGTTTCAGCATCCCAATTGTATTATCGGATAATTAACGAATTTATTTTTAATGAAACTTTGTTCAAGAACTTAAATATTATATTAGATAATTTAATTATCATTTATAATATTTTTTCCAAACTTTAAAATCATTTATAATGATTTTTCAAACACTTATATCATTTTTAATAATTAATTGTCAATTAATATCATTATATTAATGAACTTCATGTCAACACTTTAAAAGTTATTTATTATAACTTGGAAACATTTTTAAAACCTTAATATTACCTTTAAATAATTTTTAAGATATTAACATCATTTTAAATAATTACCATTAATAATAAAATATTAATGTATTTTCATTTTCAAATATTAAAAGTTATTTATTATAACTTAAAATATTTTTAAAACATTAATATTATTTTCAAATGATTTTTAAAATATTAACATCATCTTTAAATAATTATCATTAATATTAAAATATTAATTTTATTCATATCAAAATATTAAAAGTTATTGATTATAACTTAAAATATTTGTATTACATTTATTTCACCTTTAAATGATTTATAAAACATTAAAAATCATTTTTAAAATATTAAAACTATTTTTAACTAATTTATTTAATATAATTATTAAATAAATTAGATATCATTAATAAATTAAAATATTAATGAAATTTATGTCAAAATACTAAAAATTAATTTTAATTTTTTTTTATAACTTTATTATGAATTCCTAATATTTACTTTCTATTTATTCTATAATTTTCGTCCAAAGTTGGGATCTTCCACAGAAACGCTTGTAGACGGAAATTTACAAGTTCGATTTGGGACCACTTAGTATCGTTAGAACCGTGACTTTCCGAGCTACGTTTTAGGCTCAAGAAACAGTCCATTTGGCCCGATATAGCACCCAGAAAATAGGCCACTACCGACTACCTTTTACAAGCCTTTAAGTCATTTTCTGTTTTGGAGTCTCTTACAGAAACGCTTGTATTACGAGATCCACAACTCCGATTGAAGCCCAATCGGACTTGTTGGACTCCCAACTTTCTGAACTACACTTTCTATTTATCAACCAAAATTTTCAGACCTGTTATGTGCCCAGAAAACCTGACTAAAGTGACTGTCAAAATAAAGTCCCGAATTTCATTTTCAGATTTGAGGTTTTTTACGAAAACGTTTGTAAAACGAAAACTACAACTCCGATGGAGACCCAATAGGACTTGTTGGATTCGTATTTTCCTGAACTTCATTTTTCTGTTATTAAACACCAGATTTGGACTAGTCTAGGTCCCGAAAAACAGTCACAAACTGACTGTCAGTGCAAAACTTTTCTAGTTTGTAATGTTTTGGTAATAAATCCATAGATCCTTCATTTTTCATCCTTTTTAAGTGATTCAACTTGGGTAAGGTTACTAACTCACGGATCTAACACTACCAAAAAGAATTTCTAGAAACTCTTTGTAGATCTTATAAAACAAAAGCCATTTTCATACCTTTTAAAAATAATATTTCAACCAAAAATCTTTTCTTCCATTTTCTTTCCATAAACTTAGCATACAAGCTATGGGTCCTCCAAATAAATCATGTAAACCACATAATCCACCATAAACAAAGCTTCTAACAATAAATCACAAATAATAAACAAGATCCATCATAGATCTATATTTTATACAACAATAACTACACTTTAAAGCTTAAGAAAAGAGTTTTATATATACCTTCTCCTAGCTATCCTTCTCTTCCTTTCAAAGTATGTAAGAAACTTGGGATGCATGAAAGTTCTAACTCTCCTTTGAGCTATAGAGGCTGCCGAAATCAGCCCTTGCACTCTCTTGTTTTACTTTTTCTTTTTCTTAGCAACTTGGAAAGAAAGAGAGAAAATGAGAGATAAATGAGAGAGAGAAGTATGCTTGATTTTTGTTTGTAAGTATACAATGAATTATCATCTACCAACACTTTGCTTCTAAGATTTGGATTACTTGCAAGCTTGAACAAAAGTGTTGGGCATGTAACAATTTGACACATATGAGAGTGGTTGGGGAGTTAGTGAGATATAACCAAATTTGTGGACAAGCTTGATAAAAAAAAAAAATCTCCCCATATTGCCCCTTAAAGGGCCGGTCATCACTCTCTTTTTCTTCCTTTGTTGATTTATTTTATTTTCCAAAATAAGCTTAAACAAATAACTACAATGCCCCTCTTTAAGTGGGCTAAGCTTGGGTCATTCTTTTATTTCTTTTGGGCTTCTAATTTAATTGCTTGGATTAGGTAAACTAATAAGACCTAAAATCTTAATTTTATTTTACCCTAATTAGTTACTTAGAATTTCCATTCCATTCAATTTGGAATTTAAAATATTTGCTTATATATATTCAATTTCATAACCCAATGCGGCATGTCTCAAATAGGTTTAAAATAATTTATAACTTGAGATAATAAAATTTATCTATTAGGTTAGTATAATCTTACACACTAACATTCTTTATTAGCACATAATCACTTAATATACACAATTTCATTTAAATACAAACATAATCAATTACTATGTTTAATATTTAAACAAAATAAAATAAATAAATTCATAACATATATTCATATAATTATGTTAATTATCATAATTATATATATAATTATGTTAATTATCATATAATTCATAATCATAAATCATAGTAATATACTTACATATATTTGAATACAAATATAGTTAATAATCATATTTAATATTCAAAATTCCTTAATAAAATAATTTCTTATTATTCATAACATAAATATACTTTCCTTATAAATACAATTATACAATAATTGTATTATTCATAAAATTTCATAGCATAGATCAAAATTTAGGGTTTTGATCTATATTCACACTTTATATCATATATACCATTATTAATTAAGTTAAAATAATTAACTTAACTAATCTTGATTAATTTATATAATAAAATAATTATTATAATAATTCTATAAATTATTTCTTATATTATTGAAATAATATATTAGTCATATTTTCATGAAAATTAAATAATAAAATATTTTTACTACAAAATTAATTTATTATAAGAATATAATTTATAATAATCAACAATTCTTTTATCGAAAAATTAATTCAAAATCATTCATGTAATAAATAATATATATTTATCACATATATACATATTCTTTAACTTGCACATATTCCCACATTTATTTTGATAAACATAATATATATATAAAAAAAAATTATACACAAAATTTATTATTTAATTATATAAAAATATTGGGTTATTACATAAACCACATTAAATATTGTGTTGTTTTTATTTCTTAAGTGTTATTATTTATTTTGCATGACTTAATTCCCAACAAGTGATATCAGAGCTAGGTTGATTAGATCCGACGTAGAGAGAATTATTTCGCGTAATATAATGGCAGCGAATTTGGGTAAATTTGAGTCTTCAATCTTCGATGGAAAATAAATTTCACATTGTGGCATTGTAGGGTGCAAGATCTTTTGGTGTTGTAAGGACTTGATCAAGCTTTGGAGGAAAAAAAACCAGACGATGTGAAAGATATATGCAAACTGGCAGACAATTAGTAAGAAGGCTGTAAGCACAATACGTTCGTCGTTAGCGCCTGAGATAAATTATGATGTGTTAAAAGAGACTGATTCGAAAAAAATTATGGAAAAAATTTGTGAAGAGTTATGCTTCGAAGTCGCTAACCAGCAAATTGTGCTTGAAGATGAAATTGTACTCCTTAAAGATGTATAAAGGGACAAATCTTGATGATCATCTAAATGCTTTTAACAGGTTAGTATCTCAATTGTTGAATATAAATGAAAAATTGAAAGATGAGGAGAAATCATTGCTCTTATTGTCATCTTTACCTAAGTCTTACAAGTCGATGGTGCAAACACTATTGGTGGGAAAATCAACTTTGATTTTAGATGAGGTGGTTACTGTTTTGCGAGAAAGTCAAAACTTGATGGAAAAAGAGAGCAATAACACTGGTGAATAAGAACTAACCGTGGAGGGTTCTAATCGAGGGAGACGTGAGAGATAATAATAGAGGAAAAGATCAAGATTCATGCCAAGTGATTACAATGATAGAGAATGCTAGTATTGTGGAGAGAATGGTTACATCCAATACTAATGCAAAATATTAAAGGAGGACATAAAGAGTTTAAGGAAATATCAAGAAAAATTGAAGGTCAAAGAGAAAGTTGAAGATGCTAATTTACTTAGTGAAACTGGAAAAAAAGTTATTTCAACGGTTAAGAGTGATTTAATGAAGATGGATGAGTATTGAATTATACGGCTTCTATTCATATATGGAAGGAAGAGATTGTTTGAGAGTTTGAAAGAAGATGGAGAATTTGACTACGTTAATACGATGAATAAAGAGAAAGTAAAGATTGAAGGCGTTGGAAGTGTTCGTTTCAAATTTCATGATTGTTCTATAAAAATTCTTGAGAAGGTATGTTATGTCCTTAATTGTGGTGAGAATATAATTTCTTTAGGAGAATTATCCACACGTGGATATATATATGTGGGTCAAGAAAATTCGTGCAAGATGTTTAAGGAAGAAAAATTAATTCTCCAAGGTAGGAAGAATGAAAAATTAATTTAATTGTGTGTTAGATGGGTAGTCCGTGCGTGGAAAGAAAACCATGAAAGACAACCATCGAGTGAAGTTCAAATATAAAGTTGAAGTGTTTGAAAATTCGAGTTGAGGTAGGAATTGTTAGGTAACTTCTCGAATCTTATTATGAGAATGAATCATATTTTTAATGAGAGTATTATTTTGAAAGTAGTTTTATTTGTAGTATATGTATTATTATGTGAGAATGTCCTAATTAGATTAGGAAAGAGAAGTTGTGAATACTCTATAATAGAGTCTTGTGTTTAGATAGAAGTAGAACACAACCAAAAGATAGTAACACATCCTAGAGAGTTGACAGAGAGTGTACGTAATTAGGTATTGGGTTGTTGTGTAAGTGAGAGTTTTTTCAACTTTTATTTCGTGCAAAAAGTTTTACTATAGAGATTAATATATTGAAATTGATTTTATGAATTAGGTCAGTGAGGACCAACAACTTGTGTTGTTTTTCTTTCTTTTAAGTGTAATTGTTTATTTTGTGTGACTAATTAATTCCCAACAATAAAATTTCCACACTAGTATGTAATCTTTACTAATTCTCTTGTTTCAGGATGACAATATATATATATATATATATATATATATATATATATATATATATATATATATTTGTTATATATATATACACGGTCCGGATATTAAGTTTACCCTTTATTTAACATACCTTGCTTACCCTCCTTTAGCGACGGACTGGGCGACGGTTCCGTCCGTTGCTATATATACAACCGTCGCTATATGTTGTCCGTCGCTAAAAACTATAGCAACGGTTGTATATATAGCGATGGACCGTACCGTCGTTCGGTCCGTCGCTAAAAGGAGGTAAGTAAGGTATGTTGAATAAAGAATAAGTTTAAGATCCGGACCGTATATATATATATATATAAAGAATTTGTTTCTTGTTCTGCCCAAACTTGAGCATCAGGCTTTAGGTAAATGTACAAAACTAATTTGGTTATAATTCTAGCTCTTGCATTCCTGTTTTCCCATGTCCTAAATAAATTGATCTTCTACTCCAACAATAAAATAGAAAATAGCAGATCATCTAGGATATATCTGCATAAATATTCATTAGGTAGGTTTAGTAACACACACGACAAGAGGAAGGAAAATGATTATTCATTATTCCAATCCCCATAAATATTCAAAGACGTAAAATAGCACCAGGGAGAGTGGATACAAGGAGAATGCTATGAAACAAGTCCAAAGAGGGTATCTGGAGCGCATAAATGCAAGGAGGCCGATTATAACACAAACCACCAAAACTATTAGTACTTCAGCTGAATAATCCCAACTCAATTTCTTGGCGTATACAATCGCTAACAATGTTGTCATGCCCATTGTGTTATTCATCACCACGCTACCATAAATCTGCGCACGCCAAAAATTCAATAATTTATAAACTTTCTAGGGGAAAAAAACATAGAGACGTACTGAAAAATAAAGTTAGAGAGTTACATTTGGGTGACTTTTACTATTCAGCATAATGTAAAATTACAAATTTCTAATTATTCAAATGCAACTCATTCCTATATGACTGTCCAAAAAACAACTACTTGGAATCAAGATTAGGGAGAAAAAAAAAGGAAGAGAGAAATTAAAACCTCTGAAAATGTTAAAGAAGATGTTTTTAGAGTCTTTTGACTTGCTGGATATATTGCTGAAATTGCCCTCCTAGCATTCATGGCTATAGGAATTATGACAAATGAAACGAAGAAAGAGGGTACGCCTAGGGCACTCGAGAACTGTCGAGTACTCGTACTGAGTGGTCCTGAAAGAAAGGTCAACATAGCAATGCCCAAGATGACTTGAAGAACAGATTTGTTAAAGGCCCATGTTAAAGCTAACTTGTAGTTGATATATCCAATCTGTTCCTCCTGATAAACTATGGAGTCTACTTCTTTCCACAAAATCTGCAAAATCAATGTAAGATCAACAGGTTGAGTTATTAATTAGTAGGCCTAAAAACACTAAATTTTGACCTTGTAATTTTCTTAAATTTAGAAATTGCACCCCCAATCGTTAATACTCCATAAAGACATTGAAACTTCAAAGTTTTTGAATTTCTAGACATTAAACCTTGTGAACACCGGAAACTGATCGATGTGACTTTACACGTAATGTAATTTGACTTTAGATGAGACTGTCACATCAATTTCCGGTGATTAAGTTTTATGTCTCGAAATCTAGAAACTTTAATATTGAATGTTTTCACTTTCTAATAATAAAAAAGTTACAGGGTCAAAAGCTATTTTAAGGCTTATTATCAAGTGTTAGCTGTTGTATATTTGATTAAACTTACCTTGTCATATTCATCTATTGATTGTTTTGCATCACTACACTTGGCTACATGGATAGCCGTATCAAGCCATTTAGTTAATCCGCTGACAAATTCTTTCTCAGTAATCTCTTGGTCACCATCTTGGTCTAAATCTTTCATTACCATTTCTACTACCTCATCATGATCTACCCTCCAATCTCCGAATTTTACAGTTTGGATCAGATTTTTTAATTCTGATTGAGATAGAGCTTTGTTCTCGTCGGAGTCATACTTCTGGAAGAGACTGGGAAGCCAATAGATGTGTAATTAAGAGAGTAATAATAATATTAATCAAAACTGAAGGATATATATAAGCAAGAAGAGAAACATTACATAATTTACATTTACCTATATATGCGATGAAGATCAGGTTTTCCATCATCCTTGAGAAGGCATCCCACATCAAGTGTTTCGCTGTGGGCATTTTTCAAGATTCTAGCCATGAGATGCTCAATTTTTGTGAGTTCTCGTCTTTTTTTGTCAATCTGACGTGGTTGAACAACCTGCAAAAAAAAAACACCGGTTTATCAACGTGATTCAATTGTTTTCTATTTTTTATTTTTATATATTTTGGCTCGTCTTTGCAAAAGATAAAAATAAAAAAGATAATGCATGATCTCTACATAGCCAAAATCTTACCTTATTTATGTCAAATTTATATGAAAGAGAGTTTCATATATGTATAGCAAAATTTGCAATCGTATTAACAAATGAAAGGTCATCGAAGGACAGCCAATTGCAACGTTTAGCTATACCAATGCAACGCTAAAATGCAAGTCATTCCTATAAACTTTATAGATAATAAGTTGTGGGACAACTTCATGCAATCTGGATCCGGAATGAATTCCATAATTACTCTCGTCTCTTTGCACATTTACTACACTTGTCTCAAAACTGTGTAATAGTATAAAGAAGTATATGAGTATATAATCTAACTTAGATATTCACTACAAGAAAAAATGAGAATTTAGTGACTGTTCTTAGCTGCCATAGGATACTGTAATGATGGAATCTGAATCTTGATTAAGTCACAAATTCTGTACCGAACAGTTTAAAATCATGTCTATAAGCATATATATATATATTCCACATTTAGTGATGGAACTGTGATTTTGTTGCTAAACTCTTTCTCATCAACAAAAGGGAAGGCTCTCGGTTATATAGCCACAGATCACAACTTAATTATACGATGGATTATAAGTTCTCAATTGTAGAGTTACGTTTTAATAAATTCATGCATGGTGAGAGAGTGTACGTCATCATTGTGCATGCATGAAGAATTGGCTTGGCTTGCCTTGCGGAAAGGACGTTTTCTCCCCTTAGAATTGTAATTATTTGCTTCATTTATCCACTTCTTGCATCCCTCAATAAATTCAGCCTCGTTAATTTTGCCATCTTTGTTCTGGTCGAATACCTCCGATATTACTCCAATTGCATATTCTTTGTCTACCTTTTGATTAATACTAGACTCCATACGTTGTATCAGAGCTTCCAATTCCTCAACCGTTATGGTTTGGCTTTTGTCTAAATCACTTTCAGCAAATAAGCTGCGAATATTATGATTTTTAAATATAACAATTAGATGATGGTATAAGGTTTCGATTAACTAAAATTTAGAGAGGATCGAGGAGAAAAACACCTTCTTATGATTGAAATGTTTGGTTCTCCTTTGTCATTGATGAGCTTTCCATCTGCATATCGTTGCACATGATGCAAAAAACCTGCTCGAAGATTTTCGTACTTGGAGTATTCTAAACTTCTTTCCTGTATCCATGGATGCAAAACCTGCAAAAACATCTCGGCATATATAGAATACTGTTGCAACTTGTGGCTTATAACTCATGAAAAGCTCTCGAAAAAAAAATAGTATTTATATATACTCTCTATTGTAAAACCCTATGTACTCATATAATAAAATATAACGCCACTTCCGTGAATGTACCCAAATTAAAAAACCACATAAATCTTTTTTTAGTGTCGTGTGCGTGTAAGTTGTATGCTAAAACTAGTTTGCTTTCATTAGTATATATTTGACGTAGCGGAAGAAACAGAAAACTGCTATCAATTGTTGAACCGCGCACGATTGCCAAACGATAACCTTCTACAACCTGTTGATTCTATGAATACCAGGAAATAGGCAGCAAAATTCTAATTCAGAGAATTTTGGAAAAATACATAAATTTTATTATTCATCAAAAACTGCGGCTCCCCATCATAACAAGGTGTTTAAATAGCAAAACCCTAAAAACAGAATCCAAAACGGAAAAGGAAAACTAATAAAGACAATTACAAAAATAACCATAAAACAGAAAAATGTCTTTTTGAAGGCCTAAACGATGGAATTTGACCAAAAAACCCTGTACGTCACGAGCGAAGCGCTGGTGAGTTTTGACCGTTGACCCGTTTCCCATGAAATTAGGCTCCGAAAACGCCCAAATCCGACACTCCAAACTTGGCCGAAATTACCGAATTGCCATTGAATCAGATTTTTGCCATTAAATCAAATCTTTCCATAAACTGGCACGCTTGCTCTTCAACCGCATCATTCTCCCCAGGGTGGACAGAATTCGCCCTCGAATTGTCATCATCGGAGGAATCGCCCGTGTAAGGAATCAAATGCTTGACATTAAAAACATTCGCTGTACGAATATGACTCGGCAGTTTCAAGCGGTATGCATTAGGATTGATCTTCTCAACAATTTCCACTGGCCCAACCTTCTTGGCAGACAACTTATTATAGTCACCTACAGAAAATCTATCTTTAGTAAGAACAGCCCACACATAATCCCCTACTTCGAACTCAACATGACGCCGTTTCTTATCAGCAGCTTGTTTATACTTGCCCGCGGCCTGCAGCAGATTGTCACGGACAGCCCTGTGAACCTCCTGCAATCCTGTCACAAAGGTTTCTGCCGTCCCATGAACTCGTGTCTTTGCTGGTAATGGCAGCAAATCAAGCGGTCCTCTAGGAGTAACAGAATACACTACTGCAAAAGGGCTAAATCCAGTACTCCTGTTAACTGCATGATTATGAGCAAACTCTGCCTGACATAACTTCAGATCCCAACTCTTCACATGTTCTCCAACCAAACACCGCAACAAATTGCCTAGCGACCGATTCACCACTTCCGTTTGCCCATCTGTCTGTGGATGGTAGGCACTACTAAAATTCAACTGTGTGTTCACCATCTTCCACAAGCTACGCCAAAAATGGCTAAGAAACCTAGTATCACGGTCAGACACAATAGACACTGGCAAACCATGCAACCTATAAATCTCTCTAAAGTATAATTGAGCAACACGAACAGCATCTGTGGTCTTTTTACATGGAATGAAGTGCACCATCTTAGAAAAACGATCAACTACCACATAAATAGAATCATTACCTCGCTGTGTACGCGGTAATCCCAGCACAAAATCCATACTGATGTCCACCCATGGCTGTGATGGAACTGGTAGAGGCATATACAAGCCTGCATTGGTTGCTGTTCCCTTAGATACTTGACAA
Source organism: Panax stipuleanatus (assembly GCA_020205555.1). Taxonomy (NCBI): domain Eukaryota; kingdom Viridiplantae; phylum Streptophyta; class Magnoliopsida; order Apiales; family Araliaceae; genus Panax; species Panax stipuleanatus. The sequence goes on along the minus strand of CM035121.1, from coordinate 144,493,980 downwards.
ACCCGACACCGTTGCACCAATTTCTCAACCTCCTTCCGAATAGTAGGCCAGAAGTAAGTAGTCTGCACCAACTGCAAAGTCCTGTCTCTTCCTACATGCCCCTCGCCATGCAGCTCTTGAAGGATCTTCAACCGCAAACTACAGTCTGGAACACATAGTTGGTTGTCCTTAAACAAAAATCCATCCTGCAAATGGAAATCTGTCCTCTCCCCTGCCCGAACCTTTGCCAAAATACCAGAAAAATATGGATCAGCTTCAAGTATTTCAGCAAATGAATCAAAACCAGGTACCTCCACAGAAAGTCGAGTTAGTAGTCCCTTTCGCCTGCTCAAAGCATCAGCCACTCGATTGGTAACTCCCGACTTGTGTTTCACCACAAAAGTGAACCTTTGTAGGTAAGCAACCCAACTCGCATGTCTAGCAGAAACTTTATCTTGACTATGCAAATGTTTTAAAGCCTCATGATCCGTATATAAGATAAACTCCCGCTGAAACAAATAATGTCGCCAATGTTTAATAGCCTGAACCACAGCATAAAACTCAACATCATAAGTGCTATAACGCAGCTTGGCACCCGAAAGTTTCTCACTAAAATACGCCACTGGCCTGCTGTTTTGACTCAAAACAGCCCCAATTCCCACTTTGGAAGCATCCGAATGCAACACAAAAGGTTGATGGAAATCTGGTAATACTAGAATGGGAGCTGTGGTAAGGCGGAATTTAATTAGCTCAAACGCCTTTTCTGCTTCATCTGTCCAAGCAAACTTCCCATCCTGCTTCATACACTCAGTAATAGGAGCCATAATGCTACTAAAATGAGGGATAAAGCGCCGATAAAAGGAAGCCAACCCATGAAAGCTCCGAACTTCAGTAATGGTACTAGGCCTTGGCCAATGCTTCACTGCCTCTACTTTGGACTCATCTACCTGCAGCCCCACATCAGACACAATGTAACCAAGAAACAGCACCCTAGGTGTCAGAAACACACACTTCTTAATTGCAGCATAAAATTTCTCCCTACGCAGAACATGAAGAACTTCTCGCAGCTGACTAAGATGCTCGCTCGGGTTAGCACTGTAGATTAAAATGTCATCAAAATACACAACAACGCACTTCCCAATGAAAGGCCTCAAAACTTGATTCATAACACGCATAAAGGTGCTAGGTGCATTGGACAACCCAAACGGCATGACCATCCACTCATACAATCCCTCCCTCGTCTTAAAAGCTGTCTTCCATTCATCGCCAGCCCGAATACGGAGTTGATGGTATCCACTCTTCAAATCCAATTTAGTAAACACAGTAGCCCCACTAAGCTGATCCAGTAGGTCATCCAATCTAGGAATAGGAAAACGGTACCTGACCGTTATTTTGTTGATGGCTCTACTGTCGATACACATCCGCCAAGTACCATCTTTCTTTGATACCAGAAGGGCTGGTACCGCACAAGGACTCAAACTCTCTCGAATGTACCCCTTGGCCAGTAACTCTTCCACCTGTCTCCTTAATTCTTCATGCTCTCCGGGACTCATCCTGTAATGAGGTCGATTGGGTAAGGCTGCCCCGGGCTCCAGATCAATCTGATGTTGGATATCACGCATTGGGGGTAATCCATCAGGCAGTTCTTCTGGAAATAAATCGCTGAACTCTTCTAGGAGTGGTTTGACTACAACAGGAACCTCAACCTCTTTGTCTACCACCCTCCCGATTAAGGCGTATACTATTTTCGTCTCCTGCACCACCTCCTCAAACTGTGCTAAAGTCAACAAACTAGCACTGCCTTTGTTTTCTTCCCGCTTGGGCACTAACACAATTTTTACCCCCTCAAACACAAAGCTGTAAGTATTCGTCTTACCGTTATGAACCACCTCTCTATCAAATTGCCAAGGTCGTCCCAACAGCAGATGGCATGCATCCATAGCTACTACATCACACCAAACCTCGTCCTTATATTTTGTCCCCACAGAAAAGGATACCAATACACGTCTTGAGACAGTCACCTCGCCCCCTTGTTTCAACCAGGCTAACTTGTACGGCTTTGGATGTTTTTCCGTTGTTAGTTCTAGCTTTCGGACTGCCTCTGCTGAAATTATATTCTCACAACTGCCTGCATCAATCACAAACCTACACACCTTCCCTTTCACAGTACAGGTTGACTGAAAAATGTTGTTTCTCAGCCAATCATCATCAACAGCCCTAGGTGTAAGGCAGGACCTCCTCACCACCAGCGCAGTCCCAACATCACCAGTCACCACCTCCTCATCCACGCCTTCTGAATCAAAGATCGGTTCACCAGTTAGCAAGGTTTCATCTTCGATATCATCACCCTCATCTATTTCAGCAAACATCGCCCTTTTTCCAGCTTTCTTGCACTCAGTCTGCCTGTGTCCCACTTCACCACATGCAAAACACTTGATACCACTTACTGGACCAATCCTCCTATTATTATTTGTTACTGCTCCCGTTTTGGCTATTGCCCCCGCCGCTGCAACCTCGCCTGAACGGCCAGTATTGACACCTCCTCCTAAATACCCAAAGCTAGCAGGTTGTCCAAAACCACCAGGACGCCTCTTCTCAATCTGCACAGCCCTCTGATGCGCTGCAGAAATAGACATTGGATCAAACATGTTGACTGTCTCTTTAATTTGTTCTCGTAAACCCCCAATATATCGGGCTACTAACTGATCTTCTGTCTCATGCACCTCGTTCCGAGCAATCAGCTGATAGAATTCAGTTGTGTATTCATCAACTGTACGACCTCCTTGCCTTAAATTCTGTAACCGCTGGTACATTAATCGCTGATAATTATAAGGTAGGAACGTCGCCCGCAACTTTTTCTTCATCTTCTCCCAGTCCGTAATTTTTGACTTCCCCAATCTAACCCTCGTTTGCCTGAGTTGCTGCCACCAAGCCATTGCCCTATCTCTGAGTCTGGTAGCAACCAAGGGTACTCGTTTATCATCAGGGACACCCTTAAATTCCAGGATCTCTTCTACCGTGGCCAGCCAGTCAATGAATTCCTCTGGTTGGAGGGTACCACGAAATTCAGGAATTTCAGTCCTCATACCCGTCTCCCAACGTCTCCTATCGTCCTCCACTGCATATGGTCGACGACGCCTTCGAGGTGCCTCATCATAGTCATCATCAAAGTCATCTCCTCCATCATTCTCTCTTGCGAAAGGGTTTCTCCGATCATCATAATTAGGGTTCCCCCCAGGATGAGGAATTTCCCTATTCTGGTTCGCCAACAACTCGCCCATCCTTAGCGTCAATCGATCCATCATAGTGTTCATCCCCTGCTCCATTACTTGTTCGATTCGCTGCTCGAACCGCTGCTCAAGTCGCTGCAGATCCTCACGCCCATAAACATCATCCACACGCGCTCTACGGGGTGGCATGGTGAATATGATTTAGGCTTTGATACCAACTGACGTAGCGGAAGAAACAGAAAACTGCTATCAATTGTTGAACCGCGCACGATTGCCAAACGATAACCTTCTACAACCTGTTGATTCTATGAATACCAGGAAATAGGCAGCAAAATTCTAATTCAGAGAATTTTGGAAAAATACATAAATTTTATTATTCATCAAAAACTGCGGCTCCCCATCATAACAAGGTGTTTAAATAGCAAAACCCTAAAAACAGAATCCAAAACGGAAAAGGAAAACTAATAAAGACAATTACAAAAATAACCATAAAACAGAAAAATGTCTTTTTGAAGGCCTAAACGATGGAATTTGACCAAAAAACCCTGTACGTCACGAGCGAAGCGCTGGTGAGTTTTGACCGTTGACCCGTTTCCCATGAAATTAGGCTCCGAAAACGCCCAAATCCGACACTCCAAACTTGGCCGAAATTACCGAATTGCCATTGAATCAGATTTTTGCCATTAAATCAAATCTTTCCATAAACTGGCACGCTTGCTCTTCAACCGCATCAATATTCACCTTGATTTGCTTAATTATTAAACTCCAATGCATTAACTATTTGTAAAGTAAACATGGTGTAAACATGTAAAGGTACTTGAACTCAAAAAAAAAAGTAAAAAACTTTTGACTTTAAAAAATGGGTTCTCGTTTTAAGGGTGAAAGAGTGCATAAAAGATAAAACTACACATATACGTACGTCATTTAACTTACCTGGTAAATGAAGTATGAGAGAAGTGATAAGGCCGATACAACGAGCGCAATCAAAATTACTATGCGACTCCCAAATAATGTGCTGAAAATATTGGCCAACTGCACTATAATATATGGTACCAACGACAAAAGCATAATTCCAGCTGTATATTTAGTCTTCTTGTCAATTGTAACACCGGAATCTGTCAACATATTTAGGTTAACTAATTAAGCTCTAGAATTATATTAATTAAATTGTGGGAAATGAAGATATATAGAAAACTAGTTCAGATCCAAATTGACCTTTTAAAAGTGATAGTAAAGATTTTGAAGTCGATGCTTGTGTGATTTCAGAGGTAAAATTGTTTTGATGCAATTCAGTTCTGCCTAATATTACACACATCCCCCATAACAAGGTAAGATACAACACGGTTGATCCAGTATAAACTGCAACTCCAAGCGCGACCTGTTGCTGAGCATTCTCTGCGGTGGTGGAAAGCCCGGATACTGCAAAGAGTTAACACACAGAAAAAGATCAAGTAATATATTGAGAACATGACTCCAAATTCACTTCATTATTCTTTATGCTGTTTTGATTGTATGAACTATATATATATATAGGGGAGTTTTATTTTAAAAAACATGATAAACATCGTTAATGATATCAGAGCTCCGAGTATAGTTTAAACCTTCAGATTTAATATTAATAACTTAACATGATATCAGAACTCCGATCGATTATAGCAAACTTGAGCTTTAGTCTCCCTAATGCAATTGGTTCTCAAGTTAGGTTATTAGTACTATTAATTAAATTCCATTTATTTTCGACTTCTCTAGTAATTAATTCTAATGTGTTGGTGAAAAAAATTAAAAACTAGATTCATACTTAAAATTAATGATGAAGCTTAATTACCGATGAACATAATAAGTCCAGGAAAGACCATAAGGACACGAAAAAGACTAGCACCAAATATACCGGTGCCAAGAATGTTGAAGAGCTTCTTGCTTCCCATGGTTAGAAACTTTTCGCCAATGGTTAACAAGTACTGATAGACCACTATTTGGAAAATGTAGCCTCCTGTGTTGTCTGCACATGGAAAGAATCCATACTTGTGCACGAAGATTTCTGATGATGAAGATGACAAATCATTTAGAGCAAGAAATGGAGTTGATGACGATTGAGTATGAATATGATCAACTCCATCTGATACTAAAAGCCGGCCTTGCACTTTGCCAAGCATAAAGATGAGGAAAACCAAGTATGGTGCTTGTGCAGCCATTGATGATCTTAAAATCTATTGATGGAAATTGGAATTAATGGACACTCATTTATACTTTTTAATTATAGAATACCAAAATAACTAAATAATTATCAAGTCAATGTCCTTTTTAACTATCATTATCTTTTTCTTTTCTTTATGTCCAATTGCCATATACTCAACTATAGTGTTTTTTATCTCAAAATAGTAGGGTAGAAAAGTGAATTTCATATGTAAAAGTAGAACTAGAGAAGCAAGAAAAAGATTTTTTTTTAATAAAAAAATAGAACAAATGAAAAAGAAAAGAGTTAAATAGATATTATTAAGTAAAGGAAAATAAAATGAATGGCGATGAAAAAGAGTAGGGAAATTAAAAAAGAAAAGGTAGGGAAAAGATGAAAGGGCACTCCTTAGACCGTTGCTTTGGGTTCATTTAATTATGACTTATTTCTAACCAAAAATACTAAGTAGTATTTTCTGATACTTTTTGCTACTCTCTCCGTTCTTAAAAGATTGTAGTTTTAGAAGAAGAAATTTATTCTAAAATATTTGTCATTTACAACTTTCTAGAAGAATAAATTATTTACTTTCCTATATTACCCTTATCTTCTCTCATTGTCCCAATAAATTCTTTCCATTGTATTAATAGTTTTCATTTTTTCATAAAAGGGTAGTGATGAAATTTTAAATAAATTTTACTAGTATTAAATGACTTGTGCTAAAATTTTAAACGACAATCTTTTAGAAACGGAGGTAGTACAATATTTCCAATGTCAAATGGTTCTCTTGATTGTTGAGCTTCAACGTGTATCATGTGTTAATTTTCTTTCTTTTCCAAAATTATATTAGAGATATATTTTTATTATTTTAAAGCATTTTAATATTAAAAACACATTTATTTTTTGACACTACAAAATGACACGAGTTTTCTGACATATCGTTATTTATATTTGAGATAAAATAAGTATTATCTCGTTCGTTACTATTAAATTTATTAAAAACATATTTTAAAAAACAAATTATTCTTAAAAATCATCGTCTTAAAAATATCAATAATTAATTTTATCAGATGGAGTAATTGTATTGCTCATATCATAAAGTTACTTCAACAACTTGTGTCGCTATAAATTAATTATGGAGCAGACAACATGCACTAATGGATTCCTTCACGTATGAAGAATTACATCACACTATCATGAAATACAATGCGGCTATCTTCACGTGTGGAACTATCTTCAAGTACAAGTTAGGTTGTGTTTGATAAAATTGAATAATTAAGATTTGAATGATTATGATGTCTTAATAAATTAGATCATCTGAATGGTTATGAGGTCTGAATCTAAAAAACTGTTTGATAACTGAAAAGTAAGTTGTCTCTTAATGACACTATTTTACCATTTTAAAGGGTAAAATTTTATTTAATAATTTTAAATATTCAATTTAATAAAAATGAGTGAATAATATTGTTGAATATATTTATATAAAAAAAAGTTATCAAAAAAATTTCATTAAGAGATACCTCTTAATTATTAAGATTTTATTTTTTGTCTTACTGATTAAAAGGCATTCAGAGATAACAAAAAAATAAAACAAACAGCATCATGCTTTTTAGCGAATAAGAGACAGTCCATTAAAAGACAATCAAATGTAAACAAACAGCACCTTAAGTAGATATATCTACTTAACTACTACTACTCCTATCATTTTTCATATTTGTATATCACAATTAATTACTCGTGTCTTATCAAAAATTCTTTATCAATCGCCATTTACTTCAGAGATCCGATCAACTATTTCTCACCTCTTGCTAATACCAATTTTTAAATGACTTATTTTACAAAACTGCAGAAGTCGATGGTTAGTGTTTACTTTTTTCTACATATAGCCATAAAAATGCATGAATTAATTTCCCCTGGAAATTAAGCTGCAAGTGCTTCTAGGCACCAAAAGGAGAGAAGGGGAATATGTTCTTGTCTAGAAGTATCAAAACCAGTTGGCATGGATAACGGAGTATATATATACTTAAATATTTGGAACCCCATTGTCTCAAATCCTAAATAAAGAAGAGAATATATAAACGAAAGCTATGGACTAGCGTTCACTCTTTGCATGTAAAAGCATGCACTTAATTATGGATATATTCCCAAATTTTTTATTCTAATACTCTCCCCAATTAAAGTTATTCTATACTCTCCAAAGAAAAATGAGAGTACTATTCTTGTTGGGACTTTTTTATTTTCTAATATTCTCTCTTTTTTCTTCAAAGGATGAGTCAAGTAAAGAAATGAATTGGGCTCAAATGCATTAATTAAATGGATTTTTATGTATTTATTTGTTTTTCTTATGGCCAAATCTCCCCTCAATTTATTTTTCTTGTTTTCTGAGCTAGATTCCCAATTAGCTAATAAATTGTTCAGGTGAAAAAAGAAGAAGAGAAAAACTATACTCCCTCCAGTCCCTTAATATAAGACGTTTTAGAGAAAAAAATTTAGTCCCTTAATATATGACGTTTTAGATTTTCAAGTAAGCATTAATTGCTTAGTTTTCAATATTACCCCAAGTATTAATTAAATATAACTTTGGTTCTCTCACTATTTTTTGAGAGCAGATCCTCTGTCCCCAAATTCCCTGTCCCTTTGTGTCCCACCACTTAAATGTTGACACTTGTCCTTTCTTTTTTTTTTTTAATTTTAGAGTTAATTAGTGCTAAGTAAGAGGATATGTGTCAACATTTAAGTGGTGGGACACAAGGGGACAGGGAATTTGGGAACAGAGGATCTGCTCTCCTATTTTTTGCCCAATAAATAACAATCTCTTTTTCCAATACAAGGACAATATAGACATTTAATATTATATTGAATGCTATACAATCATTTTCTTAATACTTGTGCACAACTCTAAAAAATCTTATATTAAGGGACGGAGTGAGTACTATATAAGAGAATATACAAGAGTTTGATATTCTCCTCAAATACTCAAGTGCTCAAGTGAAAAGAAAAAACATAGAATTTGTGGAAATAATAATTTTTGTGTGTGAAAATAACACTTCAAGAAACAATTAATGATTGGCCTATTCATCTAGTTTGTATCCTATAATTAATTAATAGTAGTACCATCATGTTGAGATATTAAGGCATGAGGCTAGGCTCTTCTGGATTATGTTTGAGAACTTTTTTCCAATAATAATGATTTCTTAATGCAATATATAGCCGCACATAGGGCCGGGGGAGTACTAAGTAATTTCTCAAGGGAATTAATATTTACACAAATAAAAAATGACACAAATTCTTTCTCACATGAATTAATAATAAATTAGCATGCATTGTGAAATGTTCTCGCGGTCACAAAATCAAAGACTAAATTTAGTATGTATATGTATTTCAAGCCCATTGAATAAACTTAATTCAATAAATGTCGCGTGGTATACATATTAACCAATAAAATTTGAATATAGTACAAAAAAATAAAATTTGAATACACATTTGAATCATTACATATAACAAATAAAGCTTATATATAATTTGATTTCAAACTATAATCACAAATGGGGTAGTATCCTAGCTTTGGTAAATTTCTAAGACCATCCCAAAACACTAGTGAGAAGATATAGCACAAGCAGAGACGTTGGATACAGAAGGATTGCCAAGTAACTTGCCCACCGTGGGAATTCAGTTCTGAAACTAGTATAGGCACCCATCACTGTGATGATAACCAGAACCACCAAAAACTCAGCTGAGGCATCCACCGACAAATCGCGTATATAAACAACAGCTAAGAATGTAACTAAACCAATCATGTTGCTCATGAACACTGATCCATATATCTGTAAAGAGAAAAACAAATCAAGAAAACAAACAAAATGACTTGAGTTTATCATACATAATGTAACAAAATTGTATACTAAATTTTGCAGATGGGATTGTTTTTGTGAGATTCGTCATGCATGTTTCAACGAGAAACAAACCTGTGACAATGTCAAGGAAATGGAGTTTGATGTCTTTTGTGTAGCTGAAGTGATGGTTTGCTTCGCCGTTCTAAGGCTCAAAGTCAAGGGTATCACCACATAAGGGATGAAGAATGGAGGGATATTTGTAACAGTAGCAAATCCGACTACAGATTGTATGAGGGGAACTGCAAGTAGGACTGAAATAGCAGTTCCTATAAGCAAAAAATAGGAAGCCTTAATGTAAATTCGCCATGTATCCTCCTCAGTGCTCGGGGCTTTTTTCCTCAGTACCAAAAGACTACTATGCCCTTCTTCAGTATTCTGCATGCATAAGAATAAGAAAGAGTCTCGTAATGAGGACTTTATGAATAATAACAGTAATCTCCTAGCTATGAATAAATGATGAAGAGGCTTACATGGTTGGGAATTTTATGATGATCTTGATGCTCGACATGAAATTTCTGATCAGCCTCTAAAAGCCATTTTGAAATTCCTTTAACAAACTCCTCCTCGTCAATATGATCATCACCGGAAATATCAAACATTTCCCTGACCTTCTCGGCGTAATCACCCCTTAAGAAGCCGTCGTCTTCTAGTTGTATTCCTAAGATCAGAAGTCTAAGCTCAGCTGTTGAAATGTATGTATCGTTGTTCTTGTCAATTTCATGAAAGATCCTGTTCATTTCAAAATTAGCAAAATTAAATACAAATAAATTAAATGCATGGTTGTGATATAATTTCCCCAGTTGCTATATATATATATATCTAAACAGTTTTCTTGCAGAAAAAAGGTTAAATAGAAATAATAAAGAATAAGACTAACTCTCTAATGAGTGGTACATTAGGCTTGCCCTTAACCGAAAGGAGTCGAAGCAGCTTGTCCTTCACAAATTTCAGGGTCAAATACTCAAATCTCCTGTTCTGAATCCATGGTTGGAAAATCTGCACGAGTAATCAAGCCTTTATTTTTTTATGGATTTTCTGAGCCGAAAGAAAACAAAAATAGTACAGTACAAATAAATAAGTATATAACTTTTCACAGATTATATATGGATAAAATTTCATTCAGCAGAATTATGGTCTTGCATCAAGTATTACCTGATATAAAGCATAAGAAAAGAGTAACACCAGGGTAACAATGAGCGAAATCAGGACAATGGTTCGTGACCCCGAAGATGAGCCAACAATTTTTGTTAGTTGAAGGATCAAAAGTGGGACAATAGAGATAATCATGATTCTTGATGTGTAGCTAGTATCAACATCAGTAGTAACACCAAAACCTGCAAAAAATATACAAAATCCATCAACTTATAATTTCATATATCATAAGAAAGATGATGACTGAACAGAGAATATATATACATATATATAATACCAGTTTTCTTATGTTCCACTTGAGATGAAATTGGTTCTTCTGAAAGGTCATGGCTGCCTACAGCAACAGCAGTTCCCCATATGAGCGTTAGATTCAAGGCCGCTGATCCTGCAAGTAAGCTCATCCCTATTCCTGCCTGTGCTTGAGCATTTGAAGAATCTCCCGAAAGTCTGGACACTTTACGTTACATTGTCATGATTAAAGGATCGAAAAAAGAAATAATTTGATCGATCGTGTAATGGAAGCAAAACTTTACATTTTTCGTCTTAAGTTGAGGATTGGGGTTTAAAAATAAGAAAAACATGTTGACAAGTTACTATTCACACAATTAAGGAAGCATTTGTTTTCACATTCAACATTGATAGAAAACTTGGTATATGCTTGATAAGCTATATATGTTATTTGTTCTTCTTTTGAGCAGTACATGCTTGATAAGCTATATATGTTATTCATACCTATTAATGTAGTAAATTACAGATAAGTCAATGGTTAGGTGTTACTCCAAATCAAGATTAGCTATATTTCTAAGCTTTGGTAAAGAAAATATTGACTTAAAATCTCTAACAAGAAAACTTAAAAACATGCACTGAATCATGAAGTATATTAATTTCTTGAAATTTGGCGAAAATCCATCTGAATTTTAACTAGAACTACCCATATGATGTACTATACCAATCGAATAAAAATGTTTAACCGTATAATAGTCAAAAATTTACAGTCCCAACCCATCCAAATTCTACCATAATTACATTCAAGCTTCCAACTCAACTAGAGAGATTAAAGTAAATGAAATTCCTCATTCTATCTTGCTTAATTAGGATTCTTATTTAAAGTCCTAATATTCCAATTTCCAACAACTAAAATAAAATGGATTCATGAACCAAGAGAAGAAAATGGAGTGGTTAGGGAAGAGACCTTTTTACCAAAAGAATAAGCAAATATAATTAAAATATGAGTCCTCTTAACATGTGCCCTGAGGGCACATGTTAAGCACACAGTTCAAGAGAATATTTTTTTGAATTGTGTGCATATTCCTTTGATTTCTACATTTGCACTAAGTTCAAGAGAATATGCATACAATTCAAGAGAATATTCTCTTGAACTGTGTGCTTAGCATGTGCTTAGCCTATTCCGAAACATGCATGAAATAACAGTTTGTGTTCTTAATTATACACATAGCTAGCTATTATGTATATCAGTATATAAATCTATGTCAAAATCAATATAGTAAATATTGTAAACCCTTTATAAGGGATCTCAATTCGTGTTCTTGAAATAAAATGATTAGAAAAAACTAAAACTTACCAAGAATCAAAGTTACTTGAGGGATTATGCCAAGAAAATGGAACAAACTAGCTCCAAAAATACCAGGTCCAAAGGCCTTTAAGAACAAATCAGAGCCAGCGGATACATACTTCTGCCCAAGGGATAACAAGTACTGATAAACCACTATAAGAAATAGCAGCCCCCACAACTCTGTTGTGCATGGCAAGAACCCATAAGCCGGCTCGCAGGTCACTGTTGATGCTGTAAGTTTTTGGCCTGCAGAGTATATACCATCCGATATCATCACCACATTTTCTCTAATCCAACGGCTGCTACCCGAATCGCTCATTAGGAGCACAAGGAAAAATGCAAATGCTACCTTTATCATTTTTTTCAAGAACCTTTCTTGGAACAGAAATGGTGGTTGATTAGGAAAAAGTATGTTATTGGATAAGTTGGTAGTTATAATTTATTTGAGCTGTCACACTCAAATAATATATAGGTTGCTTAGCATGTCCTAAAACAAAAAAATATATATTATATTTGTAGCACGTTTATACAGAAACTTGTTAGCATATCAATTATAGTAGTAAAAGTTTTAGTTTTGGAGGTTTTGCACTATATTTCAGAAATGGTGGGCTTTTAACTACTAGTCAACCCTTCAGGCGACCAATGGAGGGTTGCAACTTTCAACGCTGACTGTTGATTTTTCAGAATTATGACTTTCCAATTCGGAGTTTTTATACTTATTTGAGAGGGAAATATGAAGACTGTTACGTGGTTTATACACTTTTATATAATCCGCACGCAACCATAATAAGAGATGAGGAACAATTGATATTAGAAAATTAAATACTTTTTGATATTTTTACATAAAAAATATCGCAATAAATATATAACAGTAAAAATCATCGTTATAAAATTTATAGCTACGATTTTTATATGAAAATATCATTGAATTTAAAAATTCCCTTGATATTATCATGCACCAGTTGAAGAATTTGCTAACTAGCTTCCGTCAAAAAAAATGCTAAATTTTTAAGTCAATTGACATGGTAAACGACCCGTGTCTAAATTGGTATAATATACCACAAAATATGCCTCCCACTCCCCCCCCCCCCCCCCCCAACCCCCCCCCCCCCCCCCAAAAAAAAAATAAATAAATAAATAAATAAATTTTTTTTTGTTAATTCCAACCAGGCCAAGACCAGTTTGCAACCAACATTAAAGAGAAGCCACGAGCAACAAGAGATTTAGTTGTATGTTAGCTCAATATGTTGCTGCTGCTCCCATGTAAATGATGGGTTCAAAAGAGTTAACTGGTACATGTATTAAATTTGTTAGGGTTCTGGTGATCCGCATGATGATACAGATGAACTTCCTCAATTTCAAAATAGCAACAGGTGGCCAAGTAATCAGGCAATAATATGGATTCTTGCCAGGCAAATTCTGGGGAAAGTCGAGCATCTTTCAGTGAGGCATGGAGTTGGGCTGCCGGTGCCGGTAAAAATGTGGAGCAGCCTCTATGAGCCAAGAAGGATCGATGGTAATGACATTGCGCATGTATTGCCGATCAGTTGAAACGAGGGAGTGAAATATAACCCATTAGGATTAACTCTGCAGGGCAAAGTTCAACAAAATCAAAATACCATGGTTACCAGATTCATTTTATACACAAACGGGAATCTAAGGTTCCAAAGTATATGAAAATGGTCCAGTTTGTGTACATAAATTAAGTTGCATAATAATTTATCATATGATGAAATCGCTCTAGTAAACCTCAAAATTTGCTAACCTGAACAACACAGATGATGGATGAATATAAACTTCTTGAGAACTTCTAAGTGTCTTGTACATCCCAGCGTGACTGTGTGCCTAAAGAGAAGAAAAAGAAACGTTAATTGATTTCATATAGACCAATTAATGATAAACATCTGTTTAAACTACTGAAAAATGTTCAATTGGAATGAAATGATTCTTCGTACAAAAAGTTCATACTCACTTCGAAATGACAAGCGTTAGCAAAATATCCGGCAGTAACTGCCTTTCTTACTACCTGCAAGAGGAAATACACATTTTCAAAATATTCAAACATAACATTAAAAACCAACTAAGATCCATGTTTTCCACATCACTTTTCAATATTTACAACCAAAATAAAAAAAAGAGAGAGCCTAAGTTTGAGATATCATCCAAACTAATGTCAATAAAAAATCAATTTTACTTCACACATTTGTATGAAAGTATGTTTGCTCAAGGCAAGTATGGTCAACTCTATGAATAACACTAAAAATGGGTAGAGACACTACCCTCAGCTAGAACAACAAATGAAACCACCTCTGTAGATAGTCAGAAGAAGAGATTTAACAGGATGCATGACATAGATCAATGAAACCATGTTTCACTAATCATTCATCCAGAGGAAAGTCGATGAAATTACTCCCTGCTAGCTCTGCTAAAGTTAAAGTTCAACTTTTACTTTTATTTTCTTTCTTTTATTTACGCATATCGTTTTCTTCATAATTTCTCATGGTAGTTATAATAGTAATCCTCATTACTGAAGTAGATAAGATAGCACGTGGCCATGAAATATCAAAGAAGACAATTTTATCAGCTTTGAGGACAGTAAATGATCTGTTTGTTGTCAAAAAGTAACGTATAGGACTTAATTTTCCGATATGCGCAACTGAAGATCAGTTAACCATAAATGAAAAGAATAGAATTAGCATATTCAGTTAAACACTTGAACTAGGGGCTGGCAAAGATCATTTTCACCTTCACCGTTAAATAGATGTGTAAACAAAGTTACCTGCATATCAGTATCACAAGATTTTAAGACTACGCCAATACGCTGTACAGTTCTTCTGAGTTGTTCTCTAATTTCCATAACTTTTTTCTGCATAAGAAATAAAACAATTCAATTAGCAAATATCAAGGTTAAGTTATTTTCATGCAATGTTTTACTAAGAAATTTTTTAGCATAATAGGATATAAAAAAAATAAACATCAAGATTCTTTTTATGTTTTATATTTGAACGAATGACTTCAGATATTTAAGCAAGTTGAGATACTTTTTATAAGCTTTTCTAGAATGAAGTAAATCTCTAGATAAGTAGATAACATATTCTTTGCTCACAGCACTAATATCATTCAGAGTAAAACCTAACCATTTCTAAAAACATCTAATGCAGCTCAAAACTGATACCCACCATGGATTGATAGTTCACACAGTTCTTATGACACCATGATGAAGATTTGTTACACTGGAGGAATCCTTTGAAGACATTCAGGAAGGTCACATGGTCACCCTGCAAACAATTGCAAAATATAATGTATAAACTTTATTTGCTCTGAACAATTGAATTCAATACAAGACATGACATTTGCTCTTAGAATTTAAAAAATGCATATGAGCATATTCAAGGAATCCTTTATGTTTCAAATGCCAAAAGGACCTAAAGATGAGGCAGATAACTACATTATATTTCACATGTATGAATGGATGCAAAATGAATAATAAACAAAAGAGGAATTAACGCATGCAAAATAAAAGGTAAAAAACCAGGCTCATTTGTAAGAAAGAATGCGCCAAACAAATAGGAATTATATAATGCTTGCTCAGCCAAGTTTGGTTATATAAATCAAATAGGAATTGAGATTATAAACCTCAGCAGCAGCGAATCTCATCTTGGCTTCATCTAGCTCTTTCTGAGATCCCCTAGAAGATACCCAGATAGACTGCAAAAGAGTAAAAAGGAAATGTAAATGTAAACTTCTAGTCAGCTTGACATGTGCACTTTCTTGCACAACTCAAAATACTTTTAGAATTCTGGAAAAGCTACATTACTATTACGTAAATACATTTAAGAACTAATCTCAAAGTTATTCCAACAACCTGATCCAATCTTAAGAATTAAAAGAAAATCATGATACAGGGCAGAAGAATATTCACCTGTATGGAAAGAATAGCAGCAATTGTTAAGATCTCTTCAGAACATCCAAGTTCATTTGAAGCTAAGATCATTTTTGAGATCATTGGGTCCTACATAAAATTGGAGTTCTGATTACTAATTGGTATTCTTTCTGTTTCAATAAATATTAAGATTGATAGTGCAGACATACGTACTAAATAGAGAGAGAGAGAAGAGAGGAAAAAATAAGCATAAAGCAACATACTAATGGAATTTCGGCAATTTGAAATCCAGTAGGTGAAGTAAGCTTGGCATCGTCATCAATCACTCCTAGAGAATAAAGTACTTCAAGTGCTCTGATCATTGCTTCAGGCGATGGAGATGCTGGCCAATCAAAGCCTAAGATATTATCAATGCCCAAAGCTTTTAACTGAAATCAAAGCACAATCAGTCAGCAACTTCAAAGCATTCCAATTTTCAAGAAGGAAGGTGAGAAAAGATTCTGAAAGAACCAACTTCTGCATTGCACACAAGAACGGAAAACATCTCAGAAAGGAAAAAGGGAAACAAAAATAAAGGCCTACGAGTACCTACTTTTCTTTATAGTGTGTGGAAAAATGAGTACATGAGATCATATTTGGCATACAAGGTTTCGTACAAAGAAATGTATGTAAAAAAGGAAGAACACTGGTTCACAAGATTTAGTACTAAGGACTAAAAGGAGCATTTATAGGATTCTTTCATGCAAGACACATAAAGCAATAAGGGATTACTCACAATGTTCTTCCACGTGTAAGACGGAAATTTCCGGACATCTCCCTATTGGCTAAAGAACTTCTTTTTCATTTCTTTATTTACACACACACACACACAAACTGATGGAATGGAGAACACAATGACAATAAATAAAGTAACTAAATGCAATGAACCTAGCTCCTGTGTTGAACTGTATAATATAACATATAAAACAAATAGTAAATTCTTGATCAAATAAAGTTCAAATAATGCAGTATACAATTACTATCATTTTCCTATTTTCTAAATTCTTATAGAATCCCTTCTAATCTTTCCAAGAAATATAACTAATAAAATACTATTATATAAATTTGAAGTGTGTCCGTCAACATAATCGGCTATTATTACATATTGAAAAGACATGAATAAACAAAGAAGTTATTCCATAATATTCTTTACCATCTATGCATATAAGAGAAGACAAAGCATAAGAAATAACAAGGGATGAGGGTCATAACATAAATGAAAGCAAAGGCACGACGCGGACCAAATTTAAAGACAAATATGAACATGAATTAAAACAGATGCTTTGCACTTACAATTTTAAGTACGAGACCCCTGTAACTTAATAACCTTGAAAACAAATTTGAGTAAATCACACACCTGAATCACAGAGGAAACAAGATTTGATCTCTGCATCTCTGGAATCCCCTCAGTGGACAATTCTTTGACATAAAACTCTTCTGTATAGAGCCTAAAAATGGAACCAATAAAGACAAGATGTAAGACTAGCATAAAGTTATTAGACAAAGAGACGAGGCATGTATGTGAGAAAAATAAATGGAGATACAATAACTATACGCAATTAGAAACAATAAATTGTACATCCTGGCAACAAGAATTTGTGCAGCATAAAATTGAAATCAGATACCAAGGAAAAGGAGGTTATTGCTGGAGAAAGACACACAGCCTAAACAGTATTTGTTTTGTAGAGATGTAAGATGTCTAAGTGCGTTATTGAAGACTGCCACAAAAGTATATATGAAAGGAAACAGTGAATATTTAGATATGAAATAACTATTTAAGGGCATAAACAAATATAAACAATTGGAAATTGGTCAACCAACAGAAATGTCATTCTGCAAATATATATATATATATATATATATATGTGTGTGTGTGTGTGTGTGTGTGTGTGTGTAAAAAGGCACCAGCAGGAAAAAAGATTAATAAGAAGTATTTCAAAGGCTGTCTCATATTATCACTTTAAACAACACTGAAGAAAAAAGTGTCGTAAATTGAATTGTGTGATTTTTTGAATCAGCACCTATAACACTTCCCCGGCCGTACTCTTCCAGCCCTACCAGCTCTTTGTCTAGCAGATGCTTTGGATATTGGTGCTATTACCAAATTTTCAATATCTGTAATCTGCAGGGGAAAAATAAAAGCTGAGTTAATTATGCCAAGACAGAAGGTGATGCTAAGTATATTTGAATATACTTTTGACCGCCAAATTCAGAAACCACAGCAAGCTTTAAGCAAATATGTAACCAAGAGAAACCTAATAGAAAAAGAAAAGATTTCCGATTGGTTTTCTAAAACCAGCATAGCATCTGTTGTCACAAAGATTAATTAAAAAAATTGTAAATCTCAGAAACATTTGTTACTGACAGATATCTATATTCACATGGAGTCCCAAGTACTCCAAACCAAGTTGTTAAGATAGTGGTACTCCTGAAACTATTAAAAAACTATTATTGCTTAAGTTTAAATGTTTAATTCATGAAAAAGTATAGCACAGTGACAACACATAATGTGTCTGAAATACATGGAAATCAATGACACACCAACACCATATAAACAAAGACAACAGAAATAAGATACCGGGTTGTAGAACCGCTGTTTTGAGAACCCACTATCAACAACATAGACAACACCCTGCATGAGTAAATCAATTTTTGACAGTTAGAGAACAAGGTGCTAAGTTTGATTCCCTACTCCTGAAATATATATAATATTTATCTTCCAGAATGTAGAGCTAATACCTCCAAAGTCAATGATGTCTCTGCAATATTTGTTGATATCACCACCTTCCTTTTACCTCTAGGTGTGGGAGAAAACACAAGGTCCTACGGAGAATCAGAATAGCAAAATCTCAGTCGAATAAATATCCCTAATATTTACCACCTAAAAGCCACATAAATAACTACCTGGTCTGCACGTGAAAGTCCTGAATACAAAGGCAAAATAGTCAAT
Organism: Panax stipuleanatus; assembly: GCA_020205555.1. NCBI lineage: Eukaryota > Viridiplantae > Streptophyta > Magnoliopsida > Apiales > Araliaceae > Panax > Panax stipuleanatus. The sequence goes on along the minus strand of CM035121.1, from coordinate 144,475,111 downwards.
CCTGCAAGTATGACATTTGGCCAGGAAAGTGTCAAGCAAGGGCGTAACATATTTTTTTATAGGTACGCAAGGGCGTAACATATGAAATAAAATGTCTGATAATATGTTACTTTGTCATATTGAAGCAATCTTGCAGCTAGAACCATATTTTTATATGCGTAAATATATATATATATATATATATATAGATATATATATCAAAAGCACAGAAAGGGGGAGCCACCCCGGTACATGTTAAGCATACAAAAAATGCTGGAGGATCCAAGACTAAAAATATTCACACTAAGCCCCAAGACTAAACTCCCCAGAAAAATCAACAAAGAACATAATAGAACATGGATAGACCACATTTTCCTAAAAGAACAAGCAGCAGGGAAAAAAACATATATGGCAAGTGATCCATTCTTATCTTCAAAGTAGCATCTATTCCTCTCTTTCCACGAAGTCCACCAAAGGCAATGTGGTATCAAGTCCTACCTCACCCAATCCTACTGTGCATTTGAAAGTCCTTCCAGATCTGCAAAAACTTCACCATCAAGCACAAGATCACCCATGGCACCTCAAAGAGCAAGAAGACCATCCCCAAAAGCTCCCCAATAAATTTACAATCCAAAAGTAAATCATCAACCAACTCGCGATCCTTTCTACACATATATTACCAATTTACCACAAACCTCCCCCTCCTCCACATATTGTCCCAAGCCAAGAAAGTACCACCTTATTCGAGACTCCCCACATAGCAAATGCTCTTTCACAAAAACCAATCTCTCCACTTCCCCAGAAGCTCCAATAGAAGAATTTAAAAGTGAAACTTTCACTCTTGTGAAGTTGTCACCTAATAATATCCTCTTATACTGTGTGATTTTAAAAGTAGCAAACATCCAAAATATACTGCTAACAAAACAGATATTACTACATCAGACGCACCTGCAGAGGGCTTTCCACTATTTTGAGCTTCTTCTGTAAGCAACTGGACTGCAGCATCAATATCATCCTGACCTGTTAGAAATACCAGGATATCCCCCATTGGCTCCTACAGAACATTCAAAAAACCCATACCCAACTTTAGTCAAACATTTTGTGCCTGGAAAAATATATGCTCCATACAAGAAAAGTACGATCGTATTTATCAACCAAAAAAAAAAGTATGAATGTATTATCAATAAGAAGATATTACCTGATTCAAGAGAGAAAAAATCAATAATGAATTGGCGTAGAGAAAAACACAGAAATAAAGAAAGCGGAAAGAAACTAACGAATCCTATAACCTCTGCAAGAAATTAATGTCCTATGTTCTATTGCCTCACTCTTGCAAGAGGTAGATGGTACTCACATGCCCTCACTCATAAAAGCAATAAACTATCAAAATTGTAGGGATGACATTACTTATATAGGACTTTGGAAAACGGAAAACCTATTAAGGCATGGATTAAGAACATCTAATTGGGGACAGCCAGAAAGGGGGAAAAAGATGAAAAGAAGATATTATGTTATACGTTTAAGTGGAGAACAGCTAAATGACCAAGATCGCGTTATCAACAAATTTTGCTGGTTAAGACTTCTGGCTCAGCTGAGTTGACCTTGAGAGGAACTTTTTTAGCACGCTAAGTATACATCAGATCTCCTGACTCTAGTAGAGTAATATAAAGAGAAAAGTTGTATCCAATAGGCAATGACAAAAACATGAACCCATTTTGACATGAGATGTGTAAAAAACAATCAGCAGTAAACCAAGGTCTAAAACAAGATACAGAATGTGAGCCATGAAACATAGCCCCTCGTCTCTCTAGGTGCTTGTGGCTTGAGTAACCTTCTAAATAAATTAATATTCTGCAAAGAGGAAATAAAAGAGGAAACCTAGTGGAATATATTGTGACAAATCTTCCACCCTCGGACCAGAATGCCTTTCTAAGTGAACCTCTAGTTTTGGGTTTCTATATAGCTACCTATAAAGAAAAGTACAATTAACAAATCATGGTCATCCTAATCATAGACATACATGATTATGAATTGACATTACTGTCGAAACAGCAGCCTGGAGATAATCTGGAACAGGCTCCTCAACATAGAAAATTTGTACATTGAATCCTCTACCCTGAAAATTACAGCCAATCGTGACAGTCAGAAAGATCAGCACCATTTACAAGCATAGGAAATCTATTACAAGATACCACCTCAATAAATAGCAAAACACTAGCTTATCAGAATATAAAAAAAAAAGAAGCAGAACACTAGCATAACGTACCTCAACTGACAGAATGGCAGGCTCCGTCTTCAGTCCATGCTCCTCGCCTTCTGTTCCTCGACGCTTTTTGCTAGTTTTCAATATATAAACATAAATTAAGATCCTAACGAATTTGGATTCTTACAGCAGAAGGGAAGGCTGGCAGCAGAGGTTGATTATTAAAAGAATCAATCTTGCAACATGAATGATCGTGGGTTGGTGGCTGGAGGTCACAATGGATTGCACATAGAAAACTTAAACTAGGTTGGAGAAAAAGAGATTGTTACAAATTCATATTTCATTAAGTTACTGAGATGTTGTGACCTATGCCATCTTAATTATTATTTTTTTATAATGACCTAATTCCACATTAATTATGAATGCAAATAAGTAAACTAGTCACATGTTGTCAAGCAACAATCAAATCACGCTCTAAGCTTAAATAAGGAACAAATAGGAATTTACTGATCAGATTCTTATTGATGTTACCTCGGTTTAATATTTTGTAAGGATAACCACAATAGAAACATAAAATCTAACAGTTGGATGAATGGAATAGTTATATGGAAAAAGTTTGTTGAGGATGTTAAACTTCTTATTCATATTATTATATACAAATCTTTTATATGTATTGTATTTCAAAATATTTTGATTAATTTTTTCATATCGAAGTTGTGAAAGATAGAGACCCTAACTTTTTGTTATTACTTTTCTTAGCATTAAAATGTAATGTGTTCTTTTCATGTATAATGTGGAAATGATATATGTACAAGTAGCAAATATGGAGCACATGTAGTGTCAAGTGGTTTTTCCATTCATATGCAGTACCGGCTGTTAGCTTCTGTCCTTGACTGCAAGAAGTAAACATTCATCACATCAGCAAGAAAATTAGAAATCATATATGCTACATTTAAAAACAGGCTAATTATAGGGTACTAAGTCATATTGCAAAAATCAATAAACAACAGCACCACTTAAAAAAAATGCAGAGATCTTTCCAATATTGAATTACAATAGATGTGGACGGCATACTACAGAAAACAAAAGTAGAATCACTTTTATTAAAAATGCCAAGAAGAGAACCTTGTCCGGAAAAAAGCAGCCATGGATTTTGCTTCAATTGTAGCTGATGCGATAATTAGACGCAGCTCAGGTCGACGCCGCTGGATCTACACTCACCAAAGAGCTCAAAAGAAAGTAGATGGTAAAAATTGACAAGAATCACAATTTTGCCTTCAATAAAACAATCATATACTGATCCTCATTGTTCAAAGCCACACCTTTTTAAGGAGACCCAATAAGATGTCCGTAGATATGGATCTTTCATGAGCTTCATCTACCATTATGACACTGAAAAGGTCATGGTAACTACGTTATATCCAAATTCATAAACAGAAATATAATAAGAAAGTAACTCCAACACAATAGTTACATTATGATAGCTGAACATTTCAGTAAAAAAATATTCAATATTCACAAAAAGATGGGATGTTGCATGCTAGGATCAAAAGTCTATGATAAGTAGGGAATGTTTTGGTATATACATCTTCACTTTTGGAAGATGAAGGCAAACATACGTGTTTCTTTCATAAATTTTTAAGGCACATATCATTTTACTATTTATATCCCTCTACGAGGACAATTGGACATGAGAAGACCTCTTATCACCTTGATTCATCTCAAAGACGGTTGTTTTTTCAAAGAGTGGCTTCTTTAATTTGTCAATGACTCAACACCACACAAAGAAGACTACCATTTGAAAACTCGATCATCCCAACCAGCAGTAGCATTTATTATATTCTTAAATTTGCCAATTACAGAAGATGCTGAAGAAGTTACTGAAAAACCTATCATGTCACATTTGCTAAAGAGTATTGGCTACAGGTGAATAACCATAGAATGGGGAAGGACTAATGGGTCGAATTAATAGGAAACTGAATACTCCATGAGTCGTTGATAGTATTGAGAGGCGCTTGAGGATGTAGATAAAATCATTATTAGCAGAGGCATTATAGTGATCCAACGTAAAGATATAAATTTCATTACACTTTGAGAGTATAGGAGATGGGACTACATTTGTCATGAGGGTTTTGGAGATAGGAAATACTTTCGAAATCTTCGTTTCATGCATCTAGCTCGTAAAATGACCCTTTTCTACGTTTTACTGACAAAATGAAAACATTCAACTCAACTCAACCCAACAACACCTTTTATCCCTAACTAGTTGGGGTAGGCAACAAAACAATAATAAAAAAGAAGAAAAGAAGAAAAAATATTTCTCTCTTATGCCAGATTTGAAATCCTGGAAAAAAACTACAAAGCACCATAAAAATATACTAATAAGTACTCCCTCCATCCTCAAAAGTAACTTAAAGCTACAATTTTCTTTGTCATCAAAAGGATGGCTTAATTTAAGGTACAAAAAGTAAGGGATAAGTATGTCATTTAGTGGGGTCTATTAGCATAAAAGAAGAGAAGGACACATCACTTTATGTAATATTGTAGGGCCACCAAGGATAAATATGGAATTTTTTTACTCTCTTTTCTATGTCCTACTTTTCTTAATTTGTGTGAAAAATGTACTTATGTCATCCTTTTGAGGACGAAGGGAGTAATAATAAAGGCTACAAGTGTAAATGAGCTTCTAATGAAAGGGTAAAGCAATTGAAAGGATGAAAGCCAACAGAAAGAAAAATCAAAGATTTATGTTTGGTGTCTTAGAATCATAAGTTCATAACCATTACCTATACTTGCTCAAGAGTGGGTCATTCATCATTTCCCGGAGTAACACCCCATCTGTAAGAAATTTGATCCTAGTTAAGTCCTGTATTGCCAAAACAAGGAAATCCCACCATTCAAAGATGCAAATATACCACATAAAATTCTATTTCTAGATTCAGAACTTTGCCTCGACTCGGAATGACCAATGTATGTCAAAATTTGTTGCGAGTAGACGTTCAAATTATCAAATGGAATGCAACATGCACTGCAGCATCTAGTAAAGATATCCTTTATAATAGGAAATCAGATGACTAGTATATTTTGAATTAAGAAATTAAGAAGTCTCACTGTATTAGTTAGATCTTCAAATCGAATTGTGTAACCAACTTCCTCTCCAAGTTTGACCCCCATCTCTTCAGCCACCCTTGAAGCAACTGCCTAAATATCTCGACAATCTCAAAGTAGTAAGAAGGACACCATAAAAATTTCGATGTAAAGAGCAAATTAAAAAGAACCATATTCTTAGGCACAATTCTTCTAAAAAGATTGTTTAGGGAATTACTGAAGAGACTTTTCCACAATTGAGTGGAGTTTTGCAAAAAGATAGAGAGGGAAGTAAGATATTAGAGAAGACAAAAACATAAAGCCCAAACGAAGTTTTCTCGCTTAAGTATGACTTCAAGACTAAGCCTTTTGTACACGAGGGCCAAAGTTCTGTGTAAGTTGTCCAAGTTAAGAATAAATAGCCATGCACAAGAAGAAGCCAATTAATGCTGGTGAATATAGATCTTACAAGAATCCACTTTTTGTAATATAACATGGTCATTTTTTAAGGATCCGGAAATTATGGATAAACTCAATTTTTTACATCTTTTTGTTTTAAACCCAGCTCGCCAAATTATATCATAATAACCTTCAAACTAATCTAAATGAATGCACTGCAAAATTACAATAAAAAGAAACCATATTCATCAGTATTCAGTAAAGCAACAAATAATACCTGGACAGCAAGTCGTCTTGGTTGAGTACAAGCAATAACTCGCCCTCCATCAGCCCAGCCTGCTTCTTTGAGGTACTGCAATTTAAGTGGACATATTAAGCATTCCAGACATGGAAATTTATGATTCAAATAGTTACTAAAGTCACAAACCAGACCATTCCACAAGCATATTTAAATCGAGGGGTAGGCAGACTGGTAAAGAATCTAAAGATCATATCTTTTTCTTTATGCAGTTACGCATGGTCCTCAGATATGATTAGCTATTCCTCTTGGAACAAAAGAGTTGCATAAGTAAACACCACAAGAATAATAAAATCTTAATCCGACTGCATTTAAGAAATTAGAGAATCTTGAAATTTCCAGGAAAACTACACTTCCCCCGTTCCACAATATAGCATCAGTTTTGACTTTGAGGTATTTTCAAATTAAAATATCTAAAACTTAATGGATTCACATCAATTTTTTGATTCTTTGAATTTGAAAATATCTCGAATAGACTTTGAGAACATATTGATTCTATATTTTGGAAGGGAGGAAGTATAATGAACTTTTTTACACTCCATGTTTCTTAAAACACAATATAATGTCCTCAATTTCCGCTGGAAGACCGAAGTTCCTGAATCCTAACATTAGTAATATTACTACTGCCCCAAAGATAGTATAACAGCACAAGATAATATACTCTCCGTTCCACAAAAGAGTCTCATTTGCAAAATTTACAAATAATTGTTAGTTTGGCAGCGCGGTACTATATGAAATTGGTTAATGGGACTCTTTTTGTGAAATACTCCATAAACGTTATGAATATACACAAGGGACGGAGAGATAGAAAGGGGAGGAACCTGAGGAATCTGAGTTGTTTTGCCACTACCAGTTTCACCAACAATAATGGAAGTAGAATGAGACTCCACCAGATAAAGAATGGAAGTTCGGTACTTATACACCGGAAGCCTCTGCCTTTGCTTTTCCGTGCTCGCATATCCATAACTGCAAGTAAAACCCAAATTAATTATATACACCCTCATAATATATATGAATATATATAGATAAATGCTGAGAAGAAGAAGAAGAAGAAGAAGAAGAAGGAGAGTAATTACGCAGAAGAAGAGGATGAAGAAAGAGAGGATGAGTAGAAAAGAACGCCGCCTTCTTCATCGTCGAGGAGGCGTGGCCTCTCTGTTCCTGGTTTCCAAAATTGCGACATTTATTTAAGCTATGAGATTACTTCCAAGAGTGTAAGTAAGAGAGAGAATGAGAGCGGGAGAGAGAGAGAGGAGTATTTGGGACGATGAACAGAGCTACTGAAAAAAATTGACTCAATATATGAAGGAATGGTATTCGGGTGATTATGGAGTCCAGGACCCGAGATCCGTCGAGGTTGGCGCTTACTAATATTTGTATTCGGGTATTGCTCGTTTAAATGACCAGGATGGGCACAATAAAAAAATTAATAAATATGTAGTGCTAAAAAATAATATAGTTGTGATTGGTTGTTATAACTAAATTCACTCTTCTATGTATGATAGATATCATACATGGATCGGGTATCCCTGTCCATTACTGTATTGGTTAATTAATCAAAGTTAATTTTATGTTAACTACTTTCATGATGAATTATCTACTAATTATACTTCTGCCACAGTCATTTTGTAAACTAGTTTTTGTATAAAAAAAATATCACCATATGATAATTGAAGGAAAGACGTATCGTGAAAATGAAAAAGAAAAAACAAGTTATAAAACAAATGAAAAAGAAATACGTATCGTGATGTGTTTCATGCTAACCACTTCCATGATGTATTTTTAAGCGTGAAAATGAAAATGAAAGACGTATCGTGAAGCAATAATTCGTGATAACGTTTAATATACTATTATTAACAAAAAAGAAAAAACAAGTTAGTAAAACAAATTTTGTTTCTTACAAATAGGACTCTTTTATGAAATGGAGCTAGGGGAGTATTTCGCAAACTCGAGATCAAAATATTTATATGGGTATTGCATAGGGAAACACAATGCTCATATGCATATTTGATATTTTCAAAGATTACCTTCTTACACATAGAGCAGAGTAATTCTCATTTAGGGAAAACTACTAAACAAGAAATGAGTTCAAAATCAACTACTTTTCTTCCAAACAATAGCTCTCACTGCTTTCCTAGCTCCTCGTGATCGATGTAGTTTTTGGTTCTTTTTTAGTGATTCCTTTTAATAATAACCCATATTTAGAAGATGAAGGGAGGGAGGGCAGCGCACGTATACAAACTAATATTGTTTTATAAAATGTAATAAATGTATTATTAAAAATTGATTTAGTGTAATCAATTTTATCACTACCCATATTTTCTAATATATCTTCTAAAATACTTTCCACATCTTCTAAATTTATAAAAGGGGTTTAATGTCGATCGCTATTACTAATAATAACGGTTGACATGTCATCAAAATATATAAGTTAATTTAAACCTTTTCAAACACGACTTGTGGTGTCGACTAATGTGTTATTGCCATTAATGCCCAATATGTCGTTACATACTTTACATTGTGCTTTTTAACACTTTCGACAACATGCTTCAATAAAATGATCCCAAACTATCGTTATACGTTTGCTTTGCTCACCGGTAACACCTTCAGTAACGTGCTTCAATAAAATGATCTAAAACTATCGTTGTACGTCTCGAACCCAGAATGGTACTTTCGGACATAATGACATTTGGGTCATTTTTGATAAATTGTGATTCTCGCGAAGTGTTGGAGGAATCCATTGCAGTAAATTATGAATATAGTAATAAAATAGATGTTATGATTTATGTATATAAATAAATTGTAAATATAATATAACAATTTTAAGAATTGTAATAATAAGAATTATAATAATAATAATACAAATTGAGAATTGTACAATAATGAGAATTGCAAGTGTTAGAGAGTTGTGAATATTGAATTGAGAGAATCATGAATAAGAAAGGAGAGTGAAAAATTTTCTTCTTCCCAAAAAGGAGGCCTTTGTTTAATTTACTTTTGAGCTTACATATGTTTTTATAAACATAAAAAATAGTCGGCTCTTTTTGTTTTTGGGTTCCATTCCATGCTGTTTTGAGTATGGTAAATCTTTGTTGCAGCTGAAGAACTTGTTAGAGAAAAATATGTGCAAGCCCTTATAGGAACGGAAACACGGGAGGAAACAGCTTGCGTCGCCGAAGTTGGTAATTTCATTTGCATCAAACGCCATTTCACAGCCATTAAAGCCGCCGCTACAATGGCCCTATTTGGTACAAATTAATGGCCAGCAATGTCACCGAACAAATCAACATCATCGCGGCTATAATCCACTCCGAGAAATAAGTGCAGAGATTGAATATCGTTCAGCCCTTCCTCCATATGTGTCACTTGTCTTTGATCCACAAGGGTTTGTCAAACAAGAGGTAGAGTTAGCCAAGAAAAAGTCTAGGGTTCTTCGATCATCCATGTCATTAATCTCGAGATAATCTTTCACCAAACAAGTTAGAGACCAGATGTAGCAAATCTCCCAAAAAATGATTGCCGTGGTTCAAATGATCAATAAATAGATTAAGTAGACACAATCAGGATACATAAAGCAAGAATCTCAAGATTTCAAAGTGTTGTCACTTGTATGTATGGATAAATAACATTAGCCGGCTATGTCAGACAGGACAAGGATGCTCTTCAGGACATGGATATTAAACTCCAATAGATAGGATTAACAGTAGTGTTACGCCAAAGTGTACGATTCATATGCTTCCTCTTGTCCAAGTCTATTAAAGGCGAGGAGTACATATTTTACTGATACGTGGTAGTGTGCGTTCAGATCCTCTGGTTACAACTCGTCTGAAAAACTCACCTCATTTTGTTTGAGTAGGGTTGGATCAAAGCTACCAATAGCCCCTTCCCCTCCCACGTCTTCCCCACCCCCTGCCTCTGCCACCCCTTGAACCACTTCTCCCTCCACGTGGTAGACCTTCAAATGCCCTATTAACAAGCTGGTTTTGCATACCACCACCTCCACGACCCTTCTTGTTAGCATAATTGTTGGAGCCATTACTGGCATTTGCAGGACGTTTCCCTCTGCGCAAAGAGAGAGAAATTTCAGTAAATTTTCATAAATAAATAAATGCAAAAGCTTAATGAGTACATCCTTAGGAATTTCCATTAGATTACCAAGCAGTTGTCGCAGGGCTGGACAAAAGTCCAGTGGTATGCACTGAATATTTCAATGCACTAAATAAATACACCATGTAATAGAAAAGTACTCTTAACTTCCTTCCCCATTTCTACTCGATATCCTAAATTTTAAGGAGAAAATACTGCAATAGGAAATAAGCAAAAAGTTTACAACATACCCAGCTGCAGTAACAGTTGTAGGCGGCGAATGTTTGACAGCTTCTTTCCAAGATAGGCTGATTCTCTTATCCCCAATAAATGAAGGTGATTTTGAATGCAATGGCTGATAAATAATGAAATGCGTAGAACGGATCAGTACCAAGTTTAAAAACAAGGTTTTACAATTCATAAGAAATTCATTTCTATTTTTACCTGTGTCATTGCTAGTATATTATTACATGTTCGCAAACCAGTTGTAGAATTCTGTCTCTGATTTTTCTGCAGATTTTAAGAGTATGATATTTAGACACTCTAATAACATATGTTGATAAGAAATATGCAACTACAGTGGGTAAGAAAACTCACAATGCTAGCCTTTGCTTCATCGGACTTGGCAGTAGCCATCGCTTTGTTGTGTTCAGCCATTCCCTGGGTTAGTTTCTTCATGGTAGCCCTAGCTAGCTCTTCAACACAGCTCAACCTTTTCCCATTGAGTAATAAGTGTCAATCAGATTGTCACATACTCACATGTAGGAATAAAATCTTACAGTTGAACGGAATACACATAAAAGTACTTTTTAGAAGGAAAAAAACTCTACAAAAGTGCATTTGAAATGAAAAAATGCTGATGTAGTCTTCATCTATGTTAAACGGACAAATCTATCAGTTATTAGTTTGTACCTCCCACTGGCTTATAAATTTTACAGCCTCCATCTTCCAAAGGCTGACCAAAAGTACACTAGAACTTTGTCCTCTAAAGGATGACTTCCAAGTACACAATCCAAATATAAAACAAGGTATAAACACTAATTTACCCCAACATGGACATATCCCCATACAAACACTTCAAGTTAATTAACGTACTTGTGGGGTTTAAACAAAAGGGCATACAGGGAACTAATTTTACACACTCCAATTTGAGAACCTTAATTAGTGTGCACATTGTACTTTTGCTCGTCCTTTGGAGGATGGAGGTTGTAGTTTTCTTCAACACTTAGATTCCAGGATAATGTGCTTTTCATACCCATCTTTCTGAACATATATCAGAGAGCAGGCCCAAGGATTAAACAAAGCTGACATCTAGTTAATGTTTTGATGAAAATGATTAAATCATAAATAATTCCAAGTTCTTGTTTCTGTTCAGGGTTGTTTTTGTTGATAAACATAAATAGAAATAAAAATTGCTCTATTTAGCTCCATTTAAAAACTTGCAAAACTGTCGATACTTGATACATCCAGGGGAAACTTTGCAAATTAACTAAAGCTATTAGAAGAAAAAGAAAAGAAAGTAAACAAAAGGATACAGGAAACTTTAGGTAGTAAAATGATTCAAAAGAATAAGTACCTCTCCGTGAAATCTTTGTAATGCTCTGAGAAGTCCTCACCAAGCCTATCTGACGGTTGCCCAGTTACGATTTTGTAACCGCATAAGCTATTAGTGGCATTTGGAGCCTGTTTAATGAGAGAGAGAATATAAGCACTGAAGGGAGAAGACATACATAAAATATAATGGAAGGGTAGGACTGCCAAGAAATAATAACCTTGTTCGCTAAATGGTGAAAAGTAAACAACAAGCACTCTACATAAGTAAAGTTCATCTCTTCTCCAGTTTTCCTCCTAGGCATGTACTTCTGAGAAGAAATAGGAAATTGTTATGAGAAAAAGTGAAATTTTAATAAGCACACAAACAGTACCATACATAAAGAGGGCTTCTGGCTTTTGAAGTATAATATTAAAAATGTATGATATAAATACTACAAAAGGCCTCAGTCCAGAGTCCTCAGATATATGAAATCTAATTGCAATTTTTTTGCAAGTACAAATACCAAAAAAAAAGAGAAAACGAACTCAAATATAAATATATATATATATATATATATAATAAATTTTTCCAAGCATTAGACCTTCATAACCTATTTACATAAGTTCTGAACATAATGTACCTCTATGAACTGAGGAGCTGGAAAAGTAACAAATTGCTGTATACATTTATGCTGTACTAAATTCAAACCTTTAAAAGCTGATTAACTGCAGGAAAAATCAGTCTTGCATCCTGTGCTGCTGTGTAAGGTGAACATTCAGCAAGGTTTTTCAGCAAGTCTACTTTGCGTTCTTCAGGAAGCTGGCCGACAAAAATGAAGAGATTTTGAGAATTGGAACATATTATTGTTCATCTATCTGGCATACTCAAAGCTACATCAAGCCGCAGGAGAATTTCCTCACTCTTGAAGCCCGTTGCAGAGTTCAAAGGAAACTTACATTTCAATGCTAGTTTGAAATAGTCCAAGTGAGTAGGACTTCAAAAGGGAATGCATTCCAGTAGCTTATCAATATTAGTGCGCAACACCCTTATTAAACTTATCTTACAACCCTTTGAAGGCTCTACATTTCTTACAAAGTCTTATATTCTTAATGAGGAGGAAAGACATGTCCATATAGTTCATAGACCCTCTACATTTTTCCATAGAGACAAAATATCTCAGAACAAGCACTGCATATCAGAAGGCTTTAAGGAAGCATTAATTAGCACATCCATACTGAATTTCAAGTCTTAAATTTTTTATATTTTTTGCTAGTAATAAAGAAAAATAATCACTATTTATTGATACTTTCACCATAATCAAAAATCCTAGCCTCATACCAGGTATATTATGCTCCAAGTGTAATATCACCAAAAGACATGTATAGAGGAAGTGCAAAGCTAAGTCGGGAGCACTAGCATATCTAACAGATCTTTAAAAAGTATAGTACAATTTTATGAGTTAAGAGTTTGCAGTTGCCCGATATCTTACTATTTGACAATAACATAAAAAAGATGTGCACCAATACAGAAAGTATAAGAAAGAAGAATCAAGAAAGATATCAAATTCAAATGTCAGATATTGCAATGGCAGACAATGTAGAGCATTACCTCATCAAAAAGAGGAAAAATGTGCTTGTTCAAGTAGGTTAGAAATTTGCTATTTGATGCACCCCGCTGCATGCAAAGATTCAAAGTTCAATTGAAAAGAACAAAACACAGTTAATTAGGTAAGGAGAAAGTACCTAACCTCAAACATATGTACGTACCATAAAAAATGGAAGAGCCATGAACAGGCATGATATCAATCTATCAACATGGTCCACATCTGAAACCTGCGTGATGGAAGCCGCTATTAGCACATGATAGCCATTTATTAGCAGATGATAGTCACTTATTAGCAGATGATATGGTTGAAGAATCAACAATTATATGCATCAATACTGAATGAGACTACTAAAAGTAAAAAATAAATAAATAAATAAATAAAATTTAAAAAAATCATAAGGAGAACAAAGATAATGGAAACTAATATCTAGTACTGGGAAAATGCCATGATTTATAATGACAAACATACAAAACTGGGTGGCAACAGATTTACAAGTCCAACTATACACAATCAGACTGCAGGATTTAGGAGCTAACTTTCATATACACAAGGTATAGAGAGAAAAAAGTTCATTGTGACAACCAGATCCCTTCTGCTAACAAATCTGAACAATTACAATGAGAAGGAACAATAAAATTGAACACAACACTTATGGAAGGGAAATATTTAAACACTAACTTAACTGTTATAGTAGATCCACCTTATTAAAAATCCATTCAGCAAACTCTCATCATAGATCTGGCTCCTTTACTTGAATTAGTATAGTGAAAGCCAAGAAAAAATTGAAAAGGGGGCCACACCACTGTAGAATGGAATTGAGCTTGGCAGTAGGAGAATTAGTGGCAAAATCTCTTTGCCCAATCCCTAAAGGGAGACTTAACCAGGTTCTTTCCCTTTTTTGGAATGAGATGATGAATGGGACCGTCAACTTTCCTCACCCATCCCCTGATAACATTGACAAAGAAATTCAAACCATACCCACTAGTATCGTTGCCGATTCACTAACATCCATCACGAAATCACTTAGACAATGGAGAGGGTTCCACCAACATAATTTACTATGTAGTTCTTGGAAAGGCTAAATGCTACAGTAAAAGCAGGAAGCTGGAATGGATTAAGAAAGCAAGTATCTAACTCTGTCATTGCTAGATTTTCAAGATAGAGTCCCCAAAAAAATGTCTTCCTTCATGATCATTATCAATAAGAACCTTAATCCAATCTGCCTTCAAGGAAAGAACTTGTAATGAACATACCTCAAGTTTTAGAGAGAGCACAGTAAGACATTAGTCGCTACTCGGCTCGGCTACACCCATGCTCACTCCTCTTACGGTTACCACTAAGCTGAATATCTAATAGCACTGTGCTCAATAACTTGCTTCACTCACTAATGAAAAAAATGACTTGCTACACTCGAAAGCCTCCCATGGAGCTAGGATTTCCAATAGTGTGATCATGTGCCCTGTGGAATAAAGAAACCAAGCTATCTTTCATGCCCTCTTGGCAAACTTCCCATGCTTTCCTTGTGCTTCAGTACTTGAAGTATTTTATGTATTTCTATTTGGCAAACGTGTTGTTCACCAACTATATCAACTCTTTTCAGGGAATAAATGGAACCGGGCCGATATTTTTATTAACTATAGATGGATGAAACCAATGAGATCCAATCACTAGGGGGCACAATCCTCTTTAGAAATTGGGTCACCTACTCAATTCGTAAACTATCTAGCAAAGTGAACCAAAATGCAATTATGGCAGCAGAAAAATTCAGCATTTTCTAAAGGCTGGCGTTCTGCAATTGACTCTCTCTGGATGCTCAACATGCCTCCTCCCAGGTCCAAAATAAGGTTAACGTTGTTCACAAATTGAGTTCAAATTATTACAGGCACCACAATGCCAGGCTTGAAGCCCACCAGCTGAATCACGCCAGAGAATCAAAATGTAATGTCATAGTCAATCAAGCCGAAGATTTGCCTTTACTCCTCAATCCTGGTACACCAAGCCAAAAGGCCGGTATTGTAGAAAACAATGAATTTAATCCACATTTTTCTTTGTAAGGCTTCAGAATGTAGTAGAGCACATCTTAATACTGATGTTAGGATAGTGACTACTTCATAAGCAGTGATCGACCTACGAAGTATTATCAGTCAGAAATAGAGAGTTTTTTACTTTTCAATGAATGGTATCTGACACACAGGTTATCTTGAAATTATGGGTTTTTGCTTGTTTTAAGGTGGAGGATCATTTTTTGCCTAAATCCGTTATTGCTCTTAATCTATGTACTAATGCTGAAAGTAATCAACATTTACTATCTTTGTCACAGAGAGAGAGAGAGAGAGAGGTGCAATTTATTTCCTAAATATACCACATGGCGATAAATACTCACACTGAATTGTGCATCTAGATCAGCTTGCCCTTCAATGATTTCGATCAATTCTTGCACGCGCTCAGTAGGTGCTTTCTCTCCAAATATAACCAAACTTTTCAAAAAATCCATAAACATTTTAAACTCTGCACCCGTAACATCTTGTAAGCTCTGCAATGTCACCTTGTCAGCATTGAATTTAGATAAAACTAATGTGTAAGAACAATGACAAGTATAAATGTATTTGTGAAATATGTATTTAACAGAAAAGAGAACATAAAACATACTTTTTTAATCAAATCAGTTATATGCCTTTCCATCTGCTCCTGAGGCTTCAAGAGTTCAGCTTTAAGAGGAAAAACCTGCAGATAAAATTACTTAACCCTTATTCATTTAGAAAAGGCTTAAATATAAATTACTACCCTACATTATTACCCTTTTTCCACTTCAGTGATCCACCTTCAAATTTTTTCAATTAAATGATTAAACTTCCAATTTTTTTCACTTTGATTCAATTGGAAACTGCAATGTCACAGATTGATGATGTGGCACAATCATGTGGCAGTTTAGTTCTGATGTGTCAAAAAGAAATAAGTTTTTATTTAATTATTATCATTTTAATTAAGTAAAAGGATAAAAACATAACAAAACATAACATATACTAATTATTAAAAAGCAAAATCAAAATTAACCAATCTCCTCTCTCTTAATCATTAGTGGGTTGAGACCCAATTCAACAATGAAAAATCACCAATCTCCGCCTCAGCTCCGTCTGCAACATTCATCCCCACCACTTATCCTCCAATGCACCACCATCATCTCCGATCAGAAAATGAACTACAAAATCAATTTTTTGATCTACCCAAACCTTACACAAATATCTACAAACAACAAATCGATCTGCAAAAAACAATAGAGAGAAAGTGAATGAATTTGGGGCACCCATGGCAGCAACTATATATCTCTATCTGCTACACTTCTTTTTTTCTTTTTTGGATCGGAATCATTGTTGGCGGCGTCAAAGATCCTTATTTTCTCCTTTCAGATCTGCCCTTGTCGCAATTGAAATGGTGAGTTTATGAGATTTAGGGCTCTCTCATCTGCTTCTGTTTATGTATATATGTGCGTATACATATATATTTAGGCATACTGGATGATAGTCATTTTCTCTCTTAGTGTATAGACAGATTTGGATTGTGCTTAGATAACGGGGATAGATTTGGATCTTCTCTCACTAGATTTATATGCGTGTGTATGGTGGGATGATTTACTCCATTGACTAACTGGAGATAATGAATTGGTGGCATGTTATTTTGACAAAGACGGAGATGATGCTTGGGTAATGTTCGGTGAATACAGAACCCAGTTGAATTTGGTGCTTTGATTGTATTATTTAATCAATTTAGTTCATCATCCATAGCAATAGAAATTTAGTTTTAATATTAGATGAAAGATCATTTGACATATTTGCCCTCAAATGTTTAATGAATGTGAAAAACAATTGATTTTTTTTTAATTACATATAAGCATGTTCAGGCCTAGTCAGGGAGTCACGTCATCAATTTATGGCGTGACAGGTCCAATTAAACGAAAGTGGAAAAAATGATAGTTTAATCACCTAATTGAAAAAATTG
This sequence comes from Panax stipuleanatus, assembly GCA_020205555.1. Lineage (NCBI taxonomy): Eukaryota > Viridiplantae > Streptophyta > Magnoliopsida > Apiales > Araliaceae > Panax > Panax stipuleanatus. The sequence goes on along the minus strand of CM035121.1, from coordinate 144,457,923 downwards.
AAAGTTTGATCACCGAAGTGGAAAAAGGACAATAGTTTAGGATAGTAATTTATATTTAAGCCTTTACAAAAATATGCTCAAAAATTGTAATGCATGATGAGTGGCTATACTCACCTTATCCTTTATAAAGATTAGTGTCCTCTCACGAAGATTTTCATCTGTGATTGGCTCATCAACGCTCTCAACGTGCTTAAAGAGAGCTGTCAAAGAAGCTACATAAACAAACATTCACAATTAAAGCATGAAAGTCCAAGTTACACCAAGAAGCAAATGGCACCACCAAATAAAAGAATTGAAAAACAAGAAACAAAACAATAAAATAGAAGGATAAAAAGGTTTTGTAAACTAAGTTTTTAAGATTACTACTAGTTGGAGAAGAAACCAAAGTATAACATGGAATAAATGCCGAGACAAAATAGGATATGGTTTATTAATTTCTGGGCCTAGAAAGTCAATTGGTAAAACGAGATTACAAGATCTAAGGAACTCATACGAGATTACAAGATCTATGCAACTCAAACGAGATTAGCCCCTCTAGAATTTTTAGTGATAAAGGGGGTACCTTTCACAATTTAACAAAAAAAAAAGTGGTACCTTTCACATCCTGCCTCAGTAAAGACAAAAGTGCTTTATGAACTGCATCACGCTCCACATTCTCTTCTATAAGCATCAAGAGTTTTCAAGATCAAATTTTGCATCATAAATAAGTTCATACACTAAACAGCAGAAATTGAAACACACAGTTTACCAGCAGTAAGAAGTTGTGCAAGAATGTCTACAATTTTAGAAAGATGCTCTGGTGTATCCTTGCAAAAAAGAGGAAGACCACGAATCGCTTGCACCCTAACCTGGTAAGTTAAAGATGAACAACATAGAAGAAATTCAACAATCAATCACAGGGGTTGAATTAATAGAATAAAACATTATGCAAATGTCTTCAACAAATCATGTATCCATTAACAGATAAATAACTTGTTTGTTTCAAAGTCTCATTGATCCAGTCTCACCTAAATATCAAGCTCAAAAAATTCCATTATTGATAGATATCTTCCATCTTTCAATAGTAAACCAATCAAGTAACTAACAAATTAAGTGCATACCCAAGTCAAATAAATATCACCAATCTCGATTCACTGTAAATTACTGACTTGACTGGGAGAACAATTGTGTATCTTACAAGATTTTGCCTTTGCTTTTCTATGAGATCTTAACCAAAAAAAATGGGATCGTTAAGATTTAATACATACATATTAGCTTGGGCTAACTGGGTTTGGTAATATTGCACAGGGAAGTCGGTATAAGTCCAATAGTGCTTGGATCAACTTGAATGTAAATTGGTATTTTTTATATTTCCCAATTTCTGCTTAGATGGTGTGTGCCTGCTTTGTTAACTACTGTAAACGAACTCCTACAATGAACCCTTCTTAGCATTAACTATCTGATGTTTCTACTCATTTAAACATACCCCTTCAGTTGTTTAGCAATTTCTCATGTCATTATGTACCACCTAATTATCCCCAACAATTTAAAATAAATCAAATAAAAAAAAATACTGAACAAGTATAAGTATTAACCCCAAGTTCTTCTGCTTCACACAAATCAAGATGAGCATCCACAGCAGAAACTGAAAGAGCAGGAAAAAACTTGAAGAATCTGGGGATGAGCTGTGCAGCTAATTGCCTTGCCTTTATGCTATTACTTGTGGCTGCCTTAATTATACTCTCATAATCCTCAACATGCTGTGAAAATTATAAAAAAAAAAACCCAAATCATCAATCACATAATAACATCTACAATCATCCTATAATGCAAAAATTAGATGTTTAATTGACAACCCTAGAAATTTATAATGATAAACTATAAAAAAAGATTGAAACTTTAAGGTACCTGAGACTTGTCTTTGGCTTCATTGAGTCGTTCGCCATACTCGTAAAGCTTCTCGATGTCTTTGGCTTCGTCGGAGGATTCAGCCATTGCTAATTGAGTAATTGGTGCTTCAATCAGTACAAGCAATACTCTCCGGTTCTAACAAGTGCGAAGTTATATATATATATATATATATATATATATAGATAAATATGTATGGGAAATGATGCATAGAATACGTTAGCTATTAGGACTGTTTCAACTAATCCTCATCCAGCCATCCAAAATTAGAGTTAATGGCTGAGATGAGGGCCCAGCCGCTAGAGGGAGTAGCGGTCAGCAATAAATTTTAAATTTCTCTCTGCTGGCCGCTAGTGGGAGTAGCGGCCAATCAAAACGTCGTCGTTTTAACTGGCCGCTACTCCCTCTAGCGGGCAGCAGAGAGAAATTTAGAGAATTTGGCCCAACCGCTAGAGGGAGTAGCGGCCAAGCGTTTTCCAGATCTAAACTAAGTCTTGTATAAAAAAGTTGATTCAATTTTTAAAAAAAAATAATTGACTAAAGTTTTTAATTTTTTCTAAATTTTTTTCTTAAAAATTTTAATTATTTTTTAAAAAAATATTTATTTATTTATTTAAAAAATATTGAATCATTTTTTTTAATCTTTTACTTTTTTTGTGTTTTAATTTTTATTTTTAGTTTTTATTTTTAAAAATTCTAATATTAAGAATATATATAATAAAAATATGTATTCTAATTAATATATGTATGCTTAATATTAGAATTTTTAAAAATAAAAACTAAAACACAAAAAAAGTAAAAGATTAAAAAAAATGATTCAATATTTTTTAAATAAATTAATAAATATTTTTTAAAAAAATAATTAAAATTTTCAAGAAAAAAAATTAGAAAAAATTAAAAACTTTAGTCAATTATTTCTAAAAAAAAATTGAATCAGCTTTTTTTATACAAGACTTAGTTGGAAACGCTTGGCCGCTACTCCCTCTAGCGGCTGGGCCAAATTCTCTAAATTCCTCTTTGCTGGCCGCTAGAGGGAGTAGCGGCCAGTTAAAATGACGACGTTTTGATTGGCCGCTACTCCCTCTAGCGGCCAGCAGAGATGAATTTAAAATTTATTGCTGACCGCTATTCCCTCTAGCGGCTGGGCCCTCATCTCAGCCATTAACTCTAATTTTGGACGGCTGGATGAGGGTTAGTTGAAACAGTCCTAATAGCTAACGTATTCTATGGATCATTTCCCAATATGTATATAGTATATATAAGTATATATTTATATGAGTGTGAGTGATTTGGGTATGGAATACAGGAATTGTGAAGGCCGAGGTCCAGAGGATTGACCGGTGAAGTAGGTATTGGATTTGAAGAGAGACGCGAGAGGAAAATGACGAGTCTCGCCTTCTTTACTCTTTTTATTTAGACCTGGAAATTTTTATGTTGTTTAGTTTCATGACAATAATTTGTAAATTTGTTTATTTTATTTTTCTTTTAAAAAACATCTTCTATTACAATTCAATTATAAGTATACAATTTATCCTATAGTTTAAAAGAGAATCCAAGAAGGAGCCACACGGGGGAGCTAGGGAAACTTTGGGAAAATTTAGGTTAACCTTTCATCTATATTTATAATTTTATTAAGAAAGAATTAAAATTTTAACATATTGTCAGCGAATGTGATATTAAGAGTATGATATATCATTAATAAAATAAATATATTGAACAAAATTATTCTTATTTTAATAATATATTATTAAAAAAGTGGTCTCACCCTCACGTGAAAAAGAACCGTATGGAAATATTATGTGAAATTATTGCTTCCCAATCTAAATGTGAAAAGGAGTTCAAATAAAAAAATACCATAGAACGTGAGTAATATTCTTAGGATATGAGTTGCTTTATCTCATGTTTTTTTTTCAATTTCTTATATGGGATGGAAGAAGTCCAAATTGTATTCTTCTTTTTGTTGTACTTGATTTGCGAGCTTAATAAATTGCTACCTTCATTGGGTTTCTTGATAAAAACAAATATAGTGATGCCATATCATTTGAAACAAAATATTTGAGACCCCTACCATCAACATTTAACCATCTTTTATAGCCTTCATAATGGTATCATACTTGTATAATAAATAATGAAACGATCCAGAATTGCTATTTTATTCTTAACAAGAATGATATCTGTATTCCTTCTTGTACAAATCTTCAAATGAAATCAGCAGAGCGACCTAGTAGCACATTGTATCTCCTACAACAATAAGGAAAATTCATGACAAAATGATCTCTGGACTCTTTACTAAGATCTTTAGCTCAAGATACAAACAAACTTTGCAACAAACTCCCACGAGGCCGACACTGTTGCAATACCAACGCTGTAGTTCTTCAAAGATCAACTAATTATCTTCCTACTTCTCTTGAGCCAAAATGTCTTGAAATTGAAAAAACTACATGGAGGGCATATCCAACGCTTGTAAAACGTCTTTAAATTCAAATTCGCGGGTTTCTTTATTGAACCTTTCAATCAGCTTGTACCTCATATCGTTCAGGTAAAAAGATTGTGTGGTCTCCAAAAGCCACTTTGCCTCTGAGTCAGTAAGCTTGCTGGTGAATACAACATCCCCACGAATAAGCACCAAGTCCTTGGTTTCTGCAAATTCTGAGTAATAAGAAACTGTGAAGTAGGGAGCAGCTTGTGTTCCCCTTGCCTTGTAATCTTCAAGACCAGTGAAAAGCATGTGGGGCATCTGCACTGCATCAAGGTTTACATAAACATTTATATTGAATGCAAAAATTTACACTCTGGTGACACATTAAATATTAAATTCACGAGTCTCTTGAGACTTGACCATAAGCATGTTTGATGTTTTGCAAATGCAGCACCACCAGCACATATGACATGTAATGTAAGCTTCATTTGTTGCAAGGAAAATATTTTTCCAGAATACGTTTTTCGCATTTTTGGGTGTTTGTTTTGAAACTGAAAATTCATTTTATGGATCAATGTGCATTCAAGCTTGATTTTCCAGAAAATAATACTGTTTCAAATGGGGAAGTCATTTCCATAAAACAAAACATCATTATCCCAGAAAATGCTTTAGCGGAGCCGTAATCAATTGCTGTGTTCATTAACATCCAAAGATAAATACACCAATGGGTTTAATACAAAAGGTAGGTTCCACATCACAATCTAGCAAGTTTCCAATAGCAGCAACTTCTATTACAAGATGCTAAATAGAGAAGCAAGCAACAATAAATCAAACCTTGAACAAACATCGTTGTATAGCCAGTTCCTTTCCACAATGGTATGACAAAATATCGGCTGCAAGAAAAGATAGAAGTATTCAGAAAAAAAATGAAGGAAAAGAAGGGTAAGTTGATGTTTATGGATTACCATTCGGCTGCTCTTTGATCCAACAGATGATACAGTTTTGCTTTCATCGATGCACCAATATGACCTCTTCCCAAGTGATACTATATCAAATAATTCAAAACAAAATTTCATCAATGAAATATTTATAAGCAAAGTAATAAGGTTTCCGTCATCGAATTTTACAATGATATCACTTAAGATAGATAAAGCAACTTGATTCACTCACCATTCACAAACACCATAAAAACATGTGTCATGTATCTTGAGAATTGGAGCATATATTATAGCATTCTCTAGGAAGGGTTAGCCAAGATATAAACTATTCGAAGAACTCTGTATTCCCCCAAAAATAATGGAAGAGAACCGTGCAGATTCTATTTTTAACACAATCATACTCAATTTATACACCCTCCGTTATAACAAAAAAAAAATGATACACCCTCCGTCCCAAATTAAGTGAATGAGTTTCTATTTTGTGATATCCCACAACAAGATAGGATTATATTCAAACCCTTCTCTCCCTTATAAGCTCATTAATGAGGGCCTAACGCGATGGTCTTCGGGTGTCACTCTTTTTTAATCAGAAAAAAAGAAAAGCTTCACTCACTCGCTCACTCTCTCTCTCTGCAGATTCTGTGCGCCATTCAAAACCAATCACTTAATTTGGGGCAGAGAGACTGATTGGTTTTGAATGACAAATAGAATGACTGCAAGTATGCAGTGCAAGTATAGAGAAGAATAAAATATCTGGTCCTTTAGAATAACCTTCTTGTGGACAATTTATTTGGTTATAGAACAAGATGTACATTACTCAAATAAAAACACAGGTGAAACAACCATCTGGAAAAAATTACATGCTGAAATAGAGCTGTTCAATCATAATAGGAATAATGGAAAAAGTGAGAAAATTTACATCATCCCAGATGGCTGCGAGATCCTCGGGCGATTGATTCTCCGCCCTCTCAATGTCAATGATTGAGCCCAACGGTTTTGCTTTCAGTGGTGTAAACCCAGTGGCAAAACTTGAATTTCTACATAAACCAAGTGAACCCCATTTCAGGATATCACCTGGAATAACATGTCTATTTAACTTCTGAAAATTCATCGGCAGAGAGGAACTAGTGAAACACTGTTTTGAAAGAAACAAGGAACATGAAGCACTGCAACGGAAACTCCCAACTGAAGACAAGGCAATCCTTGAGACTCTTGTTGCTAACCGCTGCATCATGTGTATCTGCAACGCCATGTTGTTTAAGGAAAAATAACATCTTTTAACACAAGCCCTTGTCAAATTTTGAGAAGCGCTTAAATGGGTTTTCAGAAAAAGGGCGGAAATGATCCCTCAGTGAGCTAGTGTGGTCAATGGTTTTCCTCAAGAAGGCTTGTTTTGGAGTCAAACCCCAAATTGGGTATTGATCACTCCAAGCCTAAAGATTAAATTTTACTTTTTATTTACTATTTTTTTTGGATATAGTGGTCTATAGAGCTAATAAATTGTCTCACAAGAATATCTTCGAACAGTTTGAGTGCAACATCAATTGCTCATAAAATGCATTTAAAGAAGCATAAAAGAAACTATAACAGTTTAAACACACTCACCAATAGAGGGTCACTCCATGAATACTAAATCCATCAATTAGAATCATGTTTTCCGATCAAAAAAATAAATTAGGACCATGTTGGTATAAGTTTGTAAATATAGCCCATTTCTAAGTAAATTGATGCTATACCTGATTTGTAATCTGTTGATAACGGGAGTGTAACTGTAACAGTAACAAAGTGGGAGTTGAGCTATAATTTGCGAGTAGGTTGATCGCCGGGATGGGTCGCCAGATGTTTGCCTGTAGGTTCGGACTTCGGAGTATCTTTCTTCTTTCTCCTCTTTCTTTAATTTAAATTTTACCAATAATAACGAATTTATTTATTTTTTGTTTCCTTTTCTTTTCCAAGCTCGATAAACTAAGGGGAGGTTTTGTTTAAGGTTGAATGGTTGAATCGATCAGTTATTCAATGCGTTTATTTTAAATAAAAATTGTTTGAATGATTAAATTGGTCAGATCTTTTCGGCTGAATGGCCAAGTATAATTTTTTTGATTGAATGAGTTGAATAAAGTATTTCATATTTAATTTTTTTTACAATATTAAATAAATTTATAATAATTTTAAATTTTTTCAGAGAGGTGAAATAAAAAAATATGTTATTCAGATGTTTCAGACATGTCAATTATCAAATAACTTTTTTCATTTAGTATTTAAAATTCTAGCTTCATTTAACTCATTCAGATTACTTAAACATTTAAAACTATTTCATTCAATTTTATCAAATAATCCCTAAATATCTACTTCATATTCAGTTCAAAGTACACCTCATTTGGCTGGAATAATATGGAAAGAATATAATGGCCTGGAATTGGGGGGAATGAAATGATTAAAAGGAGAGGTAACTAGAATTTCAATGGAATGTATATTTAAAAGAACAACATGACAAAAGATTGATCATATATTTAAAAGAACAACACGAGTAAAGATTGGTCAAACTATTTCAATCGACAAATTTTAAAAAAATAAAAACAAAAACTAGATCGATCAAAATCGTATTGTTTTTCGTTCTAACTAAACATATGAATAAGAATGCTTATTTCATTGTCATTGTCATTGTCATTCTCATTATTATTTGCATTTTAATAGTATAACCAAACAGACTATTATAATATTAATGTGTGAGGTAAGAATAAAATCTTGAAAATATTAAATAGATATACGGGGAAAAATAATAATTATGACAATCAATAAGTAAGTATTTAATTTAAAATTTACATTCTATCTAAATTTGATTTCGTATACAGAAAGAACAAAGAAATTGGCGGAACAATTATTGACCCAATATAATGTATAGTTGAAACTTGAAACCCAAAATCCACATAAAATTCTGTCCAAGTAAGGCCCAAGTTTCTCTTCTTTTCTTTGATCCAAACGTTTAACGAAGACCAGGGCCAATGAGCTAACAATATATCACCCATTTAAATCTAGATTCCACATCTTCTGGTGTGAAGCTTGAGTATCACAATCAAACTGGCTTAAATTTATATTTCAATTTGTAACTGGTTTGATACCCACTTGTAACAATACTGCTCAACTCAAGCCAGAATCAAGTCTCAAGTTTACTATCACAACTCACAAGAGTATCATTGAGTCAATATTAATTGAACAACCCAGCAGTTGGCGCAGTGGTTCAAAAGACGCCGCGAGACGAACTGTAGACTCGGACGTCCTGAAATCGAATACCACGAGTAACAATTTGTCTAGGCTAGAAATGGTTCATGGGGCCACGGGGACGCGGGCGTAAGCCCGTGTGAAAAGGCTGACCCGGATCCGTAGAGATTAGTGCGATTGCGGTTGAGAAACTCCCGGACCAAAAAAGAGTCTACTTAGTATCTCTAATATTACCACTCGAAATATTTTAAAGAACAAATCTTATTTGGGACAAACATGGTTGAATCATCATTTTCCCAAGCTTTTCCAGGTAAAGCACTTTTTTTGGTCATTTCCTTTAGCAAAAGAAATTAAAATATTTGAATAAAAAATGGAAACAAATTCAACCATGGTGAAAATAAAATCTGAACACACAAACAAGGAAGTGGACATCCACTTGAAAACAAACTTTGAGGGGGCTAGGAAGGAGTCCCTACCATCTTTCTTTTTCAGGCTCCATAAATCTGATTGTAATAATGAAAAGTAAGGAATTAGAGCAGATGGTCCACAGCTTTTACTGAACTCACAACAAAAAGCTCACTCCAAATTAATGAAACAAAAGGCAGAGGAAAGAGTAAATGGGCTTTCATTCTCAAGTAGTGATGAGACCAACAACTTGTGGCCAAATTAAAAGGTTAAATGTAGAGTTAAAAATGGTGCCTGGTGAGATGTTCATAAAATGGGCAAGGTCCCTAGATCTGCACATGATCTGCATTTAAGGATACTAAGTGGGGTTCACTCTATCCATATTCAGCCCTGCTCAGCCTTCAATTTTTAGAATGACAGATCGTTCATTTCTGTATCAATTGCCCTCCTCTCGACTCATTTCCACAATTCCATTAGCATTTTCCTTTCTTTTGTTTTGTTGGTTTTTTATGTTATTTTCTTAGTTATATTTTGGAGAGAAATTAAGGGCAGGGTTTGGTGGTTTAGATAACACTTTTGGTTGCTTAGTGTTAGAGAATAATAACACAACGATAAACAATAATAAATAAAAAATCAAAAGAAAATAATCACACACAATACAAGATTTACGTGATTCACCCAAAACGTTTGGGTTAGTCTACGGTCTGCGGCTGACAGTTACATTATTTTTTAGGAAAAAAATTCGTACTTCATATATTGTAGGATCCCCTCTAAATAACGCAATATAAGTAACCCTAATTCACTCGAAAGTACAAAATTACCCCTACCCAGCCCTCCGCTCAAGGAATGAGCCAAATTACATTTTGGAATAACTTTACAATCACTTCTGAATTAAAGTTTAGATCAGATCCGTTTCACCAATAACACTTAGTTGAAAGGGGAATGTTTTTTTTAGTCTCAAAGATTCAAACAAATCTAGGTACTATTTTATTTAGACACTGTACATTAAACGAGGATTCACTTTTCGCTTATTGGGACGTTCTAAAATGTAAGATCACTTTCGCAATAAAAATAACTAAAAAATTTATAAATCTTTTGATTCGGTTAAAGTTGAGAATTTTGAATTTTTTTAAGTAAACTCTTATTTTGAAACGGATGAATTAACATTATGAAAATGTTGAAATTATTGACTACAGAAAAAGAGTTGAGACTGTCATAATTTTGATACCACTTCTTGTTTTTATTTTATTTTATGTTTTTTAATTTATATCTAATAGTTATGGTGATGATGTCAATAAATTCTGTTATAGGAACCAAATCAAGTAGAATAATATGGGTTACTTTCGTTGACTAACATACCAACAAAAGGAGATATAAAGAATCTTTCGTGTACAGTGTTTATTTTATTCTATTGCTGAGTAATTGACGTGGGATAATTAATTTTTTCTTTTTTTGGTATCAATTTATAAACAAACTGGAAAAGCAAAAAATGTGTAGACCCAGTGCAGATGCCAGAGATTAAATTATGATGGATAATAATTAACATTGTGCAACAATCATGATAATCAAGAAGAATCTATGTAACCACCCTTTTTCGAAATAGAAATAGGGGTTACACACACAAAACACAATATAATTAATGAATATATAATAATTTTAAATCACAAAAAAATAGTCTTTATAATCAATAAATATCAAAAGACAATTCATATTAAATGTCAAACCGGCTAAATTATAATTTAAAATATTTATTACAACTCTAAATAAATCAATATATCACAACCTAAATAAAATGTTTAAATCATTTGGATAAAAAGGAGCTCTCGTCATACTTGCCCTTGATCTCTTGATTATTTGTCGGAAGAAAAACATAGCATGAGCTAATTCCAAATGATCAGTACGAATATAGAGTACTAGAATAATGAACTGAAATAATTAATTCAATTAATGTACTGAATTGAAACGAACAAAACTAACACATTAAAATAATAGGCTGAATCAAATGGTTGAGTGTTATTTCATACCGAGTTCAGAACAAAACAGAAATACATCTTGTCGCATAGACAAGTCAAATAATATCACATGGACAATTAAAATAATATCACACAGACAATCACACATAGAATAATAATGCTACACAAGAAATCAAAATGTATAGACCCAGTGCATGCAGATGCCCGTGATTTAATTATGCTGGATAATAATTAACATTTGTGCAACAACCAAGATAATCAAGAAGAATCTAGCAAGCCCTTTGATTGTTGATCTAGTGTCCAAAAAACATGTAATTTAAGACTATAATTCCAGGGACATATCTCAATGATATATAGTACTGATCAGCCTAATACGAAGTGTGAAGGAAACATAGTGAAGAAATCCCGTATATGTTTATGCGTTAATGATATTGTTAAAATGTGATTGTAAATTTTAATCATTTTGTAAGTTATAATTAATTAAATTAAGTCAGGCCTTAGTCACACAAAAAAGAAGAAAAAGAGAAGTGTTAGAATTATTGGATCACACACACGCACACGATTATAGAGAAAATCACACAACACAACATACGTGATTTTTCAATTTGGGTACGTCCACGGGAGAGGCGTTCCTTTTCTTATTCAGAGTGAATTAGTTACATAGAGTTATACAATAGGCATTATTTTTATAGCCAACAATCCTATTCCAACTCTATTCATATTATAGCATAATAACTCCCATAATACCCTCGACTTAAATTCAAGTCATACAAGGAACAGCTCCTAGCCGCTTCTCCTTGCTCCAGTCCGCACCCCCCCGACCCAACGGGGATTTCCTGCTTTGCCGCCCCACCCCAGCGGGTTAGTTCACTGTCCACCAGTGTTGTCACCCGCCCCAGCGGGTGATTCACCCTTTCAGGTCCCACCCCATCCGCATGTATGAGTCACAGATCCAACAAACTCTACCTTGATGAATAATCTCGTCTATTCAGAAGTTAACCACTTGTTTCACTCAAATTTGGGGCGGTGTTTCCTCCTACTAACATTCGGAGATATTAATCAAGTCCAAGCAATGCTTGAACTTGTCCGCGATCACAGCCTTTGTCAACATGTCAGCTGCATTTTCAGAAGTGTGCACCTTTTCCAATATCACATCCCCTATAGCAATTAATTCTCTTACCTTATGATACCTTACATTAATATGCTTGGTCCTCGCGTGATATACCTGATGCTTTGCCAAATAAATGGCACTCTGACTATCACAATATAACTGTACTCCACCTTGATCTATGCCCAGCTCTGTCACAAAGCGCTTTAGCCACAACGCTTCTTTCCCAGCCTCAGCCAAAGCCATATACTCAGATTCAATAGTTGATAGAGCTACTAGAGATTGAACCATGGATCTCCAACAAATCGGTCCACCTGCTATAGTGAACATATACCATGTTGTAGACCTCAAGTCATCCAACCTTCCAGCGTAATCCGCATCTACATACCCCACCACTGATATCCGATCTTGCCTTGAAAACATAATTTCATGATTCGCAGTACCTTTCAGATATCTGAATATCCACTTTACCGCTTTTCAGTGTTCTCTTCCTGGATTTCCCATGAACTTACTCACTGTGCTGACTGCATGTGCCAAATCCGGTCTTGTACATACCATCGCATACATCAAATAACCAACTGCACTCGCATAAGGCACCTTTGACATATCCTCAATCTCTTCAGCCTTTTTTGGACACTGTGCTGTAGACAACCTGAAGTGACTCGCCAATGACGTGCTGACCTGTTTAGCATTAGTCATACTAAATCTTTCCAACACTTTCTTCACATAAGTCTTTTGGGACAACCATAGTTTCTCCGCTGATCCTATCCCTGAGAATCTCCATTCCAAGTATTTTTTTCGCCGCACTCAAATCCTTCATGTCAAACTCCTTTCCCAACAAGGCCTTCAACCTGTTGACTTCACCCTATACTTTTCGCAGCAATTAGCATGTCATCCACATATAGTAACAGAAAAATATGGGAATCATCCTCAAGACTCTTAACATAAACGCATCATCATACTCACACCTTGTGAACCCAATTCGGATCATAAAAGAATCAAATTTCTTATACCATTGTCTTGGAGACTGCTTCAGCCCATATAAAGATTTCTTCAATCTACAAAACATGTGCTCAGTCTCCGGCTGCTTGAACCCCTCAGGCTGCTCCATGTATATAACATCCTCCAAATCACCATGAAGAAAAACTGTCATCTAATCGAGTTGCTCTAACTTCAGATCATAGCTTGCCACCAATACTAATATAATCCTGATTGAAATATGCCTCACTACCGGAGAAAACACTTCATTGTAGTCAATCCCCTTCCTCTATGAATATCCCTTTGCTATTAACCGAGCCTTGAACCTTTTCTGCTACAGCTTTCTTTTTCTTGTATACCTATTTGAACCCCACTAGGTTTCATCCCCTCAGGCAATTCTTTCAATTCCCAAGTCTTGTTCTTACTCAAAGATTCCATCTCCTTCCACCATAGTTTCCATCTATCTGTCCCTTTTCAGGACTAAAAATAGCCTCCTGAAAAGTAGACGGATCCCCACTAGTGGTAGAAAGTGCATATGCAATCATATCATCAAACACGTACCTCTCCGGTGGTCTGATAGTGCGTCGGGGTCTCTTTGCAGCTATGTTCTTCTGCTATTGTTGATCAACATGTTTTTCTAGCGGTGGATTGCTAGTGTCAGAACTTTTCAGCTCAACCTATATGTCCTGTTGCTGTCTGCTGGTGTATTCCCCAGCTATGTTTTTCTGAACTTCTTGATGTGTCTTAACCATCGAAGCTTCGTTAAAAACTACGTTCCTACTGATTACCACATTCTTTGCTTTCGAATCCCAAAACTTGTACCCTTTCACACCTTTCTTATGTTCACGAAAGATACACTGTTTGGACTTCGGATCAAGCTTGGACCTCTCATCACCGGGAACATGAACGTAGGCTGGACAACCAAAAATCTTCATACCAGAATAGTCTACCTCTTTGTCTGTCCACACCTCCTGTGCTACCTTATTATCCAGAGCAGTACTCGGCGACCTGTTTATGATGTAAACTGCCATACTCACTGCCTCTGCCCAGAAATCCTTTGAAAGTCCTTGCATTCAACATGATGCATCGTGCCCTCTCTGCTATAGTTCTGTTCATTCTTTTTGCCACCCCATTCTGCTGTGGTGTTTTTCTAAATGTCCAGTGCCTCTATATCTCATGCTCTTCACAAAACTTCACAAACGGCTCATACTTGTACTCCGTTCCATTGTCTGATCTAAGACACTTTAATTTCTTCTCTGCTTGGTTTTCCACTTCAACTTTCCACACATTGAATTTTTCAAAAACTTCAAACTTGTGTCGCATGAAGTACACCCACACCTTCCTCGAATAATCATCGATGAAAGTCAAGAAATACAGTGATCCTGCTTTCGAAGCTACCCTCACTGGTCCCCAGACATCAGTATGAACATAATCAAGTATCCCCTTAGTTTTGTTCGTCGCAAACTTAAACGACACCTTACACTGTTTTTTCAGTACACAAAACTTGCAGAAATCAATCTTGCACGATTTCACCCCTTTCAACAGATTTCTTCTGTGTAATTCCAGCATCCCACGTTCTCCCATATGCCCTAACCGCATATGCCATAACGAAGTATCATCAGTATCATCAGCTGTAGTGGCTGCAGCTCCACCTACAACTGTGCTCCCTATCAAACGATAGATATTTCCATTTACCTTCGAACCCTTCATAATCACTAGCGCACCCTTTGTCACTTCTCATGACTCCACCACCTGTTTTACACTCACAGCCATTAGAGTCTAGGGTTCTCAATGAAACTAGATTCTTTCTCAATCCTGATATGTGCCTCACCTCAGACAGAGTTCTCACGACACCATCAAACATCTTGATCTTCACTGTGCCAATTCCAATGATATTGCACGAAGCATCGTTACCCATCAAAATGGTACCACAGTCCATAGATTTGTATGTGTCAAACCACTCCCTGTTAGGTGACATGTGAAACGAACATGCTGAATCCAAAATCCAAGAATCTGCCACGTCTGTGTTTGTTGAAACTGACAACATATCCCCATCTTCCGATGACTCTTCTATAACGTTTGTCGATTTTGTCGATTCTGCCTTCTTTCTAGTCTTCGTTCCATCATCCTTATTCATCGGACAGTCTTTCTTGAAGTGACCTGTCTCGCGACATTTATAACATCTATACTCTCTGTGTCTAGGAGTCTTTCCTCTAGATTTAGATTTCCCATGCGTTCCAGATTTTCCCCTTTTCAATTTTCTGCCACGTTGTTCTCCCCCTTTTACCATCAGCCCTTCACCCGAAACACCCTCGGTCTAAAGTCTTCGTTGATTAAACATCAGAAGAGCGGATGTGACTTCCTCCAATTTCAGAGTCTCTTTCCCCCATAGCAAAGTTGTAACAAGATTCTCTATGGAACCCGGCAAGGAACACAGTAACATCAACGCTTGGTCTTCCTCTTCAAACTTCATCTCAATCCTAATTAAATCACTGATAATTTGATTGAACGTGTGAATATGTTGAATGAGTTCTGAACCTTCACTCATCTTCAACCCAAACAACTTTTGCTTCAGAAACAACTTGTTTGTCAGAGACTTAGACATATATCTGGATTCGAGTTTACTCCATACTCTTGATGGCGATTCATCACCGATCACGTGATACATAACCTCGTCTGCAAGACACAGACGAATTGTACTCACCGCCTTCGCTTTGAGTTCCTCCCAGTTTTCCGCTGTCATAGTCCTCTGGCTTCTTTTTCAACGCCTTCACTAATCCCTGCTGTACCAACAGATCTTTAACCCTCTGTTGCCATAACCCGAAATTTTCTGTTCCATCAAACTTCATCACGTCAAACTTTGAAACGGACGAACTTGATGCCATCGTTCTTCGTGTTCAATCCAAATAGATCTAACAAAGCTAACCTAGCTTTGATACCAATTTGTTAGAATTATTGGATCACACACACGCACACGATTATAGAGAAAATCACACAACACAACAGATTTACGTGGTTCTCCCAATTTTGATACGTCCACGGGAGAGGCGTTCCTTTTCTTATTCAGAGTAAATTAGTTACATAGAGTTATACAATAGACATTATTTTTATAGCCAACAATCCTATTCCAACTCTATCCATAATCTATTCATATTATGGCATAATAACTCCCATAATACCCTTGACTTAAATCCAAGTCAAACAAGGAACAGCTCCAGCCGCCTCTTCTTGTTCTAGTCCGCGCCCCCCCCCCCCCCTTCGCCCCAACGGGAGTTTCCTGCTTTGCCGCCCCGCCCCAACGGGTTAGTTCACTGTCCACCAGTGTTGTCACCCGCCCCGGCCGGTGATTCACCCTTTCAGGTCCCGCCCCATCCGCATGTATGAGTCAGAGATCCAACAAGAAGTTTCTACCTTGTCTCATTTAAAAAATTGATTCAAGAAGTTAATTAATACATTCATGTATTTCATCCTCAGCATGCTCTATTTTATTTTTTCTCACAGTTTTATTGAACAGTAGTATAATTAATATTGGAGTTCACGGGTCTTGATTCTGTCTTCAACATGGCTGTCTGTGGGCTTACACTATTGTTTTCCCCTCTACCATCACTACACACACACACACACACACACACACACACACACACATATATATATATATATATATATATATATATATATATATATATATATATTTTGTCCTAAAGTACTAGCTAGTTATGACAATTGTCTATTAGCCATGCCTCTTTTCACCACTTATTTGCTCATCATCCTCCTTACTGTACCCCGCACCTCTCACTGTTTAAACAAGTCCTTGACCACCACCCCTCGCCGCCCCGCACGGCAGCTCTCCGTCGACTACTATGCAAAAACATGCCCTCATGTTGACCAGCTCGTCTCAACGGTGACCACACAACAATTCAAAGAAGCTCCCGTCTCCGGTCCGGCTACCATTCGCCTCTTCTTCCACGACTGCTTTGTTGAAGTAAGTAATCTCAATTAATTCCTCATAACAATTATTCACCTTTTTTCCCCTTTTTATTTTTTCTACACCCGTGCATTTTAGCAAAAATATAATGTATAATGGTATCAATAGTTAACGTTAAATGGTAGTGAACAGTGATCTTCCGGGATAAGAGCAGGTACTCATACTCCCGGATGAGTAGTACAATTAAAATACCTTCCAAAGTATTATTCTATAAATTCGCTAGCACGTAAGGTTAGTTGTGGATCACTTCTTTTATATATATATACTAGCCGTACTATATGTGTCTCCAACACTACGTACGACGGTACGAAGGGGAAGAGAGAGTAGAGATTGCCGGCGTTAGAAAATGGAGGAGGTAGAGGACGAGCTAGAGAGGAGGATCTGAGAATAGGAGAGAAAGCAATTTTTTTTTTTTGAAGTTAAAAAGGATATAATGGACGATGAGATTTATCTCAAACTTTGGACGGTCCTGATCGTTTATTAGGATGAGCGAAAAATTCAAAATAGTTGTGTTTTGTTAATTATATAAAAAATCAGTTGTGTTTTGTTAATTATATATATATATATATATATATATATATATATAAGATTACGTATGTGACATGTGATTATTATAAAAAAAAATTATTAACGACAATTTGGACATTTTATAATTTTTACTAATGAATGTTTTGATATTTCACTATTTTATAAATCAAAATTACTTTATATTAGGTGCGTAGACACCAGATTTTGTGTGTGCATGTCTAAGATACATATTCTCTTATTTTATTTATTTATTTATTTATTGTTATTATTTTATTTTCTCTCTCTCTATATCAATGTTTATTTAGAATATTCGTATATTGCATGGTGTACGTTAATGAAGGGGTGTGATGGGTCCATATTGATATCGACTAAACCGGGAAGCAAACAATGGGCTGAGAGGGATGCGGAGGATAACAAGGACCTGGCTGTGGAGGCTTTTGATAGCATAAAGAAGGCCAAGTCACTACTAGAGACCAAGTGCCCTGGTGTGGTATCTTGTGCTGATATTCTTGCAATTGCAGCTAGAGATTTTATCCACTTGGTAAGTCAATTGACACACCTTGAGCTTAATTACCCTATATTCATTTACATATATGTTATACACACAAATATACATATATATATATATATATATATGGAGATCGATTCATATAGCCAACGTTATAAACTTAAGATTATCCTTACGATAGATCGTGGTCGTCCATTCATAGATTTAACGATAAAAATAATATCCCGCACACACTTTAATGTAAGAGAGTCTGTACTACTAAATGGCAGATTGTAAAAGTGACAAAAATATATTCCTCTCCCGTCCGCACTTTAGTTGGGCGGATTCTGACTTTTAAAATATTCAATATTCCGGTCCACAACTTTCACACGTGATTTCGGCAAATTTATACATTCTTCGGAAAATAATAATTTGGTAATTTGGATACACTTCAGCAAATACACTAACTTCAATTCAATGTATTCTCTCTTGTCTATAATCGGAACAACAGACCTGTGCACATTTTCAGCCAATACTCAACTCCAAATCAATTTATCTCTTGTTTATAATTGGAACAACAGAACTGATCAGAGAAGAAACTCCCGTCACCGACCAGAGAAGGAACCCCCACCTGCCCGATCAACAGATCATGATGTGGATGACTGACTAATTGGAAATTGAATTGTGAATAGGTCTACGTATAAAAAAAACGATTCTCTCTGTCCCCAATTTAACTATATCCGTTCGCATTTTGGTAGTACAGATGACAAATGACATTTTTGTCACTTTTGCAATCCGTACTACTAAAGTGCGAGCGTCCCCAAACTAAAGTGCGGATATGATATTATTTGGAAACTGATATTTCCATGAAACCCGTTGTTATAGCAACGGTTTTCACCGTCACTATACATCTATAGCGACACTTTTCATGTATCAAAAAGTGATGTGAAAATATCAATTTCCTTTTATTTTCACCCCTAGATCGGAGATTAGACGTGCACGATTTGTTGTAAGAATAATCTTTAAGTTTACAACGTTGTTATGAATGATTAGCAATGTATGTATATTTGTGTTGATCGGTATATATGTTAAAAATAACGCTACTATCATATAAATTCTTTTACATAACTCTCACATATACACACATACATAATGCGGGTCCCGCATGTCAGGCGGGAACCCACAATATGTATGTGTGTGTATGTGAGAGTTATGTGATAGAATTTATTTGATAGTAGCATTGCTCATATGTTAATAATATGTGTGAACTTTGCCTTCTCATTAATTGATGGTTGGTGATTTTTTCTTATAATGCACCAATATAGCTAAGACTGTAAAATGAGCAAACAGTTCGGGCTCGATTTGTACTCGTTCGACTCGAAATATAAATGAGTTAAATATGAGCAAATTTTAAAGTTCGATAAATTACTCGAACCTCCTTAAATTGTAATTTTCTATTGATACTCGGATCATATTCGTTCGAAAAGTTCAAACTGCTCGGGCTCGATTTGGAATCGTGCTCGACTCTGTAGATAAATGAGCCTCAATCAAATCTTATTTTATACTCGATAAATTTTGTGAACCAAATCTGAGCAACTAAATACTCGATTCGACTCGACTCGATTCGTTTACACTCTTAAATATAACAATGTGGTGCCTGCATACTGTCCCGCAAAGATTGACATGATAATATCACGTAAACCAAGTATTTCAATGTTTAAAAATTTAAAATTCTAGTTTTAATTTCAGTGAAAATATAATATATATTAACTCATAAAGTTGGTTGCTTGCTTTAAAATAATTTCATGGTTGGTGCAGGCAGGGGGTCCTTATTACCCAGTGAAAAAAGGCAGGTGGGATGGAAAATTATCAATGGCATCAAGAGTTGATTCCAATCTCCCACGGGCAAATTCCACCGTGGATGAGCTCCTCAAGCTCTTTGCGTCCAAAGGGCTAACACTCGACGATCTAATAGTCCTCTCTGGTGCACATACAATTGGTTTTTCGCACTGCAGCCATTTTGTGAACAGACTCTACGACTACAAGGGCACCAACCGGCCAGACTCTGCAATTGATCCAAGGCTACTCAAGGCCTTGAAAATGTCGTGCCCGCCTTTTGGTGGCGGTGTTCGTGTGGTGGCACCATTTGATGTTACAACACCTTTCCTATTCGACAACGCGTATTATCAAAATCTGGAGGCTAAACTGGGGCTGTTAGCCTCTGATCAAGGACTGTTTATGGACTCGAGAACTAGGCCTATGGTTCAGGCTCTGGCCAAGGATGGGCACAAGTTCTTTCAGGCATTTTCAGCAGCTATGGACAAAATGGGGTCTATAGGTGTGAAAAGGGGTCAGAGACATGGAGAGAAGAGGAAAGACTGCAGCATGCATGTGTTAATATGATTTGTTGTTTTATTCTTTGAAATTTCTTTTTTGGTTTTCAATTCTCAGTTTTTATATAACCCTTTTCTTTTAAACTTTTTTTTTACTTCTTTTGATTAATTTGTTTTACTTCTTGACAGTTTAGTTCATTTGTATACTGTATGCCATATATTTTTTTTAATCTGACAACTAATTATTTATTTAAAAATTCTCTTCTCCTTATTTGCATGCATGTGTCTGGATTTTGGAGCCATTTTTGTTTGATATCAATAATTAAATAATAATTGTTGGAATTTATCAGAAAATAATTGAGATTTTGAATGCATATGTCACACTACATCATCATGCCTTTGGAATATATAAATTGCAAAATATCACTGGTATTTATCAACATTTATTTATTTCATTATACGTAAAAAAAAATTTGCAAAAAATTCCGTTGCCGGGACTTGAACCCGGGTCTCTCGGGTGAGAGCCGAGTATCCTAACCAACTAGACTACAACGGATTGATGAAAAACAATCTATTAACTAATCTAAAAATATTAACAATTATAGAATTTAAAATTAATTTGTAATTAAGATTTTAGTTGTTGACTAGAAAAATATTCTCTGTTTTGGGACAAATAGAGTATTATTAAGGACTTCGTTATCCAAATTTAAATCAAAGGTGGTAGAAGGCCAATAGTATTGTAGGTGTCAGTTGATTAAGCTGGTGGCCCAATCAATGAATACCGAATACAGGCTGATAGACACAAGGCAAAGGCATGCACTTTAATTTAATTAAATCTCCTACCGGTACCCATTATGGAATTGACGTATTTGTTTTGATTTTAACTCGTATATCCCAATAATTTCGTTTTATAGGTAAATGATACATATTACAAATATTTATATCGATTTTTTAATTGTCAATCACGTAGAGAAATATTAATGATAATATTTTTTTAAAGAGATGTGTAATAAGTGGTGTATTTCTATAATTCTCACTAATTCTATGTATAGATAAACTTTGCAATTGTAATTCGATATAAATTTATCGCAATACATAGCAAAAGTCTAATCCATATGATATGACTCTCAAATATATTTTAATAATTAACATCATCTTTAAATAATTACGTATTATTCAAATAATTGTCCAACCATATTAATTGGGTTTAAAAGTCCAACCTTGTTTCTCAATACACATGTTTGAACATAGCTAACAAATCAAATAAGGATTCTCATTGATTTCGACATGGGATCAACTTAACATGCCTAGCTATCAGTTCCAAGATCTTTCGTTCAATTTTATATATTTAGTTATTTATTTAAATAGAAATCAAACTTACTTGTATACAGGGCCGGTTCTAAGAATTTGGAGGCCCTATGAGAGAAAAAAAATAGGGGCCCTCTCGCATATAAAAATGGGTCTTTAACACTAATATACAATAATTAGAAAGTAATTACAATAACGGTACATCCACAAAATAATTACAAAAATAAGACAATAAATTCAAACCACCTAAAATCAAGGAGAAAATAACTGCGATAATTAATAATTCAAATTCAAATATTTGGGATCTAACAACAAAAATAAATTCATAATTCAAAATTCAAATCAAAAGGAGGAAAAATAAAAAATTGTCTTCTCTTTCTTAATATTCATCTCCCTCGTCATCATCTTCCTCCGTCAATATTCATCTCCCTCGTAATCATCTTCCTCCGCCGTCTCCGCTGCGAATAAAACAAATACGTCAATAAAACAAATAGACATTGCACCTTCTCACAGTGTTTACATTGTAGGTCAAAGCTAAGATTGGAAGCAGAAGCCTTCGTGCTTAACTTCGCACTCTTCCCAGTAACTACCCAACTTCTAATAAAGCTTTTGGAGAAAATATATAAGATGAACAAGAAATAAGTACAATCGCCACTATGCTCACACAAAAAATAGGTACACACTAGAAATTGACCACCATACTGAATAGAAAAATGAATAAACATCCTCCTCCGTCGCGAATCTTCGAAAGTACCTGAGTTACAGTTCTGATTTTTTTTTGACGATTTGGTTACCCACAAAAACTAAAATGGTAACCTTTGTATGAAGGTTTGGCTACCAACTGCATCACATTTAAAATAAATTTGTAACCTAATAAAACAAAATTTGTTACCTTGGTCTAAAGGTTTGGCAACCAACTGAATGAATGTTTGGTTACCAACTGCATTACATTCAAAATAATTTAGCAACCTAATAAAACTGAATTGGTTACTTTGGTACGAAGGTTTGGCTACCAAATGCACTATGAAAAAACTACAAGTGTGGAGGTGGATTGGTTACCATGGTATGAAGGTTTGGTTACCTTGGTATGAAGGTTTGGTTACCAACTGCATTATAAAAAAACTGCAGGTGTGGAGGTGGATTGGTTACATTGGTATGAAGGTTTGGTTACCTTGGTATGAAGGTTTGGTTACCAACTGCATTATAAAAAAACTGCGGGTGTGGATGTGGTTTGGTTACCTTGGTATGAAGGTTTGGTTACCTTGGTTTGAAGGTTTGGTTACCTTAGTATGAAGGTTTGGTTACCAACTGCACTATGAAAAAACTGCAGGTGTGGAGATGGATTGGTTACATTAGTATGAAGGTTTGGTTACCTTGGTATGAAGGTTTGGTTACCTTGGTATAGAGGATTGGTTACCTTGGTATAAAGGGTTTGGTTACCTTAGTATAAAGGGTTGGTTACCAATTTGATGCAATACACTCTGGCAGCCTATTGAAAGCAAATTACAAAAAGACACAAGTTTTTGGGCTTGAAATCCCAACTGAAGTGGAGGTTTAATACACTCTGGCAGCCTTTGTTTAGTTGGAGTGTGGATGATGACATCGTCATCTATGGTTCCGGTTAAAAATATAGATGAGCCATCTTAGGAGAACAAGAGTGAGGTGAATATACAAGTGTGCGAGACTAATGAGAGTAATGAGGACAACTCAAGCAGTGGGAGCAGTGCAAGTAATGAAAGCCATCCCAATCAGTTTGAAGATAATCCTGGGGATTTACCTGAGGATGTAACCAAAGGGGATGAGAGTTTTCCAGCGAAGAAGTAAAAGAAATAGAAAATGGCGAGGGAGAGTTTTTCAACACTGAAGTTTTCTGGATGCCATCTGGCCGGCGGGAGCTTTGCGAGAGAGAGAAAGAAATAGAAAATGGCGAGAGACAGATATAATGGCGAGAGAGATTGAGGATAAGTCAGTTGAGAGCGAGAAAATGGCGATTGACTCACCTAAATTAAAGGAATCCTAATTGCACTAATTTTGTAAATAAATATGTAAAAATGTATTATTTTTGTAATTATTTTATCTATGCACTGTTTTTGTAATTATTTTTAAAAATGTACTATAATATGTAATTGTTCCTATAAAAATACTAATTTTTTTATCAGCACCAATATATAAAGCACAATTTATATCAAAATTCATCATTAATTAAAATAATAAATGTCAACGTCGAGTAACAAAATTATCAATTAGAAAGAAAATATAGCTAAAACTTCAATAAATTATCAATTAAAAAGAAAAGGTAGCTAAAACTTAAATGGACAATAAACTTCACACGATCGCTAGCATTATTCTTACATTTTTTGCTGCAAAATCATCAATCAAACTTTCATAATCAATTTTCTACATATACACAAAAAAAAATATCAAGGACTCTCCGAATTTGGGGGTTCTGTGCGATCGCCCCTTCTGCACCTCCTCAGGACCGGCCCTGCTTGTATAAAGGGTATGCCCCCAGCTTTGATTCCTACAAATATGTTGGTTTGTGTGAAATTTAATTTCACTTATCTACAAAAAAAAAAAAACATTTACATGCATTTAATTTAATCCTCTCGATCTCTATTTCTTAAGAATGAGTTCCATTTGTCAATTTGTTTCTCCAAAAAATTTAAAGATAAAAACGAAATTAAATCAAAAAATATTCTTAATATCTAAAAAATAATAATTCAAATTAGTCCCTTTTTATAGAACGACAAAAAGTATAATTAATTAAAAGTATTTCTATTCTCGCTTCAAATATGAATACAATGACCTTAAATACAATTAATCACCGCCACGTAACTCAAAATATAGATTTAACAAAATGGGATTCAAAAATACTTTATTAATATTTGTAATTTTTTTAAATTAGGTTTTTTTTTATAGAGAACGGCGGAGAATATAAACAATATATTTACACAATCACGTGAACAATATCTCACATATGTATCCTCATTTTCTGATCATTCCATTTGATCGAATTAACAGATAATGACAAAAGTGGATGGTAGCATGACAAGTGTGATATCTCATGAGTTAGCGACCTATATATCAACATTATCATCTTTTCACATCAATTTCTAATGTGAATTCTCTTTGTTTATGTTGGTTGTTATCTAATTTATATATATTTTTTGCATATTAAATTTTAAAATTAGTATAATTCATAAAAATTTAAAATAAAATTAATTTTATAAATAATAATTTTTGTCATATATTGTATAATTATAATAATTGTATCAACTAAAAGTAAATCAGTTCACATCAATTTGAAGTTCAATATACTGTCGTTTAACCTTAAAAGTAAAATTGCATCTCTAATATTAGAATGGAGTGAGTACGTTCCAAACTTTAAATAAGATTATAATAATTCAAACTCTCGACCTCTATATCAATAGAATTATTATAATTTAAGAGGGAGGGGGAGGGGGAGGGGAGGGGGGGGGTGGGGAGGAGGGGGAGCGGAATAACTACTCTCGACTTCTATATCAATAGAAGTGATTTCTTCGTCTATAGTATGAAGTGTTTGACAATTTAAACTTCTAGAAGATAGAGTTTCTCAATATGGATGTGTCCAAGGCATATTTCGGTTGAGTGGTGTTAGAGACACAGTTTATTTTATTATTTGCTGATTTGACATACTTCCACCTCAGCATATTGATGAACAAATTGTTTCAATGTAGTCTTCGGCTCCATGTAAAAGCTAAGGTAGAGTATGCCACATCAATATAAAGTATAAAATAATTATAGAATAAATTGTGTCTTTATCATTATTCATTTCGATTTTTTTCCTGTCTGGAGGGTGGATCCCAAATGCAGCAGTCCAACAATCATGCGTCGTGGACATACCATATCCACTTATCCAGACCTTAAAAAAGTGTAATTAAGCAGAAAAATAAAAAGATGGTAACAACCCATGTGGTGTGGATATTAAATTCTGACAACCGTTAATTGTTGTCTACTCAATAACATTAAGGTTTAGATACATTCCAAACTTTTACGTTTTTCGTTTTTCCTTTTTTTATAACTGAAATCTTAATATTTCAATTTTAAGATATTGATTTTTAATGTCTTAAATTTTTTATAAATTAAAGGTTTTGGGAACTAATGTGTAATAATTGATTTGAACAAGAGTATTTTGAAAATTTTTACTCTTAAATATCTTTGAAAGTACAAAATTTACATACACATAGTTAGTGCGTAAGAAAGAAAAAAAAGAGAGAAAGTTAAAGCCAAGATAAATGATATATCCCTTAATTGCTCAATTTGAGAAAAAACCTTAAATATCTTCCAAAGCAAAAAAAAAAAATTTGGGTTAACTACAAAAGTATCCCTTAAAGTTTCACAAAATTTCACTTTTAGCCTTAAAATATCAATTTTCTCAATAGTATTCCTTCAAGTTTAATTTATTTTACAAAAAAATGTTCCCTTTTAACATATTAGTGAAATTATTAGTCAAAACTCACATTTTATATAATTGAATAAACATTTGACTCATTTCAAATGTATGAATATAACAATACATTCGTTATATGAATCGTTAATTAATAACATAATTACCAATGATTTCAGAAATGTTTGTGAATGATTCCAACATATAATTTCACCAATATGTTAAAGGTGAATAGTTTTTTAAAAACTTTAAACTTAAAAGGAACACAATCGAGAAAGTTGGTACTTTGAGGGCTAAAAATATTAGAATTTTATGAAACATTTGTGGGGTAATTTTTCAATTAACCCAAAAAAGCTATAGACATGCATGAAGAAGAAGAGAATGTAGAAAAAACATAGCCAAATATAAAGTTATATTCTCTTGTTACGGATTTAACTTTTTGCTATATCAGTTGCATAACAAAAAACCGACTTGTCGGTGTCTTCTGCGACTTTTGTTCAATGCTGGTACGTATCTTTATTGTTCAAATAACCTAGCAGGAAGGACATATCGAAACTGTATTGAGAGGATAGGCAAGTGGGAAAACACAATAATGAATAATGAACTCTCGTGATGAAGTTCTTCTACCTAGCAAGACTTTAACGCTTTTGCTCAAAATATATAGCCACAAACCATTCAAAACACTAATGCATCACCTGTTCTCCTACAAAAAACTTAAATGCTCGAACCTAACACAACTAAAGCCTCTCTGCCCTATTAAATAATGGAATTTCTTAACTAAACATACAATTCAAGAAAATATTCTCTTAATTATGTGCATATTCCCTTGAACTTGGTACAAATGCAGAAATCAAAGAAATATGCACACAGTTCATGTGAATATTCTTTGAACTGTGTGCTTAGCATGTGTTCTTAGATTACATGGTAAGAGGACACTTAAATAATAATAACAAAAAAATACCTGGAGGAGGAGTATTATTACATGTTTATATATTTACGTGTTTATATATTTAATTTCTCTCAGCTGAGAATCAAGTATTTGACCTCTCCTCTTCAATATTTTAGACACATGCATTTTCTCTGAGTTTGATCAAGGTGGTTGAGTATTAGTAATGTTAACGGGCATGTCGACGATAATGAGAATGACAACGGTGGTGGTGATTCTGTCACTGGCGGCGATGCCACGGCAAGCGCGAGCTATGGATGATGATATAGTTCGGCAGCTAAGAAAAGTGGCAGCAAAGAGTAATATGACATGTATTTTGGTGTTTGGTGATTCTAGTGTTGATCCTGGCAACAATAACCACATTGCCACTCCCACTAGAAGTAACTTCCCACCTTATGGGAAGGATTTCTTTAATAGGAGCTCTACTGGGAGGTTCACTAATGGAAGACTTGCAACTGACTTCATAGGTAAGATATCAAATAAAATTAAAGAAACTTTTAATTTTTCTTTACCAACACACGATTCATTTGTCTTTTTTAGGGAAATGATCGAGGGAGTATTACGTATATATATGTGTATATATATATAACACATATATTTCGCAAAATAAAAAAGTACTTATGGAATCTAAAATTAGTTGTCGACATAATTTAATTAAATAATTAAACCTCAAGTCAAGTTGCATGTTTTGGTTTAATATATAATTTTTTTTTGTAGCGGAGGCATTTGGTTATAAAAATATAATTCGAGGATTTCTTGAACCAAATATCGATAAGGAAGATCTGTTGCATGGTGTTAGTTTTGCATCAGCTGGTTCTGGTTATGATGAACTTACTGCCAATCTCACTGTAAGTGATCCTCGCTCTTGTGTCCTAGATCACATTGAGAACGTACGTAACTCCCATCATGTTTAGGACTTAGCTATTTTCTTTCAATGTATTTTAATTCAAATTAATATTCAACATGTTAACTTGTTTTCATTTTGATGGCATGTTGTTGTTGTTATATGAAAGAATGTGTTATCTGTTTCGAAACAAGTGGAGTATCTGATGCATTATAAGATCCACCTGAGGCAACTGGTGGGAGAAAAAATGGCTGCAGAAACCATAAAAAATGCTCTATTTATATTAAGTTTTGGTACAAATGACTTCATCCAAAACTACTTTGAAGAACCTATTCGGCCAAAGCAATTCACGGTTGAACAATTCCAGAATTACTTAATTTCTCGCATGTTTCGTGCTATTAAGGTATTCTCTCAAACTCATTCTTCTTTATTTTCTTTTGCTTTATATATATATGACAATGGGGGTACAAAGGTACTTCCACAATGTAGAATTAAATAAGTTAGGTCAAGAATTTGGATTATTGGATTGCTGGGAAAAAGTCAAAAAAAAAAAACACTTTCAACCCTCCTACCCACCCCACCCCCACGCCCACCCCCCAAAAAAGAAGGAACTTTTAAAAGGTTCCGTCAACTATAATTGCCACATCTTTTATTCAAGTACTCCTGCGACTACAGACCACATATATATTTATACAACAATGCTACTATTACATAAAAAATCTCACATAATACTCACATACATGCATATAATACTCACATACATGCATACTGTGGATTTTCGCCTGACATGTAAGGCCTGCAGTATATATGTATGTATGTGATATTATTTATGTGATAGTAGCATTATTTATGTGCATATACGGCGCTCCATAAACAGACCAATCTTTAGCGAGAGACTGTAAACACTATTTTATAAATGGATAAAGAGTGTGTGTCATCATAGTACAATGAGTGAAAAAAATGAGACAGAGTGCAACATATATAAAATTTAGACTCCTTTTATGTAGACATAATTCAGAGACGGAGAGTAGTTGGGGCCTGGGGTCGGCCAGGCTTAGATTTCTTAAAATTATGCTAAAGCCTTTCAAATTTAAATAATTTTGCTCTAGGCCTCCCTACATGTGATTTACATAAATACTTTTAAAAGTAAATTTTATTTCAGTTAATTCCTAATTAAAAGAATCTTGGGTGGCTTAAATTATATTTAAATAATATTTTAAAAAATTCCTGTCACATTTTGTACCCCCCATTACAAATTTTCTAGCTTCATGATCCCGGGTTAATTATTCATCATTAATTACCCCATTCCCCCCCACCCCACCCCACCCCACCCCACCCCACCCCACCCCAAACCAAAACACAAATAAACACAATTTCTCTTTTGAATTGCTTCACTATTACTAAAGTCTAAATATATATATATATAGTCTATATATATATATATAATATTCTCATTTGATTGTTTGTATTGCAGGTAATGCATCGTCTAGGAGGAGCCAGGAGAGTAGTGGTGGTTGGTGTCCCTCCTTTAGGCTGTTTTCCACTGATTGAGTTGATAAGGGACGACAGGAACAAATGCGATGATCCACTCAACAAACTTGCCATCTCCTTCAATTCTAAGATCAAACAAAAATTGGCAACCCTAAACACATCCTTGGCCATAAAAGCTACATACGGAGACATATACACTGTCATAGAACGCGCAGTTCAATATCCAAAACAATACGGTTAGTATACGTGAAAATACTTTCTTTGTTCCAAAATATAATTAAGAGCCACCTTTAGATTAAAATTAAATTACATACAAAGTCATTTTATAACTACTCGTATGTAGAACACTTAAAAAATCATTTTACTATTATAATTTGAAACGGAAGGATCAGCAATTAACTTTCCCTAGCTAGAGGTTTGTTTTAATTATTCATTTTGGAAAATATTTAATATGAGAAAATTAATTAATTTCAGGTTTCACGGAGACTTCAAAAGGGTGTTGTGGAACAGGAACAGTAGAATTAGGGGATACATGCAAAGGCTTGGCTACTTGTTCCGACCGTACAAAATATGTTTATTGGGATGCCGTTCATCCGACGGAAAGCATGTATAAAATTGTAGCAGATGAGGTTGTGAAAGCCGTTATAGTTGACAAGATCTTTGATTAATGCGTGTCTTTCTTCGTTATATATTGCCTTTGTTTCACACCAAAACTTTGTCTAGCCTTATATATATGTTGAAACATGAAGAAAATTAAATGAATTTGTGTCATTTATTTTGCATTTATATATGATGGTTTTAGTTTTAATGGTTAAAAATGTTTGCAGTTACGTACGTTTTGGTATTTATTTGAACAGTTGATAATGTCAGAATAATAATTTAACAATACTTTTATATTTATTTTAACAACACTTTTACATTTGTGTAACTGCGCTTTTTCACTTGTTAATCATCTATTGAGTTGTTACACGAAGGCTCCCCCTAGTTTTTTTTTCTTCATTTTATTGATTGATTGATCAACAAAGTAAAATTTCATTTACACCACTAAGAAATACAAAAGCTACAAATACACAAGTTTTGAATAGGGCCACAAAAAACTACAATTAATCCAGGGCTTGCATGCACAACACCTGTCCAAGCAAATGAAAATGACATAAATTGGAGAAGCAAAATTGAGCAAATAAGACAACTGAATTTTCACATAATCCAGAAGTGCATTCCTAACAGCACCATGAACCTAGCTAGACTTAAGCCCCTTATGGTTGAGACAAAAATGTGAGCACTAGATTTACCTTAACTAATTTGAATACGGTATCATCAAGGAAACATCATTAATTGAGAAAGGATAAAGATGTACCCAACTTATAATATTATGAAATATCATTAATTAATTAAGAAAGAATAAAGGTGTACCTTTGAAGAGAATCAACATTTTGATGTAGACTTCAAATTTCAATTCTTACTCCTTCGCGATCTCTCCAATCCACAGATAACACGTTCGTCACAAAAGTATGCAACGACTAAGAGGTATCCACCAAGAGAAATAGATTGAAGATGTGGTTTTAGATTTTACTAGATTTTGGGTGACTAACCTTAATTCTCTCTATTTTAACTCTTTAGGGTTTTGAGAATGCTTGCAAGAGATATGCAAGTTGCAAAAGTTGTATTAGTCTATCCTATAATAAGACTCCTCTTATTTATAACCTAACTCCCATAATAAGACTCTTTTTATTTATATACTAACCCTAATCCTAAACCTTTTACAAGTTAGGGTTTTAATTTAATTCTCAATCTAATTAGGAACTAAATAATAATAATAATAATAATAATAATAACAATAATAACAATAATAATAAGACTCCTCTTATTAATTTATAATATAGTATTTCTCCAAATATTATATTATTATTATTTAGTCAATTTAATAATAATAATAATAATAATAATAATAATAATAATAATAATAAGATGACTAATCTTATTAATTTATAATATTAGAATTTCTCCAAATACTTAATTATAAATCTTAAGCTATTTAATCTATTCCACTAATAAATTAAATACACTTAATTTATTATTATTAAGCCAATCACTTCTAAAATCATATATTTCTCTTTTGTGGTGAGACCCTCTAAGTTCAATATTAAGCCGATAGTAGAATAAATAAATTAGAACTATTCTAATATTATTTATAATTAATTAAACTCCTTTAATTCAAATATAAATAAATAATATTTATTCTACATCATGAGTGACACCTTATAAATAATGTATCATGACTATTCGGATAATATAAATTCAACGTTAATCACAAAGATTATCACAAGGAACCTGTTTCATGAATAGTTACTGTACAATTCAATCTTTCTACCATAAAATATTCCGATTAAACATAAGATATGGAATTGCTGACAAGTCTTATTTATTTAATCATAGGCATTTCGATTCAAAATATATAACTCTAATTAATTTAATTAGAAACTCCTTTCTAATTTTCATTTCACCTTAATAAATCAAATATTAGCATACCGTATTACCCATAATATCTTCATTTATTCCCTGTAATTTGAATGCATAAGCAATACCTAATTGGAATGTTCAGCAATTTAATTAGTTGATTAATTAATTAACAGGCCAAATGCTTTGACACATCCACTTCTATATATATAATGGATTCTTGATGATTAAGCCTAAAAACACATCATTCCTTTAATTAAATCTTACTCTTTTTCTACTCACCATTAGTAAAAATAATACTATAGAATACTAAAGCTTCATTACTAAACGGAAAATGCTTATATAACTGAATAGATACAAATAATATTTAAAATCTTAAAATTGATTATATTTATAGGAAATTGATATTTTAACAATATTTTTTAATATTTTCAATGAAAAGTGTCGCTATAGATGTATAACGACGGTGAAAACCGTTGCTATTTCACCGTCGTTATAAGATCTATAGCGACGGTTTTTATGTGAAAATATCATTATCTGTTATGAATTTATCTATAGTGTACAATCTATGTATAGGCGGATTTTATGTGCATCTATAACTTCGGCTCATAATAAATACTCCCTCCGTCCCATAATATATAGTAACGTTTTAGAGTTGTGCACAAGAATAAAAGAAATAATTGCATAACATTAAATAATGTATTAACAGTCTATAATACCCTTTACCATATACTTATTTCATTCTCTCTCAACTGTAATATTTTCTCATGAAAAATAATTTTAAAAATATTATAACTAATTCTCCAGATTGAATAAAAAGCTAAATAATTTTAAAAAAATAAAATCATCTAAAATATCATATATATATATATATATATATATATATATAGGGTCAGTCTCTCCAGCGAACCATAAAGAGCGAACTAAAAACGAACTGGCTATAGCGACGGTTTTTTCCGTCGCTATAACATAGAAAGCCGGTTTTTTATGTTATAGCGACAAAAAAAAACCGTCGCTATAGCCGGTTCGTCATTAGTTCGCTCCCTATGGTTCGCTAGAGAGACGGACCCTATATATATATATATTTATATATATATATTATAGAACTGAGCGAGTATAAAACTCATAAATAACAGTAACGGATAAGGTGACCAAGCGGAATTATACCCCTTTAGAAGATAAAGCAAAAGAAAAAAAGCTGTTATAAACTTCAAGTTGTCATTTATATATTATTTAATTAGATTTTTTATTGCAAATACCTAATGACAACTGTAACCAGTGAAGAAGAGGCTTTATAGTGTGAAGCACAAGGCACGGATGCAAATACATTGCATCTTCTTAAATTAATAAACACAAATGATTAATCCATTAATTAATCACAAATTTCAACAAACCCCATTTAAAAAAAAAAGAAAAAGTCTATTACTTTTCTTAATTAATGTCTAATCATAATATCCTCCTCGAGTTGCGCCAAGGAATTAATGATTTGCATTACAAGTTTCTTACCGTGTTCCCATTAATCCACCTATGGCTGCCCAGTGCCCTCCTCCTATATAAATCTTTAGCAATCAATCCCTTCACTTCTCTAGTTCATGCAATTTAATTAAAATCTTCCCCCCACCCCCACGCCCCAAAAGATAATCAAGATTTTCTAACAGGCAACATGATCGTGAAAAGGGAGCAAAACCCATCATCTGAAGCGATTCTTGAGAATGTTTGGGCAAATTTCATTGCCAAAAATGAATCCGATAAGGCGCTACAAATGGACAATAGTAGTCGGGGATCAGTGGAAATGTTGCAAAGGCTACCAAGTCTAGGCCGATGGATATCAATGGGAGCCGAGGCCTGGGAGGAAATTCTTAATGGAATTACAATTCCTCGGACGAACCTTGACTCAAATTGGGAACCAAGGAGGACAAATGTTGCCAAGGCAAGGCACTATCGGGGCGTTAGAAGGCGACCGTGGGGTAAATTTGCTGCAGAAATAAGGGATTCGTCAAGGAAAGGAGCTCGGGTTTGGCTAGGCACATTTGAAACAGCTGAAGAAGCAGCTCTGGCTTATGACAAAGCTGCGTTAAGAATTAGAGGTCACAAGGCACATTTAAACTTCCCGCTCGAACAACAGACTAAAGAAGCAATCGCAGTCACAATCGCAGTCACAATCGCGTCTTCAGAAATCGATTTGAGTTGTTCAGAAAATTCGCCAATAACTAATTTTGATTCGAGTTTTCTTGGTTGGGATCATCAAACAGGTTCTGATTCTCGGAAGGATTTGGTCATCGCAGGGCAATTTGAACCAAATAGAATGTCTGGCTTGGGAAATGATCATTTTGGTATACTAGAGTTTCAAGATCTTGGGACTGACTATCTGGATAGTTTACTTTCCTCCTTGTGACAAATTAACAAAAGGAGTGAAAAAGATATATGTAATACTTATATACTATAGGTTTTGTTGATTGTTTATATATATATATATATATATATATATACACACATAACCCTAATTAGACCGGGGTGGTTTTGAGATATTGAATGTATTTTTGGTCATTTGTAGGCTTAGTGGCCAATATATATAAACATAATTTACCATTTCCATATACTTGGCTCCAAATTTTAATGTTTAATTTATCCACATCACAAAATCAAGAAACGAAAGCTTTATTTCGAAACTCAGAGAGAGCCTAAAGTTCCTGGCCTTATGCTAATTAATTTGTCGTTGATAAATCAACAAAATATTGGATTTTGCTACAAGGTCTTAAAATAATTTAGCATCTTTACAACTCGACGTTTCCAAAGTCATCACAATGTAATTTTCAAAAGGAAACTGATAAATCCACAACAGAAAATGATATTTTCACAATAAAATCGTCGCAATAGATCCTATAGCGACGGTTTTTACTATCGTTATACATCTATAACGACACTTTTGTTGTCGAAATATTAAAAAGTGTTGCGAAAATATCAATTTCCTTTTCAAAATAGCCAATTGTAACTTGAGAATGTAGGCTACGTACAAAATTTTAGTGGATCCCACCTTCATGTGAGAAGAATCACGTGGAAATATCAAAAACTCGTGGAAATAGTATTCCCTTAAATTTTATATTTTTCCTAATGCAAGAAAAAGCTACCAAGTTCCAATTTATGTTAACTTCCCTTCTAAAAATTATTTCATGTTACTACTATTGGGCAGACATAGTCTCGTGTCTATCTTGGATAACAATAATTGCCTAAAAAAAGTCTCATTTGTGAAATTTGTAAACTCCGATGAGACCCTTATATATAATAATTGTTTATTTTAATTCTAGTGGCATGATAATAAAATTTTAATATTAAACTAATTATCAGTGTGTCATTGTATACTAGCATCAATTAATTAGGAATCTTATTGCGAGACAAAAAAAAATGGTAGCGATTAGCGAATAAGACTTTTATTTGGGAATATCTATTAACATACTGGAAACCTCGTATAAATATATACAGATTGGATTGATCTTTGATGTAATCTATAAAACCCTTGGAAGTATTCAAAAGGCAGCTCTGTTGATACCCAAAGGCCAGAGACTTTATACAACGGTTTTCCCCAGCATGAAGAAAGGGTTATTACAGGAAAGTGTATTGTAAACCTTCAATAATGAAAAATATACGCAAAATCAAGAAACTTCTACCTGGATTTTATTTTATTGAAAAAAGGATGTGATTTTATACGACGATTTTTTGTTGTTGGGAGTTAGGTGGATAACTATAGTCTGTAATATTTTAACAATATACTCCATCCGTCTCATGATAAAAATCATTATTATTATTTTAGGTAATCCCAAATTAAATGTCTACTTACCTTAAATAATCTTTCTTTTACAATAATTTACTTATAATACCATTAATATTAAATATTATATTTTTATTCTTTATGCATATTTATAGAACATTACTAATCATGTGAAGATAATTATGTAATTAAAAGAGAATTTAAATATGGACAATTTTGTCATTTTATCATCTTTCTTAATATGCGTAAAAAATCAACCAAGACTTTTATCTTGGGACGGAGGGAGTATTTGATATAGTTGGTCAATCTTATAATCGTACTCAATCACATCCCATGTATTGATATATATCGACAGAAAACCTTTGCAATTAATTCATAGCCGGACTCTTGGAAAAAATATTAAGATGCTTAATTCATGCTTGATATATAATTATCTGCAATGACAATAAAACATTATTCTTAAAACATTGAAGTTGACATGGTAAACTTTTTCAAGCACATCTAGAAGATTTTCATTTGACCAAGAAATTTCTAACATGCATGGTAGTCAACAAATATGGAGGATGACCGAGTCACTATGGGGAAACTTTTGAGAAACCTCATGGACCATACTGAAACTTTTACCCCTCTTAATTTCCCATTATACCACAAGTGTTGGTTGTGCTTCAAAATTGTTGGTTTTGGCAAAGTTTCACATTGCCTATTTTTAAGACATTCTTTGTGTATATTAGTATTTCTTGGTTTGAGCTAAGTAACTTGATTGAGGAAATAGGGATGGGCTCGCACACATGAGGACGGCTAAGGAATTGGGCTGGGACAAGCTTGAATCTTGGACATCCGGTCAAAAAACCTTAGTGCGTGTGTGCGCACATACGCCAGAGTAACCCACTGTTTTGCTAAAATCCCTAATTTTATTATTTCTTAACCTAGCCGTTTTTTCAGTAATTAATTTTTCTAACGTTAATCCTAATTTCCAACGTTCAGTAACGTTAAGGTATATTAATATTCTAACGTTAACACATATATATTAATTTCCCCAACGTTCTTATTCTCTGCTGCTGCTGTATATTCTGTTCAGTTCTCTTCCTTCAAAAACACACAGACGACGTCCATCTCTCTAAATCTATACTGTTGTTTTCGTTTTTATTGGGCAATCCACAAACAGACAAGTCCAAAGTCTCCATCTGTGAGTGCACACAATTGGAGACTTCACCGTTGAATCCTGGAGGGTGATCGCCGGCAGCCCGTTTGTACCGAAGGTTATCACCAGTGGGGGAGAAATCACTTTTTAGGACAGTAGCTTCGTTACGTCTCGGTTTTTCAGATAAGTTGTTTCAATTTTTCGTTCTATTGGTCTTGTTAATTCTGCCCTATATTCCAACAATCTAAAAAGTGATTTTGCATAATTAACAAGATGATGAAATCTGCACTAGACCTATCTAAAATTGAACGTTTTGATGGTACGAATTTTAAGAGATGGTCAGAAGATATGATGTTTTATTTGGAAACCATAAATTTGGAATATGTGTTATATATGGATGCTCCTGCTATTCCTGCTACTGTTGCTTCTGATATTACTGCTGCTATTGATAGTACTGCTGCTACTGAAACTGTTGCAAAAAGGGATTATGTTAAAGATAATCGTACATGCCGTAGATACCTTTTGCACTATCTGTATAATACGTTATTTGATATTTATTATCCATATGAAAATGCTAAGAAGATTTGGGATGCCTTAAAGTCTAAATATGCTGTTGAAAATTCTGGTCTTAAGAAATATGTGGCTGGGATATTTCTAGACTTTAAGATGCAAGATGGAAAATCTGTTATAGAACAAGTTCATAAATATCAAACAATTGTGGGGGAAGTCATTGGGGAAGGAATGAAAATATGTGAGACTTTTCAAGCTGCTGCTCTTATCGAAAAATTGACCACCCTCTTGGAAAGATTATAAGATGAACCTTAAACATGAAACTAAAGATTATACTATGCAGGAACTAGTGGCACACATACATATCGAAGAACAAAACAGAGCTAAAGACCGAGGAGACATAGTTCCAACTCACACTGTCAAGGCTAATCTCGTAGAACAAAAGCCACAATGGAAGACCCAAAACAATCAGTCCAAAAACTACAAAGGAAAAAATCAAAAATCAATGGGAAGAAAAGATAATAGGTTCAAGAGTCCCAATCAAATCCAAAAACCTTTCACTAAAGGTCCTTGCTTCGTATGCGGCAAACCTGGCCATATTGCTATGAAATGTCACTTTCGCAAGGGGCAAGAGAATAACCATAACTCTCAGCCTAAGCCCCAAGCGAACTTGGTTGAAACCGATGACATTATTGCTATTGTTGTCTCGGAAGTAAACTTAGTTGACAACTTCACGGAATGGGTTGTAGATACCGGTGCCACTAGACACATTTGCTCGAATAGAGATGTAATTCTCAACTACGAAAATGTGACAAATGGAAAAAAGGTTTTTATGGGGGATTCTCGAGCCACCAATGTTGCAGGGAAAAGGAAAGTTTTACTAAAATTAACTTCGGGAAAAACAATTGCTTTGCAAAATGTGCTTCATGTGCCAGAAATTCGTAGAAATCTTGTGTCCGGATCCTTGTTGAACAAAGCTGGCATTAAACTTGTGTTTGAGTCTGATAAATTGGTACTTACTCGTAATGGGGAATTTGTTGGGAAAGGTTTTTGTAATGGGGGTTTATTTGTACTTGATGCTTCTGCTGAATTGAATAATAAGAATGCTTCTTTTGCTTATATTGTTGAATCTTTGGATATGTGGCATGCTAGATTAGGACATGTGAATGTGGCATCTATTAAAAGGTTGAAACAACTTGAACTTATACCTAATCTAGCAAATACCGAGTTTAACAAATGTGAAATTTGTGTGGAAGCTAAACATGTTAAGAAACCTTTTAAAAGTGTTGAAAGACAAACTGAACTCTTTGAGTTAATTCATAGTGATCTAGCTGATTTTAAAAATACTACGAGTAGAGGTGGTAAGAAGTATTATATTTCTTTTGTGGATGATATGTCTAGATATACTCATATTTACCTCCTTTCCTCTAAAGATGAAGCAGAAGAAATGTTTATTAAATATAAAGCAGAAGTTGAAAATCAGTTAGAAAGGAAAATTAAAAGACTTAGATCCGATCGTGGTGGTGAATATGAGTCGGGAAGTCTTAAAAATTTTTGTGAACTTAATGGAATTATACATAAAACTTCTCCTCCTTATTCTCCACAGTCCAATGGAGTTGCGAAAAGAAAAAATAGAACTCTTAAAGATATGATGAATGCTATGTTAATTAGTTCTGGCTTACCTTCTAATATGTGGGGAGAAGCTTGCCTTTCTGCAACTCATATTTTAAATAGAGTTCCACATAAAAAGATAGACTCCACTCCATATCATTTATGGAAGAAACATGCACCTAATTTGGGGTATCTTAAAATGTGGGGGTGTCTAGCTAAAGTAGCTATACCAGAGTTTAAAAGGAATAAAATTGGACCTAAAACAATGGATTGCATTTTTATTGGATATGCTTCTAATAGTGCTGCGTATAGATTTTTGGTAATTAAAGATGCTACTAATAATTATCTAAACAATTCTATTTTGGAAACAAAGGATGCAGAATTTTATGAAAATATATTTCCTATGAAAATAAAAGATGTGGGCAGTTCTTCTTCAAAAGAACATCTTAAAAGAAAAGACATAGAACCTGTTTCTACATCTACTAGGAGTAAAAGGCAACGTTTTGAGAAAACTTTTGGCCCAGATTTTATAACTGCTTTTATAACTGAAGATGACCCTAAAACTTATGAAGAAGCAATGAAATCTATTGATGCAACCTTTTGGAAAGACGCTATTAATAGTGAACTGGAATCCATTATGTCTAACCATACATGAGAATTAGTTAATTTGCCTAGAGGGTGTAAACCTATTGGATGTAAATGGATATTTAAAAAGAAGTTAAAAACTGATGGGTCTATTGATAAATTTAAGGCAAGACTTGTGGCTAAAGGCTTTAATCAAAAGGAAGGGTTTGACTATTTTGACACTTACTCACCAGTTACTAAAATGGCAACCATAAGAATTTTAATTGCTTTGACATCTATTCATAATTTAGTAATCCACCAGATGGATGTTAAAACTGCTTTTTTGAATGGAGAGTTAAATGAAGAAATATATATGTGTCAACCAGAAGGGTTTGTTGTTCCAGGTGATGAACAAAAGGTGTGTAGACTTGTAAAATCCTTGTATGGTTTGAAACAAGCACCAAAACAATGGAATGACAAATTTAAGAAAACTATTTTGTCTAATGGTTTTGTGACAAATGAATCTGATAGTTGTGTCTATAGTAGATTCAATGAATTCGGTGGTGTGATCATTTGCTTATATGTGGATGATTTGCTAATATTTGGTACTGATGAGAAAGTTGTAAAAACAACTAAAGATTATTTGTCTTCTAAATTTGACATGAAAGATTTAGGAGAAGCAGACTTGATTCTTGGCATGAAAATTTGTAAACATGCAAATGGTTTAGTTTTATCACAGTCTCATTATGTGAAAAATATTCTTAAGAAATTTAATTTCTTTAATGAAGAGCCAT
Source organism: Panax stipuleanatus (assembly GCA_020205555.1). NCBI lineage: Eukaryota > Viridiplantae > Streptophyta > Magnoliopsida > Apiales > Araliaceae > Panax > Panax stipuleanatus. Next base: position 144,417,805 of record CM035121.1, on the reverse strand, counting down.
TAGGAACACCTTATGACTCTAGTGTGCGTTTAAAGAAAAATAAAGGGAATGGCATTGCACAAATTGAATATGCCAGAATCATTGGTAGTGTAATGTATTTAATGAACTGTACTCGACCTGATATTGCATATGCCATTAGTAGACTTAGCAGATATACACATAATCCTTCACAAGATCATTGGAATGCATTATCACGATTAATGAGGTATTTAAAAGGAACAGTTAATGTAGGTGTACATTTTACTGGTCATCCTAATGTTTTAGAAGGATATTGTGATGCTAATTGGGTGTCTGATAATGATGAGACAAACTCCACTAGTGGTTATGTGTTTACTTTAGGTGGAGGAGCTGTCTCTTGGAAATCTGCTAAACAAACTTGTACTGCTAGATCTACTATGGAGTCTGAATTTATTGCTTTAGAATTGGCAGGTACAGAAGCAGAGTGGCTAAGGAATTTATTGGCAGACATACCATTGTGGTCTAAGCCAATTCCTTCTATTTCTCTGCATTGCGATTCTCAAGCAGCTATTGGAAGAGCAATGAACCAGGTTTATAATGAGAAACAGAGGCACATTCGCTTGAGACACAATATTGTACAAGGACTGATCAGTAGAGGTGTTATTTCCATGGAATTTGTGAGGTCTGAAAAGAACCTAGCGGATCCGCTCACAAAGGGATTGAACAAAAAGGTTATCCAAGAAGCATCTAGAGGGATGAGATTATTGTCAACATCTTGAGTAAATAATATGTGATGGAAACCCAACCCATGTGATTGGAGATCCCATGAATTAGGTTCAATGGGTAACAACAAGTCATGTAATTATTTAATTATAGCACTGCTATTATTTATATATCTCCCTATGTGCATGTGGTGCTTACTGACAAATTGTGTTAGGATGAATCATTTAGATTCTTAATAAAACTCATAGCCCTAAAGGGTGGTGTATGTCAGTTTACACTTGATGGGTTCACCTATGTAAAGGTGGAGGTGTAGGCCGCTTCCTATGAGAGACTTTGACAACCTCTCTAGAGCCTTTATTAAAATCTGGGACATGGCGCATGGCCTAGAATGTGCCCAACCGCGGACTTGTGTGGATTCGGGTTTTGAGTATGTGTGCAAGTTCATCTGGTTGTATTATAGATATTAGGTTCAAGAACTAAGTTCACCTATAATCTACAATCTTGAGCTTGTTCCACTAAGTGTCGATTCAAACCCACAAGGTATCGGCATTATGTACTTAAAATCTATTGCCCTTCTTACTTCTATTTTAATTTTTTTTCCTATTGATAAATTTTGAATCATGTGGGGGATTGTTGGTTGTGCTTCAAAATTGTTGGTTTTGGCAAAGTCCCACATTGCCTATTTTTAAGACATTCCTTGTGTATATTAGTACTTCTTGGTTTGGGCTAAGTACCTTGATTGAGGAAATAGGGATGGGCTCGCGCACATGAGGACGACTAAGGAATTGGGCTGGGACAAGCTTGAATCTTGGACATCCGGTTAGAAAACCTTAGTGCGTGTGTGCGCACATACGCCTACGCCCGCGCAGGGGGGGTGCCAATCCGGTTGATTTAGCCTCGCGGGTGCACCCACTGTTTTGCTAAAATCCCTAATTGTTCAGTAACACATATATATTAATTTCCCCAACGTTCTTCTTCTCTGCTGCTGCTATATATCTCTTCCTTCAAAAACACACAGACGACGTCCTTCTATCTGTGAGTGCACACAATTGGAGACTTCACTGTTGAATCCTGGAGGATGATCGCCGGCAGCCCGTTTGTACCGAAGGTTATCACCAGTGGGGGCGAAATCACTTTTTAGGACAATAGCTTCGCTACGCCTCGGTTTTCCAGATAAGTTGTTCCAATTTTTCGTTCTATTGGTCTTGTTAATTCTGCCCTATATTCCAACAACAAGTTCATTCAAACATTTTACAGGTTTAAAGAGAGATCATGACTACCCTATAAATAAATTCTTAGGCCAAATTAATAAATTAACATGCAAGTAAAACAATGGATGTTATTAAACAACAAACATATAGTACCCTCCAAATAGCTAGCTAGACAGTAGTACCATAACATGGTTGCATGAAGATGAACTAGAGAGTTACGTACACCAACCAAATTAATATTCCTTTACAACTTCAACATATTTTCTTGATAATTTGATCCCATAACTTGTGAGTTTTCAACAGTATCCTCCGACACTTGATTAGATCCACGGATCGAATTGGAGCCCTGTTGATTTTCCAAGAGCTTAAAGCTCAGATTGGGCTTAAATTTTTGCATGGAAGCGTGTGCCACTACTTCCCCGGGGAAATTAAGAAGTGCCTTGGCACCTCTCATCTTAAAAGCCGCTCTATCATAAGCCAATGCAGCCTCCTCTGCTGTCTCAAAAGTGCCTAACCACACACGGGCCCCTTGTCGCGCCGAGTCGCGAATTTCGGCAGCATACTTTCCCCACGGACGGCGCCTTACCCCTCTATAGTGCTTCTTCTTCCCTATAATACGCGTCGGCTCGGGGGAATTAGGGTACTTATGAATGGCACGAGCCTCGTTGAGAACTTGTTGGAGTACCATATCTTGTGAATCGTTCTCGTTTAGGGGGAGCAAATTAGAATGGGACGATTGGACCATGATGGTTTAATTATAAGTATGTATGTATATATATATATACGTAGATCCTCTAGCTAGGTTGAGGTTGGGGTGTTAGATGTTGAAAATTGATAAATGTCAAAGCTTTCATGTGTTATTTTGGGGGTGCAGTTCTATTTAAGTTGAGGAACATGTGTGAGGTGATTGTTCGTTTGTGGGGTACTATAATTTTCTCGTTTGTTGAAAAGGAAGGTGAGAGGAATTGGAGAAGATATACACAAAGTCTCTTTCCATCTAGATTCATACACATCACCTCTCATTTTGTTGACCGTCAACATTAAAATAAATAGTACTAGTTGATAAGTTTGTTGAGGAAGGAAGGAAAAACATATCAAATCAAATCCAATCAAATGTTTCAACTTTGACAAATGTGACCTCATTGCAATCGTGGTATGGTTTTTAGCCCCAAACATATAACCAATCACAGCTTTAACTTTCGATATAGTTGTGACAAATAAATTGGGTCCCAAAGTATATCATAAGACTTGTTTATGGTGAATTGGTGCTCTGATAGTCTGATTCAATATGATCCACCAAATGTGATAACGGGTCAATAATTTAAAAATAATGTTAGAGATACAATTTATTTTATAATTTGTTGATGTGTCATACTCCAACTTAGCTTTTCTGTAGGGTCGAAGACTACATTGAAGTAATTTATTCATCAATATGCTGAGGTGGAGTATGTCACATCAGCAAATTATAAAATAATTGTAGAATAAGTTGTTCTTCTAGCACTATTCATAATTTAAATAATTATGTAATGAATCGTTGAGTTGCTCCATAATCAAACTATATAGATCATGATCCAAATCGATTCATTTAAAAAAAAATGTTTGTGCAATTATATTAAATTATAGAATGTTATTATTTATAAAATTATATTAACTTAGGAAAAAATTTCACTTAAACTCTCTACAATCTTTTACTTTCTCACTTTAATTTTTTTAAAAGTTTCTTTTGCTAAATAATTTAACTTTCCTTATCTAAAAAATTCAATTTATCCATTCATTTTTTTCATGTTAAGAAGTGAATCATACAAAATTAGTGAGTATCTGAGGCCCAAAAAAGCATATAAAAAAAAGACTCAAAACATATCAGAACTGCATTTGTTTGAGCATTTGGGACCCAAAAAAACAACTGTTACAGTGCATGTTTACACATCTAATCTAGTTAATTAATTGTTGATATATACTGCATCAAATTAGAACTCCTAATTTTCAGTCCAAGCGCACCGTCCAATTGGAAATAAAGAAGTATATATATATATATATGATGTTCATTCTTCCATTACACCTAGACTTTAAAAAATATTCAATTACTCCGTAACATAATTTTATTACTTGTTTTTACGAGTAAAATTAGTAGTTAATAAAAAGCCTAAAAATTATGGAACTAAAATATTATCAGGTAAAAAGAAGAAGAAGGAAGATTCGGGAGAGAGAAAGTGAGAGTGAAAGCAGTAAAAGGTTGGAAGATCAGTAAAAGGCCAGTTAGTTTGTTTCGATCCGGTTAACTTATTTCGATCGATGGAGAGTAAATAGGAGGGTTTTTGCTTTCGTTTTGTTTTGATGGATCAACGGGTCAAATCAAACTAGATTAATTATTTGACTTATATAAAATATTAATTCAATAGATTAACTTATGGCGAATCAAGATTTGCTTTATTGACCGTCCTAGTCTTCTTTACCACCACCACCCCATAAGACTAAAGTTTGGAAATTAAGAAAGATGAACTCGACGTGCTTTGGATAATTGAACAACTAAGACAAAATATATTCACCCCGGTGTACTGTTGGCCATGATTTCTTTACCTTTGAACCTCATAGAAATATTAGACACTGACTTAACGAGGGAGAGAGAGAGAATAAAAAAAGTCTGTTTAAAGGACGATGTATAATAAGGTTTTGTCAATATAAACTTTTGTCTTTAATAATGATTCTTTGAAAACGTTGAAAACGTTAAAAACAAATAGAGATGTTTGATTCAATGTACTTTGGGGAAAATAAATAATTATATATGTTAGGTTGTGATTATTTGGGTCTAGCCATGGTGCAACTTAATTTATTTGTATACTTTCTTAAGTTTCTTATAAATAAGAGATTGTGAGCAATGTTGGGGCGTAAATATTTGGGGCTGGCCATGGTGTAGCCCTATCTATGTAATGGGCCGGATTTAATGTAGGCCCATATGCGTTTATTATCTATCTTGGTGGGAGAGTCCTTATTAGAGAAGGATTGGGGTTTCCTTATTTGGTGGGACAAGTAGATCTAATTTGGGAAGGAAGCAATTGCAGTTATAAGGGGATTCTGAATATGACTCCTATTCCTAGTAGGATTTGGACAGACAAACTTCTATAAATACGGCTACAAGCAAGGGTTGGAGGATCAGATCACATATTCATTATCATTATACAAAATTATCATACCACATAGAGGGATCATAGTATAGAGCAAGATTATCATACAACATAGAAGATAGGAGAATATATCATACAACACACAATATGTACTCCCAACATTTATTATAGTGGATTTCTCTCTCTCTCCGTGGTTTTTTTCCAATTGAATTTTCACGAAAATTCTTGTGTTCATACTTTTATCTCTCTTTATTTATTTATGTTTGTATGAGTGTATTTTGTGAGATTGATTTCTCAACGATACAATCAACCGTTGGCGCTATTTTGGCCTGCCTTTTTGGATGATTTCGTCAGACGTATAAAATCAGGAGTTAACAATATATATGTATGGGTAATGATCCATAGCATCTATTTGCTATGGATCAATAATGGACAAATATCATCTCTATCTTTCATTACAACTTTGAATGGACTAGATTTAAAATCACATCTCACCATCCGCTAGAAGTACTAGTGGATGGGATTAAAAAAATCTCTACCCTATTACGCCCCTGACTAGTAGGCCAAGTAATTCTAAAAAAATATTATAGCCTCCGCTAGAAGTACTAGCGGACTAGTTCGATCCTATTTTACTTGCTGTGAAGAGAGGCTAGTTCCTCAAATGCAGGGGTTCTGAGTTCTTCAATGGATGTGATGCTTGGTAAATTGAATGGTCTCTTTTTCAGCGTGGAGCATGATGGTTGATCAACCTGTCCATGATGACAAAGGGTGAGAAAAGCTCGAAAACAAATTTACCGACACAAATGGAGTATCACTTTAATAATTTGCACTAGTTAGGGTTAAAATTCTAGTTGTACTCCTTTAATTTAATGAATATGAATGCAATAAAGCTGACCCAATTTTATACTCTATACCCTGCCAAGAAAGGAGCTGGTGTTTTTAGCCACTTCCAAAAACATATTTATAAAGAATGAAGCGGAACGCCTTAATAAGACTGAAACATGTTCTTACCAAATATTGTGAAAAAAAATATGGAAATAGTTTAATACAATTAATATTATCATTTGTCTTCAGAACATAAAGGCAGACTTGTTCCATACAAACAGATGACATTTTGCTTACCAGACTTGAGAAGATTGGAAATTAGATATTCTTTTTGTTTGATGGTTGCATTTGTTTGTTTATTTCTTTCTTCAAGATCAAACAATGCATGTTCAATTTGATGAAGCTTTTTCTGAAGGGCAAAAATGAAAAAAAAACAAGAATAATTCTTTCTTGATAGAAAAAGCAAAAGATGATAAACTGAATATATATACATTGCAACATGGTACGGTTACTAGAGCAAGCCATTCTACAAGATAAAACCTCTGTTTTTTCAAGTTTATCACCTAATTCTACTGTTAGCATCAGATGAGAATTATGTAGTCCTTGGAGCTCCATAAATTGCTGTTTACAAGAAAAAAATAAATAATAAGAAATCCAGTATCATAAAGGAGTTATTCAAATCTCAATTTTCCTTGTCCTTGGAATCAAAATCCAGTTCCATGTGCTATATCTTTTCAGCCATTGCCGGGAGAAAAAGGATAATAAAAGAAAAATTACCCGTCTCTCTCTCCATCTCTCCATCTTACTTATGATATCATATATGCTTTTTCTCTATGTTCAAAAAGAGGTATATTCCGCTAGAGAGAAGAATGAAATCTATATACCAAAAGATCGTTATCTTCAGGATGAAGCAGAATTACTTGGCCTACTAGTAAGAGGCATAATCGGATAAAGATTTTTTTAATCCCATCCGCTAGTACTTCTAGCAGATGGTGAGATGTGATTTTAAATCCAGGCCATTCAAAGTTGTAATGAAAGGTAGAGATGGTATTTGCCCATTATTGATCCATAGAAAATAGATGCTATGGATCATTGCCCTATATATATATATGAAGGAATAATATGATCTATGTAATGACATATTTATATAAAAATAAAAATTAAATATGTACCTCTGAAACATAATATAATTTTTTGGTGCGAAAAACATTCTGCAATTATTTATCATCTGCAACCCAACGACGTCTCCAAACTACGATACGATACGAGAATAAAACTCAAATCCACGATTCGTAATAGTTAGGTTTAGATCTGTATTGGGAGAGGTTACTGATATATGTTTATATGGTTTTGAGTCAACTCATTAATCGTAATGCACTGAAGAGAGGAGACGTGAGTCTTAAAGACTGAAATAGGTGAACCACTACCCTTCAATCTCTCCAACTCTCCAACTCCCAAATAACTTAGTCAATATCATAAGGTGACTAATAAATTAACCAAATGGGTTGGACCCTCCATGGGCGCCCCATTTGGATACCCAAAATCCAACATTTCCCACTCGCCCATTTCAGGGACGACATAATCCTCATATCTGCCAAAATCAGCTCAAACCAAAACATATAAACCTCTAACTACCAAACTGTGCGACCGCTGAGTTCACTTGCAATGCGGGAGCTCTATATCAAACCCGTTAGGGCCAACACAGAGACATCTACCTTTCTAAAGAAAAACAATGCGTGAGCTCTCACGCCAAACTCAATTAGTTCGCGTAGAGCCTATAACCCATAAAATCATAGTTCCCCAGAAACAGTTGAATTTTCATTAGGTTAAGCATCTCTAATCCCTCAAAGAGCCTTACTTAACCACCTTTGGACCCAAGTCCATTTCGTATCTCACTTATTACTATATCGCTTATAGCAGATGATAGAGCATCTCTATAAGATCAAGGTTCCTCATCATCCTGCGCATCAACCATAAAGGCATTCCCCTCATTCTCAAAGAGACAACGTGAAATGTTACCTCTTTAACTGCATGAAGGCATGTCACTCCCACTATCTAAAAGAGCATGAAGAATAGCTTCTTCGGTCTCTACTGTACGATTTGGGGTGTCAAAATCTTCCTTCATATCATAAAGGTTTTCATCTCCTTGCTCACATCACCTCTATTAGAAAAATCTATTTCTAGAAAATTTGCATCTCGTGACTCTATCTTGGATACAGTCCCATCAGGCTGTTCTCCAATAAGCACATAACATTTGGAGTGTTCAAAATATCTTATAAAGATACACTTTTTACCCCTCGGGCCCAACTTTCCATACTTATGAGAAGTGTTGTGCACGTAAGTTGTCGATCCCCAAGGCTGCATATCGCCCAATTCGGACTTTCTGCCAGTCCACATTTCATATGGGGTGGACTGAACCGATTTCGAAGGCAAACGATTAAGTATATACATCGTAGTCAATAATGCATCACCCCGATAGGAGATAGGCAAATTTGCCCGCGCCGTCATAAACCTAACCATGTCTAATAATATTCGGTTCTTCCTCTCCGCCACATCGTTTTGTTTAGTTGTTCTAGGGATTGTCAGTTGCCTGATTATCCCTTTTTCCTCACACAGTTCTTTAAACTAATTGGACAGATACTCGCGGCCTCGATCAGTTCGAAGTGCTTTAACACTTTTATCTAACTATTTTTTGACCTCAATCAAATAACGTCTAAAACAATCTAATAATTAAGACTTATTAGAGATCAATCGAAGAGCATATAATCATCTATAATTGTGAGAAAGTAAAAACGTCAATGCCTTTTTTTTACATTCAAAGGGCCACAGATGTCTGAGTGAATGAGTTACAATGGTGTTTCTTCCCTAGTGGCTTTACCGAATAGTTTTTTAGTTGATTTCCTGCTAAACAATGTTCAGAAGTGGGTAGTTTGACCTTAGCGAGTGGGCCTAAAATACCTGCTCAAGCTAACCTAGTCATTCTATCATGTCCAATATGACCTAATCTAACATGCCATTTAATTGAACTATCATGATCATTTTCAAGAAGCAAAGAATAAGAATCATTACTATTAACTCTAAAATTAATAGTATCTAAAATCATAAAACTATTAGAAATAAAACCATATCAATAAATTTCATTCTCACGAGAAATTACAACACCATTATTCTAAAAACGAGTAGAGTAACCTAAACTGTGACGCCCCCAAAATAGGTTCACACAAACCATTCTGAGTCGCCAAATACATGGTACAGAATCCAAATACAAATATTTTTATATCAAACGGTCGTGCAAAATACGATCACACAAACTGTGAGTTTCAATACAGATTGTATAAAATACGAAAAATATAAACACTCAAATAAGTCCTCATTACAATTATTATCACACTATTTTATAAAATAGTGAGGACTTCTACAGCTCTATCTCGGACCATCACTCTATTCCCCGACTAGTACCTGCGATATTCTCATTTCTTGAAGAGAACAATGGAAGAAAAGGGTGAGCTCAACTAGCCCAGTAAAAAATATTATGACTAAGATAATGAAGAATAAATTATCGTTAGCGTTCAATAAATCAGATAAAATATTATTGACAACAAGTTTTAAATCAACAACTGCAGCGGAAATAACAATTCATTAGAAGAGTTAAACAGAGAATGATGTTTACTAACTTCAATGATTTAAAAGTCCATCATCAATATTTTATCTGTGACGCCCCCAGAATAGGTCCAGTCAACCCAACCCATTCTGAGTCGCCAAATACATGGTACATAATTCAAATACAAACTTTATATCATACGGTCATGCAAAATACGACCACACAACTGTGAGTGTCAATACAAATATGTAAAAAATATTAATATTTAAACTAAGTCCTCATTATAATTATTATCACACTATTTATCAGAAATAGTGAGGACTACTACTGCTCTAACTCGGACCATCACTCTGTCCCCCGACTAGTCCCTGCGACATTCTCATTTCCTGAAGAGGACAACAGATGAAAAGGGTGAGCTCAACTAGCTCAGTAAAGAATATTATGACTAAGATAATGGAAAATAAATTATCGTTAGTCTTCAACAATTCAGATAAAATATTATTGACAACAAGTTTTAGATCAATATTCGCAGCGAAAATAACCGTTCATCATCAATATTTTATCCCTGTAACATCAATCATTATACATCTCAAATCAAATATTCATCTTTGCACTACAGGCCAAAGATATTCATTTGTATCATCAGTGGTCATGTTCATCTCAACACCTGTCATCTTTGCACTACGGCCAAAGATATTCATCAGGTAATTATTCATCTTTGCTCTACAGGTCAAAGATATTCAGTTATATCACCTTTTAGGACTGAGGATGATGAAAAACAATATAAACAACGAAACCAATGAAATAAAGGATAAGATTAAGGATTCGTATTTTAGTTTATTCAAGTTCAAGAATATTCCATAATAATACTTTGTGGAGCAAAATTCAAGAATGAAGTTCAAAACTTAGATCCAATCAAAGATAGTAACTATAACAAATAATTTGGACAAATAGAAGAAAATTTAATTTTTCCGTGAATAGTGCCGTATACGTGAATAGTAACACCGACGGAAAAAGTAAGAATTTCATCATAAAATCCATGCCAATATTTTGGTATAATGATATTGAAAAGAATAACATCATTTATGAAAGAAAATAACATCCCTTACCTCAAAAGAATAGTACTTCTGGCTGAAATATCGGATATAATATCGAAGGAAACTTGCACTGAATAGTAACACTCAAAGTATCTAAATACTCACAAAAATACGCTCGATATTATAGAGAGAGAAAACTTCTGATTCTGGTGTGATTTTCAATTCTAACCTAAGCACCCTATTTATAGGAAAAACTTAGGATGCCAAAGAAGACTAAAGTAATAAAATAACTTTTTTTTTAAAATTCCGCCGCCTGGCTGCTAAAAAACCAGATTTTTTTCAACAACCAACAAAAGTGGGGCCCACTCATTAAAAAAATATTTATTTTATGAAACTTCAATAATTCACAATAAATAGCCCCTTTGTCAGAAAAATACAAATTCTATATCCTTCTATAGGAAATTTAATTCTCTACAACTTTGTAGAAGGAAGTTTTTTCAAATTCTAAACATAAATTATCCGAAATTCATAAACGGATGATTTTCCACACCAAAATACTGATAAAAACACATCAGCGTTAATTCCTTCTCTTATATCCACAAAATAAATATTTCCTTATCATATAAATCAATAATTAATTATTCACAAATAATATTACAGAACTACAATATTGACAACCAGGTCGTTCCCAAGAAAGAGGGGGCCTTCCGATAAGGACTTCTCCTTACTGGCGCGCAATTAAATAACCCCTCCTAGACAGAACTTCCTTAGATATTGTCAATAATGTTATCTAATAATATTATTCAAATAATATGAATTATTGAGTTGATAATGTGAAATACTGTGCAGTGACAATTATTGAATCAATAATACAAAATATCAACTGTAGTCATTATTGAATCAATCATATAAAATAGCAACGTAGCAATTATTGAGTCAATAAAATATCAACGTAGCAATTATTGAATCAATAAAATATCATGCAATTATTGAATCAATAATATAAAATATTGAACAGTAATTACTGTAACAATAATTGAGTAAGTGCCTTCTCCCGTAAGACTCAATAATTCAAAATACTGTGCAATACCGTGTGCTACTGTGCAACACCGCGTATTACTGTATTTTAACCACCGGGTATTTCAACAGTACTAACGGTAATAACTACACCGTTATTTTTATAAAAAGGTTATTTCTGTCGCTTTCTATATCCGACAGTTATTCCGTTGTGGGGCCCACAAATAGCTGCGCCGTCGTACGAATATTCCCCGACAACAAGAATATTTCATGACCAAACGAATATTCCCCGACAACAATGAATATTTTATAACCACTTGCTCATTTTAAAATATTTGCACATTTCACCCATAACTTTCATATTTATCAAATCAACACCTTACTATTTTGAAATAATATATAAAGAAAATTAAATCTTTATTCATAAAAGTTGGGTCTTACAACCTTCCATCCTTATGAAATTTCGTCCTCGAAATTGACGTACGTACCTGGTATGTCGAAAAGGTGAGGATACCTCGCTTTCATTTCCGATTCCAACTCTCAGGTCATTTCCTCAATAACATGGTTTCTCCACAAAACTTTAACTTGAGGTATAAGTTTCGAGCGTAGGACATGCTCCTTCCTATCCAAGATCTTGATAGGTACCTCCTCGTACGTTAAATCTTTGGCTATCTCGTCTGGTTCTAACTCAATAATGCGATTTGGATCTTTCACATATTTACGAAGCACGAATATGTGAAAAATATTATGAACACGAGACATGCTTTGAGGTAAAGCGAGTCTATAAGCCACATTTCCTACTCGGTCAAGAATCTCAAATGGACCAATGAATCGTGGATTGAGCTTTCCTCTCTTTCCAAACCTTGTAACTTCTTTCCACGGAGCAACACGTAATAACACATGGTCCCCAACATTAAATTCTACGTCCTTTCGATGAAGATCCGCATAACTCTTTTGTCGATCTTGTGCGATTTGTATACGTTATCGGATTATTTGGATCTTTTCTGTAGTCATACGTACCAACTCCGGTCCTAATAATGTTGCTTCACCCACCTCATTCCAGCATATTAGAGAGCGACACTTTCGTCCATACAACGCTTCGAATGGAGCCACGTCTATACTTGCCTGATAACTGTTGTTGTAGGAGAATTCCACCAATGGTAAGTACTTATCCCAACTCCCTTTGAAGTCTAGAACACAGAGTCTCAATAGATCTTCAAAAGTTTGAATAGTCCTTTCCGATTGTCCGTCCGTTTGAGGATGATAAGCCGAGCTGAATCGTAAATCCGTGCCCATAGCTTTCTGCAAACTGATTCAAAATCGTGAAGTAAATCTGGGATCACGATCCGAAACTATGGATACTGGCATGCCATGCAATCTCACAATCTCATTCACGTACATATGAGCAAGACGTTCAAGGGAATAAGTTTCTCGTATCGGCAAGAAATGAGCAGACTTGGTTAATCTATCAACAATAACCCAAATCGCATCTATGCCTTACGAAACCTTGGGAAGACCCGTAACGAAATCCATCGTAATGTGTTCCCACTTCCATTTTGGAATCTCCAGTGGTTGCAATGGACCCTTTGGCACTTGATGCTCCGCCTTTACACGTTGACAAGTCCAGCATCTCGAAATAAACTCTGCGATCTCTCTTTTCATATTGCTCTACCAAAATGTATGTCGAAGATCACGATACATTTTGGTACTCCCAGGATGGATTGTAAACGGTGTGTTGTGTGCCTCCATCATGATTCTATGCTTCAAGTCAGAATCGTTAGGAACACAAAGTCTGGAGTTGACTCGAAGTATTCCCTCTTCATCGATTCTTGCTTCTAGAATTGCACCTTCTTGCACCTTCTTCTTCATCTTCATCAGCTCCGGATCTGTAACTTGAGTAGATTTAACTTCATCAATCAAAGCTGGTGCTACGCGTATACTTGACATCATCGCACTCGTTCTCACATATGATCTTCTACTCAACGCGTCAGCTACCACGTTCGCTTTTCCAGGATGATATTGGATAGTATAATCGTAATCTTTTAACAACTCAAGCCAACGTCGTTGCCTCATGTTGAGTTCTTTCTGAGTGAAGAAATATTTAAGGCTCTTATGATCCGTATAAATCTCCACTTTCTCTCCGTACAAGTAATGTCTCCAGATCTTCAACGCGAAAACGACAGCTGCCAACTCTAGATCATGAGTAGGATAATTCCTCTCATATTCTTTGAGTTGTCGCGAGGCATAGGCTATGATTTTTCCATGTTGCATGAGAACACATCCTAATCTTTTGCCCGAAGCATCGCTGTAGATAACAAATCCATCCGAACCAGATGGTATTGTCAGAGCAGGTGCCGAGATAAGTCTTTTCTTGAGCTCTTGGAAGCTCTTCTCGCATTCTTCGCTCCAAACGAATAAAACAGGAGCACCCCAAGGAGACATACTAGGACGAATAAAACCGATGTCTAACAACTCCTGTAATTGGACCTTTAACTCCTGAAGTTGAATAGGAGCCATTCGATGTGGGATTTTAGAAATGGGTTTTGTACCAGGTTCAAGGTCAATAAAGAATTCAACTTCACGTTCTGGGGGTAGACCGAAAAATTCTTCGGGAAATACATCAGAAAACTCATTAACAACGAAAATATCATTCAAATCTGACGTATTCTGGTTTAGATCAGTGACATGAGCTAAGAAAGCTTGACATCCGTTTTTCAATAAACGAATAGCTTTGTGATTTGAAATGATATTAACTGATTTTAGTGGTTTGGTGGTTTGGATTCGTACAACAGGTTGATTAGGAATATAAAAACTAACAACCTTACGAAAACAATCAATTTTGGCATGGTAAGTGGTTAACCAGTCAATTCGTAAAATCACGTCAAATACAAGTATTTTCAAAGATATAAGATCAACAGGTAAAGTAAGGGTACCAATCTGAATCAAGCAAGATTTGTAAACTGTAGATGTAACGAAGGTTTCTCCCAACGGAGTTTCAACAAATAAGTCAAAGTCTAATTTATCAGAAGTCAAGTTCAAACGTTGAGCACAAGAAGGCGAAATAAAAGAATGGGTAGCACCGGTATCTAACAAGGTGTAAACTTCGCAAGAGTTTATGATTAGCTTACCCGTAATCACCTCGTGTGGGTTCCTCATATTTTGGGCTGTCACGACAAACGCTCTTCCAGGAATCACCGACTTTGACTTGTTTGAAACCGCCTTTGGAATCACCACCCCCGTTGGACTTGGTTTCGCAACAGGACAATCACGAGCTATATGTCCTTCTTTTCCACAGTTATTATATGCCTTGAACTGTTGTGGGCAGTTTGGGCTGATGTGTCCCTCTTTCCCGTATTTATAGCATACGACCGGTGGTCGTTCTCCTCCCCTAGAAACAGTTGATGTTCACGTATTCACGTTCTCCTTGTTGTATCTTCTCTTCTTGAAATCTCCTCCCGATTCTCTTTTTCTACTATCATGGCCACGATTACCACCGGAGTGGTTACTGCTTCGGTCATACTTTCCTCCTCGCTGGTTGTCATTGCTTCGATGACTGCTGCCATCGGTACGACCTTGGTTGTGGTCCCTCGGTTGAACATAATCATTATCTCGTTCTAATAACTGGGCCATGTTCACTACATTTGAATATAGAAAAAATTTATGAGAATTGAGGTATTGACGTATTTCGGGTTTCAAACCTCTCAGAAACATCCGCGTCATACGTTCCTCATTCTCCACCAAATGAGGTGCAAACCTGGACAGCTCCGCGAACTTAGCCTCGTACTGGGACACCGTCATGTTGTTTTGTTCTAGTCTGATAAACTCTACCTCCTTCATATGACGAATACTTTCAGAAAAGTACTTGTCATTGAACAGTTTCTGAAACGCTTCCCAAGACATCTTGAGTGCGGCAGGCTGGGTACGCTTCACAGACTCCCACCAGTAATCTGCCTCCCCACGGAACATAAACGTGGCGAATGGAACCTTCTGTTCCTCCGTGCATCCCAAGACATCAAATATCTTGGTAATTTTCTTAACCCACGTCTCCGCCTTGATCGGATCCGGCTTTCCCAAAAACTCTGGTGGTCCCAATTCTTTGAACTGCTTGGCAGTGACAATTCGCGTGTTGTTATTATCTCTACCTGTATGTTGCACACGAGTCTCGCTCGTCTGGTTTTGCATGAACTGCAAAAAACTTCTAAACATCTCATTATTTATCGTCTGATCAGCGTTGTTTTCAGGATGAACATTGCCTTCTTGTTGCACGTTCTCCTGTTAGTGATTAAAGGTGTCTCCACAGTCTCATTCACTTCGTTGTTAACATTCTCAGCTGTCATTCTCAAATACTGCCATAAGACAAGGGTTAATTAAACAAATTAACATATCACATATTAACCCTATGCTCCGACTGACCAATTAAATACCACAGAAGCTTAGGTAGAACACACTAACGAAGGATTTACTCGCCTCTCCCCTCCTAGTTCTATTCCCCGATCTCCGCCAGAGATCATATCCCTAAGCTTTGATACCAACTGTGACGCCCCCAGAATAGGTCCAGTCAACCCAACCCATTCTGAGTCGCCAAATACATGGTACAGAATTCAAATACAAACTTTGTAACGCCCCCAAAATAGGTCCAATCCACCCAACCCATTCTGGGTCGCCACGAAATACACTCAACAAAAATTCTAAATATAAATCTTTAAATTCTAACTTTTAAACTGTCGTACAAAATACGACCACAATTAAACTGTGAGTTTCAATACAAATACCGTGCCCATACTCTAAATCAATAATACGTTATAGAAAGGTACAGTCAATAACTGTTTTAGGAATTAAAATCTTTAGAAAATGCTCAAGGAAACCTTCGTACATGGGAGGCCATGCGTCTAAGTTATAATAGATATCATATGACTTGAGAATTATCCTAAGTTGACCCAATAGACCCCAAAGAAAAATGAGAAGATTACTATCATGTTCTTTCCAATGGTGGGTCTTCTCTTGCCATATAATTATCTCTATTGTTTCCAATTGAGAATTATATTTCAACCAAACTCCAATATTATATAGGTAGTGCTCATAGATATAATCAGCAAGTGAATGTGCACAACCATGTCTAAGGATAACCCGAAGTCGTAGGTGATTAGACATCTTGTATGATAGTGGCAAAACACCCTTCCAAAATTGGGTTCACCTCAGCCTATTTGGTTCACCAAAATCAACTGTTAAAATGACGTATAAAATACGACACACACATTTTAAATTCTCAATATAATTCTTCTCATACTGTTTTATGAAAAATCTCAACAGCTAAAGACCATCGTTCTATTCCCCTATTATCCCTGCTCGACCCCGTTATATTCTTATTACCTGAAAGGAATTGTGAAGCAAAAGGGTGAGCACAAATAGCCCAATAAAGAATATCATGACTAAATATAATTATATTATCAATAGTTTTCATCAGTAATAAATCAGAGATTTAAACATATGGTAAAAATTTTCAACCATAGTTGCAGCGGAACGAGCAATCCATTAGAAGAGTCAAATAGACTATAATGTCTGTTATCTTCTCCATGTTAAAAGTCCACCAATAATATTTTATCTCTGTAACATCAATCAACAATTCCTGTCCACAATCATGTAAGTTCATGATCATAATTATCTTGATGAATTCCTCTTCGCACTCAGGACGAAGATAATTCTCATCACCTGTCTTTACCTGAAATACCAAAGATCATGGTTATACCAAATCACAGTTCCTGTTCATAATCATGCTAATCAATTCATCTTTGCATTACAAGCCAAAGATATTCAACAATTAATCATTCATCTTTGCACTACAGGCCAAAGATATTCACAAATCAACCGCTCATCTTTGGACTACAGGCCAAAGATATTCATAAATAGTTCATTTTTGCACTACGGGCTAAAGATATTCAACAACAGGTCATCTTTGCACTACATGCCAAAGATATTCGTATATCAAAAAATATCTAATCATTCCAGAATTTATATAAATAATAATTATAACCATGTTGATCAATTCACCTTTGCCTTTAAGCTAAAGATATTCAATTGTAAATTCAATGATCATGAACATACCAGTCAACAATCCATCTTTGCACTACTGGCCAAAGAGAATCTATAGTCATGATCATACCAATAATCTACCCATCTTTACACTCAAGTCAAAGAGAAATTTCATCATCAGGATTATAAAAATGTTATATATGATAATAAAAATAACATGATCAAAACATCGATCTCCAAGTTCAAAAATACTCCATAATAATACTTTGTGGAGCAAAATTCAAGAATAAAGATAAAAATTTAGAAACAATCAAAGATAGAAACCTTAACAAGCAACTTGGACATATAGAAGAAAATTTAATTTTTTCGTGAATAGTGCCGGATACGTGAATAGTGTCGTATACGTGAATAGTAATCCCGAAGGAAAAAGTAAAAATTTCATAACAAAATCTATGCCAATATTTCGGTATAATGATATTGAAAAGAATAACATCATTTACGAAAGAAAATAACATCCTTTACCTCAAAAAAATAGTACTTCTGGTTGGAATATCGGATATAATACCGACGGAAGCTTGTACTGAACAGTAATACTCAAAGTATCTAAATACTCAAAAAAATACGCTCGATATTATAGAGAGAGAAAACTTCTGATTCTAGTGTGATTTTTAATTCTAACCTAAGCACCCTATTTATAGGAAAAGCTTAGGATTCCAAAGTAGACTAAATCAATAAAATAATATTTTTTTTAAATCTTCGGTCGCCTGGCTGCTGTCCAAAAATTAGAATTTTCAACAAAAGTTGGGCCCACCTTTTTATTAAAAAAAATATTTATTCTCTGAAACTTCAATAATTCATAATAAATATCTCTTTTGTCGGAAAAATATAAATTATATGTCCTTCTATAGGAAATTTAATTCTCTACAACTTTGTAGAAGGAAGTTTTTCCAAATTCCAAACATAAATTATCCGAAATCCACAAACGGATGATTTTCTACACCAAAATACTGATAAAAACACATCAGCACTAATTCCTTCTTTTATATTCACAAAATAAATATTTTCTTATCATATAAATTAATAATTAATTATTCACAAATAATATTATAGAACTACAATATTGATAACCAGGTCGTTCCCAGGAAAGAGGGGGCCTTCCGATAAGGACTTCTCCTTATTGGCGCGCAATTAAATAACCCCTCCTAGACAGAACTTCCTTAGACATTGTCAATAATTCTATCTAATAATATTATTCAAATAATATGAATTATTGAGTTAATAATGTGAAATACTGTGCAGTGACAATTATTGAATTAATAATACAAAATATCAACTGTAGCCATTATTGAATCAATCATATAAAATAGCAACGTCGTAATTATTGATATAAAATATCAACATAGGAATTATTGAGTCAATAATATAAAATATCAACGTAGCAATTATTGAGTCAATAATATAAAATATTGAACAGTAATTACTGTAACAATAATTGAGTAAGTGCCTTCTCACGTAAGACTCAATAATTTGAAATACTGTGCAATACCGTGAGCTACTGTGTAACACCGCGTATCACTGTATTTTAACCACCGAGTATTTCAACAGTACTAACAGTAACAACTACGCCGTTATTTTGTAAAAAAGTTATTTCTGTCACTTTCTATATCCGACAGTTATTCCGTTGTGGGGCCCACAAATAGCAGCGCCGTCGTACGAATATTCTCCGACAACAAGAATATTCCACGATCAAACGAATATTCCCCGACAACAAGAATATTTTATAACCATTTGCTTATTTTAAAATATTTGCACATTTCACCCTTAACTTTAAACTTTTATCAATTTAACCATTTACTAAATAGAAAAATTGAATACTTTTATTTCATAAAATCTGGGGTCTTACAAACTTTATATCATATGGTCGTGCAAAATACGACCACACAACTGTGAGTGTCAATACAAATATGTAGACAATATTAATATTCAAACTAAGTCCTCATTACAATTATTATCACATTATTTATCAGAAATAGTGAGGACTACTACTGCTCTAACTCGGACCATCACTCTGTCCCCTGACTAGTCCCTGCGACATTCTCATTTCCTGAAGAGGACAACAGATGAAAAGGGTGAGCTCAACTAGCTCAGTAAAGAATATTATGACTAAGATAATGAAAAATAAATTATCGTTAGTCTTCAATAATTCCGATAAAATATTATTGACAACAAGTTTTAGATCAATATTCGCAGCGGAAATAACCGTTCATCATCAATATTTTATCCCTGTAACATCAATTATTATACATCTCAAATTAAATATTCATCTTTGCACTACAGGCCAAAGATATTCATTTGTATCATCAGTGGTCATGTTCATCTCAACACCTGTTATATTTGTACTACGGCCAAAGATATTCATCAGGTAATCATTCAACTTTGCTCTACAGGCCAAATATATTCAGTTATATCACCTTTTAGGACTGAGGATGATGAAAAATAATATAAACAACAAAACCAATAAAATAAAGGATAAGATTAAGGATTCGTATTTTAGTTTATTCAAGTTCAAGAATATTCCATAATAATACTTTGTGGAGCAAAATTCAAGAATGAAGTTCAAAACTTAGATCCAATCAAAGATAGTAACTATAACAAACAATTTGGACAAATAGAAGAAAATTTAATTTTTCCGTGAATAGTGCCGTATACGTGAATAGTAACTCCAACAGAAAAAGTAAGAATTTCATAATAAAATCCATGCCAATATTTTGGTATAATGATATTGAAAAGAATAACATCATTTATGAAAGAAAATAACATCCCTTACCTCAAAAGAATAGTACTTCTGGCTGGAATATCGGATATAATATCGAAGAAAACTTGCACTGAATAGTAACACTCAAAGTATCTAAATACTCACAAAAATACGCTCGATATTATAGAGAGAGAAAACTTCTGATTCTGGTGTGATTTTCAATTCTAACCTAAGCACCCTATTTATAGGAAAAACTTAGGATGCCAAAGAAGACTAAAGTAATAAAATAATTTTTTTTAAATTCCGCCGCCTGGCTGCTAAAAAACCAAATTTTTTTCAACAACCAACAAAAGTGGGTCCCACTCATTAAAAAAATATTTATTTTTTGAAACTTCAATAATTCACAATTAATAGCCCCTTTTGTCAGAAAAATACAAATTCTATGTCCTTCTATAGAAAATTTAATTCTCTACAACTTTGCAGAAGGAAGTTTTTCCAAATTCTAAACATAAATTATCCGAAATTCATAAACGGATGATTTTTCACACCAAAATACTGATAAAAACACATCAGCGCTAATTCCTTCTCTTATATCCACAAAATAAATATTTTCTTATCATATAAATCAATAATTAATTATTCACAAATAATATCACAGAACTACAATATTGACAACCAGGTCGTTCCCAAGAAAGAGGGGGCCTTCCGATAAGGACTTCTCCTTACTGGCGCGCAATTAAATAACCCCTCCTAGACAGAACTTCCTTAGATATTGTCAATAATGTTATCTAATAATATTATTCAAATAATATGAATTATTGAGTTGATAATGTGAAATACTGTGCAGTGACAATTATTGAATCAATAATACAAAATATCAACTGTAGTCATTATTGAATCAATCATATAAAATAGCAACGTAGCAATTATTGAGTCAATAAAATATCAACGTAGCAATTATTGAATCAATAAAATATCATGCAATTATTGAATCAATAATATAAAATATTGAACAGTAATTACTGTAACAATAATTGAGTAAGTGCCTTCTCCCGTAAGACTCAATAATTCAAATACTGTGCAATACCGTGTGCTACTGTGCAACACCGCGTATTACTGTATTTTAACCACCGGGTATTTCAACAGTACTAACGGTAATAACTAAACCGTTATTTTTATAAAAAGGTTATTTCTGTCGCTTTCTATATCCGACAGTTATTCCGTTGTGGGGCCCACAAATAGCTGCGCCGTCGTACGAATATTCCCCGACAACAAGAATATTTCATGACCAAACGAATATTCTCCGACAACAATGAATATTTTATAACCATTTGCTCATTTTAAAATATTTACACATTTCATCCATAACTTTCATATTTATCAAATCAACACCTTACTATTTTGAAATAATATATAAAGAAAATTAAATCTTTATTAATAAAAGTTGGGGTCTTACATTATCCCTGTAACATCAATCAATTAAATAGAACATAATTGTCAATTGTGTTACAAGAAAAAAGCAGGTCCTTCTAATGGGTCTATATATATATATATATATATATATATATATATATGTTTATATATATTGGTGTAATATATCTTATTAACTGAAAATTATTGTAGGATAGGATTTTATTTATTTATTATTAATATTATTATTTATTTTTATTTTTTAAATTGTGGAACTAGGTTGCGAATAAAATGGGAGATGAGTGGATGAATGACAGTCTGATAGTTTATATTGAGAATTATATTTTTTTCAATAATTGAAAACGAACAAATTTTGAGACGTTTTCAAACTATGCAGACTTGCAGGATACAGTTGCCTTCTCTTAGTCGTACAATCGAAAGAAACACTCCAAGCGTAAATGAATAATTTTTTTTTACTGATTTTTTTCACCCCCTCTAAAAACGTTGATTCCGCCACTGTGAAGGGATCATGAAAATGACCTTTAAAATTAATTTGTGAAACACTAAAAAATGGTGTGAAGAGAATACTTTTTTCTAACTAGTTTTACTTTAATTTAAAGAATTTTATATATATTAATACAATTGTATTACTTAAAATCACATAAACTTAATTTTTTTAAAAAATTAATACAAACTGATTGATTTTAAAAAGGCAAAATGAGGCTATTTAATTTTTGTAAAATAAAGAATCATGTAAAGGTTTAGTACTTCCAAATCACGTTAAGCTTAAAATATGTTGAGATTAGTTTGTTGTAAATTATATTATATGCTCGCTTCAACTGTTCCTTTCTTCTAAGAAGATTTGAAAATAGAATAGTGCGTACAACAAGTTCGGAAAGTAGACAGCTAAAATTTGATCAACCGTTTTGACCCTTTGCTATACTTTAATGTCCTCTAGGAAAATTTCAATATACTATATTTGTTCATATCAAAATTAAAGATATATTTTCTAATTAATATATAAAATTTTAAAACGCAAAATCCATATAATATTATTAAAGTTTTGTAAATAACAACTATTGTAATTAATATATATATATATATATATATACACATATACGATAAGGATCTTAGGTTCACCAACTAAAAACTCACTCAAACTCACTCTCCTTTAGCGACGGGCCAGGCGACAGTTCGTCTGTCATTATATATACAACCGTCGTCTATATGATGTCCGTCGTTATATATTGTCCGTCGCTAAAAGCTAAGACGATGGTTGTATATATAGCGACGAACCAAACTGTCGCCCAGTCCGTCGTTAAAAAGGAGTGAGTTGGGTGAGCTTTTAGTTATGTGAGTTTAAGATCCGGACCGTATATATATATATATATATATATATATATATATATATATATATATATATATAGAGAGAGAGAGAGAGAGAGAGAGAGAGAGAGAGAGAGAGAGAGATTAATAGCCTACAATAGTTATATTTGTAATTTGTTTACAATAGGGAAAATGGAGACAGAGACCATGTTTGTGTTGCTGTCGGTTTGTTTCGGTCAACATTGTACAATTAACATTTTCATTGCCTTGTAGCTGGATCATGGATGTACAAGTTCAATAATATTCTTGAGAGAAAACACTACAACTTGGAAATCCAAAGAACAACCTTGGTTTGAATATGAGGGAGAAGGGCCCATAAAATACATATTTAAGTGTTTGAATAGTAAAACTTAAAAAATAATACTTGTTCCGTTCTAGAATATAAGATTAAATTTAATTTTTTTAATAAAACTTTTAGGCCGAAATCAACTCAACCATTAATAAAAATATATATGCCCATCAAAATGGTTAAATGATGGTGTGGACTAGAAATAAAAAGAATTCAAAACATTGTTAATTTATTTGGATATCCAATACAATAGTACTTTAATGACAAAATAATCTTATAAAAAGTTACTTACAAAATGATTTGTCTGATTGTGATTAGTTACTATTGATAGACATATAATTCATACATTTAAATATCTTTAATTTGTCCTTTGAATTATATTAGTTTATTAATTTAATATGTTTTATTTTGTTTTGTAGGATTTAATATTTTGTTGCAATAAAGTCAAAATCTTGATGATCAAGAGAAGGAAAAAGGTGGAACAATCTTGGTGTGCAAGTCAATTTCAGTACGAGAAAGGAAAGTATCACTAGAAGATCTCGTTGAGAAGTTGATTGTCACTAGAAAGTTGAAACCTACATAGAAAGGGACTCGATCTTAGGTGATTACTATGTAGAGATTAAAGTCCAGAAGGAAATGAGAAGACAAAGGGAACAAAAGAGACCAAGTTTAATGAACCTAAAATAGGGCACAAAATTATTTTTCCTATAAATAGGACTCTTGTTTTAGAGGGAGGACAGTATTTTGTATTAGTTTAGGTTAGAAGTAGATTAAATTACTTCTTCATTGTACGCTCGTTGGATGATCGTTAATTAAAGAGAGTTTTCTTATTTGTTTTTAATTTTCTTTTCTTTATTTTAGTTAGTTTATTTATTTTCATGTCTAGTTAATTTTTTAAATCTAGGATGATGATGAAATTAAATAAATATTCATGATAATATTTTTCATCTCTTTTATTATTTATGCTTTTATTTTTAATTAATTTTGCCTTCATATTTCGTTATTGAAATACATTCGTTTCATATTTTTAACGTGATTTTAAATTAATTAAGAGGTTTTGATAGATTATTGTTAAAATATGAGTTTTTCATAATCCATACTTGCTCGAAGAAGTTTTGATGGGTTATAGTTAATCCTTAAATTTTCAAAGTCTATGCTTGCCCACGTTAATTGTAAAATTACTAAATTAAACGGAAGAGAGATCAAAATCATAATTAAGTTATAAAAATAAAAGAGATTGAATTACTTATTATATATGTTTATTGTTTAGTGGATTCGGATTTCTAAATTGCTTCCTCAATTTTAGTTTTCATATTCTAGTTAATCAATTTTTAATCTTTATTTCAAATTCGCCTAAAATAGATATTAAGGATAAATTAAAATTAATCTAGTCTCTGTGAGTTCGATCTGTACTTGTCAGTTCTTCAATTTGACATTGTGCACTTCTAGTTACATATTTTTATCACGTCAATTATCACTAGATCAACCTATATATGGTGGATTATGATTAGCTCTGCCACATCAGTTTGTAAATTATTTTTTGTAATTTTTTTTATCACTGTAGCAATACTATTGAGTGTTGAATATTTGTTATTTAACGTATTTGTTGACAAACGGATGTTAAACAAATACGAATACACATCTAATCGTATGTGTATTCCTTTAATTGTGTATACATTTACTTGACTACATATAAAATCCACTTAAATTAGATATAATAATATCCGTACATGCATTAAACAAATACAAACACGGAAGAGTATTTTATTTTTCGATTACTATTTATAAGTATAACATCTTGAATTTACTTCTTAAAAACAAAATTCAATAAAAATATTATTTAGTTTAGTCAAATTTGTTGATTGCATATTGTGATTTAAACTTTTAAAATGCTTTTTGATATGAATGAAACTATATTCTTTGGCACTCATATATGCACACCTTAAAATTGTACAACCAAATATAATATAATATTTCATCGGTTTTATAATAACTGTCTTTTTAGTTTTATGCACATGAATTAAGAAACTTATTTAATACTATCATTTAAGAATTAAAATTTGTATGAAATTCCATCACTACCTTTTTATGAGAAATTAAAAACAATTAATGTAAGAGAAAAAAATTCTTGGGACAATGACAAAAATTAAGAGTGATATAAGAAAATAAATAATTTATTCTTTTGAAAAAATTTAAACGACAAATAAATCCCCAAATAGTAGCTGCAAACAAATATAGTTAAGAGATAAACTATAATTCGTTATATGTAACATATTGGGTTAAAGTAAACAATTATTGTCTGTAGTCAAGCTTATACATATTATTATCATTCATGTGAGTTAGATAATGTTTTGGCTTTGATTGTGTATCAGACTCTAGGTTATCAAATTGAATATGATAGATGTTGGATGCATTTCAGTTTGAAGTTCCATGTTTACAGGCTGAAACTATATCCCCAAAGTTTTTGTTGAGCAGGCTTCCACTGCTGTCAAAGCTGTAGAGGACTCATTTCAAAGTTGTTTGACAATCTCGGGTGTGTTTCCTTTCCCCTTTATTGGCTTCTTTTTTTTGGCATTTTGAGAGTTCAATTTCTGCTTTTAATTTCTCTTTAATTATTTGCTAAAGGGTTCCTTACTCTATCCACCCAAAAAAGGAATAAGCAAGAAAGAGGCCTCCTCCTCTCCTAATCAATTTACTAATAAATGTTCAAGGTATGTATCTCTCACCTTTTACGATTTCAACATCGACCTTAATCAATGGATATGGCTTCGTTCCTTTTTCCTCCTATTCTTCTTTCTTTAATCCTCCCTCAGTTTGATTAATTTTCAATGTTGGAAGAGAATAAAATACACCTGAATTGAGAATGTACACTGTACTAAAGATGATTATAATAATATCATTACATGATATTATTATACTTCTGTATTCTATATATGTGGTTGTCTTTAAGTGGGATGTTTACTTAATTTTGTGATTTCGATGAATTTTGATTTTGTGATTTTCCTTTCTGATCTAATTGTAAATTTTCATCAAGGTAATTTTCACAGTTCAATTCTATCTGTATTCTATAAATATTTTCATTTGTTGTGTTTATGCTCTATTTGATTCCCAAGTAAATTAGACGTAAAAAACAGTGTATATGATTAGTATGATTTGTTTCCCAAGTAAAATATATGATTAGTATGATTTGTTTCTTTGTTTTGAAAAAAGGTCTTGGGATCTTGTTATTTATGTTCGGCAACTCCATGTCTTATGATATATTTGTCTTGTGTTTTATTTCATAGGGATGAAGAACTCAATTTCAAAGAAGCAAATCTAAAAGAAGACCGCCAGACTAAAGACAACTTAAATGTTTGGAAGATATAATATTGTATTTTTATGTGGTGTTTGAATTTCAGGATGTAAAAAGTGTTGCGTTGTGGATTTTGCTAACACATTTGGCTATTCTTTGTGTTGTAATTCTCTTAGGTCTTGAACTTCTTTTGGACAAATTAACTACATTTATAAGCCTTTTTTATGGGAAGATACTCCTTAGCAAGGATGAGTTTGAAGTCTGGTATATTTATTCTCTTTATCTTTTTGCTGTAGTTATTATGGTAATACATCTCTTAATTTTATGCTACGGTAGTTAAGCAAATTTAGATGAATTGTGTACTTCGAACTCATTTTTTACATTAATTGTGTACTTTGAGTTCTTTTTTAACATGATTGTCGGACAAATTATTGAATTCACCATTCAAACTAGCTCGTGCATTGCACGGGCTATCAACTGGTGATTATATAACTTGGATTAAGAGTACATAGTTCTTTATCAAAGTAAAGAAAAATTCAAAATTGTCTCCCTAAAAATTACTCCCTCGATCCCTTAATATATGAGCATCTCCAACAGTAATAGTAAAAAAACTCTTCAAATTGAAGTTTGTTGACCTACGTGTCAATTTGAAGAGTATTATTTGTTACTTTAATATTTTATGTCTCATCAGTTTTTTCAATTCAATTAATGTAATATTTGACTTAAAACAATAATACTCCCTCCATCCCATAATAATTGTCGTTTTAACTTCATGCACATGGATTAAGAAAGTCATTTAATGCTATCATTTATTAATTAAAATTTGTGTAAAATTCCATCACTACCCCTTTATGGGAAGTTGAAAACTATTAATACAAGGGAGAGAATTTCTTGGGACAATGAGAGAAGGTAGGGGTGATATAAGAAAGTAAATAATTTATTATCCTAAAAAGTTGTAAACGACAAATAAATTGGAAAAAAAAATTTCTTCTAAAACGACTGTTAGTTCCCAGTAGGCACACAATAGATCTAGAAGGGGGGGTTGAATAGATCCTTTAAATTTATAAAGTCTTAGGTTTTAATTTGTATAGCTAAGGAGTTAGCATATGACAAACATAAGAATCATTTCAAGCACAGCTGAATAAGTTAAATCTCCCCTTTATTGATATATTGATAAACATTGATACATTGTTCTTGGAGTTAGTTTAGTTGCAAGTAGTTAGTACATACATAGCAGTTATAGCAGTTAGGTACATAATGTAAAGACATAAAGTAAATGACAGAATGTAAAAGACACAAAAGGGTTTTAAGTGGTTCATAGCCAACTCGACTCCTAATCCACTCTTCTGCACTCTCGTAAGAAATCCACTAATGAATGGGCAGCACCCTGAATCACTAAGATTCCTTCAAAGCCAGCAGTCCTGGAACTTCACTTCACTTTTGAACTCTTCAAGCCCTTTGGCTTGAAACTCCTTTAGTTCACTAAGAACTCTTCAAGCCCTTTGGCTTGGAACTCTAGTTCACTTTTGAACTCTTCAAGCCCTCTGGCTTGGAACACATTTAGTCCCTCTGGACAGGGACCCTTTGGCCCTGGCCACTTGTAGTTGTAGTTGTAGTTGTTGTTGTTGTTGTTGTTTGTATTTTGCTGCTAAAATGTCTTGAAGCTTGATCATCTTGGTACTTAACAGCTAGGCTTGGTACTTAGCATTCTGCTTCGAGTCTGGACCTCTTCTATGGTGTAGCTGATCTTCAGTCTGTTCAGCTCATATTTGTAAGACCCCAACTTTTATGAATAAAGATTTAATTATTTCGAAACAGTAAGGTGTTGTTTTGATAAATATGAAAGTTATGGGTGAAATGTGCAAACATTTTTAAAATGAGCAAGTGGTTATAAAATATTCTTGTTGTCGGGGAATATTCGTACGACGGCGCAGCTATTTGTGGGCCCCCACAACGGAATAACTGTCGGATATAGAAAGCGACAGAAATAACTTTTTTACAAGATAACGGCGTAGTTGTTACCGTTAGTACTGTTGAAATACCCGGTGGTTAAAATACAGTGATACGCGGTGCTGCATAGTAGCACACGGTATTGCACAGTATTTCGAATTATTGAGTCTTACGTGAGAAGCCATTACTCAATTATTGTTACAGTAATTACTGTTCAATATTTTATATTATTGACTCAATAATTGCTACGTTGCTATTTTTATATGATTGATTCAATAATGGCTACAGTTGATATATTGTAGTATGAATTCAATAATTGTCGTTGCACAGTATTTCACGTTATCAACTCAATAATTCATATTATTTGAATAATATTATTAGATAGCATTATTGACAATGTCTAAGAAAGCTCTGTCTAGGAGGGGTTATTTAATTGCGCGCCAGTAAGGAGAAGTCTTTATCGGAAGGCCCCCTCTTTCCTGGGAACGACCTGGTTGTTAATATTGTAGTTCTATAATATTATTTGTGAATAATTAATTATTGATTTATATGATAAGGAAATATTTATTTTGTGGATATTAAAGAAGGAATTGGCGCTGGTGAGTTTTTATCAATATTTTGGTGTGAGAAATCATCTGTTTTTGGATTTCGGATAATTTATGTTTGGAATTTGGAAAAACTTCCTTCTGCAAAGTTGTAGAGAATTAAATTTCCTATGGAAGGACATAGAATTTGTATTTTTCTGACGAAGGGGCTATTTGTTATGAATTATTGAAGTTTCGGAAAATATATATATTTTTTATGGGCGGGCCCCACTTTTGTTGGAAAATTTTTTTAGCCGCCAGGCGGCGGAAATTTTGGAAAAAAATATATTATTTTATTCATTTAGTCTCATTTGGCATCCTAAGCTTTTCCTATAAATAGGGTGCTTAGGTTAGAATTGAAAATCACACCAGAATCATAAGTTTTCTCTCTCTATAATATCGAGCGTATTTTTGTGAGTATTTCAATACTTTGAGTATTAGTATTCAGTGCAAGTTTCCTTCGATATTATATCCGATATTCCAGTCAGAGGTACTATCTTTTTGAGGTAAGGGATGTTATTTTCTTTCGTAAATGATGTTATTCTTTTCAATATCATTATACAGAAATATTGTCATGGATTTTATGTTGAAATTCTTACTTTTTTCGTCGGGGTTACTATTCACGTATACGGCACTATTCACGTATACGGCACTATTCACGAAAAAAATTAAATTTTCTTCTATTTGTCCAAATTGCTTGTTAGGGTTACTATCTTTGATTGTATCCAAGTTTTGAGCTCTATTCTTGAATTTTGCTCCATAATTGATTATTACGAGGTATTTTTGAATTGGATATACTAAAATACGAATCCTTAGTCTTTGTCTTTTATCTCACTGGATTCGTTTTTTTAAATATTTTTCATCATTCTCAGTCCTAAAAGGTGATGTAACTGAATATCTTTGGCCTGTAGAGCAAAGATGAATGATTACTTGATGAATATCTTTGGCCTGTAGAGCAAAGATGAATGATTACCTGATGAATATCTTTGGCCTGTAGTGCAAAGATGACAGGTGTTGAGATGAATATGACCACTGATGATACAAATGAATATCTTTGGCCTGTAGTGCAAAGATGAATATTTGATTCGAGATGTATATTGATTGATGTTACAGGGATAAAATATTGATGATGGACTTTTAAATCATAGAAGATAGTAAACTTTATTCTCTGCTTAATTCTTCTAATGAACTGTTATTTCCGCTGCGAATATTGATCTGAAGTTGGTTGTCCATTATATTTTATCTGATTTATTGAAGACTAACGATAATTTATTTTTCATTATCTTAGTCATAATATTCTTTACTGAGCTAGTTGAGCTCACCTTTTTCATCTGTTGTCCTCTTCAGGAAATGAGAATGTTGCGGGAACTAGTCGGGGGACAGAGTGATGGTCCGAGTTAGAGCAGTAGTAGTCCTCACTATTTCTGATAAATAGTGTGATAATAATTGTAATGAGGACTTAGTTTGAATCTTAATATTTTCTACATATTTGTATTGAGACTCACAGTTGTGTGGTCGTATTTTGCACGACCGTATGATATAAAGTTTGTATTTAAATTCTGTACCATGTATTTGGGGACTCAGAATGGGTTGGGTTGAATGGACCTATTCTGGGGGGCGTCACAGTTGGTATCAGAGCTTAGGGATATGATCTCTGGCGGAGATCGGGGAATAGAACTAGGAGGGGAGAGACGAGTAAATCCTTCGCTAGTGTGTCCTACCTAAGCTTATGTGGTATTTAATTGGTCAGTCGGAGCATAGGGTTAATATGTGATATGTTGATTTATTTAATTAACCCTTGTTTCATGGCAGTATTTGAGAATGGCAGCTGAGAATGTTAACAACGAAGTGAATGATACCGTGGAGACACCTTTAATCGTTAACCAGGAGAACATGCAGCAAGAAGGCAATGTTCATCCTGAAAATAATGTTGGTCAGACGATAAACGATGAGATGTTTAGAAGTTTTTTGCAGTTTATGCAAAATCAGACGAGGGAGACTCGTGTGCAACATATAGGTGGCGATAATAACAACTCGCGAATTGTTACTGCCAAGCAGTTCAAAGAATTGGGACCACCAGAGTTTCTGGGAAAGCCAGATCCGATCAAGGCGGAGACGTGGATTAAATAAATTACCAAGATATTTGATGTCTTGGGATGTACAGAGGAACAGAAGGTTCCATTCGCCACGTTTATGTTCCGTGGAGAGGCAGATTACTGGTGGGAATCTGTGAAACGTACCCAGCCTGCCGCACTCAAGATGTCTTGGGAAGCGTTCCAGAAATTATTTAATGACAAGTACTTTCCTGAAAGTATTCGTCATATAAAGGAAGTAGAATTTATTAGACTCGAACAAAATAACATGACGGTATCCCAGTACGAGGCTAAGTTCGCCGAGCTGTCCAGGTTTGCACCTCATTTGGTGGAGAATGAGGAACGTATGACGCGGATGTTTCTAAGAGGTTTGAAACCCAAAATACGTCAATACCTCATTTCTCATAAATTTTCTTTATATTCGGATGTAGTAAATAGGGCCCAGTTATTAGAACGAGATAATGATTATGTTCAACCGAGGGACCACAACCAAGGTCGTACCGGTGGCAGCAGTCATCGGAGCAATGACAACCAGCGAGGAGGAAAGTATGACAGAAGCGGTAACCACTCCGGTGGTTATCGTGGCCATGATAGTAGAAAAAGCGAATCGGGAGGAGATTTCAAGAAGAGAAGGTACAATAATGAGAAAGTGAAAACGTCGACATTAGCACCAGCATCAACTGTTTCGAGGGGAGGAGAACGACCACCGGTCGTATGCTATAAATGCGGGAAAGAGGGACATATCAGCCCAAACTGCCCACAACAATTCAAAGGATGCTATAACTGTGGAAAAGAAGGACATATAGCTCGAGATTGTCCTGTTGCGAAACCAAGTTCAGCGGGGGTGGTGATTCCAAAGGCGGTTGCAGACAAGTCAAAGTCGGTGATTCCTGGAAGAGCGTTTGTCGTGACAGCCCAAAATGCGAGAAATCCACACGAGGTGATTACGGGTAAGCTGATCATAAACTCTTGCGAAGTTTATACCTTGTTAGATACCGGTGCTACCCATTCCTTTATTTCACCTGCTTGTGCTCAACGTTTGAACTTGACTTCTGATAAATTAGACTTTAACTTATCTGTTGAAACTCCGCTGGGAGAAACCTTTGTTACATCTACAGTTTACAAATCTTGCTTGATTCAGATTGGTACCCTTACCTTACCTGTTGATCTTATATCTTTGAAAATACTTGCATTTGACGTGATTTTAGGAATTGACTGGTTAACCACTTACCATGCCAAAATTGATTGTTTTCGTAAGGTTGTTAGTTTTCATATTCCTAATCAACCTGTTGTACGAATTCAAACCACCAAACCACTAAAATCAGTCAATATCATTTCAAATCCCAAGGCTATTCGTTTATTGAAAAATGGATGTCAAGCTTTCTTAGCTCATGTCACTGATCTAAATCAGAATACATCAGATTTGAATGATATTTTCGTTGTTAATGAGTTTCCTGATGTATTTCCCGAAGAACTTCCCGGTCTACCCCCAGAACGTGAAGTTGAATTCTTTATTGACCTTGAGCCAGGTACAAAGCCCATTTCTAAAACCCCATATCGAATGGCTCCTATTGAACTTCAGGAGTTAAATATCCAATTACAAGAGTTGTTAGACATCGGTTTTATTCGTCCTAGTACGTCTCCTTGGGGTGCTCCTGTTTTATTCGTAAAGAAGAAAGACGGGAGTATGCGATTTGCATTGACTATCGGGAGTTGAACCATGTCACCATTAAGAATAGGTATCCGTTACCTCGTATTGATGACCTGTTCGACCAGTTGCAAGGAGCGCAATTCTTTTCAAAGATCGATCTTCGTTCTGGATATCATCAGTTGAAGATTAAAACTGAGGATATTCCAAAGACTGCTTTTAGAGCACGGTACGGGCATTATGAGTTCTTAGTCATGTCTTTTGGATTGACTAATGCTCCTGCTGCTTTCATGGATATGATGAACCGTGTATTTAAGGAGTATTTAGATCAATTCGTTGTTGTCTTTATTGATGACATCCTCATCTATTCTAAAAGCCGTGAAGATCATGAACACCATTTGAAGTTGGTACTTCAAAAGCTTCGTGAGAACAAGCTATATGCTAAGTTAAAGAAATGCGAGTTCTGGCTTGAGGAAGTAGCATTCCTTGGGCACGTGGTATCGAAACGTGGAGTATCTGTGGACCCGACGAAGATTGAAGCAATACAAAGCTGGGAGCAACCTAAGTCGGTGATCGAAGTACGAAGCTTTCTGGGCTTAGCTGGTTACTATCGGAGGTTCGTAGAGGGATTTTCTCGAATCGCTACTCTATTAACTCAGTTGACCCGGAAAGATACGAAATTCGTTTGGAGAGAGGAATGCGAGAAGAGCTTCCAAGAGCTCAAGAGGAGACTTATTTCGGCACCTGTTCTGACAATACCATCTGGTTCGGATGGATTTGTTATTTACAGCGATGCTTCGGGCAAAGGGTTAGGATGTGTTCTCATGTAACATGGGAAAGTCATAGCCTATGCCTCGCGACAACTCAAAGAATATGAGAGGAATTATCCTACTCATGATCTAGAGTTGGTAGCTGTCGTTTTCGCGTTGAAGATCTGGAGACATTACTTGTACGGAGAGAAAGTGGAGATTTATACGGATCATAAGAGCCTTAAATATTTCTTCACTCAGAAGGAACTCAACATGCGGCAACGACGTTGGCTTGAGCTGTTGAAAGATTACGATCATACTATCCAATACCATCCTGGAAAAGCGAACGTGGTAGCTGACGCGTTGAGTAGAAGATCATATGTGGGAACGAAGGCGATGATGTCAAGTATACGCGTAGAACCAGCTTTGATTAAAGTTAAAGCTGCTCAAGCTACGGATGCGGAGCTGATGAAGATGAAGAAGAAGGTGCAAGAAGGTGCAATTCCAGAAGCGAGAATCGATGAAGATGGAATACTTCGAGTCAACTCCAGACTTTGTGTTCCTAACTATTCCGACTTGAAGTATAGAATCATGATGGAGGCACACAACACACCGTTTGCGATCCATCCTGGGAGTACTAAAATGTATCGTGATCTTCGACATACATTTTGGTGGGGCAATATGAAGAGAGAGATCGCGGAGTTCATCTCGAGATGTTTAACTTGTCAACGTGTAAAGGCGGAGCATCAAGTACCGAAGGGTCCATTGCAACCACTGGAGATTTTGAAATGGAAGTGGGAACACATTATGATGGATTTCGTTACGGGTCTTCCCAAGGTTTCTCAAGGCTTAGATGCGATTTGGGTTATTGTTGATAGATTAACCAAGTCTGCTCATTTCTTGCCGATACGAGAGACTTATTCCCTTGAACGTCTTGCTCATATGTACGTGAATGAGATTGTGAGATTGCATGGCATGCCAGTATCCATAGTTTCGGATCGTGACCCCAGATTTACTTCACGATTTTGGATCAGTTTGCAGAAAGCTATGGGTACGGATTTACGATTTAGTTCGGCTTATCATCCTCAAACAGACGGACAATCGGAAAGGACTATCCAAACTCTTGAAGATCTATTGAGACTCTATGTTCTAGACTTCAAAGGGAGTTGGGATAAGTATTTATCATTGGTGGAATTCTTCTATAACAACAGTTATCAGGCAAGTATAGGCGTGGCTCCATTCGAGGCATTGTATGGGAGAAAGTGTCGTTCTCCAGTATGTTGGAACGAGGTGGGTGAAACAACATTGTTGGGACCGGAGTTAGTACGTATGACTACGGAAAAGATCCAAATAATCCGACAACGTATACAAACAGCACAAGATCGACAAAAGAGTTATGCGGATCTTCATCGAAAGGACGTGGAATTTAATGTTGGAGACCATGTGTTATTACGTATTGCTCCGTGGAAAGGAGTTACAAGGTTTGGGAAGAGAGGAAAGCTTAACCCACGATTCATTGGTCCATTCGAGATTCTTGACCGAATAGGAAATGTGGCCTATAGACTCGCTTTACCTCCAAGCATGTCTCGTGTTCATAACGTGTTTCACATATCCGTGTTACGTAAATATGTGAAGGATCCAAACCGCATTATTGAGTTAGAACCAGACGAGATAGCTGAAGATTTAACGTACGAGGAGGTACCTGTCAAGATCTTGGATAGGAAGGAGCATGTCCTACGCTCGAAAATTATACCTCAAGTTAAAGTTTTGTGGAGAAACCATGCAATTGAGGAAATGACGTGGGAGTTGGAATCGGAAATGAAAGCGAGGTATCCTCACCTTTTCGACATACCAGGTACGTGCGTCAATTTCGAGGACGAAATTTCATAAGGAGGGGAGGTTGTAAGACCCCAACTTTTATGAATAAAGATTTAATTATTTCGAAACAGTAAGGTGTTGTTTTGATAAATATGAAAGTTATGGGTGAAATGTGCAAACATTTTTAAAATGAGCAAGTGGTTATAAAATATTCTTGTTGTCGGGGAATATTCGTACGACGGCGCAGCTATTTGTGGGCCCCCACAACGGAATAACTGTCGGATATAGAAAGCGACAGAAATAACTTTTTTACAAGATAACGACGTAGTTGTTACCGTTAGTACTGTTGAAATACCCGGTGGTTAAAATACAGTGATACGCGGTGTTGCATAGTAGCACACGGTATTGCACAGTATTTCGAATTATTGAGTCTTACGTGAGAAGCCATTACTCAATTATTGTTACAGTAATTACTGTTCAATATTTTATATTATTGAATCAATAATTGCTACGTTGCTATTTTTATATGATTGATTCAATAATGGCTACAGTTGATATATTGTAGTATTGATTCAATAATTGTCGTTGCACAGTATTTCACGTTATCAACTCAATAATTCATATTATTTGAATAATATTATTAGATAGCATTATTGACAATGTCTAAGGAAGTTCTGTCTAGGAGGGGTTATTTAATTGCGCGCCAGTAAGGAGAAGTCTTTATCGGAAGGCCCCCTCTTTCCTGGGAACGACCTGGTTGTTAATATTGTAGTTCTATAATATTATTTGTGAATAATTAATTATTGATTTATATGATAAGGAAATATTTATTTTGTGGATATTAAAGAAGGAATTGGCGCTGGTGAGTTTTTATCAATATTTTGGTGTGAGAAATCATCTGTTTTTGGATTTCGGATAATTTATGTTTGGAATTTGGAAAAACTTCCTTCTGCAAATTTGTAGAGAATTAAATTTCCTATGGAAGGACATAGAATTTGTATTTTTCTGACGAAGGGGCTATTTGTTATGAATTATTGAAGTTTCGGAAAATATATATATTTTTTATGGGCGGGCCCCACTTTTGTTGGAAATTTTTTTTAGCCGCCAGGCGGCGGAAATTTTGAAAAAAAATATATTATTTTATTCATTTAGTCTCATTTGACATCCTAAGCTTTTCCTATAAATAGGGTGTTTAGGTTAGAATTGAAAATCACACCAGAATCATAAGTTTTCTCTCTCTATAATATCGAGCGTATTTTTGTGAGTATTTCAATACTTTGAGTATTAGTATTCAGTGCAAGTTTCCTTCGATATTATATCCGATATTCCAGTCAGAGGTACTATCTTTTTGAGGTAAGGGATGTTATTTTCTTTCGTAAATGATGTTATTCTTTTCAATATCATTATACAGAAATATTGTCATGGATTTTATGTTGAAATTCTTACTTTTTCCGTCGGGGTTACTATTCACGTATACGGCACTATTCACGTATACGGCACTATTCACGAAAAAAATTAAATTTTCTTCTATTTGTCCAAATTGCTTGTTAAGGTTACTATCTTTGATTGTATCCAAGTTTTGAGCTCTATTCTTGAATTTTGCTCCATAATTGATTATTACGAGGTATTTTTGAATTGGATATATTAAAATACGAATCCTTAGTCTTTGTCTTTTATCTCACTGGATTCATTTTTTTTAAATATTTTTCATCATTCTCAGTCCTAAAAGGTGATGTAACTGAATATCTTTGGCCTGTAGAGCAAAGATGAATGATTACTTGATGAATATCTTTGGCCTGTAGAGCAAAGATGAATGATTACCTGATGAATATCTTTGGCCTGTAGTGCAAAGATGACAGGTGTTGAGATGAATATGACCACTGATGATACAAATGAATATCTTTGGCCTGTAGTGCAAAGATGAATATTTGATTTGAGATGTATATTGATTGATGTTACAGGGATAAAATATTGATGATGGACTTTTAAATCATAGAAGATAGTAAACTTTATTCTCTGCTTAATTCTTCTAATGAACTGTTATTTCCGCTGCGAATATTGATCTGAAGTTGGTTGTCCATTATATTTTATCTGATTTATTGAAGACTAACGATAATTTATTTTTCATTATCTTAGTCATAATATTCTTTACTGAGCTAGTTGAGCTCACCCTTTTCATCTGTTGTCCTCTTCAGGAAATGAGAATGTTGCGGAAACTAGTCGGGGGACAGAGTGATGGTCCGAGTTAGAGCAGTAGTAGTCCTCACTATTTCTGATAAATAGTGTGATAATAATTGTAATGAGGACTTAGTTTGAATCTTAATATTTTCTACATATTTATATTGAGACTCACAGTTGTGTGGTCGTATTTTGCACGACCGTATGATATAAAGTTTGTATTTGAATTCTGTACCATGTATTTGGCGACTCAGAATGGGTTGGGTTGAATGGACCTATTCTGGGGGGGCGTCACAATATTCACTTGCTGTCAACTGTGCACCATCACCACATAGGACTGCTAAGGCTTTTCATTGTGGGTCACCTTCTTCTGACCCTTAGCATCCTTTGAACCCTTCTTGAATGATATGCAGACATGGTTCTGCATATTTTCTTGTTCAGCTTCTAGTTCTTCTTGGTGATCTGTAGAGTGGCACTTCTGATCTTCTTTATGCTCAGCCACCTTCCTGAATGCTATCTTCTTGGCCTTCTCGGCTCTCAGCTTGGCTGCCATCTTCAATGGCATTCTCATCCTTGTTGAGTGAAGCTTTAGTCTATTCAGTCCTTCTTTAAGTCTGCTTCACTTCCACCTTTGTAGTCTCACTGCCACTGAGACTTGTTCTCTTCAACTCTGGTGGAACTCGTAGAGTCAACAATGTAGCATTCCAACAACTTGACGAATCTACTACTCAGCAACAACTCTTATCTTTGAAGCTTGTCCTTTAAATATCCTTCTATAATCTTCCCGTTGAAAAGTAGCCATTGGAAGCTATTTGAATTGCTTCGCAGATCTCGAGTTATTTGGTGCAGACTGCTGATGTGACGTGACAGCTCCTTTTTGAATTTACTGACACAGCAGTCTGCTTTCTCTCTACCGTATCAGAGATGTCACTGTTCCATGTCAGGATGGTAGTCCTCTTTATTATTCCTTGATTCGAATCCTTAGGAGTTGGCCTTCTGCATCGATGCTCTCAAATAGCAACGTTTAAATGTCAGTTTTTAGATTAAACCGTTGCCAATGCTTCAATCTTCAAATGTTAGAATTCTACGATTCTGATGCAGATGTTCTTGGACCTTGATCGTAGTGTGTCATATTGAATGCTGCTTTGACTAGCAGAGACAACACTACGATTCTGATGAGTGTTCTTGGATCTTCAATGTAGAACATCTCTTCCTTCATTTGTGCAGTGTTTTAACGCTTCTGCTTGCCTTGACTGATCTCAGGAACTGATATTTTGACTTGTCGTTCTGACCTCTTCTGAATAGCAAGACACTTCAGATTTGTGGCATACCCAGCTCCTTTCTCTTGGTGATCTCCCGTTCACCTATCTTCAATGGTCTGACCCATGCTTAATCACTTCTGTCTTGTTCTTCACAAATTGTTCGGTATCTCTGTAGATTGTATGAGTTCGTTCTTTACTTTAACAAACACTACGATCTTGAGTGTTTCTCAAGATCGTTGTCTTCTGTTCTCTTGATAGCTACTGCACTTGCTGACTTTCTCTAGTCAGTCACTTTGCATGAAGTCTTCTTCTGATTAGCTTGCGGAAGACTTCATCTCGAATGGCCTCTTAACTCAGTCTGCATGTTGATAGAGTTGATGCTTAGATCTTCTGTTAGCTTGCATGTCATTCGGTGAGTGCTCTCTGGTACTCTTCATGTAGGATGTATCTTTGTAGCTCAGACCAGAGGCTTCATGCTTTGGATATATTGGGAGTGCCCATTTGATGAGAATCGTGTTGACACTACGATTCTTCCCTTAGTGTTGTTGAGCAACCTTTGTGGAAGCCTTAGTTCTGCAGACTACGATTTAGCTTAGTTGCTGCAGACACTACGATTCCGAGATCAGACCTTGACAGATTACGATTCTGCCTTCATGCTTACTGCCTTCGTCTGATCTTACCCGACTACGATCTCTGCCTCTGATGATCATTAGACTCCATTACTTTAGGTGTAATCTACAATTCTTGACTTAGTTCTGGCAGTTTCTCGGTCGGCTCATAGACAGGCTATCTCTTCGATTCTGAACATGACTTCCTCAACAGACTATGACTCCGAGGAAATTCTTCTCGACATACTACGATTCTTCCTCGTTTCTCCTGGCAAACTACGAACTCCGAGATCTACTATTCTGCAGACTACGATTTCGCCTTGATAGCTCCCGAGTCTATTTTGTCTCTCCTGACAGACTACGATTCCGATGCAGATGCTTCGACAATCAGACAGGCCTATCTATTACATTATAAGATCAACCTAACAAGCTTGATCTTTCTATCTTTATAGTCCTTGTACATCATTTCTTTTGAAGAACTTTACAAAGCTGTTTTGCTTATGTAGGATCAACCTAACATATTTGATCATTTTAGTCTAAGTCCTTGTACATATATTTCTATTATCTATCAAAAGGCTTTACAGCTTTTATCAATGCAAGTATACTTGCATATTCATTCATTTATATCATAATCAAATCATATATAAATAGGAATAACATTCTTATGTATATTCCTAACAACGACAGTTATTATGGGATGGAGGGAGTAATTGATAACATTTGATATTAAATTTTAAAATGAACTGTATATTAAACCCGTCAAACTAAATAAATGTTTTTAGCCTGTTTTCATATGATTTTGATTCTTCCAAAACAAAATAAATATTTTGAAGAAACAAGGTCAACTTACTAGTTCTGAAGAGAGAATGAGGCTGAATGACTAAGGTTGGAGAGACTGTTGCAGATAATTTTTTTGATGTGACTCACCTATTTAAGTATCCCAAAGTGGTTGAAGATGCTGTTGGAATTGCTCTAAATCGTTTTAGAGTTGTGCACAAATATTAAGTAAATGAATACTACCTCTGTTCCTTAAAGAGTGCAGTTTTAGCCCAAAAAAATTATTCCTTAAAGAATGCAGTTTTAGGAACCCAAAGCCTTCTTTTTCCAAATATGCCCTTGTTTTAATTAATGTACTAAATGGGGAAGTTAATGCACTAAAGGAAGAGAAAGGCTAACTTTGTCATTTTATCCCACTTATTGGTTTGAGTGCTTTTTGCTAAAACTGCACTCTTTAAGGAACGGAGGTAGTATTATATAACATTAAATATAATATCAATTGTCTATATTGATTTTGTATTGAAAAAAGAGTATGTTATTTATTGAGCAAAAAATAGTGAGAAAACCAAAGTTATATTTATTACTTGGGGGAATATTGAAAACTAAGCAATTAATGCTTACTTGAAATTCTTAAACGACTTATATTAAGGACAAAAACATTCTCTAAAACGACTTATATTAAGGGACGGATGGAGTATAAAATTATCATATTTTCTTCAAAGAAAATTCGGTAAAAATATATATTACTCAATCCGTCCCCATAATATATGACGTTTTAGATGATTTTATTTTTTCCAAATTATTTGACGTTTTATATAATTTAGGAGAATTAACCACAATCTTTCCAAAATTACCCCTTACGGAAAAATATTACCGATTAAAAAGAGTATAAGATAAGTATATGTAAGTATATGATAAAGGGTATTATAGACAATTAGTACTATATTTATTGTTATATAATTATTTCTTTAATTCTTGTGCACAATTCTAAAACATCATATATTATGGGACGAATGGAGTAAATTATAACCCTTTTAAAATGAAAAAATTAATCAAAATTTTATATTTTGTCTACTAGTCTATCAGGATGAACCGACATAAATATTAATCTTTTTCTTGATTGATGTACGTAAGCTAATGCCGATTTCTTAGAAAAATATTAATAACCATTTGCATTCTTAAAATCGACTATATTCTATATGGCGACTATCAAACAATGCACATTTATCTACCGATTAACATATATATAAACTCCAAAATTAAATGAGAAAATTTTAGCAACTGTATTGTTTTAATTTTTTTATTAATACCTATTCATGCTTATAACATAAAGCTATATTTTGTTTTGTCATTATTTTATGTAATATATAGCCTCACGGGCAAATGGTAAATAAATAAGTTGGGGTATAATTTATTAATGATAAATTAGTCTATTTTTTATAAATAGGTGTGCAACTAGTATTAATTTAGGGTTGCATATATGAACATCTTTCTTGGGCTCTTAAGAGTTTTAACTCTAAAATAATTATGGTCAAATTAAGTTCGACAGATTCAATGAATTAATTTAAGATTCTACTAAGGTAAGAATTTGAATGTAGTCTAACTGTAAGATCTAGATATTTAATAAGATAACTGACAAATGTAAAACTGAATAAAGGTAAAATTCTATGAAGGTAAGAATTTAGATGCAATCTAATTATATTCGCTAAGGACTTTCTTTCCTTTTCCTTTTTTTTTTTGTTATAGACTTTTTCTTGTTTAAGTTAGAGTTTTGTTTGTAGTCAAACTCTGAAAAAAAAAAAAGAAGAAAAATTACTCGGGCCATCGATCAAAATTGCCTTACGTTGTTTTATGTATTTATAAAGATTTGATCAAAGAAATGAAAAAAAGATATCTTTAAGCAACAAACAGTCCACACAAGCCAATTATATAATCGTCAAGATCAAACCACATATATATATATATATATATATATATATATATATATATATATATATATATATATATATATATATATATATATATATATATATATAAAAGTCTGTCAAATATTTTTTCTGGCAATATATATACCTGATCTGTACGTTGAGTTGGGCTAGTAATTGGTACTTTTGTGTTGTGAATAAAAATCTGTAAGATCCTCCTCTTTCCCTTCTTCTCTCTTTTGTGCCGGTGGATACACATTATTACGGTCGCCTCCACCGGCTCCGGTGTCACCCATAAAAACACCACTATTAGACCCAATTCTTCCGACAGCTTGAATATGCCCAATTCCTAGAAGGATAGGTGCTAAATTGGGAGGGTCACTTAAGGGTCCATCTCTCCAGTTGGTTTGGTCTTGGACAAAACTAGGCCCAACTGCTTGGTAGCCCCTTCCCTGCCCTAAACTACCATTATTATTCAAAGATATGTTCCCATTATTATTATTGTTATGAATAAAGTTTACACTATGCTCTTCCTTAACCGGTAATACATAACTGGAATTCTCTATCCTCCATGCTTCGTTGTCAATCATTAGAGGCTGCGGCGGCTGCGGGGGCACTGACCGAACGTTTAATTCTTGTTTAAGCAAATTTAGTTCTAGCTCTAACCTTTTGAATTCCCCATAAGGGCCATAAATAGGATTTTTAGCCCACAAAGATGCTTCCCACTTCATCGACTTAATGGCTTCTTTCTGCTCCTGAAAATTCAAGTGTCTTATAATCTTGGTAACGTTAGCAAGTCCGAAAACTTGGACAACTTCTTGAAATTGGTTCATGTTTTCTGCCGGAAAGTGGGGCGCCATCGGGCAAGTTGCCGGGCACTTTTTACGCTGGTGCTTGCATGCTGCGCATGCATAGCGGTTTCCTGCAGTTTCTCCGTTTCCACTCATAATTCTGTCACAATATAAGAGACAGAAAAATCATCAGTAATGAAAAGACATACTTCAACTTCTATGAAAAATCTAGATATACAGGCCGGTATTGTTTTACCTTAATGGTTTGGATATATAGAGGATGAAGAGCAAGATCGGAATAGACAAAGTAATTCACGTACACAATATTTTAGGAGGGGAGGATATAAAAGAATTAGGGTTTTGTGCAAATTATTTTTATGTAATTTGGAGTATGATTTGATGGGTCCGAAGTAGACCTGGCAAAGTCGCGGACGGGCCAGCTTTGGGTTTTACTTTTTCAGCCCATCAAAACCTGGGCCGTTTTGGCTCAGTCCGACCTGTTTGCTAGGTCTAGTCCGAAAGCTTGGGGGACCCATGCCACGTGTTGGGGTCACAGTTCAAGTTAACTTATGATTCTCTTGTCTGATTTGACTTTCTATTTCTGAGAAAGTCAAATCGTATTCAATTATGAAACTTATAGTTATAAGAAATCTTTACATAAGAACTCTTATTTTAATTCGGAGACCAACAAACTATAAATACAATCATAATTCAGGTTTCAGGTAAATTACACATTATTTACTCTTATTCACTAGAGCAATTTCATACATCTATTTTTGACGTTTTTTTGGCATGTACTTAATTATTCTCACACTGTAACACCGACCATCAAGCTTTTTTGGTGTAATCGTTTCTTTACTGTGAAAATTAAGCTCATTGTTTGGTGATTCAGCGAGTGGACAGATTTTGACGTTAACAGTACTTTTAATTATAAATAAAAGTAGACTGATATTAATATATAGGAAAATTTATATTTTACCCCTATTAAAATTCTTCACTCTATTTTCTCACTGGTGGATGTAGTCTAGTTGGACTGAACTGGGCCTATTAGGTTTTTTTGTTGGGTTCTTTACATTACTATATAACAATTAGAAAGTAATTACAAGATTAGTGCATCCACAAAATAATTACAAAAAGAGTGCAACACAATAACCACGTAACATTTACCAAAAAGTATGGAGATCAAAGGAGAAAGCATTGAAAAAAGTAAGAGAAAATCCACACGACTACTCTCTGATCCCATCATGGTTGCACATGTTGAAGAAAACAAGTCTGAACAGATTTTACACTAAAATAAAATCTGCTCGGACTCTCACGCTGCAACTTTCTCAAGTAATTTATTGCACTATGTGCATCATTCAAATCAATACTATCACGTCTAATATCTCTAACTATATTTCGCACATCCGTTTCAGAGAACCCAACATTTTTCATACCTTCTCCCAATAAGCTCAGAACATTCATCATCTAACTTG
Source organism: Panax stipuleanatus (assembly GCA_020205555.1). NCBI lineage: Eukaryota > Viridiplantae > Streptophyta > Magnoliopsida > Apiales > Araliaceae > Panax > Panax stipuleanatus. The sequence continues at coordinate 144,373,291 of CM035121.1, read as the reverse complement.
GACCAATCCCAACATTATTAAGGGTTTCAATCAAATCCCTAACAACTTCTAAAATATTTTTGTGTGTTTGAATTTGTGAAACTTTACTCGGGGACAAAAATTCATGATTGTGATTCAATTCAAGTGTAGACACAAACCATTTATCTTTACTCCTATCATGCACAACATAAAATTTTGCTCTACATCCTGTTCTATCAATTAAGTCCCTCCTCCGTTTTCTCTTAACTACATTATTATCTTCATCATTAGTGACAATCTCATTTTTCTTAACAACCCTATATCCAACTTTATGACACTGGTACAATCTAGAACACAAATCTTCAGATCTCACATGTTTTTTGCTAGTTTTTATTCTTACTTCAAATCCAACATGTTTCACATATTTTCTGTAAAAAAATTCAGCATCTTCCAACGTATCAAATATTTGAGTAACATAAGGAATTAATGGTATGCCCAACTAAATCAGTTTCATCATTATTATCATGCAATTTTTCCTTGTACTTGATATTGAATAAATGATTCTTCATCAAACAAATCCATGACAAAACAAATGAATCAGTTCTAAATATGAAATTACATATCAATCTTTGGTGATGTTTGTCTGCAGGTATGCTTGCTTGCTAGTCAGTTATGCGCTCTCAAGTTGATTGAACCTTTTATCGATGAAAGAGAATAGCAAAAGTCGTTTGCAATTAGATTTTTATCACTCAGAATCCACAATTTAGTTCTGCTGACGTATGTTTTTATTAACAACGACATTGTTTTAGTTCATGGGTATTATTGTTGTAGATTCATCATCTTATCTTGCAATGATGAAAATAATACCCATGAACAAACGAAAAACTTAATAGCACTAAATCGAACTATACTCGTCCCAGATCAGTAGTACAAATAAAGTAAGCAATTATTGGTTATTTCAGATTCAAGTATTATCTACTTCTCTTGGCGTATTGTTATCGGTTATTACAAATTCAAGTAATTAGTAACAATAATAACAATACGCAAGAAGAAATAGAAAATTTTTCCAACCTTAATTCGAACTATTCTACTTTTCCAAAAGAAACTCTCAAAATGAGATGTGATCCTAAGGTCATTATATGAAGTATGAAGTTTTCAGCGGTACTTCGCTATATTAATAATCTAACCTAGCATCTGCAGTATTAAACAGCAGATGGGAGTTATGAGTTTCTTGGCGTCGTTTTGGTTAAATCGGAGTGTTGTTTTGAGGGTCCAAGAATCCGCAGTTTAATACTGCGAATGGTAGTTTAAACAAAAAGACAACGTTGTAATTTTTTAAAGGAAGTTAGCGTCCGCAATTTAATACTGCGGACGGGAGAATTTTTTAAGGAGTGGTGTTTTGTTCATATGTCTCGTCCGCAGTATTAAGCTACGGAATACTAGAAATTAAACTGTGAACGGAAGAAATATAGGTCCTTAGATATCAGGATAGACAATCAGAATTTGTTGTAAGGATAGACACATTTTTACAACGTTACACTATAAGAAAATGGTCTAATAGCGACCATCAATTTCAACGACCGCCATATGCAACCGCATTTGAATCTAGTCGCTAGATTATATCAGCGACCACACGCGGTCGCTGAATGGTCGTTGGTACGAATTTCCCGCCCTAAAATTGGTGTGAAACGTTAGCGCGGAGGTTTTGTGCTACCACTCACTATCAGCGACCGCCCAGCAGTCGCTGATATATCCACATCATTAAAATATAGCGACCGCATGTGGTCGCTGCTGGCGGTCGCTGATTCTTTTTAATCTAATCAGGTTCAGACATTCGCTCGACACAACAGAAGAAGAAAAAAAAAGAGGGAGAAGAGGGGGCAGGGGGAAGAGAAGAATGAAATCACCTTTCGTAACTTATCCAAATATTGACTATGTGTAAGACCTCAAATTTTATGAATAAGATTTAATTTTCTTTATATATTATTTTGAAATAGTAAGGTGTTGATTTGATAAATGTGATAAGTTATAGGTGAGATGTGCAAAGTTTACAAAGTATGCAAGTGGTTATAAAATATTCGTTGTGTCGGGGAATATTCGTTTCGTCGAGGAATATTCTTTTTGTCGGAGAATATTCGTACGACAGCGCAGTCATAGGTGGACCCCATAACGGAATGAATGTCAGGTATAGAAAGCGACAGAAGTAACCTTTTTATAAAAATAACGGCAAAACTTTTACCGTTAAACTGTTGAAATACCCGGTGGTTAAAAAACAGTGATACGCGGTGTTACACAGTAGCACATGGTATTGCACGGTATTTCGAATTATTGGTTCTTACGTAAGAAGTCACTCATTCAATAATTGTTACAGTAATTACTGTTCAATATTTTATATTATTGATCCAATAATTGCTACATTGATATTTTATATTAGTGATTCAATAATTGTCATTGCACAGTATTTCAAATTATCAAATCAATAATTCATATTATTTGAATAATATTATTAGATAGCATTATTGACAATGTCTAGAAAGTTCTGTCGAGGAAAAGGGTTAGGTTATCTAATTGCGCGCCAATGAGGAGAAATCCTTTTCGGAAAGCCTCCTCTTTCCTGGGAACGACCTGGTTGTCAATATTGTAGTTCTGTAATATTATTTGTGAATAATTAATTTTTGATATATATGATAAGAAAATATTTATTCAATGTGGATTTAAACGGAGGAATTTTTAACATGTGACATTTGTTGAAAGTTGGTATTTTATCTTTTCTGATAAAATAATTCATTCAAATATGTTATTATAATATTACATTATAGTAGTATGATGTGATTATATAATAGTATGATTTTTATAATTAGAATGGTAACATTATTATAGTAAATTCATGGTATAAAAGTTAAACGAGTTGGAAGAGTGCAAATTGAATTTGAACTCTTATGATGCAAACAATGATGTCATCAGAGCGATGAGGTAAACAAGGATGTCATCGGAGCAATGAGGTAAGCAATGATGTCATAAGATCGATGATGTAAGCGATGATGTCATAAATTATAGCGAAAAGACTATTTTACCCTTACCCTGCCGAGCCTATAAATAGAAGCTCATTTCTTCATTATTTCTCACCAATTCACTAAAGCTATAGAGAGAGAAAGTATAGAGAGAATAAGAGAGAGAAAAGAAGAGTATTCTGCTATTACATTAATGCAGTCTCTAAATTTTTAAGGTAAGGGATATTATTTCTTTCGTATTCATGAAGAGAGTTATTTTCGTTCAATACTTGTAAGGATTGTTATTCCATTCTTTATTATTCTATTGGAATAACCTGTCTATGCGGACTACCGCACGCATGGTGAAATTCTGTTGTTATTCCATTCTTTATTATTATGTGGGAATAACCTGTCTACGCGGACTATCGCATGCCTGGTGAATAACCCTTCGTATTCAGTTGTTATTAAATTGTGAAAATAATCTGTCTGAGCGGACTACAGCCTGACGGGTGAAAATCCAATTGCAGTTTCGTATATTGTTTCATTTCAGATTTCTAACTCTAAACTTACTACGGTAAGTATTGCTTCTATAATTCCTGAAATGATCAGAAATTCCTTGAGTTTTGCGCTTCATCTAATATCATTTCACTGGAATATTAGTTTGAACTTTCTTGTGAAATGTTTATCTTTTCATGTCGAGTTACTATTCACGGTTAAAAAAAAAATCTTCCAAATCATCTTTAATTGGATCCAGGTTTTGATCTTCATTCTTGAACTCTGGATAAATTCTCTAATATTTGTCTTTTATCTCACTGGATTCGTTATTCGTATTGTTTTTCATCATCCTCAGTCCTAAATGGTGATATAACTTAATATCTTTGGCCTGTAGTGCAAAAATGAATGATTGCTTGATTAATATCTTTGGCCTGTAGTGCAAAGATGAATGATTACCTGATGAATATCTTTGGCCCGTAGTGCAAAGATGGACAGGTGTTGAGATGAACATGACCAACTGGTGATACAAATGAATATCTTTGGTCGTAGTGCAAAAGATGAATATTTGATTCGAGATGTATGTTGATTGATGTTACAGGAATAAAATATTAATGATGGACTTTTAAATTAAAGAAGATAGTAAACATCATTCTCTACTTAACTCTTCTAATAAATTGTTATTTCCGCTGTGAATATTGATCTAAAACGTGTTGTCCATAATATTTTATCTGATTTATTGAAGACTAACGATAATTTGTTTTTCATTATCTTAGTCATAATATTCTTTACTAGGATAGTTGAGCTCACCCTTTTCTTCCATTGTTCTCTTCAGGAAATGAGAATATCGCGAATACTAGTCGGGGAATGGAGTGATGGTCCGAGTTAGAACTGTAGAAGTCCTCACTATTTCTTTTAAAATAGTGTGATAATAAATGTAATGAGGACTTAGTTTGAATATTTATATTTTTTACATGTCTGTATTGACACTCACAGTTGTGTGGTCGTATTTTGCACAACCGTTTGATATGAAAGATTGTATTTGGATTCTGTACCATGTATTTGGCGACTCAGAATGGGTTGAGTATTGAACCTATTTTAGGGGCGTCACAGTTGGTATCAGAGCTTAGGGATATGATTTCTGTCGGATATCTGGGAATAGAATTAGGAGGGGAGAGACGAGTAAAATCCTTTGCTAGTGTGTGTCCTATCTAAGCTTATTTGGTATTTAATTGGTCATTTGGAACATAGAGTTAATATGTGATATGTTAATTTGTTTGATTAACCCTTGTTTTGTGGCAGTATTTGAAAATGGCAACTGAAAATCTAAACAATGGAGTGAATGAGACCGTTGAGACACCTTTAATCACCAACTAGGAGAACGTGCAACATGAAGGCTATATTCCTTCTATAAACAACCCTACCGAAGAAACGATAAATGACGGGATGTTTAGAAGCTTTTTGCAGTTCATGCAAAACTAAACGAGGGAGACTCGTGTTCATAATACAGGTGAAAATAACAACTCGCGACTTGTCACTGCCAAGCAATTTAAAGAGTTGGGACCACCAGATTTTCAGGGAAAGCCAGATCCAATCAAGGCAGAAAAATGGATTAAGAAAATTACCAAGATATTTGATGTCTTGGGATGCACGGAGGAACAGAAGGTTCCATTTGCCACCTTTATGTTCCGTGGAGAGGCAGATTACTGGTGGGAATCTGTGAAGCGTACCCAGCCTACCGCACTCAAGATGTCTTGGGGGCGTTCCAGAAACTGTTCAATGACAAGTACTTTCCAGAAAGTATTCATCACATGAAAGAGGTAGAGTTTATCAGACTGGAACAGAACAACATGACTGTGTCCCAGTACGAGGCTAAGTTCGCGGAGTTATTCCGGTTTGCACCTCATTTGGTGGATAATGAGGAACGTATGACGCGGATGTTTCTGAGAAGTTTGAAACCAGAAATTCGTCAATACCTCATTTCTCACAAATTTTCTCTATATTCGGATGTAGTGAACAGGGCCCAGTTATTAGAACGAGATAATGATTATGTTCAACCAAGGGACAACAACCAAGGTCGTACCGGTGGCAGCAGTCATCGGAACAATGACAACCAGCAGGGAGGAAAATATCATGACAGAAGCGGTAAATACACCGGTGGTAATCGTGGCCATGATAATAGAAGAAGTGAGTCGGAGGGAAATTTCAAGAAGAGAAGGTACAACAATGAGAACATGAAAGCATCGACAGCAGCACCAACATCAACTGTTTCTAGGGGAGGAAAACGACCGCTGATCGTATGCTATAAATGCGGGCAAGAGGGACACATCAGCCCCAACTTCACACAACAATCGAAGGTGTGTTATAAATGTGGAAAGGAAGGGCACATAGCTCGAGTGTGTCCTGTAGCGAAACCAAGTCCAGCAGGGATGGTGACTCCAAATGTTATCCCTGACAAGTCAAAGTCAGTGGTTCCTAGAAGAGCTTTTGTCGTGACTGCCCAACAAGCAAGGAACCCGAACGAGGTTATTACGGGTAAGCTGATAATAAACTCTTGCAAAGTTTACACTTTATTAGATACCGGTGCTACCCATTCTTTTATTTCACCTGCTTGTGCTCAACGTTTGAACTTGACACCTGAGAAATTAGACTTTGACTTATCTGTTGAAACTCCGTTGGGAGAAACTTTCGTTACATCTACAGTTTACAAATCTTGCTCAATTCAAATTGGTACCCTCACCCTACCTGTTGATCTTATATCTTTGAAAATACTTGCATTTGATGTGATTTTAGGAATTGACTGGTTGACCACTTATTATGCCAAAATTGATTATTTTCGTAAGGTTGTTAGTTTTCATATTCCTAACCAACCTATTGTGCGAATTCAAACAAGCAAACCACTAAAATCAAATAATATTATTTCAAGTCATAAAGCTATTCGTTTTTTTAAAAAATAGATGTCAAGCTTTCTTAGCCCATGTCACTGATCTAAACCAGAATACGTCAGGTTTGAATGATATTTCTGTTGTTAATGAGTTTCCTGATGTATTTCCCAAAGAACTTCCCGGTCTACCCCCATAACGTGAAGTTGAATTCTTTATTGACCTTGAACCCGGTACAAAATCCATTTATAAAACCCCATATCGAATGACCCTTATTGAACTTCAGGAGTTAAAGGTCCAACTACATGAGTTATTAGACATCGATTTTATACGTCCTAGTACATCTCCTTGGGGTGCTCCTGTTTTATTCGTAAAGAAGAAAGACGGGAGTATGCGACTTTGTATTGACTATCGGGAGTTGAACCATGTCACCATCAAGAATAGGTATCCGTTACCTCATATTGATGACCTGTTCGGCCAGTTGCAAGGTGCACAATTCTTTTTAAAGATCGATCTTCGTTCTGGATATCATCAGCTAAAGGTTAAAACTGAGGATATTCCGAAGACTGCTTTCAGAATTCGATACGGGCATTATGAATTCTTAGTCATGTCTTTTGGATTGACTAATGCTCCTGCTGCTTTTATGGATATGATGAATCGTGTATTCAAGGAATATTTGGATCAGTTCGTGGTTGTCTTTATTGATGACATCCTCATCTATTCCAAAAGTTGTGAAGATCATGAGCACCACTTGAAGATGGTACTTCAAAGGCTTCGTGAAAACAAGCTATATGCCAAGCTGAAGAAATGCGCGTTCTGGCTTGAGGAGGTAGCATTCCTTGGGCACGTGGTATCAAAACGTGGAGTATCTGTTGACCCGGCGAAGATTGAAGCAATATAAAGTTGGGAGCAACGGAAGTCGGTGACCGAAGTACGTAGCTTTCTGGGATTAGCTGGTTATTATCGAAAATTCGTGGAAGGATTTTCTCAAATCGCTACTCCATTAACTTAGCTGACTCGAAAAGATACAAAATTTGTATGGAACGAGGAATGCGAGAAGAGCTTTCAAGAGCTCAAGAGGAGACTCATTTCGGCACCTGTTCTGACGATACCATCTGGTTCGGATGGATTTGTCATTTACAGTGATGCTTAGGGCAAAGGGTTAGGATGTGTTCTCATGCAACATGGGAAAGTCATAGCCTATGCCTCACGACAACTCAAGGAATATGAGAGGAATTATCCTACTCTTGATCTAGAGTTGGCAGCAGTCATTTTCGCGTTGAAGATCTGGAGACACTACCTGTATGCGGAGAAAGTGGAAATCTATACGGATTATAAGAGCCTCAAGTATTTCTTCACCCAGAAGGAACTTAACATGCGGCAACGACATTGGCTTGAGCTGTTGAAAGATTACGACCATACCATCCAATACCATCCTGGTAAAACGAACGTGGTAGCTGACGCGTTGAGTAGAAGATCATATGCGGGAACGAATGCGATGCTGTCAAGGCTTATTTTGTGTGACTTACAAAGGATGGAGATAGAGTTCAAGACTTCGAAGACCCATGCGATGATGTCAAGTATACGCATAGAATCAATTTTGATTGATAAAGTCAAAGCTGCTCAAGCTACAGACCCGGAGCTGATGAATACGAGGAAGAAGGTGCAAGAAGGTACTATTCCAGAAGCAAAAATCGATGAAGAAAGAATACTTCGAGTCAACTCCAGACTTTGTGTTCCTAACGATTCTGATTTGAAGAATAGAATCATGATGGAGGCACACAACACACCGTTTGTAATCCATCCTAGGAGTACCAAAATGTATCGTGATCTTCGACATACATTTTGGTGGAGCAATATGAAGAGAGAGATCGCGGAGTTTATCTCAAGGTGTTTAACGTGTCAACGTGTCAAGGCAGAGCATCAAGTGCCAAAGAGTTCATTGCAACCACTTGAGATTCCGAAATGGAAGTGGGAACACATTACCATGGATTTTGTTACTGGTCTTCCCACGGTTTCTCAAGGCATAGATGCGATTTGGGTTATTGTTGATAGATTAACCAAGTCTGCTCATTTTTTGCCGATACGGGAGATTTATTCCCTTGAACGTCTTGCTCGTTTGTACATGAATGAGATGGTGAGATTGCATGGCATGCCAGTATCCATAGTTTTGGATCGTGACCCAAGATTCACTTCACGATTTTGGGTCAGTTTGCAAAAAGCTATGTGCACGGATTTATGATTCAGTTCGGCATATCATCCTCAAACGGACGGACAATCAGAAAGGACTATTCAAACTCTGGAAGATCTATTGAGACTCTGTGTTCTAGACTTCAAAGGGAGTTGGGACAAGTATTTACCATTGGTAGAATTCTCCTACAACAATAGTTATCAGGCAAGTATAGGCATGGCTCCATTCGAGGCGTCGTATGGATGAAAATATCGTTCTCCAGTATGTTGGAACGAGGTGGGTGAAGCAACATTGTTGGGACCGGAGTTAGTACGTATGACTACGGAAAAGATTCAAATGATCCGGCAACATATACAAACAGCACAAGATCAACAAAAGAGTTATGCTGATCTTCATCGAAAGGACGTGGAGTTTAATGTCGGAGATTCGAAAAGAGAGAAAAGCTCAACCCACGATTCATTGGTCCATTTGAAATCCTTGATCGAGTAGGAAATGTGGCCTATAGACTCGCCTTACCTCCAAGCATATCTCGTGTTCATAATATTTTTCACATATCTGTGCTTCGTAAATATGTGAAAGATCTAAACCACATTATTGAGTTAGAACCAGACGAGATAACCGAAGATTTAACATACGAGGAGGTACCTGTTAAGATCTTGGATAGGAAGGAACATGTCCTACGCTCAAAGGTTATACCTCAAGTTGAAGTTTTGTGGAGGAACCATGATATCGAGAAAATGACCTGGGAGTTAGAATCGGAAATGAAAGCGAGGTATCCTCATCTTTTCGACATACCAGGTACGTACGTCAATTTCGAGGACGAAATTTCATAAGGAGGGGAGGTTGTAAGACCCCAAATTTTATGAATAAGATTTAATTTTCTTTATATATTATTTTGAAATAGTAAGGTGTTGATTTGATAAATGTGATAAGTTATGAGTGAGATGTGCAAAGTTTACAAAGTAAGGAAGTGGTTATAAAATATTCGTTGTGTCGGAGAATATTCGTTTGGTAGAGGAATATTCTTTTTGTCGGAGAATATTCGTACGACGGCGTAGTCATTGGTGGACCCCACAACGGAATGAATTTCGGATATAAAAAACGACAGAAGTAACCTTTTTATAAAAATAACGGCAAAACTTTTACCATTAAACTGTTGAAATACCCGGTGGTTAAAATACAATAATACGCGGTGTTGCAAAGTAGCACATGGTATTGCACAGTATTTCAAATTATTGGTTCTTATGTAAGAAGTCACTCATTCAATAATTGTTACAGTAATTACTGTTCAATATTTTATATTATTGATCCAATAATTGCTACATTGATATTTTATATTAGTGATTCAATAATTGTCATTGCACAGTATTTCAAATTATCAAATCAATAATTCATATTATTTGAATAATATTATTAGATACCATTATTGACAATGTCTAGAAAGTTCTGTCGAGAAAAGGGGTTATGTTATATAATTGCGCGCCAATGAGGAGAAATCCTTATCGGAAAGCCCCCTCTTTCCTAGGAACGACCTAGTTGTAAATATTATAGTTCTGTAATATTATTTGTGAATAATTAATTTTTGATATATATGATAAGAAAATATTTATTCAATGTGGATTTAAACGGAGGAATTTTTAACATGTGACATTTGTTGAAAGTTAGTATTTTATCTTTTCTGATAAAATAATTCATTCAAATATATCATTATAATATTACATTATAGTAGTATGATGTGATTATATAATAGTATAATTTTTATAATTTGAATGATAACATTATTATAGTAAATTCATAGTATAAAAGTAAAATGAGGTAGAAGAGAATAAATTGAATTTGAATTCTTATGATGTAGGCAATGATGTCATCGGAACGATGAGGTAAGCAATGATGTCATCAGAACGATGAGGTAAGCAATGATGTCATAGGATCGATGATGTAAGCGATGATGTCATAAATTATGACAAAAAGACTATTTCACTCTTACTCTGCCGAGCCTATAAATAGAAGTTCATTTCTTCATTATTTCTCACCAATTCACTAAAGTTATAGAGAGAGAAAGTATAGAGAGAATAAGAGAGAAAGAAGAAGAGTATTCTGCTATTACACTAGTGTAGTCTCTAAATTTTTAAGGTAAGGGGTATTATTTCTTCGTATTCAGTTGTTATTAAATTATAAAAATAATCTGTCTGAGCGGACTACCGTCTGACGGGTGAAAATTCAATTGCAGTTTCGTATATTGTTTCATTTCAGATTCCTAACTCTAAACTTACTACGGTAAGTATTGCTTCTATAATTCCTGAAATGATCAGAAATTCCTTGAGTTTTGCGCTTCATCTAATATCATTTTACTAGAATATTGGTCTGAACTTTCTTGTGAAATTTTTATCTTTTCATGTCGAGTTACTATTCATGAGTTACTATTCACGAGTTACTATTCACGGGGTACTATTTACGATAAAAAAATATGTTTTCTTCCAAATCATCTTTGATTGGATCTAAGTTTTGATCTTCATTCTTGAACTCTGGATAAATTCTCTAATATTTGTCCTTTATCTTACTAGATCCGTTATTCGTATTATTTTTCATCATCCTCAGTCCTAAATGGTGATATAATTGAATATCTTTGGCCAGTAGTGCAAAGATGAATGATTATTTGATGAATATATTTGGCATTTAGTGCAAAGATGATTACCTAATGATTATCTTTGGCCCGTAGTGCAAAGATGAACAGGTGTTGAGATGAACATGACCAACTGGTGATACAAATGAATTTCTTTGGCCCATAGTGCAAAGATGAATAGTTGATTCGAGATGAATATTGATTGATGTTACAGGGATAAAATATTGATGATGGACTTTTAAATCAAAGAAGATAGTAGACATCATATTCTACTTAACTCTTCTAATGAATTGTTATTTTCGCTGCAGTTGCTGATCTAAAACTTGTTATCCATAATATTTTATCTGATTTGTTGAAGACTAACGATAATTTATTCTTCATTATCTTAGTCATAATATTATTTACTGGACTAGTTGAGCTCACCCTTTTCTTCCATTGTTCTATTCAGAAAATGAGAATATCGCGGGTACTAGTCGGGGAATGGAGTGATGGTCCGAGTTAGAGCTGTAGAAGTCCTCACTATTTTTTTTTATAAAATAGTGTGATAATAAATGTAATGAGGACTTAGTTTGAATGTTTATATTTTCTACATGTCTGTATTGACACTCACAATTGTGTAGTTGTATTTTGCACGACCGTTAGAAATAAAAATTGTATTTGGATTTTGTTGAGTGTATTTGACGACTCAGAATGGGTTGGGTTGATTGGACCAATTATGGGGGCGTCACATCAATACCGGGTCATCAGATCATCCCCAGTCTCACTATCGGGCCATCAGTTCAACCCCGATCTCAATACGGGGTCGCCAGGTCAACCCCGGTCTCAATACTGGGACGTCAGGTCAACCCCGGTCTTAATACTGAGATATCAATTCAGCCCCAGTCTCAACCCGAGAGGTACAGGTCAACCCCGGTCTCAACCCGGGAGGTACAGGTCAATCCCGATCTCAACCTAGGAGGTACAGGTCAGCGACCAAGTCAACCTCGGAGATGACCATGAGGACAAACAGAATCGGCTGGGAACCAATGTAATAACCCAATATTTTTATTTAATTAAATAAGAAATTTTACGTATAATTTTTTTTCAAAAATAATATATAAGAATATGTGTAAGGTAACGAATATGTGAATGTGTGATAAATATATATTTATTTATTGCGTATATGATTTTGAATTAATTTTTTTGATAAAAGAATGGTTTATTATTATAAATTATATTCTTATAATAAACTAATTTTGATAGTCAAAATATTTTATTATTTATTTTTTATGAAAATATGATTAATATATTATTTAAATAATATATGAAATGATTTCTAGAATTATTATAATAATTATTTTATTATATGAATTAATCAAGATTAATTCAGTTAAGTATTTTAACTTAATTAATAATAGGATATAAGGTAAAGTGTTATTATAGATCAAAACCCTAATTTTGGTCTATATTATGAAATTTCATGGATTAAAACAATTATTGTATAATTATATTTAAAAGAAAAGTGTATTTATGTTATATATAATGAGAATTTATTTTCTTAAGGAATTTGAATATTAAATATAATTAATAATTATATTTGTCTCCGTATATATGTAAGTATGTTAATACAAGATGTGATTATGAATTATATATATAATTATGATAATTAACATAATTATATGAATATATGTTATAAATTTATTTATTTATTTTGTTTAAATATTAAACATAGTAATTAAATATGTTGGTATTTAAATGAAAGCATGTATATTATGTGATTAATGATACTAATTAGGAGACCCGAATTCATAAATTTGGGAACCCAATTTTATCAAGAAACCCTAATTTTATTAAAAACCCTAATTATTAAATTAGTGTGTTTTAATTTTATTTTTATTTAATTCCTAATTAATTTTTCAAATCCTAAGAATTATTTGGCCAACCCTAAGGGTTAAACCCTAGAATTATGTTCTATGGACAAAAATACCCTTGAAGGGATTTATTAATTACAAAAATAATTGATTTTGGATTTGTTTTATTATGTTACTTGCAAATCTATCCAAGATATTATGCTAAGATCTTGCAAGATATCAACACATGCTCAAAATCTTCCCTACCAGCCGAAACTTGACACCTTACATTAACCAAATACATTGCATCTAAGGATTTCAAGAAAAGAAAGAAAAAGAAAACAAGTTTCAATTATTTTTCTCTCACAAGCCAAGTTGCTAATTCTCTCTCTAAGACCCACGAAATTCTCTCTCAAACCTTGTCCAAATATCAAACAGAAACAACCCATAAACATTCAAGGATCAGATTATAGAGAGAGAAAACAAAATTTTTCAAGAAAGGTATAAAACCCTAACCATGCTAGATCTTTAAATTTTTCGTTAAATGTTATGTTTAAGTGTTAATATATATTGTATATTATGTGTATTGATGATCTGGGTTGTTATATTGTGGATCCATAACAACTAGATGCACGAAATTGAAGATTTCAAAAATCTGAAAAAAAAAACTTTAAAATGTTGTCTGACAGCCATATGTCAGAGCTCATAGATCTTTGTGTGTTAGATGTTATGTGTGTTTGATGTTATAAACTTGTTCTATGCCATGAGGAGAGTAGACTGGAAGTGGAATCAAGTCCATAACATGTCTAGATCTCAAGATATAAGTGGTCAAACATGGTTGACCGATCAGATTTTTAATTTCTGAAAAACCCATAAATTTTCTAACTGTTGAACAGTTTCTGACAGCGTTTTTGCAAGCCTTGAATCTTACTGTTGTTAAGGTGTTAGGCCATGTTGTTGTGTTGATCTTGTATTCTGACATATGCACTACACATACATTCCTTTAGATCACCTATATCATGTATAGAATCAAAGATAATCGTGGTCAAAGTAGGGTTGACCAAACTGCTTGAAGAATAAATCTGGAAAACCCAGAATCTTCAAGAACTAATTTTCTGACATGGTTTGATCAGCTTGGATCTGATGATTGTGATATAGTTGGACAGATTAAATGTAATAGATCTCTTCCTTGACATGAGTATTACAATCTGAGATCATTAAACCACCAAATGGTTACATGGATAGCAAGTTGTGGAAGCCCAAAAGTGGCCAGACGAACTGTTCTTATTTTCTGGGTAACCCAGAAAATGAAGAACAGCTCTGGCAGTCACTTTGAAGGCTTAGATCTCCTTAGTGTGATGCTGTATGACCTTGTTTGTTGTTGTATCATGTAGTATTACACTAGTACTACAAGATCAAATCTTTATCTTGCCCAGAAACAACATGATCAGGGAATGATTGTTGGTCAAACCTAGCAACTCGATCACTGTCTATGCATGTTCTTGAGGCTCAAGAACACCTCAGGCGACACTTTCCGTCGCCATAGCCCTTTAGCGACGGTTTTAAATTAAAATTAATTATATTAATTAAAATAAATAGAAAAAAATAGAAATTAATTATTAAAAATTCATAAAATTATTTTAAGTTATAAAAATTAACTTTTAATATTTTGACATAAATTTTATTAATATTTTAATTTAATTAAATATTAATGATATTTAATTTATTTAATAATTATATTAAATAAATTAGTTAAAATAAATTTTAATATTTAAAAATGATATTAAAATTTTAAAAAGTATTTTAAGTTATAATAAATAACTTATAATATTTTGATAAGAATTTCATTAATAATTTAATATTAATGATAATAAATTTATTTAATAATTATATTAAATAAATTATTTAAAAATGATTTAAATATTTTATAAATCATTTAAAGGTGAAATAAATGTAATAAAAATGTTTTAAGTGTTAATAAATAACTTTTAATATTTGGAAATAAAATACATTAATATTTTAATATTAATGGTAATTATTTAAAAATGATTTTAATGTCTTAAAAATCATTTAAAGGTAATATTAAGGATTTAAAAATATTTTTAGGTTATAATAAATAACTTTTAAAGTGTTGACATGATGATCATTAATATTTTAAATTATTTAAATATTAATGATAATGATATTAATTGACAATTAAATCATTAAAAATGATATTAGTGTTTGAAAAATTATAATAAATGATAATTAAATTATCTAATATAATATTTAAGTTCTTGAACAAAGTTTCATTAAAAATAAAGTCGTTAATGATCTGATAATGCAATCAGGATGCCGAAACTATACCGAACTCAAACCAAATTGACATAGTTTGACTAGGTATACGTTCTTATGTGTTTTAATGACTGATATGAATATGTGACAACGTGTTTAAGCTGTATAATGACTACAAATAAGCAGTATTATGTGTTAAGTTGTATTATTCTAATTAAAAGAATAATTCTATTGATGATAGGACTTTGTATTAAAGATAACAGCTTAAGCTATACTACGTAGCAGTAATCAGCTATCAAGGCAAGTACCTTAACCTTACTCAAATTTTATATTGAGCAAGTATCCTAACTGTTGCAAGTACTGTATGAAATGAATCTTTGTAGGCAAGTTTCTTTACTTAAATTTTTATTGATATTCGTGCAAACAAGTATATATATTATGCTAGTTTTTAACTTAACGTAAGTTTATCAAAATACAAAGCATGTTCATGAATAATTATTGTCAATTATTCATATCCGTTATGATATTCATGATTCAGTTATTTCTTATTATTATCTCATTATTGTCTGTTGTAATACAAGTGTCCCCACTTGTATGAGCTATTGTATTCATGCAAGAACTCTTGAACTAGAACTTCTTTGATATGACAAATTCTGTTACATACTATTAAACTTCGGTAAACGTTTAGGGTTTAAAGACTATCTAAGCTATTTGACTCGGCTAGACATGGTTTGAATTGTACTGTTAGATATTACTGGTTATGGTAAAGTCGTCCAACTGAATTGTTTAGTTAGGACTCCAGACTTAGTATGAACAACCCTTAAATGGGGAAATGATTTATGTGCCCAAGGCGAACAGAGTGAATGAATTTATCGTTCAAACAGATAGTATTGATCAATACAGGACATAACGGGGCTGATCACCCTACATGTCCGTAAGACCAGAGCGGTTTGCAGATGAATTTCTGTTTAAACCTTTTCGAAAATGAAAAATAAAAGTTCATGGTCTATTGACCACTCAGCATTTATAGTCACTACGTCATTTCAAAATTTTAAACGATTTGATATGTTATTAAGATATGTTTCGAAAGACTTCACAACTATTGATTCGTTGTAGAAGTATATCTCAAAGAAAACATTTATTTCTTCCAGCTAAAGTTTATTAACTGCTATTACTTGCTGAGCAATTGAATGCTCATTCTTGCTTTAAGTTAAATGTTTTCAGCTAAGCGTGATCAACTAGAAGGCTCTGGCAAAAACAAAGGAAAAGGAAAGTTGCAAGAATAGATTTATGGTATCTTATGTAATAATTAGACTTTATTAAGACGATGATATTTATTATCTATCATGTAATGAATGTTTTGAAGGTCGTGTAACTGGGATTAGACAACTCTGATATGTAAATTAATTTTGTTATAATTATTTCGCTCAAAGAAATGATATCGTGTAGCACCAAGTTCGGGTTTCAAGTACCTGAATTTGGGGGCGTCACAACCAAACCTCGAAAATAACCCCGAGAAACCAGCCAAAGACCATGCCAGCACTAAAGGCAACCCCGGGAGGGGCAAAAAAGTTATTTTGCCAACTTGAAGCCGATTCGGTCAAACTCAAGCGGAATTGATACCACCAAGGTCAGAATGAACCATAACGGTGATCCCGAGTGAAAATAGCGCAAGATAGCTCGACGGACAAACTGGGGGAAACAAAGACCCAGTTATGAACCCGTCTTTTTGAACTTGAAAAGGGTTAAATCCTATATCATTGTGAGACTCTCGACGAGGGCTTTCCGGAAAGATAAAGCACGCCTCAAATGAACGCTCCGATCAAAAGTTAGGAAGTTTCGAATCTGACCTTGCATTGCTCGAGTACACGTACTTTCGAGGTGACGGGGCCCACCACCTCTACCTGCCACGTGGAACCGCATGTAAAGTGGAGGCAGCCGTAGATAGAGCTTCTTCCACCTGGTCTATATATAGGAGTGCACCCCCAACTCATTTTCAAGTTAGAAATCATTCTGGGGCCCTGCCCGTTTCGTTTCTCGACCAAACATTTGTCTTCCAAACCCAAATTTTTCACTCTAACACGTAGATATACCCACATACTACCACATATCAAAAATTAACTGGTAGAAATGGACGTTTAAAGCCTATGATTTGGCAAAAAGCCCGTGTAGCAGTCCATTGTGAATATTTTTACGATCAGCAAGTTCATATTACTTCATTACGCTGTTTTACACTTGCATATCAAGTTTCATTTTCTAAATATGCATGGAACTCGGTTCCGTGGCCATTTTTGTCAACTTTTGGTACATTTTAGTACCTAAACGCATTTTCTGGCATTTCTACAACTCGGATTGACGATCCGTCGCTTCCAGTAGCTTTTATATACTTGCATCTTCGTTATTAGCAACTTCGCCGGACTAGGTTATCTTCCCAGTCCGGGTTGTGCCTTTTTTTGTATATATTTAATTGTATATATACTTACTCTTCAATTTTGTCAAGCCCGAATGTCAAATCTGTGGTAGTTTACTGCTTTTATATATAAATATGCATATAGAAGCAGCCTTCACCACACTGGATTATCTTCCCAGTCTAGATTTGACTACTTTTCTGTCTATATATATATATTTATATTTCAGTTCTGCCTGAATCATTCTGTGGCTTTTTTACTGCTTTTATATATAAATATGCGTATATAAGCAACATTCACCACACTGGGTTATCTTCTCAGTCTTGGTTTGACTACTTTTCTGTATATTTACATTCCAGTTCGGCCTAGATTATTCTGTGAATGAAAACCCACCGCCTTTTACTGTTTTATATATATATTTCAATTCTGTCCAGCCTGGATCATTCTATGGCTTTTACACAGCTTTTATAAATATATATATATATATATATTTCAATTTCAGTCCGGGCACCGGTGTGAAAACCCATCGCCCTTTACATATATATATTTATTTTACTCATTTTTATTAAATTGTTGTTTTAAATATTCATTTGATATGAATCGGCACTGACATTTCTGCGGGTGAACTAGATTTATTTAAATCTCGCCAACTCTAGCTTTCAAACGGTTCAAAATAGGTACAGACAGAACCGAGATGCTAGAATGGCTGAGATTTATTTAAATCTAGCATTTTTCTAGTTTCAGCTATAAAAGCTTCCTCGCAGCCCTTAGATCGCTATCTAGTGAGAACGAGATGGTTCAGCCAGGTGCGAACCAGGATTTACTGATGAATCCTTGGTTCTGGCGATATTTGGATATATTTCTGTACAAATTTGAGTTGTGCAGGTTTATTGGCTACTCATATATGAGCCTAGGAATCGTGGGATTCATGATCAAACAGATCAGATCTAATTCACACGATGGACAAATTTCACTTTATAAATGTACCCTGCCAGTTTTTTTTATAAAAAATGTACATACAAAAACCTTAAAACGGTTATCGGGATTTAAGGTCTCAACATAGTGAAAATATAGTTTGTTGTGTCAATGTCACTCCGATGGCTGTCATGTCCATGCCGACACTTGTATATATTTTGTGGTTGAGGATGCTTCGCACCCCGACAATCACCATTCAAACTGAGCCTTAAGGCTAAAACGATAAAACTGAAGTATCGATATGCTTCAATTCCTATGTTAGCGTAAGAGTTTGAAAACCTGCTTTCAGAACATCATTTCAATAATCTTATCGAAAAGAGAAGCTTTTGCAAATCAAATCAAACACTTTTGCAAATCAAATCAAAGACTTTTTGCAAATCAAATCAAACCCTTCGTATATACGTTCAACGATGCATAGACATGTTTTCAATCAAACATAGGCCTAATTTTCAAACAGCATTCACACACACACTTTAGTTTTTTTAAGAAAAATATTGAAAAGATGCGATACTGTGTTTACACGGGAGTCGTGGGGTGCCTAACACCTTCCCCACACTTAACCAAGCCTCCGAACTCAAAACTTTATTTTTGAAGATCAAGTTTCGACAGTGCCCAGCAATTGGACCTCTTTCAAACAAAACTCGGTTGAGTTGGTACAATCATTTCAAAATCTACCAATTGGCGACTCTATAAAACGTTCAATTGTCGACATGATACATGTTGGGCTTTTTCTATAAAATCCTTCAAAACTTTTTTCACAAATAAAAAGAGTGAGGGTAGAGATAACTTTGGAAGAGAGAAAGATCCGGGTTGTGACCCGACCCGCGGATTTTTTCCCGACGTCGACAGTTATGAATCTTCTTTACATATACAAAATGATTCTGACTCAGACATCGATTAAAAAAATAAAATGTATGTTTAGTATTACATGTTCTTTATATCATTGTCATGTCTATGTACTTATCTATTTCATGCAATTTCCTGTCATTATTGTCATTTTAATTGAAATTCTAATAACATCTTGAATATCTTATTTGTAGATGGCTTCTGAACCAGTGCAAAAATAGTACGGCTTGGGTAGGGGGCCTAATCAAGTGCCAATGGCCCCTGCTAATCTGGATGACAGGATTCTCATTCAAATTCGTCCTTCTCCGGACAATATGTACATTCGCATCATTTATATATACTTGTTTTATATTTTCATTGTTGTAGATATATATTAATGTAAATTGCTTTAAATATTATAATAAATCTTTTTATCTTTAATGTAAATTGTTGTATATTGTAGTGATTTTACAGATAATAAGATAGTTAAGTGCATTGCATAACTATGCTTACAGAACTGGCCTACGCCAGTGATTACGTGGGTGAACAGATTTATCGCCCTCAAGGATGCAGTATGGGCTGAATTTCTGGTATATTTTTTTAATTCTTACATATAATATAATTAATAAACTAATATTGTTTAGTAGTGTTGGATTACATGTTAATAACACCGTTTTATTAATATTATTGTTGTTATTTTATTTGTAGAAGAGGTATAGGTGGGACGACACGCAGACATCGATAATACAAACACTGTTCTGGCAGAAGTGTGTCGTCCGCACCAAAGATAACTTGAACAAAGAACGACAAAAAGTCATACATAATGCATCGATCGACCATGCAGGTCAGTGAGAGGAGTACATGCACGAGCATAGTACCTGGTGGTGCACCAAGGCCAGTCTATATGGGCTGAGATGTGTGCCCAATGGAGAGCTGAGAGCTGGGTGAAAAGACGAAATATTGCCACCACTAACAGAGCCTCGGGTGTACCTGATGGAGAAAAGGCGAAAGGCATCTACAAGGGCGGCAGTATATCACAGGTGCAACATATTACCTGCCAGGGTATGTCTCATTACAATAAACTTGTGAATTGGTTTTATTTTTTTTATATGTTTACAGTCATGGTTTGCATACTTGGGATTTTTACATATATAGGAATATGAGAGTATGCTTTGTATAGGAGTCTCAGTCTCAAGGTCAGCCTATCCATTGGCTGGATGTGTATGTGGCCACTCGTGATGGACTGTCTGAGGCTATCAAGATAGCGGTAATAAGTTTTGGAAACTTTGATGTTATTTATAAAGTTTTACGTCATTCTTTAGTTTCCTTCATTTATTTTTAACTATGTAATTGTTAACCTGCTGATAGGATACTTATAAAAGTTTATTGAACGAGCGTTATCCTGAAGGCACCCCACGTCCGTTGATTGATCAAGAATTGTTGGAGATGGCGTCTGTTGTGAAGAAGAACTACGTCAAAAGCCAAGGACAACGACGACGCCTAACCTTCAGTGGCTCAGGCAGCTCTGCTATCCAGTCTTCACAGTCATCGAATCATCCAGTTATTCATACTACTGCTGAATGTGTGAGAGCTATATGTTGAAATCACGATCTTCTTCGTATTTTTGGCGGGCATCTAGCGGCTCTGAGTCTTGATGAGTTAACTGCTGCAGTGGCGACCGCAGCAGCATAGCATGCCCGACAACGAGGTAATCTTATTAATTACTTATTACAATCAAGTTAATTAGTCGCTTACATATATATATATATATATATATATACATACATATATTGTTGTGTGTATTTGGTTATGTTTAAATGATTCTTATTGTTTAACTTTCATTCACTTTACTTTGCATAAGTAATACCAGTATCAGCATATATACTATATATGTAACTTGTCTTACTCTTTTGTTAATTACAGGATCATACAAATTTGGAGGATGATGCATGACGACCTAGGCTTGCCTGCTTTCTAGATATTTCAGCCTTGTACTTTTATATTTATTCTATGGACGAATGTATATATGCTACTTAAACATTAGATTTGTATATATTTCTTCAGCTCATTGGTTTATTACTTTATATTGTGTTGGGTTATCATGTGTTGGCGTATGAATGTTTATATGTACTGCTTTCTGTTTTGTTTATTACTTTATATTGTGTTGGACTATCATGTACTGGTGTTTGGATATATATATAAAGCTTGGTTGGATGTTTATATATACTGCTGTCTGTTTGGATATAAAGCAGGTGCAAAATAGGTGCAATTTTTTTGGGAATTCCATAAAACAGACAAAAAAAATTAAATTTAGTATCAGCGCTGATGAGCATTAGCGACTACTTCATTCGTCAGGGTATCAACGACCGAGCCGGTCGCTAATGGCGGTCGCTGATATGTGGTCCACTTCAGCCTCAGCCCCTGGCCCATGCTGACTCAGATTAGCGACGGCTACGGTCGCTGATAGCGGTCGTCGATGTGACGCCCCCAAATTCCAGGACCGTCACGGGGTCGCTCGAATTCGGTTCGTCACGTGCTCATGGTAATACATCATAATAATAATACAACTAAATGTCGCATCGCACAGCGGAATAATACACAACTAATACCGAATAAATTATATTTAAATAATATAATTATTCACGTCCCAAGGTCTCGTAACTTAAACAGTGATTACATAACTTAGACATATCTTAAGCAATAATAACCTTAACTAGTACATAATATCATAAGTTCTTTATTACAATCATAAAGTCCTACATAAACAAAGCTACTCAGTAGCCTTTTCCTTACCCTTGTCCGTACTCGAGCGTCCGCACTGCTCGGCCTTAGCTGAAATATTTTTAAGGAAAGCAAGAATGAGCACAATTTGCTCAGCAAATAATATACAATAAGGGTAAGTAATATAATTCTCAATTCTCGAAAGGGTATAGCAAGGTTTAATAGTTCAAGGATAACAAGAATATCAACAGTTCTCAGAAACAGTCGCTAAGGACAGAATAATATCAATATGATTCAATTATAAATCAATTCAAGATTTTAAGATAACTGAATACTGAGCAGTCACTAAGAAATATGAACTTGCATAGGAATTGACAGTAATAAACTGAAAATCCAACAAAAACAAGTAACACAGGTGATTAGCCTAAAGTACCCTATGTTATGCATAACACTCAATCATACTAATGTGCGCGCGTCGGTTCTCCAACAATTATATTTTGTTCTTCTCAGTCAAATACAAAATCCCGCACCAATCAACCGGTTTGGGTCGCCTTTCAATAATAGAAGTCTAGCCGAATCAAATGGCATAGATCTCAACAAATATAAATTCAATTTCAAGATTTAAAGTCTGAAGAATATAGTTCGACTTTTATCCTATTCATGAAGTATATGATTCATAATATCTGAATTTAATCTCAAGAGTTTACTCGTACGACAATAATTGCATAAGCCAATTGAATGTTCAATAAAGAGTAGAGTTAGGAACTTGCTTACAACATTCCTTGAATAAAGTAAATATGAAGGTCTAGGATACTTGTACTATAAATGAGTGTAAATAAGGAAACTTGCACTTTAAAAGAGTGTAAGTTAGAGAACTTGCCTTTAGCGTAGTTTATCTACGAAAAGCAAATCAACACATTCGAATTCCTATCGTAATATAGTTACGTATATATATGATATTCATTAGCCATATAATTTAACTTCACATTTTGTCTTCGAATATACGATCAACACATAAGCTAAGTTTTAACCTAGCTACACAGTTATATAGAATATAATTTCTATCCTTAACGTTCCTCCTTTTGAGTTTAAACACATTCTCATATCATATAAGATCGCAACAATTAGCAAACATGCTCTTAATATCACATAAGACCACAATCAATACTAAATATATTTCATTTTAGCAAGTTATGGCATTCTCATAAGTTAACCGTCAAAATCGGGTTCAAGTAACATCATATAATATCACGTAGCATGTATACATTTTAAAGAATACTTTTATGTTTGTATAACCTTCCCTCGTTCCAAACATATGTGATATAGTTTCTAAGTTAACATTTTCGATAATTTAAAACCATTCAAGGTCATGATGTTACAAAATCTAGCATGCTCACCTTGTAAACACATAAGGTGTTCATATACTTATATTAAGCATGTTCATGAGTATTCATATCGTATACATGCAACTATCATTGTCATTAGTTTGAAAACATGCTTTGTTTAAGCAAATTTTGAATCACGACAACTAATCATGGTATATATACATGCACGACACATGAATGAGTCTAAGAGTACTATCACATGTGTCCATAAATATCAGAATATGAAACTTACAATAACATGTTAAGGTTAACAATCAAAGCTCATATTTTCATTAGTAAATCTCACTAATAGGGCCTATCATGTTCATGCTATCTCGATTCGTATGTTAACATGTCTGACATGCATTTCAAGGTTATATTACATGCTCGAAAAATCAGAACCTAGAGTCTCAGTATAACATGTTAAAGTCCATGTTCAAAGCTTGTGTTTTCATTAGAAAGGTTCATTATTGAGGTTCACTTGTTCAAGTCACATTATGAAGTTTAGATATGCATGTTAACATTCAAATCATGTGTCTCTATATCATACTAACATGCCTCAAAAATCAGAATACTAACATGCTTCATTTACGCTAACGTTCGTTTTATGAAACTTTAAGTTCATTTCAACGTTATACGTCATTCCATTAATTTTGCATGAAATCATAGCAACACACGTACATGTCATGTTAATATACTCATATATAGGTAGTACTCATGCTAGAATGTTTATCTAAATTATACAAATAAACTTTCATGTAGCAGAATCAAGCAGGAAAACAAAATCTGCAGCAGGCTGCTGGCGCAGCTGCGCCGACTGGAGGCTAGCGGCAGACAGCTCCAGTTTTCGACAAATTTCCAGGCCAATTCCCAAATTTCACCACAATTTCGTTTCTAAACAACTACATTTCAGTTCAAATAGGCTTATAAGTCCATACAACACTTAAGCAAGCATCCTATACTCAATTTAGCATAAGTGCAACAAGAAATCAAGAAGTTGATTTTTACAGAGAATGCAGAGAAACAAAATAAAGAACATGGAGGTTGTTATATGCATTGGATTGTTAGCAAGCCATATGGCATACTCATACGATTGCAAGTCCTATTTAACAACTACCCAAGCAATTCATACTTCAATTGTCATCCAATTTCACAAAATCAAACATTTAAGTTTTGACAGAAAAATGAAAACGAGAATGGAGAACAACTACATTCCAATCCCAACATGTAACATAAGTCCATGTAACTACTAAGAAAGCTTTGTATAACTCAATTAGTATGTATTGCAACCAAAATCAATAAGCTTGGAATATCAGAGAACAAGAATTGGACTTGACAGAGAAATACGAATGAAGAAGAATGAGAGGAAGTAAACCTCTGTATGTACTCGGGCTTACTACTAATTCAAACCTTCTCTACTGATATATATTTATTGCTCTCCCTCAATACTTTGCAAACTCTCAGCAAATAACACTGGAGGAGGAAAGTTCAATTTATAGAAAAACTACTAACCAGGCAATGCTTTTCTCCTCCAACTCAAACCAACGGGAAAATAGATTGTATGAAGGTTAAGAGATGGTAGGTAATTGGTTGGTGAATGTAATCATAATTTCCACTCCCTTGTTCATCATGATAGCTAAGTTTGGGAGAAGAATGGGGAGAATAGGCCTTACCCTTTTGTCAAACACGTGAAGAGCAAATGGGTCTAGCATTTAGGGACAAGCCATATCACTCTCAACATTCTATCAATTAATGTTATAACATATATTATAAACTTATGCTATCACATATGTATTCATACTATATATTATTAGGCTACAATTAGAGTTACAATGTAATTCTAATGATACTAGCATGAATTCACATAATGTGGTAAATGCAATTTGAGCACATATATTTCATGTACATTTTATCACACTGGTATAATTTTATCATGTATCCTCACATTACATCATCTTCTTTATTAAAGGCAATTGTTTAATAATTAATAAAGATAACATAAGATAGCTAAGTATTATTAAATTATCTACCGCATACTCATGATGTCTCACTTTAATGCATATTCACATTGTTACCTAGGCATCATGATGTATTCATAACACATAGTTTTACTGTGTACAATCATATAGTATAGTTTAAATATACTTGCACATAACAATTAATATAATCTTATTATGTTAATAACTTTACTTATTTGTTTCATTATTCGTAATGTCAAATAAATAAATTATTCATTTTATCAATTAATTAATAATATAATTAGTCCATTCCTCGTAATTATTAATAACACTAAATTAATAATCGTAGGATTAAATATCACCTTAACAACTATAAATCTCAGCATATTTATAAACAAGTGGTTTATTATTATTATATTTCTTGCAATAATAATAATCACGTATTATTAATCAATCACAGTTAATATTCCATAACCATCAATTAATATTCTACAATTAACAATTAATATAGATTAATCGTTCACTTTAATAATTCCTTCGTCAATTAATATCATCATTAATATACCTCATCGCGGTGCCACATAAGGCTTCCCGAGTTTATGATAACTCCACGTTTTTTCTCAATTATTATTATAATTATTCAATTTTATATAATTGAATCAATCCTTCTCACAACACAAAATTATTTATATTCAAATAAATTCTCATTTTTATTAATATATTTATTTAATAATATTAGAAAATTATCGGTTATTACAGTCGATGTGTCAGTAGCTAATAGTCGTCGCTGATGTGCATCCTAGCGACCAGATTATATGCAACGGGTGTCAGCGACCGTATTCGGTCGCTGATAGGGATCTGCGATCTGTCCCGGTCTCTGAAAGGCGATCGCTGTTAGGCCCTTTTCTTGTAATGTTAGCTATGGATCATCACACACACACACACACACACACACACACACACACACATATATATATACACTATGAGTAGTAATTGATATTAGAACATGATTGTTATTATCGATGAAGTATATAATTTAAATTCTAATATAAAACATAGAACGAATTTAGTTTTTGAATTTAAAGAAAAAAACACTTATTTAATTCCCAAAAAGATATTGATAGAAATACATTGCAAAAATTTAGAAAGAGTATCAAATGAGTTTTAGTTTTACTCGGACCAGAATAAGTCATCTCAAGTACATGAAATTAAAAAAAAAATTAGTAGACCCAAGCGTAAATGAACTTTTAAGTGTTTAATATAATATTTGTATGTACTACATTTTACATTGCATCACTGACATTTAATTTTCGTGGGCATATTTTTATTTATTTATTAATTAATGTATTTTTGAGAAGATAAATTATTTTATTGTTTGAAGACTTTTTGGGCCACAAAAAATATATTACTCATAATGATATTAAATGTAGTTTATTTGCGCGGATGATAATAATGTTAGATAAAACTTATTCAGACCCGACAAAAAAGAATATAAGTGATTGCGTTAAGTTTCAATATTTTCCTTTAGATTAAATATTGTGTGATGGTTCAAACACATTAATCAAGAAAAAGAAATCAAAAAAGACCTCTTTCGATAAATGGCAAAACAAATATATTTCCGCGTTCGTTAAATTTTTTTATCAATTGTTCCCGCCTCCCTTCAAAAAATAATAAACGATTTATGCAAAAAATTTAGTAATTGTAATGGTTGTCACAAATATTCTATAGGGATGACACAACTATGCATCAGTAAGAGTCATCATATATACTACTATTTTGTGATTGCTATTAAATTTCATCACCTAATATATTTATTGGTCATATATGCTTGTTTTTTAGTGATTTCCTTGATCGTCACAAATAGTTTATATTGATGGCAAAATTAACCATTACTAAGAGCCGAGCCGTCATCTATATTATTATTTTGTGATTGTTAAAAAAATTCATATAATACCCTTTTTTGAGATTGCTTTAAATATTTTCATAAAGGTTTACCTAATGTGGTTTTCTTTTCGTGATAATCTTGTCCGTCACCAAATATTTCTTAAGTTTTTTTTCTTTGTGATAGCTTAAATGCAATCACGTTAGGAAGAAATATATATAGGTGATGGTTGCGTGCTATCTCAAAAATTAAAAATTATTTTTTGATAATATTTGGTGATTGAAATGGTCGTCACACACACACACACACATATATATATATGTATATATATTCACGATGACAAAATTAACCATCACTAGAATTATCATATATAAATTATTTTTTATTATGATTCAAATAATCTACCACGAAATATTATATGTTATGATTGCTTTTAAAAATCGTAACCAAAATCGATAGCGAGATAATCTAACAAAGTATAAGTAATGTCTAATATTTATTAAACAATGTACCATGTGTGTAGTTATATTATGTGCATTAGAAATAAATTTTTGAGATCGTTGGAGATATTTTTGATGACACATTAGTCCAAATATTTTTTGAAACCAAAAAATAAAATATCTAACATTACCCATATACACAAGTGTACGCCCCAACGCGTGCACACACATGACATGTACGTATCTAAATTTCACTATTAAAGGCATTCATAACTAACAATACCTTATGAGTCCTTATATGGAGACATGAAAATTGGACATTTTTAATTTTTTTGTTTTTTGTTTTTGTTGTGATTCTTAAAAATGTGTAATATTTATTCTAATTTGAATTTTTATTAAAAAAAATATTTTAGGTGTAATTTGGATACATATACAAGAATAGTGTTATACAGACTGTACAACACTGTTCTTGCATATGTATCTAAATTACACTTAAAATATTTTTTTTTGTAAAAATTTCAGTTGGAATAAATACTATATATTTTTTAGGAGTCACAACAAAAACCAAAAAAAAAAATATTGAAAATTCCGATTTCCATGTCTGCCAAGACTTATTGATACCTTATACATTGCCCTTTCGGGTCATGACATTTTCTAATGTAGAAGACTTTTCCAATAAGCTAATTTTGATAATCATAGTGTATCGATTACTTAAGCATTTGTTTTACTCTCCTTTTCCATCATTATTTGTTCCCTCCCTTCTCCAACACTTAAACCAACAAACACCAGCACCATACCTACTAAGCTACAATCTCTTTTAGCTCATCTTGTCCTTCCACTTAAAGAAAACTAATGCCCTTTTGGAAATCATTATTTAAGACATTCTCTAGGCTGTTAAAAATCACCAACCTTTTTCTCTATACTTTCTTCTCCTTAAGATTCCAAGTGCATGTTCTTAATACTTCTTAAACATGTTGGTTTTGTAAGTTTATTAAGAAGAAGATCAACACATATTTACTTAAGTTCAATTTTAAGATCTTCTTTTATATATATATATATATACACACACACAAGGAGGAAGAAAAAAGGTTGCCAAAAAAATGAGTACTGGGAGATTTGTCAAGTGTGTGACAATAGGAGATGGGGCAGTAGGAAAGACTTGTATGCTCATTTCTTACACCAGCAATACCTTTCCAACCGTATGTTATTCTTCTTTTTTCCCTTTTTTATTATAATTACTTAATTAATTTCCTATTACGGCGATCATGAATATTTCTTTAATTAGTATGAATTTATTAGTCAGAATGTCTAGTACATTAATTTATTTATTTTTTTATTTTTATGCGTAAGGATTATGTTCCGACTGTGTTTGACAACTTCAGTGCTAATGTGGTGGTAGATGGTAGTACAGTGAACCTTGGCCTATGGGATACTGCAGGTAAGTATTTCTATTAACACTATGTTTGCCAGCTTGGAATTAATTGAAACTCAAAATACATATGCAATTTCACAAAATTGAAATCTAGTTATAAAAAAAATGGCTCAATTTTCAATTCCAAAGCTCATAATTGAGTTGTCAAACATAATTCTTTTCCTCGACTTGAAATTAATTTCTCATTTCATCTCCAAATATATATATATATATATATATATATATATATATATATATATATATATATATATATATATATATATATAATTTTGCTGTATGTATGGAGTTCAGGACAAGAAGATTACAACAGGCTAAGGCCTCTGAGTTATAGAGGAGCTGATATTTTTCTCTTGGCTTTCTCTCTCATCCGTAAGGCCAGCTATGAGAACATCTACAAGAAGGTTGCAGCCATTCCTCTCTTTACATTAATTAATAGACCATGCACTTTCTTAATTAATTTTTTCTTTTGATCAGCTAGAAATTAATCGTAATTATCAAGCTGATAAATTTTGATAATAGTGTTGGTTTATTAATGATATATATATATATATATATATATATATATATATATATATATATATATATATATATATATATATATATATAGTGGATCCCTGAGCTGAAACACTATGCACCAAATGTACCAATTGTGCTGGTGGGAACCAAACTTGGTAAGATCTTGTCTGTTTAAGCATCATTATTAGATCTTCTGATTAAAATATATACTTTTATTTTTACTCTTCTTTTTTAATGAAAATTAAAAAACATTAATGCATGTCATAGGGAATAATATTTTTTTGAACATGGTCAAAATTTTGATATAAAAAATGTTTGTATAGAAATTCTTAAAAAAACATGTACGTATAACTAATTTCTCCAACTAATTTAACCGAATGCAGATTTAAGAGACGACACACAGTACATTAGTGATCACCCTGGTGCAATACCAATAACGACGGCTCAGGTGACATATACATAATATAGCCTTCAACATTTGATTTTGGAAAAACAAAATTTTAGTTATATATAGAGGGGATAAATTAATCAACAAAATTAATTAATTCAATGTATTCCAATTAATAGAGTAGTCAATAACAATTAAAGTTATTTTGTCCAGGGGGAGGAACTTAGAAAGATGATTGGTGCAGTTGCTTATATAGAATGCAGTTCGAAAACTCAGCAGGTAATGCCACTTTAACAATAATTCTAACTAATTTGTGAAATCTTAAAATTCAAACTAGTTACGACGCGAATTTAATTGATTCCAAGCTGATACAATTTTTTAGCCTTATCAATTGAGGTGATTATAAATCTCATAAAAACACTTTAGTTTCAGTTAATTAATTAGATGTGAAATCAAATGATCTTGTTGAACAATTTGAACGCATCTCAATCTTACTCTCACTCAATATGATCTTCTTCTTTTTCCCTCAGCATGTGAAGTCTGTGTTTGATACAGCAATAAAGGTAGCTTTGAGGCCACCCAAAGTACTGAAGAAGAAGCCACAAAAGCAAAAGCCATGCACGTTTCTATAAATAAATCCAACGTTAGTGAAGTACAAATAAATTCCTCCCAAGCGGCCGCCCTGTCAAATGCTCATATATTTTTTTTGGTAATATATAAAATATATATTAATTACTACATTTTGTACTGTGATACATGTGATGTTTTGATTTTTGCCTTGTTCTCCACCATATATCAACTTCTTGCAATTTTGTCATCTTTGCCCTTACATTCGGGTAACGAAACACACTTTGAAGTAGGTCTGGCAAAATATGGTTATGGTTTGGTTTTAGTTTATAAAATTTGGTTATAGTTCCATTTAAAAACTAAAATCACATTACCTATTTTTAATATGAGTTATGTGGGTTGGAACCATATAATTATAAGTCAAATATAGGTCAACTTATATTTTAAATTTCAAGCTTATGATCATTATTATGGTCCAATTAAATAGATTATTTAAGATATTTAATTTCTATATTCTTTCACCTTCTATATCTAATGTTTTATACATTATTCCTCTCTCTCTCTCTCTCTCTAAATTTTTTTTTACACTCTCTCTAACTTTTTTAGATTTTCTCTCTCTAAAATGTTATTATATTTTATTTTATTTTATTTGGTTGGTACTAGTACAAGTTTTCTATTTGAACTTTGATAACGTAGCTTGATTGGTCTTCTTTAAACCAATATCGATTAGTTAAACCATCCAGCTGTGCATGGTAAAAAACTCGTGGGTTTTCTTTAAGCCTAAAAAAAATCTATGATCTGTCTATTTCAGCTGAAAATAATTTGTTAGAGATTATTTTTTTTGTTAGCGTTATAAGTGAAATAATTTGGGACGTCCGTGAGGTCTCTTTGTATTAGTTAAAAATAAATAATGGTTCAAATAATATTCTAAAAATTAGTTTATTAAACTTAAACAGTTTCATTCAAATTTGATTTTAATTCATTTGCAAAATACTAAAATTTAAAGTATCCTATAAATTTGTTTTCATTTTCAAAACAACAGTTTTGTATTAGTTAAAAATAATGGTTCAAATAATATTTTAAAAATTAGTTTATTAAACATAAACAGTTGCATTCAAATTTGATTTTTTTTGTGCGTTAGATAGATATTTAAACTTCAATGTATCAGGTGAAGTAGTTGAGAACTCGTTATACACTCACATAGTAAATATACAAATCTCTTTTACCATGGTGGATATGGTAAATCTCAACTCCTTTATCTGTTGTAACTAACACTTTTATCTCGTCTATATATTTTTTTTATAAAAAAAATAAGAAAAGTGAAAATAAAGAAGAGAGATAATATGTGAATGAAATGCAGAATTAACCCAACAAACTAACAAACAGGGATTAACTTATTGAGAATTTTATTACAATTTTTTAAATTAATTATTTAAATTTAAACTTTATTTATTTTACTTTTATTGTTTTTTTACAACGGATGAATTTTTCCTTAAAAAGTTAAAATAGAGAATAAATATTTTGTAAAGTGCATAAAAAATGTAGAAACACTAACATTAATTTATGAATCCTAAGTTTGTAAGTTTTAATTATTTTAACCGCGAGCTCTGATCCATTATACTAACAAGAGAGCACGTGGCAAGATTCTGCAGGAGTCATAGGACAGCAGATGATACAACAGATAGTACATGTATTTAGAACAGCAGATTTGGAGTCTAAATTTAAAAACTAAACAAATTGGAATGTTTTAAATTTTGATTAACTAAATAATTCTCAACCTAAATTGGCAGGTCTACTTTGAAGAATATTTTAGTCCGAATAAAACAAATGTGTTGCTAGCTAGCCCTGCATACTAAATTCCAATAACAAGAGCTAATCTTAATTCAGTGTTGTAGTCCTTGTCAAAGTAAAATGGTAGTCCTAGCTATTTGACCAATTCTGTTTCCATTCAACTCAACACATTTATTTTTTTTGGATTTTGAGTCCAATTAAACTCATTTCTTGATTGAGGAGAAGCAATGCATGGACTTCTCCCTAATGAACATAATCTTATTTTCAAATTCTTAATTAAAGGCCGTTTCTTTTCACTAATTTTGCTTTTTTGGTACCATCAATTCAAATATACCATGACCATTGGGCATTCCCCAAGAACGAAAACCGGGGCATACATTTGGTCCACGACCCAATTAATATTTACTACTCCATTAGTATTTTACTACATTAATTTATCCAACTTCATTACCAACAATTACATAGTAATAAGC
Source organism: Panax stipuleanatus (assembly GCA_020205555.1). NCBI lineage: Eukaryota > Viridiplantae > Streptophyta > Magnoliopsida > Apiales > Araliaceae > Panax > Panax stipuleanatus. The sequence continues at coordinate 144,340,312 of CM035121.1, read as the reverse complement.
CTTGTGGACTTTAAAATTATATATATATATTTTAAAATATATATATATATATATATATATGAGAAAGTGCTCACCTGTACAAAAATATTATGGTGGTTGGTGGTTGCAAAGGTAAAATATAAAGAGGAAATTAAGAGGTAACTAAACATGCATGCATCTAGGTGACTAAATTATTCAATCCTCTTTGTATAATTAAATTGTTCCGAGGAGACGGGTGTTCAAAATTCAAAGCTATACTAAGAATATACTGTTGTTAAGTACGGATTAATCACCCGAATTAAAGTTTCTTCTAATAAGCTTTCATTCTGAACTCATAATCTTCCACATGCATACATAGGATGGAATGTGATAATTGACATTCCTTTCATTAATTCAGTTTTGTTATAAAAGATTACTAAAATTAAAAATAAACATGATTAGAAGAAAGAGAGCATTCTCATAGTATTTCCATGTGTATCATTATCTTTACAATACATATATTTATAGGTACATGAACATCAATATTTGGAGGTTTCAAAACACAAAGGTCATGAGTTTCAAAACTTAAAGAACATGGGAGTTACAAAGCTTAAATGTTATTACAATAAAGATGGGAGGAATGAATCTAGACATCCATATATATTATAATTTTATAACACTCCCCCTTAGATGTCTATTGTATAGCCATACGCATTGAAAGTTGTCTCATTAAAAACCTTACCAGAAAAAACCCAATGGGAAAAAGACCTTAATTAAGGGAAAAAGAGTGCAGCGAGTATTGGCTCCCACTCATGAATGTATCCTTAAGTCCTTCAGCTGTTGCATTCTAATATTACGACACAATCTTTCAAACATTGTAGTTGGTAATGCTTTGGTGAACAAATCTGCTAGATTATCTTTTAAGCAAATTTGTTGAACATCAAAGTCACCGCACTTATCAAGGTCATGTGTGAAAAGAATTTCGATGATATGTGCTTTCTTCTATCACCTTTGATGTATCCTTCCTTTAATTGAGCTATACAAGCAGCATTGTTTTCATACAGAATGGATGGAGTTCTTTTGTAACAATTTTCTAAGAATATGCCTCGTTAAAAACCTTACCAAATAAAAATCCAGTGGGAAAAAATTTTGGCGAAGGAAAATAGTACAATATTCTTGTATAACTTCTAGTGCCTTGGGATTGCCTCATTAAAACCTTGCAAAGGAAAATCCAGTGGGAAAAAATCTTAGCGAAGGAAAAAGAGTACAATCAGCACATATCATTTTTACTTCCCTTCATAAGTTCATAGAATTTCCATTGTTCATGGTAAAAATATCATTAAGTCGAAGCATGCCAATATTGTGCAGCATCTTCTTCAAAATCGTAGTTGGTAATGACTTAATGAATATATCAACCAAATTATCACATGATCATATATGCTTGATATCAACATGCCATTCTTCTGGGGCTCATGTGTATAAAATAATTTTGGGGCAATATGCTTGGTTCTATCACCCTTTGGATAAAATAATCCCAAATCAATAGTCTCACGAAGATAACATAAAATATGTTTAATTTCATTACAATGTCTTCGAGTTGGTGCATAACTATACATTGCTAGTAAGTTAACTGCAAATGCTATATATATCAGGTCTTGTCAAATTTACAAGATACATCAAAGTACCAATTACATTAAGATATAGTACTACAAGACCAAAACACCAATCTCACGAAGATATGGTACTTCAAGACCAAAAGTTTTTTCATCATTTTCTTGTGGTCGAAACGGATCTTTCTTGATATCAAGTGACCAATCTATCATTGGAGTACTCAAAGGATTAACATTATCCATGCAAAGTTACTTCAGGACTTTTTCTGTGTATGTTGATTGATGAACAAGAATTCCATAGTTCAATTTGTAGGCCAAGACAAAAATTTGTCTTACCAATATCTTTCATCTCAAATTTGTTGTTTTTGTCGACTCTTCTAGAGCAAGATCTTTCATCAATAAATACAGTAATAATAGCAAATCCAGATTATGATCTTTTGATAAAAATGCATGCAAAAATTGATTATTCTCAAATTCTTCTTTCAAAAGATATCCACTCAGGCGATTATACCACAATATGCATCTGGATCGCTTTAACTCATATAAGAATCTTTTTAGCTTGATAAAATACATACTTCGAGATGTAGAATTATATGCTTCAGACATTTTATATCTTTCAGGGATTTTCATGTAGATATCATTATCTAATGATCCATACAGATATGATGTAACAACATCCATTAATTTCTCTTGCTACCAAGCTAATTAAAAATCTGAATGTAATTGCGTCCATTACAGGAGCATATGTTTCTTCATAATTAATACCATATCTCTGTGAGAAATCTTGTGCTACAAGTAGCGCTTTGTACCATATAATTTCATTTTTCTCATTTCGTTTATGTACAAATACCCATTTGTATCCAACAGGAATTACACCTTTAGGTGTTCGGACTACAGGTCCAAAACCTTAACGTTTATTTAGTGAATTTAATTCTGCTTGAATCGCCTCTTTCCACATTGGCCAATCATTTTTACGTTGACATTCATCAACGGTTTGTGGTTCATATTCATGATCATTACTTCTGGTAATATCAAGAACAACTTTATATGAAAATATGTTGTCGACAACAATTTTATTTCTATCCAATATATCCGTCTCCTGTATATCCATAATGTTTCGAGATCTCGTTATTTTCAAGTACCTGATCCTCTTCAGGAGATAACTCATCATCTTCAGGGGGATAACTCTTTAGGAGATTTTTGTTCATAAGTTTTGGATATATCGATAAATTTTGTAGCCTGTTTCATGGGTATAGCCTCTTTATAGGCTGCAACTTGTTTTTCTTGTATTTTCTTCTTCTGGGAAATTTTATTTTTTAACACCGATCATTCTTCCAAGTTTCAGGTGTGACTTTAACTTAATTAGTTGCTACTATATTAATTAATTGTCCTACAGGGACTTCAATCCGTGCTGGAGTATTAGTAGCTAGAATGTTAGATTTCACTATTTTCTTATTATCGATGAATAATTCTTGTAATTGATTTGCAAGTCCTTGCAAATGAATAATCCTTTGAACTTCCAGCTCATATTGATTTGTACGAGGATCAAGATGAGATAACGTCGAAATATTTCATGTAATCTCCCGTCGTGCTTCAGGCAACGATCTCACGTCATGCTTCAGGCAACGACTTTTCTCCCCCTAATTGTGGGAAGATTGTTTCATTAAAATGATAATCCTCAAAACATGCCTTAAAAATATCACTTGTTGAGGTTATGATACAACATGTAAAATAACATGACCCCAAGCATAAACTGGTAATTTTGATTTCATAATCAAAGGTCAAACAATAATTTTAAGTCTTTTGATAATAATTCAGCTAAACCATTTTTGAGTATGTGTATATGCAACAAGATGTTTAACATAAATTCTAATTAACATGCAATATTCATCAAAAACTTGAGATGTGAATTTTACCAGCATTATCTAAATAAATTTTTCTAGTTATATAATTAGGAAATTGTACTCGAAACCTAATTATTTGAGCAAGAAGCATAGAAAATGCAATATTTCTAGTTAAAAGTAAACATACATGTGATCATCTGGTTAATGCATCAATTAAAACCATAAAATACTTGAATAGACCATAATGTGGGTGTATTGGTCCACATACATCGCCCTGAATTCTTTCTTAAAAAGATGAACACTCAATAACAATCATTAAATGTGATGGTTTAGTAATTAATTTATTTTGATAGAATTAGGTAAAGAAATCTTCTTGTTCTTTAAGTGATGTTCATGGGAGTTTTCAATAATTCAACGCAACATTATTGATCCTGGATGATCAATACGATCATGCCAAATCATAAAAACTTTTGGATCTAAACACTTCTGGTGTATTGCACACTTCTAGTATATTACAACATTCGTTTCAACTATTCTCATTTTAGTATAATATAACCCAGAAGAGAAAATAGACAGTTTTTCTAATATGAGCTTCTGTCCCGATACTATTGAAGTAATATAAAGAAATTCTTCACTGCCTTCGTTATTGGTTTCAATATAATAACCATTATAACGTATATACTTAAAGCTGAGCAAATTTCTGCTTGTCTCAAAAGAATATAAAGAATCATCAATTCAAAGTTTTGTGCCCTTTGACAATATTATAATCGCTCTTCCAGAGCCTTTAATTAAGTTTGATGAATAATCGCTCTTCCAGAGCCTTTAATTAAGTTTGATCGATGAGCTTCTAGCCCATACATCTTTACATATGCAAAAACATAAATTTAACTTTATTACTTGAAACATAAATAAAACATATAATAAAAATACTTATTATAATGTCATAATACAATGAAATAAAAATAATTAATTGATATGAACATTTCTATCAACATCATCAAGGAAATCATAGACATCAAAATTAGTTATATCCACTCTTTTTGAAAAGTCAAAATAACTCATGTGATCTTGAGGATCATTATGATCAATAAAATTAATTTCAATTCCCTTTCCTTTTCTTTTATGGAGTTTTGGTATAAATCTACTAAATATTTAGGAGTACGCCATGTACATTCCCTTTTTCTATATTGATTGTCCTTTTCAGGCCCACTACCACTACCACAACCACAACCACAACCATAATTTCCTCTATGATTATCAAATGAGGTTCCATTCACTTCAGGGAATGTAGTAGAATCGGTCGGGAGAGATTGTTGATTTTTCACCAAAAACTAATTATTATGTTTCAGTCACTAGAAGACATGATATCACTTCAGGGTACATAATTTTCTTTATCGCTTTAGGAAATATTTTGTAAACTTACGCTCTCGATATTGCTGCTACAGGAGCATATTCGAGGCATGAAATCTATTAAATATTTTTTCTAACATGTCTTCATCAGTGTTTTTTTTTTCATGGAGATAATGGCGAATAAAAATCATTGATTTTGCATGATCCTGCAGGGATGCATGATTGCCAACTTTAATTGTATCTCCATAATTCTTTGCCTTTATATGAATATCAACATCAAGAGTCCATGACAAGTAATTATTATCCGAAATATCAAGGGTAGCAAATTTAAGTTTTATAAAATTTGACATCTATATAATATATATAATTATGTAATAAATTAAATAATTAAATATAAAACATTTCTCAATCAGATTCACTACTTGGATAATTTGGCTATGAGCCTAGCAGAGTAGCCTCTTTTGAGCTGAACAAGTAGTTAAATTTTTTTTAATGTAACAGTAGTTCAGCTAGACACATTAACCAACATATTTTCTCATCTCCATTAGCCTCAATAAGTATCACCTTACCTTAATCAGAATTTTACAAAGAGACTTGTGATGTGTATATATATATATATATATATAATTTTAATGAAATTATACTTCATATACATGATCAAATTTAATTGTAATGAAACAATACTTACAGCATGAGTTGAGAGAACTCCTTTTTCAAAATTGGGTAGAGTATCGTGCTGATAACGTGTTATAAAATATTAATAAAATTAAGAATAAAGATGATTAGAAGAAAGAGAGCATTCTCATAGTATTTACATGTGTATCATTCTCTTTACAATACATCTATTTATAGGTACATGAACATCAATATTTGGAGGTTTCAAAACTCAAAGGTTATGAGTTTCAAAACTTAAAGGACATGGGAGTTACAAAGCTTAAATGTTATTACAATAAAGATGGGAGGAATGAATCTAGACATCCATATATATTATAATTTTATAACAAGTTTACTTAATTAATTTATTTTTAGTACTATTACTTAGCTACCTATATACTACTCCCTCCGTCCCTTAATATAAGTAGTTTTAGAGTTGTGCATAAGTATTAAGGAAATGACTGTATAACATTAAATATAATATCAATTGTCTATATTATCCTTGAATTAAAAAAAAGAGTGTTATTTATTAGACAAAAAATAGTGAGAGAACCAAAGTTATAGTATTTAATAATTGGGGTAATATTAAAAACTAAACAATTAATGCTTAATTGAAATTTCAAATGACTTATATTAAAGGATAAAAATATTTTTTTTAAAACGACTTATATTAATGGAGGAGTACTATATAAGGTCTAGGGGTGAGCATGGTGCAGTTTGGTGCGGTTTGAAGCTCAAACCGCACACGAAATCGCTTAGGTGCGGTTTGATAAATTTAAAACTGCACATGAAACCGTTTGTGATTGGTGCAGTGCGGTTTTGAACCGTGCGGTTTGATTTTATTTGGTGCGGTTTCGGTTTCAAAACCAATTGAAATAACAAAGCCGTAAAATAGTTAGCAAAATCATCCACGCAAACGTATTACGCAATGAACACAATCATGAAGCTAATTTAGCAAAATAGTTCCAGGCATCAACAATTATATAGTTGATTAATACTATGTTATCACATTTGATTTAAGAAATACCAAGCCACTCTTTGATTTACAAACATAATTGATATTGTTGATTCCAATATCTGTCTTCTAAAATAAAATTAGGAGAATATGTTATAGTAGAGAAATTATATATACTCGTAACAAATTTGAGAAAACATGATAATTATTTGGTGCGGTTTCAATTTTATGCGTACGATTTTGGCTAGTAACCAAATCGAAACTGTAAATTTGGTTTTTCAACCCACCTAAAACCGCCACATACGCCGGAACCGTTGGTGCGATTTTAATTGGTGCGATTTGTGCAGTTTTTGGTATAGTCTCGATTCTAATTTGGTTCCTTGCTCAGCCCTAATAAGGTCAATGACTCAAAGGGAACAAGTTAGGAAGTTTCTCCAGCTCCTACTCAATTTCCCAGGAGGACTTATCCGCGATTCAGGTTAATTACTACTCTCTCCATTCCTAAAAGATTGTCGTTTTAGGAAGTAATTTTTGTTCTAAAAAGATTGTCGTTTTGAGTTTATCAATACACATTAGCTATTTTTTTTTACTTTACCCTTATTTAAAGCTTTCTCCTATTAAAGCTTTCTTCCCTTCCCAATGATTCTTATTCAATTCAATGCTATAATCCAAGTAGTAATTGGATGAATTGAATAAGAAACATTGGGAAGGGAATAATTGGTTGAGACAATTAATAAGAGCAGTATAGTATTTTCGCTAGGTATTAATTACATTCCTTAATCTGTGTGCATTAACCTTAAACCACAATCTTTTAGGAATAGAGGGAGTATAATACCAACAGATTTTGTACTTGCATTGAGAAACATTACCAATAGATTGTGTTATATATTGCTCTTAAAAGTATAAATTGCTAGAAAAATTTTGTATACAACAATAAATTTATATTTGATCAGAGTTTGTCAACCAACTAAGAGCGTCTCCAATAGTAGTAGCAAAAAAAACTTTTTAAATTGAAGTTTGTTGACCTACGTGGCAATTTGAAGAACATTATTTGCTATTTTAATATTTTGTGCCTAATCAGTCTTTTCAATTCAATTAATACAGTATTTGACTTAAAATAATAATACTTGATAACATTTGAAATAATTAATAACATTTATTTTTTAAAATGAGCTATACATCAAACCTATCAGACAAAATAAATGTTTTTAGCCTTTTTTATATGATTTTGATTCTCCCAAAACAAAATAAATGGTTTGAAGATGCAAGGTCAACTTACCAGTTCTAAAGAGAGAGAATGAGGTTGCAGATTTGATGACTAAAATTGAAGAGACGGTTAAAGATGCTCTAAATTACATTTGCCACTTCTTCAAAAAGTTAAACGGTTGACAACACGGGTATACATGCATAATTGCATATATTTGATCATCCATCATGAACATGGCAGACCCCTTAACTAGTATATGCATTTAGAATAGAGCATGAAATCCATCCACTAGTTTCAATTATATACTCCCTCGGTCACTTAATATATGTCGTTTTAGACAATTTCATGTTTTTTTAATTATTTGTGGTTAGAAGAATTAACTATAATATTTTCAAAATTACCTTTCATGGAAAAATGTTACAGATGAGAGAAAGTATATGAGATAAGTATGGTAATTATGAAAATTTGAGGGTATTATAGACAATTTGTAAGACCCCAACTTTTATGAATAAAGATTTAATTTTCTCTATATATTATTTTAAAATAATAAGGTGTTGATTTGATAAATGTGATAAGTTATAGGTGGAATGTGCAAATTTTACAGAGTAAGCAAATGGTCATAACATATTCGTTGTGTCGGGAAATATTCTTTTGTCGGAGAATATTCGTACGACGGCGCAGTCATTGGTGGACCCCACAACGAAATAATTATCGGATATAGAAAGCGACAGAAATAACATTTTCATGGCAAAAATACTTTTATCGTTAAACTGTTAAAATACCCGGTGATAAAAATACAGTAATACGCGTTGTTGTAAAGTAGCACACGGTATTGCATAATATCTTTGATTATTGATGCTTACGTAAGAAGTCACTCAGTATTCAATAATTGCTACAGTAGTTGTTGCACAGTATCTCATATTATTGATTCAATTATTGTCACAGTATCATCTGCACAATATTTTATATTATTAAATCAATAATGGTCATTTATATTATTTAAATGATATTATTAGATAGCATTATTGACAATGTCTAGAAAGTTCTGTCTAGGAAAGGAGTTAGTTAATTGCGTGCCAGTAAGAAGAAATCTTTATCGGAAGGCCCCCTCTTTTCTAGGAACGACCTGGTTGTCATTATTGTGATTCTGTAATATTAATTTAAATAATAATTGACGAATGGTTGATAAAAATATTTTCATTGTGTTGGAAATATTAATGTTAGTAGAAATCGACATTTATTTCGATAATAGTTGATTTTTGGATGTTAAATTAACCAAACGGAGAATTAATCGGATAAATGAGCAATTAATGGGTGGTTAACATGTGGGACCCACTTATTGGTGGATAATAAATAGTTGGTGGGTGATTGCAGGGGTGGAGTTGCAGGGGTGGAGGTGCAAGATTTATAAACTTGAGGGACTAAATTAAAAATTGAGGCAAAGATGGAGGTACTAAAGTGTAATTAACCAACCTTTTTCTAGCCTATAAATAGCAAGTTAATTTCATTCATTTCTCACCATTCTTGAAAAGTAAAGTTATAATAGTGAGAGAAATTATAGAGAGAGAAAGAAGAAGAGTATCCTGCTACTACACTATTCTTGTATCCAATCTTCTACTGAGGTAAGGGATATTATTTCTTTTGTATTCATAAAGAATGTTATTTTCTTTCAATACTCGTAAGGGTTGTTACTCTATTCTTTATTGATCTGTGGGAGTAACCTGTCTACACGGACTACCGCATGCATGGTGAATAACCCTTCGTATTTATTCTTTATTGATCTGTGAGAGTAACCTGTCTACGCGGATTACAGCATGCCTGGTGAAAACCTTTTGTATTCATTCTATTCCTTAATAATCTGTGGGAATAACCTGTCTACGCGGATTACCGCATGCGTGGTGAATCATCTTTCGTATTCATTTCTATTAAATTGTGGAAATGATCTGTCTACGCGGATTACTGCATGACGGGTGAAAATTCAATTACAGTTTCGTATATTCATTTATACTTGTACGAAATATTATTTCATTGGAATATTAGTCTGAACTTTTTATGAAATTTTCATCTTTTCATGACAAGTTACTATTCACGGTAAAAAAAAAATTAATCTTTGATTGGATCCAAGTTTTGAACTTCATTCTTGAATTTTGCTCCACAATTGATTATTATGGAGTATTCTTTAACTTGAATAAACTAATTTACGAATCCCTAATCTTTGTCCTTTATCTCACTGGATTCGTTTTTTTTTTATATTATTTTTCATCATCCTCAGTCTTAAATGATGATACAAATGAATATCTTTGGCCTGTAGTGCAAAGATGAATGATTATTTGATGAATATCTTTGGCCTGTAGTGCAAAGATGATTACTTGATGAATATCTTTGGCCCGTAGTGCAAAGATGGACAGGTATTGAGATGAACATGACCACTGGTGATACAAATGAATATCTTTGGCCCGTAGTGCAAAGATAAATATTTTATTCGAGATATATATTGATTGATGTTATAAGGATAAAATATTGATGATGGACTTTTAAATCATAGAAGTTAGTAGACATCATTCTCTACTTAACTCTTCTAATGAATTGTTATTTCTGCTGCAATTGTTGATCTAAAACTTGTTGTCCATAATATTTTATCTGATTTGTTAAAGACTAACGATAATTTATTCTTCATTATCTTAGTCATAATATTCTTTACTGGGCTAGTTGAGCTCACCCTTTTCTTCTATTGTTCTCTTCAGAAAATGAAAATATCGCGGGTACTAGTCGGGGAATGGAGTGATGGTCCGAGTTATAGCTGTAGAAGTCCTCACTATTTTTTTTTATAAAATAGTGTGATAATAAATGTAATGAGGACTTAGTTTGAATGTTCATATTTTTTACATATCTGTATTGACACTCACAGTTGTGTGGTCATATTTTGAACGACCGTTTGATATAAAAGATTGTATTTGGATTCTGTACCATGTATTTGGAGACTCAGAATGGGTTGGGTTGATTGGACCAATTCTGGGGGCGTCACACAATTGATATTATATTTAATGTTATACAATCATTTTCCTAATTCTTATGCATAACTCTAAAATCACATATATTAAGGGACAGATAGAGTAATATTCTTTTGAATAAAATTCAAAATTTTAAGAGACATGTCTAGAAAAGGGTTGAATAGTCAGTGAATACCCTTTTAATCGATATGGATACCATCCAATTAGTTATGATGGTACAGTAGAACTTAAAGAATTAAACCAATAGATAGGTTATGAAGGTGAAGAAGATCGAAAACCACCAAAATTTGCCATTTGTAATGATCTCTAACAAAAATCAAATTTAATTCCTTCTCAATTTTCTGTGCCAAAGGGTTATTTTATGCGCACTTTGTTCATTGATCTTACAGCAAATTTAAGAGATCAAAATTAATCTACAGTTGATAAAATAGTACTACATGTTAGGGGTGCTCAAAAAATTCAATTTTTCAGTTTTTTTATCGAACCGGTAGGTACCGGTACCGGCGGTTCCGATTTTTTTTGGTACCAGTTTTTTCGGTACCGATTTTTCGATTTTTTTAAACTTTTCGGTACCTGTAGCGGTAATGAAAATTTTGCATTCGGTAAGAACCGAAAAACTGAGAAAAACCGAATTTATTTAATTAATACATACTTACTTACATTACAGCTTACTTTACTTGGATGTACTTCAGTTCATTTACTTTGTCATTACTCTCTCAGACTACTCTGAAGTCTGAACTCTCTCTTCACACTCACACGCACGCACCAATCTACAGATCTACTCTACCCACCGTCTCCGACTACCACTCAGCCACCCACCGTCTCCGACTCTTCTCCGACTCTGACTCTGACTCTTCACTCTTCTCCTACCACGCACGCACCCAGCCACCCACCGTCTCCGACTACCACTCACGCACCCAAGCCCGGCCACTTCCATCTGAGATTTGTTCACCGATAGACGCCATTAGACGGTAAGTCGTGAGATCTGCACCCAGATCTGATTTCTCTCTAATAAATTTATTTTTAACTGAAGGATGTTTACAATTTCTTATATTGATGATTGCCTTAGGGCTTTCTTTAATTTGTGATGGGGTCTCTTTGCATTTTCAAGTTTCAGTGGGAGGGTTCTCTTGTTCATATTCAATTCAATTATTTATGTTGATGGAGCAAGCATGATAGAGAAATACTATATATCAGCCAAAAAGACACTGAACATAAAAGGAAAGTAATCCTTGATCGAGAAATACTATCAGATAATCAGTTTTTTAAGTATGGATAACTTTCAACGACTAATTAACCCACAAATTTTAACTTTGCTATTGTTTTTTTGATTCTACAATCGATTGTAAAATGTCAAGGCATGGTATTGGTAACAAATTGGGAGTTTTTTTAATTTCAGCAGTTGAACTTTGTAGTGGCTTGTGGCTTGTGTGTTGTTTGTTTTTAATTTCAGCAGTTGAACTTTTCATCAGGTTGAACTTTGTAGTGCCTTGTGGCTTGTGTGTTGTTTGTTTTTAATTTCAGCAGGTTGAACTTTGTAGTGCCTTGTGGCTTGTGTGACTTTAGTCTTTATGGAGTATTAATGTTGAAAATTTGAAATTTCAGCTTCTTTTTTACTTTTAAGCTACAGGAAGTGCAATGTTATCTACTTCAATTTACAAATATTATTATACTTTTTGACTATTAAGCTACAGGTCAGGAAGTGCAATACTATCTTCTTTTCAGCTTCTTTTTGACTGTTAATCTACAGGAAGTGGCGAAGTGCAATACAATTTACAAATACTATTATACTTCAGAAAATGTATTGAACCAAAGTTCTTGACCAAACATGTCGTGCTCCCAAGTTAAACCTTAACTTTTAAGATGATAATTGATAAATAGCAACAGGTATATAAAAATAGCATCAGATGTTTATTAATTAGGCAAATGCACTGCAACACAGCACACTTGTCCAACACTGCAACACAACAACACTTGTACACTGCAACACATCCTCTAAATTGTGTAGTCAATTAGGTGTTGTTTGTTTACATCTGATTGTCTCTTAATGAACTGCCTCTTATTCGTTAAGAGGCTTGATGTTGTTTGTTTTTTTTTTGTTACCTCTGAATGCCTCTTAATCGGTAAGACAGAAAATGAAATCTTAATAATTAAGAGGTGCCTCTTAATGAATTTTTTTTGATAATTTTTTTTATATAAATATATTCAACAATATTATTCACTCATTTTTATTAAATTGAATATTTAAAATTATTAAATAAAATTTTATCCTTTAAAATGGTAAAATGTCATTAAGAGACAACTTACTTTTTAGTTATCAAACAGTTTTTTAGATTCAGACCTCATAACCATTCAGATGATATAATTTATTAAGACATCATAATCATTCAGATCTTAATTCTCAAATTTATCAAACACAACCTTAGTCATCTTGTCCAACACTGCAACACAGCAACACTTGTACACGAGGCTGCTGCAGGCTTGCAGCTGTATTACCAGTCTACCAATTGCAATTTACCAAAGCATTTCCAACTTTGAACCTGCACAACACAACCCACGGAAGATATAATCATGGATTACTCATTACAAACTTGGGTATATACAGTATTCTAATTGCAAAAACAAGAATATAAAATAATAATAAATTATTTATTTTTTGCGGTATAATCGAAAATCGAACCGAAAAAATCGAAACCGAATTTGTACCGAATCGGTACCGAAATCGGTTATTTGGTACCGGTACCGGTACCGGTTTTAGGTTTTCCGGTACTTTCGATTCGGTTCCGGTTCAATTTTTTCAATTCCAGTTTGATTTTTTACCGATGAGCACCCCTACTACATGTGGACCAATATTATTGCATTTAAGCATAGCATGTTGTATATTTACTGCATGCACGTTTGCATTTACTAAATGCTGTTGGCGCATTTCTAGCAAGACACACATACCCAAATATTTTCTCATATGCACTATAAAATTAACTACATTCATTGTGATCATGTGCAAGCTAGTTCAATAGTAGAGTACGTACACACACACACACACACACACACACACACACACACACATATATATATATATATATATATATATATATATATATATATATATATATATTTTGTTGTAGAAGAGAAAATAGGATTTCATGAGTTGACTTCATTATTTTTTCAATCAAAGTTCTTAATTAAGTACTATCAACATAAAAATCTAGTTGAAGATTTGGGTGTTTTGTGGAATATTTGTCATTGTTCAACCAATACTTGGGATATAGAATTAGTGTCTTTAGGCTCTTCCGCGACTATTTAGTTAGGTTAATCAGATAGAATTATGCATGTGGTTACATGTTTGCGCTTATGTGTTTGCTTAAATATATATTTGTCTACTATTGAAAAAGATTACTTTAAGTATATATTATGATAAATGTGTAAAAGTATGTAAGACTTTCGTTGAAAAATAATGAGAGATTTGAGCTTTATTAAGACCTAATTAATATATAGGTGAAGTACATATTTGGGTCAAAGTTAGCTAGGTTAATTCCAAAGATGCTAGGTCATCTGATCGTAGGGTCTCATGTGCTAGATCTCACCTAATTTATTTATTTATTTTTTGGATATGAGAAAACATAGATCTCGCTTGTTCCCCCATCGTATAATATATGACATTTTAGAGTTATATACAATAATTAAAAAAAATAATTGTATAACATTAAATATAATATCAATTATTTATAATACCCTTAAATTTCTATTTATTACAATACTTATCCCAATCTCTCTCTCATCTGTAACATTTTTTCATGAGAGGTAATTTTATAAATATTGTAATTAATTCTCTTAAATTATATAAAGCGACAAATAATTTAGAAAAAATAAAATCATCTAAAACGTTATATATTAATTATGGGATGGATGGGATAGTACGAAAGAAAATATACATAGTGTTGGAATTGACTCATACTTCTGTGAGTTCGACGAATGATATGTTAGGGTAGTCGGGGGTCTTGGGTTTTACTAATGTATTGGATCCCGTGTTTGGACTCATGTTATAGCAACTAGGTTTTTTTTAGTTACTATAAAAATATTATTTGATGTGTAGATTATTGTAGAGTGTGTGATACATCTAATAAATACATCAGACAAACAGAACTAGTCAAATTGATAAATCTTAATATATCACATATTTTTACTTTTTTATCTTTTATATAATATCTGTATAATTATAATATTATTCGTTTTTAAATTCCAAGACACGGTAACTAGTTCTCGCTGCAGAGAGGCAAGTTGAATTAAAGCCAAGTTAACATTTTTGTTGCAGACAGATTGGTAGAAACAGAAAAAGGGAAGGTAAGAAGATGAGGAAAAAGTAGTAGGGGAATGGAATGGACCAATTAATATGAAAAAGGTACGGGTACATATATATATATCATCATAAAGAACAAAGAGAATAGTTGGAGTGAATTAAAAGTCAAATATATTGAGTCGAGTATGTAGTAATTGAATATAATGGCTATTGGCTGCTACTACTACTACTACTATATCCATTATTCATCATGGGTCTCCTCGATCAGTTCTCAGAAACTTCTGATTTTTATACTTTTTGCATTGTGAAATCACACTGTACCTTTCTGTCTGCTTGAATCTTGTTGCACTACTATTGTATAAATAAAAAGGAAATTGATATTTTCACTGACATAAAATATTTAATAGTTTTATAATATTTCACATAAATATTAAACGTGACTTACATTTATGTGAATAAAAATTTATAGAAATATAAATTGTCTAAATAAATAAGTAACTTAATGGACTTTCAATAATCAAAATGAAATATCTCAATTTTCAAAAAAAATGATGAAATATCTTACCCAAAATAAAAAAAATTATTTTTACAAATTTCCTATCCCAAATTGAGAGCCCCATTTAAAAGACCATGTGTTTCTAAAAAGTTTGTCACTTTTGAGTTTGACTCTCTAGTTCAATTTAAGTAAAAATATTAAAGTTAAATTAGATTTTAATTTTTAAAAAAATTATTTACTTTAATTTTTGTTTAAGAAAAAATTGGAATATTATACCCTTTTTGGTCTGCTTTAAGATAAAGAAATCTTATTTTAACATAAAAGAGCATAAATGATGTGTAATTAATATTGTAAGTAGTATGTGATAGTGTAGTGATAACATCTATTCCTAATTTATAATGTGGAAGTGGTTAGTATGAAGTTAATTTTAGTCAATTAACCAATATAGTGTCGACACCCAGACGAGAAAGTGATCTCTCTACTTGTCAGTATTATATTGATCAATTGACGAACTTACCATACTATAAAATAAACTTCATAGTGACCGGATCCTTATGGTGTATTGTTATATACTCAAGTGTATTTCCTCTCAAAATCATGCCGCATATGCATCCGCTATATGACAAAAATAAATTTTCAAATGTTAGGTTTCCTGATTCTACTCCTCTAAATAAATAAATAAAAAGAGTGTCTGTTGGAGGTTTAACCCGCAGACATGGCCTGCAGGCCAAGCTCCCCAACCCGTCCCACACGCATGGGCCGCACCGCGACCAGGAGGCCTGGCGGGGGCGTACATGTGGAGGTTGTTGCTATCAGGTTTCGAACCCTGATAACCTTGAGAGGGTGTGAGTAACCCCCACCATCTGGGCTCACACCCTCTCAAGGTTATCAGGGTTCGAAACCTGATAGCAACAACCTCCACATGTACGCCCCCGACAGGCCTCCGGGTCGCGGTGCGGCCCATGCGTGTGGGACGGGTTGGGGAGCTTGGCCTGCAGGCCATGTCTGCGGGTTAAATCTCCAACAACCCTCCTTCAAACCTCCCATCTCTCTCTCTGTCTCTCTCTCTCTCTGTGTATAACAGCTAGGTTTCACTGTCAAAGATTCTAATAAGAGCCCCAGCATGTACACTTTTCAATGTTCTTTATGCTTCTCTTCCGGGGGAATTGGCTTAGTACTTTGAGTACTCTACAAGTATTCTCACTTTTAATGCTCCTAAACTCATAAGCACCAAGGGGTATGGGACTCACTAGCTTCATGTCCTCTCTTTAATTCTCTCTCCCCCTTTACATTTAATTTCCTTTCTATTCTTATTTATCATTTCACAGTAGATTCCTGTTGTTGGTTTTGTTACTTTATATCTATATCTCATTTAATTTAATTTTTCTTGTAGGAGTAAGGAGTAGTACGTATTTCATTTGGAGAGATCAGATGCGAATGACTGTTTATTAATTGAAAGTGAACTGATACTACATAATTAAGGGTAGGTGAAGAGTCTAGCTCTTTATATAAGAAGAGTAGAAACGTTACGTTACGTTTGCCTTAGTCCCAAAAAGAAGAGCAACAAATTAAGGATATCTTTTTTCTTTATCTGTTAGTACTACTAATATTCATATCATGGCTTCATCAAATAGACACTGGCCTAGTATGTTTAAGTCCAAACCTTGTAACTCTCACCACCATCAATGGCAGCATGATCATAATATCAATCCTTCCCTCACCTCAAATCCTACTTGCCATAGATCCCCATTTTCATCATCAGGTATAACTAGTTTCCTCAATTCTTTAAATAAATTGTTTTTGGGAAATGATACATAATAATTTGCCGTTCAAAATTTCTCCATTTCCACTCTACTTCTGTAAGATCAAAACAATGCAAATTTTGCTCTATAGTGGAGTGCAAATAGAGCATTTGAGCTCAAATTATATCCTTACACTAATTTTATCCAAATTATATATATACACACACAAAATTTATACATTAATACGTGTTTGATTATTTTGATATAACACTATATATATATATATATATATATATATATATATAGTGCCTGGATTTGAAGAGAGAAGCCCTGAGCCAAAGCCAAGATGGAATCCGAAACCAGAGCAAATTCGCATACTTGAAGCAATATTCAACTCAGGAATGGTGAATCCACCAAGGGATGAAATAAGAAGGATAAGGGCTCAATTACAAGAGTACGGCCAAGTTGGTGATGCAAATGTTTTTTACTGGTTCCAGAACAGAAAATCAAGAAGCAAACACAAGCAACGCCACCTCCACCAAAACACATCAACAACTAAATCACAACCTCATAATCTCTCTCCTCCCACCACCACCACCGCGGCAGCCGCCACCACCACCGCTCCTCCGTCTTCATCATCATCTTCATCCGATAAATCTTCACAAAAGTCATCAGCCGATAAGGCGGCCTTCCCGGTAAACGTTATGGATGGGTTGAATTCTCCCACTGCTTCTGTGAACCAACCCTACTTCCACACCACTCCAGGAGAATTCTTGCCTGAACCCTTCCTTTTTCCGGTGTACCAATCCCCGGCAACAGGAGTAACAACTGCTACTAGTGATGCTGCTTATACACATGGGTTTTTCTTTCCAGAACTATTATCAACAAATAATGTGGTTCATCATGGTTCTCATGATCAGACGGTTGGGAATTGCTCTAGTGTTTTACTTACTGACTTGATGATGAATCTTGGAACTATGAATTATAAGAAAGTTGAAGATCATGAGAAAATTAAACTGATGCAGCAACAAGGGCTAGGTTACACGGTAACTAGTGCTCCTATTTCTGCAGCTCACAGTACCATTCTTCCTCTTCCTACTACTATCAATCACATTCAGGGTACGTACCTATCTCTTGCATCCTGTATACTCTTTCATTATTTCCATTCTTTATTTAAACTGATCGATACTTTCCCGAATCAAAGTTAACACATTGTCAGTATTTATTCGATCGAGCCTTGTTATAATTATAATTTGTTTTAGTGATATGTCAATGATTTTAACACACGCGCGTATACAGTACTACAATGTCAATCCCTAAAAAATCTCATTTAGGTTTTTGACTTTGTTTTACACATTTTAAAGTTTGTTCAGGATACGTTCAATTAGTTTAGCAAAATTATTCAATAACAGATTATTCAGTCTTGAAATTTAATTAATTATAGAAAACAAATATTCATAACAAGTCAAAAATACAACATGGGTTACATGAGTCACTTCAATTCTACAGAAGAAAATTTCATATTTGTTTTGCTTGTGTATACATTAGTTTTCACAATTTATCTTGATGTGTGAGTGAACTGTGAGTAGGGAATAAATGTTTGTCCCTTTATAGAATTTTCGATCAGTCAAATCTTTGATTTGATCTGTTCCAATATAATTTATTGGATTAAAGTTTTAGCTCATTTATTTACCGATTTGTGATAAATTAATCCATTTGATCAAATATTTTAAATGAGTCATTGGTCTGATTTGATTTGGTCCACTGAGTCACGTAAACAAAAAAATCTCTTATATTTCAATTTTCTATTTGCGTAGTAGTTTGTCCCTCAAACTCATGTTTTCAAAAAATAAACTGACGAAGAAAATCACAATCCAAACACCAAAAATAACATACTATTATTTCCATTGTTCGTTCCACTTGTAGCTTTCATACAATGTTCTACTATCCTTCAAAATCACCAACGAGTAACACCAATTACACAAACTCAAATTGTAATAATCTCAGAAACAGATTACTTTAATTAGTGTCGCTCCCTTGCTATTGGAATGAAAATTATCATAATAAACACTCAAGACGACTTGAAGATGATACTAGCACAACAGATTTATTTATTTATTTTCTTTAATTTCGTGTTCTTACACTGCTAAGGTTTTACTTCTTCTTCTTTTTTTTCATTTTTTTATGTTACTTTGCAATCTCAATGACCCATGTGGAGCTATGTTTGGCTTTGATTCCCGGTTTATATTCCCTTTTCCCACACACACACACACACACACACACACACACACACACACACACACACATATATATATATATATATAGTTTTTATATTGAATGAAATCTTTGTTTACTTTAAGTGAATTTATATAAATATATTGTATTTAAATTAAATGAAATTTTCAGAGAAAAAATAATTTTTAAACAGGAAAAAATTGAACTTCTTGGATAGAGTAAAAAAATAATTTAGTGAGAGAAAATTTTAAAAAAATTAAAGTGAGAAGAAGTAAAAAGTTCAAAGATATTAATATAGTTGTACAAATAATTTTTTTTAAATGGATTGATTTGGATCATGATATATATTGTTGAATTAAGTGAATCATGAGACAAATCAATGATCAATTACATAATAAATAGATCATTGATTTATTATCACACTTGATGAATCATATTAAATTAGAGCATGATTTGTTGTGATATGAGCCGATAGACCTATCTATGGCAACGGACGAACCTATGGTGACGCATTTAGCTACGGTTTGGTCCGTCGCTAAAGGAGAATTATGCTCTTTAAGGAGTTATGCTCTTTAAGAGTTGTGCTCTTGATCCTTGCTCTATATATATAGGAGCATTTCAAGAACATAACTCTTAAAAGACATAACAAGCATAACACCTTTAGCGACGGACCGAACCGTCGCATGTCCGTCGCCATAGGTCCGTCCAACGTCATAGTTATACTCTTAATCCTTACTCTCTCTCTCTCTCTCTCTATATATATATATATATAGTTAGTGGCGAAGCCACATATAAGATTGTGGGGTTAATTGACCCCACTGAAAAAAAAATATTTTATAATATAAGGTAAATTTTAAAAAATTTAAGTATTATATATAAATTAACCCCACTAAAATTTTATAAATTTTTTATTATTCGGGATCAAATTAAAAATTTATAATTTTGTCAATTAAATTTTAACCATATACAACTCATATCTTTTCAATATATGTATATCTCTTTTTAATATTTAAATTAAATAATAATCTAATTTATATTATTTTTTAAAATAATTAACGAATTAATAATTACTTATGAACAATTATGATTAAAAAAAATTTATTATGAGTTAATATAGTGTGTATATATATATATCATATATTATTATTTATTATATATATATATATATATATATATGTATATATATATATATATGAATATGAACACCATGCATGCATATATTACATATACTAGTAGTTCAAATCACTCACCAGCATTTCATGGACTTAGATTGATGTATATATGCTGTATGTTAGACCAACTTTAAGTTGATACGTTACAATTTGGATATATTTGTCATATTTAGGAATAGACTTTTGGTCCGCCAATTTGACTCCTGTATCTAGTTAGGACGTTTGCATGGCTTCGCTGGTACTTCGACTGTTCATTGACTGCTCCTTGGTTGTATGTATCATGTATGTAATACTCCCTCCCCTCTCAAAAAAATATAAGCAAAAGTATAATTATTTGTCACTAAAAAGATAAAATAATATACATAAAATAAAGGGTAATTATATTATTTAGTGAAATTCATTAATATAAAAAAATAAAATTATTTGTCACTTTATAAATCTTGTATGACCGCGAAGGATAAATTTAAAACTTATTTACTCTATTTTTTTAATTTTTATTTTTTTTAATGTGTTTAAAAAAGAATGTGATAATTTCAGCGCAAAAAATATTAATTCAGTATAATGTACAGTTTTTAATGCAGATAAGACCATGTATTTTATTATTTATGCTAAATAATAGTAGAACCTTTTCCTTTTGCATTGAAATGTAAGTACCTTTTTAAAATGTCAGATTCAGTGTAAAACTGATTCTTTTTTCTAATAGTCCCCAAAAAATAAGTATGGCTTCCTCAGGTTTTTTTTATTTGTCATTTTAGTGGGTGATATTTGTTTCTTTTACTTATCATTTGTAGATTTTAAAGAAGAATTAATGATTTAATTTTCTCTATATATTATCCTTACATTAAATATTAATACTAATTTGTTTTTTTTTCATCATTTCTAATGATTTTTAGAAAGATAATATTGAAATTTTGTAATCATTTTGATCAATCTGACAAAGTATTAATTGTATTTTTTATTTAATTTTTGTAGTAGTATTTTTTTCTAAAACGTCAGGTAAAAAAATTATTTTAACAAAATCATTTACATGGAATTACAAATTTTACAACTTTGACTTGGGGATGATATTTTGTTGGTGGTGTGTAAAGGTGTTGGTGTGATCAGTCATGGAAAGTCAACGGTTTTCATCAATGATGTGGCGTTTGAGGTGGCAGTGGGGCCGTTCAATGTGAGAGAGTCTTTTGGTGAGGATGCAGTGCTCATAAACTCGTCTGGTCAGCCAGTGGTGACCAATGAGTGGGGTGTCACCCTCCAGTCACTCCAGCACGGTGCATTTTATTATCTGGTGCGAGCGTTTAACCCCATCTTCACATGATCACAGCACCTTGGTACTACTTGATGAACCTCAATCTCATCCTTTCAGTCCTCTCCTCAATTATAAAAATGTTTGAATTTTCATTCAAAATTAGAGATATATTTTAATTTTTTTAGTCGATTAATTGCTAGATTTAACAATTCAATGAAATCTTTAACTTTTAGTATAAATAATTATTATTGTTATAAACTAGTAAATTGTTATATATGTTGTTTTCAAAACTTGAAAAGAGTTGTATATATCCGTTTTAAATTTTAAAAGTTTTCAAATTAATTTTAAAAAAGTAAAATATATATCTACAATTTTGAAAATTAGGTCACTGGGTTTGTTCATATATGTATAAAAGCGAGCTGTTATTTGTTTTGGTAAATGTGATATTTAATGATACGTTACATATTTATATACAAAGATCTAGAAGATGAACGAACTGTGAAGCTTTAATGCATAAGTTTGATTAATTGTCTTTTCTTGGTTTGCAGATTTAGATCGAGGAATGATATACGTGGAAGATGAAGTATATGTGACTAAATAGCTGTTTTTCACTAGCTAGGGTTGTTTCGGTTCTCTCTCTCTCTCTGGACCGACCTTATAAGGGTTCTAGTTGCGGTAATGTTCCTTGATCAGTAATATCTTGATGGACTAATATAATTAATACCATGTAGTTGTATGTTTCATGTCAAATGTAGCAATTAATGTAGTATGAACATGCAAATGCCTTCAGCTTTCATTCGATATTTATGACGTAAACCACATGCAAACTGGTATAAATGAATGAATATGATTGACTATAATTATATATATATATATATATATATATATATGCATCGATCCAACAGTGAGTGATATCATGTGTTCATAATTTCTGCCAGGTTTTCTGGTTATTATTGTTTCCTTTTTCTTCAAGGAAAGTAGGGAGTTAATTTGCGATCTTTAATTATTTTTTACTAGGGCTCGAAAGTACTAAGATGTTGTTAACAGGTAAACTGATATTGTTGGACCATACCCTGGCAACTATTGCATATAGGAGGATTAATTAGCCATGTATATTATATGTAGAAAAAATTAAAGAAAAGGATACATAACACATGATTTAATTACTTGGGAAATCCAAATTGAAAAGAAATCACGGACCAAAGTCAAATTAAGATATTTTTGTAATAAAGTGCAAAGAATATAAGTTATGAATTTTTTTTGTCATCTAAAATTAAAAAAGAAAAAAAAAATCCAAAACCCTAGCTATAATTAATAACAATATATTGTCGGACAAAAGATATAATAGCCCAAATAACATAGCAGATCTCCAAGTACTCTCTCCATCATCAAAAGATGCCTAAAATACAATTTTCTTATTCCTCAAAATAATGTAATAAATATATAAAATAAATAAGAAGTATGTTATTTAGTGGAATTCACTAGTATAAAAATAAATTAAAAAATTATCATTTCATGTAATCTACTCTATTTTTTCAACTTCTTTTTTTTTTTTTTAATGTAGATCATCTTTTTGGGGGTATGGAGGGAATAGTATATGAGTATTATATATGGTTGAAATTGTTATTTTTTAAAGATACTTTGTAGAAATATCAAATATCAGTTACTTATATTTTGCATACATATTCTCCATGCAGGGAGAGAGAATTTACGTGCCAATTGGTGAGAACAGTAAGAGTTAAGTTTTAACTGTGGAGGTTAGGTAGATTAGATTGATTGAGTTTGAGTGATTTTGATATATCGTATCGATTGGTCTCTCTCAAAATTCCCTCTGCTTTGGTTCTACTTCTACTCATCCACTCTAGACCCCTCGCCCTCATACTGTTGCATGCAGTTGCTACATCAACTATCAAGTTTGTGTGTGTATATATATATATATATATTACAATAAGGCTCTTAAACGGACTATTCGTAAACGAACAATCCTTTTGCGTACACTTTTAAATTGAATAAGTGGGCCCAATTATGTACTATCTCAATTATGTAGGATAAGTAGGAAAAAGATGTACGCAAAAGAATTGTTCATTTACAAACAGTCCGTTTAAGAGCCTTATCCTATATATATATATATATATATATATATATATATATATATGCATCTCCATCAGAGAGAGACAGAAAGTACGCATAAATATAAATATAGAATGGTCGGAGTTAGTGATTATGAGTGGTCATTAATCATATGATTATACATTATACATATGGAGTAGATTGAGGTTTGTAAGACAGGTGATTGATTTTCCGATCTAGGAGGAGAAGCAACAGTAGTGTACATTTGGATAACATATCAACAGCGACAGCGCATAATATGTGCATGCAAACATGTACGTGGAAGTG
This sequence comes from Panax stipuleanatus, assembly GCA_020205555.1. Taxonomy (NCBI): domain Eukaryota; kingdom Viridiplantae; phylum Streptophyta; class Magnoliopsida; order Apiales; family Araliaceae; genus Panax; species Panax stipuleanatus. Next base: position 144,316,138 of record CM035121.1, on the reverse strand, counting down.
AGAAAATGCATAAGCTTTACTTTTACTAGTGTCTAGTGATGGAAAATTTTAAAATATACTGACTCCATCCCATAATAATTGATTTTTCAGAGAAAAAAAATTTATTTTAATTTATTTATAATTTATTAGTAAAATAAATTATTTATTTTCTTATATTACCCTTAATTTTTTTTATTATTTTAAGAAATTTTCTCTCTTATATAAATAAGTTTTAAATTCTCAAAAAGAGGTAGTGATAGAATTTCATACAAATTTAATTATTAAATGATAATATTAAATAATTTTCTTAATTTATATGGATGAAACTAGAATAATTATTATTATGAAATGGGAATAGTACTAATCAAGATTAATAAAAAAACTAAAGATATGATGATAACGATAAAATTTAACTTGTCAAGATTAATAATACTATTATATGATAGGGGTGATAATTTTTGACCCGATATGAATACGATATAAAATAAGAAGGTTAGTGTTAAGTATGAACAGTATCTGTATCATAAATAAATTGGCGTATTCAACACAAAATTTAAATGGATTAAATACGTTTAATTAACTAATTGACCCGTTTAATACGATTAGACGTATTTATTTAAAATAATTTAAAACTAAATATGATATAACTTTATAATTAACTTTAAATATTGAGTTTTTGTTTTCTTAATTACTTTTCTAAGCATGTTATAAATAACCATAATTTCTCTAATTATAATTATCACAATGTTGTGTATAATACGGCAGCATACACACTAAATTCTCACTACAATTATTGTCACACTATTTTACAACTTGATGAATACTACTACAACCACCAACTCGAAACACCATGTTATTCCCCTGTCTCCTTGCTAGTCTAGCTAAACTCTCATTTCATGAAAGAAATTATAAAATATAATGGTGAACTCAAATAACCCGTGAAGATTATCATGACTAAGATAACGAATAATAAGTTATTTTTAGCATTCAACAGTGATAAATCAGATATTTAGAAAATGATAAACAACATATATTTTCAACAAATAACTACGGCGGAATGAGCAATTCATTAGAAGAGTCAAATAGCGACCATAATATCTACTATCTTCTTTAAATTAAAAATTCAACATCAAGATTTCATCAACTGTAACACCGGTCATGATGATCATGTTAATCAACAGTTTCTCTTAATTTACACTCGGGCCAAATAGAACTTTCACCACGTGGCCTTACCACACAACCTAAAGACACTCAATAATGCCACAACCTAAAGACACTCAATAATCATATTGGTTTTGCACTCATGCCAAAGAAATTCACAACAACTTAAGTCCTAATGATTAGTACATATAACAATGATATAAAGGATGAACAAATATAATAAGAATAATAAGATAAAAAATAAACCTATGTATGTTTAATTTAATTAGTAACTACCACATATAAGTTTCATAGTGTACACTAATTAACTCGTATATTATGAAATCGTCAAAAGTGACTTGATAGTATAAATTTATGTAGTATACAAAATAGAGTAAAATAAACTTCAAAATAGTTTTTGAAAGAATAAAATAATATTTCAAAACAATCTTCCAAATGAAACTTTTTAAAATGAATCTTTTAAAGAAAAAGTCTTCTAAAGGAATAGTTGCAAACACTATAATATATGTGTGTGGGTGTTTATGCAACTTTTATAGAAAACTCACCTGAACAATTCTTGCACTCTTATTGATATTGACCAATACTTAAGGTAGCCTTAGCACACTTAGAGGGACACTTACACTAAGCAATTTTTAGAGAGTGGAAGGAATGATAAGCAAAAAAGTTATGAAATTAATTCTTTATGCTAAGCCCCCTATTTATAGCCAAAACTTAACCAAATTTAAGACACATCAATTAACTACATTTTTCACATTTCAATATTATCGTTAATCTATATCATTCATCAATTATCCAATTTTTCACATTTTAATATTATCTTTAATCTACATCATTCATCAATTAACAACACTCTTTATATTTCAAGATTATATTTAATTTACCACATATTAATTATCCATATTTTTCACATTTCTAGATTACCTTTAATCTACCACATATCAATTAACCACATTTTTCACATTTCAAAATTAAATTTTCTTTACTATTCACAGCTATTATTATATTATCCATCTTCTACAATTTTGACTTAATGTATTAATATTATAGATATTTAAGTATATAGTGTTCTTCAAATAATTAATATGTCTAACTATTTAATGTCTGTGACTTTTAATTACGTAACTTTACATTATTACCCTTGCTACAGTGACAATTATTTGTTCAACCATGTGAAATACTGTGTATTTGCTACTGTGACCATTATTAGTTCAATAATATGAAATAATGTAGAATATCGTGTGTTAATATTTCTTTATCACTGGGTATTTTAACAGTTAAATGTAATAGTTCCATCGATTTTTTTTATTAAAAAGATTATTTTTGTCGTTTTCTGTATCCAACAATTATTTCGTTGTGAGATCCACCAATGATTGGTTGCTTCGGTGTCGTCTTACTTTACCGAATATTTCCCAACATTCTTTTTGTTTCTTATAATTTGCACATATCATCCTTAACTTTAACATTTTTATTAATTTTTAAATCTTACTATTTAGAATAATATTTATAAAGAAAATTAAATTTTATTTATTAAAAGTTAGGGTCTTATATTAAATGCGTCAACACGTTAACACGATTAATAAATAGGTTAATGTGAGGACGAATAATTAAATGAGTAGTGTTAGTGTTAAACTATTTAGTTTAATACTTGTAGGAAATTGATATTTTCACAATATTTTTTGATATTTTCAAAATAAAAGTGTCGTTATAGATATATAACGACGATGAAAATCATCGATATAAGATCTATATCGATGATTTTGTTGTGAAAATATCATTTTATGTTATGAATTTATTAATTTCCTACTTATAACTTGCCATGACATGAATTCGTCTAACCGACACGACTGTCACCAATAGTCTACGATGATAATAATAGAAACTTGCGAAACTGTAGAGAGGAAGAAATGGAGAGAAATAAGTGGGAGCAGTGAAATGAAAAATGTAAAGATATAGATTAATTTCAATTTCTTTGATTATGTAATTTAACCATATTTTGTGATTACACTATATCAAAATATCTCGTAGTATATTGTTAAAGCTTTATAATAAAGATATTTAGATATTGTTACTGCTTGATTTTGTATATGCTAAATAATCAAAAGCGGACTGGAAACAATCCACTAAAAGCTTGAAAATTTGGGCTTCCAAAAATATATAGGTATAGTATAAGAATAAGTACAAATTTAATGTTGGGAAAAGTACGCTTAAAATAATCTCAATTTCAAGAATTATTTTTTCGTCTTTGTGCAATTAAATAGGAAATCAACAAAATCAATTATGAGAACAAAATAATAAATAACCATCCACAAGCAAGACACCAAATTTAACGTGAAAAATCCTTAAAAGAAAAAATCACGGGTCGAACTCCGAAACTCCACTATATCACTAATAATGGGCTTACAATAATCCTCCCAAGTTTTATGCCCTAAAACTTGAGGTTACACAATAAATCAAGAGAATACAAATTTATCTTTAATTAGGTTGAGAAACCTAATTAACTTCATCACTCAAAAACACTCCAAACAATAAAGTCTTCAAGCTTTCTATTGAATGGAGATGGTGCCGGATACCCACGAACAACAAACTGTAATTCTCTCTCTTTATTCTTTTGATATTTTCTTGCTACCAAGCTTCTCTCATATATCAAATAAGACTCCCCCATAGCCTTATTTATAGTACTCTTTCTAATCCATTCCTATTTTGGATTAGAAATAATTTATTCTCCTAATCAAATTAGGGATCACATCTTCTTATCAAATTAGTTTTCAATAACACTTCTACTAATTAACATAATATTAGTAGGTTCTCTATAATTTGATTCCAACTTGGATTCTAATTCTCATGGGTGAGGACCCACACCCAACAATCTCCCCCTCCGAACCCATGAGAGAAGGGATCACCAACCACAACTCCTTACTCGGAGTTAATTCCAACGAAGTTTTGGCTCAACTCAAGTTTCTTGGAATTTTCAACTATCTTCATAACCGGCTTTGTCTCATCGGCATGGTTCTTCTCGATGGGAGGATCTAACTCAAACTTGACAGATTTTTGCTTGTCAAATTCATTCACAACCGCTTTGTACCCTGATTGCGAGCTGTCACTTTCCTTCTTCACTTTTGGTACCCATTTAAAGCGAAGAGTTTTCTTCTCGTAGTTCTCATGCAAGGCTTTTCTCCCATCTTGCACGGCTTTGTACCACACCTTTTTTCGCTTAACTCTCCCATCTTCAACACCTCTCACATGCGCCCGCATCGTATAAAAAGTGTCTACTTTTTTACCTCTAGTCACCACTAAAGACCCTTTAGTGAGCTTCCACTGACCTTCACCAAAGTAACTTTTATAACCATTCTCATCAAGCTTACCAATAGAGATCAAATTAAAACGTATATCCGGAGCATGTCTGACTTCTTTCAACATCAACCTGCAACCACTGTTAGTTTTTAAACAAATATCTCCAATGCCTATAATCTTGGATGCACTTCCGTTTCTCATCCGCACACTACTAAAAAAATGGTCATTTGTGATGGCCAAAATCCATCACAAAAACTAGAAAAACCATCACGAAAGGTTTACGAGATGGCTTTAAGCATCACAATGGTCATCTTGTATACGCCCATCATGAAAGGTTTTACGTGATGGTTTTGGCAATCACGCAAACGCTTAGTGCTTTTGTGATGATTAATACAATCACATTAACACGTGATCTATTGTGATTATCAAAGTCATCATAAAAACACACGGTTTTAGGGATCAAAGGTAAGAACGTGAATTTCTATTTACGAATAATTTATTTCACTATAATAATTGTAACAAATGATACTTGTAGGATTTGAACCCTTCCCCCATTTGCAAACTAAATAACGAGTATTACCACTACACCAAAGCCCAGATCATGATTATAATTTTAAAATAAAATATAAATGGAAACATATGTGATTTGACTTACTAAACAAAATTACTTCCACATAAGATTTGGTGATTGCAATGACAGTCACAAATACGTTATAATGATGGTAAAATTAGTCATCACTGAGAGCCATCACATATTTTATTATTTTGTGATGACTTGAAAAACCCATCATAAAATAGCTTCTTTTGGTAATTGCAAATAAAATTCGTCGCAAAAATCTACCTTTTTTATGATTGTCATGGCCGTCATAAAATATTGTTTTGATTATTTTTTATATTAAAATATTAGTGATAGCTTAAATGTAATCACGAAAAGGGTGTATCTATAAGTGATGTCTTAGTGCATCACAAAAAAGAAAAATTATTTTACGTGAAAAATTTGGTGATTGACAAGACCATCACAATTATAATAAAGTGATGGCAAAATTAGCCATCACTAAGAGCCATCATATATACTATTATTTTGTGATTGCTTAAAAAGTCCATCACAAATTACTATCTTTTATGATTGCTTTTAAAAACTGTCACAAAATTTCGTCGCGTATTCTTGTTTTTCTAGTAGTGGCACATAGCCAAAATCACCACTAGTGTAAGATGTAAAGATTTCACCACGAGAAGTAGCATGGAACGAAGCACCCGAATCAATAATCCAATCATTAACATGGCACTTGGGTTTATCATCATAAACAATGGCTACATCAACATCGGATAGATATACAATCGAATCTTTATCCTCATCCTTTTTCTTAGACTGCTCCTTCTTCAAAAATCTGCACTCTCGCTTTATGTGATCCGATTTCTGGCAGTAAAAATAAATTATCTCTTTTCAATCTCTCGACCTTCCCCTGAATTTGTCATCTTCAGGTGAGTTTGCCTCTCTGTTTCTGCCCCTACTCTGCGTGACAAAAACTTGTGACTCAGCACTAGTCACTACAGTATCTCTTCGCCTCTGTTCCTCGTTGAACAAACTATCCTTGACTGTATCCATAGTCAGCTTACCATTGGGAGCGGAGTTACTCAGTGATACTACCAGCGTCTCTCAGCTATCAGGCAAAGAGCTCAACAACAACAAAGCCTGCATTTCATCGTCAATAACCATCTTCATCGTACTCAACTGATTTATCAAACTCTGAAAATCACTTAAGTGTTCTGCAACGGAATTTCCATCCTTGAACTTAGAATTCACAAGCTTCCTAATCAAAAAAGCTTTATTTTGCGCCGTCTTCCTTTCATACATGGACTCCAATTTCTTCCAGAGAGCATAGGCTTCAGTTTTCGTGGCAACATGATGAAACACACTTTGATCAATCCACGATCTAATTAGACCAATAGTCTTCCTGTTCATCTTGATCCACTGCGCGTCACTCTTGTTTGTGGGCTTAACTCCATCATTCTCAAGTGGCTCGTACAAATCCTTGCAGTAAAGCAAATCTTCCATTCTTGGCTTCCAAATTGCATAATTTGCAACCTTGAGATTAATCATGCAACATGCTGTCCAATCCTCCATTTAATTCGCACAAGAAAATCATAAAAATAACCAAGCTTTGATACCACTGTTGGAAAAAGTACGCCTAAAATAATCTCAATCCAAGGAATTACTTTTCCGTCTTTGTGCAATTAAATAGGAAATCAACAAAATCAATTATGAGAACAAAATAACAAATAACCATCCACAAGCAAGACACCAAATTTAACGTGGAAAACCCTTAAAGAGAAAAATCACGGGTCGAACTCCGAAACTCCACTATATCACTAATAATGGGTTTACAATAATTCTCCCAAGTTTTATGCCCTAAAACTTGATGTTACACAATAAATCAAGAGAATACAAATTTATCTTTAATTAGGTTGAAAAACCTAATTAACTTCACCACCCAAAAACACTCCAAACAATAAAGTCTTCAAGCTTTCTATTGAATGGAGATGGTGCCGGATACCCACGAATAACAAACTGTAATTCTCTCTCTTTATTCTTTTGATATTTTCTTGCTACCAAGCTTCTCTCATATATCAAATAAGACTCCCCCATAGCCTTATTTATAGTATTCTTTCTAATCCATTCCTATTTTGGATTAGAAATAATTTATTCTCCTAATCAAATTAAGGATCGCATCTCCTTATCAAATTAGTTTTCAATAACACTTCTACTAATTAACATAATATTAGTAGGTTCTCTATAATTTGATTCCAACTTGAATTTTAATTCTCATGGATGAGGACCCACACCCAACACTTAAAACATGTCAACAACATAGATGTGAAGTGCTTTAGCGCACAAGATTGTACGTATCTTAACTCCATAATGCCTATATTAACTCACACCGCCTTGTTAACTGGAAGTTGATTAGAAGAAAAAATTCTAACCAGAGTTTCCATATAATGGATTTTATCATAATTCAATCGGATTAAATATATGTTATTATTTTAAACTATTATCATTTTTTTATTTTGATGATTCATCTTTCGATTTTGTCAATTAAATGAGTAAACTTTTAATTTTTTCTAATTTTATCTAATTTCAGTTGACACGTCAGAAATTATTGATATGACCTACTGAGTGGAACCATGTCCAGCTGATGTGTATTTAAAAACTAATATTTCCACCATTTTTTTTAATTTAAATTGTTTAATCAATGGTAAATTTGGCAAAGCAACTTTTATTCTGCATTAAAACAAAAACAAAAAAAAATTCTCAAACAAATCTCTTCCAATCCATCAATCGACATAAATTCCCCCGCTCAGCAAAAATCTCAAAACTTCGATCGATAAACCCTATTTTTCAGAAAATAAAATTTTCTCAACCATAATAACGAAGGACTGTGTAAATAACCCACTTTCAAGAATTTCAGATCTGAGTTTGATAAACCATTTAATTTCAGAATCAATCAAGCCATGAACCAAGCCAGAATCATTTGTTAGTTTATTCATACTCATCACTGTGTAAAGGTTTGAACTGTTTAACAAAGGTCTAAGCTTTATAACAAGAACCTTTGGAAAAAAGTGAGAATGATGAGGCATAATCGGGTGATGGAGGGTTTGATCCACGAATCTTGCAAGATTCAGAAAAGGGGTTGCTCATCGTCTTCTTCGACTTCATCAAAAGTATTAAAACGGGCTATTTTGGTGCGTAAGACCCGAAGAGGAGTTGGGTCCAGATGCAGTACGCATGTTCCGATGTGGAAAACAACGTCGTCCGTGTCGCGAGGTGGTGTCGCTGAATTAAGTCGAGAGTAGTAAGTCGAGGTCAATGTCGACGAGGAAGCTGGCGGCGATGCTGTGGGAGATGAATGAAATGTCGTCGCCGAAAGTGATGGAGGAGAAGTTGTTGAAGGAGAGAGAAAATTTGTTTTGCCTGAGAATTTGTTTTGTTTGTTTTAATGTAGAATAAAAGTTGTTTTGTCAAATTTTCCGTTGATTAAAAAATTTAAATTAATAAAATGGTGGAAATATTGGTTTTTAAATAAACATCAGTGAACATGATCCCACTCAGGGTACGTTAGCAATTTCGGACATGTCAACTGAATTTGAATAAAAGTAAAAAAAATTACTCATTTAATTGACAAATTTAAAAATGAATTATCGAAGTAAAAAATAATAATAATTTAGAATAATAAAATATATTTAAGCCAATTGATCAATATAATCTTTTTTGCATGATAATAGGAAACAATATGGATGAAAAATCACAATAAAGGACTTTGACTTGTCCTTACTGCGATTGACCGAACATACACAATCAAGCCTATAGAGACTTAGCTCGGACTTCATACAGTAAATCATATCCCAAAACCGAACTCTTTTATGCGGATATAAAATTTAGATATGAATGTATTTAAATTTTATATATTTATATTATGGTTAAAATATAAATAAATAAAATTTAAATACACTCATGTCCAACTTTCATGTACACATAGAATTTTTTTCCAAAACCAATTAGTGTTGTCAGATGAGGGAGAGTAAAAAATTGGTCCCGCATCAAATAAATTAATATAAATATATATGGGAAGTGATCCGTAACTAAAATTAAATAGGAGTCCATCCATCAAACATAGATTTTACTATTCATTTTTATGATTCAAAAGATGTAATTATTAACATCCGTATAGTTGTGCGGATGATATATCTCATTCGCACAACTATTCTGCTGAAGAGGTAATCTTAAACCATTCAATCTTTTTTAAACGGTCAGAGATGAGTTGAGTAATAAGAGTTCGTTCCTATCCAACTTTGACTAGCGATCATTGCTCATATATATATATATATATATATATATATATATATATATATATATTTATGTATATATAGATATGGGTCAACATATTTTGTTGCAATATACATTTTTTGAAAGAAAAAAATAATAATTCAAGGTTTTTTATTATTTACTGCAAATGGATTTTGGTCCAACAAATCCCTAAGCCCAATAGATAGGTCCTGCCCAAGAGTAACACAAATCCAACAGTTCAAGGCCCGATCCGAAAATATTTAAGGTAATTAACAAACAAAAATATTTCAATTTTTTCCCACCAATTGACTTTGACCTCATTTGATTGCCAACGAAGAAAATGTTACATCCAGCTAATCCTGTTTTTCTCTCTCCTAAATATGGGGGAGATGGAACAAAAGTAAATCTCACATTTTGAAAATCAAATTCATTTTTTGTGAGATCAAATTTGCCATTTTGATCTTCTTCGTCCAAATTCCAAACATATAATTTGCATGATAATTTTCTCTCTCTGGAATATAGTTTAGGATCTGAAACAGAATTGTACTCTTAGAATAACAGGGGAAAAGAAGAAGAGAAAATGGGGGCTTATAGAGCAGATGAGGATTACGATTACCTGTTCAAGGTGGTGTTGATCGGCGATTCCGGCGTCGGAAAATCAAATCTTTTATCTAGATTCACGCGTAACGAATTTAGTCTGGAATCAAAGTCGACAATCGGCGTCGAATTCGCCACTCGCAGCATTCACGTCGACGATAAGGTCGTCAAGGCTCAGATTTGGGACACTGCTGGTCAAGAAAGGTATTATTTCTACCTCTCTCTCTCTCTCTCTCTCTCTATATATATATATATATATAAAAATGATTGCGTGCTTCTTTTGATCTATCGAATTGTTATGGATTGCTTTTAATGGCAATGGATTGAATTGTGAAATCGGGCATTGTTTTATTTTCGCAAAAAATCGAAATGTGATTGAAGAGTTTGAATTATGCAAGAATTCTGTTGCATGTGTTGCACTTAAATAGAAATTGTGAGATTTTGAAACTTTATGTCTCTAGCATTGTGTGCATTTTTTTTTTGATGGCCAACCAACTGATGAATTATTGATAATTTAACACGTGTGTGAATTGATTGAATCTGTTTTGTTGGGGAAAGTTGTTTACTTTGTTGCTTTCAATAGGATTTTGTGTTGGCAATGTCATAATGCTTTCCAGGACTTCTGAATTGTAAATATTGTGATCACTCAATTTCTGGATTTGTCTTCATTTTTTTTGTGCATGTATGTATGTATGTATCGAGTTAGTATATATCCCTTTGGGCTTTGGACAGTTTTCATGGTGAATCTGAATGTATCTGTAAGTAAATGCAATAATACATAACTGTGACTAACAATATGCTATCAAGACCAACGTTTTGACTTTTGTTGGCAAAACATGCCTAGATGGTGCTTCCCATCATTTTTTAAGTAGTAGCTTTGTTTTGAGTAGGTGATTAATCACCACAAGGTTTCTAAGTTAAGATTGAGGATGAAAATTTTCATTCATGTAGCATGGGTATAAGATATAGCTTTGTACCTGTCACCTGTGGAGTCACCCTTGGCGTACTTTTCATAAACCGATATATTGTAGAATTAGTTTCCATGAAGTGAACTTCATGGTAAATGCAGTTCATGTCCAATATAGTGCTGACACGCTCCCGCCTGCGTGTCAGCACTGTATTGGACATAACGTAAACTTATCATGAAGTTCACTCCATGCTAACCGGATCCTCTGTTGTTTAAGCGACTTGCTATATTTTATCTGATTTACTTTTTCTTTGTCATAAGGTATCGTGCGATCACAAGTGCTTACTATCGAGGAGCTGTGGGTGCTTTACTAGTCTATGATGTTACCCGGCATGTAACATTTGAAAACGTTGAAAGATGGCTCAAGGAGCTTAGGGATCATACAGACTCCAACATTGTGATCATGCTTGTAGGGAACAAAGCAGACTTGCGTCACTTGCGAGCTGTCCCTACTGATGATGCAAAGGCCTTTGCCCAACGGGAGAACAACTTTTTCATGGAAACATCTGCTCTCGAGTCTTTGAATGTTGAGAATGCCTTTACAGAAGTTCTGACACAAATCTATCGTGTTGTAAGTAGGAAGGCTCTTGACGTAGGAGATGACCTAACCGTCTTGCCCAAGGGACAGACTATCAATGTTGGAGGCAGGGATGATGTATCCGCAGTAACGAAAGGCGGATGTTGCTCTACATAAAAGCTTCCATGCCTGAAGAATTTCATCTACATGTCCTTGTTCATACTTGAAAGAAAGGAGGTTCATTTACAAGTCACGAGTATGCTTGGTCTGCAAAATTATCTCTGTTAGATACGTGCTTTGAATACTAGGAGTAAAGTTGTTGTTCCCACTCTTCCCCTTTACTGATGTACTCTTAGAATATATGATTTTGGCATTTGTGTTTCATTCTGTTGTTAGTTAGTATTATAAAATATGAAGCATGAATATTTCGCAATCTTGGGCTGTTGTGCTTTACTGCTAGTCTAATATTACATGAAGTAATTTGATAATATATTAAGTTGACTTTTGATCTTATATTGCGGAATGTATGGAGTTTGGAGATGGATGTAAATGAGTCGAGTCGAACCGAGTACTGAATTGTTGAGATTTGGTTTATAAAATTTATCGAGTATAAAATAAGATTTGATTGAGACTCGTTTAGTTATCGAATCGAACACGATCTCGAATCAAGCCCGAGCAATTTGAACTTTTAGAACGAATATGATCTGAGTATCAATAGAAAATTACAATTTGAGGAGATTCGAATAATTTATCGAATTTTAAAATTTGCTCTTAAATCATTTATATTTTGAGTCGAGGTCGAATCGAACTTTTAGTCGAGCGATCACGAATCGAACACAAACTGTTTGTTCATTTTACAGTCTTAAGTCTAGTACTGAATTACTGATACCCCCTACTTGTTGGTTTGGGAGATGATGTTTTGACTTGCAATTAAAATCAAGTACCATTCTGTCATTTCGTAGCTGCAAGCTTTCGAGACTTAAATCCCCAGTCTCCATGAACAAGAAGAATCTCTCAATCAAGCAAACCTCGAAATGGCATCAAGTATGATCATCAGATATAAAATGAAATTAAGCTTAATCTGCCAGAACTGCGGTTCTTGAATTTATAGAGAAGACCAACAGAATATGAACTGGCTGCAGTTGATACCTGTAATCTTATCCAGTCGCAACCAAACCATAAGAAAGAATTCCAAGCTCGAAAGGAAAATCTGTTGTCTTATAAACATCAAGTTCAGCAGAGGGCAGAAAATTTATACAAACAAGGATATTGAACTACGATTGCAATACATCTCAAAAGTAAACATGTATTGCGTGAACAAAATAGAACATCAGTATTTAAAACCCTCACTCATTCTCAATATCTACAAGAAGTAGCAAAGATGTAACATTGAGGATCGCATCTGCTACTCCCTTCTACGCCACGTGGAAACTTGAACCGACAGAATACTTCATGTGGCTTCTTTTCCTCTCTTCCTCCAGGCAGTGGTATCTGCAATTGGGAAGTGGAAAACATAGGCACCACAGTTAGGACGAACTAGAAAAACTGAATTGGCAAATACTATTCAAATAAGAAATACTGTAGTAAAATCTAATCTAATACCTCCAGACTACACCCTAAAACAGCTACAATAACAAAACCAAGATAGGAGTACAGTCTCTAGTCTATCTTAGGGGCAGGAAATGCTACGTGAACATTTTAGTGAATGAACTAGTACTGCACGTGTAATGAAGGTAACGGTTTAAGCTAATAATGTGTCAAGTGTCTGGTCTAGATATAAAAATCTCTCCTTTAGTAATTTAGACTTTTTGAAGTCAATTTGAGACATTTTAAATTCAACGTCGATCTGATTCAATTAAATTTTGAAACCAATAAATCTTGTAATCAGTAGTACCAGTTAAATAGTTTACAATATTCACAATGGTATTGACTAAAATTAAATGAATTCATATCAAATTTTAATTTGAAAACATTTCAAAATGACTTTAAAAAGTAAAAAACATTTTTTGGAACAGAAGGAGTAGCTAGTAGACTCCATATTAGTGGACAAAAGGATGGAACAAGGCCAATCTAAAGTGGTAACCCTAAGTGCTCATTGCTAAACATAGGGCAGGATAGCTGGGTGCCAGACCCAATCTGAAGTGATAAAAGTTGTTCAATATTTAAGTAGTTGACAACATTTGGACTGTGAATTCAAGGTTTCAAGTAGAAAATCTAGTTCAACATATAAATGGTGTATAATGCTTTCATTCAGGCAAGGAAGCCAAGAGAAACTTACACCCACTTAAAAATACTAGCGAAATGGAGGAGATTTCTCATTTCAACAAGTTACTACGAAAAAGGTGCAAAATTATTTGCAACTGGTAGTCTCAACTTCCAAGCAATACTCCCTCCGTCCCTTAATATAAGAAAATGATTGTATAGTATTAAATATAATATTAATTGCACAAGTATTAAGAAAATGATTGTATAGCATTAAATATAATATCAATTGCCTATATTATTCTTGTATTGGAAAAAAAATCGTGTTATTTATTGGAAAAAAATAGTGAGAGAACCAAGTTATATTTAATATTTGAGGTAATATTGGAAACTAAGCAATTAATGCTTACTTGAAATTCTCACACAACATATATTAAGAGACAAAAACACTTTACTAAAACGACTTGTATTATAAGGGACGGAGAGGAACTCAAATCAAAGAGGCAGGTCATAGGGAACTGGCTCAACTCCATTTGACACAACAAAATTATAAGATTCAACAAATTTTGGTATAAATTCTGAAATTATCAAAAGTTAGTTTATATTGTAACATGTGCTTCTCTAATATCTGAAATGGTTTTGTAATCATAGAAAACCTGCAGGCCCCCAGCTATTCATCACAAACATTCACACCATAACTTAAATCCCATGAATAAGTATCACCATGCTTGACTAGTATTCCTTAAAGGTCATCAATATTTGATATGAAATTTTTTACCGAGTAATTGAATGAGACTATGAGAGTTCATTTATACACAAAGGCTAAAATGTAAACAGTCCCCAAAGTAGCATGTAATATCAATATGAATCTGCAATACAGCCTCAAAGAATTCCTATCCAATAACTCCTAGCAAAAAATCCACCAACATGCGCAAGTCTAACTATTCAACCTATTCATCGATTGTATCTTCAAGATACAAAAAGTGTATGCGTGTGCATCAAACTGTCAAGCTACCATACTTAGATAAGACTATATAACAAATACTATATAAAAGATATATAACATCAACTCTAAAACTCTATTCATCAACATCAAAAAGAATTTTTCAATTTACCTTCCCACATATTTTTTAACTCAACAATTTTTTTCAGTGAGTGAATTTTATGCTCACTCTCACTCCCTATTGAACGAGTGCATTTTACACTCCATTTCGTTTTCTTTGCAGCAACCTTTGCTCCATTCCCCACACGTAGAATTAATTCTCCTTCTGTTTAGCCTTCTACTTCTGCTTAGCCTATAAACAAATTCGCTTAAATCTCTTATTGTGAATGTTCCAGCCATCTTGATCAGAAACAAACAAACCACCAGAAGGCTTTGTTTGGTAAGCAGGTAACTAGGAAAGCAGTCTTTAACCTAAACAGGCAGGCTAAACTAAACAAGATATAGTTCTTGCTGAAGTTCAAGTTAAGATGTTAACAATTAGGAGACAGTACAATTGGTGGTGTAAAGCTAAACATTTGCTCAGAGAAAGAAAAGTTTCAATTTGACATCAGAGAAAAAAAACACAGATAAGGTTCAAAGTTCAAACTAATACCAGTAGCTAGAGAAGGCTATAACTTTCTAAGAAGAAATAAAATATCAATATAACACAAATAAGCTGAATTGTAGCTAATACAGCAAACATAAACATAAACATAACTAAACCATGAAAAAAATCAGCATCAACAGACAAAACAATGCCCATTAAAGGGAAATCGTCTCAAGAACATGTTATAAATCCCCATCCCAAAACCAATAAATAAAAAACACAACTCATTAATTACATCCAAAATATCACGGCACCAATACAATCAAACTGCATAAACAAAACATTAAATTGATTTCACAGTTGTGCAAGACAGAGAAAGAACATATAAAAGTTTCAGGGCTAACCCAGAACGGGATTTAAAAATCAGCGAGATTCGTGAGTCCCACCACGGTCAGGTGAAGGAGGATTGCGTTGTTCATCTTGATTTTGCTTGAACGAAGGCAGAGGATTGGAGCCCTTAATGATCCAACCAAGGGCAAAAAATGAAACCCCAGCAAGTATGGCAGTACCCCAGGCGTGGGAATACCACTTGCTGTACTGCTTAATTGCAAACTTCCATTGTTCCCGGAGGGTGGCAGGGTCCGGGTTCATGGGGTCCGGGGGATTGGGGTGACGGGGCTTCTGGCCACTCGAATACCCGCTTGTACTGCTACCCTTTTCGCCTAAAGCCCTAGAACTTGATGATGAAGAAGAAGGTAAATTGTTTTGGGTAGAATTAGTATTCTCGTGATTTCCAGCCATGGTTTCACTTCCTCGCTCGCAACTGCTGCGATTGTAAACACCTGTCACCATTTGGTGCATTTGTATATGATGAATCGTTTGTACTACTGTGACAACAAATTTACTTTATTCTCCCTCAATTTTAAAATTAGATATGTTATATTAAATTTTAAATTTTATATAATTAATATCAACAAAAAATTAAATAAATTTACTCGAATTTAAAGTTATACCCGATTTAATATTTAAATCCGAATAATTTATAGAGGACACGGTGGGTCTGTTTAAATTATTTTTCTTATTAGAGGAGAAAGTTGTATCACTTTTTAACTTCTTTTCTGTCTCCTATTTTTTATTCTTAAAATCTCTCCCATATTATACAATTCTTATTTAAATATATATTTATTATTTAATTTCACTCTCATATTTGTGTGCCACAAATACTAATTTATATAATGAGAAATAAAAAGAATACAATCACTACTTATTATTATAATATAAAATTAAATAATAGTAATAATAAATAAATAAAAGTAATGTCGAAAGGCAGTTTTCCAGTCATAATCTTAAACTTCAGCCCAAACTCCACATACCAATAGGTCCAACAAATCCCATGCAAACATCTATATAACTCTAATTTAGCGTGCGTGTAACCGTGGATATAATAATAACATAAAATTGACATTGAATTTTTGATTGTCAATTCCGTACATAAATTTTAATAATAACCATTGTGAAGAGATGCATAATAAATGAGACTTTATAATAAAAAAAATTGATATTCCCACAACACTTTTATATTTCTACAACAAAAATATCGTTATAGATAGATAACGATACTAAAAACCGTCATTATATAATTTATAACGACAGTTTTGTTGTAAAAGTACATTTATCAATTTCCTATAATTATATTCAATCATGTATATTGAGATCTATTTAACATAAATTTATAGCAATACAGGACTCATAATAAAAACATCAAACTTGTCCCACCTGAAATTTTTACTAAAAACATAACAAAATTCTCAGCATAGTTATGGAGGAAGGTAAACAAAATCTACTGCAAGAAAACAAAGAAAAAGGCAGACTTCTATGAAGTATTTGAGTTCTATTTCTCTGAGAAAAACAATATCATGGTCAAATCATAAAACATAAGAACAATATGAATTGTCTCAATAGAGCATAATTATCTTTGACTAAACACCACAACATATTACTTCTACTGTAACGACTAATTGTTTGAAAACTGTCAACCCATCATTCATCATTTGCGGGCTTCAGTCTTCTTCTGTTCTTTGGCTGAGAGAAAAGCATAATAAATCTCCGTTAATTAGTTCCTCATCACAAGTACAGGAAAAATATAGGAACACAAGTCAGTGTGGAAATCTCAGTAAATTACCAGCTTTCTCTTCATCTCTCTTTTTAGCAGCCTCTGCCCTTTGTTGACGAATAAGGGCCAAACGCTCTGCAAGACCCAATACATAGTAAATAAACACTGTGATGGTTAAAAATACTAACAACAATAGTAAAAAAACATTAAAAAAAAACGGCCTCCCTGTATTTTAGAGAGACGAGACGAATTGCACATGAAAAAAGGGGTGAAGACAAGTTTGTACAACTACATGAACACCCCAAAAATATACATGGCATGGGAGCAGAACAAAATGAAGAAAGAGATGGCACTCAACTCAACAAAAGGTGTTTCCACAAGACTAGAAAATAGCCGACTAGAAAAGCAGATTCATGTAAATGGTTGAGAGTGGGCAACAAACTGAAGCAAATACAATTATTTAACTAATTGCTCAAACAAATTTACTCCACTAATGACACACTTGGAGAAGAAAGTAAAAGGTCTACCTCAGAAAGTAGTCGAAAATATACATACATACACTACCTATATACATACATAAATATAATGCAAGCATTTATGTATAGCACATATATGCTAGTAATGCAATATGCCTAACATAACCTGTATGGTTACAAGTCAATTAGAAGCCAAAAAGAACAATAATAACATTCCTTACCTAAATCTTTCCTCGCTTGTTCTGTTTTCCCTTGTTCTTGCAACCTCATATATCTTTCATGAGCTTTCTGCTTCTCTATCTCTTCTCTGTGAACAAACAGTCGCATATGATTTAGAACAAGGCGATTACATCAATCTAAAAGCCTGATAATAAGAAAATGGGATGAAATTTTTGGCTTTTGAACTCGGTAAAATTATGTTAGATTTGGAACTTCAAATGTCATTCCTGAAGCTGAAGACAAGAAGGAAGTCGAGACTTAAAACATGAGTATCATTATTGAACATAGCAAGCAAATTATTCTCTAGAATGCATATGAGGAAGCAAATTATCAAACTAGACGCAAGCAACTGGCAAAGCCCTCACCCTCTTTTCCTCTCTTCTTCACTTACGAGTAATAGCCTCATTAAACATTATAGATCTTTTGAACTATATACTTAAGGGTGTAAATAAAACGTGCCAACTACAGTGTGTAATTCATTAGTTTTGCCCTAACTAAAGACAGGAAGAATGCGAGAACAAGAGAGAAATGTTGAGGAAAAATACAAAAGTCCATCAATGCAAAAGATAATTCGTTTATTTAGATATATTTGCTTTCATTTTTCTATTTAGCCTGAGATAGAGGACGACAGCATGAAATGTTTTTTTAAAAAAAGAAAAGAAAAAAAAAGGTAAGATAAAATGGAAGAACAAAAGAGAGGAAGTATGCTTGATATCAATTAGTTCAGTTGAAGATAGCAGAAAATCATTTTACAAACCTCTCACGCCTTGAAAGTTCAGATGTTTTCTCGATCTGTACGACAAATATATTGTTAGAAACTGGCATACTGCATGCACACATACTCAACATACGAATAAATTACTTGAGAGAGAAAGAGAGTATGTACTCACATCAATATCTCTCGCTTTCATATTCTTTGGCTTAACCAAATTAGGATTATCGATCTCGATGACACCTTGGATGCCTTTCTTCTTCTGCTAAAAATAATAATAATAATAATAATAAATCAACCTTAATCTGTGCAACCAATCCATAAAAAACAAAAACCAAATTAACCATTCCTTAACACAATTAAAAAGGAAAAGATATTCCGCATAAAGAAAAATGACTGCAGTACTGACTTCCTCTCCCTCAGAGTCCTCCGACTCCTCTTCAGATTCTTCTCCAAGTCTTTCATCTTCTTCCACTTCAGCTTCTTCCTGATAATATCAAATAGATTAAATAAGACATAATATTAAAAGGTAAAAAGGAGAGAAAAGAAGGGGGAGAGGGGGGCTGCAGTAAATAATGAGACATGATTAGGCTTTGTAGTTAATAAATTAGAATCTTTGATTTCTATGTTTACAAATGTGTTTAATTTCCAATTCTGAAAAAAATGCACGTCAGGAAATTTACAAAGAAACAGATCTTCCGTATAATTACATAAATGAGCAGTGCGGTGAGATGAAACACTTTAAATCTAGAACTTTTGATAAAATTGCTGCGATAAGAAAATTAAAATAGTCTTTGCTTACACAAACGTGAAAGTGCTTTTAAAAAAGTAAAAGGCAAAATTATACAAAAATGTGTAGTGTAGACTTTTTATTTTTATAACAATTGAAAGACAAATTTTTACTTAATGCAGAGGCCAGTGCTTTCCAAAAGCATAAATTTTTAACTTTTCCCAATAGTGTTTTTTTTAGCCAAAATTTATACTACTAAAAGCACTTTCGAATGGCAACCAAACATAAAATGTTTCTAAATTTAATTTAGAAGTGGTGTTACTCTACCGCATCGCTTTGTCAAACAGGCTTTAAATAGAAAATGAGGTATGCACCATAGAAGGGTTCCTAATAACATGTATCATTCTAACATCTTTTAACTCTTTCTAGAGAGCCAAATGGTAAAAGTTAATTGAACGAATTTATCCTCCTACAAAAGTTCCCCAAACAGCAGTATCTGAAACATATAAGCCAGTAAAATTACCCGTTTAAACGTGCGAGGACGAGAAGAAGTGCCAGCAACTGCAATATTTGAGTTACAGGCGAAAATTTAGTCAACAAGATATAACAGTCAATTGTTAGCCATGCTCTCAAAACGTTACTTGAAAAGGAAGACTTGAAACATGAATAAAATTTCAATACGAATAAAAGGAAAATTTTGAAAGTAATTAACATACTATATAGTTGAAAAAAATAATCTAAAAAAATAAAAGTGCTCTAAAATTTTCACTTACTCAGGTAGGAAACTACAAAAGGCAGACGTGAATAGATTCGAATTATAGAGTAAATCATGATTTATTTTTAAATTAAAAAAAAATGAACAAGATTATATTCCATGCTGAGTGATATTCATTTGGAATTAGTTTTACTTTTCCATGCATTTTTCATATTGGCATATTTTTTCCATTACTTCCGGAACTCACAAATATTTAATCTCTCTTCTATAGTTTCTTATCATAGTCTGCTTACGCAACCCTGCAAACAGATATTCACAAGAGTATGTTGTTTAATCCCAAGTAAGATAAATTAGTTAAATATGGTTCCCATATAATTTAAAGATGCGTCTAATAACTTGGTGTTTAAAGAACACCATAAATTCAGTAGACCCAATTCGCAATAAAATTCTATTCAAGGTGAGTCTCCTCTTAAAATAGGCTCACAGAGTCGCAGTAATCCACTGTAATTTGACCTTCTAGTTCTTTTTTGTCTATACACACATGCTTCTTGAGACATAATTATAATTATTATTAGTGTATTCTCTTCAATAGTATTAAATTTCAAAATAAATTTATTTTTGAAAAAAAAAACAAAAGAAAAAAAAGATCAAAGTATACCTTAAGAAAACTTTTATATGCATAATAGCTAAAATGTCATGAACTTTAGAGTTTTTTTTCAAACAAGTTCAAATAAATGATTAAAGTGTACCCTAAAAGAAAACCTTTATATGCCTAACAAAAAAGTCATGAACCTTAAGGTTAAAAAATTCAATAAGAACAAATTCAAGCAAAATTTCAAACTAATTCTATAATTCGAAGAAAGTACTTCAAAATATCATAGCATCATACAAATCGAGTACAAAGAATGATTCTAATGATTAAGAAAATTCTCCATAACCTAAAATTTAATGTGTAAATAAATAACTCCCTCCAACTAATTTTCACAAATAAGGCCAAATTTTACCAATCCAGATCTAATTTTTCTACAAATCAACAAAATGTATGTATATGGAGAGATGCATACTCATCTCTTCGGGAGTAGAGAACTGGCGTCGACCAGTTGGCTTGCCCTTGAACTTTCCTCTTCCCATATTGCCCTTCTTTACACTCACTGTATCTGAGAGAATTGGATTTCCACTCCGCCAAAAATTATGAGAAGAAGAATCCAAGTTCAGAAAGAAGCAATTTTTCTTCCAGTTTCAATTGCTTCCTTCTGATATATAAAGGAATGAAAAGGTCTTGCTAATAACTGATATCGATTCCCAAAAGAAAAAGGAACCCTAGTCGTCGACGGCGTTTATTTAAATAATTAATAAATAGATATAACGTCATAATTTTTATTTTAACTTTCTTATTACTTTTTTAAGAATTTTTAAATATATATTGTGTAATCTGAATCTGAATATGAATATGAATGAAAAAAATTATTTGTTAATTGACATGTCTTAACCATCTGAATAATATATTTTTATTATTTTGCCCTTCTGAAAAAATTCAAAAAATTATTATAAATTTATTTAATATTACTTAATATAATAATTAATATTGTAAAAAAAACTCATTCAACCTATTCAGCTTAAAAAATGGGACTAAACCATTCAAGACGATTTTTTTTTTCAAAACAAACGCATTGAATGGCTGACTGAATGGCTGAATCGGTCAGCCATTCAGTGCTAATTGATAGACACATAATTCATACATTTTATTATCCCTAATTTTGTCCTTTTAATTATATTAGTTTATTAAATTAATATGTTTTATTTTATTTTGTAGGATTTAATATTTATTGCAATAAAGTTAAAATTTTAATGATCAAGCGATATTTAATGCTCTTATTCATGTAAGAAATATCCAAGAAGAATCCTGCAAGGAGAATTAAAGAGGTGGAACAATCTTGGTGTGCAAGTCAAATCCAACAAGAGAAAGAAAAGTATATCTGGAAGATCTCTTTGAGAAGTTGATTGCCACTAGGAAGTTAAAACCTACATGGGAATAAAAATGTCCAAGTTCAATGTATCTAAATTAAGGCACAAATTTATTTTTCCAATAAATATGTCTCTTGTTTTAGAGAGAAGGGATGATTAGGTATTGTAATACTCTAGGTTATGAGTAGGAGTATATTAAATTATTTCATTGTACGCTTGTTAGAGAATCGTCAATAAAGGGAGTTTTCTTATTTATTTTTAATCTTCTTCTCCTCTTTATTTTAGTTAGTTAATTTATTTTTCATATCTAGCTAATTTTTTATATCTGGGATGAAGATGAAATTAAATAATTATTCATGATAATATTTTTCATCTTTTCTATTATTTATAGTTTTATGTTTAATTGATTTCGCTTTCATGTTTCGTTATTGAAATACCTTCGTTTTATAGTTCTTATGTGATTTTAAATTAATTAAGAGGTTTTGATAGATTATTGTTAAGATACGAGTTTTTCATAATTCATGCTTACTCAAAGAAGTTTTGATGGGTTATAGTTAATCCTTAAATTTTCATAGTTTATGCTTGCCCACGTAAATTGTAAAATTACTAAATTAAAGGGACGGGAGATCAAAATCATAATTAAGTTATAAAAATAGAAGAGATTGAATTATATGTTATGTTTATTATTTAATGGATTCGGATTCCTATATCGCTTTTTCATTATTAGTTTTCATATTCTAGTTAATCAACTCTCAATCTTTATTTCTAATTCGCCTAAAATAGATATTAAGGATATATTAAAATTAATCTAGTCTCTGTGGGTTCGACCTGTACTTGTCAGTTCTTCAATCTGACAATGTGCACTTGCAGTTACATAATTTTATCACATCAAGTTTTTGACGCCGTTGCCGGGGATTAGACTTAATTTTATATTCCTTAATTTTTATTTATTCGAATTAGTTTTTAACTCTAATATTTTTTTTTCAGGATTATTGAAGCGAATCGAATGAGCAAGAAGATAAAGATTTTGTTGCTGTGCTTTCTTTGGTACTTCGTATCTTCATTTTTATTTTAATAAAAAAAAAAGTAGTTTAGTTTTTTTTATTTTAATAAAAAAAATAGTTTTATTTGCCGCATTCATGCATTCACTCACGTAGAGCACATCTTGTTAGATTTTTTTTTTTTTTTTGTCAAATATATATTGTGGTGATTGCTGAAGGATTGAGGTACGTCAAAATTTCTCCTTCTTTCGTAATTCACATAGTTCTAGGATATTTTATTTATTTATAGTTAGTTTTTTTTTATTTGTATATTTTCATCTTTAATCTAACATTAAGGGCACAACCTGTAATAAGATAAGGTGGGGATTTCATCACTCTTCCTTGGCCCACAAACAACCCAACTTGCATTTTGCATAACCTTGACTAAATAAAATCAAGTAAACGTTGACCCCTAGGAATTTCGAGCTCAATTAGGACAAGGGACTCCAAGAGGAGGCTAAATTTTTAATTAATCAAGTTACTGGTGTCTAGGCAAGTGGTTCAAAAGGTAAACGCCTAAAGAACGTGTGGTTATTCAATTAGTCACCGTATCCACGGAGAGACTCCCACCTTTCTTACACTTACCTGGCTAGTGTTGTGATTAATTTTAAATTTTATGGACCTTAAGGTGTAACTTGAAACAGTTAGGAGCTATCTAGATTTTATTTAGGTTAACCATAGAATTAGAATTCTTATTTTATTTTTATTTTATTTTTGTGACTTTCGTGGTTAGTTGTTTATTTGTTTTGTGATTTGTGGAAAGATGAATTCTTATTATAGTTGGAATAATAATTTTACTTTGAATCAAGAACCTTGTGAAAATTTTAATGCACACCAAGTAAATCATTTTTTTTCAAATTTTAAAAATCCTTATCTAAGTTCATATCCACATCCATATTCATGTCCATATTCGTATCCAGAACCTCAATATCCACAAGAATTATCAAATGAAGAAGAGGAAAGACTTAGTGTCTTAGAAAAAACTATGAAAGTTTTAATGAAAAATTAATTTAGTGTGGATCAAGCTATATCTCGTCTAGAAATTCAAATGAGTCGATTAGCCACCATAATAAATGAACAAGAGGTGGGTGAATTTTCTAGTAACTCTGAGGTTAATTTTGAAAATCTTGATAGTTATGAAAATAATGATGAAAACAAAAATTTTGTATTCAATTCTACACAGTTTGAGTCAAGCGAATTTGAAGAATCTAAAAATTATGAGTCTATGCCTAAAATTGATCATGTCACATTTAATGAGTCGGTTGAAAAAGTCTACAATTCTAAAGTTCCGTACCCTGAAAGACTTATTCTAAAAAAACCTAGTGATTTTTTGGACCATTCCATTAAAGTAAACATGATACAAGAGTTGTCCATGACTCAAGAAATTATTGAAAATAGACTCTTGATTGATAAAGATCCAATTGATTTCTTCTTAAATCACCTTGACCAAAATTGGAATGAATCTGAATATTTAGATAAGGTCAATGAGCTGTTGAGATCCACTACAAATAAGTCAACTAAACTAGAACATGTATGTGAACCAATTCTTCCATCATTTGAACATGTTAGTAAAAATTTTCTTGAGGTAAATTTTAAGAATAATTCTGATGAAAATTATGACTATTTTCAATTTCCTAGACCTCCTAAAAATCATGACAAATCCACACTCACTTACCCATTTGTATCATTCATGTATAGTCATATAATATTTAAGATTTATAAAATTCGTAGGTATGTACATTTGTTTTCCTTCTCACCACATTTTTTTGCAGAACAAGTGCCCCGCATACAAGGTACAATTCTTTCACATCTTTGTTCTCTTTTCTTCATTTGCATACATTGAGGACAATGCATGATTTAGGTATTGGGGGAGTTTGTTTGTATTATTGTATTAGATATTTATTTATTTTTTAGGAAAATATTGTAAAAAACAAAAAACAAAAAAAATTAAAAATTTTTGTTTGACTTTTTATGGATTGAATTTATTCTAATAAGTGTCCGTGGAGTTAAAAGTCATGAGTAAGATTGAAAGATTTAGAACTCTTAAATCTTTGATGAGGTACGAAATCTTAATTTGAAATACCATCTAGACTAATATTAATTTCAAAAGTATTTTTTATACTTCACGATCGCACTAACTCTTTGTGGATATAAACTATGATTCGAGTAATTTCAAAAA
This sequence comes from Panax stipuleanatus, assembly GCA_020205555.1. Taxonomy (NCBI): domain Eukaryota; kingdom Viridiplantae; phylum Streptophyta; class Magnoliopsida; order Apiales; family Araliaceae; genus Panax; species Panax stipuleanatus. The sequence goes on along the minus strand of CM035121.1, from coordinate 144,290,903 downwards.
AACAATAAAAAGGAAAAAAAAAGAAAAGAAAGAAAAAGAAAAAAAAATAACTGCTTCAATGTCCATTGAACGAAATAACTGAGTATCTAAGCTTCATGAAGCATCGATATTCACGCTGAAAAGTGTGATGGATAAAAGCAGTTTGACTAGTCTAATTTTATGGCCTTTGTTACTCGAGTTAATAAGCCCTTAGGGGCGTCTCTACACCTAGTGTCCTATAGCCAACTGATTTGGGAGTCATTGGTCCAACGCTCGCTACATGAGTAACTCTGAAAAGCCTAAGAAAATGAGACATTTCACAAATCAAGAAAAAATTAAAAAAAGAGAGAAAAAAGAAGAAAAATGAGTTTGCTTGATTTTCATGGTAAAATCCCTACTAAGAGTTACATCATACACACATGCATGCATCACATGGAATTAATATTATGAAGGATTGTGTCTAGAATGAAGATTGAATATTTTTGATAAGGTGAAAGTGTGATTTTGAATTTAATTTTGCTTATGTATGCCCATGGATATTTAGAAGTTTTAATTCAATTTCATGACTTGTTGACCTCAAAAATATTTTTAAATTTTGTGGGTATATTCACTGCAAACCCTCACGAGACACAACTCGTCCACTTGGGGTAACCTTGGGGTTTAAAGGCTTATTGCACATACTAAGTGCAATCATATCTCCTACGAAAATGGGGTAGTATAATTTTTATTTTTATTTTATTTTTATTTTTATTTTACTCGAGGACGAGCAAAAGCTAGGTATGGGAGTATTTGATAGACACATAATTCATACATTTTATTATCCCTAATTTTATCCTTTTAATTATATTAGTTTATTAAATTAATATGTTTTATTTTATTTTGTAGGATTTAATATTTATTACAATAAAATCAAAATCTTAGTGATCAAGGGATATTTAATGCTCTTATTCATGTAAGAAATATCCAAGAAGAATCCTGCAAGGAGAAGGAAAGAGGTGGAACAATCTTGGTGTGCAAGTCAAATCCAACAAGAGAAAGAAAAGTCTATCTGGAAGATCTCTTTGAGAAGTTGATTGCCACTAGGAAGTTAAAACCTACATGGGAACAAAAATGTCCAAGTTCAATGTATCTAAATTAGGGCACAAATTTATTTTTCCTATAAATAGGTCTCTTGTTTTAAAGAGAAATGATGATTAGGTATTGTAATACTCTAGGTTAGGAGTAGGAGTAGAATAAATTATTTCATTGTACGCTTGTTAGAGAATCGTCAATAAAGGGTGTTTTCTTATTTATTTTTAATCTTCTTTTCTTCTTTATTTTAGTTAGTTAATTTATTTTTCATATCTAGCTAATTTTTTATATCTGGGATGAAGATGAAATTAAATAATTATTCATGATAATATTTTTCATCTTTTCTATTATTTATAGTTTTATGTTTAATTGATTTCGCCTTCATGTTTCGTTATTGAAATACCTTCGTTTTATAGTTCTTATGTGATTTTAAATTAATTAAGAGGTTTTGATAGATTATTGTTAAGATACGAGTTTTTCATAATCCATACTTGCTCAAAGAAGTTTTGATGGGTTATAGTTAATCCTTAAATTTTCATAGTCTATGCTTGCTCACGTTAATTGTAAAATTACTAAATTAAAGGGAAGAGAAATCAAAATCATAATTAAGTTATAAAAATAGAAGAGATTGAATTATATGTTATGTTTATTATTTAATGGATTCGGATTCCTAGATTATTTTTTCATTATTAGTTTTCATATTCTAGTTAATCAACTCTCAATCTTTATTTTTAATTCGCCTAAAATAGATATTAAAGATATATTAAAATTAATCTAGTCTCTGTGGGTTCGACCTGTACTTGTCAGTTTTTCAATTTGACACTGTGCACTTACAGTTACATAATTTTATCACCCTTAATACTGATAAGCAAGTTACTGCTAATGTTAAATGTTTTTCAAGCTAACTTAAAATTTTAATATTGCTATTTTAGATATTAACTTAATTGATTTGTCATGGTAGAGAGGAAAAAAAAAAACTATACACGAATCATACTCGAGTTACGGATCAATATTTTCAGAAGTAAATAGTATGCCTGCTTGTACAGTTATACCAACCAAAATATTTTAAAAACTTAATTCAACTCCAGATAAAATAGTCAAAGTTCGATTGGACAATCGACATAATACATTTGCTCATATTCAAGGCAAAGGTCATAATTCGCAAGAACATTTGATATTTGTGTGTGTATATATATATATATTGTAATAATTATATTATATTATATTTTTATTTAGTAAAAAAGTAAGTATATATGAATTACTTTTTATTTACAAAATTAAAATTTTGGACTAATTGGATTTAAACATTTAACCTTGGTAATAAGCAAGTTGGTGCTAATGTTAAATATCTTAGTAAGTTGTTCAATATTTTTCAAACTAACTTAAAACCTTAATATCGTACTAAATTTGGCCATTAATATGGTTAATTGCAATTTGGCGAAAAGGGTAAATAATTTGTTTATTTTTAAGTTTTTAACAACTAAATTTTAAAAATATGCAATCAGTCCACTAAATTATTTAAAATTTTATTTTATAATTGAATTATTTTATTAGATACATTGAAGTTGAACGACCATCAAATTTTTATCTACGTGATGGTAAAAACTAAATACAAAAATCAAAACAATACTTATGTGACAAGAAAAATAATTAAAAGCCGGAATAAATTAAAAAAAATTAAAACATGTGAAGAGAATAATAATAATAAATCTTTGCAAAAAATAAAAAATGACTATCCTCTTAATCTAGGTTTTTTTTCTTCTTCATCTTCATTCATCAAGCTTAAAGAGCACTAAACAAGTAAACATATTATAATCGAGTTTAAATGATTGATTGATGCAACTAATTGAAACATTACTAATTTGGAGTTGATTATAAGGGACATAGACCTGATTTGATGGGTTAGATAGTATCCAAGCTCACTAATCAAAACGGAGTCGTTCCTCATTGACGGTTTTCATTCCTTTTTGAGTTGGGTTGGTGTTGAATCTAGTCCCAATTTGCTCGGTAATGGTAATGAACAAAATCCAGTGGTTATTAAGCTCCAATTGATGGGTTTCAATTTTTTTTAAGGTTTTATTCTCCTCTTTTTGTTCTTATACGATGACGCAGATCGTATAAGAACAAACTAACTTAAAACCTTAATATCGTATGACGATTAAGATGGTTAATTGCAATTTGGCAAAAAGGGTAAATAATTTGTTTATTTTTAAGTTTTTGACAACTAAATTTTAAAAATATGCAATCAGTCCACTAAATTATTTAAAATTTTATTTTGTAATTGAATTATTCTATTAGATACATTGAAGTTTTAAAAATATGCAATCAGTCCACTAAATTATTTAAAATTTTATTTTGTAATTGAATTATTCTATTAGATACATTGAAGTTGAACGACCATCAAATTTTTATCTACGTGATGGTAAAAACTAAATACAAAAATCAAAACAATACTTACGTGACAAGAAAAATAATTAAAAGCCGGAATAAATTAAAAAAAACTAAAACATGTGAAGAGAATAATAATAATAAATCTTTGCAAAAAATAAAAAATGACTATCCTCTTAATCTAGGTTTTTCTTCTTCTTCATCTTCATTCATCAAGCTTAAAGAGCACTAAACAAGTAAACATATTATAATCGAGTTTAAATGATTGATTGATGCAATTAATTGAAACATGACTAATTTGGAGTTGATTATAAGGGACATAGACCTGATTTGATGGGTTAGATAGTATCCAAGCTCACTAATCAAAACGGAGTAGTTCCTCATTGACGGTTTTCATTCCTTTTTGAGTTGGGTTGGTGTTGAATCTAGTCCCAATTTGCTCGGTAATGGTAATGAACAAAATCCAGTGGTTATTAAGCTCCAATTGATGGGTTTCAAATTTTTTTAAGGTTTTATTCTCCTCTTTTTGTTCTTATAGGATGACACAGATCGTTGGTATTTTAGCTGATCTAATACCAATTTGAGCTTGTTGGGGGCAGATTCCACATTGGTTGTATGGGATATCAATGTGGGGTTGATATAAGGTTGGACATCCCTCTTGAATAGCTAGCTTTTGAGAAGGAAATATGAGTTTGATCCTATATCGTAACATTTGGTATCAGAACAATCGATCCCGCTAAGCACAAAAAGCTACCTAAAGGCTAGATTTAAATACTGATAGGTGCAAAGGACATCGGGTTAGTGTCGCTAGAGTGAAGCTTGGTTGATATAGGCTTGGACATCTCTCTTGAATAGCTTTGAAAACTAAATACCAATTCATAAACTCTCTCAATTTCATATAAATGGAGTATCTTAACTTAGTCTCAAGTTCAATTCTCACTTAGGTGAGTTTATTTCTCCTATTATGAGAAAACTTGTTTCCTATTTATGTGAGACTTGTTTGTGAGGTTATTTTTTCGTCGTTTAGTGAGATTTGATTAATTCTTGATATTATAATAATAATGACGTATTTGATTATGAAATTATATTTTATTCCCCAAAAAATGAGCTTTCAACTTGACAAAAATGTTTTGATGGTCTACTAATATTAGGAATGGTTATGTTTTTGCGGTAGGAAAAATTAATAGAAATACTAGTAGTATATGCATGCCCACTGTTTGATCAAAGGTGCTGGTCTTTTTGTGCTTTTGTTTTGATGGGTCATTTTTTGTGACCATGTTTATCTAGCTATTTCAAATATGATTAATGTTGAATGCTTTCTTTTCCCACTTTTCTCCAATCTTTGGTTATATGCAACTGAATATGTTTTTTTAATGGGAATTTTCTCACAATTATTTTTCCAATCTCTAGTTCCATGCTTATATGCAGTTGAGTATGCATCTCTGTAGTTTATCCATTCAATATGCTTAATGTGGGGTTTTGTCAATTTTTTCCCCTCATGTTTAGACTATGAAATGCTTACTTAATTACCAGTTATACTTCCCTTTAACCAAAAAGGAGGAGAGGAGGGGAGGGGAGGGTGAAGGGAAAAAGAGGGATCTCACCCAAGCTCTGCCTTCTTAAGTTACTTATCTGTATATCTGTAGTTTAACATTCAATATGCTGCTTGAAAATTACTAGTAATGATTTGTAAGTTGTTGTTTATCTGTAAATTACTCGTGAATAACAAAGCCGTTTATTCATTCTGAAGAAAAGTCTATCAAAACTTGAATGTAAAACTAAAGAACCCTTGATAGGCAAATTACACAATATTGTGTATTAGCAAGGGTATGAATTTACCAAAATCCATGTCAATATAAGGATCATTGTAGGAGGCCATGCAGCTTCTGGATAAACTCATCAATGTAAGAATTCTCAAGCCCCTTTCTTGATAGAAGCTCCCTAAATTTAGCATGGTTTTCTCTTACTTCCTTCCCAACCTTGCCGTCAACCTCCATCACTGATAGTGTTGCCTTGCAGACACCATCTTTTGTAAAGGCACCGTCTTCGCCTTTCTCGACCTCCACTCCTACTTTCAAATCTCTGCCCATTAATCTTGCATTGATAATTTGATCACCCACATGTGGTAGTAGCACCAGTTGGCATTCATTCACCAAACTCTCGGATAAGGACCCGAAACCACAGTGAGTAACAAAGCACCCCACAGAAGGATGTCCCAAAATCAGTTGCTGCTGAATCCATCCTCCATGGACTACACCTTTTCCCTGAGTTCTCTCCTTAAAACCTTCCGGCAATGCTGATTCAATATCGTCTGCTCCCATTGGTGGTTTTAAGGCAGCCAAAAAAGGCAAACCTGCAAGCTCAAATCCTAATACTAGTTCTTGAAACTGATCTTTTTTAAGCATACACTCACTTCCAAATGCGCAGAAAATCACTGTGTTTGGTTTGAATCCATCAAGCCATTTTGCCCATTGTTCTTCTAGTGTTGTAGTTGGTGGCTCTGGCACAACTGGCCCTGCCAGTAGAATAGGCCTTTCGAAATGGTTCTCAAGATACTCACAGTATAAACCTTCCATCTCTCGACATGTTTTGAAAGCAATGGCATCACAGTCACTAAAGGCGATAAAAAGGCGCTCTGAGAATGATATGTCTTTACCATATTCTTTTGCACTCGCACCAACTAGGTGGCGAGCTTCATGCGCGTAAAGCTTGATCATTGATGAAGGAGGAAATCCATGAGGAGGTTCCATCAAATCAGCTTCTGTCAACTTCTTGTTCTGGTATTTATCTCCGTCCCTTATCAAGTATCCGGTGGCTGCAGAGCTTATGGTACAATAATGAATGGTCTTAATGCCCAAAGGGCGTGCCACGGATGGTACCCAATGTGCAAAATCAAAGAAGATGAAATGGGGTTTGAGTTCTTGAAGAGAAGATTCAATGGTGGGCTGTGTTTTATCCATTGCAGTCATGAGAAAAGACTGCAATGCATAAGAAACATCTGCGGTTGTTTCGGCGCCAAGAGGTAGGCCTTCCACATGTGGGACAATTATTGGGATAAGAGTGATGAGGTCTTGGTGAAGATTGAATTGCTCCAACTTGTGTAGTGTTTTGGAGGGTAAGAAAATGGTGATTTTATGGCCTCTTTCAGCGAGCTTGTTGGAAAGATGAAGAAAAGAAGTAAGATGGCCCATGGCAAACCATGGATACATAGCTATGTGAAAAGTTTTGTCACCCATTGTACGTATATTTTGTTATGGATTAAGATGAAATGACCGAGTCGGGTTTATATGAAGCACCAGAGTTCCCTCCTGTGCACTTTTCTTATACCTGGCCTCTGGGGAAAAACCTGCAATAATTCAAACCCACAACATTTAATCAACTTGCTCATTATTGTAGTGTAAAGGGTGGCTAAAAAAGTAGAATGTAAGTTGAGAACAAAATTTTATGTTAGAAGTGTAGAGAAATGTCTAGTGCATTTAAGTTGATTTCTTTTTAATTTCTAAAATTAAGATTATTTATATTGTTTAACTAGTCAACATGCATGCATGGTGAAGAAATCCAATGATATTTCTTGTTTTTAATTAATTTCATACCACATCAAATATCCTTTTTCTAGGAAGAAATCCAATGAGTGAATTCATTATGCATGTCACTTTACTTTATTGGATGACACCATTATGATTCCTCTTGCCAAATTTATGTTTAATTCAGAAATAAACCCTCGAGTTTTATATATTTGATGTTCTTATTTATTTGAGCAGTATCCTGTGTAACAAGTTTAACAAAGAAATTGGAAAAACATTCAACGATGTAATAATGTGAGCACTAACTATTAAATGAAGAACAAAGGATTATGCAGATGTCAGTCTAATGTTTTTCCCTATCAGATCGACAAGGGAAACAAATGGGAAATTTAACCAAATGGGTGATGAAAGAAATCAAAGTGATCAATGGAAAAGAATTCTCAGATGCCATAAAAATCCTTATATATATAAGGATTTTTATATTCTTGAAATGGAAAACCAAATAACAAATGTAAGGGATTTCATACCTTGGTCATGGAAACTTGGGGAGGCTTTCAATTCAGGGAAGATAGAGAAACGTGTTCAAAAGTGATGCACGTATGTCCCTTGCTATATGTGATGTGGGCGAGTCCAATTGAGGCTGCCAAATGAAATGAGTTTTATATACCCAAACCCAACAAAGAAAAATGGTTTGAATTTTGTATGTCTATCCAAATTGCTGATGTCATTTATCATTGTGTTTAGTGTCATAATTGTAGTAGTAATATTAGTGGAATATATTATCTAGTGGGAGAGAACTTAAAAATGGAAGTTCTTCTATATAGACAGGAATATTGGACAGGAGGTGTATTGGACTTTAATCTATTTATATTTTTACTCCATTGGGGGTCAAAACATAAATAATTAAAAGTCCAATACACTCCTGTTCAATATTCATGTCCTATATTTCTGTCTGCTTAGACTTTTTGTAAAAATGGTGGTTGAATACTTGAATCAATGCAAGTCCATCCAAAAGAATAGCCCCGCATTACGAATTTGGTTATTTGTGCCCGACCAATTTTATTCACTATAATTTTATACTCGATCATAATTTTTTAAGCAATTTACAGTATGAAGTTGTACGACATTAATCAGATAATGGGACTCTTTTAATAATTCAAGAAAATAGATAATTAAATATTTATCCTTTTTTAATTTTTTATTATTCTCCATTTACTTTTTTCTATATATTTTAAAATTCCAAAAATACCTTCAAGTAAATCTATCGCTTTTGTTTGATTCAGATGAAAGAAGAGCTTTAAAGTACGAAACCGTTTTTCTTTTTCCTTTTCACACATTCATATTTGCAATCACACGCATGTCTTGTATCCTAATAATGCTGTTTTCATTTAATCTCATTTATTTATTTATTATTTCTACTCTTCTTCTTCTTTTTTAATGTTTATTATTCCTTCACTCACCAAAAAAAGATAAAAAAACAAACAAGTTGCAAAAAAAAATCACTTTCTGTTACAAATTGTGAAGTTGAACACTAGCAAAAAAAATGAAGGTAAAAAAGTTTTACAACAAAAATTTCACTTTCTGTTACAAGCCAGAAAGATGTAGAGGGGAACACTATGTTATGTATGCAAGGGAAATCGAAATCAAAATCAAAATCAAAATGGATCCAGGCAATTATAACTTAGCTGGTCTAGCTAATGCAAAACGGGAGTCGGGATTCACTGACATTAACAACTCTAATATAACTAAGCCGCTGGTACAGCTGATTTTGAGTCCGGGTTCTATAAAACCTGCTTGAAAGGAATGCCCAGGAGTCAGTCCTGAAACCCAGTCATGCCGCATAATAACATGAAATGAGTAATGGGTTAAATTATTGTTTACCCGGGGAAAGTTTCCTCCCACCATATAGCTCATTTGCTAATGGGTTGGCCGCCCACTGATTAACAGCCACACGACTTGTAGGTTGGATCCCAACAATCTTCCCTTCAGCTGACAAAACCACCTGAAATTTACAAAAACGGGGGGAAGAAGCGTATATTACGGTCTATTATTAGAAGCATGATTGAGAACCAAATGTAATTATCATATAAGCATATAATATATTTGAACCAAAATAGTTTCGAGATCTAGAGAAATTTTTACATTTTTAACCATTAAAAACTTGCAAGCTCGCATCAATGGAAGACCCATTCATATGAAAGAAACATAGGGTTAATAAAATGATACCAACAGAATTTTGGAAGCCTCCATGTCAATGGAAGATCAAATCAATATATAAACAAAATATGACTAAAAGATGCAAAAACCGAATGCTCTCATAACGGTATACATAACAAATGAAGAGATGTAAACTTGTCTAACTACTTTTAGAAAGTTTTCAAGTCCAAGAACTGAATATTGGTGATTCACATGGTTGTCCGAGTGCTATAAGATACATCGGAACTCTAACCATTCAAGATCAATGATGGAGTGTGCATGGGTATGCATGCAAGCTATATACATATTAACATGTATATGTATGTATGGATGTATGTATGTATAGACAAACCGAACTTTGTGAATTTAGCATTCAATTTGCTCCCAATTCTGACCATGGATTTTAGAAATGTACATTTATCATTTGAGATGAATGCCTAAAGAGAAGACACAAAAGCAAAATGATGAATGTAATCAACAATTCAACATATATACTTTTTTATTCACATAGGTAGCTCTAGTCCCTTGAGGCTTGTTGCTCAAGGAAGAATGTCTATCAATAAATTTTGAATGCTAGAAGGAAGCATGCAAGACAGCTTCCAATGAAAGTGGTTAGCACCACAAAGAAAAAGGTCAAAACAAGAATAAAAAGGGTACAACTCAATAAGTTGAAGGCCTCGAAGCACTAAATCAGCAGTGTAAGTAACAAGGTCAAAAAGAAATTATATTTATCACTTTTAAATGGACTTAAAGAGTAGTAACCATATCCTACAAATTATTAAGGATTGTCCCTTTATTTATTTATTTCTGAAACAGATTTAGGATTGTTCTTTACTGAGAAGGAAGCTATCACAAACATAATTTAGTAAACATTGTTATTGTCTTAACGGCACTTGACCTACATCTTTATATAAAAAAGAATTATTAAGGGAAAAAAATGAATATAACAAGTGATACACGCACATAAATAAATATAAAGTTTGATGGGAAATAATGTAAAAACAGCACAATCAATAAATATTACATCAGAAAAGTAACTTCTAATATTTTTAATGAGAGAGTGTCCTTAGTTTACATATCTACATTTGGGTGTCAAGGAGTCTGAAAATAAGAACCAACTCAAAAAAAGGACAAGCAATCACTTAGATTAGTACAAAACCATTTCAGTATTTATTATTCAATTATTTGACATATAAAACCATATAATCACATACATGACCGTGTTTTAAGTACATTTGATTGCCTGATTAGAAATGTCTGTAGTCTTTACAAAACAATTTGGTGCTGGCTTTCTACGTGGCTAAACTTTAGTGTCTCAAAAGCTGGATTCTATGTAAACCCCGCAACATTAGGCGTGGATAGTATTGTAGTCCCTTGAGGGGTTCTTGTGACGCCCATTCAAAACTAAAGTAGGAATCTTATTTCAATCAAATACAACTTGGACATGATAAATTGGTTTTGATAAACGAAACCATATATCCTACACAACTGAACAATGAAAATATAGGAAAACAAATAACATATCTCTTAGAGCATTGCAAAAGGGCTTCATAATGTGCTTGAACAATTTGAACAATCCAAAATAATAAGGCATGAGTGTTTATAACTCAAGCTAGAGAGGCTCGACAATAATGAAATAAAATAGATACTATACTCTAATACTATAGTTACGAGCAACCCAACTTTGAATGCACATAAGATCAATACCTCTTCTAAGGTCCCAAGGATTGACTCTTGACTCACCAAATGTAAAAACGATATTCAAATGTGAGGGGAAGTTTGTTCATCACGAGTATTAGTCTATGGAGCATGCACACAAAATAGTCAAATAGTTTAGGGTCAACCAACTACTGCTGTGGCTACCAATACTGAGAATGTTTCATGTTTCATCCATAATGTGCCTGCATCCAAGTGCATACACATATAAAGATAACTTTGGTTCTCTTTTAATCTGATACTTTATTCTCTTTCTCTGGCACATTATCTTATTATTCCTTGTTACTGAAAGAGAAATAAAGCAAGTTCAATAAGCAAGAATAAATTAGTCTAACAAATATACCTGATAACTTGCGATATCTTGTGCAGATGCTTTAATTTCTTCATCACTTTTCTCTGATGCATCAGTAATAGATGAAAAATCTACACCACAATTATCAGCTTCAACTATCCTCCTGAGATATTTTGGGAGTTCCCCAGTCCATGCACCACCACCACTTTGCTTCACAATTTCCCCAGGCCAACCAAGAGTGTCTTTGATTTTTGATATGATTGAAATGGAAAAAGCTTCAAACTAGAACATTAAAGCGCATCAGATCTAAGAAGATAAAGCAAAACATGAAAGAAACAAGTAGCTTTATAATATATGTGTGTCAAATTATCTACTTATCAATAGTATGGCCAAGGGCATATCCAACACGTATATTCCATTGCCTTATCCATAGAACTATAGCGTAAGAAGGATGAGCTTATTTGAGAGGCCCATATTGTATGGATTGAAATACCACGATAAATAGAGTAATTTCAAAATCCACGACAATGGGAATTCCAGTTGCAAAACATCTCAGTAAAATGTTTCTCTTACCTCTTTTTCCTTGGTTTCTCAATAGCCGCCACTTTATTATATTTATCAAATCTGTTCATGTCAAATTGATATGTTTATCCAAAATTCCAAATGCAAAATAATATCTAGATTCATACCTTTGTAGATTCCACAGACTGTTGGTGTATAGATTCAGTATCAGATGATGGAAGTGAATAATATTCTCTTTGGTACTTCCTTCCATTGTGCAGATATGGCAAACAAAGTTGACCCAGAACGCTGATGGTAACTAAAACAAGTCCACTCACTAGGATGGTGGAAAGTATTTTCAACAAAGAAAAGCTTCTCTGTACCAAAAATAAACATTTTAAAATTGATGTCAATTCAAAACTTAAAAAATCAAGACCACTCTCCCCAAAACCACCAAATAGAATTTGCATAAAACAAAGTAAGGATTGTAAAAGAATATTGAATAACAAAAAAAGGAACTATACAAAATTTACATGAATATCAGCTGATTAGACCATGAATAAAAATAAAATAAGATAACATCAAACTTTTCCCAGATTCTGCAAAATTATGCCCTCAATCTCCAAAGGTGCAATATACACTAGTAAAACATGCGAACAAAGGTTTTGACTAGAAAATTTAAGCAAATGGGAAAAGCTTTAGAATATAAAAGCACCGAAGGGTATTGTACTTTTTTGCTTTCACTATCTTGGAGTATTTATTGTCCTCCCCTTCTTTTGCGTTCTCTCTCTACCCTAATAAATTCTGTCTTCTATCAAAAAACCACCTAATGGCAGTAGACAGACAGACGGCTGATACCTTGTTAATGGACAAGTTGGTAGATTTTGTAATTGCACCACATGACAGCTGTTTATTTGGAAGTGTAAACACATCTTCGTAGTACATGTCCAGAATGTTGGCCAAACCAACCTGCAAAATGATGCAAAACAAATTGGATGAGAGACATGAGGGCAGAGTATATAGATAAAATTGGTACGAAAGATAGTGCTAGTAGAAGCATATATTACATTCCTTTTCCTTTCTATCCTCTCCTCAACATGAAATTCAAGGGTGCAGTCTAGGAATGCCACACAAAAAACCAGTAACTATAATTTCCCTACAAAGTCTACAAAAATAATACTAATGACATGCAATTCTGCACATGTCACCAGCATATGAACTTTTTTATCGTAAATTATGCCAATATATTCACCATTTCATCAGAGAAGTATAGGAGAGAATAAAAAAGAATGAGAAGACTTCGACCCCCCAAAAAAAATTAACGCAACAGGCCAGGCATGGGTCTCACAACAGAGAAAAGAAGAATTAGATGAGAGAAGACTCCAGGAGAAGGAAGGGGAGAGATCATAACTGTGATCGGCAGCAAACGAGTCGTCGCCAGCAGATGAAGGTGATCTAGAGGAGAGTCGCGTCACAGCTGAAGGACCTGGTAAACAGGCATGTCAAATTAGGGAAAAACTATAGCTATTTGGTCTATCTCACCTTTTTTTAGTTTTGAAAAATTACAACTTTTACCCCTCCCTAATCTCATATCCGAACCACTCCGCTGCACCCCGTGCACAAAAGGGACACAACCCTGCTTCCAAGCTTACATCACTAATAGAACTACTACAGCTTACAATAACAAAAACTAGCATGAGCATGTAATGTCTTCCTTTTAGAGAGTCCTAACTAATCTATTTACTGTTATGTCACAGACTTCAACATCCATCTTCTATAAAACTCAGCATAGTTATATCATTCCTACTGAATTTGCCTACACACAAGTTTGATAGACAAACATTTAATCAAAATAACAGAAAATATTCTGTTTAATATTTCTTCGTAGTCTCACTCTCTCTTTAGTAAGTTAATAATAAGCATTTAAATTTTACGCCCTACAAAAGGGGGCAAACTAATAAAGTTTATTTTTTATCATTTTAGAAAACGGCATTCAGCAACTAACCTGCCAGTCAACAATGGATGTGGAATCAATACAATACTACTTAATGGCATAAACCAACAAACAAAATGTCAGACTCAGAAGTGACATCAGGTACAAGCAAAGAAGAATTATATCACAGCACACCAGTTACATATACTACGTGCAAGTGTGAAATGAAACAAGGCCTTCCTGATGACTATGGCACAACATATAATTGAAGGTGTACCCTTGATAAACACTCAAAGGAGATTAAAAGACAGGAAAGATTGCATTACCATTTGGGAGTGGGTCAGAAGAACTTCCCACCAATGGTCAGAAGTATTTTTCCACCCTTCAAACTTTATATTGCTGACTTTGTTATTGTTAATTTGAAGCCTGTAGGCAGGTACATACTCACTCACCCAAGTACTAAATTCAGGACCACCAATTTTATCCAATTTAGAAAATGCTGATAATGTCCACCAATTGTACTTTAATTTCATCCCCATGAGCTTATTATTTGCCTTTTCTGAGTTGAACTTTTCTAGCAGACTTTTTGCATTCCCTACAAGCTCATCTTCAAGTAACTTAGATATAATAACGGACGAATCTTTTGACAAAAACCTTTTAGGCTTCTGAAAGAAACTGAAGAGATTATCTGATCTGCCTAAGGAGTTATCTTGGAAATGGCTTTCAGTGCTTTCAAGAGAAGATAGGCAAATAACTTCTGCTAGGACAGAAATGAGTCGTTCATCTGATGAGCTGAGTTTGAATGATGCAGGGACCTGCCGATAGGAAAGGAATAAGAGAACTCAATCCATCAGTACCACGTGGCATCTGCAGGACAGACATATTGAATATGGTATTACAATAGAGAGCATTTGTTGGTAAATAAGTACAAACCAGAAACAGAGAGTATGTCCAACCTCTCTTGGTTTTTCAAGGTTTTCCATATTTCTTTCCATTCCAGGTCTGAACAATACCACTTCAAAATTCCAAATCCGTTGCAGAACAACTTGCCTAAATGTCATGGCCAGTATGTTTTTAGATGTAGTGCTCGAGAGAATATCATCAGTAATAATACTTTTGAGCTTTTTAGCCTTCTCTTTAACTTTCCTAGCTGGTAAAAACTGTCACAACAGCACACTTAAACAATTATTTGAATGAGATTCAAGAAAATACCTATCAGGGGAGAAAAGGTAGAAGAAAAGAAGTTTGCTTAAGCAACATAGTTGATTTTATCAAAATAAAACTAAAGGGTGAGGAAGGTAGATCCATACATTAATAATACTCCCAAAAGAAAATCTTGACACAGTTTAATACCATAAAATCACCAGATGTAATGTAATCGATGCAGGTTATATCTATTTTTAAGTATATAATAAGTTAAAGAATACAATTAAATGACCATCTTTTCCCTAGGTTCTCAGAACTAATCATAATAAGAATTATAAGATAATCAGATTAAATATAAGTGTGTTGTGGCTGTTTTCTCATGTACATAATGCATCCCTAGCTAACCCAATTAGCCAATGATACTTAAACCTGGTCAAAACTTTACTCCACAACTTTAGCTTATTAACATGACTTCGTTTTATCAGCAACAAAACATAACACAAATTTTATTATAATAGAAAAATACAAATTTTCAACTTCTCCCATTCTGATACTTCCATTTTCTCAGCAATCAAGTAAACTGAAAATTCATAATGATTGTTATAGACAATTTTTGAAGCTCGGACAAAACATCAAGCTTACCAAACTTAGCAATAGCTGCTATTGCCAAGCAAAGTACAACCATTTCAGCACTTTAGGAATAGTACAATACTTAATTAGAGCATTTTCCCAGGAAATAGTAAATATTCCTCGAATTAACATTTCCAGAAAAAACTCAAGAAAATGAACTAACCAGTCTGGTTGAGACTGTGCTATGGTCGTCCGAAAGGCCAGGGAAGAGAGTTTCTACAACCATAGCCGGCATGCCAGACTGAATATGCTCTTTGGCGGCTTCACCGCCATCAGCTGCAGCCGCCGTGAGAGCCTGCTCAAAGTCTACAGCTCCAACTAACGTGAGCCGAGCCAAGTCGTTCTCGTACGTTCTCACTCCAGGAAGAGCCTTGTCATCGGCCCCGTCGAAGTCGGCGACGACTTGGAGGATGTCTTGTTCGGTCGTTGGAATAGGCGGCTTCGGAAGCGAACAAGAGAGGACAGGAGGGGGAATTCTACGAGTCCGGAGGGGTATTTTGCAGAATAAATTTAGGTTTCTTATGGGGAGATAAGAGCGACGAGGGGGAAAGAGAGGAGGAGTATGAAGAGGGATGAGCTGAATAAACGCCATTGATGAATGAGTTTGGAGCTCCGAGGGTTTCTGTTTTCCGTGATGGGTGGTGCATTTTAGCAAGATGGGCTTTTGGTTTCCGGGGCGGGTTGGAATTGGATTTTACTCATTTGTCTATTAATAATTAGTCCACAGCCGTCTGTGTAACTGAGTTTTAGTTTTTAATTAATTAAGTTTCAATTTTTGGTATTAATATTTTTATATTAAATCTTAAAAAAATAAAATGAATACTTTTATGTGCACAATAAGGTCATATTTATTTATTTACTCATGTTTGTTTTGTTTAGAATTATTTAAAAAATTAGACAAAAATCTATCATTTGGACAATTATACCCCTTAGCAGAAATAACAAACAATTTGTATTCGTATATCATTTTAAATTTTAAATAAAGATAAAAGTTAATTTTGTTTACAAATTTTTGTTTCCCAGATAAAAGAAATCTGGAAATGTCAAACAACGTACGAAAAGAAGACTGCCAATGTTTAGTCGAAGCCCGAAGAAATTGAATGTGACCATGTACACAGTAGCGAAGCCCACTCAAACGGTGTGGGGTCAATTGACCTCACTGAAAAAAAAATATTTTATAATATATGATAAATTTAAAAGAAATTTAAGTGTAATGAATAAATTGACCTCACTAAACTTTATAAATTTTTTAATATACGGAGTCAAATTATATTTTTTATAACTTTTTCAATTCCATTTTACTTCTAGTCATTAATGTATGCATCTTCTTCTAATATTTTTAAAATAAATAATAATATAATTTATATTATTTTTATAACATAAGAAATTTAAATATTTATTAACAAATTTGTGATTAGAAAAACGTATTAGAAATCAATAAGAAAGTATATATATATAATTTTATTACTTGTTATATTAATAATATTATAACAAAATACATGTTTTACATAAACAACCGGTCAAAAAACACAATTATCTAAAAAAAATATAGCTCAAGGGCACTGCCCCCGAACCTCCGCCAAATTATTTATAGCATCACAATATTTTGCCCTCAGTGACTACAAATCCACAAATCCTGGCTTCGCCACTGCATGTACATGCTTTTTAAGATACTTGAGATAACTCAGAATATGCAATTTATGAACCATTACAAAGGACTGTAAATGCCATTGTAGACCATCTTTCAGCAGTTAGAATGTGCTCACTGCACATTAGTTGACAATGAACTATTGACAATATAGCCGACTCTTAAGGTGGTACAGTTGATGAGAGACTGAATGAATGACATGAAGCGGAACATCTTAAACTCCGCCACTTAAGGACAATGAAAGGGAAATGACTGACACTAGCCAATTGTGTTTTATTCCATGTGCATCCAAGTTGATACTTATGTCAAGTAGTAGCCGGTCAGATCGTCAACAAGATAGTCATACGGCACACCACTTCCGTATTCAAACCCATCACTTGTGGGTGCCAATCGGTTTGGGGTAGAATAAACATTTGGAGCACCATCCTTCGAATTGGATTTGGCCCTTCCCTTAAAAGAGTGCTTGTCTTGTGGAACAGCAGTAAGCCTCCCCATTTGCTTTTGCAGATCAGCAACTGAATCATTACCTACCTTTCCTTTCGGACTCTTCTTCCCATCAACGAGCTTGAGTTCCAACCTATACAAGGCACAAACGTCACACTTGCTGATCTCGTATTCATACAGGTGCCATTCGAGATTTTTCATTGGTTGTGGATCCATGTAGTAGGATCGTTTCAGCCCTTCGAACTCAATCACTTGCTTCCGTGACTCATGCCAACCCCGTCCGTTGTAATCTGGAAGAGACCTCTGCTTTCTATTTCCACTCTCAAATGCTCTTCGAGGCTTATCGAAAAATAGCCACTCTCTAATTGTTTCACCCTCAAGAACTGTAAGATCAAAGAGCTCTGCAACAACATGACAGAATTGACAAGTTATTTAAACATAACGAGTCGATGATTGATAAAGTAAATCTTACTATTTTAGTGGGGGGCCACAGCATGATAAAACACATTTAAGATGCACAGTAGCAGTAAGAACTTACCAGGAACATTCCATGGGGATTTTGCTGTGGCAGCCCCCTCACATTCTGGAACACCAACATCTTTTCCTTCTGCTTTTGCTTTAAGAGCAGAAAAAAGTAAATTATCCTTCAAACCAATGCCTCCGGGACGTAGGACTGGAGTCATACCAGGACGACCTTCCAATGGTGCGAGCGCTCCATGAAAGGTACTGCAATAGTCTTGATTCCACCCTTGAGCAGGCCTAGGACAATCCCAAAGCGCACATTTTGGTCCTAGGAAAGCAGAAGGAGGAGGGCATATATTTGGAAGAAAACCAGATATCTGAGGCAAACCATCTTCGCCACCAAGACTTGTACTATCAAACCCAGTGAAGAAAGTCCGCTCAAACTCTTGATGCAAATCAATGGAGTTATAGTCCAACTGAGTTGTAACAGCCATGTTGTTGACTCCCATATTAGTTATTACTCCTGAGGGGAAGCCTTTGAATTGATCCAACTCAAAGCCTTGCTGCTGTGGCATCTGAGATGCACCAAAATTCTGCAACAAATTTGCACATTTTCCATTTAATTAAAAGAACTCCCTTACTTAAAAAGAAAGCAAAAAAAAGTTTATTTTAACTTCTTAAAAAAAGGATAATATGTATTTGAAATAGATTAGTAGAAGGGGGGAAATGAACACTATATATACAGAAAGACAACATAGAATGACCGAAAAGTGGACTAAATGAAACACAACTTTGATGACTGACATGCTTGTAGAATTTAATCCAGAGTAAACGAACCCTGATGAAAGGAGACTTGGTTCAATAATAAACTCAGGTGTTAAGGATCCGCCATGAAATTCATTACTAAGCCAATTCGATGCTTACAGCAAGAAGTTTAACCAAATTAGATATGATAAATGTAAACTTGCTATGGTAATAAAAAGGAAAGGTGAGGGGGTTAATTAGGAGAAATAAATTATAGAGGCAAAATGACTGATGTAGTAATGCTTGATTCAAGTGGTCATTAGACACGTTTTTTTTGGTAATAAGTCAAGTGGTCATTGATATATATGATAGCATGGCAACAACTAAATGTGGACAAAAGACTGAGCAAAAGAGAATTTCCAAACACAATAAGCTATTCTTTTCTAGCCCTTGATAAAAGATCTCATTGTGCATGGACTCTTAGCAATTTAGTTTTAGCCAAAAGACGAACAAGTAATGAGTTAGAAAACTGGAGATGTAGCTTGGGATCTAGAGGTAAAAGGATAACTAGAAGTTGACTCCCTTAATGACTGTTTCTTGTGTTTGATCCAGAATAAACAATTAACTCCCGCTAAATCTCCATACTTTATTATGTCAACATAATACCCAATAACTGCTTCTTGACATCACCTTAATACTAATAAATAACAGTGCAACCCTATGCCTCTGTGCATGTGTTTGTGCCACGTATTCGCGTGCAGATCAAACTGCCACCCAAATTTAAATGCAATAATAGGAAATCCTCCACAACTACACTAATCTGACTTATCAAAAAACAAAGAAAACAAAACAGCAACAAATATCAAATCAATCCTGACAACCTGTTGGAGAACAACACTGCTACCAACTTTTTGGGCATCTGGCTCTGGCTTCGGGGCTGCTAATCCACTGGTGGCATCATCTTCTTCCTCACAAAGCTGCAGCAGCCTACCAATTTCCGTAGAGAAGGACCCCAAACTCCCACCTCCCTGAACAACCATCATTAATACCTTTATTGACAATCAGTAACATACCAAACATATTCTATATCAAGAACAAATAACCAACAATTTCAAAAATAAATTCCCACAAGTCAAAAAATATTTATATCCATCAACATCCTAAATCCACAATTTTAAAAAACACAAATTCACACATTCACATAAATTTGGATCCAAAAACATCAAAAAAATCCATGTTCTAAACACACACTAGCACACATCAATTGCTTTCCAGGTATCCTTTTCATAATTCTTCAAAACCCACATCTTTATTTACACTAAAGCCATCAACTTCATTAAAGAAATGCACTTCAAATCCTGTTTCACCTTAAAACCCCAAGAATAACTACCATTGCCTTCACTCATGCACGCAATCTATATACAATCAACTACTTCAAACACACTACTAGTCCACTACCCAACCGCAAAGGCATTAAAATAATATTTGTGAACTAAAGGGGCTTGACAGAGCAAAAAAAAAAACTAAAACCTGGAAAGAATTAGCAGGGGAAGGCTCATTAAGTTCAGCTTTCCACTCACGAAGCATCTGATGAACTTGCTCTTCCAGCAACGCTACATCGTTCGAACGGCTCTCCTTCCTCGCAGATTGAAGATCAGAGAACATCCCCTGAAGATCATCCACCCGATTCTTCGCCCTGTCCTTGAACACTTGGCGCCCAGCTACCCCATTCTTCGTACCCTTCCGCATATCCCAAAAACAAATCCTAATTTCCTGCATAACCCACAAGTAAGCTCAATTGTATAACAAAAATTGGCAAGCAAAAACCCTAATTCAGTCTAAATCACACCCGTAAAATGGAATTAAAGTGATATATAAAGTTGAGAGAATTGATCGAATGGGAAGACTAGAAAATAAAATACCTATTCGGTAATCGGTGAGCAGAATAGATATAGATAGAGATATAGCTTGTTTAGAGAGAGAGAGTGGTGAGAGAAGTGTCCTTTTTTTCTTTTTCTTTTCTCTGGTTTTTTTGCTCTTTGATGTCTCTCTCTCCCTCTCTCTCTCTCGCTCCAACCCTCTCTGTGTATAATTCTTTTCTTTCTACGCGGCGAGAGATCGGTAGAAATTAATCAATTAATTATTCTTTGGTGTAGGTTTCCGGTTATGACCTTTCCTTTTTGTGCAAAATTCTTATCATGCCCTTCCATCTAAACATAATTTTAAACTTAATTATTAAACCAAGTCATAGTTTGACTTGACTAATTTTTTATATGTAAACTCAACTATACAAAATTATAGGCTAAATGACACTTAAATTCCTTCAAGTTATCATTCACTTTTAAAATTATCTCTAATGTTCATATTTTGTCAATCAAGTCCTTAAAGTTATATTTTGTATCACTTCCGTTCCTTTTCTTCAATTTCACTAAAATTCATCCAAAATTCGACCCAACCCATTTTATTAAAGACAAAATTGTGTCTTTAACATTATGAGTATTATAAATATATATCAGATTACAATATTTAGAAATTAAAAAGCAAAATAACTAATTCGAATTTACACATTATTATAATACCAAACCAATTTTTTTTATAGATATATATTTCAGATTATAGAATTTAAAAATTAAAAATCAAATTAACTAATTCAAATTAACACATATTATTATAATATCAAACTTTTTTTAATAAACTAATTCAAATTTCAAAAAAAAATATTGAACACTAGCTACTATTTTTAATTTTAATTTAATGAATGACTAAAATTCAAAATTGTTATCAAATGAAAATAAAAAGGTTTTGGTCCAAATTTAATAAATCAATCCTCTTCTCTTTTCTTCTCTTCTATAGATTTGAGATTCAGATTTTAGTGTTACTCTACCCCTCTTTCTCTAAGATCTGAGGCTTTGTTTCCCCTGTTTTTGCTTTGCTTGTTTTGTAGTTCTTTGGTATATTTGGATCTAATACTCAAAAAAATAACGCTACTGTCACATAATGTTTACATACACACACATACATATTGTGGACCCTGCGTGATATGCAAGATCCTCAAATATATATGTGTGTGTATGTGAACTTTATGTGACCCAAATTATGTAATAGTAGCATTGCTCTACTCAAAACCCATTTGCTTACTTTGTTCAAAGATCCAATTCTAAATAAAAAATATTACGAACTTTTTTGTTGTTTTGATCTGTTTTGTTGTCATTTCTCTGCCAAAGAAACCCTATTTACTATATTAAACTTTAAATTTAAAAATTTTACTCCCTTCATCCCAAAATTAGAAATACAAATGATAATATATTAAACTTTAAATTGATGTGAATTTATTTAATTTTAGTTGATACAATTATTATAATTGTAAAGTATATAACAAAAACTATTAATCACAAAATTTATTTCATTCTAAACTTTTATGAGTTATACAAATTTTAAAGTTTAATATGACGTCGTCAAATAAAATTTTGGAATATAATAAAAGGACAACTCTTTTTTAAAAAACAAAAATATTGACAAATGTGACTCTTTTACTTTATATTCGTCATTCTAGAAGAAAAAAATTATTTATTTTTATATGTCGTTTGTAAATTTTAAATAATATTATTATTTTTTTTTAATATAAATCTTAAACATTAAACACAAATTTATTTATCTCTCATCTTTTCAACAAATTTACTTTGATAATAGAATCATAACATTGATATTGCATACCTAATTTAATCAATTAGAAAAAATATTAATGACATTCTTAATCTATGTTTTTACTTCTAAAATGTCAATTAAAAAATTCTCAAAAGTCAAAGTCCGACTTATTAATTGCAAAAGTATTTTTAACTTTTTTATAAATATGGAATTGATATTTTTATATAAAAAATTTGATATTTTTACATGATCTTTTTCACATAAATAGTGAGTGGGTCCTATCTCTATGTGAGAGAGATTCGTATGAAAATATCAATTTCTTATAAATATATTTTTATCAGAAACTTTGTAGAAGTATTTATAAGTAAGTATATTTCACCTCATTACAACACAACTACACAAGTACCACCAACCATGCCCAAAAGTACGAAACTAAATTCTAAAGGGTATGTATAGATTTTGTGAAGGCAACTTTTTCATCACTCAATCTTGAAAGTTGACCTTATATTTGCACCCCCAAAAAAACACAAAATCCTTATCTGTATAACCAAGCTTCTTCTTCTTTTACTTTTTTAGACACAATAAAAATATATCAAATATTGCAAAATATAATATAGGATAAATCATATGAATAAATAACAAAGACTAATAAGGGGATACAAATTTAGGTTTAAAATTTCTAATAAATGCTTGAATATGACGCTTCGTCTTTTGTTATTATTCTCTTCGTTTCATAATATATGACTTTTTAAAATTATGTACAAGAATTAAGAAAATAATTATATAACATTAACTATAATATCAATTGTCTATAATACCCTTTACCATACTTATCTCATCATATCTCTATCATTTGTAACATTTTCCAATAAGGGATAATTTTGGAACGATTGTGGCTAATTAATTCTTCTAGATTATATAAAACGTCAAATAATTTGAAAAAAATAAAATCATCTAAAACGTCAGATATTATAAGACAGATGGAGTACTCTAGGGAAGAATGACAATTTGCTCCCTTCAACTGTCTTGCAAAATATTTTTAGTTAATGTTATATTCGTCCAAAATATCTACAAAAACACAAATGTGATGACTCCTTTATGTGGATGAGTAGGGCAAGGAAGGTATAAAGGGTACCTCCATGCTCCCACTACCATTCACCAGAGATTCTTCATGTTGTCAATTCCTTGAGATAGAAATGTCCTACAAGGAACAATTAGGTGTGTTTATTAACTATTCAATAGAATGAGCATCTTGTTTCCAATAATTTATTCCAATAAAACCATATCAAAGTTCCAAAAATACAAAAAAAATATTTGGTTTCATATAAATTTAGCAAATTACAACACCCTAATCTACTTTCTAACTCATTATAATCACTTCTACCATAATTTATAAAAAAAACTAACACACTTTCTATAACTAAATACGATAAATTACGGTAAAATCCCAACAAATAAATTTATTTATCTATCTATCTATTCTATAAAGCGAGTGCATTTCTTCTTCTTTTTTTCTCCTTTCAGATTCTCTCCTTTTCTCTTTTATATTCTATTTATTTTTATTTATATGATAAAGAAAAGAAACTACATCACTCGTAATTTCCGTATTTGTTTTTAACTTTCGTGTTATTTTTTTAAGTCGCACATAGTTGTCTGCCACGACAACTAGTTTAAGTAAATCTAGAAAATGGGCACGTAACACATTCTTCCTATACATCCCCCCCCCCCCCACCCCCCCCAAAAAAAAAAAAAAAAAAGGCCTCTATTTTTTGTTATTACTAAAGCATTTACAAATGGTGAAGGAAAAAGGCAGAAACCAATTAGCAAGGGCAATAGGGTCCCAAAAAGAAGCCAAAAAATGAAGGCTTTCCTCATGAAGAATGGGACTAATGAATCACCAAGTATTGTGGAAATACTCATCTGCAAGTGCATTATTTGCAGTCAGAATTTCATTATCAGATCACGATGGCTTCGCCGATTTGCCATCTTCACTATGAGCTTGTTTGGACTTGAAAACTCCAGCAGCAAGACCTAGTCCCCCCCTGGGCTGCTGCTGCTGCTGCTGCTCAAGCTCTTGAAGTTTGTTCCTTAGAAGCTCTCCCTCTTTTGCCAACTCATTATCTCGTTGCCTCAAGTCCTAAAAACCACAAAATACAAGGGCTCACCATCATTAAACTTACTCGAGGAATTGGTTAACATCTTTGAAGTAAGACGACTGAATAATGAAACTCAAATTTCATAACCATTACTAGTCATCAACAAACCTGAGGATCACAAATAATACCATTACCTTAATAAAACAATTATCTAGTGCAAGACTACTTTGTATAATAAAACAGTATGTCAAGGTTTCCCTGGAGAAAAAATGAGTATAATGATACTAGTTCTTTCAAAGAGAAAGATAACAAATTTACCTCTATTTCTTTCTTACGGAGTTCCTCCTTTTTAGCCTCTGACCTAGAATTCCTTTGCACCTCAAAGATAATAGCAGCTCCTGCAACCTACGTATAAATTTTGAAATGGTAATGAGACATTTGATTTCTAAGCTGTACGGGCAGCCGGCCTTCTGAACTGAATTTCCAACTCTTTCCCAAAACAAGCCAACCTCCAAATAGAGAGGGAGATGTTTGCTTTATTACCTAATAAACAAAATAATCTTGTACTTTTCTGGACAAATAAACATAGTAGGAACTCAAATCAAACAAATGAACAAAGCCGCGCCTCAAATACTAGAGGGTTGTTTACACTAATCCTATCATTTCAAATATACAATTTCTAATATAATGTCATTTGTTGAACCATAAGCCATAATAAGTATCTTGCATTCTTCCCATCTCAATTCATGTTATTTTGGTTATCCCCACGGGTCTTCTGTTCTCACGTTACGTTGTAAATAAGCAATATGATATTAATAGTGCACTTTTATGACTACTACCAATACAATTTAAAATAGTTATTTACAAGTAAATGGGTAAGTAACTTGGTGATTACCGAGAAGACAAAGAGTTCCCCAATAAGGTCCACAGCAGCTTGAACAGCTTTCTCTTCATTTAGAGGCCGAATTTCAACATTGGTTGCATGACTATAAATACGCCTTTGCATTGTTGTTGTAAGACGATGATTTGCCTGGTCCCATCAAATAGAAGTATTGAATTTGTGAAATATAATTAAATAAAAGACAAAATAAAGTACAAGAATAAGAAGCTAAGAAGATTTTTAGGAAACATATCTAATAACTAATAAGGCTGAAAAGACTATATAAATGAAGAACTATGTTAAAGTATAACATGAGTACATACTTTTCTACAAGTAACACGAGTACAAACTTTTGAAAGTGGCTTCGAATTAAAAGAGTCTAGAAGAATGTGAATGATTGGTAGATAGAAGAATTCTATGGCAACACTAGTAAAAATATAGAATATGGCAGTGTTAGAGCTTCAATGGTTCCAAGGACCTCAGGATGAAAGTCACACTATCTTCTCTTCCAAAAGAAGCAGTGATCATGGTTGTTTGAACATTTAATTGTCAAAACAAATTTTCTTGGTGCTACTTAAATAGATGATTATATGGTACAAGCTGTATAAACCATATTATTGCTGCCACCCCATATTATTGTCGATTTGGATTTCCAATCACAGGTGAAGAGATGTATCCATTTCTGACCCACTGTTAAATGTGTAAAATTTTGTTAGTGAACTCTGGATGATTTAGTAAAGGTTGAGACGTTGAGATACATCGTTCGGATAAAGTCCAGCACTTTGTCATTCCATTTGGAAGTCAAGTATGAGAGAGAGGGCTTGCACATATTTGGGATTCTGGGAAAGGGGTCGAATTTAGTGAAGAAATCAATAAACCTTGGATTGCTTACGTTGATCTCCCTAAGAAATTGGCCAAAGCATAGAGGGTATACATTAGACAATTTCAAATGGCTTTTAGGTTGAAGTTTCAATTACAATGGTAACACCAGCATGACTGAAAACAGACTATGTACTTGTCAAAAAAAAAGTAAGAACGAAAGAAAACAAAAATAACTCCAATCCTCTATGATAGTTGGCATTTTCCTTCAATGTTACAGATCTTATTTTACATTGCATTAGGATCAACAATTCAAATTACTAAAATGAGTACAAACATTCACTTATGTCCATTTCAATAAAGCCAAAATTTGAAACTAAAATTTGTATTCAAGACAACAATTCATATTCTTCGAATGACCTACTCTAAATACAACGATTAGCCACACAAAGGGCATGTTCAGCAGTGACTTATTTTAAACCAACTTGTAACTTAAATTTTGAAATGACTTATAAGTCAGAAATTAAAAGTATTTGGCACCATTTTTATTTATAAGTCAAAAATTAAGTTAAAACTAAAACTGAATGATGCAACACAGCAACCAGAGTCGCCCAAATTCCATAATGACGTCACCTCATCTGGAAACACTAACATTCTCCTACTTTACTCATAAACCCATCTAACAAAACAAACTCCCCAACAATCCCTTAAACCCATATTAAGTTCATACTATATCTCATTGTCTGTAAAACCAAATTTCTATTTTATTAATGCAAAAGAAACTAACGCCGGAATTGCTGTAAAAAAAACACACATAAGTAGATAAGTACCTGGGCGATGTTGATGATAGATTGGCGGAATCTAGGATGAAAGCCAGCGGCGGTTTTGAGTCTACCAGCGATGGGTTTGCTAAGAGTCCTTAAAGCGAGTGTTCCGAGCTTAAACAGAGGGAGGACCATTCCTCTTCTTCTTTCTGATCTGATAATTACCTCTTTTATTATTTCTATAATGCTCCCCAACTGTTCGACCGACGAACAAAATCAATTATGTTATCATCTAACGAGCTAAATTAGCACAAGCTTAGATAATCACTCGACTGGTTCATACTTCAAAAGAAGAGTTTCTTGAGAAGAAAGGCAAATTAGCCCAAATTTCCCTTTTTTTGGGACAGTTGAGAAGCGGAAAAGAGGTGGACTTTTTTTGAAAAATAATATACATATGATAAAATAGAATAATAATGTATGAATTTTATTTATTTATTTATTTATTTACGTATATGGATATTTAAGATTGACACAAATTTATCATCACATGTAGCAGGACTCGACATTTTATGAAATTGATTTGCGTACTATTTAATACTTTCACTTTTCAAAAAAAATATTCAATTACTTTCACAAAAACTATTTAATTTATCTAAATAATTATTAATGAGTTTACTATAGAATTTATTAATCATTTGTTTAGATATATTAAATTATTTCCCTAGTTAATTAGTACTATTGTTCTAAATAAAAGAGAATTTAGATGGTAGGGAATTTCAATTGAGTCAGAAAAACATGAAATTCGACTTGATTTTATTTGAAAAAACAAGTTAAAATGAATTTGAACAAAAACAAAAATTTGGATTGAAGTTGATGAAGAAATAATTAAATTCGTAATTTTTACAAAGAGATATTAACAGTACAAGAGAGATTAAATCCGTGATCAATATAAACTCATTTTCTTGGAACATGGTAGTAACAAAGTAAAAAAAATGTTCCAAAAAAAAGTAGTAACAAAATAAAAAGAGGAGCTCCATCATTTCTAGATTAAATATAATCTAAAGAATTTATGCTCCCTCTCCGCAGCTAGACTAAATATAATCTATGAAATTTTCTAGTGAATCCAAAAGACTATATCAAATAATCTGATTTTGGTGGACTATAATTTTTAAAATATTTTAATGAAAATGTGGAAGAATGATCGAATGACTATAATTAATTAAATATAATATAATCTTTTAATATTATAATCCATGCGATAGTTCATTTTGTCGAAAGAATTAAAAAATTATCCCATTAATTAATGTCATATTAACTAAATATAATCCATAATATAGTTCATCTTGAGGGAGATGCTCCAATGCATTTCAAGTTCTCAGCTATTAGTATAAGCTAAGAGAAAATAGCTGGCTGAAAAATGACATCTCATCGATCCGCCCCTCACTCCTTCGAATCAACAAAGACCGTCGATAACAAACGTGGAAATAAATCCCAATCAACGGCCATAATCGTCTCGCATCGCGTAAATACCAATCCACGTCACCTATCCCCGTCAAATGTATTCAAAATCACAGTCCGACGCTTACAATTCACTATATCTCCCGCCAAAAATTTCACAATTCCCTATAAGATAAACCCCCAAAACCCAGACTTCGTTACTCCCAAATCAATTTAACTCTGTGAATTTACATCTAATTCTCTCTCACAAGCGCATATCCATCAATGGCTCGCACCAAGCAAACTGCTCGCAAATCTACCGGCGGCAAAGCCCCGAGGAAGCAACTTGCAACCAAAGCCGCCCGCAAGTCAGCTCCGGCCACCGGCGGAGTAAAGAAGCCCCATCGCTTCCGCCCTGGTACCGTTGCCCTCCGTGAAATCAGAAAGTACCAGAAATCAACTGAACTCCTCATCAGGAAGCTTCCCTTCCAGCGTCTTGTCCGTGAAATCGCCCAGGATTTCAAGACCGATCTCCGATTCCAGAGCTCCGCGGTTGCTGCTCTTCAGGAGGCTGCTGAGGCTTACCTCGTCGGACTGTTTGAGGATACTAACTTGTGCGCTATTCATGCGAAGCGCGTGACAATTATGACTAAGGATATCCAGCTAGCTCGCCGTATTAGGGGTGAACGTGCTTGATTTTGAATGAATTAGGGTTTTCAATGTAAAGGGGTTTTAAGGGTTCGTTATAGAAGTTTAGTTTTGTTCTAGTAATGCTACAGTTGTATTGGAAGTATTTCTAATGAAATTAAATGCTTATTATCTTTCAATTGATTTCCTACATTTTTTGAATTTGTTTTCTTGTTCTGTGTTTGTTGTTACTGAATGTTTTCCCTGAATGTGTTCCTAATTTATCCTTTTATGTTTTTCACAATTATACTTTGAATAAATATACTTGTATCAACCATGTCATGTATTTTTAACATTTTTTGTCTTAAATTATAAGATTATTACTAAATTTTAAAAGTTAAATTGAAACATTTTTAATTTTAAAAAAATAAAATTTATTGTAACATGAACTGATATATTTTATAACTAATTGAATTTTTAACATAAATATTTATAATTATTATTTTTATTTCTTAATATAAGTCGTTTTAAAATGTTACATAAATATTAAGAAAATGATTGTATAATATTAATTGTTTATATTGTTCTTGTATTAGAAAAAGAATGTTATTTATTGGCAAAAATTAGTGAGAGAATTAAAGTTATATTTAATACTTGGAGTAATATTGAAAATTAAGTAATTAATGCTTATTTGAAATTTTCAAACGACTTATATTATGAGACAAAAATATTTCTCTAAAACAACTTATATTAAATGACGAAGAGAGTATATTAACTTTGAGTTTGAATCGGAACAAAACAAGTGATTTATTTGTTAGATAATTTACAATATTTATTAATACCTCTGTTCCTTAAAAAATGCAGTTTTAGCAACAAAAAAAATATTTTTAAAAAAATGCAGTTTTAGGAACCCAAAACCTTCTTTTTCCAAGCATGCCCTTGTTTTAATTAATGCACTAAATGAGAAAGTTAATGCACTAAAGTAAGAGAAAGGCTAGCTTTATCATTTTATCTCATTTATTAATTTGTGTACTTTTTGCTAATACTGCACTATTTAAGGATGGGAGGTAGTATTGGTTTTTTTGCTAGTTTAATCACACACCTCCCCACAACTCGAATTCCTAATCTCATGATAAACATGGGTTTGGTCATACAACTTGGCCAAAGACGTTATTGGTTAGCTGGTTTCTTGTCAAGTACTCTCCTCCATTCCTAAATAAATGACATTTTATAGTGTTTCACACTTATTAAGAAAGTTATTTATTGCTCCAATTATGTCATTAAGATAGATACTCCCTCCGTCCCTTAATATAAAATGTTTTAGAGAAGTTTTTTTGTCCTATAATATATGACGTTTTAGAATTTTAAATAAGCATTAATTACTTAGTTTCCAATAATACCCCAAGTATTAAATATAATTTTGGTTCTCTCACTATTTTTTGTCTAATAAATAACAATCTTTTCTTAATTTGATATTATATTTAATGCTATACAATTATTTCCTTAATATTTGTGCACAACTCTAAAAAGTCTTGTATTAAGGGACGGAGGGAGGAGGGAGGAGGGAGGAGGGAGTATGTATTACCATAATTATTCTTGCATTAATTAAGAAAATATATATAAAATTTCCTAAATAAATGAGATAGAAAGATATTTGAGTGCAATAGAGAAAAAATTATAATTAATATTTTCTAGAAATTTGTTAACGTCAAATATATTAAAAAAAATTGAACCCTAAAAAGAAATGGAGTGAGTATTTCTTTAGTGTATTTGCAATGCTTTTGTAAAGATTTCTTGGATATTATACAATTCAGTTTTGTAAATTAAAGATTTTGTGATATATTATAATTCCTTTCATATCAAAAAATAATAATTTCACAAGAAACGGGGATTGATAAACCCTTGAGATGTGACAATGCAAGATCCTTTTGCATATTCTGCACCCATTACTTTATGGTTATTCATATATATATATATATATATATATCATTCAAGCAACAACAATTTTGGTTCTATCTATTTTTATTTATATTGTTTGTGGATGTCAGTCCAAAATTAAAAGCATGCTCTTCTTTATAATTGTTGCTCCTCCTGTAAAACAAATAATTTATTAAAACAATAGCATTTATTTTGTTTTATTACTACTAATATTGAACCAGCCCGATAAAATATAATGATAAAAAGTGAATAAAGAATTAAGAGAGGGAAAGTGCGTAAAATTATTTAGAGAAAAGCAAAAAAAAATTAGAAAGAGGAAATATATTAATCTATTTTAGAAAGATGGTGTACTAAAAAATTAGAGAGATAATTAATTAAAGGAAAATGGCAAGAGGGAGTATATAAATCTTAAAAAGTAAAATGTGAGTCAACTTATATTTAAACTATAACCAATTTCAAACCATACAAATCATATTAAAAATGAATAATACTAGAGACAGAACTTATTCTACAATTATTTTATAATTTGCTGATGTGGCATACTCCACCTCAGCTTTTACGTGGGATCGAAGACTACATTGAAATAATTTGTTCATCAATATGCTGAGGTGGAGTATGCCACATCAGCAAATTGTAAAATAGTTGTAGAATAAGTTGTGTCTCTAGCACCACTCATTAAAAATTGACAATGTAATTTTAGTTCTTATTTGGACACATAACCATTTTATGTTAATCCAAAACCAAACTAAACCCATATTTTGGCAGGTCTAATATATATGATGGATATAATGAAATGCATAACTCTATCTATATTATTTATGTATTTCCTTTCTAAACTCTTTACAAGTATGAGAAGTGTATATCAGTTGTTTCTTTGTGTATTTGTTTGTACATTAATTCTTATACCAATTTACAAGTATATATGAGAAGTGAAAAAAAAACCAATAAGATATGAATTTAGTTGAACTAATAATCAAAAATACAACAAATTGAAGTATTGTAATTGCAACATTTGGAAGGTGGCTAATAATGGGGCAAAGTTTTGTTTTGGGTATTTGGGCTTTAGAGCACACTATTTTGTTCTAAGCCCATGTGCTTGCTATGGTTCTTCACTTCTTTGGTCCAATTCATATAACCAGTCACCCAAACATGTAAATGTAATAGCAGGCTGCAGCTCATCAGACTAGGGGGGGGGGGGGGGGGGGGAGTGTTTGATAAAACTGAATGAAATAGTTATGAATGTTTAAGTAATCTGAATGAGTTGAATGAAGTAGAATTCTGAATACTGAATGAAAAAAATTGTTTGAGAATTTATATGTTTGAAATATCTGAATAACAGATTTTTATGATTTTACCCCTCTAGAAAAATTTAAAATTGTTGTAAATTTATTTAATAGTACTTAATATAACAGTTAATATTATAAAAAAAATAAATATAAAATACTTCATTTAGCACTCATTTAGCCCGTTCAACCAAAAAAATTAAATTTAACCGATTCAATCATTCAGACATTTTTTATTCAAAACAAACGCACTGAATGACTGATTCACTCGCCTCTAAACAAACATCCCTAAACGTCACATTGGTTTAAAGCAGTGATCAGCCCTTTGTTTCAATATTAATAATATTTTACCCCTTTAAGAATCCTACTCATGCTTCATCCCTTCCTTTTATGTGTCTGTGACTGTCTAGGAAAAAGATCAAGAATCAAAGATCAAAGATCAAAGAACAAATAAATATGAATACAAAATTCTTGTTTAGGCTATGTATGTTTGGATGTATAATGTTTTCTTCTTAATTTTTTTTTTTAAATCTTGTGAAAATAATTGTCGCAATAAATATTTTTAAAATTTTTTAATAATACAAATATTTTTATTTAAAATAATTTATTTATCGACAACCTGAAATTTTAGAGATTAGATTAAACAATAAATTTAATATCAAAATACACATGGAGTACTACACAAGATGATATAAAAAAACACCGATATTAGATTGGATACGATTATCATAAAATTTAAATTGATTAATTGATCAATACTATACTGACAGGTATATATAGATTATCTCTCGAATTACATATCGATATTATATTAATTAATTAATTAAAGTTAACATGATGCAAAACAGTCCCGTCAAATTGAATGCAAAAGGTTTTGGCGGTTCGTCAGACACACACCATAACCGATGTAAACTTATCAGTACCCGACAACTCTTCTGGTCTCCGACTAAGACCGGTCTACCTCCTTTTTGCAAGGTCTCCACTGGGTCCCATTTCCTTTCACTTTTTGCTTAACTAAAATGACATTAAAAAATAAGTCCTCTTAACATGTGCTCTTAGAGTGCATATTAAAAAATATTTTTTTGAACTGTGTTTATATTTCTTTGATTTATGTATTTGCAATAATTTTAAAAAAATATACACATAATTCAAAAAAATATTTATTTAAACTATGTGTACTTAATATGTACCTAAAGACACATATTAAAAAATTATTTAAAAAATATATATATATAAAAAATAATGTCAAATTATAATTACCGCATGTTTCATGGCATATGAATGAGCCTACTAAAAAATGATGAGTTTCAAATTTATTTTTAATGGTCCTATAAAATTATAAAAAATGATGCGTATTTTTATTTTTTTTATTTAATAAATCTTATTAAATAACTTATTTATCTTTTATTTTATGTATTTTTTTTCATTTTTTTGGAGACAAAAATTTGTGTCTTTAATCATTCTTATGGGGACCGAGGGAGCATTAATTAAGGAGGTAGAATATATTCTTCCATTTGAAAAAATAAATATTGCTTGATTTTTTAAACTTAATATAAATATCACCTAACTTTAAATAAATTTATATTAATTTAAACTTTTTTGAATTATTTTCCAAAAATGGGAATTGGTTTTATGTTTTAAAACAGAAAGACTAATATATATATATATATATATATATATATATATATATGACCTGAGGTGTGACTAAAGTACGCTGATGGTGATGACTGATGAGTTAAAAGGAGAGAACGGGAGAGAAAAAGGGAAGAGATGTCAGTGTTCCGTAAAAGCTCTTTCCCGCGGAAAAGCCGAGGGCTCTTCTTATCTGCAGAAGAATAGCCTTCACTTTTACGGTTTTACCCCCATGACTTTCGCCCTGCTTTTTCACTCAGTACGGTTTTTACCTGCGGTAACTCTCCCCGGGTAATTTTTGATGGTATTGAATTGTGGCCCCGCATGGAAAGTTATGGAAATTAATATTTTTCACAAATTAAAATAATATTTTTATATGAGTCTCATTCAAATGGAGGTGAGATCCGTTCCACTATTCATGTGAAAAAGATTTTGTAAAAATATCAATTTTATATGAAAATATTAATTCTTAGTTATGTACTACTTATTAAGGGGTTGTTAGTTTAGGATTGAATACATCTGAATGGCTGAATTAGTCAGTCATTAAGTGCGTTTGTTTTGAAAAAAAATCGTCTGAATGGTTGAATCGGTCAGATGATTGAGCTGAATGGCTAAGTCAGATTTTTTTGACTGAATGGTTGAATGAGCAGCTGAATAAAGTAAAAAAAAATATATATATATATATATATATATTAAGTAATATTCAATAAATTTACAACAACTTTGAATTTTTTTCAGATAGATAAAATAATAAAATTATGTCATTCATATGTTTCAGATATATTAATTATCAAATAATTTTTTTCATTCAGATTCAGTTCCTTCAGATTCAAATTCATTCAACTCCCTAAGTAACATATCAATATAAATTCACGCACTACGATTCCTTTTAATTACACACTAACCTAATTTTTTGCATGTTAGTAATATTTTAACCATGGTTAGGACTATGAATTGGGTTTAGTGACCTCAGTTTAAGGTTGTTCAAATTTGGGGTTGAGAGTTCAATCATATCGTTCAAACTCGTCTCATATGAGATTACGAGTGTCGGGTTTATTTTAGGACAAAGTCAAACAAAAAATATAAATATTAATAAAAATTAAAAATAAACAACAAATAAAAACTTAATGTAACCCCTAATTAAAATAACATATTTTCAACTCCAAGAAAATATTTCAATATTATTTTCATTCTACACAAATTTCAATTATTAATAGATAAAATTAGAACAATTATTATTATTAAATAGATGCAGAATATTATTTAGACCCCTAACTTGGACAAAATTTTGATGACTTTAACATTGTCTACTTGTGTTAAGAATCTTATAAATTAAAGGACGAGGTAGTTTGGATGTTGGCATCCTAAGTTGTTGGAATAAGGTATGGTTACTTTCCTTCAATTTTAATTGTCAAATCCTCTTGTCCAACCCAAAGATCTGTTTCATAATTAAATTCATAAAATATTAGAATTCAGTGAACTTTATAAAATGCTGAAGGCCGAAGGGTAATCTCTCTGCCTACATATTAACATTGTATTGAGCATAAAGTGAACTTACCAAGAATATTACTACATCCATCCCATAATAACTACATCCATTTCATAATAATTGACTTTTTAGAAGAAAAAAAATTGTTCCAATTTATTTGTCGTTTACAACTTTCTAGAAAAATAAATTATTTACTTTTTTATATCAATCTTAACTTCTCTCATTGACTTTTTTTGCTAAAAGGTTGGCTTGGAGTCGAGGTAAAAAATTTCTCAACATGGGTGGATTTTAACTAATTTTTTTGTTGAAGTTAAATAAAAAAAATTGAACTAATCATAATATTAATTAATTATAATAATGTTTACCAATTGCAATAAATATTTATAATCCAAACTAAAAAAAGAATTTCAAATAAAAACATTTAGACACAATTTAAAAACTTACTTCGATTACTTGTCATAATTCAATTTGAATAATTAATCAAATGCTTAAAGTCTCAAACCAAATTTATTTTCTATATTCAAACAAAATCATGACAACTGGAAGTGAGGGGCTGCTAAAGACTCGATCATTTTTCATTTTTCATTTCCCATTATAAAATAAGACAAAATCATTGTAAGTTATCACAATAAAAAACATAAACTACTCAACCAAAATGATCATATTTTCAATTGAATATCAAATAATCCAAAAATAAAAACTCAATCAAACCAAATTAACAGTAACTACAGTCAATCAAATCAATAACAAAAAAAATAAAACTTAAATCAAACAATCCCACACAGTTCACACGCTGATAAACATTCAAAATCAAAAACTATACAAAAACTACTTTTAAAATTTCACAAACAAAGAAGATTTTTGTACTTTTATTCAAAATTGATTTATAAATTTTTTATATCTACCCTACTCTTATACCTATAAAAATAAAAATTCAGCACGAGCAGCTGCTATGCTATCCTTCGTATGCATACGTCCTTGCTTGGAGTACCGACAACTAGCAACCAAACCAATGTTTCCAATCGACAAATTAGCTTATCATTAACAAGCAAATTGTAATAAAATTTTCTAAATGAAACTACCTCTATGGGACAGAAGTTATATATACCATGAATTCAATTTCTTTTGTAGTATCAAATTATCAATGGGATTTTCTCCCCTATATATGGTTAAATAATATACTATTTCCGTCCCATAATAAGTGTTTTTTTTAGCTTAAATTACACATATCAATACACAAGTTAAAATGACAAAAATACCTTTAATATATATTTTTTGTTTTGTTTGAGACTTTTTTATTGCCTTTTGATCTCTCTTTCTTTTTCTTCAACCTTTTAACTTCCCAATAAATACCATTGGTTGCATAAAGACACATATGAAAAAATATTATAAAAATTGTATTGAAATTCTAACACATCATTTATTTTAAAAAAAAATATTAAACCTAAAAAAATATTTATTGTGGGACGGAAGTAGTACATTGCATTTTACTAATTTTGTTAGAGATAAACTTGAACTTATTATCATGTAGGATAAAATATATATAAGGGTGATTGACTAATCCTCAAGAACGGAATTTTAATGTTGGGGGAAAAAGTTGGATCGGTTCCCAATAATATAAGCACAACTAACAAAAAATGATATGTTCAGCTTTGTTTCCTAGTCAATGTTCCTATGGACATCGGGACATGTTCCCTTTCATATGAAGTAATTGCGATAGGGGTGTAAGTCAAAATGAGTAGTTCGGTCTTTTAGATCGATTCGAAAATATTATTTAAATTTTAAATTTTAAATTTTAAATTGATTTGTAGAATTTGATTTATACTTGTTTTCTGTTTAATAATACACGTATTGATTTTAATTATATCAATATTCGTTCAAATTAGGATTCGAGTATTTTATTA
This sequence comes from Panax stipuleanatus, assembly GCA_020205555.1. Taxonomy (NCBI): domain Eukaryota; kingdom Viridiplantae; phylum Streptophyta; class Magnoliopsida; order Apiales; family Araliaceae; genus Panax; species Panax stipuleanatus. The sequence continues at coordinate 144,253,715 of CM035121.1, read as the reverse complement.
TTTTCATGAAAGGATCTGATATTTTCACATATATTTTTGATATTTCTATAGGGTCTTCTCTCACATGCAGTTAGTCTCATATTCATGTGAGAAGGGGACCATATGGAGATAGTGTTTTTCTTTCATGAACCATTCTCGATACTTACTCGATGAATCATATTTAAATACTGGTCTAATCCATACTAGTAAACTAAGTATGTGATATTTGTATCAATCTTTATGATTTATAAAGTATAATATGTAATTGAGTAAATTTGTACTTGAATAAATCAATGAATTAATTGTCAATTGGTATTACATTCTTTGTAATATTTTCAGATAAATAAAAGTGAAAAACTTCTATATATAAACATTAGTTCAGTAATAAGTTGAATATATAGTGGTTCAATTTCAAGTGTGACAATTTATATTCGAAACTCGTTTTTGAGGCTCGCGAGTAATTACTCATTTAGTAAATGAGTTGAGTATCTGCGAGCTGGGTAGGTCCGAGTAATGTTTCGAATCGAATATGGCATAAAATTAGAAATTTCTTATCTAGTACGAGTCAAATTCAAACTCAATTTTTTAGAGTCAAGTTGAATCTGAGCAGGAGAATGTTGGCTCAAATTTTGCAAGGGCAAATACGACTTTGTACACCCGGAGACGAGAGAATTTAAACAAGGTGTAGTGCGGTGGGTGGTCTGACTCAAAGTGAGAAGCAAAAGAAAGTATACATGTTATGAGCAAGTGACACTCACAAGTGTATAAAACGTGCATCCATGGATAACCATTGCATTAGAGGGGGCACACACGTACACGCCTAAGTTTTTAAAATTACGGCATCATATATATGAACTGTCCTAGTTGTGACTGCCTACGTACGGGTGTAGGGCTCTGTTGGGGTTAATTCTTTGCAATGGATGATGACCTTGAATAGAGAGAGACTCATTGCCGGTTGCCTCTTTTCCTTACTGTGACACATTTGTACAAGCTCTTCCTGAATATACAAACTTGACAAACATAACCAATATTTATATTCTGTTATTGTACTACTAATATTATGTTTGGACGTTCTGTGGTTTCTTTTGGAACTGTTGGAACATATTGATCCATGACAATAACACAAATATCTATCTAGCTAGTAGGGATATGCATGGTCCTTATGGACTCCACCACTTTGTCCCATTCCCATGCATTTGCATAGATTTTTTATTAGACCAAAGGTTGGGTGTATATTATACATTCACAGCTTAAAATAGAATATATATATATATATATATATATATATATATATATATATCAAGATAAGCTCAAAACACAATAAAGCAAACATTAAAGTAAGTCATAATTAATACCAGCATTCATAACTACTATAATTGAGTAACTAACAAGAGAAAATGGGTACTCCATCAATAGTTTTAAGAATTTTTTAATAGGACACATGCTAAGCACATAGTTCAAGAGAATATTCTCTTGAATTGTATGCATATTTCCTTGAACATGGTGCAAATACAGAAATTAAAAAAATATACACACAGTTCAAGAGAATATTCTCTTAAACTGTGTGTTTAGCATGTGCCCTAAGAGTACTTGTTAAGAAGACCCATAGTTTTAACAATAAAATAAAATATGATAAATAGTAACATATCATATATGATGTTAGACCTATAAATATGATTACAAGTAAACAAATGTTACTAAATAAGACCAAACTAATGATAAAAAAAATTACTCACAAGGATTTGGGTGTATGAGATCGTGAGATCTATTCTTGTCAAATGCAAGAATTCGAACCCTAAACAACCATCTCCATCCGATGGCCTCGCACCGGAGTGAATTGTCCTCGCCACCTAGGAGCCCACAATGCGTTGAATTTGGAAGGATTGAGTTTCGTCAGTTACGTTGAAGACTCTTATCCCGACATTTTCATATGTATGTTTTATATTTTCACATAATCATTTCTCACATGAGCATACAGTAAGTAAGTCTCATCTTCATGTAATATAGAACTATATGAAATTATCAAAAATACATGTAGAAATAATGCTCTCCTATCTAAAATTGAGACATGATTGTGATTTGCAGAAACCCTAGAGTTATTGGTGACTTAATATGTGTCTATAAATATTTAAGGATTTCTAGGTATGCACTTTTTTTACACACTCTCATATATAGTATTAAAACTCTCCTAATTAATTTATGGGTCTTCTTAACACGTGTCCTAAGGGCACATGCTAAGCACACAGTTTAAGACAATATTTTCTTGAACTGTGTGCATATTCTATTGATTTCTGCATTTGCACCAAGTTCAAGGGAATATGTACACAATTCAAGAAAATATTCTCTTGAACTATGTGCTTAACATGTGTCCTAAAAGCACATATTAAGATTCTTTAATTTATACTACCTCCATCCCATAATAACTGTCGTTTTAGAAGAATTTTTTTCTCCAATTTATTTATCGTTTACAACTTTCTAGGAGAATAAATTATTTACTTTCCTATATCACCCTACCTTCTCTCATTGTTTCAAGAAATTCTCACCCTTGTATTAATAGTTTTCAACTTCCCATAAAGGGGTAGTGATGAAATTTTACACAAATTTTAATTAATAAATGATAGTATTAAATGACTTTCTTAATCCATATGCATGAAGCTAAAACGACAGTTATTATGGAATGGAGAGAGTAACTTTGATATTAGAGACAGATTCAAATCGTTTATTTCAAGTTCTTTGGAGCAACAAAATTTGATGGTGAAGACCGTGAAAATCAATATGATTAGATATTCATTAAAAATAAATACTCCTTCCGTCCTTTAATATAAGACGTTCTAAAGAAATATTTTTGTCCCTTAATATAAGACGTTTTACAATTTCAAGTAAGCATTAATTGCCTAGTTTTTAATATTATCCCAAGTAATAATTATAATTTTAGTTCTCTCACTATTTTTGACTCAATAAATAACACTTTTTTTCTAATACAAGGGTAATATAAACAATTGATACTACATTCATTCCATAATAACTGTCTTTTTAATTTTATGCATATGAATTAAGAAACGCATTTAATACTATCATTTAAGAATTAAAATTTGTATGAAATTTCATCACTACCCTTTATGGAAAATTAAAAACAATTAATATAAGAGAATTTTTTTTTGAGACAATGAGAAAAGTTAAGAGTGATATAGAAAAATAAACAATTTATTATCCTAAAAAGTTATAAACGACAAAGAAATTGTAACAAATTTTTTCTTCTAAAAAGACAGTTATTATGGAATGGAGGTAGTATTATATTTAATGTTATACAATCATTTTTTTAGTGCTTGTGCATAACTCTAAAATGACTTATATTAAGGGATGGAGGGAGTATAAAATATTAAGGAAATGATTGTAAAGCATTAAATATAATATTAATTGTCTATATTACTCTTGTATTGAAAAAAGAGAGTGTTATTTATTGGACAGATAACACTGAGAGAATCAAAGTTATACTTCCTCTGTTACTAAAAGAGAGTGTTTAAGGTTTTTGTACATGGATTAAGAAAGTCATTAAATACTATTATTTAATAATTAAAATTTGTGTGAAATTCCATCACTACCCCTTTATGAAAAGTTGAAAACTATTAATAAAAGAGAGAAATTCTTGAGACAATGAGAGAAAGTAGGGGTGATATAGGAAAGTAAACAATTTATTCTCCTATAAAGTTGTAAACGACAATCTTTTAGGAACAAATTTTTTCTTCTAAAACGACAATTTTTTAAGAACGGAGGGAGTATTTAATACTTGGGGTAATATTAAAAATTAAGCAATTAATGCTTATATTAAATTCTCAAATGAATTATATTAAGGAACACAAATATTTTTTTAAAACGATTTATATTAAAAAACGAAGAGATTACACATTAGAAAAAAGAAATTTAAAAATTACTCCCAAACTATCATCTTTGATCTAATTATACATAACCTTATTGAATGAACAATTTAGGTAAGATTACAACATATAAAACGCATGCATGATTAATCAAAAAGAGAAGATTAAATTAGGAAGGAAGGAGGACACGAGCTAGGGACAAAATAGACATCCGCCCGGAAATACAGGAATTTCTTACAGGGAAACGTTCTTTTTGGGATTCATAATGTATAATATTATATTCCCTTCCCCGCCCATTATAACTATCAGCCAAAAACCACAAGTAAAAACTTGAGTAATGCTACTCTCACATAAATATCATATAGTTTTGATGTCGCAGAATGTGATTTGTTGTTGATATGATTCATTTAATTTAATAACAAATCACATACATGTGAGCAATATATGATAGTCTTTATGTTATAGTATCATTATTTTAAAAACTCCATCACTCAATTTTCTCTCTCTATATCTATCTATCTAACAAAATATAAATAATTTTGAATTTCCGACTTCCTCAATAAATTATTTGAGTCGTCTAAAATTTAAAATAAATTTGACCGTCGATGTAATACGGGAGACACGAGACACACAAAGCTAGTCTCTGTATATCATCACTTTCTCTCTCTACCACATATCACAGTAGCTGTGACCAGACTCAGCAGTGGCAGCGCTGCTCTTTGCAGTAGCAGCTGTGCATTTTGCTGGTTAGAACTACTACAACATAAGTAATTCCAAAATTTTATATACATATTTATGTATATTTATAAATTTTAACATTCAGACTGTGATTTTATATCTAAAAACTTTGTACACTGTAGACTGTAGTGGTATATTGATAGAGCGAGAAAGTATAGAAAGAGAGAGAAGATTAAGTCGCAGGTACAGTTTAGCACTTGGCATAGTTCACTTGTACTCCATCTCCATTGCCCAGTGTTTCTCTCTCTAGGATAAGGCCTGAGTGTTTAATTTATGCACAATTCGAGTTCGAGGGTTTTGAGATGATGTGTGGGCTAATTGATCTCAATATCGTCAACGAAGACGGCGAAGAAACGACCCCGTCTTCCTTCAATTCGGCCACATCGTCGTCGCTGGCGGTGCGTTTGGAGCTATGGCACGCGTGTGCTGGTCCACTGATTTCGTTGCCGAAGAAAGGAAGCCCGGTGGTTTACTTGCCGCAGGGCCACTTGGAATACGTTTCTGATTTTCCCGCCATCGCTCGTGATCTTCCGCCTCACGTCTTTTGTCGCGTTGTTGATGTCAAGCTTCATGTATATTTCTATGTCTATGTAGTATTTAATTATAAAGGTTTTATTTTTCAAACGTGGTTGATCAATTGATTTCTAGGGTTTGAATTATGGGAAATAGTGAAGTATATGGTGCTCACTGATCCTGAGATTTTGTTCATTGTGAAAATTGTTGTAATTTTTTCAATTATTGTTTAGGCAGAGGCAGCTTCCGATGAGGTTTATGCACAAGTTTCTTTAATTCCAGATTCTCAGGTGCGCTTTGTAGTATCTAATTTTATATTGAAGTACTTTTCTTTGCATTTTATAACCTGAAATATGTTATAAGATAAAAATGACTAATGGTTACCAAATGATGGGGTGGTGATTCTTCCTTTACATTTGGAAATGGGTTTTTAAGTTTCTTGGTTTTGCTAATTTTGACTTTGGGTGAAATTCTGTGGCTATGTGAAATAGATTGAGCAGAAATGGAGGGACCGGAAAACTGAACCAGAAGTTGAAGAGGATGATATTGAAGCTGCTGCCAAATCGATGACACCTCACATGTTTTGCAAGACACTCACTGCTTCTGACACCAGCACCCATGGAGGTTTCTCTGTCCCACGTCGAGCTGCGGAGGACTGCTTCCCTCCTCTGGTATTTCTATTTTTATTCCCAAATTATGTCTATATGTTGCTTTTTTTAATTCTTTATTGAATATAATTCTGAGCTTGGTAGGATTTGTCCTGTAGGATTATAAACAACAGAGGCCTTCACAAGAGCTTGTAGCAAAAGATTTGCATGGTATTGAGTGGAAGTTCCGCCACATCTACCGAGGTATGTGAGAAATTCTGATATCTATGTCATGTTTCTTCTTTGTATTGTGATTCGAGTTTCAGTTTTTTTTTCTTTCTGAAATTTGTGTTTAATCAGGCCAGCCTCGAAGGCATTTGCTAACAACTGGTTGGAGTGCTTTTGTCAATAAGAAGCAGCTTGTCTGCGGAGATGCTGTGCTCTTTCTAAGGTATTATTGTACCTTCATTAAAAAAAAGATGTAACCACATTCTTTTTGAGTTCTATAACTTGATTGTATGACAGGGGTGGTGATGGAGAACTGAGGCTGGGGATCCGAAGAGCAGCTCAAGTAAAAAATGGAGCTGAGTTTGCAGTAGCCTGTAACCAAAAGTTGAATGATATCAATTCTGTGTTCATTGCCATTTCTATGAGAAGTGTCTTCAATGTTTGCTACAATCCAAGGTACATAATCTTGTGTATTATATTACAAAGTGGCTATTCTCGAATTGAACTTTAAAGATTGTTAATTTTTTTTTGGGTGGGGTGGGTGGGTGGGTGGGGGGGGGGGGGGGAGGTCAATTTGATTCCACGTTTAACTGCATTCTTACGTTGTTTAGTCTTCTCATGAGCATCTTCACAGGAAAATTCACAACTTCACGTCCATCTCCAGAGCTTCAGAATTTCAACCTTTTCTGCACTCTATTAAAAATGAACTTACCATAAAGCTGCAAAAATTGTAGATTGTGATCATATAATTTTGTGACATAACGACTTTCATTCTGGTATGCAATCTCTGTTGGTGAGATTCACCTACTCAAGGGGACTGGGATATTGGTAATGTTTTTATCATTATTTTCTAAGTTTTATTAATCTCTTTTAATGGTAAGTTCATGTTATTTACTCATTATGATGCAAGGATCATACAACAATTTCATGTCAAGAATGTTGACTTTACAATTTTATAAAATAGTTGAATATCTTGGCATGCTTTGTTAAGCCCATATCCTACTGGGTATATACTTGGTTCTCATGGTATTGCTCAGTTTTATGTGCATTTCATGCTTTTTGTGGAGTATGTGGAATGTTGTCGATCTATCATGTGATTGTGTACCACGTGATGAGCAAAATTTCTCCTGTACGCCTATTTAAATTTTATTTTGCTTTAGACTTTCCTAATGAATTACCATTTATAAAATAGAAAATTAATCCAATGAGATGAAATCCCAATAATTATATTAACAAATTTAAAATCTTTTAAATTTTAGTTTATTGAGAAGACTGCTGTGTTATTAAGTTATTTAAATGATTCCCAAAATACAGCAGTTTGGCCTCATTGATACTCATCAATGATTAGTGTTTAATTGCTATTGATGGCTGATGATGGCTCATTCTTGCCTGACTGCATGTTTAATATTCTAAAGGCTAAATCTTTTTTACTGAATTTGTTATATTTTTAATTTAAATGCACTGGTGGTTTTATTGACATTTTAACTGTAATGATCTTCAAAGAGCGTGATGGGTGTTTCATTTAGTGGTAAAGAAATCAATAGTTATGTTCTTATGTAGAATTCTTGTTCATGATATTTTCCGACATCGAGTTGAAGGGAGAGTTCAAATATTTGGATGCAACCTTTTATGATTTTTACCAAGGGGTGTTGTAATATTTTTAGTTTCATCTTGCTCCTTTTTCCTTGCGATAGCGTAACAGACTTCCATTGTTCATTATCATTTTGGGCAAGTGGCAGGTTGTATTCTAGTGTCATTGTTTTATTATTTTTCGAGTTTCGACAGATTAGTAATTCTAATTTTGTAATCCGATGGTAGGTCATATGATCAAATCAACTGTATGATCTGCATTTTTTATTTTTTGTAACCTTTGTATTCCTCCAAGTTATTAGCTTTTCATGAGATCTGCGGTATTTATTTGAAATTTTTACCTTCTGATTTTCCTAATTCCATCTTTACTCCACAGTTTACGTGATGCGTTTGCTTATTTTACAGAATTTGGTTGGTTTTATTTTCCTTGAATCTTTCTAGAAGGTACTCTGAAATTCAATTGCATTTTGAAGGGCTAGCTCGTCAGAATTTGTAATACCTTTATGTAAATTCTCGAAGACCCTTGCAACTTCTTTTTCATCTGGGATGAGGTTTAAAATGCGTTTTGAAACAGAAGATGCAGCAGAGAGAAGGTTGGGCACCACAGTAGTTACCTCAATATATTCCATTATCAAGATCTAATACATTGCTTTATTGGCAGGTATACAGGAATCATAATTGGGATTAGTGATGTGGATCCTATTAGATGGCCTGGTTCAAAATGGAGGTGTTTGATGGTATGAAACTGTTTATGTTTCTTTACTCCATTGCAGTCTCGTGCATATGTTATTAAAATGGAGCTCACTAACTGTTGCAATTCTTTTAGATGTAAAAGAGGATTATGCCTCAGACCTTAACCTAGGCTTATGCCGGGCTTCATACTTTTAGTGCGGGTTAATTGACTTTTTGGTTACTATACTAAGGGTCGATTTTCATTGTGGCTATCGAATCTTTTTTTTGTTACAAACACATTACTATACTTGAAAAAACTTGCAAAATGGTCATTACTTATAATTCCGTCCAACAAAATGAACCGAAGTACTGAATAGACTAACGGTTGACATGTGTTAATAATGTGGCAGGTGACGTTGATCGAGTTAATTGATGTTTTGGTCATTGTACTAGGGGTCGATTTTCATTTTGGTTATTAAAATTTTTTTTTGTTACATTCTCGTTATTGGAGTGTCAAAAATATTACAAATTAGTGATTTTATAATTTTGTAATATTTTGTAAGCAAACCTGATCAGTGTCCAAATGCTCTTTTAAACCAGCAAACCAATCCCCAAAGTTTGATTTTAGGAGGAACCTTCAAATTCGAAATCAATTTCCACAGAATGACAAACCTTCGAAGTATTTTCCCTATTGAAACTATCACGTTTTCTTTGGACTGTTATGTGAAAAGGCGATTTAACCGAATAACTCCCATAAGAATTGTAGTGCCAAACTAGTTATTCTCCACGAGCTTGAAAGGGAAGAGGGATCTTTTTAATAATATTTATATCGCTCAGACACCTTACCTTTTGAGCATCTCAACCTTTCAAATAAATCTATTTTTATCAATTAGATCAGCCATCAAAAGCTCATCATTAATATATTACTATGGAACAACAACAATTTAAATGTCGTTGGTCTGGGAATCTAGCAACCCGACTTGTATGTTTATTTTATATTTTATTTTCTTAGTATTAATTGTCGTTATAATATTTTGTAATATTATAAATTATAAAATCACTAATTTGTAATATTTTTGGTATTTCGATAACGAGAATGTAACAAAAAAATATTTTAGTAACCAAAATGAAAATCGATCACAAGTACAAAAATATCAATTAACTCGATCCACGTCACCTGCCACTTAATTAACACCTGTCAACCGTTAGTGTACTTAGCACTTCCGTTCATTTTGTTGGACGTAACAATAAGTAATGACCATTTTTGTAAGTTTTTTTCGAGTATAGTAATGTGTTTGTAACAAAAAAAGATTCGGTAACTACAATGAAAATCGACTCCTAGAATAGTGACCAAAATGTCAATATGCCCCTTTTAATGCACTATTGTGCAAGCATGTTGTATGCCTCCTGCCTTGGCCTGCCTTATGTTAAGGTGCGGTTTCCACATAAATTGATAGGTTGAAATGTTGCGGTAGAGTGCTTGCATAAAATTATCTTAAATTGTTATATGGGTTTGTAAGTTTATTTAAATGAAGCAAATTTCCATTTTATATATTATAGCAGTTAGAGTTCTAAATCCCTCCTTTGCATCTGTCTTATGAAAATGGTGGTGTATATACGTTCAAATTGTATGAAATTTATCAAATTAATGATGTAATTTGAACAAATTGAACATCAAGAAAAAAAATTAAATTTGGGTATATTTAATTTGGCCAAATAGCGTTATTAATTTCATCAATTTCTGAAGCACAAATCTATGGGGCAATTCCGGTTGGTTTGTAAATAATAACTAATGTGTTCACTTTGGAGTCCATGAGTTATTAAGTTTATGAATTGAAGGTTCTGCCAAATTAGTTGGCTCAATTATTGCTATATTGGTGTCAAAAGTGGTGCCTTACAGTGGTGGTGGTTTACGGTGGTGGTTTACGGTGGTGATGGTGGATGACAAAGAAGGTGGTTTCTTGATTATGTAGAGAGAAGAACAGGAGAAAAAGTATTTGCTTTGAACGCCATGTCACTGTTCCAAGCTCTTTTTTATTATTTTTTGCCACATAATTTATCTTTTAATTTTATTATTTTCTTCATGATGCCATATAGACAAATAATAGGCGTCCATCCAATTCTATTAACGGAATGATGTAATTTCAAAATTTTAATTAGTTCAATGGGGTTATTTCAATTTTTAAAAGTTTAATAGTGTAGTAAGTAAAATGTGCCAACTATAGTAGGGTTTTTCTTAGTTTTGCCATTCAAGTATTGTAGAGTTTCAAAGTAGATGTCTGAGCGCCGCCGAATCAAGACGGCAAAGAACCGTCTATCGCCTAGGAAGGGATTAATCGAACCTATATGAGGATTTTTAGAACACCGGTCAGTGCACATATTTTAAAATAAAAAGATGTGTTATGAGATTTAGGTACCCCAAGTATTTGGAGCGTTCTCATTGTTTGAATTCATTGTATGTGAATTATGTTAGTTTTGTTAGAATTTGAGCCTAATTTAATGTGGGTGTCATTAATTATTTTTAATGATTCCATATATTACTGTGTTCTACTCTATAAGTAGATTAAATTAAGTATTTAGAAGCTTAAATCCATGGAGTAATGAATGAGATATTAACTCCCAAAGATCACATTTTGAAATGATAAATGATAATAAATACATGTGGGAAAAAGGCAAGTCCCACATCGGTTAAGAACTAAACATTTAATATGTTTATATACAAGAAAATTGCTATTGGGTTTAGGCTCCAAGGGGCACCTCACTTTTGTGGAAGGGAGAGGACCTAGCCAAGGCTTGGTTCGAAACCGCGCGCCGTCAGCCTGATTCGTGGGTTTGGGTCCTAGTTTTGAGAAGCAGTATCAGTCTGGTTACGTAGTTTTGGTTCCGCGAAGATTAAAACTACGTCGTTTTGTAGGTCCTAACGGACGCGCCTATTCTGTTACATTTTAAAACTACGTCGTTTTATGTTGCAGGAATCTTTTCATTTGAGTTGTGTCCCTTCTGATGGGTCACTCACCCTTCTATAAATAGATGGGGGTGCTGCCATTCGAAAATCATTCAATTCACTGGCATTCAAGCATTCTAGTCTTTAGTCTTCTTCATTTCATCAATTAGTTAGAGTTTATTTCAGAGAGAGTAACAAAGCATTTTATTTTGGTTCATTGTGTATGCTATTTGGAGTGCTACTATAACATACGATTGTCATTGTATCCTAGGAGACAAGTGCTATAAAACTCTAAGCACCATACGGAGAGCATAATTGTCTTAAGGACATAGTACTAAATACTAGTCTTGGCAAGGTTATTCTGCAGATAAGTTTTTATATATATATATATATATATATATATATATATATATAGTTTAATTTTCAGATTACTAACAAGTTTTAGTCTTACTACACAAATGAATGGGACCATATGGGCTAATAGATACAGCACAGCTTGATGTAGTTGTATGTTAATGAGCAAACTTGTTTCGTTTTAGTCTTTATAAAGAACTTCCATACCATTTCCAAATGACAGTTTTTTTTTCAATGGAGCGTTAACCTTCTTTTCCCGTGGCTTTTGGTGGGACATAAACATTATTTGTAAATAATAAGTAATAATTGTTTGCAAGTTGGGATTATTTAGTCAAGGTGGTGTAGTTCCAAATTATAAGTGATATACATTTACAGGTTTAACACTCGTGTGTGTGTGTGTGTGTGTGTGTGTGTGTATATGAAGTTTGAGGTTTTTAGTGTCTGCATTTTTTGGATACTGAACTTATCTTTGCTAACTGATAATAGCACCCCTGGTTAATAATCATTACTCTTATACACCAAAGCTCTAGCCAAAAAAAAAAAACTTTACTCTGTTTTTCTTTTATACTCTCATCATTTACTTTGAGAATCATTGTGTTTCTTTAATACATGATACAGTACAGGATACTTGAATTGTTGAATCCATACCTATATGGTCTAGATTTGACAATTATAAGTGGAAGCCTTTTACTAGGGGACTACTTCCTTCCAGGATATCCTACCTGAGTTTAATCATCACCAGTTTGCTTAATTTGGCCCAGCTTATATAGAAATAGATCAAAGTTGGAGCAACTGCTGTTTCTGTTGTGTTTGTCTGCAACAACATACATCTTCTGACTTTGGCTATCAGTTTAAATATATTCTATCACATTCTTATTGGGTTTGATATATGTTAATTACTTCAGAAACTTATAATATTATATCCATCGCAGAAGGTCTGATGCCATTACAAGCACAAATCACACCCACATGCTGTTCCTCCTGAATGTTTTTTGCTCCATAATTTTATTCTATTCTACAATCTCATGCATAGGTTCATATTTTTGATGGCATTAATTTGAAGTATGTATTTGATTGATTCTTACAGGTTAGGTGGGATGATGCGGAAATTACACGACATAACAGGGTTTCTCCATGGGAGATTGAGCCATCTATTACAGTTTCTGGAGGCTGCAGTCTGGTTTCACCTGGTACGAAGAGAAGCAGGATCAGTTTTCCTACAACGGAACAAGATTTTCCAGTTCCAAAGGGTATTTATTTCTCATAAATGTTGTGGTTACTTTTCTCATGCTCAATTGTGTTCTTTGTTGGTAAAAGTGAACTTCTCTATAGTTCTTACAGATGGGACAGGAATGTCAGACTTTGGGGAATCTTCGAGGTTCCAGAAGGTCTTGCAAGGTCAAGAAATTTTGGGTTTTCATGCCTCTTATGATGGTATTGAAGCTCAAAAGCATCATCCCCCTGAACTGATGAGGGGGCGGTTTACTGGTTCCATTGGTTCTTGGGCTTCTGAATTAGGGAACAGTGTGAGAAACCTGATTGGGAATTCTGACATTTCCTATGAAGGTACAGGCTTTGGTGAATCTATCCGTTTCAATAAGGTCTTGCAAGGTCAAGAAATAATTCCCAACCTTCCATATGGAAGAGGTCTGGGTATTAACCAGGTACAGGAAAGCAGTAGTCCTGGAATCGTTGATGGTGGTCAAGCACCAAGCTGTGTAACTGGGTGGTCCTCCCTGATGGAGGGTTATACTACTTCCATGTGCCTGTCTCCATCGTCGGTCCAAGTGTCATCGCCATCTTCTGTTTTAATGTTCCAGCAACCAAGTATTCCGGCTTCCAACTTTCAGCAAGGCCGTCGTGCTTCTTTAGGTGTTTTGAAAGAGAGTAGACAACCTGGTTTTTCCAATCTTCCTCTTGCAACTCAATCATCATCATTTAGGGGGACTCCAGATTTGGTTTCCACGCGTAAAAGTAGCTGCAAACTCTTTGGTTTTCCCTTGACCGAGGGAAGTCCTGGCATTTATAAAGAAGATAATCCAACTGTGGTTAAATATACATGTGCTCCGAAATCTTCTCTTCTGCCGTAAACTGAAGACCTCCCCCCCCCCCCCCCCCCGCCCCCCTCCCCCCTCCCCCCTTATTATGCAATTGACTGCTCCAAACTTGATTGGTTCGGTTAACTGATATCTGAAGTTCAGCATCCCTTGCAACTACTACTATTACAAGGCTTTGTTTAAACTTAACTACCACAACTGACCAAACAGACTCTATGTAATTTACCTGGCTGAATTAGTACTCTCCTATATAACGTTGTTATTGAAGGCTGAATTAGTTGTCCTGATATTCTCTCTCAAGTCGGTGATTGGCATTAATATTACTGTCTGGGTTTCCCATATCTAGTACAATTGTTGTAATCAAAATTAATGTTATTTGGGTTTTAGGATTACTTGCGATGAATAATTTAGATAGATAAATGATATAGTTAGATTTGGTTGGGTTAATGTAATAACATAAGCATTTTAAGGAACTGATATTTTTACATGAAAATTTGATATTTTCACATGATCTTCTTACATAAATAGTGAGTGAATGGGTCTAACCTCCATCATATAAGAGGCTCGTGTGAAAATGTCATTTTAACATGTAGAAATACTAGTTTCTATTTTATACATATTATATATACATTTTAATTAGCTTCTTAACTACTACTAAAAGAAAACGTTTTATTCTGAGTTGAAAGTTTTTCTTTCTGTAGATTTAGTATTGTAACCTTTTGGCTTAAATCAGACCAACATTCAATGAATCATAAGTAAATAGTAACTCACAAGTTCAATAATATGAACAAGTCTAACAGGAAGAACATTCAATGAATCAGAAATAAATAAATAAATCTCGGAGACTTAATGTGGCTAGAAATTAATTAATCATGGCTAATTAATCTTGGAATTTCTTAACATATGTTCTTAAGGCACATGCTAAGTACACAATTCAAGGAAATATTCATTTGAATTGTGTGCATATTCCCTTAAATTTGGTGCAAATGCAGAAATCAAAGGAATATGCACACAGTTCAAGGAAATATTCTATTGAACTGTATGCTCAGCATGTGTCCTAAGAGCACCTATTAAGAGGACCCATTAATCTTAATGAATAGTCTTGTGTTATGTTGCTAACTTTTTATCATCACAATTCACAGCCATGTCCACTGAATGATTCAGATATCTGCATGAATATTGAAGGAAAACTAAATTATTTTTCTGAATAATGGAAGGAAACACAAAACCTTAATGATGCATTCATATACTCATTTCGTTCCAAAATTAGAGATATAATTTGAGTTTTGAGGTCAAACAACGGCATGTTAAACTTCAAAATTGGTAACTCATAAAAGTTTATAATTAAATAAATTTTGCGATTCATAATTTTTGTTATATATTATACAATTATAATAATTATATTAATTAAATTTAAATTAATTTAAAATTTAATATACCGTCGTTTGACCTAATCAAAAGTCAAATTGTATCTATTATTTTGGAATAGATGTAGTATATATATTTACGGTTCAAGCAATGTATGATAGGAAGATATACTACCACTTTCAAAAATATTTATTTTTTATATATATTATAAATGTTTATGTCAATTATATATATATATATATATATATATATATATATATATATATATATATATATATATATATATATATTCCCGACACGCACAAATACTTGGGCCACTTGGCTAAATAATAACGTAGTCAGACTAGGTCTTGATTTGGATAAGGTCAGGGTGGTTATTCGACACTAAACCAGTTACCGACAAGGCCAAGCATATAAGTAAAGCCAATATACGTATAAAACACAGTAACACATCATTTGTTGTTTACATGCTTAATTTGATTCAAAGTTGAACGAGCTAAAGCTAGCTACATACTTCTTCTGTCCCAAAATAATTGTTTAATTTTTATTTTTTTTAGTTAAATTAATTATTTTTAAAATTAATAATTAAGCATGTATAAATATATTTTTAACATTATAAAAATTAGTATTAGTAGTAAATTGTGTATACTTTTTTTTCTTATAACCTCTTCACTTATATTTTGGCAAAAATAGTACAAAAAATAGTTTTAAAAAATAATCAATTTGACTAAAAAAAGTCAAAATTGAGCAATTATTTTGGGACGGAGGGAGTAATATATATATATATATATATATATATATATATATATATATATATATATATATATATATAGGTCCGTCTCTCTAGCGAACCATAGGGAGCGAATTAATGACGAACCGGCTATAGCGACGGTTTTTTTTGTCGCTATAACATAAAAAATCAGCTTTCTATGTTATAGCGACGGAAAAAACCGTCGCTATAGCCAGTTCGTTTTTAGTTCGCTTTTTATGGTTCGCTGGAGAGACTGACCCATATATATATATATATATATATATATATATATATATATATATATATTAGTGTATGTTTGTCCTTGTGCTAGTACGTACTATATCATTTTTGTAGGGAAGTGAAACTGTCATTATATGGTTTTTTCAGTACCTATCCATAGATTGTTCCTTTGGATGCTAATCAATCTTCTTTTGTATAAATTAACTCTCATGCAATCTTTTACATTGTAAATAATGAAGAAAAATGGGATCTGGTTATCATAAAGTTAATTTCATGGTAAGTTGGTCAATTGACCAATAGAGTGGTGACACGCAAAAAGAGATCACTTTCCGGTCTGCGTGTCAACACTGTATTGGTCAATTGATCAAAGTTAATTTCATGTTAACCACTCTTAGAAAAAATGATATGTCTTGTGACAAAAAATGTTACGAGTCTTGCTATGTATAGAGACATGAAATTTGTGTCGAATTACTATTACTATTTATATTAATAGTAAAAAAATTAAGTTAAGGTATTAATATTTATCCACGTAATTAATAATAAAATAGTATTATTAATATTTATTTATGTAATTAATAATAAAAAAATCAAGGTAAATATTTGCTATCTTTGCTGATATCCAAACATGAGATTCGGTTTATGTTCAGAAATTGTTCGATTTTGTGTCTGACTACGTGGAGGCTGGAAATTAAGTCCAAATTTGTAGGAACAAGACCGTAAATGCAAGAATACTATATTCGGCAGGTGCTTCTTAATTAAAGAAACTGACCGTGATGAGTCAAATTCATTTGTTTATTACTCTTTTTTGTTTGCTTTATTTCAACAATTATGCTTTTTATCATATAGGTGCTCTTATATGCTACAAACATTATTATTTTTTTGGACATATATTATATATAATGTGTCGCATCAACCGTACAACCAGTGGCGAAGTCGCATAGTAACTTATGGGGTCAATCGACCCTACTGAAAAAAAGAATTATTTTATAATATAAGATAAATTTTAAAAATTTTATATAAATTGACCCCACTAAAATTTTATAAATTTTCTATTATACGGGGTCAAATTAAAATTTTATAATTTTGTCAATCAAATTTTAATTACATATGACTCGTATCCTCTCAATATATGTATATTTCTCCATAATATTTTAAACTAAATAATAATGTAATTTATATTATTTTTAAAAATAAATAATGAATTACTTACTTATGAACAGTTGTGATTAAAAAAGTCTATTATGAGTCAATATAGTATATATATACTATATATTATTACTTATTATATTTTTATTGTAATATAGTATATATATATATATATATATATATATATATATATATATATATATATATATATATATATATGTGACCTGAAAGTATAAAGTATTAAAAAAATGGCTTGGGGGCGCTGCCCCCGAACCCCCGCCAAATTATTTATAACTTAATAATAGTTTCGCTCCCCCTAGCAAAGATTTCTGGCTTCGCTACTGCGTACAACATGCTGCCGTACTCACGTATATATTCATGTTTCCATTATTAATAATTAAGTATTAATAATTAAAGCTATGTTTGTTTATAAAAAGAATGTTTATGATTGAACTATTTTTTTTTAATTTAAAATTACTTCATATTATTTAATTCTTTGATAAGGGATTATTAGTCTCTCAATGTGGGACTATTAGTTTCATAAAGTCATTTCATAACTAGCTTAAAATTATATAATTCCACATAAATAGTCTTAGGATTGACAAAAAATAGTCCATGAGACTATTTAAAAGACTATTAATCCCCCATCATGGGATAAAATAGTTCAAAATATTAAATTAAGACAAATAGTCCAATCTTAAGCATACATTTTGTAAACAAACACGGGCTAAGTTATTTATATTTATTTAGCAGTTCATTGCAACTTTATATTTGTTTGTTTATGGATAGAAAAAATGTAACACCCCAGTCTTATGTCAAAATATGTGAGAAAAATTTGTTTGTATATAAAGAATTAAGTTACTAACAATAATATCTTTAATTATAACTTTTTGGGTGAGCGGTGGACTAAAATGACCCATAAAAATATTATTAAACTAGTGTGATTTAAGAGCTTATTTGGATGATTTTTTTTTTCCTTTATATTTAATACGGTCAAGAAAATTCCAAATTACAACCTGTCATGTAAATGCTTTCGGTTAGCTTCAAATGCATCGAAACAATCTGTGATGGAAGCTTCAGGGTGACCAGCAGCCTATTTGTAGAATAATTTCTACGTCCTATCTCATGCATTTTTATAATATTTTCCATATATAAGCCCTAATTAATAATATTTTTCCCTTGGAAATAAAGAACATCTCCTTTAATTAATTAGCTTAATCTAATCAATTACCCTAGAAGAAACCATTTCTTCAGTTAGTTTTCTGAAATACCCTCGAATTAATTCAAGAGGTCGCTTGTTTGGCAAATAGCATGCAATATTCAGATTATATATATATAAACAAGACTCAGTATTCTTAAGTATGGTGAATACAAATGAATGACTATATATCACTATATATTAGTTATGTACACATTATTGATTACCATAAGTGTTCATGCCTTACTAATTAATTACAATGGAGCCAATATATAGGTCAATTTCTTAGCTAGATTTCATGAAAGATTAGTTTGAGAGATCACAAGATAATATATATATATATAAAATATAATATAATGGGACTGAGAAACCGATATTTTCCAACAAATTTATAGGCTTTATCCTACGCTCTTGTTTCTAATTAATTAATTAAGCCTACAATATAAATATATACAGAAAGAGATTCAATTACTTGAAATTATCCTCAACCTCCCAATGGAACAATATAATACGGTGAACCCTTATCTCCCAGCAGGATTCAGGTTTCATCCCACTGATGAGGAGCTTATTGTCCATTATCTGAAGAAGAAGATCACATCTTCCACAAATTCTATAGTTTCTATAATAGCAGACATCGATCTCTACAAGTTCAACCCGTGGGAACTTCCTGGTTGGCTAGCGTATTCCCTCTTCATTAATTTAATTTGTTCATTTCTTTTGATTTCGATCCCATATGATCATATGTGCACCTAAATTAAGTTAGATTACGTTCATTTCTTTTAGATATACAAATGTTTCTTTTAGCTGATCATTAAGTAGATATTCTTTTTGTAGCTAGTTTAATTTGGTGTATTATATATATAGGGTTCTAATCCGTGGCAACCGGTTGTCACGGACACTGTTCAGCAACCAACTTTTGTACCGTTGATCTGAAGGAGCAACGGCTGAGATCAAAAAATTTCCTCCCCTGCCGCAACAGCCTCTTGTGGCAACACTACAGGACAAAAATCGGTTGGCGAATTTACTGTTATGCCCTCCCCTCATATATATTATTATTATTATTATTATTATTATTATTATTATTATTATTATTATTGTTATTAATAATAAAAATAACAATAATAATAATTATTATAATGACAAAAATAGTATTAATAATTATTATTATTATTATTAGAATTATAATAACAATAATAATAATTATTATAATAACAATAATAATTATAATCATAATAACAATAATAATATTAATAATTATAATAATTATTATAATGACAAAAATAATACTAATAATACTAATATTATTAGTATTATTATAATAATTATAATAATAATAATTATTATTATTAATATTATTTTTGTCATTGTAATAATTATTATTATTGTTATTTTTATTATTAATAACAATAATAATAATAATAATAATAATAATAATAATAATAATAATAATAATAATAATAATAATAATAATAATAACAATAATAATAATAATAATAATAATAATAATAATAATAATAATAATAATAATAATAATAATAATAATAATAATAATGAGGGGAGGGCATAACAGTAAATTCGCCAACCGATTTTTGTCCTGTAGTGTTGCCACAGGAGGCTGTTGCGGCAGGGGAGGAATTTTTTTGATCTCAGCCATTGCTCCTTCAGATCAACGGTACAAAAGTTGGTTGCTGAACAGTGTCCGTGGCAACCGGTTGCCACGGATTAGAACCCATATATATATATATATATATATATATATAGGGGTTGCATCCACAGAAACCGGTTGCTGGGAGCAATCACTTTATATGGGGTTTAAGAATCATTATTATAATAGGGTCCACTGTATTTGGGGGATAAATTGAGTCAAAAACTCATACAAGGAGGTTGCTGCCAGCAACCGATTGCTGTGGATGCAACCCCATATATATATATCACTACTAGAAAAAGAAGAATACGTGACGGAACTTTGTGACAGCTTTTAAAAACAATCACAAAAGATAGTAATTTGTGATGGACTTTTTAAGCAATCACAAAATAATAATATAAATGATGGCTCTTAGTGACGGCTAATTTTGCCATCACTGTATTATAATTGTGATGGTCATGTCAATCACCAAATTATTCACGCAAAATAAATTTTCTTTTTGTGATGCACTTAGTCATCATTTATAGATATACCCTTTTCGTGATTGCATTTAAGTTATCAATAATATTTTAATATAAGAAATAATCAAAATAATATTTTATGACGGCCATGACAATCATTAAAAAGATAGATTTTTGTGACGACTTTTATTTGCAATTACAAAAAGATGTTATTTTGTGATGGATTTGTCAAGCAATCACAAAACAATAAAATATATGATGGCTCTCAGTGATGACTAATTAATTTACCATCATTATAACGTATTTGTGACTGCCATTGCAATCACCAAATCTTATGTGGAAGTAATTTTGTTTAGTAAGTCAACTCACATATGTTT
The DNA here is from genome assembly GCA_020205555.1 of Panax stipuleanatus. Classification (NCBI taxonomy): domain Eukaryota; kingdom Viridiplantae; phylum Streptophyta; class Magnoliopsida; order Apiales; family Araliaceae; genus Panax; species Panax stipuleanatus. Next base: position 144,232,992 of record CM035121.1, on the reverse strand, counting down.
CTTTTTATATTTTGTTTTAAAATTATAATCATGATATGGGCTTTGGTGTTGTGGTAATACTCGTTATTTAGTTTACAAATGGGGGGAGGGTCAAATCCTACAAGTATCAGTTAATACAATTATTATAGTGAAATAAATTATCCGTAAATAGAGATTCAAGTTCTTACCTTTGATCCCTAAAACCGGATTTTTTTGTGATGACTTTGACAATCACAATATATTACGTGTTAATGTGATTGTATTAATCATCACAAAAGCACTAAGCGTTTGCGTGATTGCCAAAGCCATCACGTAAAACCTTTCATGATGGGCATATACAAGACGGCCATTGTGATGCTTAAAGTCATCATGTAAACCTTTCGTGATGGTTTTTCTAGTTTTTGTGATGGATTTTGGCCATCACAAATGACTATTTTTTTAGTAGTGTATATATAATGCACACTCATGGTGGACGTTCATGTTGTTTGAGTTGATGCATGTGCAGATAAGGCCTCAATATTTGGTGAGAATGAATGGTTTTTCTATACACCGAGAGATCGGAAATATCCGAATGGTGCTCGTCCCAACAGGGCAACAACATCTGGCTATTGGAAGGCCACTGGTTGCGATAAACCCATCCTTTCGTCTAAGGGGTCGCAGTGCATTGGAGTGAAGAAAGCTCTTGTGTTTTACGTAGGTCGCCCTCCAAAAGGCACCAAAACTAGTTGGGTCATGTATGAATATAGGCTTCCAAATCACACCATTCTTCACTCTCCACGGCTGTGGGGATCAATGAGAGTAAGTGCATGCATGTTCAACTTGGATCCGATTTAATTTAATTTAATTAGCTAGGCAAATTAAAGTCTAACTCATGAACCAATTAAGTTAATTAATTAATTAAGATGAGACCTGCAAGAAATTAAAGGAGATAATTAATAATACCCCTATATAATTAGCCTATTTCAACTATTATAAATTCAACAAAACCCTAATTTTTGAATTGTTGGGAAAATATTATTATTATTATTATTAACATTTCATATTGAACTACGTACGTACATGCATGTTAATTGCAGTTGGATGATTGGGTTTTATGCCGCGTTCGCCAGAAGAGCCACAAATTAATTGTGACAAAAGAAAATCGAAAAAGCAGCAGCAGTATTAGCTTCTCGTCTTCCAGTGATGATATTGAAGAAAATGATATTATGGAGTTTAAAGATTATAGATTGGTTCGTCCCCAAGAAAATGAAGTGACAGATAAATTTGGAGACGTTGATTTGCAAGGAGAGAGCTCTGGAAACCTCCTAGTTTCAGGTGGAAATTTTATTAGGGACGTCGAAATGGCCTGTTCTGTAAAAGAAACTCTCGCAACCATTAGAAGAATGCTTTCCGTTGCGAGTTTTGATGAACAAATGCAATTTCTCTGATGATCACTAACATTATCAATCAGAAATTTGGCATGCATATATGCTTCTCTGGGTTAGTTCCCTCAATCCTCATTTCCATATAGCTAGCTAGGTTTAATGCTAGCTAGAGATTACCATTGTATATAATAAGCTAGCAAGCTAGCTCGCAATGGTAGTCTCTATCATTGAAAATTTACAAACGAGTGCAAGTTTTTCGCTATTATCTCGTGCTTTAATTTGATGGTGGTTGATCGATGAGTCCAAAACTCCTATCTCATCGCCTCCTGTTCCGTGCCATATATATATATGTATGTATACACATGCGTTGTGTGATTATGTATGATAATCTAGCTAGCTAGCTAGTTGTTGTTTTGTAAATTGTAATATTGATGAATCGGTCAAGTTGTTTGTGAAAAAGGTGTGCATGTATATATTTGCATGTGTGACAAAAGAAATAACCGGCACTTTGTGTGTGTGTATATATATATATATATATATATATATATATATATATATATATATATATATATATATATATATATATATACACTTCTCTCTCTATATATATCTCCACAAAACATAGACATGGACAAGCGCATAAGTAGTGTTTCGTTATGATGAAACTTTCAGTTTCGCTTTTGTTTTTGGTCTGGAGGAAATATATATATGCATGAATTCTTAATATATACAAAAACAATGGAAAAATTAAGGTGAGCTTTCATTTAGTATTAGATGCGTACCAATTCAAATACACATGTACTACTATCCTTTTGTGAGCTTATACAGAAAACAAAAAGTGAAGTCTACAACTAGGACTGCAAATGTTTTCCTGTTCAAATTAATTAGTATAACATTTGATTTATTTTTAAAAAAAATAAATCATTTGACTTTTATCTTCAAAACTATGTTAAAAAACTGATGGGTAATTAACCGAGATATGAAACCCATAAATTAAACCTACAAAAATATTAATTCGCCACTATTTGTATTTTATTAATTCAGATATTAATGAATTTTTATTTTTTTTGCCGATCAAAAAATTAGTTATGCACCAAAAATGCAAGTTTGAACTCACGAAGACTCTGTAAAACTTATCTTGTCTGATGTAGGACTTTATTAAGTTTACATAAGTGAAAGGACACTTCCACTTGACAAAAATAAAAATAATAAAAAATGATATAAAAAAGTATAATAATTAAGGAAAAGGTCAAATTAAATATTTATAGATACGTGGTATAATCTTATGCTTTCTAAGACTCCAAATTTAGTGGCCCTCCACTCCTTTTTCAGATTTAGTTTTAATTCCATATATAAATATATATATATATATATATAGCTGCTTAATTAACTGCATTACAGATTTAGTTTACCTTTTTTTTCGAGTTAATTCAGCTTAATTACGAAGCGGAAGAAACCTCCTAAATTGATGAATTTATTAAGCTTGTGGACCATGCTTTATGATTAAGCGTGTTTATTCACCAAATAGTCATGCATGTCCAATATATTCTTAGAGCATCTCTAGCAAGGTGGATTATACCATCCCGATCAATTATATTTAGTTCATATGACATCAATCCATGGAATAATCTTTAAATTCTTTTAGCAGATGAACTATCTCATGGACTATAATATTAAAAGATTATATTATATTTAATGAATTAATTATAGTCCACCTATCATTCTTCCACACTCCCATATATTTAAATATATTTAAAATTATAGTCCACCAAATTCTAGTTCCTTGATATAGCCCACCAGCTTTACCGAAAAAACTCATAGACTATATTTAGTCCGACTGCTGGAGTGAAATATGAATCTTAGACTATTTTTAGTCTATGATTAAGTTGTCTCCGACCTGCTGCTGATGATCTTATGTCATGACTCTATATTGATTCACACACTAATTAAATATTGTTTATATATTAGTAACTAGGCTTAAATGCACTTCAAAGCTTAAAAGTTTTTCGCTTTTTATAATTTAAACTCTGATGTTTTTATTTTAAGACATTAAATCTTAATGTTTCTAAATTTTTATAAATTAAACATTTTGCCCACAGAATTTAGCACTTTTTGCCGGAATAAGTCATGTGACTTAAAATCAAAGGGCAATTAAATCTTTTAAGTATTATATGTAATTTTTCCATATTTTTTTTCTTCATCATACAATACTCACGTGCCTATAATTTTATTTGCTTTTAAATATATTTAAGTTTTTCTTTACTGTGGGATATTAAGTTTTTTAAAAGTATATTATTTATATTGGCTCCAATTTTTTCTACTTATTTTCTTCATCATACACTAATTACGTATGTGCTTACAAATTTATGTGTTTCCAATAAATACATTTAAGAGTGAAATTATCCAAAATACTCTCATTTGGAACAATTATTACATGTCAATGGTGTGACGCCCCCATAATAGGTCCACACAACTCATTCTGAGTCGCCAGAAATACACACAACAAAATTCAAATACAAATATTCCTATTTACAACTATTACCATGCCGTATATAGTACGACAGTATTCGCATCCAAATTATTATAATGTCTTATCAAATAAAACAACAAATATTTCAAGTCCTCAAAAGAACCCGAGAAGATTTCTGCTCTCATCATTCTAATGGGGTGCATATTTGACGCTTCCAAATTCAGATTCACATCACCCTATTTGATTCACCAAAATCAACTGTTAAATGACGTACAAAAATACGACACACGCATTTTAAGTTCTCAGTACAGTTATTATGCCACACTGTTCTATAACTTGATGAGGACCGCGGCTAATTCGAAACATCACTTTATACCCATATTCTCTCTGCTAGTTCCAGCTACACTTTTATTTCCTGAACAGAATGGTGAAGCAAAATGGGTGAGCACAAATAGCCCAGTAAAGATTATTATAACTAAGATAATTAAATTTTCAATTTGACCATTCCGTTTTTAAAAAAAAAATTTAATTTTTACATTAAAACTTCAATTCTCATTACTCACTTCTTATTTATAATTCTCATTTTATTAATTAAAATTCGGGGATATTAAAATATAGAACAATAATTATAAATAAAATTAGATTTTTATTTCATAAAAGTCGGGATCTTACAATCACCTCTCCTTATGAAATTTTGTCCTCGAAATTTACGTACGTTCCTGGAATTCCGAAGTGATAAGGATACTTATCTTTTATTTCAAATTCAAGCTCCCAGGTTATTATCTCCGTATCATGGCTCATGCATTGCTCATCTCCTGAAATTTAAATACAATTCTAGAATACAATTACAAAACAAATATTAATTGACATATCACAATTTGTCAACTAATTAAATAACAAAAATTCAGCTTAGGTAAGACACACACTAGTGAAGGATTTTTACTCGTGTCTCCCCTCCTAGTTCTAATCCCAGATCTCCGTCAGAGATCATATTCCTAAGCTTTGATACCAAATGTGACGCCCCCATAAAAGGTCCACACAACCCATTCTTAGTCGCCAGAAATACACACAACAAAATCTAAATGCAAATTTTCCTATTTACAACTATTATCATGCCGTATATAGTACGACATTATTCGCACCCAAATTATTATAATGTCGTATCAAATAAAGCAACAAATATTTCAAGTCCTCAAAGGAACCCGAGAAGATTTCTGCTCTCATCATTCTAATGGGGTGCATTTTTGACGCTTCCAAATTCAGATTCACATCACCCTATTTGATTTACCAAAATCAACTGTTAAATGACGTATAAAAATACGACACACACATTTTAAGTTCTCAGTATAGTTATTATGTCACACTGTTCTATAACTTGATGAGAACCGCGACTAATTCGAAACATCACTTTATACCCATATTCTCTCAGCTAGTTTCAGCTACACTTTTATTTTTTGAAAGGAATAGTGAAGCAAAAAGGGTGAGCACAAATAGCCCAGTAAAGATTATCATGACTAAGATAATTAAATTATCAATTTGACCATTCCGTTTAAAAAAAAAATTAACTTTTACATTAAAACTTCAATTCTCATTACTCACTTCTTATTTATAATTCTCATTTTATTGATTAAAATTCTGGGATATTAAAATATAGAATAATAATCATAAATAAAAATCTGGATCTTAAAAATGGCCAAAAGGTTTAACTTATAAAAACTTAAAAATATTAAGGTTCAATGTCTTAAATGTGACGCCCCCAGAATAGGTCCAGTCAACCCAATCCATTCTGAGTCGCCAAATACATGGTACAGAATTCAAATACAAACTTTTATATCATACGGTCGTGCAAAATACGACCACACAACTGTGAATGTCAATACAAATATGTAGAAAATATTAATATTCAAACTAAGTCTTCATTACAATTATTATCACACTATTTATCAGAAATAGTGAGGACTACTATTGCTCTAACTCGGACCATCACTCTGTCTCCCGACTAGTCCCTGCAACATTCTCATTTCCTGAAGAGGACAATAGATGAAAAGGGTGAGCTCAACTAGCCCAGTAAAGAATATTATGACTAAGATAATGGAAAATAAATTATCGTTAGTATTCAACAATTCAGATAAAATATTATTGACAATAAATTTTAGATCAATATTCGCAGCGAAAATAACCGTTCATCATCAATATTTTATCCCTGTAACATCAATCAATATACATCTCGAATCAATATTTATCTTTGCACTACAGGCCAAAAATATTCATTTGTATCACCAGTGGTCATGTTCATCTCAACACCTGTCATCTTTGCACTACGGCCAAAGATATTCATCAGGCAATCATTCATCTTTGCTCTACAGGCCAAAGATATTCAGTTATATCACCACTTAGTACTGAAGATGATGAAAAATAATATAAATAACGAATCCAGTAAAATAAATGATAAGATTAAGGATTCGTATTTTAGTTTATTCAAGTTCAAGAATATCCCATAATAATACTTTGTGGAGCAAAATTCAAGAATGAAGCTCAAAACTTAGATCCAATCAAAGATAGTAACTATAACAGATAATTTGGACAAATACAAAAAAAATTTAATTTTTCTGTGAATAGTGCCGTATACGTGAATAGTAACCCCGACGAAAAGAGTAAGAATTTCATAATAAAATTCATGCCAATATTTTAGTATAGTGATATTGAAAAGAATAACATCATTTACGAAAGAAAATAACATCCCTTACCTCAAAAGAATAGTACCTCTAACTGGAGTATCGGATATAATACCGAAGGAAACTTGCACTGAATACTAACACTCAAAGTATCTAAATACTCACAAAAATACACTCGATATTATAGAGAGAGAAAACTTCTGATTCTGGTGTGATTTTCAATTTTAACCTAAGCACCCTATTTATAGGAAAAGCTTAGGATGCCAAAGTAGACTAAATTAATAAAATAATATTTTTTTAAAAAAAAAAAATTCCGCCGCCGGCTGCTAAAAAATCAGAATTTTATCGCAACAACCAAAAGTGGGGCCCATCCATTAAAAAAATTTATTTTCTAAAACTTCAATAATTCATAATAAATAGTCCTTTTGTCAGAAAAATACAAATTCTATGTCCTTCCCATAGGAAATTTAATTCTCTACAACTTTGTAGAAGGAAGTTTTTCCAAATTCCAAACATAAATTATCCGAAATTCACAAACGGATGATTTTTCACACCAAAATACTAATAAAAACACATCAACGCTAATACCTTCTCTTATATCCACAAAATAAATATTTCCTTATTATATAAATTAATAATTAATTATTCATAAATAATATTACAGAACTACAATATTGACAACCAGGTCGTTCCCAGGAAAGAGGGGGCCTTCCGATAAGGACTTCTCCTTACAGGCGCGTGATTAAATATCCCCTTCTAGACAGAACTTCCTTAGACATTGTCAATAATGCTATCTAATAATATTATTCAAATAATATGAATTATTGAGTTGATAATGTGAAATACTGTGCAGTAACAATTATTGAATCAATCATATAAAATAGCAACATAGCAATTATTGATATAAAATATCAACGTAGCAATTATTGAATCAATAAAATATCATGCAATTATTGAATCAATAATATAAAATATTGAACAGTAATTACTGTAACAATTATTGAGTAATGACTTCTCACGTAAGAATCAATAATTAGAATTACTGTGCAATACCGTGTGCTACTATGCAATATCGTGTGCTACCGTGCAACACCGCGTATTACTGTACTTTTATCACCGGGTATTTTAACAGTACTAACGGTAACAACTACGCAGTTATTTTATAAAAAGGTTATTTCTGTCGCTTTCTATATCCGACAGTTATTCCGTTATGGGGGCCCACAAATAGTTGCGCCGTCGTACGAATATTCCCCGACAACAAGAATATTTTACGACCAAACGAATATTCCCCGACAACAAAAATATTTTATATCCACTTGCTCATTTTAAAATATTTGCATATTTCACCCATAACTTTTCACATTTATCAAATCAACACCTTACTATTTCGAAATAATATATAAAGAAAATTAAATCTTTATTCATAAAACTTGGGGTCTTACATTAAAGTTGAAACATTAAGATTTAAAGTGTAAAAAGCGAAAAACTTTAAGGTTTAAAGTGTATTTAAGCCTAGTAACTAAAAACTCCAATACAAGAAAATGACCTATTAGCGACCAAGCGTATCTGCGACCGCATTATTCGGTCGCTACTGCAAGTAATAGCAATCGCACTTAAAAATTAATAATCGCTATTTTCATTAGTAATCGTCCTCAGGTCGCTGAGCGGTCGATATATAGGCGACAAAGGCAAATTGCACATATAGGGGATGACGTTAAGGGTATAAACGAGTCGAATCGAAGCGAATAGAGAGTTGCTCAAATTCGACTAGAAACATTAAATTCATACTCGAATTCGACTCGAATTCGAATTGTATTTGAAAATTAAGTTCTACTCAAATTCGACTCGACTCGAATATTTATTACTCGAATTTGATCCGACTTGGATCGAATTATATTCAAACTACTCGTGAGCTTTAAATTCAAGCTCGAATTCGAGTATTCACATAATAACTATTTTTATGATAAATATAATTATAAATTGAATAATTTGTTATTTTACTTAAAAATGATAAAATATATTTACTATTACACTTTATAAATGTAAAATCACAATTAAAAATAAAATAAAATAATAAATTATCCTAATTTAATTTAATTTTGTATATAATATAAGAGAATGTATCGAGTATCTAATCGAATCTGTATCAATCGAGTATCAAATCGAATCTGTATTAATCGAGTATGTATCGAATCACAATCGATAATTCGAGTAATTTGAATATTAAACGAGTCGGGTATAATCTTGCTCAGATTTTACTCATATTTTTATTCAAACTATTTTTTAAGCTCAGATTTGGATCATATTATTAACGAATCTGAGTCTCGCTCGTATTTTTTGAGTCGAGCACGAATCGAGCTCGAACTGTTTCACTCATTTACAGCCTTAGCGGCAGTATATCACAATTGCAGCATATTACTGCACTACTGCACGGGTACGTATTTTACAAATTTAAATTTTAATTTTAGTATATCATATATTTACATATTAATATATCAGCATATTTTGTAGAAAACTCAGTCTCAAGGTCAACCTATCCATTGGCTGGATGTATACGTGACCACCAGCGATTGTTTGCTTGAGACTATCCAAATAACAATAATTTGATATGTTTATAAATTTTTACATCATTCTTAAGCATTTTATATTTATTTTTAACTATTTAATTTCTAAGATGCTGGCAGGACATTTATAAAAGCCTACTGAATGAGAGCTATCCTGAAGGCACCATGCGGCCGCCGATTAATCAAGAATTGTGGGAGAAGGCGTCGGTTGTGAAGAATAATTATATCAAAGGCCAATGACAACGACGACGACCAACTATCAGTGACACAGGCAGATCTGCTAGTCAGTCTACTCAGTTATCGTGTCATTTGACGCTGCACACTCCTGCTGATTGTGTGAGAGCAATATGTGAGGATCGATCATTTTTTCTTACACTTGGCGAGCATATGCAATTTTTGAGTCCTGAGCGGTTAGCAGATGCAGTGGCAAAAGCAACACAACACCAGGATGAGCCCGAATAGGTAATCTTATCATTGTTTAGCTTTGCATATTTAGTTTAACTTTACATTCAATAATACATGTTTTATTCTTTTGTTACAGTCCCGTTTGGACGATATTGATTTGTGAAGACATTTGTATTTTCTATTATTTTGTTAATCTATAATTAAATAATTCAAAATACTGTGCAATACCGTGTGCTACTGTGCAACACCGCGTATTACTATATTTTAACCACCGGGTATTTCAACAGTACTAACGGTAACAACTACGCCGCTATTTATCAAAAGGTTATTTCTGTCGCTTTCTATATTCGACAGTTATTCCGTTGTAGGGCTCACAAATAGCTGCGCCGTCGTACGAATATTCCCCGACAACAAGAATATTCCACGACCAAACGAATATTCCCCGACAACAATGAATATTTTATAACCACTTGCTCACTTTAAAATATTTGCACATTTCACCCACAACTTTTCACATTTATCAAATCAACACCTTACTATTTCAAAATAATATATAAAGAAAATTAAATCTTTATTCATAAAAGTTGGGGTCTTACAACCTCCCCTCCTTATGAAATTTCGTCCTCAAAATTGACGTACGTACCTAGTATGTCGAAAAAGTAAGGATACCTCGCTTTCATTTCCGATTCCAACTCCCAGGTCATTTCCTCAATAGCATGGTTTTTCCACAAAACTTTAACTTGAGGTATAATTTTCGAGCGTAGGACATGCTCCTTCCTATCCAAGATCTTGACAGGTACCTCCTCGTACGTTAAATCTTCAGCTATTTCGTCCGGTTCTAACTCAATAATGTGGTTTGGATCCTTCACATATTTACGTAACACGGATATGTGAAACACGTTATGAACACGAGACATGCTTGGAGGTAGAGCAAGTCTATAAGCCATATTTTCTAATCGGTCAAGAATCTCAAATGGACCAATGAATCATGGATTGAGCTTTCCTCTCTTCCCGAATCTCGTAACTCCTTTCCACGGAGCAATATGTAATAATACATGGTCCCCAACATTAAATTCTACGTCCTTTCGAAGAAGATCCGCATAACTCTTTTGTCGATCTTGTGCGGTTTGTATACGTTGTCAGATTATTTGGATCTTTTCTGTAGTCATACGTACTAACTCCGGTCCCAACAATGTTGTTTTACCCATTTCGTTCCAATATACTGGAGAACGACACTTTCTCCCATACAATGCTTCGAATGGAGCTACGCCTATACTTGCCTGATAACTGTTGTTGTAGGAGAATTCCACCAATGATAAGTACTTATCCCAACTCCCTTTGAAGTCTAGAACACAGAGTCTCACTAGATCTTCAAGAGTTTGAATAGTCCTTTCCGATTGTCCGTCTATTTGAGGATGATAAGCCGAACTGAATCGTAAATCCGTGTCTATTACTTTCTGCAAACTGATCCAAAATCGTGAAGTAAATCTGGGGTCACGATCTGAAACTATGGATACTGGCATGCCATACAATCTCACAATCTCATTCACGTACATATGAGCAAGACGTTCAAGGGAATAAGTCTCTCGTATCGGCAAGAAATGAGCAGACTTGGTTAATCTATCAACAATAACCCAAATCGCATCTATGCCTTGAGAAACCTTGGGAAAACCCGTAACGAAATCCATCGTAATGTGTTCCCACTTTCATTTAGGAATCTCTAGTGGTTGCAATGGACCTTTCGGTACTTGATGCTCCGCCTTTACACGTTGACAAGTTAAACATCTCGAAATAAACTCCGCGATCTCTCTTTTCATATTACTCCACCAAAATGTATGTCGAAGATCACGATACATTTTGGTACTCCCAGGATGGATTGCAAACGGTGTGTTGTGTGCCTCCATCATGATTCTATGCTTCAAGTCAGAATCGTTAGGAACACAAAGTCTGGAGTTGACTCGAAGTATTCCCTCTTCATCGATTCTTGCTTCTGGAATGACACTTTCTTGCACCTTCTTCTTCATCTTCATCAACTCCGAATCCGTAGCTTGAGCAGCTTTAACTTTATCAATCAAAGCTGGTTCTACGCGTATACTTGACATCATCGCACTCGTTCCCGCATATGATCTTCTACTCAACGCTTCAGCTACCACGTTCGCTTTTCCAGGATGGTATTGGATGGTATGATCGTAATCTTTCAACAGCTCAAGCCAACGTCGTTGCCTCATGTTGAGTTCCTTTTGAGTGAAGAAATATTTAAGGCTCTTATGATCCGTATAAATCTCCACTTTCTCCCCGTACAGGTAATGTCTCCAGATTTTCAACGCGAAAACGACTGCTGCCAACTCTAGATCATGAGCAAGATAATTTCTCTCATATTCTTTGAGTTGTCACGAGGCATAGGCTATGACTTTCCCATGTTGCATGAGAACACATCCTAACCCTTTGCCTGAAGCATCGCTATAGATAACAAATCCATTCGAACCGGATGGTATTGTCAGAACAGGTGCCGAGATAAGTCTTCTCTTGAGCTCTTGGAAGCTCTTCTCGCATTCCTCGCTCCAAATGAATAAAACAGGAGCACCCCAAGGAAACGTACTAGAACGAATAAAACCGATGTCTAACAATTCCTGTAATTGGACCTTTAACTCCTGAAGTTCAATAGGAGCCATTCGATATAGGGTTTTAGAAATAGGTTTTGTACCGGGTTCAAGGTCAATAAAGAATTCAACTTCACGTTCTGGGGGTAGACCGGGAAGTTCTTCGGGAAATACATCAGGAAACTCATTAACAACGAAAATATCATTCAAACCTGACGTATTCTGGTTTAGATCAATGACATGAGCTAAGAAAGCTTGACATCCGTTTTTCAATAAACGAATACCTTTGTGACTTGAAATGACATTGACTGATTTTAATGGTTTGGTTGTTTGAATTCGCACAACAGGTTGGTTAAGAATATGAAAACTAACAACCTTACGAAAACAATCAATTTTGGCATGATAAATGGTTAACCAATCGATTCCAAAAAATTACATCAAATACAAGAATTTTCAATGATATAAGATCGACAGGTAAGGTGAGGGTACCAATCTGAATCAAGCAAGATTTGTAAACTGTGGATGTAACAAAGGTTTCACCCAACGGAGTTTCAACAGATAAGTCAAAGTTTAATTTCTCAGAAGTCAAGTTCAAACGTTGAGCACAAGTAGGTGAAATAACAGAATGGGTAGAACCAGTATCTAATAAGGTATAGACTTCGCAAAAATTTATGATTAACTAACCCGTGATAAATTCATTCGGGTCCCTCGCGTTTTGGACAGTCACGACAAATGCTCTTCCAAGAACCACCGACTTTGATTTGTCTGGGACAGTCTTTGGTGTCACTATCCCAACTGGTCTTGACTTTGCTATAAAACTCATTCCACCCTCAACTGCTTCGTCACACTCCTGATCCATGATTTGAATCATTACTCTTCGATCCATATCGAATTGGGGTTGACCGCTATGCACAGGGTAATTCCAAACTCGATGTTGGATTCTTCCAATTGCTGTCCAAAAAGTGAAATCCATTTCATCTATTTTGGCCTTCTTGGATCGGACGTCTCTTTCTAAAATATCAACGCGTCGTGCGGCTTTTACCCATGCATCTTCAATTCTCACTCGTTCAGTTGCTTCTTCTTTCAGCTGATCGTTGACATTCGCATTTTCAGATTCCATCTCTAATATCATATGTTCTGCCAGAGAGAGCTTCTGTTCAAGCCTCGTATATCGAGTAGCAAAATCTTGAATTTTTGTATCCCTTTCTTGAATTGTTGTATCCCTTTGTTCCACGACTGTCTGTCGTTCTTCACCCTGCTCTTCTAACTCATGAATACGATCTTGCAGTTCAACATTTCGATCATAAAATTCTCCTAACAAATCCTCCTCCTCAGATTCCTCTTCTTCCTCACTCTCAGCTGCTACCTCTGCGACTAGCTCGGGTGCAACTATTAATTCTTCACTCACCACATGGATATTTCTAATCACATTATCCTGGTTGGTGATTAGCGGTGCCTCAACTGTGACGCCCCCAGAATAGGTCCATTCAACCCAACCCATTCTGAGTCGCCAAATACATGGTACAGAATTCAAATACAAACTTTATATCATACGGTCGTGCAAAATACGACCACACAACTGTGAGTCTCAATACAAATATGTAGAAAATATTAAGATTCAAACTAAGTCCTCATTACAATTATTATCACACTATTTATCAGAAATAGTGAGGACTACTACTGCTCTAACTCGGACCATCACTCTGTCCCCCGACTAGTCCCCGCAACATTCTCATTTCCTGAAGAGGACAATAGATGAAAAGGGTGAGCTCAACTAGCTCAGTAAAGAATATTATGACTAAGATAATGAAAAATAAATTATCGTTAGCCTTCAACAGTTCAGATAAAATATTATTGACAACATGTTTTAGATCAATATTCGCAGCGGAAATAACCGTTCATCATCAATATTTTATCCCTGTAACATCAATCAATATACATCTCGAATCAAATCTTCATCTTTGCACTACAGGCCAAAGATATTCATTTGTATCATCAGTGGTCATGTTCATCTCAACACCTGTCATCTTTGCACTACGGCCAAAGATATTCATCAGGTAATCATTCATCTTTGCTCTACAGGCCAAAGATATTCATCAAGTAATCATTCATCTTTGCTCTACAGGCCAAAGATATTCAGTTACATCACCTTTTAGGACTGAGGATGATGAAAAATATTTTAAAGAACGAATCCAGTGAGATAAAAGACAAAGATTAGGGATTCGTCATTTAGTTTATCCAAATTCAAGAATAATCCATAATAATACTTTGTGAAGCAAAATTCAAGAATAAAGCCCAAAACTTGGATACAATCAAAGATAGTAACCTTAACAAGCAATTTGGACAAATAGAAGAAAAATAAATTTTCCCGTGAATAGTGCCGTATACGTGAATAGTGCCGTATACGTGAATAGTAACCCCGACGGAAAAAGTAAGAATTTCAACATAAAATCTATGACAATATTTTTGTATAATGATATTGAGAAGAATAACATCATTTGCGAAAGAAATAACATCCCTTACCTCAAAAGAACAGTATCTCTGACTGGAATATCGGATATAATATCGACGGAAGCTTGTACTGAATAGTAATACTCAAAGTATTGAAATACTCACAAAAATACGCTCGATATTATAGAGAGAGAAAACTTCTGATTCTGGTGTGATTTTCAATTCTAACCTAAGCACCCTATTTATAGGAAAAGCTTAGGATGCCAAAGGAGACTAAATGAATAAAATAATATATATTTTTTCAAAATTTCCGCCGCCTGGCGGCTAAATTTTTTCCAACAAAAGTGGGGCCCGCCCATAAAAAATATATATATTTTCCGAAACTTCAATAATTCATAACAAATAGCTCCTTTGTCAGAAAAATACAAATTCTATGTCCTTCCATAGGAAATTTAATTCTCTACAACTTTGCAGAAGAAAATTTTTCCAAATTCCAAACATAAATTATCCGAAATCCATAAACAGATGATTTCTCACACCAAAATATTGATAAAAACTCATCAGCGCCAATTCCTTCTTTAATATCCACAAAATAAATATTTCCTTATCATATAAATCAATAATTAATTATTCACAAATAATATTATAGAACTACAATATTAACAACCAGGTCGTTCCCAGGACAGAGGGGGCCTTCCGATAAGGACTTCTCCTTATTGGCGCGCAATTAAATAACCCCTCCTAGACAGAACTTCCTTAGACATTGTCAATAATGCTATCTAATAATATTATTCAAATAATATGAATTATTGAGTTGATAATGTGAAATACTGTGCAACGACAATTATTGAATCAATACTACAAAATATCAACTATAGTCATTATTGAATCAATCATAAAAAAATAGCAACGTAGCAATTATTGAGTCAATAAAATATCAATGCAGCAATTATTGAGTCAATAATATAAAATATCAACGTAGCAATTATTGAGTCAATAATATAAAATATTGAACAGTAAATACTGTAACAATAATTGAGTAGGTTCCTTCTCACGTAAGACTCAATAATTCAAAATACTGTGCAATAACGTGTGCTACTGCGCAACACCGCGTACTGTATTTTAACCACCGGGTATTTCAACAGTACTAACGGTAACAACTACGTCGTTATCTTGTAAAAAAGTTATTTCTGTCGCTTTCTATATCCGACAGTTATTCCGTTGTGGGGGCCCACAAATAGCTGCACCGTCGTACGAATATTCCCCGACAACAAGAATATTCCACGACCAAACGAATATTCCCCGACAACAAGAATATTTTATAACCACTTGCTCATTTTAAAAATATTTGCACATTTCACCCATAACTTTCATATTTATCAAATCAACACCTTACTATTTCGAAATAATATATAAAGAAAATTAAATCTTTATTCATAAAAGTTGGGGTCTTACAACCTCCCCTCCTTATGAAATTTCGTCCTCGAAATTGACGTACGTACCTGGTATGTCGAAAAGGTGAGGATACCTCGCTTTCATTTCCGATTCCAACTCCCAGGTCATTTCCTCAATAGCCTGGTTTCTCCACAAAACTTTAACTTGAGGTATAATTTTCGAGCGTAGGACATGCTCCTTCCTATCCAAGATCTTGACAGGTACCTCCTCGTACGTTAAATCTTCAGCTATCTCGTCTGGTTCTAACTCAATAATGCGGTTTGGATCCTTCACATATTTACGTAACACGGATATGTGAAACACATTATGAACACGAGACATGCTTGGAGGTAAAGCAAGTCTATAAGCCACATTTCCTATTCGGTCAAGAATCTCAAATGGACCAATGAATCGTGGGTTGAGCTTTCCTTTCTTCCCAAACCTTGTAACTCCCTTCCATGGAGCAACACGTAATAACACATGGTCTCCAACATTAAATTCCACGTCCTTTCGATGAAGATCTGCATAACTCTTTTGTCGATCTTGTGCTGTTTGTATACGTTGTCGGATTATTTGGATCTTTTCTGTAGTCATATGTACTAACTCTGGTCCCAACAATGTTGCTTCACCCACCTCATCCCAACATACTGGAGAATGACACTTTCTCCCATACAACGCTTCGAATGGAGCTACGCCTATACTTGTCTGATAACTGTTGTTGTAGGAGAATTCCACCAATGGTAAGTATTTATCCCAACTCCCTTTGAAGTCTAGAACACAGAGTCTCAATAGATCTTCAAGAGTTTGGATAGTTCTTTCCGATTGTCCGTCTGTTTGAGGATGATAAGCCGAACTGAATCGTAAATCCGTGCCCATAGCTTTCTGCAAACTGATCCAAAATCGTGAAGTAAATCTGGGATCACGATCCGAAACTATGGATACTGGCATGCCATGCAATCTCACAATCTCATTCACGTACATATGAGCAAGACGTTCAAGGGAATAAGTCTCTCGTATCGGCAAGAAATGAGCAGACTTGGTTAATCTATCAACAATAACCCAAATCGCATCTAAGCCTTGAGAAACCTTGGGAAGACCCGTAACGAAATCCATCGTAATGTGTTCCCACTTCCATTTCGGAATCTCCAGTGGTTGCAATGGACCCTTCGGCACTTGATGCTCCGCCTTTACACGTTGACAAGTTAAACATCTCGAGATGAACTCCGCGATCTCTCTCTTCATATTGCCCCACCAAAATGTATGTCGAAGATCACGATACATTTTAGTACTCCCAGGATGGATTGCAAACGGTGTGTTGTGTGCCTCCATCATGATTCTATACTTTAAGTCGGAATCGTTAGGAACACAAAGTCTGGAGTTGACTCGAAGTATTCCATCTTCATCGATTCTCGCTTCTGGAATTGCACCTTCTTGCACCTTCTTCTTCATCTTCATCAGCTCCGCATCCGTAGCTTGAGCAGCTTTAACTTTATCAATCAAAGCTGGTTCTACGCGTATACTTGACATCATCGCACTCGTTCCCACATATGCTCTTATACTCAATGCGTCAGCTACCACGTTCGCTTTTCCAGGATGGTATTGGATAGTATGATCGTAATCTTTCAACAGCTCAAGCCAACGTCGTTGCCGCATGTTGAGTTCCTTCTGAGTGAAGAAATATTTAAGGCTCTTATGATCCGTATAAATCTCCACTTTCTCTCCGTACAAGTAATGTCTCCAGATCTTCAACGCGAAAACGACTGCTGCCAACTCTAGATCATGAGTAGGATAATTCCTCTCATATTCTTTGAGTTGTCGCGAGGCATAGGCTATGACTTTCCCATGTTGCATGAGAACATATCCTAACCCTTTGCCCGAAGCATCGCTGTAAATAACAAATCCATCCGAACCAGATGGTATTGTCAAAACAGGTGCGGAAATAAGTCTCCTCTTGAGCTCTTGGAAGCTCTTCTCGCATTCCTCGCTCCAGACGAATTTCGTATCTTTCCGAGTCAACTAAGTTAATGGAGTAGCGATTCGAGAAAATCCCTCTACGAACCTCCGATAATAACCAGCTAAGCCCAGAAAGCTTCGTACTTCGGTCACCGACTTAGGTTGCTCCCAGCTTTGTATTGCTTTAATCTTCGCCGGGTCCACAGATACTCCACGTTTTGATACCACGTGCCCAAGGAATGCTACTTCCTCAAGCCAGAACTCGCATTTCTTCAGCTTGGCATATAGCTTGTTCTCACGAAGCTTTTGAAGTACCAACTTCAAATGGTGTTCATGATCTTCACGGCTTTTAGAATAAATGAGGATGTCATCAATAAAGACAACAACGAATTGATCCAAATACTCCTTAAATACACGGTTCATCATATCCATGAAAGCAGCAGGAGCATTAGTCAATCCAAAAGACATGACTAAGAACTCATAATGCCCGTACCGTGTTCTGAAAGCAGTCTTTGGAATATCCTCAGTTTTAATCTTCAACTGATGATATCCAGAACGAAGATCGATCTTTGAAAAGAATTGCGCTCCTTGCAACTGGTCGAACAGGTCATCAATACGAGGTAACGGATACCTATTCTTGATGGTGACATGGTTCAACTCCCGATAGTCAATACAAAGTCGCATGCTCCCGTCTTTCTTCTTTACGAATAAAACAGGAGCACCCCAAGGAGACGTACTAGGACGAATAAAATCGATGTCTAACAACTCTTGTAATTGAACCTTTAACTCCTGAAGTTCAATAGGAGCCATTCGATATGGGGTTTTAGAAATGGGCTTTGTACCGGGCTCAAGGTCAATAAAGAATTCAACTTCACGTTCTGGGGGTAGACCGGGAAGTTCTTCGGGAAATACATCAGGAAACTCATTAACAACGAAAATATCATTCAAACCTGACGTATTCTGGTTTAGATCAGTGACATGAGCTAAGAAAGCTTGACATCCGTTTTTCAATAAACGAATACCTTTGTGACTTGAAATGACATTGACTGATTTTAATGGTTTGGTTGTTTGAATTCGCACAACAGGTTGGTTAAGAATATGAAAACTAACAACCTTACGAAAACAATCAATTTTGGCATGATGAATGGTTAACCAATCGATTCCAAAAAATTACATCAAATACAAGAATTTTCAAAGATATAAGATCAACAGGTAAGGTAAGGGTACCAATCTGAATCAAGCAAGATTTGTAAACTGTAGATGTAACAAAGGTTTCTCCTAACGGAGTTTCAACAGATAAGTTAAAGTCTAATTTATCAGAAGTCAAGTTCAAACGTTGAGCACAAGCAGGTGAAATAAAGGAATGGGTAGCACCGGTATCTAATAAGGTATAAACTTCGCAAGAGTTTATGATCAGCTTACCCGTAATCACCTCGTGTGGATTCCTCGCGTTTTGGGCTGTCACGACAAACGCTCTTTCAGGAATCACCGACTTTGACTTGTCTGCAACCGCCTTTGGAATCACCACCCCCGCTGAATTTGGTTTCGCAACAGGACAATCTCGAGCTATATGTCCTTCTTTTCCACAGTTATAGCATCCTTTGAACTGTTGTGGGCAGTTTGGGCTGATATGTCCCTCTTTCCCGCATTTAAAGCATACGACCGGTGGTCGTTCTCCTCCCCTCGAAACAGTTGATGCTGGTGCTGATGTTGACATCTTCGCGTTCTCATTGTTATACCTTCTCTTTTTGAAATCTCCTCCCGATTCGCTTCTTCTACTATCATGGCCACGATAACTACTGGAGTGGTTACCGCTTCTGTCATACTTTCCTCCTCGCTGGTTGTCATTGCTCCGATGACTGCTGCCACCGGTACGACCTTGGTTGTGGTCCCTCGGTTGAACATAATCATTATCTCGTTCTAATAACTGTGCCCTGTTCACTACATCTGAATATAGAGAAAATTTATGAGAAATGAGGTATTGACGTATTTCGGGTTTCAAACCTCTTAGAAACATCCGCGTCATACGTTCCTCATTCTCCACCAAATGAGGTGCAAACCTGGACAGCTCCGCGAACTTAGCCTCGTACTGGGATACCGTCATGTTATTTTGCTCGAGTCTGATAAACTCTACTTCCTTCATATGACGAATACTTTCAGGAAAGTACTTGTCATTAAACAGTTTCTGGAACGCTTCCCAAGACATCTGGAGTGCGGCAGGCTGGGTACGCTTCACGGATTCCCACCAGTAATCTGCCTCTCCACGGAAGATAAACGTGGCGAATGGAACCTTCTGTTCCTCTGTACATCCCAAGACATCAAATATCTTGGTAATTTGTTTAATCCACGTCTCCGCCTTGATCGGATCTGGCTTTCCCAGAAACTCTGGTGGTCCCAATTCTTTGAACTGCTTGGCAGTGACAGCTCTCGTGTTGTTATTATCTCCACCTGTATGTTGCACACGAGTCTCCCTCGTCTGGTTTTGCATGAACTGCAGAAAACTTCTAAACATCTCATCGTTTATCGTCTGACCAACGTTATTTTCAGGATGAACATTGCCTTCTTGTTGCACGTTCTCCTGGTTAACGATTAAAGGTGTCTCCACGGTCTCATTCACTTCGTTGTTAACATTCTCAGCTGCCATTCTCAAATACTGCCATAAAACAAGGGTTAATTAAACAAGTCAACATATCACATATTAACCCTATGCTCCGACTGACCAATTAAATACCACATAAGCTTAGGTAGGACACACTAGCGAAGGATTTACTCGTCTCTCCCCTTCTAGTTTTATTCCCCGATCTCCGCCAGAGATCATATCCCTAAGCTCTGATACCAACTGTGACGCCCCCAGAATAGGTCCATTCAACCCAACCCATTCTGAGTCGCCAAATACATGGTACAGAATTCAAATACAAACTTTATATCATACGGTCGTGCAAAATACGACCACACAACTGTGAGTCTCAATACAAATATGTAGAAAATATTAAGATTCAAACTAAGTCCTCATTACAATTATTATCACACTATTTATCAGAAATAGTGAGGACTACTACTGCTCTAACTCGGACCATCACTCTGTCCCCCGACTAGTCCCCGCAACATTCTCATTTCCTGAAGAGGACAACAGATGAAAAGGGTGAGCTCAACTAGCTCAGTAAAGAATATTATGACTAAGATAATGAAAAATAAATTATCGTTAGCCTTCAACAGTTCAGATAAAATATTATTGACAACATGTTTTAGATCAATATTCGCAGCGGAAATAACCGTTCATCATCAATATTTTATCCCTGTAACATCAATCAATATACATCTCGAATCAAATCTTCATCTTTGCACTACAGGCCAAAGATATTCATTTGTATCATCAGTGGTCATGTTCATCTCAACACCTGTCATCTTTGCACTACGGCCAAAGATATTTATCAGGTAATCATTCATCTTTGCTCTACAGGCCAAAGATATTCATCAAGTAATCATTCATCTTTGCTCTACAGGCCAAAGATATTCAGTTACATCACCTTTTAGGACTGAGGATGATGAAAAATATTTTAAAGAACGAATCCAGTGAGATAAAAGACAAAGATTAGGGATTCGTCATTTAGTTTATCCAAATTCAAGAATAATCCATAATAATACTTTGTGAAGCAAAATTCAAGAATAAAGCCCAAAACTTGGATACAATCAAAGATAGTAACCTTAACAAGCAATTTGGACAAATAGAAGAAAAATAAATTTTCCCGTGAATAGTGCCGTATACGTGAATAGTGCCGTATACGTGATAATTAATTATTCACAAATAATATTACAGAACTACAATATTGACAACCAGGTCGTTCCTCAGGAAAGAGGGGGCCTTCCGATAAGGACTTCTCCTTACTGGCGCGCAATTAAATAACTCCTCCTTAGACATTGTCAATAATGCTATCTAAAAATATTATTCAAATAATATGAATTATTGAGTTGATAATGTGAAATACTGTGCAGTGACAATTATTGAATCAATAATACAAAATATCAACTGTAACAATTATTGAATCAATCATATAAAATAGCAGCGTAGCAATTATTGATATAAATATCAACGTAGCAATTATTGAATCAATAAAATATCATGCAATTATTGAATCAATAATATAAAATATTGAACAGTAATTACTGTAACAATAATTGAGTAAGTGCCTTCTCACGTAAGAATCAATAATTCAAAATACTGTGCAATACCGTGTGCTACTGTGCAACACCGCGTATTACTGAATTTTAACCACCGGATATTTCAACAGTACTAACGGTAACAACTACGCCGTTATTTATCAAAAGGTTATTTCTATCACTTTATATATTCGACAGTTATTCCGTTGTGGGGCCCACAAATAGCTGCGCCGTCGTACGAATATTCCACGACAACAAGAATATTTCACGACCAAACGAATATTCTCCGACAACAATGAATATTTTATAACCACTTGCTCACTTTAAAATATTTGCACATTTCACCCATAACTTTTCACATTTATCAAATCAACACCTTACTATTTCAAAATAATATATAAAGAAAATTAAATCTTTATTCATAAAAGTTGGGGTCTTATAACATGCGTGAATGTTTATATTACTGTGTTGGTTTTATTAATTTGTATATATGGATGGATATATCGATGAATTTGTATGAATATTGGTTTATTTATATATATTGTTGTGTGTTGGGATATAAAACATGTGCAAAATAGGTACAATTTTTTGAAAGATCCACAAAATTGATAATTTTTTAAAAAATTAAGTATCAGCGACTGCTAATGGCTCGAGGGTGTTAGCGACCGACGCGGTCGCTAATGGATGTCACTGACACGTGGGTCACGTCACCCCTGAGACTTGACTCACGGTGACTCAACTTAGAGGCAAAATCGGTCGCTGATATATCGGTCGCTAAATGTGGTCGTCACCCAACGATCAGATTATGTGCGATCGTAGTCGATTGCAGATATAGATCTGCGACTGACCGCGATCGCTGATAGGCGAACATAGATAGGTATTTTTCTTGTAGTGCTAGCTGCTATGCTTAAATCCAAAAAATTTCGATTATCCTGTCATAGTGATTTGAAAAAATAATACTTAAAACTCTATTGGAACCTTCTATTCATTTTATACGCTATATTTTAACAATATTGTTCATAATATTAGATTTTAAAAGTAAAAATGGTTATATTTATCTTCATTAAAATAAAAAATTTCTTTTTTACATTTTTCTTATTTTGTCTTTTCCTTTTCTTCTTCGGCGTTTTCAAGTTCCAAACGAAGTCTTACCCAAACAATATCGATGTATGTTTTTACATACTATTTTACCAGTCGGAAAAAAAATTCAGACCAAAGTTTTACACCCTAATTGGTTCTCTGAAATTTAAGAAGTTTGTATCAATTTTTTTAGATCGTGGAAACAATCAATCTGATAACCATTAATTAATCCTATTGCATGTTATAAGATCAAAAGGTTCAGGATCATAGGCTCGAGCGGAAGTAAAAATTATTTCATTAATAAAGTAAGTCGGATGTATATTATTAATCTATGTATGCATATGTCAATGAAATTTATTAATTGTATAAGTATGAATTTTTTATTATTAGATTAAAACAAATTAGTATAAAAATATTATATTAAATTATGTGAATGCGCATTTTTCTTTAAACTTTAATAAAAATAATTTATTTTATGAACAAAAAATGCACTTAGAAAAAATACATTAAAACTTTTTTGGGAAATTAGCAAGCATAGAATACTACTACAGAATGCATTAATTCACAAGAATTTAAATAGGTGATTTTAAAAATCCTCCAATGATTATATATAACTCATGCAAACTATAATTAATGCAAGCCTTTGCTTATTTTTATTAACAGGAATAGGGTTAATAAGATAAATTCTCCTTCCGTCCATTAGAGGAGCTAGCGGAAAAGCCTATTATTTTTTGAAATAATGCTACTATCACATAAATATAGATTACATAATATTTATATACACACACATATATATTTGTGGGCTTCACATGTTAAGCGGGGTCCACAATATGTATGTGTGTGTATATGAGTATTATGTGATCTATATTTATGTGATAGTAGCATTGTGATATTTTTTTGTCTTCCGCTCCTTAGGGGAGTGATACTTGTTACTACTTCCGTTCCTTAAAAAGTGCAGCTTTAGTAAAAAATACACAAACCAATAAGTAGGATAAAATGATAAAGTTAGTCTTTCTCTTCCTTTAGTGCATTAACTTCCCCATTTAGTACATTAATTAAAACAAGGGCATATTTGGAAAAAGAAGGCTTTGGATTCCTAAAACTGCATTCTTTAAGGAACAATTTTTTTTACTAAAACTGTACTCTTTAAGAAACGGAAGTAGTATTATTTTCCAATTCCTAGATCTTCCTTTAGACGGTCCTAGAAAAACTAAATAGAATAAAAGTCATATTTAATACTAGTCATGGATTCATCTGCCCCGCAAATAAATATATATATATATATATATATAGTGTGTGTGTGTGTGAAAAAAATTAATCTACGACAATATGCCTTAATTAACTTTGGCTAAGACTACTTCTTAAAATGACGTAATTTTATTCATTAAGATTAAGCTTTTCATTTTTGGTTTTATATACAAAAATCTTTGATTATAGTTATTACTAAAATTTTACTAAGTAACCTTAAATGGAGTTGATAAAATTGAGTAATTAAGATATGAATAATTATTATATCTTAATAAATTAGATCATATTAATTAAATAGTATCTGAATCTAAAAAAATGTTTGGTAACTAATATATGAAAACATTTGAATGACACAATATTACCATTTTGACCCTGTGAGCTGTTTACAAATTTTATTTGGTAATTCTAAATATGTAATTTAATAAAACATTGAGTGAATAATATTGTTGAATGTATTTATATAAAAATAATCATATACTACAGGGAATAAATATTATATAAAAACTCATAATTGATGAATTTATTTGATTTTAGTTCATGCAATGATGAATATTGAAAAAGTAACACTCAATGTAAAATTTATGGTTTCATAATTGTTAATCATCTAAATTTTAATTTTAAAAATATTTCAAATTAACTTTTCAAAAAATAAACTTAGAATTTAGAATGGAGGGGTGTAATATTTAATATTGAAGCTATTTTTGTCTATAAATTTAATTTTTTTTGTTAAGAAGCCGTTTTTAATGGTTTAGATTTGATTTTTTCTCTAACCGATTTAGAAGAACGGATAGGTATGATTGTCTTTTACCAAACAACTTTAGCTTTTTATCTAATCAGATGAAAGGCTATTAAGAGCCTTTAAGACCAAAGATTTGAGGGAAAAAAATAATGAAAGACTTATATTTTATTTTTAAAATAGCCTATCAAACTTGATCTTGCAAAGGTAAAGTAATAATGTACAATTTGAACTTGTTCTTACCTTCCAAACTCACAACCAAAACAAGAAGAAACAATTCTTATAAAAAAAATAAAGAAGAAAAAAATAACAAAGAACGAAAAGAAGATTTATAAAGTTTTAAAATGGGAGAAAAAGAAAAAAATTCAAGGAAAAATTGAAGTTCTTTTAATTATGTAGTTACTCAACTTTTTAATGAATAGAGAAGAAAAAAATAGCTAAAAAACTTGGACAATTTTATCACTAAAGTTTTTCGTCCAATGAATGAATTTGGACAGAAATTTTGATAAAAAACTAAAGAACATAAACAAGTCTTTTATAAAATTTGCAGTCCTTTACACTATAAGCATGACTGTCGATAATGTAAGACCCCAAATTTTATAAATAAAGATTTAATTTTCTTTATATATTATTTCAAAATGGTAAGGTGTTGATTTGATAAATGTGAAAAATTATGGGTGAAATGTGCAAATATTTCAAAATAAGCAAGTGGTTATAAAATATTCATTGTTGTCGGGGAATATTCGTTTGGTGGTGGAATATTCTTGTTGTCGGGGAATATTCGTACGACAGCGCAGCTATTTGTGGGCCCCACAACGGAATAACTGTCGGATATAGAAAGCGACAGAAATAACATTTTTATAAAATAACGGCGTAGTTGTTACCATTAGTACTGTTGAAATACCCGTTGGTTAAAATATAATAATACGCGGTGTTGCACAGTAACACACGGTATTGCACAGTATTTTGAATTATTGATTCTTACGTAAGAAGTCACTACTCAATTATTGTTACAGTAATTACTGTTAAATACTTTATATTATTGATTCAATAATTGCATGATATTTTATTGATTCAATAATTGCTACGTTGATATTTTATATCAATAATTGCTACGTTGTTATTTTATTCAATAATTGCTACCGTTGATATTTTGTATTATTGATTCAATAATTGTCACTGCACAGTATTTCACATTATCAACTCAGTAATTCATATTATTTGAATAATATTATTAGATAGCATTATTGACAATGTCTAAGAAAGTTCTGTCTAGGATGAGTTATTTAATTGCGCGCCAGTAAGGAGAAGTCCTTATCGGAAGGCCTCCTCTTTTCTGAGAACGACTTGGTTATCAATATTGTAGTTCTGTAATATTATTTGTGAATAATTAATTATTGATTTATATGATAAGAAAATATTTATTTTGTGGATATAAAAGAAGGAATTAGTGCTGATGTGTTTTTATCAGTATTTTGGTGTAGAAAATCATCCGTTTATGAAATTCGAATAATTTATGTTTGGAATTTGGAAAAACTTCCTTCTACAAAGTTGTAAAGAATTAAATTTCCTATGAAAAGGACTTAGAATTTGTATTTTTCTGACAAAAGGGCTATTTATTATGAATTATTAAAGTTTCAGAAAATAAATATTTTTTTAATAGGAGGTGGGCCCCACCGATGGCTGGCTGATGGTTGATGACTTTTGGCAGGTGGCGAAATTTTTTTAAAAAAATATTATTTTATTAAAAAGTCTACTTTGGCATCCTAAGCTTTCCCTATAAATAGGGTGCTTATGTTAGAATTGAAAATCACACCAGAATCAGAAGTTTTCTCTCTCTATAATATCGAGCGTATTTTTGTGAGTATTTAGATACTTTGAGTGTTGCTATTCAGTGCAAGTTTTCTTCAGCCTTATATCCGATATTTCAGTCAGAAGTACTATTCTTTTGAGGTAATTGATGTTATTTTATTTCGTAAATGATGTTATTCTTTTCAATATCATTATACCAAAATATTGGCATGGATTTTATTATGAAATTTTTACTTTTTCTGTCGGAGTTACTATTCACGTATACGGCACTATTCACGGAAAAACTAAATTTCTTTTATTTGTCCAAATTGTCTGTTATGGTTACTATCTTTGATTGGATCTAAGTTTTGAGCTTCATTCTTGAATTTTGCTCCACAAAGTATTATTATGAAATATTCTTGAACTTGAATAAACTAAAATACGAATCCTTAATCTTATCATTTATTTCACAGGATTCGTTATTTATATTATTTTTCATCATTCTCAGTCCTAAAAGGTGATATAATTGAATATCTTTGGCCTATAGAGCAAAGATGAATGATTACCTGATGAATATCTTTGGTCGTAGTGCAAAGATGGACAGGTATTGAGATGAACATGACCACTGGTGACACAAATGAATATCTTTGGCCGTAGTGCAAAGATGAATATTTGATTTGAGATGTCTATTGATTGATGTTACAGGGATAAAATATTGATGATGAAATTTTAAATCATAAAAGATAGTAGACTTCATTATCTACTTAACTCTTCTAATGAATTGTTATTTCTGCTGCGAATATTGATCTAAAACTTGTTGTTAATAATATTTTATCTGAATTATTGAAGACTAACGATAATTTATTTTCCATTATCTTAGTCATAATATTCTTTACTAGGGCTAGTTGAGCTCACCCTTTTCATCTATTGTCCTCTTCAGGAAATGAGAATGTCGCAGGAACTAGTCGGGGGACAGAGTGATGGTCCGAGTTAGAGCAGTAGTAGTCCTCACTATTTCTAATAAATAGTGTGAGAATAATTGTACTGAGGACTTAGTTGAATGTTAATATTTTCTACATATTTGTATTGACACTCACAGTTGTGTGGTCGTATTTTGTACGACCGTGTGATATAAAATTTGTATTTGAATTCTGTACCATATATTTGACGACTCAGAATGGGTTGGGATTGACTGGACCTATTCTGAGGGGCATTCACAGATAATGTCAAAACAATATATATGCTGTTAAAATAAATACGTATTTAGCGTCATTTTTACATTTGTTCTAATGTTATAACGATATTCGAATTTTTAATGACACTTTTACTGCATAATATTGTTATGACATTATCAATGGTCATAAACACAATAAAACTAGTATTAGAATTAAATAGTATTTTAAGTGTAAAACTTATATATATAAGGTCTCATCTATGACAACCGATTGTTACGGATAATATTTCAACAATCACATTTTACACCATTTATCATAATATCCAAATGTTTGGATTAAATTAGGATTTGGACCATGTTGCTAAGAGTAGCGACAAACATACTCTTTCTAATGACTCGAAAATTACCTAATTACTTAAATCGTAGAGTCATGACTTAACGATCATATAGTTATTATCCAAGCTTTGTGATAATCTTAATTCAGGTCTTTAGCACAATTTAGCGTTCATTTTTTCGTCCCATAATAAGTATTTTTTTAACTTAAATCACACATACCAATATACAAGTTAAAATGGCAAAAATACACTTAATATACTTTCTTTGTTTTGTTTGAGACTTTTTTTATTGCCTTTTGGTCTCTTTTTCTCTTTGTTCAACCTTTCAACTTCTCAATAAATACGCAATAAATACTATTGGTTGCA